>CM022528.1:15730847-17051620 GCA_012273795.1 Dendrolimus punctatus
TTTTTTGTTCGACGCGGAGAAGCTGTCAGGTCCCTTAAAAATTTGACATAGTTTGGCCCAGTAGTTTTCATTTTACAAACATTCTTTTGTTCCCGTTTCTTGTGACCTTTATTTTTTAATGAGCGCGGCACCATTCGTTGGTCCCCCATACATAGCTAGACACTAAAAAGTAACAAATAAAAACTTCGTTTAAAAAATCGACTTCAATAACTAAAAAGTATAAAATAACTTATTTCTAAAGCTATTGTTATTAATATATATTATCTAAAACATCTTGAAGTCGGTGCAAAGTAAAACATAAAAATTACCATATTTTGAAAATTACTAAGTTTTTTAGTGTTTGAAGTCGGTTTTTTTTTAACGAAGTTTTTATTTTACGATGGGCAAGTGTGCTCATTTCTTTGTCGGTATGTAACAATTATTTTTTCTTTTTTTCTCTTTGCGAGTGTAGGCGGAGAGTGTGGACGCGGTGGTGAGCGGCGCGGCGGGCGGCGGCGCGCGCGCCTGCTTCGGCACCTGGCTCCTCTACCACGTGCTGCGGGTGATGATCGCCTACCTGCTCTCGGGGCTCGAGCTCGAATTGTACAGCATCCATGAGTACCACTATATATTCTGGTAAGAGTACAGTGGATACTTGGTAATTCTAGAAACTTTTGCAGGGCGGTGTCAGAGTACCAAAGTACTGCCACAGACCACCTATAGTCTAGATTTTTTTTTGAAGAGTACCTTGTAATCTGACAAAAACCGAAGTGATAGGATTATGTTTGAGTTACAAATCATACTACATATGTATGTAATACATAATTAAGTGGATATACATTTTATGTATTGTGATATGCATGTCGGATTACAGGGGACGTAGTCGGGGCCGAATTACTGAGGGTTCATTTTATTGTCAAAGTTGTTTAATAATCCTAGTCCACGTCATCGCTCATATCAGATGGGACAGTCGTCAAACATAAACCTGTTTGAACGTAAACTATATATTAACAGTGTAACGCAGTCTTAATATGTATAATGCAACGTGTTTAAACTGTCGGTCCAATAAGAACTCTTCACCTTTCTGTGAGAGGACCAATCAGTATCAAGTACATAGATAGATAGATAACACTTTATTGTACACCATTACAGAAAACTAACGTACTAGTATTATTTTAATTGGGTACAAGGGGCAGTCTTATCGCTAAAAAGCGATCTCTTCCAGACAACCCGTCAACAAACAAGTAGTATTAACCGTGTGGGCGCGTGGATTGCCATGACAGTAATACTAGACGGAACAATCGAAAATCAATTCTTTGGGCTTGATCATGCCGATTGAACCGTGCGTACATGGTAAAGTAACGACAGCCGTAGCTGTATAAAAAATAACATATCTTATATATATAAATCTCCTGTCACGATGTTTGTCCGCGATGGACTCCTAAACTACTCAACCGATTTTAATCAAATTTGCACACCGTGTGCAGTTTGATCCAACTTGAAAGATAGGATAGTTTTTATACCGTTGGAACCGGTAGGTGGCGCTGGGATCGGGTCATATTTCTTCAGGGCAGGACAACGTCTGCCAGGACAGCTAGTCTTATATGTAAAAAAAAATACATGAACAAATAATGTTATTATGGAATTTATGTAACATGAACACTTGTATCTCTCTTTTTTGTGTTTGACCCATTTACGACGCTTGCTTGCTTGAATGTATGTATACATTGTTCGATAATAAAAAATTACGTGCCATAAGACAACGGAACGTGCGGTAAAAATATTAAGCCTACATTTAACAATACTCTTTGACAATTGTCATCTTTGTTTTGCGTAATCACGGCCATTGAAAAGCGGCCGAAACGTTGGAATAACCCAAATCAAATAAATTACCCCGCTTAAAACCGTTAAAACGTAGTTTTGTTATGTATACAAGTCGCGAAAACTAAAGAATTTTTTTATCAGAGCGTTCTATCAGTAGCTCACAACGCCCAAAATGCTCAGTGAGCCGCTCCACAAGGCGACCGCGGGCGTTGAGGTCGTGGCGAAAACGGCACTAATGACGTCATCATTTTCGATCTCACAACGCTCACAACGACCCATGTCAAAGTGGGTCGAATAGCCGTTCCACTTGAGTTTACGTTTGTAAAGCCGACAAGCAAGCGGAACGGGATAAATCGCGGTCGTTGTGAGCCCCTAATGAAACGTGGCATGTATAGTAGGCATATTGTTCCAACATTTGCGGTTTTCTCCTGTAGACAGGATTTATCCGTGTAGGAACGGAGAAAGAATATAAGTTCCTGCGGCCGGGCGGCCAGTCGTGAGAGGCGACGAAACAACCCACAACCAGGTGGGAGGGCATTTGCCCGGCTGGATGGCTACCACCCCTGGTCTAAAGTATGCCCCCCATAACAACCTTGTGTTGTGTTCCGGCATAAGTGACCAGGTTCCAGTCTCCCTTAAGAGAGCATCAGCGCATTAGTAGCACCTTTGGTGTTGCGAATGTCCATAGGCGATGGTAACCGCTTTCCATCCAGTGGGCCGTCTGCCTGTCTGCTGAACTCCTACTAGTTACGCGCTGGTTTTTTGATGGTCTCGTCGCGTTGGCAAAAATGACAGAATGGATCACGCAATAAATATAAGTAACCCTCTATTGACAGAGGACAGGATACCGAGAGGACTCACCGATTATTTAACTTGATGACGATGCCGGAAGCCAGGAGACACAGCACTTTTAGATTTTATAGTTTATTAATTATTTGCACAGCACTTATTTGTAAGGGTAGCAATAGGGTTGCGCACGCGCACGGTAGTTCCGCCGTAACAGTCGATCACGACTGGTCCGTCCGCTAGGTGGCGCGGCATTTCTAATCGGCAATTATGGGATAAGGAAAGGGTTATTAGGCGCTGTAAAGGTGTGAAGGAAAGGCACATAGAAGGCACTAATATCATTACGCGATCCAATTCTTTAATATGGCCAATACACCTGCAATAAAAAAAGACAGGTTAAACTATTTTTCAACACACTTGCTCATAAAGTGGCTCTATGGTTACCGCAATTAGGCACAGAATGACACCCATAATCAAACTGTGAGTAAAAAAATTTTTTTTTTTATTATTAAAATAATAATATAATTATTAAATATAATTAAAATAGATTTTTTTTTAAATTTTATTGGTTGAGTTGCTTCCTCTTAAAAAAGTTTTTATTAAAAAAAAAGATCGTGTTCTGTAGAACAAATAAATTAATGTTCCTATTGCTTGCTCATTTCATGCAACTTCTTATTTAAATAGATAATTTTAACTCGTACGTGTTTAATAAATAAAACTTTCACTCATATATAACTTTTTTACTAACTGCACATTCACTAATTGTTTCTCTAAATAAACTTTTATCTACTAAATAAAATGAGTTTTTGTTGTTATTTTATTCACAAGTGTGTTGAAAAACGTCGTATGATACACTTGTGTATTGATGATTGCCGTCCTCGGCTCTCTTAAGAGCCTCGCCTACGGCTCGAGTCTCAATGGCGCCTCGGCGGTAATCACCAATGTTACACACTAGTACCATAATATACTATTGTGCAAACGTTGTGACAGGTACCTATACGAGTTCCTGTACGGTTGGCTGGTGTCGGCGCTGGGACGCGCCGAGGGCCTGGCGGCTGAGGGCGCGCGCCGCGGCGACGTTAAGCGCAGCGGCGCGCGCAAGCAGAAGAAGCGCGCGCGCCCCTGCGCCCGGGAGGGGCTCATGTGCCAGGTCATGCAGAACATGTGCGGCGGATATTACAAGGTGAGATTATCACTGACACTAATTCAAACTAGAATATTTTTTTTATTTTAGGAAGGCATACAGTCTAATAAATACAAAATATAGAAATAATAGTATTTAAAAAAAATGCTGATAATAAGCCTCCGCCTATTGGTAGAAAAAAAAGAACATATAAAAAAGACATAAAAACATAAAAACAAAAGACATGTGCATACACAACATTAAGGGATATTATTGTAACAAATTTTTAACTATTTATTGCATCGAAGAAATTTTTTGCCAAATTGCGCTTAACAGAATTTATGGTCGTGCAATACAAGTCGAGTTTTGAGTCTACTACTATTTCATTGAAGGAATTTGAGCTTCGTATGATAAACGAATTTTGTCTGTAGTTGCTATTTACGATAGGTGTGTGGAGTAATCCTCTCTGCCTAAGGCCAAGTTGATTAGTCCGTAATGATACTTTTGAGATCATATCTGGACAATCAATCTCACCTCTAGCCAACTTCATCAGGAAACAAATATCACTTATATTGCGCCTGGAATTTAGAGGTAAAATATGATATTTTTTACAACGATCGTAGTAATTGTTAGATGATCGTTGTGCCCGGTATTCTAGGTATCTTAAAAATTTCTTTTGAATTTGTTCTACTCTGTTTATATATATGCTATATTTCGGATTCCAAACTTGAGATGCATATTCAAGATGACTTCGAACTAATGAGCAGTAAAGAACTTTTAATGGTTTTAAAGATGGAAAATATGTTGTAGCTCTCATTATGAATCCCAAAGACTTAGCTGCCCTGTTAATGATAAGGTTTATATGGTTATCGAAAATAAGTTTTCTGTCGTGCAGGACACCCAAGTCTTTGATAACATTCACTCTGCTAATTATGTTATTATAGAAGAAATATATAATTATTATTTTCTAGTTGCTTCTGCCCGCGACTTCGTCCGCGTGGTGCGGTTTTTGAACTATCCCACGGGAACTCTTTTTCGGGATCAAAAGTATCCTATATATTGACCAGGGATATAAGCTACCACCATACAGTATTTCATTTCATTTAAATCGCTCCAGTCGTTTGGAAGATTACCCGGCACAAACACACAGACAAACAGAGAAGTAAAAATTTGAAAAGTCTAAATTAGTTCTATTTCACTTTTTACAACCCCTGACTCGGTTTTTAGTATTTTTTTTTCATTTTACTGAAATTTGATCTGTACAGTTTTATTATATGCTATATATCTATATAACATCTAGATAATATCTTAAAGTCCGCCCGAAGTAAAATATAAAATGACTGTATTTTCTAAATTTATTTAAAATGTCTTACTTAGCATCGAGTTCAACATACAGTAGATAATATTTATTGCTTTGTTTTTTAGTTACTGTTACTGCAGTCGGTTTCTTTTTTGCTAGATTTATTATTTTTCATTTTAAGTTACATATATCGTATCAAATAACAATGAAATTTATGCGAAACTATACTGAAGTTATACTGAATCCAACGCAAAAAAATGATCAAAATCGGTTCACAACCAATAAGGGTTAGGTTAGGCTAAACATACAAAAAAAAATTAACACGATAAATTATAATAATCATCATCGGCAGACAAACGTATCTACACATTGTATATCCCCAAATTAAGTAAATCACGGTTAAATACAACGGACCTTTCTGCGCCGATCCTAGAAACCCAGTCCATAGTAAATAAAAGAAAGATCATTTCCGAAATTTACCTTGCCAGGAATCGAACCCAGAGCCTCTGCGTTCCAGCGAGTTCGGCCGGCTAACACTTAGCCCGCTCTACTACAGAGGCTGTCCATTAAGATCAAATTGAGAAATTCCTTTTCTTGAAATTCGTCAAAAGTGTCACAGTCGATCTAATTGTCAACTACCCTATTGTATGTGCCCGGATTAAAAAAAAAAAAACTTTAGTAATGTTTCCGGGCATCCGAATAGTAACCGCTGGTTAACAATAAAAGTTCAACTTTGAGCATCCGTTGTTGTGTATTCAAACAATCATTAAATAAGAATACTTATAACTTACATAGCGCGTAGAACATATTACATCCGCTAGTACTTCACATACACAAGAATAGTTCGCTGTCTGGGCCTTTGGTATTGTTTCTTTATATATCGAGGGCTTCATAACAAACAGACAAAAGTGCAGTTGTATAGAAGGGCAAAATTGCGAATAAAACAAAAGTAGTTGATTGTATAAGGCTGAAATTTGGATTTCCCTTCTATTTAGGTACACCTGCAAACCTGTAAGACTTTTCTAAATTGTAACATGCATAGATTTTAGTAAACAACAAAAAAATGACACTTTTGTGTATACGCCCATTTGTTATGAAGCCCTGGATATAAGTTCACAGAAGTGCGGTTCGTAAAAAAGTGTAGCAAAACACTCCAATGCCGCTGCATTTCGCGCGTCCGTTGGGGGGAGGGAGATAGATACATATACATTAATATAGGCAAAGAGAGAAGAGTATAATGTGTAATGTATGAAAATGTAAGCCTGGCAACCACGCTTGGAATTCCCGCTTAAGGAATAAACACCTATTATGTAATTTTTTAGGCGCTGGTTGCATTTAAACTGCAAGGGAAGATAAAGCAGCCCCAGTCGGAGTTCGACAACGAAGCGGTGCGGTATAAGCACCGGTTCGCGCCGTTGTCGGTGCTCACTCCGCCGCAGGTCCATTACCACGAGTTCTGCGAGATGACCCAACCATTACAGTTAGTTATCTGTTTTCTGCCATTTTCTTTCATTAGTTTTTTTTTTAATTTTTATCTCTATTGCATGAATTACCCCATAATTAATTAGTTTGATAATCGACCTAATTAATTATTAGGGTTGTCTCTAACAAGAGTTTTTTTATTATTATAAGACTGCCAGCTACATTTTCTGTGTCTTTTCAGGTATGAAAATCCAGTGATCCTATATTTGGGCGGTTGTAAACATTTCCAACAAGCTCGCACATTATTAGAGACAATCACAACTCCTGATCAGGAAGTAAGTTGATGAATAATTACTTTTTTCATACCCATAAAGACATCAAAGAATTTAACTTGTGCTTTTATTACTGAAATGCGTATTCCATGGAATCTGTACCATCATTATGGTTAAAAATCTACCTTGTTCATCCCGAATGACTGAAATATGCTTATACTAAATTTCATGGAAATCTGTTTTCTGTCCATTCCCAGAACCGAAAATAAGAAACGAAGATACAAACAGACAGCTAAACAAAATTACTTTCACATTTATATATGGAATAGATGACATATCTAAATTATCGTTGATACTGCATATTGTTGATATCTAACAGCAAAATTGTTGGATAATGTGTTTCTCCATCAAAACGTAACAGTTACTTTCGCATCTGTCATTGTATGTGTGGAAGGTGTTAATTAAACTGTTTTTCTACAGGTAACAGACCTGTTGAAAGTATCAAAAACGAATTTCGTAGTATTGAAACTATTAGCCGGTGGTCACAAAAGGGACTCGTCGGCACCGCCCGAATTCGACTTCTCGGTACATAGGCATTTTCCTATAATAAAGTTGGTGTAAATAAGTTACAGATTAATTAGCTTCGAGACGTTTTTGCGTTTGCAGTAGTGTACTGTCAGCACATAAATATATGCTATTTATATATTTTTATAGGCAGGTACTTAATATAAAACTAATAATATTAAAAGTTATTTATATAATAAATATTAAAATAATTTTTAATATTACATTTCAAGGTAATTTAATTTTCAAGTTTAGAACTCCTGTAAATATACAAATACTACTAAAAATGCCTCGAAGTTAATTTATCTGTATGTATTAAAAACTTATGTCACATCTTGAAAGACAAACCTTTAATAAAGAAAAATATCAAATTTTATTGGAATGCAAATATAAACAATGATATCGAGGGGTAAAAGGCTATATAAGCGACATTTGGAAAATCTGTTGGTAAAACAATTTATTAGACTGTTTTACCGACAATATTTAAAAAAGATCTGTCCCATCCTGAAGTCTAGTAACGTTGGCTACGTCTCTGGTGTTACAATTGTCTAAAGCAGACGGTAATCACTTCCCATAACTCCGCAATAAAAAATATCTACAGATTTTAATTGGAGACCATGTTCTTTATATATCGTCTTATTTGATAGATTAGGATAAATGAAGCTTTTTAAGTCGTATCAAAAATGTTGCTTAAAATAAATAGAGGCTTGACTCCTCGATATTGTGTTTGTATATTAAAACTTTTCTTGCCTTGCAGTCGTTTTTACCCAAATAATCATATTACTCCTTTAAACTTGCATCGTCAATCTTAAACACATTTTAAAATGTCGTGATTTTGAATATTTTATTCAACAACAAGTTGACGGTTGTTTGGTAACGGAAAATGTTAACGCCATCTAGCTTGAAGTGAAGTCTCAAAGGAATGTCGAATTAATCTTGTAGTTTACGTAATTTTAAAATAGATGGCAATGACAAGACAACATATGTTTTTTTTTGTTTATTACTAATAGATTGAGATCCCTAAACCTGATTTCTCCTTGCCGGAGCTCTCCTTGTGTAAATATTTACACAAGGAGAGCTCCACAAGCACGCCGGTATTCAAAGAGCATGAGACGCGTAAGTTATACCTGATCGCCCAGGGATCTCAATCGATGAGGTTTGTCTTTAAAGGTGCGATGTGCGTCTTAGTCATTTTGTATAATCGTTATTAAAAATAAATGAATAAATTATGTCAACTTAAAAGCTTTTTATTTATTGTGTCATTGAAAATACATAGATAATATTTCAGACTACTATTACAATACATTTTTTTGATTTTGTTATATCTACATTATTATCACATAAAACTTTAATTAAAGTATCCACGGGCTATTGGCAACGTTGATTCACAAGTGTTCATAATTCAATTGTACAGGTTTTCCTTTTATTGAATTCATTAATTGATAATTTTGTTTATTGATTAATTTGTTTTATTTTGAAATTTATAACTTATCGGATTACTCAATAATTAGATTTAAATATCTTTTTTGACTAACTTGATACTAAAATTACCTAGGTAGATTGTACCATTGTTACGACTGTACCTTAGAGGGGGTGCCCCCCTCGACCCTCTTTAATGATTGGCAACTTATTAAATTATTGTCAGGGTGCCAAATGTAAGTATAGTTAGTAAGTTGATATTAGCATAATGCTTTATATTTTTGGAGGACCCATTCTCTAATGGAGGCGCTTTACTTGGTGAGTATTTGATTAGTTTACCCAAAAACAGCCACGTGTAGAGGAGATTATTCGTGTTTTTTTCATTTGTACAAATAACGCTAATAGCAAAATCTAATTTCCATCCCCTGTCGGTCTTTAATGATACACCAAAGGACTCGAATTAACATTCAGACATTCAGTCTGTATCAAGTAACTTGAGTCTGTTTATGACCATTGACCACTAAGAGACCGAGGCGACAGTGAAGTACGCCGAGTTGTTTACCCAATTTAATGCCTTTGGATGGATATATTTAAACACGGACATTATACGTCTTGTCTCTACTCTATAGCTCATTATGATTCTATGATGATTAGATGGTACATTAATTATTATGAGGTTTTTATTATAGGTGACATAACACTCACCATAACATAACATTCACCAATAGGTATTATAAAATAAAATAGGTTGTAGGTACAATATAATATGTTTCTGATTTAGAGTAAGTTATTCTTCTTCTTCTGTGTCAGCGTCAGATACATCTGTATAGCACTCGGGTTCCGAACCTCTCACTTTTAAGTAATTAGAAGCTTGTGGACCTGGGGGAAGAAGAGCATTTTGTGGTCTCAGAAAAGTGATAGTAATATTTCAGAGGCATTTGATTGAACTTTTACTTGTGTCGTCTTGGTCACTTGTCGCAATGGATTCCGGTGGTACCGGTTATTTTCTGTGACATACTCTGGTCATGTGTTTTCTGATTTTCTGAACGAAGTTAGAACTTGCCCAATTTCTTTAGGACTTGTAGAGCCCAAGGACGGTTAAAATAAGTAATTTTATGTAGTTAATAAATATGTCGCTGCTAGAAGTAACCCTCTACTCCAAGCAATCGGATAGCATACTCGGCACTAAATGCACATCGGTAATGTCCATGTTTTCCTTCACAAGATACTAATTGCATTAAGAGCTTGTGAAGCCCTGTTTCAAGTTGGTGTTTCGTAATATTTACGGGACCAATGTATAATTCGATAGGAAGGTGCCACTTTGAATGCAGCATATTTGGATAGAAAATAGCACTCAATTATATGCCTATTCTCACAGGATGCTTATAAAAAAAATACAAATTACCTTCAGTGTAAACAACATTTGCGGCAAAGTCTTGAATAGGTGTTGGGGTAACCGCTCGCTCAATTCCAGTTGCCTCAGATTGATCTTGATCCTCATCTTCGCTGTCAATTATTATTTCTTCTTCTTCGCATTCTTCGACCTGGAAATGATAGGCATAAGAAGCTCACTGACCCGTTTCTTTCAGCAGAACTTGTCTTTTATTTATTTAAGAAGTTACAAAAATCGTAATATAACGTATACATTTCAACTTTCTCTTAAATAAACATCATAATAACCTTCAGCATAAGTAGTATTTCCTGTAAAGTATATATTACATGGTTCACATCTGTCTCTTATTTGGATTAATCAACAAAAGCGATCTATGTATCATATATTTAAACTCGAATGATTAAGTGTCATTGACCACTGTCTTGTCCTTTCAGTTTTGTGCCTTTCGACAAAATTAATTCATCAGTCTGGTTGATACGTCTTATTTTAACATTACCTAGTCATTTCTGTATAGATACTAATTTAGTGATCTATACAATTATAAAATTGGAAACATACCATCTCGCATTGAAGCTATTAAAAAAAACCTACTGGAATAGACTTAATAATAGTTTGGAACACCTGTACAAGCAAAAATATATTTAGGTCTAAATGTCGCTTACGGTAAAATGGCGGTAAAGGCTCGTATATACGATGGAGAAAACGATGAAATTTCTTTTAGATTTCACATCTGTTTGTTCGGGATTCACGTACTCAGCCTATTTCGAAGCGATTTATGGTTATCGACAGCAAATTCTTAGACTTAAAATCTCCGCTTTTTTATCCCGGCAATCCCACGGGAAATTTCCCAGTAGTAGTTTGTAGTTGTTCGGTTGCATTAAAATGCTTTGTCAGACACCGTTTTTACTAAAACGGGAGCTTACATTCTTTTTTAACCGCTTTGGTACTTTGTGTCCCGGGAATCCCGCGGGAATTCTAGCCAAGCGTGGATGAACTCGCGAGCATACCCTAACAAATTATAAAATAAATTAATTTTAAAGAATGATGGCATTAAAACAGCCATTATTAATGCTAACAGCCATTATATCGCAGAGCAAATCTATCTCATCCTATGAGGGTAAATCGCATACGACCATACCGCGACTACGACTGTAATGTTGTATGATCAGATAATAATTGTATCCAAAATTCTTTATTTTTCGAAGTTTTGTTCAATTAGACTTCATATCCGTATTTTACGATTATAGAAGAAGTCTAAATATTCGAGTTCAACTGCATAAGGCCACTTGGTTTTTATTTGGTTATTCATCTCGGAAACAATAAATTAACGTCCATTAAGTTATAAGATTAATTATGTGATAAGGTCAGTAACATTTTTAAATTGCATCGTTTCTTGTGTGAACTTGATCTTTATCTAACTTAAATAATCAAGAAATAAACCATATACTCTTTTTATTTATAATATATTATTTATCTCAATTGTTCAGGGAACTCTTGGTTCGCTTTTGGGTGTTCAGGATCTACGTTTTGCTGAAGCGTTTTTATATTGGTCGGCTTTCGTCTAGTGACTCATTACTTGAAGATTCTTGGAAACTTTAATATCTATGAGTACCTACTTAACACTAGATATACAGATCGACCATATATGTATAAAAAAGAAGATCTATAGATCTCTGGTACCTGTATGTCAAAAGACTGCTGCTTATTCTTGAATTCTATCAAAGCATCGGACAATGATCGTTTGGTCTTGAATCTATTTGGCGAAGGAGTGCCTAAGTCAGGACCCCCTTCATCCACTTGAAAGCTAACTTCGAGGTCCGACGGAATTTTGGGGTTCCCTGATAATCTTCTTCGGCGTAGTTGACAATCTGATTCTTCCTCCATTACTTCTGCAATACACTTCCAAAATATGAAATAATCTCATGTGCAGATAGGGCGTTATTAATTTTGTAATCTAATTAGCATGGAAGAACACTAAGAATCAATCCACAAGCGGCAAGGTCACGCTCCTCTCGCTTATGATGTTTTAATATTGGAACACATTATTTTAGACCAAAGCAATCAAAAATTGAAAGTTTTATAAGTTGTGGATATTTAAAAAAATGCTTAACAGTGCAGATTTTCGGCTAAGATGCGAACTTTCGTCGTTGGAATGAAATGTGGATTATTGTTGATAGCCCAGCCTTCAGGGCTCTTGTACCTCTATACGCTAAGAAAAGTCGCTGGGTCAACGCAAGAATTTGTGCTGTTTCTACACACAAATTGTGTACACTAGCTCCTGTGCTGATCAAGAAAAAATCTTGTCAGCCCTATACAGGACGTTTTTTTATTTGACTTGACTTTATGTTGTTGGTCCGAAGACCTCACTACTTTACCGGGGTTTTCGGGGCAACTTGCTCAAGGGAGTTCCCTAGGCAGTTTTACCTCGGCTGGACTGTTGCCATGAGAGGGGGATGAATCTGATGATGCCCACCATAGGGCGACACAATGAACTAATTGAGAGCGGGCGACGGGTAATATAAAGCCCGAGGTGAAGGATCCCGGCGGACCGGGATCGGCGGTGAGCGGCTGCCTATGATATCTTACTGCCGTTTCGCATACAGGACGCGCTCTGCGTTTGTTGTGACGCGGAGTAGGTGAAGTAGTTCAGGTAAATTGAAAACGCTTATATACTTCGTAGTTAACATGATTCTTTTCTTACAAATAAATTTGACTATTGCCCCCACCATACACTACGCACTTCTGCTCGAAAATAATCTGTTCGTTTACACGTTTCTAATTATTTTATCTAGAGAAGACACGACAAATTTTCGTGGCTAGATCCGACTAAATTCTAGTCTTGTACATGGTGAATTGGTCCTATGCCGCAGACACATTGAATTTCCTTAGCGTGTACAAGAGCCCTTAAGCTCTCAATGCCTTTCTTTACTGTCTTTACATATATTAAAATAAAACCAATAATACATACCGATCAGATAGCTGTTTGGATGTATATATACCGAAATTACAAGTGGTAAGTTTATTTCTAATTTTAGTGTTTGGTCTAATGTAATTACAAGCTAGCTGGCACTTAACAGTCGATGGTCACTGTTACTGGAGTACTAAGCAGATCGAGGCCTTCTTGCTGAACGGGAAACCTTATAACTTTAATCTGGTTCGATTTTCACTCAGGCGTAACATTTTACTTTTTAACTTGGTGTGTAAGGAAGGCTTCCAATTAATTATATAAGGCTTCCTTCAACTTAAGCCGTGGTGGCTAAAGCTAGTAGTTTAGCAAGTACCGCCCTTGTCTTTCTTACGACGTGCTCCAAAATATATTGTTAAGGTAGATGTTCTGACCTGTCGTATCGAGTTTCTACGGCCTTTGATCCTGCGCCTCGTAAAAGGGTCCTTGTTACATTTGGCGGGTAATCTCGCTGTCGATTCTTCGTGATTTTTGCTCGGGAGACAGCCTGACGGACCAACCGTCAGGTGTCGCACACGTCTTCTGGTGACCAAAGGCCCGATATAGTGTGCAAAAATATTCCCCAGCCTTAATAAGAAAAGGTTTCTGAACTAATGTGCATATTGTCACAATTATAATCATATACTCCAAGGTGCAAGCATTGCGTCGGAATCATCGCCATGCCAGGCACTACATCGGAATTACCGATGACTATAACGGTTCAAACCGTTTTGAAAAGAATGACTTATATATCATACGTGATGATGAAATATTGACATATTAATTAAAAAATGACACTTACCTATAAAATGATAGCGTTTTCAAGTTCTGCTCAATAATTCCAACCCGCAAACTAACATTAATAAAATCTATAGGAAAGTATACATTTGACACATCAATGACATGGCAAAGCCTTAAAAGCGATAAAATATAACCAGAAGTTTACCATACCTTACAATATCACTTGGAAGGTTTCAACACTTACACTATTTAAACTTAACTCACAATAATAAACCAGGAATGTGTTGGAATAACATGTGATATTAATTGAATTCTTTACTTTTAATGGTACTTATTAAATTTCTAAATACATATATGTGGTCTGAACTCGGCTTAAAAATCATTGTTTACTTTGGTAATTAGTTGTTACCAGTGTATGGCTTGCTGTAAATTTTGCTCCAGAAGGATCTTCAATATTTACTTTCCAGACCATCCTGTATGGAAGCGGATTCCCGGATGAGGATGAACTTGGAAATAAGTTTTTTAAGCGCTGTTCCTGGATTTTTACAAATACTTTAAAATCAGCGTAAACAGATATTTAAAGGTTCGACGAAGTAGGTATAATGTATCGGCTTTCTTGCTCTTGAAGATATGCTCGTATGATTGTAACCAGTTACAACCAGGTCTGCCAATTTATCCACAAGCAAATATAAAAATATCTTGTCAGCATAAAAAGACGATACAGATGACTTCTGAGCATTGAAACACCTTCGGTTGCTGCAGACTAGCTCGCGTTGGCTTTCACCCGTAACTCGCAGCATGACTGCCAAGGCTGGCAGGTGTTCCATACGCACCCATCTTCTAAATAAGAAGCTTGTTTTGTTCTAGTTATATTTTTACCAAAATAAATTGGGCATATTGACTCATCGTTTTAATTGCGTAAAACATGTTTGACACAATAAATTCAATTGTTTTATTTACACGAAGTGATATTACCTTACACAGTGTTTAAAATTAATGGGTTTCTTAATCTTCATAATACTCAAATATTAAAAAAATGAATCAATACTTATTTTTCAGGTTCGAATTTTTTTTACATTCTAAACAGAATGGTTTTACGAGTTTAGCCAATGCTGCGACTCTGGTAGGTGACCTACTACAGACGAGAAGACACGTTCCTTTTGCCAAGAGAATTAGATGGGATTAGAGCTCGCCAACCTGTCCCCAATTTCTCATTCTGAAGCGGCTCTGATATCGCTGAATGATATAATGATTGATGATTAAATCAATATCTTTACTGTGCTCAAGTAAGATCTTGCATGGAGTACTGTTCTCACCTTTGGGACGGCTCTGCCAAATACCAGCTTGAGGCGCTAAAGTCGATTGAGAGAAGAGCCAAGAGGTTGATAGGTAACGACCAGCTTGTTGATACAAGGCTTCAAAGCCTAGAGCATCGACGCCGGGTTGCTAGTTTATCGGTCTTTTACAAGATTCATTTCGGAGAGTGTGCGGCTGAACTGTTCGACCTGATTCCCCCTACACCATTCTATCTTCGGACTACAAGGCGCTCTGGTCTACGCCATCGTTTCACAGTGGAAACGCTGCCGGTGCGTACTAAACGTTTCGCCTCCACGTTCCTTGTGCGTACCGCAGAATTGTGGAATGCACTACCAGAGTCCGTGTTTCCCGAAAAATACAATCCGGGTATCTTCAAGTCTCGTGTAAATAGGTACTATCTAGGTAAGCGTGCTCCATCTTCGACCGCATCATCGTCCGGCATCGGGCGTGATCGTGGTCAAACGCGAACCTATCTAATATAAAAAAAAAATAAAAAAATATCAGTCTATCTGGCTTCTGGAATATTTTTGAAAGTAACCTTTTATTATATCGGGTATCTTTTTAACCAACCGTAATCCATTCCTGGATATGGACTACCCAAGCTTGCGCTTCATCGCGGTCGTTATCCACCTATTAGCCTTGACAGAGGTCAGCAATCCGCTAGCCGAAGAGAATCGTACACTATGTAAAGACGTGATTACTACTCAAGACTCGTCCGGCACATCGCTCTTCGGTCCTGCCAAACATGTTAACAGCCTATGTTCACTTCAAATAACTAATTTTGTGCGCTACGTCAGTGACATTAGTTATCTTAAGGATACTCTAGTTTCTGATTTTATGTAAAAAGAAATGTCTCTTTAGCCCGCTGAACGCCTTAAAATGTATGGACCTGCTCCACCGCCAGTGTTCGTATTTCGCTATTATATGCCAGTATATGTCATTAGTATTTCTTTCAAGGCCACGGGCCGTAAAAATGGCCCGGACTTTTGGAGGGCTTGCGTGGGGCCATGGGGAGGCCAACACGTAGAGGCCCCTTGACAAATTTAATGTAAATATGTGACGTGACACTGACCGGCGATTATCCCTGTCTACACCATATAATAATGCACCCAAGGACAAGCCCCGGCCAGTGTAGGACTATTGTGGGAAATGAGGAACAAAAGGACCGGGCTATTGGGGTGAACTGTTAGTGGTACTAGCGGTTTGGGAATATGGGGACTATGGCGTCTGCCCGTCGCAATGTTCAGGGAACATTGAAAAATGGGCAGACGGTGACTCGCCACTCCCTGCATGGGCCCCTAAAAATGCTATAAAAGGCAGGGGCAACATGGGTGTGAGTGCCTAAGGGGTGTAGAGAGGTGGGCTGCAGGTTCACCGAAGCTACTTCCGACGTGATGCCATTTATCACTTCCACCCCTGGAGCTTGAGTCTTAGCTCTAGCGATCTCCATTCCGTGCCGGCTGGTTAAGGCAAGCACGGAGGCGGGGGCCTTGTCTTGGCCCCCGGAGTCAGGTACGAGGTGTCGCCACTCACCTAAGGCTTCGCCACAAATTCCCCCTGCGGGTCATTATTATTATTTATATATCATTAGTATTTATTCTTATAGTAAGTCGTGGTAGCGTAACGGCTAGCGCGTCCCAAACTCAAGAGGAGGTTCGATCCTGGCCGGAACGCATGCACCATTTAGTCGGTTTTCCGATCTAATGTGCATATTGTTTCAATTACCATGGGCTAACAACTGTAAAGGAAAATATCGCGATGCAACCTGCACATGGAGACGACCGATTTGTCAAACCTGCCAAGCCGTCTTGGACAAACGTGGCGGGTATACTGTCCATTCCCCCTATAATGGGAGGCCCGAGTCCAGCAGTGGGAGATTTATGGGTTGATATGCATGTGTCTAGTGCTCGAAAACTTTCTTCTTGTTTGAAAATGGTCGACAAGAAGACTGGGTATCACCCAAAATAAATTTTGGTGGAATACGTTCTACATAGGTGATATTGCAGGGAAAGCCTTAGTTTACTATAAACAAATAAACAGGTGCAATAGGGATATGAACACAAGTTTTAATAAATTTTTATATGCAAACAAATATAAGTTAAAATTTCTTCTTATCATACAAGTTTTAAAATAACATAGAAATAATTTTGAATACTTTTCAAACAATAATTTATGCACCATATTTTTTAATGTACAAAAAATTATCTATGCGCCATTTGATTTCTTTTAATTTTTGAGGTTTTTTATGGCGTGATAGGTAGGTAGGTAGTTAGTACACTTGCACAACAACTACGAGACTGCGACGTGTTGTAAGTTTATAAAAAATATCTCAGTTAGACTGACCGTTTTCATTTTTATTTTTATTCTTAAAAATTACTATATGGCTTAGAGTTATTAATGAATAATGAATGATAATCGGCTAGTTGTAATCAAAGCGACCTAGATATTGAGGTCAAAAGCTAGCTGTGTAACTACAATATGTCACTGCCAACTAGTGGAGCATATTGGATAACATTACTAATTCGACATTATTTAATATTCATCATAAAATTAAATTACAATAAAATTATAACTATACTTACAAAATAACAATCTATAAGTAAAAAATAGATTCAAGAGTGCCCAAAATGCTGGCCGTATTTCCGCGTTGTATGACAACGCTAATGCGTTGCCCTTGGCCCTTGGTGCAAGCCAGCGTTTTGGTCACGCGAGACCACAATTAGACGCGTTGAGAGTTCTCGATAGAGGCGATGAGCTCCAGGCCCCACGGCCCCAGGGTTCCAACCCTGAAAGCCATAATAAATAATAAAACCTATTATATTATACCTTAATATCTTGAAAGCATATTCTGTTTAAATGAAGAAAAATAAATCGAAACAAAATAAAAACTAATTAATAAAAGGCGAGCTGCTTCCAAGATTTTTATTTATGACCCAGTCACGATTCGCTTCACTGCAAAAGACGAAATATAAAATGTAAATCTTTTGTGTTGCAGATAATATTATTATTAAACGTTGCGTATAAATAATTTGTGTTTCTGTCTGCTAACAAAAAATATATAGGTAAGTAATTAAAGTAATATATAAGTAAGTATACCAGGGCCCAGATTCTGCTATTTCAATATCAGAATTATCAACGACTGGTGTTATTATGACTGATTTTTTGTAACGCCAGGGCTTCATCTGCGTTAGTGTTAAAAATAATGCCGTTAACGTAGAGGCGCATTTGTGTATACATAAAATATGTTATCTGTCAATATTTAACGTCAATAGCAATGTCGCATTTCTAAATAACCTAGATAGATAGATAACACTTTATTGTACACACCATTACAGAAAACACATAAAAACTAGCCTAAAAATATTCAGAATGTGCACAATGGGCGGTCTTATCGCTAAGGAAGTGATCTCTTCCAGACAACTATTAAACCACTGTCATATCTACGTGAAACGGCCTAAATCTGTAATACTAACGCAGAAGAAGCCTTGAAAGGTAATAACGCGGCGATTATTAAATTTAAAAGTCGTAATTTTTCTTTTATTTCACTTTTGACTAGGTATAGATATGTAGGTTTTATGGTTTATTTATACAATATTGTAGTTTTAGCAAATAATATCAGCCCATAAAAGTCCCACAGCTGGGCTCGGGCCTCCCATTACAGGGGGAACGGACGGTATACCCGCCACGTTTGTCCAAGGCAGCTTGGGAGGTTTGACACATCAGTTATCTCGATGTGCAGGTTGCATCACGATGTTTTCCTTCACTGTTGTTAGCACGTGGTAATTGTAACAATATGCATATTAGATCAGAAAACTGATTAAGTGGTGCATGCGTTCCAGTCAGGATCGAACACGCGCAACTTTAAGTTTGGGACGCGGGCACTAGCCATTACGCTACAATGACTTAAAAGGTATAGATGCAATATATTTATTAATATTTATTCACAAGGTTGCTTGATTTTTATATAAAACCGATTCGGTAACTCTTTAAGGCCTTTTTTACTAAATTATCATTGATTGTCATGTGAAAACTAAAATAAACCATTGGACGCAATATAAGGTAAAATTAAGTGACTTGTTCAAAGAGGAAAATACCTGTAGGTATAAATTTTCCTTGACATTGTGTTTCATTTCAACAAATATGGTGTGATCTATGAGATAACATACTTAGCTAATTTATTTCCTTAAAAAAGTTGCCTACTTAAGTTGATTTCCTTCAATGCTTAGTATAAAAGTCAGCGTTTTAATGCAACTGCATGTCACTTTACGAAGCATTTTGAAAATAAACAGATAACACTATGAGAGCGCATTTGTTTATGTGCCTTGTGCTGACAGCAGCTGGGCTTGAAGCCCATGTGAGTAAACATTCAAATTTACTATTCTAAATCAGAAGTTAGATTGCAATGGTTCTTTTTTTGTTTAAATTTATCTCTATAGATAAGCAATATGTTTAATTTCATGTGTGTCAAACGTGCAAAGCTGCCTTAGACAAGCATAGTGGGTATACTGCCCATTCGGGAGGGAGATTGAGAGGTCCAAGCCCAACAGTGGGACATTTATGGGCTGATAATATATGTCAATAAGGCCCTAAATTTTTTACATTAACTTAGATAAATCCGCACCATAATAAAGTAACTTTAAAATATTGGATTTTGTTCCGATATAAACTCTCATAACAATTTTTAATGATAAAAATAAAAACAGCCGTGGTTGGTTAGTAGTTAGCGTACTCGCTTCCCAAACTTAAAGGGCGTGGGTTCGAATCCTAGCTTTTTTTTATTATTTTTTTTTATTGCAGGAGATTAGCAGACAGGCAGACGGCCCACTTGATGGACAGCGGTTACCATCGCCTATGGACATTTGCAACACCAAAGGTGCTACGAATGCGCTGCTGCTCTCTTTAGGGGAGCCTGGAACCTGGTCACTAATGCTGGAACACAACACAAGGTTGTTATGGCGACATACTCTAGACCAGGGGTGGTAGCCATCCAGTCGGGCAAATGCCCTACCACTTGGCTGTGGGTTGTTTTGTCGCCTCTTACGACAGGCCGCCCGGTCGCAGGAAATTGTATTCTTTCTCCGTTCCTGCACGGATACAACTACAACAACAACACTAGCTAGACAGTATGCATCATTTAGGCAGTTTTCTAACCTAATGTATGTATACATTCTTATAATTACTAAGTGCTAACGGTGAAGGAAAACATAGAGATAATTGATGTGTTAAACCGTCCGTCTACCGTGGCGGCTATATTGACGGTTCCCCTATAAATGGAAGACCTAAGCCCAGCAGTGAGACGTTTAGGTATAGGTTTTAAAATAAAATTATTAAATACAGAATAAATTACATTTAAAATTTTTGGATAAAAATTCATTGCATCCATTATTTTTGCTATGAATGTTTCCAGACAATTCATCTTACACATACCCAAAAAGATAAGGCCCATCAACTTACAATGGAATGTATGAAGGAGTCAAATGCGAAACCAGATGTCATTGCGGAGGCTAAGAAAGGACATTTCGCAGATGATGATGACCTAAAGAAGTTCACTCTCTGTTTCTTCCAAAAAGCTGGAATTCTCAGTCCAGAGGCCAAACTGAATGTTGATACGGCTTTAGAAAAATTACCGCTAGGCGTGGACAAAGCTGAAGCAACAAAGGTTCTAGAAGAATGCAAAAACAAAACTGGCAAAGATAAAGCTGATACAGCTTTCGAAATATTCAAATGTTACCACCATGGAACTAAGACCCATATTTTATTTTAATTATTAATTTATTTTTATAACCAGTAATATTATTAGTGTATCAAAGGAGCAAAACATTTTAAGAACTTCCTGTCAATAATGTAATTAAGGGGATGGGGAACTTCAATCTAAATTTTCTAGATTCTTACATAAACAATTCTGGCTGATCCTATTTCTGAAATATTTGACGACTATTCAGTTTGATTGTAGATCCTCTAAGTGAGTACCTGAGTAGATAGTAGCGATACTTTTTTAGTATATTTTGTAAGTAGAATAAATAGTTTAAGGCGTGATGAGGTCGACGTATCCTTGTGGATAAAACCTGTCTAACAGAATAAATATACAATTGTAATTTATTTAATTATACTAATTTTCTATGGCATATTATTACACGTTGTCACGTGTTTACATTTAATAGTTTCAAGAAATGCTCTTGTTGGCATCTATTAAGTTATTAAAAACGTTAATAATTTTATATATCTTTTTAATGTTGTAGCCATTATCTTGAATGAACTAACAGGTTCCCAGTCACTGTAGAGTGCCAATAATTGTAATTTTCCATAAGCACAAAAAAGCTTTAAACAAAAATATAACACTGAGGTATTGCGAATACTTCCTAGTTATACAGAGCCTGTCTGTTGCAGATTATAATAGTGACGATAATATCTAAAAAATATAATACTTTATGAGTTTTTCTTGTTTGGTCTTTTTATTACAAGTTTTTATAACCGAAACTAGTTTATCGTTAATGCTAATGTATTTTCTTCCATATGAGAATACCATCATATGTAAAAACCGCTCATCCAATCTATGTTTTTTTTAATTCCACATCTATTCATATTGTTGGGCTCCAGAGCGTATTCTGTTTATTGTATTTATATACATCTTATATATCAAAATGAATGTTTGTCTGTATGTTCTTTATAGAATCGTAAACTATATATTTTATCATGTGATGATCTGTAGCAAAGTTGTTGTGCATGAGTCAGATAAGTTTTCTGAGTTGGTTCACAATTGGACCCGGTAGATGGCGCTGCCGTCGGCATATCGATTGAAGCTTTTCCGGGCAGGTGTATTGTAACGTGCTGTGGGTACCTACCGCATTTGGAATGAAACACCGATTTAAAGAGAAATTGAATTATTTAATTAAAAATGTTATGATGCTCCACCGTAATGTTGTCGCGCAGTCTGAAAGCCCTTTTAATCACTTTTCTCTGTTGTCCTTTTTTGCTTTGCCAGACTGCGTGTCTGCCTCCGTGCGTCGCGCTTATGTATCCGACCGACATTTTAGAATTAACCCTATTACGGCATTCAACTATATGTCTATCCTTGCCCAACAAGTATTTCCGTCCTTGTTACTAACTGCGAGTTACCTCCTTTTAAGATTTATCTGGCCCTATATTTCCTTCCTGCTCTTCCATGTTGTTGTTGTTAAGGCGAAGACTATGCACAAATTGCTCAAGAGGAAGAAGTCGCTACGCGTATTCGTCGCACTATGTTACAAGCAAAAAAAAACATTTTAATAAATAGTTTGTTTTGAATTAAGCAATTTGTTTTTTAATAAATCTGGCCACATAATCTTCACAACCTTCATTTGTCTTGTAAAGAGTGTATACCTATCTACTCGTGTTAATGTTTGACAATGTAAAATCTAGCAATGTAGAAAACTAGTACCGTAAGATGGGGTGAATAGAGACATTTTTGAACTTTAAAAACTATTTTCGTATATTTTTGGATTAATTAATTAATTCTGAAAGAAATACCTTTATGTAGTATAGGTTAGTTTTACACGTTTAAATTAGCGAAGGTATGTTTAATTTCTTATTTTAGACAAAATATGCAAAAATATTGACCATCTCTATTCACCCTGGACTTGAGGTCAATAGACACGGGTAGGGTGAATAGAAAAATTCTGTAGGTTTGTCTATCTTCAATTTCAGAAATTGTATTTTTACAAGATTTTCAAGAATGCTAGACACGCTTAAACATCGTTATAAAATATTAAAGTTAATATGAGTCGCTCTTGGGAACCGTAAAACGTAGTTGTATTTTATTGTATTTAACCTTTAATAATAGGTAAATACTGGAGGATCATTCACGCAATACAAGTTGTGACAACCCTTAATAGTTTTTCTATACACCCCTTCCCGTTTCTATTTACCTCAAAACTTTGTAAAATTTATACAACACTTTATTTTATTCTATTATACCATATTTAAATAAAAATTATACTAACTGATATATAAAAACTTAATCTTGATAAACTAAAGATCACTTGACACAAATTTATACTGTAATAAATGACGTCTTTTGTATAAAAAATCACCAACTTTTAAGGAGCTCAAAATCACATCATTTGGGCAGTAAAATTCAAACGAGATTTTTAAACCTTCTACTTCACGACAAATCGGGGTTGCCATTTCTTTAAAAGAATGTTGTAGTTTTCAAATATCAAGAAAATAGTAGCATTTCTCTTCCAAAGAAATGTAGGTTGTAGTACAAGAAACTTTCCCAATTTTATTTCCTTTCGCCCCGCGATTTCTAGCCACCCCGTTTTCGGTATTAAGAGTCACGAAACATCAAATTAATGATGTCGATGTATTTGCAAAATTTCTTGATCATATTCTATTTTCTAGAAACCTTGATTTACCACAATTATAAAAAATCAGTTTTATCGAAATGCGATAGTTTATTACAACAGTTCCATTCAAAATTGAAGAAGAACAGTGATATATTTTTAGTTTAGTTTTGCCAGGTGGTAGGGCATTTGCCCGACTGGATGGCTTGAGTATGTCGTCACCCCTGGTCTAGAGTATGTCGCCATAACAACCCTTAGTTGTGTTCCGGCATTAGTGACCAGGCTCCAGTCTCCTTCAAGAGAGCAGCAGCGCATTAGTAGTACCTTTGGTGTTACAAATGTCCATAGGCGATGGTAACCGCTACCCATCAAGTAGGCCGTCTGCCTGTCTGCTGAACTCCTGCAATAAAAAAAAAAAAAAAGTTAACTCAAAACCAGCTTAATTATCCGTACCTGCACGGAGAAAGTGTACAATTCCATGCAGCCGGGCAGCCTGTCGCAAAAGGTGACAAAATAACTCACAGCCAGGTGGTAGGGTATTTACTCGTCTAGATGGCTCCTGGTGTAGAGTATGCCCTCAGCAACTTTGGGTTGTGTTCCGGCATTAGGGGCTAGGTTCCAGTCTCCCTTTGAGAGCGGCAGTAGATTGGTAGTACCCTTGATATTACAAATGTCCATAGACGATGGTAACCGCTTCCCATCACGTGGGCCGTCTGCATGCCTGCTGAAATCATGCAATAAAAAAAGCTTGCATTGCACTATCATCATTTCAGTTTGTTTTTGGTTGCCATGTGGGAGGAGAAGATAACACATTTAATTTTTTCAGTGTTAATGTGTGTGTAATTGTAAATGAACAGTATATATGATGGAACATAAAAGAAATTACGTCAAAATGGAATCTTACATATTACTTATTGAAAGCCATGAATCTTCCTCCGCTTCCAAAGCCATTTTAGTTACCTACTGTTAAAGGAGAAGAAGCCGCGCTACAAATCCCCAGCAGCTTATCTTTACTTCACTACACACTTTTGAAATGTATTTTGTACTAATATTTGGTTTAATAAATTAATTTGTATATAAAATTACTATAATGACCGCATCTTTCCCATTCAGTGCAGTCGACTAGAAAATCTTTCATCGTTTATTAAGCTTTCTCACACACACGTTACGTTTGTAATTGTTTAAACTTATTTATTGTGTTGGTATATTACAAAGCGTGTTGTTTGTAATTATTAAACTGATTGTGATCATTTGACTCAAAACGCAACAAAAAATTATTTGAAAAATAATGTAAACTCTGAACGCTAATGTTATCATATAAAGAAATCTAAAATAAGACAGGTGAACCAAAACCTCCTTGTACATTTATTGTTATTAATATCCGCCGTTTTTAGTTTTTTTAGTACCATACCCATGCAATATTTAAAAAAGGCCAAGTGTGTGTCAACCCACGTATAGTGAAGGGTTTAGAATTAACAAACAAGAAACGGTTTTTTTATTATTATTTGACTGCAAACCCTTAAGCGGGCATTACCTTTTCCAATTTGCAGTGTGCTAGCTAGTGCAGTAGACGAGCAAGTGCGACAGAGCCCATACGATCGCACTAGATTGGATCACTAACAGCTTTTACACCATTCAATTTCAGCACATAGCTCATCTAGGGCGCTCCAAGTTGGATAATGTAATGACCGCTGAAGAAAAACAATAAAGCAAAAACACCCCATATCTCGAAAACTACTCTTTTTTATTGCTAGAGTATACTGGCCAGTCCAGCGGCCATCTGGTGGAAAGTGGTTAACGTCACCCATAATCATTTGCAACACCTGAGATATTACCCGTATTCCTTCCCCATTATTCCATCCCCCTTATCCCATGCTAAAGACTTGCAACGCCTTGGCTTCGCCCTTGGTGTGGCAGACCTTTATAGGGAACGGTGACCACTTTCCATTAGTGGGCCATTTGCCACCTTCGCAATTGTAATTATTTATAATGTAAGCGGTAAGTTGGTTTTTACAAACCAGTAGACGAATCAAAGCCCGAAACCAAGTCATGGGTTTACCATAGTCACGAGTGTATAGGTTATGAAAAAAACTTTATCATTAGATAAAGTAAGACAAATGTGTTGATCGATAGCGCTTCCAATAAAAAAAAGCGCAAAGAGTACGCAAGGCGCTATACAATGGAGTATGCGGAAAACAGGTACTTAGGTGAGAGTACCTATCTTAAGCACATTCCGTAATTTTAACTTTCGAACAATTTATTTTCCGAGTACCTAGATGTGTCGAAAAAAAAAACACTATTCTAGTACCGACTTATAAAAGTTTGCAAGACTGTCCGTAATTACGTATAGGAAACACCATTCGCATTTTAGAAACACACCTTCGCTTTTTGGTACGTCTCCAACATGAACGACATCGCGGATGAATACTAGTATACAATATTAATAAATATACCTACTTCATACAGTAGGTATATTAATTAATATTTTATACTACTTCCAATTGTGGAATTTGAAGGAAAACCCAAAGTCAGATAACAACCTTTATTCACTTCCAAAAGCACATGTTCTCGCACGCCAATACTTCCAATTAGTATATATAACAGGGAGTTGTAACATTCAAATCATTACCATTAAAATTATCGAACATGTCGTTGGTAACAAAAATTGTTTTTATATTAACACTGGGCTTCGCTTCCTCTCAGATTGGAAACCGGGTATGTTAAAATTATTAAATCTAGACAAAGTTTGAAAACATATCAATAGTATAAAGCTTGATTAGTGATTCCTGTAATAGTAGTTCTGTGTCCTAATCTAACAACTGATTGCTGGGTTTCTATAGGCTTCCATGAGTTCATTTAACTTACTGCTGTTTAAAAGATGATATAAATAGGGTTTGGAAACTGGATAGAAATCCAGATGGTTGCAGCCTAAGTATATAGGAGCTTTTTTTCGGTTTTGTTCTGTCTTTAAACTAAACGGTTTTTAGCACCAAAAGTCTGTTTAATGAGCTTTGTCGAAAGAACCGGATTTTTCCGCGCTCACCTTTGTCATTTGGTACAGCAAGATTAATGCTGGAGTGCATCAAAATTTAACCGATGGTTAAAATAAAACAATCACTGTTTATGCACACATTTTTAGCGATTAATTTATTTTAACCATCTGTGCTTTGATACGTCAATCAGTCAGTGAGGCTAAGTAATTATATAATTATGTATATTATTATAATCTATTTGATCGAATATATCTATATTAGTTTATTATTATTTTCTTTTTTCTTTTATTACGGTTGAATTTAGTTAAACCACCAAATATTACTTTTTTTTCTTGTAATGTCTCCTAGGTCACCGGGTTGCCTGGAAGAGATTGCTATATGAGGCCGCCCATTGTTCTGATGGAAAAGTATTTCTATTAAATGTCTAGCTTTAAGTTCTGGTGAACAATAAAGAGTTTGCATTCATTCATTCAATCATATAGATAAATAGATACATTATAGATATACACAATATACATGCAGTGAAGATATAGTAGTATAGTAGAGATAGTCAGAAGTGTCGTGTTTGTATATTAAATTTTAAAAAACACAGTTGGGATTAATAGATAATAATAGTTGTAGCAAGTTACGAATGGTAGAAATTAGGTTTATTACGGGAAAGAAGTTCAACTTTTATTACAAAATAAGAAAATGATTTCAAATTCTCCTATTATATTAATGTTCTCTATGTTTCAAAGGTCCTGTATTTGTAGTTCGTGTAACGTCAACCGCGCAGTATTAAAAACCAGACCTAAAGAGATCGTTGTTGCAGAAGTGGAACTTTATGCTAGGTCTTAAACCTACCAGTATATTTAGATACGAATCAATTTCACTCAGCGATTCTCCAAAGGCAACCGCTAGGCCCTGTGTAGTAGTAACATATGCTAATATTTTTTCAGAGACCGCTGCATCTACCTGCTGAATTGAATGCTCAATTCGACGCGATCGCTCATGAATGCATTAAAAAAACAAATAACACTGAACGCGTCTGGACTCTTTTTAAGAAGCACACATTCGAGGATAGCGATGAATACAAGAGATTTATCTACTGTGGCCTGACTACATCACAATTCTATGCGGAAAACGGTGTTCCGGTATTAGAGAAATTGTTCGAATTGTTCAAAGATGATGATGTACGACAAGTATTCAACAACTGCCGTGCTTCCCTCGTCATCACCACGCCAGTGGAAACAGCGAGTTCTTACTTCAAATGTTATATAGAAAATTCGCCTGTGTACATGGCACTAACATGATTCAATTATAAAATGGTAAACTATAAAGCCTTCTGGCATCCCCTACCAATGATCAGCACCTTATTACCTATATATCTTATTGAACCAAAAAAATATTAGTCGACCTTGATGCAGTTTACGTTGACCGACAGCAAATTTCCGGACTTAAAATCCGTGGTACTTTGAATTCGAGGAATACCGTGGAAATTTTCTTGAGATCAGTTTCAAGTGGCCAGGGAGCAAAAATTCTAATTCGAATGCTATATTTTAACTGATCCAAATCTGTGTAAAACAACTGTGATCTTTGCGACCCATCCAATGTGGATCAAGTCGTGAGCGAATCTTAGTTTGCAATATAAATATGTTTTTTAATTTTAAAATATGTTTGGGGTAATATTTAAGAACAAAAACTGTTTAAATAAATAAAATAACTAAACATTACGTTACGTACTTCCTAAAAAAACTTACTATTACTTTTATAACTGTTATTTAGCTTGTCTACAATAAAAACTTTTGTATTGGATCAAAAAAATAATAAAAAAAGGTGTTATTTTTTTGTGGCTTATGTATTGATCTATATGTAATTTTTCATGTTTGCAACATCTTGCAACACTAATTTTTCGATAGTTGAACGGCTAGCCCACGAAGATTTCTTTATTAAAATTTGTTTTTATAAAGTTGACTTTATATTATGTATCTAAACTTGAAATAAATATGGTTTAAATCTCTATTGTATTTATTTTATCTTACGTCTTTCTTAACATGGAGACAAGTAATCGTTGTAACATTTACCAGTTTGATATGACTCAAAATAAAAGACCAGCTATTATAATAATTCTAGAGTCTCCTGAAGAGTCAAAGCTAAGTCAAGCCCTAGAAAGCAGCTTTATTTTACTTACATAAAAAGTTAATTAGGTTTTTGGTATATAGAAACCTTCAGGGAAATTTATCTAACAGATGATTAAAACCGCATAAAAATTAGGTTCGTGATGTAATAGGAATTAGCGGTTATACAGATTGTGTTTAATACTATGTAATAATAATAATAATGTATAAATAAAATAAAATAAAATAAAAAGCCTTTTTATTTGGTCCATAATAACATTACACTATACAATAATCTTTAAAAATGTCATATTATTTTTCGTCAATTTATTATTATTTAAATTTATTACTATTTTATTCGTCGATTTATTTTTTATTGTTCTACTGTTGGACCCCCCGTCCGGGTAAAGGCCTCCTCCAGTCGCGCCCAGTGGTGTCTGTCCGCAGCCACTGCGAGCCACTTTGGGCCCGCGACGGCACGGATGTCGTCGTCCCAACGCTCGAGCGGGCGCCCCACACGACGTTTGCCATACGTGGGGCCGCCCCATTCCACTATTTTTGTCCATCTCTGGTCCGAGTATCGTACCACATGTCTAGCCCATTTCCACTTAAGCTTTCTTACATGATGTATGGCATCTTTAAATTTAGTTTTCTTTCTTATAACTAAATTGTTCTGTCTATCTTTTAGTTTTATGTTTAGTGAGCTTCGTTCCATTGCTCTTTGACCGACAAAAACTTTTTTGGCATTTCTTTCTGTAAGAGCCTGTCTGACATCCGTATGTTAGTTGGTAAAATGCTTGTGTCCATTATCTTCTTTAGCCAGATAGGTATATTCGATTTGAAAATGTATTTTAATGACTAATATTTTTTCCACGTCAATATAATTCTTCTTTCAATTTCGTCTTGGTGCGTTTCTCGGAAAGTGGTGGGAAAATGAAATCACCATTTGATTTTGTGGTTTTTTGTGGACTGTATAATGATTCAATGGGGGTGGAAGGAACTCACCGGATGCAGCTGCTCTTAGTTTTCTTCTTCTGCTCCAGATCAGCAACAGGTCCGAAGAGTTTTAACTTATTTATATATTGTCACTTCGCGAGACGTGCGCACAGTCTTAATTTTAATAGCGGTTTTTTGTAACGACGGAGCGGTGAAATAAATGCGTGTGGTGCGAGCGACGTACTGAGACGGAAGGTGGATAAATAAATTCAAAAATGCGATAATTAATTACCATATGCCCCCCGCCTTAAAGGTACCCCTTTAAGAAATAGAAAAAAAACAAATAAATAATACAGTAGCGTGGGACAGTTAATGAAAACTTAGATGTAAGTGATATAAACGAATAAAAAAAAAGAAACAAAATTACATAATTATGCATACATAAGTAAAATATAAATATAAAAGTGATATGAAAAACTGATAAATATAAATGTTATGAATACTCCATCTACTGCACAGGTAGCGGAGAGAGCTTAACTATAGGACGTCGGTAAGTTTTGCTTGAGGTTTTAACCTCGGCTACCCTGGCAACACCGTCGTTACCGGGAAAAAGTTTAGTTATGATACCTAGAGGCCAATGAAGTGGTGGTGAATTCTCAACATTAATCAAAACTAACATGCCTACAGCAGGAGAATTAGATGAAATATTCCATTTATTCCGCATTTGCAGGCGATAAAGATATTTTAATATAAAACGGTTCCAAAAAGATTTATGAAAATAAATCCTTTTAGTATAAGTTTTGGCTAAATAAATGACGGTTTTACTTTCCGGTAAACGTTTATTTATGTTTAGACTAAACTTCCTAATAAGCCACTCATTAATGGGACTAGAAACCCACGGTGGGCCTGACAGCCATACATCGTTAATGATTTGACTTGGTCTTAAATCTCTAGATATAAAATCAGCAGGATTCTCTGCAGCACCTGCTATGTGAAATAAATTATAAGTTAAAATTAAAGTGTGGAATCGTGATATACGAGTGGCAAAGTAAGTATTAAATTGATGAGGCGAAGATGAAATCCAACATAACGCAACTATCGAATCAGAAAATATATATACGTTATCAATAAGATGGCGGTTGGAAATTGAATCATAAACACTGCGAACTAACTTTGCTAATAAAACTAAAGAACTCAGCTCTAATCGAGCTAAAGTTACAATTCTTGACGGAGATGACACGCGAGATTTGGAACTAACTAAAGCAACTATAGAACTTTCGTTATCATTCGGAACATGTAAATAAATGACACATCCATATGCCTTTTCGCTGGCATCGGAGAACGCTAGCAACGAAACTTTAGAGCTCCTTCTTATACCAAGGTGGCGAGGAAACCTTAATGTGGAAATTAATGGTAATTCTGAAATGTATGTTTGCCATATGTCAATAATCTGCTTAGGCGGTGACTCATCCCAAGAAATTTTAAGTAGCCAAAGTTCTTTAATAAGCTGTTTAGCGAAAAGTATAACTGGACCTACGAGTCCTAAAACATCGTACAGGCTAGCTGTTACAGACAAAATAGTGGGTTTAGTACAATGGGGCGGTGGTTGCGAAATCACGAAATAAAATGTATCTGTTGATGGTAACCACCGTAAGCCCAATATTTTGAAGACGTCATCTGTTTCAAATGAAATAGATTCTGAGTGTCTATGAGAAACAGGGATGTGTTGCAAAAAATCGAGTGAATTACTAGTCCACTTGACTAGGTCGAAACCACCTGACTTAAATAAATTAATTAATTGATTTGCTGTCTCTACTGCTTCCTCGAGAGAAGAAGCAGAGGATGCGATGTCATCCATATAGATATCTCTCTCTAAGATACTAGCTGCTAATGGAAATTTCCTTCCGTCAAGCTTGGCTAGCTCACGAAGCGTGCGAAGAGCGCGAAGAGCTAGAAAAGGTGAGGAGCGAAGTCCAAATGTGACTCGAGTGAATTCATAAGTTGCCAGCTTATCATCAGGAGAGAAACGGTATAAAATCCGTTGAAATTTGCGGTGTTCAGGCTGAACAAAAATACAAAGATACATTTGCCTAACGTCGGCAAGAAAAGCAACAGGAAATATTCTTACATTTAACAAAACATGAAAAATCTCAGTCTGTAAATTACAGCCAGAGTGCAAAATATCATTCAAGGATAAATTAGAATCGGTTTTAGCACTGCCATCGAGTACGATGCGCAAGCGCGTGGTAGCCTTATCCTCACGCACAACTGGGTGGTGGGGTAAGTAGAAGCCAGAAGACGAAATATTATTTTCTGAAACTTCATTTAAAATATTCTGAGAGATGTAATCTCGAATGGCTTCATTATATTTTACATGAAGGTCTGGGCATCTAGCAAATCGTTTTTCTAAAAGCGCAAAGCGGCGTTTAGCCGTAACATAAGAGTTACCCAATTTATCAGGGTTTTCCTTGAAAGGAAAAGAGACGGAGAATGACCCGTCGTCATTACGAGTGGTGGTTGATGAATAAATATTCTCACACTCCTGTTCATCCGGGTTTAAAAAGGTCCTTTCTGGCAGTTCCTCAACTGCCCAGAACTTTTGTAAAGCTCCTTCTAACGGTTCACCGGTAAAACTACAAAAAGCGCGGGAAACTAAACTGTGTTGATAATCGATAGGCGAATCACCCATAATGATATAACCTAACGTTGTGTTTAAAAAGGATGGAATATTTTTACCATTAATAATTGTACCGTGTAATAAAATATTGCAAAATATATTTACTCCTAATAACATATCAATAGGGCCCGGTTTAAAGAAATCATCGTCAGCGAGCTTCAATTTATTAATTAAATGAGAAAAGGTAGACGTGTTTACTTGCACCTCAGGTAGCTGTGACGTAATTTTCTCGACAACTAAAGGTCTTATGTTATAAACCGGTTTGCTATTATGGCGCGATGTGAATCGCACGGCAGTAGTGCCGTGGATTGTTTGCGAAGAACCACCAATTCCTTGCACTTCCTTAAAACGGTGCTCTTTAGAAATAAATAAAGACAAACGTTGACAACATTCTAAAGAAATATATTCACTTTGACTGCCTGAGTCTACTAAGCATCTAAGTGAATGTAAGCGGTTATGGTTGTCAAACACATTTATTTTTGCGGTGCCCAATAACGTAACCGTATTGGAGCTTAAAGGTAATTGTTGATCACGTGATACAGAACAAAACGAAGTATGATTCTGAACCACATTGGTTTGCGGAAGCGGGTTTAAATCGCTCGAGCGCACGTGACTGTCACGTGACTGCGTCGCGGCGGTAAGTGAAGTTTGCCCATCGCGCGTAAAAGTGATTGCTGAATCTCTGACAGAGTCAGCAGGTAATTGATGACATTTCAAATTAGTTGAAATATTACATTGTTGTTTATCTTGAGTATTAAAATGTAAGAGAGAATGGTGTCTAGCTCCACAATGATTACAATTACGAATTGAAGTGCATGCCGAAGTTTTATGATTTGTGCTTAAGCAATTATGACAATACGAATGATTTTTCAAAAAACTATACCTATCCTTAGGAGTCTTTTTCATAAAGGATTCACATTGAAATAAATGTTTATGTTCTGAATGTTTGCACAAAACGCAATTAGAATGATTATTTAATTTATTATCTACGACAAAAGATTTCGATGATTTCACTTTAGAACTAGAAGTAGTTCTAGACAAAACCTTAGTCTGTTCTTTCAAGAACTGTACCAGGTCATTGTAGTTGGGAATCTGTTCCTTCCGGTAAGTAATTTCAAAAAGCTTGACAGTTTCTTGATCGAGTTTTTGAAGTGCGAGATGTAAAATTATAAAATCCAATAAATTATTCAATTTTGATTGTTTAAGAGCATCTACGGATGAATTAAAATTATTGAGAAAAGATTCTAAGCCGGCAGCACTATTATTATTTATGGGTTTGAAATCTAACATTTGATTGAAATATGTGCATGCTAATGAACGAGGATCATCATATTTTTGTATTAATGCATTCCAGATTAAGGAATAATTCTCTCCTGTTGGTGGCAACCCTGCGCACACAGAGGTGGCCTTATCACAAAGTCTTCCAATTAGATAAAATACCTTTTCACTATTGGATAAAGACGCGTTCTCATGCACCATACTTTTGAACTGGGCGTAGAATAATGGCCATTTTTTGACATCGCCATTAAATGAAAGAAGATCTATGGGAGGAAGTTTTTGCTTTGGTTTGACAAAAGTAGAAGTATTTTGATGAGTTTCTCGCGAAGATGCTTGATAGCGAGACATAACACATTTAACAAAACTATACAAATCTTCGAACGCCAACCAAACCTTGTAATCTATTTGATACTTTGAGTTTAGTTCTAAACATAATGAATTATAGTCATCTAATATTTGTTCAAATTTAGAATGAATTTCATCAATAGTAGAACATTTATGAAGAAAATCATCTGGGCTAATATCAGATGATTTAGCGTGATCATAAAGTTGTTGCATACGTTGAAAGTAAACTTCCCGTTTTTCCTTAAGAACAGCCAGCTGGGGCTGATCCAGACATTCTTCATATACTTCGTCACCCTTGGGTTTAGGCATGTTGAATTTAATTCAAACTCAAATGGAAAAAATAAATAAAAAATATTAATAAGCAAATGGTAAGAGATAGCCTACCCTTAACGAGTTATACGCGTGAGTATATATTAATCTTGTTTTGATGTAAAACAAAAATATAAATCACAAAATATAAAAGTTTAACAATGCGGGTTGTGTAAACGCTCCCTTATGAGAGAACAAACGAAGTTATTCTTAACAATGAAATTATAAGAATATAAACTGCGGTTATAGTACTTAAATGATACGGAACAAAGTCCAATATCCGCCGTAAGTAATGAACACAAAGTGTGAACGAAAAAATATACCGTAGGTAGATACAAAAATTACAATATGCACTGCGCAACTACGACTCGCGAACAAAGATGATTCCAGTACCTCAATATTATATGCGACAAAATAGATGCAACTCACAACTAAATGGAATACCAAAATGAAAAGAAATGCGGTGTAAATATGAACAATTCATCTAATTAATTGATAACTCATCCCACCGTAGTATCTTGCGGTTATAAAAGTAAAAGAGAAACGTTGCAATAATTGCAAACTATTTCCCGATATACGGTGTTCTGACCAATGTAATTAGCATAAATTAAAGTTAAAATGTATAGCGGAAACGTATATAAAACGGATCCCAGGGTTCCGAGAGTACTCGGGAACAAACCGGGATAAACGTTTATAAATGTATAAGAGAATGAAATGATTAGTTGTGAAATACTATTAAATATATTACAAATAATATGTACATTAAATATATAATATATAAAAAGAGGTACCTTCAAGGTTATTGGCTCGATAATTATCGTAAAAACAAGGGATAAAAATCCGCTCGAAGTGGACCAGAAAATGGTGGGAAAATGAAATCACCATTTGATTTTGTGGTTTTTTGTGGACTGTATAATGATTCAATGGGGGTGGAAGGAACTCACCGGATGCAGCTGCTCTTAGTTTTCTTCTTCTGCTCCAGATCAGCAACAGGTCCGAAGAGTTTTAACTTATTTATATATTGTCACTTCGCGAGACGTGCGCACAGTCTTAATTTTAATAGCGGTTTTTTGTAACGACGGAGCGGTGAAATAAATGCGTGTGGTGCGAGCGACGTACTGAGACGGAAGGTGGATAAATAAATTCAAAAATGCGATAATTAATTACCAGAAAGAAATGATTTTTCCTAGATATATGTAGTCGTCGACATATTTAATTATATCTTCATTTATTTTTATTTCGTTTTTTATATGATTGGTCATCACTTTGTTTTCTCTAAATTTATTACAAGTTCAACTGATATACTTTTCTGGTGTAAAGCTTTTAACATGTTATTAAGATCTCTTGTATTATTGGAAAATAGAACTATATCATCGGCAAACCTTAAATGGCTTAGATACTTATTGCCTATTCTGACACCAATATGTTTCCAGTTGACATCGCGAAGAATGAACTCCAGTACCGCAATAAAGATTTTTGGAGACAATGGATCCCCATGTCGGGTACCTCTAGCGATTTTAAATTCTGGTCCAAGCCTATCTAATCTAATCTGACTTTTGCAATTTTTGTAAATGTTCATTATTATTTCAATGTATTCTATCTCAATGTTATGATATTTCAAAGCTTCTTCTATTGCTTCGTGACTTATGGAATCGAAGGCTTTTCTATAGTCAACAAACAATACATATAATGGAGTGTTAAATTCTTTATGTTTCTCAATAACTTGGCTTATCACGTGTATATGGTCCATCGTCGAGTACCCGCGTCTGAATCCTGCCTGTTCTATTGGTTGTTTTAAATCTATGTAATAATAATGTATAGATAATAATATAATAACGACCATAAACGCCCCACAGTTGAACTCGGCCCAGTCGGGACGGACAGTATACTCGCCAGGCATGTCTAAGGTGGCTCGGCAGGGTTGACACACGGAAGAATGTCAGTTATCGTTTCAGTGGAATCTATGTCGGAATACGCTAATTTTATGCATACGAACAACTTCAAACCGCTCCCAGGATTTTTTTTGCGGAATTCCCGGGATAAAAAATATCATACATTTTACTACATTACATTTTCTGTTGACCAGTAAAAAATCACATTGGATTTCCATTTTTTTTATCCGGCCATTTTAAATAATTCCCAGAAAAATCCTTCCTGGATTCCTGGGATAAAAAAGCAGCGCGGATTTTAAGTCTAAGAATTTGATATCAAGCAGCAAAAACCGTATCGATCAGCCCAGTAGTTTTTACTTGAATCCCGAACAAAGAGGCAAACAGAAAATAAATCTAAAAAAAATTGAATTTTTCGAGGGGGTCAAGAACTGAAAAATTCTGCCCTCGCTTGCCTATATTTTTTTACCTTAATCATTATCATCATTTAAGTCATCAGACGCCATAACGTGTGCGTCTGTAGTTTTTGACCTAGGGTTACATAGTAACTGTGCTATGCTGTTGCTGTTTATAAATCTGTGCTAGGGCTACGCACCCTGCGATACTTTTCGCATTTAGGTGCTTGAAGTACGGGACATCTCAGGGGTCACGATGATTTGTGTATTTGTCTACGAAGTTTGAATTTGCCGCGGGCGGAAGGGCGGCAAGTCTGGCTTTCCCCTCCCCCCCCAAGATATAGCTCTGACGTCTACGGCAGCAAGCAATAACGTCGCTAAGGAAATAGGCAGTGAGAGTATGTAAATGGAACTTATTTCAACATATGCTCGTCCTTTCTTCCTTCATAACTTATTTGCTTACTACAGCGGATGTTAGCATAAGTTAAATTATATTAGATGTCATATCACCAGCCATACTTCCTGAAATCATGATTATCATAAGGGTTTCTTTTAACTCTAAGATTTGGTTTAGGGTACAAGAACTTCAAGCACAGTATGAAGGTAATTATAAAATCGATTTTCGTAGGACATTACGATTGCAACTCCTAAGCAGTATATCCATATAGGATTACCTATCCTAATTCAAGAAGGGCAAATGAAAACTTGTGTATGTCATCACCGACGCATGCCTGGAGTCTATTCCTTAAACATTTAAAAACATGAGCATGTGCGAGTCGACAGCGGCCTAATGCGGCTGAATAAAGGCGCTTCTGAGAGAAACATACAAACAAACAACTGTTTAGCCGGTAAAAATATGAATACACAAAATATAATCCGTACACAAATTTTAATCCGTGCAGGAACGGAGAAAGAATACAAATTCCTGCGGTCGGGCGGCCTGTCGTAAGAGGCGACAAAACAACCCACAGCCAGGTGGTAGGGCATTTGCCCGACTGGATGGCTACCACCCCTGGTCTAAAGTATGTCGCCATAACAACCCTTAGTTGTGTTCCGGCATTAGTGACCAGGCTCCAGTCTCCTTCAAGAGAGCAGCAGCGCATTAGTAGTACCTTTGGTGTTACAAATGTCCATAGGCGATGGTAAGCGCTATCCATCAAGTGGGCCGCCTGCCTGTCTGCTGAACTCCTGCAATAAAAAAAAAATATATATATATATATAAATCAAACTCAAAAACGTATATTACAGATTAAAATCATATAAATAATATTTATAGCACCTGACAGAAATATATATGGATATATAGGTATGGATGTATATTTGTTACTCTTCCATGCAAAAACTACTGCATGGATTTTGATGAAACTTTACAGTAATATAGCTTACACATCAGAATAACTATATAATATAATTTATAAAGATATAGTGTGAATTATCCAAAATATAACGATTTTCATCTGGGTGAAGCCGCGGGTGCAGCTAGTATATAAATATAATATGGTTTCGCATCTTGGTAAGCAAGCTAGTATAGGAGCAGTGAACAGTCGTTTTAATTAACATAAAACGACCTGATCGATTTGAGTTGCTTATTCGCTCTTATACAAAGGTGGTATAAAAGAGAAAAATAATGATTTTTAATTACTAGTATTATTTCATTCTTCATAGAATTTTCATAATGGGGTACTTGAGTATATGAAAATCGATTCTAAAGGAAGTGACCTTCAATATGTACGTGCGGATTGGGGGTGGGAATGAGGGAGAAAGAAAGGACTTACAGAATAGGAGCTACACCACAAACTTTACGATCGGTGCGGGCTTTGTAGAGACAGGCACGTCTTCCTCTTAATCCTCTCTTCTCGTCTGGCGGTTCTTTGGAGGCTCTTCGTAATTAATTAAAAGAATTTATTGACACCAAAAATATTAAAAAAAAATGTCTTAAAAGTAAGACTGGATACTAACACCTAGACTAGGCCAAGCCTGTATCCTAGTTGTTAGTTGGTTCCAGTGACGTAATAACTAAATTTATATTACAAATTAAATGTGCTAAATTACAAATAAAAATTACAACAAAAAATTGGAGATAGTTCTAAAATTGTCAATGTAGCGTCATCGCTACATTGACAATTTTAGAGAGCCTATTTTAGCTTGTTAGACATGAACTTGAATTGTCTACAGAACGAGAATTTTGTATTCTGGGGACTTAGTAACATTTTTTCTTCTAGTAAGTTTACGAGTACAAAGTAATTTTTATTATTTATATACTACTTGTATTATTTATATACTTATGAACAATATATATGATTAATTTACATATTTTAGAATTTATATAAAGGGTGTCCCAGAACTCAACGTCAAGCCGAAATGGGGTGACAGGATTGATTGTAACCATCATGAGAAAAATCAGAAAAAAAATCTATCCGATGCAGTTTGAAAATTATGGACATTTAAGAAAAATCTAGAAATTTGGTCAAACTGTAACCATTTTTCGGTTATTGTGGTTAATTTTTATTATTTTTGTTCATTTAAACTTTACTTTTTCACTTACTTTTGTTGACTTTGGTAAAAGTGGCGTCACTACCTGTCTCGCTCACTCATGGTAAACATGTCCACTATCCATCACTATCACCATTTTGCCGTAAAATTAAGAACCTACGAAGAGCTTGTGCGAATAAAAAACATTTGAATTGAGTAAAATTGGTTAGAAAAAATCGGGTTACTCGAGGGTTTTTATTTTTTTACTCGTTTTTTTAGAATGAAACTAACAAGTATTGTACCATTTTACAATCCTGATTAAATGCGCGAACTTTTAATGACACTTGCCAAGGTACTTTAGTACATTTTTTTAAAGGAGGGCCTTTCAAAGTCGACACATTTTAAAAATTCTAAATTCATAGTTTAACAAATAGTCTTAATTCTAGAAAACTTGGGGCAATTGTGCCATTATTTTTGACTGTGGTTCTAGAAATGTTATTTAGGGTTACGGTACCAAAGTTTAAATGAACAAAAATAATAAAAATTAACCACAATAACCGAAAAATGGTTACAGTTTGACCAAATTTCTAGGTTTTTCTTAAATGTCCATAATTTTCAAACTGCATGGGATAGATTTTTTTTCTGATTTTTCTCATGATGGTTACAATCAATCCTGTCACCCCATTCCGGCTTGACGTTGAGTTCTGGGACCTGTATAATAGACTATACATCCAAAGTAAGCCAGCGAGGTACAGCATGCAGGTTAACACAAGCGAGTGTGAATACGGTTTAAGACACAAAACGTGTCAACGGTTCGCAGAAGATCCAATTCCTTAGGCATTTAATAAATAAATTCCTATGTCACATATTTACGTAGTCGTAGAAACGGCAAAGAGACAAAAAATGAAGCAGCAGTAACCGAATAGGTCGGAGTTAACAGTCATAAAGTTTTAAATTTGCATGTTTAACCCTAAAAACCAATCTGATGAAGTCAAAGACTCACCTTATTGTCCTAATTAACTTTTTAATTAGGCAGGTTGGTAGGTAAGAAAACAATAACAAGAAATATTAATTAAATAACACCCGCTTTTTGTTTTTTGTTCTCAACGCCGTTGTTTATAAATACTTTAATACCTTTTATAAATTATAGGGTGCAATTTCATATATAAGAGCAGATCAACACTGAATTCACATTATTTCAGTTGCAAAGATGAGCTTGATAACAAAAATTGTTTTTATTTTGGTATTGGGCTTGGCTGCCTCTCAGATTGAGAAACGGGTAAGTGCAAACAATTTATATTTAGTAAATAAGTCACACTTGAGACTATATCTGGCCTGACTAAGAAGTCTTATAAGAAACTAGGATATGCCCGCGATTTCATCCACGCTCAACTTGTAATTCCCGCGGGATTCCCGGGACAAAAAATATCGTAGCATTTAAAAAAAGCTTCTTTTAATGCATCTTAACCACTTCGCTTTTTGCTATAAATCAGTAAAAAATCACATTGAAATCGATTTTATTAATCTGTCCATTTGAATTAATTCACAGAAAAGTCCCGCGGTATTCCCAGGACAAAAAGTAGCGCAAGGCTTAAGTCTAAGAATCGAATCGGCCCTGTCGTATTTACGTGAATGAAATATAAAAAAAAAACTATGTCGTGCTCTCCATCGTTTATATATTCCAGTTTTATTTAATAGCTTCAATGCACAGACAGGGAATATTTTGAATTTTATAATATTATAGATATTCATGTAAATTGAAATGATTTTTATCAATTCAATAAATTAGTAAATATTATTTAAATAGTCATAAAAATATTTTTAAGAAAGAAAACAGTTCTAACTCACTTTTGTAAAGTATAATTAATTAAGAAGAAAAAACTTCAGATAACTATAAGCCCCGCGCAGAAGGTTTGCCAATGACTACTTACTATTATTGTATATACTTATGTAAAGAATATACAGTGATAAATTAAAGTAATAAAGTTATTGCAAGAACAATTTATGTACTGAACCTTTTTTGTAAACTCTACTGACCATCGACGCGTGACATTATGAATCTATCGGCAAACTTTCTGCGCACGGTTACTAGTTTCTACATTATCACACTTGAAAAATTATAAATCTAGGTTTTGTTTATAAATTAATATTGATATTCTTTCAGAGACCGATAAAGTTCTGTTCTGATATAACTGCAAAAATAAAAGAGATTTGTTTTGAGTGCATTAAAGAAACAAATAACACAGAACATGCCTGGATTCTTTTTAAAGAGCACAGACACGACGACAGTGATTGTTTTAAAAGATTTATCTACTGTTCAAGCACCAAAACGGGGTACTATTCAGAAAATGGTGTCCCGATACTCGACAAATTGTATAACCTATTTACAGATTCAGATGTCAGAGACGTACTCAAAGAATGCCGAGATTGCCTCAATATTACAACACCAATCGAAACAGCGAACAATTTCTACAAATGCTATTTGAAAAATTCGCCTGCATACATGTCTTTTACGTAATTTTCTTACCTGGTTTTGAAGTTAACAACAAAACACACAAATACCTACAAATACTTTACAAATATATACTGCTGACTAAGCTGTTTTTTGGTGAAGGGAAACAAAACAAAACAAAGCTGGAAATATCTATGAACTGGAAATAAACAATTTATGAGTTAGTGTTTTTTATTTTACCATACAATATTTATCATACAAAGGATTAATAACTACCATAAAATAATTACCTAAATAATTACAAAGGAAAGCGTAGGCTGCCAATGTGTTTCATAATTTTGACAGATCACATTTTTTTTCAATACACTTACTATACTAGTAGTTCTCTACAAGGCTTTACGTTGTCAAGATGTTATTACTAAAGAATGAGGGAGCAGGCTGTCGTAATGTTGAAGAGTAATAACAATAATGCCCTTCAGAAAAGTTACCCTTACCTTACCTTAAAGTTTACCATAGTTTCGTGGGGTAAAGTATAAACTTTGCCGAACGAAACTAAGTAAACTTCATGGAACTTACACTTAAGTGTCTAATTTATTTTTGTTCCTAGGAACAATAGGACTACCAGTATTTTTACAATATACTATCACATAATCTGGGAAATTTCGATATATATTTCTGAAGATGTAAAATCTATACGAGTATATACTGAGAAGCCATTATTAAAATATTTATTTCATTAAAGAGTTCACATTTCTCACAAAACACATGATTACTACTCAAAAACTATCCTATATCCTACAACCACTGATCATTTTAGAGTAATTTTACACCTTTTTAGAAAATAAACTGCACACTGCTGCATCTCTTTTCAGTTCCCGCCAAAAAGTCGATTATTTCAAACATTTTGGTAATTGTGTAAATTATAACTCAAGGTCTCATATTTGACTGTAGATAATTATGACCATAGAGAACTTGCTACATTTTAGTGTTCGATTTATTTATAAGCATAAATATAGTATTTTATATAAAATATCGTATCTTATATAACATATCGTCTAAATTTCTCAAACAATAATCTAACAAATTCCTTGTCACTTATAATCTTTTTTTTTATTAAAATAGTTTAACAATTTTTCAATCTACTATCGGTTTGCCCGTCACAAAGATAGTACTTAGGTTTCCTGAACTTTAAAATTGTTCGCGGGAAAGTGTGATAGAATTTTAGTGAAATGTGTTTTAAAATGTGCATCAGTCCAGTGTGATCATTCTATTTGAGCGGCTCACTAATTTAAGCTATAGTAGCCAGTTGATGTTCTTCTCTTGCCATAGAACCTTCTGAGCTGTTGTAAGTCTTACAGCACTCAATAGTGTTAACAGCTCTTCAGCTATTACGTTTTTTCTTTCTTTCTAACCGTTAAACTTGTGGCGAAACAAACCTTTTCGCCTACCGCCGCGAGATTTAGAGTTTAGCAAAGAGTACATTGAATAATATGAAGAGAGTTTAGTATTGACAACTGTTATGTCACATATAGAGAGAAAAAAGTCGTTACTAAAATGTATTTATTTTCATCCTTTTAAATCCGATTGTACTTATATTAGATAATATTTCTATTATAAAATATTTCTTTATATTAGATAATTTTATTACTATATTTAGTATCTATTTCAACTGCACGCCAACGCTATCTGTGTAATAAGATCTTGTCAATCCAAAGGTTGCCTGGAAGAGATTGCTTTTAACAATAAGGCCGCCCATTGTACTACCTCTTAGTAAGTAAGTTTTTTGTGTATTTGTATTTTTTCCATGCAATGTTGGTCTACAATAAAGAGTATTGTATTGTATTTCTTTTTCTTTCGGCTATGTAAATATTATTTACCCAATTAAGTAAATATTTTACAAATGAACGGGTTATTTATTTTAGCAACGACCTGTCAAACTATTCTTAGCTTATTTGGTAAATTTGTATCCTTTATTTACTTCCCTAATAAACTAAACTACATTACAAATAAAATTATACTTATAAAACACTAGCCTATATACGAAATATTTACACAATAACACCCGAATAACAGCGAAGCGTGACTGGGTTTTAGCTAGTCTAGTTATAAAACTAATACTACGTGACATGCAAGAACATTTTCTATGCATGGTGTATTATTTTAAGAAAAAATGTCCTCAATAAGTGAAGGACAATTTTAATCTTTAAATCATTCATCGTGCGTTTATAAATTTGAATATCATTAAGAAAATACAATAATAACAGAGGGCATTTTTTGTAACGGAATAATAAAGAATCGGTTACTAGAAGAATACTAGATATGTAGAGATTTGTGTATTGAATTTAAATGAGAAAAACCTGCCAAGTCTGTGCCCTACCACACACCAAGGCTCCGTAGTAATAACGAAGATAAATATTACAAAATTTATTCAAGATACCTTATATAAAATATTTTTTTGACAACTGTACGTCATACTTCTGCTGTGTACTTGCTGGGATACCCATCATTTTATGAATTTTCTCATTTTAAGTATATTTATGTATACTGGCATATTGAAGTTACAGTCTTTGTTGTCATTCCTATAAAGCCAGTCTGTTAAAAAATTGACTGAAGCACATAAAATATATATAGAGAGAAGGACGGGCAAGATAAATTTATAAGGATTCTGTTTTAGATGAATATTTTGAACCAGTAAATAATTATAAGTGTACCAAAAATATTACTTTTAAAATATTATGATGGTAATCATTTTAGTATTTTCAAAAAAACAATTAATGCGTTCTTTGCTCCTTATACTTGTACCTATTAAGGATCATATAATAAATTACGTCACACGTTAAGGGGTAGGTAGAGTGGGTTGACGAACTGTGTGACAAGGGGTGGGAGGCGTTTTAAAATTCGTGACGTCAAATTTCAAAATCTATTACGCTTTAAGACAAGAAATTTGAACTGTTAACGGAAAATTTCAATATATTTACAACTTTATATGTATGAGCAGTGTTTAAATTATAAAAAAATATTTAAATGAAAATAATGCTAATTACGGAACTGCTTTTTTTATTTAATAATTTACTAGCTGTATCCGACAGACGTTATCTTGCCCTTAAAAAATAAGAAAATCTACTTGAAAAAATTTGATCAAAGGTCCCATTGTTAAAGAAATGTTCAGTGGCGCCACATACCTGGCCCAATCGTGAATCTAAACCATCCCGGGATCTCCTTAAATATACACAAAAATAATTCACCTAAATCAGACAAATGAAAGTGAGTTTAATAAATGCAGTCACCATTGCTGAAACTGGCCGGGAAACATACAAATGTATGGCTAAACTGATGTTTTTATATTATATTTTTTTATTGATTAATATCATATTTGAATACTTATTATCCTATTCCGGACGTAGACAATTCCAAAAACACAAAAATGATAAAAATTGGTCCTGCCGTTCTTGAGTTATATAATGGTGTAACTAACACGACTTTGTTTTATGTATATAGATTGATCTATAATTGCAAAATATAATTCGATGGGTGAAAGGCTATTTGTTTTAAACGACACTTTTATAAATTGTCGGGAGAAAAGTTTAAAGTTTCTAATGACCCAGAAAAACACATCACTAACAAATTATGTCACATATTTAAAAAAAAAAGAACATCTGTATACTGAAACTAGAGATCAGGTTCTTTATATTTCTTTAAGTTGAGACATTAGGATGAAAAATCCATCGTGTTGAGTATCACACAAAATGTCGCTTAAAACAAATAGCCTTTCACCCCTGGATATGATGTCACACAACGGAGGGAGGAGTCTTACGAATGTGACCAGTTGTGACAAGGGAGGGGTCAAAAAATCATGAAATTTCTTTGACTTTTTTTTTATATTAAATAGGTTCGCGTTTGACCACGATCACGCCCGATGCCGGACGATGATGCGGTCGAAGATGGAGCACGCTTACCTAGATAGTACCTATTTATTTACACGAGACTTGAAGATACCCGGATTGTATTTTTCGGGAAACACGGACTCTGGTAGTGCATTCCACAATTCTGCGGCACGCACAAGGAACGTGGAGGCGAAACGTTTAGTACGCACCGGCAGCGTTTCCACTGTGAAACAATGGCGTAGACCAGAGCGCCTTGTAGTCCGAAGATAGAATGGTGTAGGGGGATTTAATATGTGGATCGCCCCTTATGACGTCATCGGTACGCTCGTACAAAATCTATAACGCTGCAATATACTTTAAGTTCATAAAAAGTATCTCAATTGATTTCACATTTTTTTTTTAATTTGACTTGACTTTATGTTGTTGGTCCGAAGACCTCACAACTTTACAGGGGTTTTTGGGGCGAGCGCCTTCGCAAGGCGAAGGCACTCGAACCCGGGGCCAACTTGCTTGAGGGAGCTCCCTAGGGAGTTTTACCTCGGCTGGACTGTTGCCATGAAAGGGGGACGAATTTGATGATGCCCGCCAATGGGCGACACAATGAACTGATTGAGAACGGGCGATGGGTAATATAAAGCCCGAGAAGAAGGATCCCAGCGGACCGGGTTCGCGGCGGCCTACGCTATTTTACTGCCGTTTCGCAATGTGTTATGGCTGGGAGAGAAGAAACGGCGAAAAAAACTTCCCAACAACACGCCTAGTCTATCCTGTAGGGGGGGGGGGGGTATGTCTCCTTGCGTCCCTCTCGAGGACGTGGAGAGATAGTGATTGTGATTTCACAGTCCAATGCCTTGTTGCAATAGCGGTATTTGTGTAATCCCTCAGGAAAGATTCTGTTTATCTAGATGAGAGGTAGGTACTCTACGTTCTTTTCTATACCCCTGACAACGTGTATGCAAAATTTGATGATAATCTGTTGCGTAGATTAGGGCCGAAACCTCACAAACAAACATAAAAACTAACACTCGCATTTTAAATATTTTATATAGATATTTATGTAGTTTTTTTGGCCGGTGCAGTAGGTAATATTTTTCTTTTTACCAACCTCAATATAATTTCTGGTTGTTAATTTGAATAATTTAATTGGTTTGTCTGCGAATATTAAAGTATCATGGATATTATTTATTTTTATAAGAAACTATGATATGCCAGCGACTTCCTTCACGCTTGCCTTGAAATTCCCGCGCCAGAAAGTGCCAAAGTATTTAAAAAAGCATGTAAGCTATTGTGTTAGTAAAAACTGTGTCGAATAAGCTAATTTTTATGCACTCAAACAACTTCAAACCACTACCAGGTTTTTTACAGCACGGTAAGTGTTTGGCTTATTTTTTAGCAATACGTAACTCTTTCCATATTCTTGTAGAATGCTCCAGAAATAACAATGAGAGCCAGCGGCTAAGGAGAGACTTATGCTTAGACTTGCTGGACTTTTGAATTTTTCATTCTTTTTTAGCCGACCCCCTGTCTGTAAAAACAAAATTAGTTTTAGACTTTATTGTTAAAAGCATTAAATAATAGTGATTTTGCATGCTCACGCATATTAAATGACTATTATTTTATGCTTATATAATAATAATTATTATTATTAATGTAATTGTAAGATTTTTTCGTTTCCACGGACTGATATGGACACTAGTACAAAAGTCCTTAAAATAAATATTAAAAAAAACTCTTTCCAAAGACGCACAGCCTGGATGGTGAAAGAGTTATCATAGAAACATGACGTGTGTGCAGGTGTATTTATTCTGTGTTCCTTAAAGTAACGAGGTTTAGTGGGTAGAAACAATATACTATAAAGAAGAATGAGAATGTCGGCGAAGACTGATGGGTAACAATTTGCGTTGTTTATGGAATTCAGACACATGGTAATATTTACGTAACCCAAATATAAACCTTATATAGGTACAAATATTCGTAGGCCCTCAAGTTTATTTAGTTGTTCGTGGGTTATATCCAGATAGCTGGCATCGGCATAATCAAGAATGGGGAGTAATAGGGATTGCGTAAGTTTAAGTTTGGTGGCAGTACATGAAAAAAAAAATATATGCTTTATATATATAATATACAAATAAACATTTATCTAAAAGAATTCATAAATATTATAGATAAATATATACAGACATATGTACATTTAAATATCATAATATGCCAACGACGGTAATTTTTCTGGTATTCATATAGGAAACAATTTATTTCTGAAAATGGAAAAACAGAACCTAATATCAAGTTAGTAAACAATATAAAAAAACAATACTGGTTTATGAAACAAGTTACTTTGGCATTTTACATTTCCTCATTTAGAATGCGCTTTTTGTGTCTAAACAATAAATTATTATAGAGAATATTCCCTAAACTAAATAAACTTGCTAAGCCTGCGGCCCGAATGGGAGCGGGTAGCGGAGCAGTAATCATTTGAAATGTATGTACTGGCATTAAATAAATATTAGATATATTATGTAATAAAGCATACAGTTTATTGTCGAAAATGAGCGTTAAATCACTTGTTTTTTTATAGCTGGAATATAGGAGACAAACTGAAGCACTACCTGATGAAAAGTGGTTAGCGTTGCCTGTGATTATCTCTCAATAGAAAAATAGTCTGTCAACTCCAAATTAGCTAAATAAATAAAAATAAAATAAATATAACTAAACTTAAAAAATAACACTATATGTAAAAATAGACTCGAAGTAGCTGTCTGCGGGGAGAGTGCCCAAAACGCTGGTCGCATTTCCACGTTGGCTGGCAACCTAGGTGTAAGCCAGCCTTTTGGTCACGCGAGACCTTAATTAGACGCGTTGAGAGGTTTCGATTGAGGAGATGAGCTCCAGGCCGCCACGGCCCCAGGGTTTCAACCCCGAAAGCCACAAATATGTACCCATTACCAATGGACACATATTTGCGGTGTTTCAGGTCCTTCTGGTTTGCGGCAGCAGCCCCGGCAGTCACAGCTGTAACTGGGAGATGGGAAACCGCCAAAATATCACAAGTTACGTCCCGGGGCGTCCTATCTTCGACAGCACCAACGAGATTCCATCCAATTAGCTTAATAAGTCAATTGACATGTCATGTCAGACACACACTCATAAAAAGTCTAATAAAAAATCTTAAATTTTATCACAAAGTTTGTAGAATAAAGATTTTTCATAGATGTAAGTTTTATCAACATAAAAATGCGCGAGCTACATAACGGACTTCATTTCAGTATCTCTTTAAAGGTTGATGTGAAGAAAATCTTTACATCGAGCAGTACGGCGGCTATATGAAAAATAGAAAAATTCATGTAAACATTTTTTCTCGGGTCGATTTTCCGAAACGAGATAATTGCACAGCTTGTTATATAATTTTCCCCGGGTTATATATGTAAAAAGTGGGGGTGATAAAATAAAAGATTAGAGCATGAGTATTATTCTTTATTCCAACTGTCTTTTGGGAGTCAGTAACAGGGTATACACGATTAGAGTACAACATACAGTATTTAAACTAACAACTAAACGTGAAACCCGACACAGGGGCGACAATCGGGTCGACACCCTGGTCGTCTGACTCCAGACTACCTGACGAATGTCAAAGGCAATAATTCAGGGGACGCGGGTCACCTAGACTGTGCTAACCTTGAAACGTGCTACCTTCTAAGGATTAATATGTTACGAAAGAGTAAGTAGATTGATTAAATGAAGACGAAGATTATGGGCGCCATCCAGGATCGCGACGCCTGGAAAACTGCCACGACGCTCAGCAACGCTGCTGGCGTCGGCGGCCGCGTGACACGTGGTGATGTCGAAGGTGGTCGTAGAACGGCCAAGTATGACCGGATGCGTGGGCAGCGTGGTTGCCCACACGAGGCAGCGCGAGGCCTGCTGGCTCTCGCGTGCTACGGCGGAGGTTATGCCCCCATACGTGACTCCCTAAAAAGGGTTGGAATAACGAAACGCTGTTAATTAATGATGAGGAGCCTCGCCCGAACCTTCGGGCGGTCGGCTTTTGACTCCTTTAGACACTGATTTTATACTATAATATTGCTAAGTGAAAGCGTGATTGATCCACGTGAATTCTAACCAGCGAAAGAGGGCGCGAGTCGGGCCGTCGCTCTATTTAAGCTATCGAGGTGGGGGGCGCGCGCGGTGCAACCGACGCGCGTGTAGGTGGCGTTGTTGTGCCTGAAGGGATTGAAGTGAGGGGAGGACGGAGCTACTGGAGACATCGCGGAAAGACATCGCGTGATTTCTAATGACAAAATTGAGGATGTAATACGGTGTTAATACAACCGATTTAAGAAGTCTATACTTAAAGTGTTGCAAGGCTATGAATGCCAATTTGCAACGTCACAGGGCGCCCCTCCCTGTGAAGGATTATGCTCCCTGAGCAGAATCCGCGGGTTGGACCTCCAACCCATAACAAGACAGAATGTCAAAACAGGAGCCATTACTGCCATGCGCGGAGAATAAGAAGAAAAGAGAGAGAGAGAGAGAACAAGAAAAAAAATTCCACCAAAGAGAGTAAAAAAAAAAAAAATTTTACTAACAGAGCAAAATATAGTCGACAAGGAACAGACCGAGGGGTTTGATGGAAAACCTCCGAAGGTAACGAAGAATTGGTACTACACTTTTATACATCATCATTCAGGCTCTCAATTCTTTCGCCTCATTCATACGTTCTTTCAACTAAGTCTCGGCGACTATCCAGCAACAACCGAGACTTCCTAGCGCAACCGTAAGGTGATAGATATTTTCTCTATACAACTCACAACCAGTCTTCTGTAGAAATAACACGGTCTTCCCATCTTCTGTTAGCCTTGTGTACGAAAATTCAACTCGAACGTAGCTCAGGAAACGAAGAAAAATCGGTCAACTACCACGTCGCTGCAAAATACCAACACGAGTGTACAGGAGAACCGAAGTAACAGAAACTGTTACCAAAATCACATCTTCAAGGATGTGTAAGAAGAAATTCTTCGATAATACGAAAGAACCTTCATCAACAAGGTATGCTGGAACTACCACGCTCTTAGTCGTGTTTGCTCGCCCAACAATTACCTAAAACATCTAGTCAAACATATGACTAAACAAGCTTTACTACGTCGGTTGAACTCGAGTACTAACAGAAAGAATAAGTCTAACACATATATGCTAAATGATAATAATAACGTATTAAGAAAAACGATTTCTATAACTATAGTTCTCAGATCCCAAAACAGTGATTACAACTACATAACCATCGACGGTTTATGTATTGGTAAAGGTTTATTAACCTTTCGTTTGTAAAAACAAAACTATACATTCGTACAATATTAAGTTGTTCGAAATGAAGGTCAAACTTGCAACATTGTAATGTTCAATGGACCGTAATACAAAAGAAATTCAATCGCCTTGTTTACACGATGTAAACAGGTGGTAATTCTGTATAGATATGTATATCTATGAATGTAGCTATTGCTACCGAATGTGAGATTATTTTATTTTAAATAATTTCATTCTTTATATGTTTTGTCATGTTTGTTTAAATAAAAGAAAAAAACGATACGTGACGTTTATTGACGTCAACACTTTTAATGCTTACAAGCTTTATAACGTTGAAAAGATTAATCTTTACCGGACGTTGTTTGTGTGTTGGTTTACTGTGAATGATACTAGATGTCGCTAGGCGTACAATAACACGTGTTTTTGTGCGTTATTAACATTGTCAAATATTAGTTGACAACTAGTTGTAATTATATGTTACCTAATTTCATTAATATAAAGTTATTAATTAACAAATTGTAAGATGTTTTATTATTAAATAAATTTTTTTATTTATTTAATTGTTTAATTTGTTCTTTGTTTTTCTTATTGTATTTTTGTAACTTTTTTTTTTTCGGAAACATTAACGAAGTTTTTATTTGTTAAAATATTATTGAGAGAAGGAAATAAAAATTGTTTTTTATTTTTATCAGAAAAAAAAAATTAAAATATTATGAACTAGTTTTTAATGTCTTTTACATGGTAAAAACCTACCGAGCAATTTGTAGCTAAATCCTCTAGTTCGTATACCAAAGGTGATTTTTTGCTGATTATTCGGCATTTACTATATTTTGGTGCTAATTTGTCGGTAAAATGTTTACTAGCATCCGATAATGGGAATGTTTTTCGCCAAACTACGTCTCCAACAGAATGTTCTATCTGTCTTCGACTTTTATTATAATGTTTTGCACTCTTTTTATGCGCGGTTTCTAAAGATTGTTTTACTTTTAAGAATATGTCTTTAAGTGGTCCTAGTTTTGCCACGTCTCTGGAGCTAAAATTTAGATCGACTATATTTTTATTATTGTTATTGGTGGTATCATATGTAGATCCACATAAAATTGCCTCTCTTCCATGTATTAAGAAGAAGGGGGTGAAACGAGTTGCTTCGTTTACAGTTGTGTTCATCGCGAATTGTATTTGGGGAATAAAGATATCCCATGAACGATGATCATTTTTAACTAAAATAGATATCGCAGTTATTATAGTCTTATTATACCGTTCTACGGTGTTAATTTGAGGACAATAACGAGGTGTAAGATGTACTTCGGGTATTTTATATTTTTTAAATAGTGTTTGTATTATTTTTAATTGTTCGTTTTCCGGTATTGTTATTGTAAATCGAGAAAAATAATTTAACATAATTGCTATGTATAAAGTCGAAGACTCATTTATTCCTTGTGTCCTTCTTTGAACTTCGACCATTAATTTGTCATTGTAGTCAATTGGTGAGAATTCCGATATTAAAGCTATTTTTAGATCGTTCCAATCTTGTATTGTAGTTTTTATACTTCTAAACCATATTAAAGCTTTATCCGTGAATAATTCAACGGCTGAATTGAATAATTGTTTCTCGTTAATATTACGGGACTCGCACAATTCATTCAGTCTTTGTAAGTAAGTTAAAACGCATGTTCCATCGTCATATTTGATATTTAATTTTAATATCGCGTTTGAATAACACGACTCGGGGCATAGTGACCGCGCGGCGTCGCTCGGTGACTGATGAGTCATCGGCTCTTCGAAACTTGTTTTGAATGACGCAAACAAGTTATCTATTTTTAGCAAACACTCGTTGAGTGTTGTTTCGATTGTTTCGTATAATGTTTTATTTATTTCGCTGTCAATTCTTGTTAAGCGATGGTATAAATGATGACTTAACGCGCGCACTCTATTTAATGATTTGTATTTAGGAGTTTTATGTTTTAAACACGAATTTATTTCGTTTAATTTTAAATTAATTATTTGCAACTCTTCCTCCGGGTTTAAATCTGTAGTGATTACATCTTCACACGGAATTTCTTTTCCTAATTTACGAATTTGTGCTTTTAATTCGGTAACGGTTTTTAGCGGTTGAGCACCACGAATTGTTATTTCGTGAATTAATTCGTCTTGAAGTAACAAGTTATATTGGATTGGACGTTCCATTTTTAAGAGAAAAAAAATTAAAATTATAGAATAGTCTAGAGTCAGTGGGTTTCGAGTCGTTAAAAATTTAGAACAGATTAATTAAAGTATTGTCAAGGACATCAAACGTAATAATTACACACTATACTCATGTATAGAACGAGAAGAAAAAAAAAAAAAATAACAATAAATAAATCTCTAACGTAAATTCACTCATAAAACACAAGTGTGAAATTCAAATTCACTGCAAATTATTATAGAATTTGCCAACAATAAAAATGAACTATAAAGTCACTTCTATATAAAAAAAATTGATGTATGTTTAAAGCTCCAATTAACCTTTAAACGCAGTATCAAAAATAGTAACTGAGAATTAATCTTCAGTTAACCAACATTTATGTGTGAATTACGGTAGAAGAACAATTACACAAAAAGAGAAAAAGTTATTACGTTCTTGACAATATCTGTAAAAAAAAACTGATTATACACATTCAATACACAAAATTTAAAACATAAAACAGCACATTTCAAGGTTATTCCAGTTACTACCTAAACAGGATAGCTGGTGACTAGGTTATTAAGGCCAGAACACGTTGTGGGCGCCACTGTTATATAATTTTCCCCGGGTTATATATGTAAAAAGTGGGGGTGATAAAATAAAAGATTAGAGCATGAGTATTATTCTTTATTCCAACTGTCTTTTGGGAGTCAGTAACAGGGTATACACGATTAGAGTACAACATACAGTATTTAAACTAACAACTAAACGTGAAACCCGACACAGGGGCGACAATCGGGTCGACACCCTGGTCGTCTGACTCCAGACTACCTGACGAATGTCAAAGGCAATAATTCAGGGGACGCGGGTCACCTAGACTGTGCTAACCTTGAAACGTGCTACCTTCTAAGGATTAATATGTTACGAAAGAGTAAGTAGATTGATTAAATGAAGACGAAGATTATGGGCGCCATCCAGGATCGCGACGCCTGGAAAACTGCCACGACGCTCAGCAACGCTGTTGGCGTCGGCGGCCACGTGACACGTGGTGATGTCGAAGGTGGTCGTAGAACGGCCAAGTATGACCGGATGCGTGGGCAGCGTGGTTGCCCACACGAGGCAGCGCGAGGCCTGCTGGCTCTCGCGTGCTACGGCGGAGGTTATGCCCCCATACGTGACTCCCTAAAAAGGGTTGGAATAACGAAACGCTGTTAATTAATGATGAGGAGCCTCGCCCGAACCTTCGGGCGGTCGGCTTTTGACTCCTTTAGACACTGATTTTATACTATAATATTGCTAAGTGAAAGCGTGATTGATCCACGTGAATTCTAACCAGCGAAAGAGGGCGCGAGTCGGGCCGTCGCTCTATTTAAGCTATCGAGGTGGGGGGCACGCGCGGTGCAACCGACGCGCGTGTAGGTGGCGTTGTTGTGCCTGAAGGGATTGAAGTGAGGGGAGGACGGAGCTACTGGAGACATCGCGGAAAGACATCGCGTGATTTCTAATGACAAAATTGAGGATGTAATACGGTGTTAATACAACCGATTTAAGAAGTCTATACTTAAAGTGTTGCAAGGCTATGAATGCCAATTGGCAACGTCACAAGCTACAGGCTTAAAGTAAGAGAGCTAGGTCAGGTCGTAAGAGAGATATCACTAAAAACAGGGAAAACTGATTTTCAGGAAGTATTATATATTTTAGAGTAATTAGGGTAAAACATGCTGAAACCTATTAGGACCTACAAAAGGGGTGATTTTAAAACTAAATAATATATATCGGAGACGTGAACATAAAACAAAAATGTAAATATCAAGTATAAGAGACATTTGCTAGGACAAGATTCTAGTTTAGTGCCGAATTACAATGTTGCTTTGCTGCTCACAATATCCGCTCTCAATTTGACCGCAATACTTATTTATGCATAGATGCAATGAATTACACACATTTGTCTTTTTATTCCATTCACGATTCCAATTGTTCGATTTGGTATTATACCTTTGATATTTAAGACGTGTATGGCCATTTTGGTATATAATACAGGTTGCATCCGATGCGATGCATTCAAAGGCGATATCTTATCCACTGTGAATACCTCAAACGTCAATGATGAAGTGGTTAATTATCTCACTTTTTGTTTTTATGGGTGCTTTTGCGGCTGCAGACAAGGAAAATAAGGTAGGCTTTTTACATTTGCTACTAAATTATTACTTAAAAAGAGAGAAATTTGTGTAACGTTGATTTAATCGACCCCGTGTGTTGCCATTTTAATGTTTTTTATTTGTTTCAAAATTCTAATCGCTAGTGCTATAAATTCATTTAAATATCTTTAAATTTGGGAAATGAGGCAATGGCAAACTTTGAAACTTTGAAGAACGAACTTAGTAGTTAAAAAGTCGCCTTCTTAAATTTATTATTGAGTTTCTTACGTTAGGTTACGGCGTTTATTCAAGGATAAATTTGTGTTTGAAAAATATTTTCACCGTGCAGGAACGGAGAAAGAATACAATTTCCTGCGGCCGGGCGGCCTGTCGTAAGAGGCGACAAAACAACCCACAGCCAGGTGGTAGGGCATTTGCCCGACTGGATGGCTACCACCCCTGGTCTAGAGTATGTCGCCATAACAACCTTGAGTTGTGTTCCGGCATTAGTGGACCAGGTTCCAGTCTCCTTTAAGAGGGCAGCAGCGCATTTGTAGCATCTTTGGTGTTGCAAATGTCCATAGGCGATGGTAACCGCTCTCCATCAAGTGGACCGTCTGCCTGTCTGCTGACTTCCTGCAATAAAAAAAAAAATATAAAATACTGTTATGTATAAATAAATATCAGATATAGGAGTAATGAAATCAGAAACATTTGACTAAAAATAATAAAACAAAAAGAAAAAAGGAAAACCAAGTTTTTAACAAAATAATTAAGATTGATTTTTTTATATCTCATTTCTATAGAAATAGAAAGACAGAGATTAACACATCTAATGGTATCAACAATGCAAATTTATCGAATGGTAAAAAGGAATAAGTTTTTATTAAGTCATTATTATATAAATAATCATCAACACTTATATTTTCTCCTAAATTGGCTATTATTAATTACTTGTATATTATTTTAATTTTTAAACATCTTTCTGTGTCATATAAATCTTGATCGAATTTCGAAGAAGTGTTTAATTGTAAATATAAATTTTAAGCATTTTTAAAAAATGTCAAGAAGTAGAATGAGGCAAGATGTATACAGTCATATTTTATATCATCAGTTATATCTTTGGTTGTAAGAAATATGTTAAACAAAACTTTTTTGTTGCAATATATTATATGCTTATACACAGTATTTTTACTTTATATTGAAATATGAAGATTGTGAAATATGCATTTTTGAAACCGTATCTAAGAATGTCTTAACACGATAAATTGATAAAATCTATTATTTCTTCAGATGTTATCAAGATTTTTCTGCAATTTATTTGTTGTTTGTATAATCATTTCAATACCTTATATATCGAAAGCTTTTAGCACTGATATGCATTTTCAAAATATTACATTTTTAAAATAAATAACGTTTCAATTATTAACCTTTAAATATGAAAGGATTTTAGTATCTAAATCCCGAGAATTAAATAAAGAAACTTACATAAAATTTATAGATACGATTATACAGTGATCGTACTTTGCTGTTGGTGGAGTGGTTTTCCAAACTATTGTATGTACTAGTTCGCGATTCTGATATGTTATCTAAAATGCAATCTCAGACGAGACCTCTATCAAATATCTTGATAATTGATAACTAAGAATAATACCAATTATAATAATAATATCAGCCTATAAATGTCCCACTGCTGGGCTCGGGCCTCCCATTATAGCGGGAACGGACAGTATACCCGCCGCCCTTGTCCAAGGCGCTTGGCAGGTTGACACATCGGTTATCTCGATGTACAGGGTGCATCACGATGTTTTCCTTCACCGTTGTTAGCGCGTGTTAATTGTAACAATATGCACATTAGATCAGAAAACTGACTAAGAGGTGCATGCGTTCCGGTCAGGATCGAACCGCGCCCTTCGATTTAGGGGCGCGTGCGCTAGCCATTACGCTACCACGACTGATCCCAATTACGAAGCCACAAATATGTATTACTGATGGACGCGCATTGATGGTATTTTAGCTCCAGACTTTAATTCTTATAAATGTTACAATTTTTATTACCTTATTAAAAACGGGAAACTCGGTTATCCCTCGGAAAAGAAATCTCAGAACCTTAAATACCCTAATTAATAATGCTGTTTTGCTCTATTTTACGAGTATTAACTAACCCAGTACTTTCTTAAGGTATGATATCTGAATTAATCTAAAACTTCCAACGATACCATTATTATAATAATATATTCATGCAAATGTCTAGAAGTAATAGTCTTACACAAAACACACAATAAACATGAAAATATAATGTATATTTATATAAAGTATAAACGCCAAGCGTTTTGTTCTTGCGTCAGAGACCTTTGAAAATCTCTGGGGACTTATATGAAAGGATTAAAGAAGTAATAAATCACTGTATCAAAGAAACAAACACAACAGAAGAGTTATGGAGTCTTATTAAAGAAAATAAATACGAAGATAGTGAAAGATTTAGAGAATTTCTTGGATGTGCGTCTATGAAAATGGGTTTTTTCTCGATAGACGGTATTCCACAAATCGAAGTATTCTCTCAAGTGATTTTCAAAGATGAGGATGTGCAACGAGTTTTGAAAAGCTGCAAGGAAAATTTGAAAGGAGATCGACCTATCGACAAGATCTATAACTTTTTCAGATGTTATCAAGATTTTTCACCAGTCTACTTGTCATTTGAATAATCATATCAGTGCATAATACTTCTTGGGCACCTTACACGCAAGTTAAATTGGAAAAACATGTAATAAAATATAGTTTAAAACTATGAAATTACCACGATAAGACCAAAAAGAGCGGTGCACCAATAAAGAATGTTTCCAAATGAGGGTTTTAATAACTTACTTTTTTAAACTAGTATCATTATATTCCACGTGGACGAAATCACGGGCAGAAGCTAGTACTTAAACATAGCAGGAGCCCATAAAACTCTTTAAAACATTGTGTGTTGTAATTTTTTTTCGGGTTCCACAGAAAAGTATAAAAACGGAGTATATATGATTTTGTAGTCCCTACTAATATTATAAATATGAATGTAAGTTTGTTTATTACGCTTTCACGCGAAAACTACTCAACCGATCATCATGAAACTTTGTACACATATTCTTGGAGATACTTTTGATCTCGAAAAATTAAAGAGTTCCCGTGGGATAGTTAAAAGAACTTTTCATGCGGACGAAGTCGCGGGCAGAAGCTAGTTATCAATAATTTAATAAAATAATGTGAACGTTTTTCTTCACGATCTAACTCTCAACATCCTTAAAATATGTAAAAAGAATATTTTCTTAAGTTTTCGCGACTTGTATATATAATAAAACTACATTTTAACGGTTTTAAACCTCGGTTGGTCGTACGTCTTCGTATTATATATGGAAAAAGATTTTTGATTGATAATAATATAATAAACGACGGCATCTGTGCTAAGCCTTTGCCGACGTAGCTCACTGCAATGCAGAAGGGTTCGATTCTGGGTATTGAAAATTTTGGAAAATATTTTTTCTATTATTTACTATAGTTTCTACGGGTATCTGCGAGCGACTTCAGAGTCCGTTATATTTTAACAATAACAAAAGCGTAGCTTACTTAATTTGGGGATATACAATGTCTTTGTTTTTATGCCGATTATAATTATAATTTACGTTTTATTTACGTAATATTGTTTTAAGTAAATGTAAATGAAAATTCATGAAAATGCCATAATCAGGCTACTTTTTATTTAGACTGAATATTGTATTATACCGGTATGACACACGTCTATATCATTGCAGCCATCTAATATACAACGTTACTAATCTACTTCTACTACTGGCTAAATAAAGAAATATAATATGCAAATAATATGATTGTAATAAACTAGGATACATTTTTAAGCCAATAAACTATTACAGTTTGAAAATTGTTATTGCTACAGAGACCGGTGAAGATCACAGAAATTACATGAAAGAAGTCGTATCAAAGTGTAAAAAAGAAACAAACACTCCCGAAGAATTGTGGAATCAATAAAAGAGCATACCTATGAAGACAGTGAAAGTTTCAGACAATTCATTTATTGTGTGGCTCGCAAATTTGGTTTCTACTCAGTAGACGATGTTCCACAACTTGACGAGTTCTTCAGGGTTTTGTTTAAAGATAACGACATAAAACAGGTTATGATAAATTGCAAGGAGAATTTAAAGGGAGACCGGCGACTTGATAAGGGCTACTTTTTCTTTAAATGTTATCAAGAGAATTCACCAGTTTATATGCTATTTGAATAAAAATATAAAAATTCATTACCGTTCACTGCTGAAATTTATTGCTTTATAATAACACCTATTGTACTTTTGTTAATAAAAAGTTTTATAAAGATTGATTCATGTTATTTTCTAGAGTTCCGATTGATATTTTGTCATTTAACTATAGATAATGAGAGTCAGTAATGCTCCTTAGGTATTTCTGTTGGCATTTTACAGCAACGTAGCTATTATGATAAAACTCTAACAATCCATCTGTTCGTGTATGTCACAGCCATTTTTCTTGGAAAGTATTGTTTCTACATGAATGAAATTTGTTAGCAAAATATAGTCTTTAAAGTTATGTAGAAAAGGCAATTAAGGTCCATCTGCATAAGGTTGCTTAAATTTATTTAAGAAACACAACACGTATATAACCCCCTTAAATACAATTAGCGTCTTGCACAACGCTAAATTTGCCTCTAAATATGTTTAAAGAACTGCCAATACGTTTTGTGTAAAATGTATTTAGGCAGTTTTATATGAATAACTAATTTTATTTAAAGGCCATCGTTATGCAAGTGGCCCTCAGTAAAAAAAAGTAAAATATTGTTACGAGTTACGGGACTCGAATTAAAATGCCGTTGGAATTACTATAGAATTTATTAGAACTATACAAACACTTATAACACAGGTACAAGTATAACTAGAAACAACCTGTAAAAACGTAATACACGATTCAATAACACGAACAAAATCCGTCACTATATAGCTTAACGAATGTACACACGACTTGTCTCGCTTGTGACCATCACTAGACTGCCTCATCTCTCAGTTAGGGCATTGTTTTATACTGCACCAATACAATATGTCTCGACACAATACTCGACCACATAACAATTATTTCCAAGAATCACACTTGTCTAATGCCTACCATAAAGGATTATAATACACAATAGGTAGTTTTTCTAATTACAAATTTTAAAGACGAAGTAAACAAAATAAGTTCAAATGCCAAAAAGCGAATAAACTGCAGGTGCGCTTTTATTTTTGTCGGCGTGTACGAATATGTATGTAAGTAATGTAAATTTAAAATATACTTCAATCAAAATTTTCTACGGTATGTAAATATATATGTGAGATCATCCATCGTAGTGCTACATGATGGATGAGCTCATTATTCATTACTATCGACAGTTATAAATAGTCAGAAAATGACAGGATAATCTAATATATAAAATTCTCGTGTCACAGTTTTCGTTGCCATACTCCTCCGAAACGGCTTGACCGGTTTTGATGAAATTTTTTGTGCTTATCCGGTATCTATGAGAATCGGCCAGCATCTATTTTTCATCCCCCTAAATGTTAGGGGTAGTCCACCCCTAAATTTTTTATTTTATTTATTAGACAAAATTTTTAATTTCTATTTTTTTATGATACAGCATTAAAAGATAAGACAACCCTAAATTTTCAACCCTCTACGATCAACCCCTATTTTTTACCGGGCAGGACGACGTCTGGCGGGACAGCTAGTAATGTATATAATATTCTTATTTAAAAACAGGGGTATTCTTGTTGCAAGAATATTAGATAGATATATAACACTTTATTGTACACCATTACAGAAAACACAGATGAACTTATAGCCTAAAAATATTCTATATATGCACAATGGGCGGTCTTATCGCTAAAAAGCGATCTCTTCCAGACAACCCGAATATTTTTAAATGCATAATAATAATGTTAGTCGCCGGTCAGTGTCACACTACGTTTAGATTAAATTTGTTAAGGGGCCTCTACGTGTTCGCCTCCCCATGGTCCCATGTATGCCCTCCAAATGTCCGGGGCATTTTTATGGCCCGTGGTTTTTAAGGCCATACAAGTATAATACGCGTAATCAAGGGTTGAACAGTTTTTTGCTGTACATGTAGTTGTCTGGAAGAGATCGCCCTTGATGAGCAGTTAGATACAGTTATAAACTGTATATTTATCTTCAAGTGTATACACTGTATAATAAAGAGTTATCTATGTAAAGAATTATGAAGTACTGTTATTCAGAAATTTACAAAATATAGCAGTGTTCCTTAAGGCACGCAAATGTTGTAGAGGATTTTTCAGATGCAATATTATTTTATTTTGAATAAAATGAAGTAGTATTAAAAGAAAATACTAAAACCAAATTATATATTATATCTCTTTTATACAGATGCAGATATTTTTTGTTATCTTTTTTTTATACAAAAATTGAAGGAGTAAAATGGTTTCATGTCAATAATTTGGAGGTGATTTGCTTATTCTTTTTTTCCTAACTAAAAAGTCTATAAAAAAATTACAAAAAACCACATACGTCTCACATTATAAAGATGTACGATATTTTTTTGATGAATTATTGATTAGTAAATAGCAATGTAAAGTCGTTTCGTTTGAACCGCACCTTCGACATTTTGCGGCAACTGGCGCCTTAATATTTCTTTTAATGAAGTCAATATACTTCTTACTTAAAGAGATTGTAGTTCTCAAAAGTGAAGTAGAAAATTAAAAACCAATGTATAGATTCAAATACTTTACTTTTATAAAAAGTAGTTTAAACAATATCTATAGAGTGGTTTTTGAGATATAAGGTATCTACGATTAAAAGCTTTTCTGTGGTTACGTAGTCAAATGACGGATTGAATCGACATTTGTCTTCTCTGTGGAACAAAAATGTACATGCTACTTGAACAGGGCCTTGGAAATAAACTGTGAATGAGAATGGTATCAACTGTTAATGTAGTTTCGATAGCGAGGAATAACCTATTCTTTTTGTTCCGGCACATTTGCCGGATCATTATGCGTGCACGACGCCGTGTAGACAGACAGTATATTGAAAGATTACAATAACGACACTACCCTCTTTAAAATGTTATTTTGTTATCAACGTAAAAATACAATATCGTTACATTCTATTTCAGCGGCTGATTGAAGTACCTCAAGATGAGAACTTTTCAAGAATTGTCTCGAAATGTACCGAAGAAGCGGGCACAACGGCTGAATCATGGACACTTATTAAGGAAGGAAAATATAGCGATACTCAACCCTTCAAAGATTTTCTATATTGTATTAGTGTGAAATCTAATTATTTTTACTCAAACGGTTATCCAGATATTGAAAAAATCTCTCATTTGTATGAAGAAAGTGCTATGGATAGTTTGAGACAATGCGCAAAATCTACATACTCTGACAAGCCCACTGATGTAGCGTTCAAAATATACATGTGCTTTGTAGACACACGGGCTAAATCACTGCTGTAATCAGTTTTTTAGCCGACCCCAAAACAAGGAAGTTTTCAATTCGTATATTGTGCATTTTACTTATTACATATTAATAAGATCCATTGTAAGGATTATTTTTTTGTATTCTACTAAGTGTATCTCAAAGGTGGTTCCATTGAATTTCATTGATATCCGATTTTGGGTTCGAAGTTTCAGTATTGAACTGTTCATCTAATAACCTTATAAATGCGTAGATTTAGTCATTTGGGATATTATATCAATATATAGGTACCTAACTATGGAAATACGGCTTTTATTGATATTCTGGTTTACTTTATGTAACTTCTGAAGTATTTTACACAAGTATTTTATTTAAATTATAAAGTAGTTTTTGTACGTATATTTGACTTATAAAAAGTCTTAAGTTAGGTTGCCTGGGAGAGATTCCTTTAAACGATAAGTCCGCCTATTGTTTTTACCATAACAATTTTGTAATCGTACATTTTTTTGTAATTGTGTATTTGGTAAATAAATTGTTGTCCATATATCTATCTTATTTCGGACATAATGAAATTGTGTATTTAATTATTATTATATTTATATTTATATATTACTATTATAGTATTTTGTATTGTATTATCTTTTATCTACATCAATACAGTAGCTTATTATCCGTGCAGGAACCAAGAAAGAATACAATTTCTTGCGGCCGGGCGGCCTGTCGTATGAGGCAACAAAACAACCCAGAGCCAGGTGGTAGGGCTTTTGTCCGGCTAGATGGCTACCACTCCTGGTCTAGAGTATGCCGCCATAACAGCCTCGAGTTGTGTTCCGGCATTAGTGACCAGGTTCGTCTCCTTTAAGAGAGCAGCAGCGCATTTGTAGCACCTTTAGTGTTGCAAATATTCATAGGCGATGGTAACGGATTTCCATCAAGTGGGACGTTTGCCTTTCTGCTGAACTCATGCAATAAAAAAAAAGCTTTAAAATATAATATTCTCCATTTATAATAAATTTTCTTACTTTAATCTGAGCTTGAATGAGACTTAAACGCCTTTTATTGTTTGTTTTCGCCCGAAAGGGTTGATGACATTTGATTCAATTGAAGATGTACTGAAATAAAAAGACAAGTAATAAAGTTGTAAACCAAAAACAAACTACGAAAGACGTTTGAGAGTCAGCCCTCAGAACCAGAAAAGAGCATTTTACCAAAAATACTTCACATCTCAAAAACTTCTCGATGGATATTACACAAAATTGACATAAATAAAGTAAATAACTTTGTCATGAATTTTTAAAACCTGCCCAGCGATACTCACCGTACACAAGTATCTATAATAAAATATAAAAATTACTTGACATAGTGTTTGACCGGGATGAACCCCGAAACTACTCATCTGTTTTGGATTTTTTTCTAATTTGGTGGATTTATTCCAACGTAGAATATAGGTTTAATTTTAATTCATTATAAAAAAATATATTGCATTTTTTTTAAACCGAGGTGTTGGTATGTATGAGTTTTACTGTCAAGTAAGTTACATAAGCATCAAATAGATAGCGCCATACCTCAAGTCCCACCCTTTCTTTAATGCCACCATATTTTGGTGAAATTTTCAAACAAACAACGTAACCTTGGTTTTTAAATAATTGATTTGTGTGTTTTCAAGTAGATTAGAGAATGGTTTAGATTCATAATTGCACCCGGTAGATGGTGTTGAAATGAGATTCCAAGATTTTGAAGATTTATTTGAGTGGTTCTGTCGATAGTTCAAATCTACAACTGAACCCAGTTTGAAGAGCTGGAATCAGGGCCTAGATTTTTACTTTTTATAGCAGGAGATTCGTCTGCCGGGGCCGCTAGTGTATAATAAAAATAAACTTTTTATCTCCCAGTAAGGTGAACTACAGCGACTTGTAATGCTTAATTGTTTCTAATACATATTATTGGTTCTATCATATAGCGTGGCGTCATATACATAGACTAAGGCTGGTGTGCACCGACTTTTAACCGATGGTTAAAATAAATTAATCGCTAAAAATGTATGCATAATCATTGATTATTTTATTTTAACCGCCGGTTAAATCGGTGCAAAACAGCATAAACAATTCTGTAAAATTGTATGCATGCTCAGCAGACTATCATATAAATAAAAGACTATGGATAGAAGGACTTTCGATTGTAACTACACTGAAATATATAATTATACCCTTACTTACTTGGTTAGGCGCCTTATGCCTTATATTACCTTTCCCCTCCTTCCCGCAAATCCACATGCTGGATAGACCATGCTGGATGACCTTGCGAACACCGCACGCGCATTAAGTGCAATCATAAGAACGCTTTTTTACCTGTAAACCCGCTCCAGTTGTTGGTGTGAATAATACGCATATTTCGGAAGACGTGCTGAACGTGCTATTCTAAGGAACGAGGATTGGAAAACCGCAGGTGAGTGCCGCTTTATCTACCCAGCTGTGGATTTTGCCTCTTTCCACCACCAACAAATTCTTACCTTTGTCACCCGCACCACCATTACTGTTTTGCTATAAAGTTATGAAGTTAAGTATTGTTTATCTTCCAGTTTATGATCAAAACTACTTAGTATGACCTGTACTAGTCTAAACCAAATTATAACTTACCTAAATTGTATTATTTAAAATATTATACTGTTTAATATCTTATAGAAATAAATATACTCTACTTAATGTCATTGACATAAATTAATTATGTCATACAGACCATGTCTTTTTTTAGAATACTAAGGTAATTGATTTTTCAAAAATCTAATGATGTCACCACTTACATTTCGTCAAAATTAGCCCCGACTCCTTTAAGCATTTTTCGCTTTCGTATAGTTTAGGTTTTTGTCGTGAAGGCCAAGGCCCACGTGAATAATCTTTATTTCAAAATTAAATCTTACAGAATAATTTATGACTGTCATGAGACTGCGCTGCCAAAGCAATTTTAGTTAGATATTTTTAGTTTCGGTAGATAATAAACGCTTGTTTCATTATTCGCCTGTAATTAATTCGTTAATATCTTACTGGCCACCTTGATGGTATAATATACTCGCAACTTATTTTTATGTTGACGTTTTAATGTCCTATTCAATTCTCTAAATAACGATGGATATGATCTTAAAAGTTGCTGCAAATTACACTAAAGAGTTGGAATTTACAGCTAAAGAATGGGCATTTATTAAAAAAACGGAAAAAATATATTGTTACGAGATGCAGGACTTGAATAAGATGCCGTTGGAATTACTATAGAGTTTATTAGAACTATACAAACACGTATAACAAAGGTACAAATATAACTGAACACAACAAGTCTAAACGTAATGCAGAATGTCGTAATTCAGTAACACGCGGAAAGTCCGTCACTTATAAGATTACCGAATGTACACAAGTCTCGCTTCGATCTTGGTTATCGCTCCACTGCCTGGTCCCTCCCTCGGGCCATTGCTTTATACTACACTGAATTTACTAGAATCAGTTTGTACTTTAAATCCGACATACCTGGCTAATGAGTCGACCGCAACGGCCATAAACGAGTACAATAAAACAATGGACTGATCTTACTAATTATCTCTAGAATAATTAATAAACGCATGTTTACAAATAAGTAAACAAAAGAAGTCCAAATGCCGAAAATGTCTTTTTACAAGTATGCAGGTGTGGATTTGTTTTTGTCGGCGCCTAGGTCATAACAATACTAAATCTTTCAAAGAATTTCTATACTGTTGAATCACGTTTCTTTGATACAATCAAATGGTTATCCATATTTAGAAAAATCTTTGAATTTTGGATAGATTAAGATTTAAGAGATGTTATTAGACAATGCGTGTGTAGTTTTCCATTATAACAGTAGCTACGTTAACAAGTAAAATTGGTATTTTGATAAACTGCGAGAAAATAATTCCAAATTGATTTCTAACAATTTATTACATTTGATTAGGAAACGTATTGTAAAGTTATATGTGAAAAATGTTATAATTATTTAACATATATAAACACATAATATAGACACTTAACAAAAGTATGAAATTCTTTCGATAAAATAACAACAACAACCTCTTTACTGTACACCAACTTAAAACAGTGACACATTAACATATTATCTGAAAATAAGTAGATCGTAGTACAATGGGCGGCCTTATTGCTTAAAGCAATCTCTTCCAGGCAACCTTATAAATAATAAAAATATTAATTGACTTTTTATTATATTACCAATTATTAATCTTCTAGTATATTTATAATTTGTTTTAAATCGCCGACATATGTCTCCTTGAGCAGAGATTTTCGTGTTTACATGAATCGTGTTGCATGCTTTTAGTTTCTTTTCTGGGATAAAAGTCGGCTACATTTATTTTTACAATGTTTTTTTTATTGCAGGACTTCAGGAGACAGGCAGACGGCCCATTTGATGGAAGGCGGTTACCATCGGTTATGGACATTTGCAACACCAAAGGTGCTACAAAAGATTGAAACCTGGTCACTAATGCCGTAACACAACGCAAGGTTGTTAATGGCGACATACTTTAGACCAGGGGTGGTAGCTGTGGGTTGTATTGTCGCCTCTTACGACAGGCCGCCCGGCCGCAGGAAATTGTATTCTTTCTCCATTCATGCACGGATAAAAATATTATTATTATACTAATTTAATCCTTAATTGAAGACAATTAATAATGGTCATGTAATACTATAAATGAAGCAAAAGAACAATTCTGAATTAGAAATAAGTAGGTTTTTTATTTATGTCCAAAATCATTGAAAATTACTAGAGACTTAAGACTGATATTACAATCGTGTCGGAATGGTTGTTAAATGTGTGACTCAGTAAACCTTAGATTCTTTGAAACACCGTAAAAGGTTATATTATCTAGCATATGTATTTTTATAATTTATGATATTTTTGCAGCGGCCGATCCAGTTTCCCAAAGAAAATCTCGACAACGTCCTAAAGGCTGTTGACGAATGCACTAAGGACACCGGTGTTACAACGCAAGCCTGGGAACTTGTCAAAGAATCAAAATACGAAGACAACAAATCATTCAAGGATTTCCTTCACTGCATCCTTGTAAAGACTCAATATTTTGCACCAAATGGTTATCCGATTACTGAAAAATTGTTTGAATTATACAAAGATGAAGATGGAAGAGAAGCAATTACGCAATGTGTTAAATCCACAACTGCAGAAACGCCTGAAGATGTAACATTCAAAATATATAAGTGCTATTTAGAAAATGCACCAGTAAAATTAATATTTTAATTTGATTCTGAACTTGATTTACTGATAATAATATTTCACTACCAAAATTTTTGAGTTAGAAAATGTTTTTTTTTAAATAAAAATTGTTATGATTCTATATATAAGAGTTATAAAAAGTATTGAAAACTGTTAGTGATTTTTATTTATTTACCTTTTTCTTTTTTTTAGTACATTGTTCTACGATGGAAGAGTTTATGGTAATAAAAGAACAGCACTGGTCACATATTTATAATCAGAGAACCTTACAGTTTTAACATATTACATACATTAACTCTTCACACTGTACAGGCATTTTAGAACACTTCGCCATCCCTCCAACACTTTTACAGTTTAACAAACTAGCAAACTTGGCATAACCGATATCGGATTGAAGCCATTGATAAACTAATTTAATTATAGGGTTATGAATGAAAAGAATCTAATACATTATTGTTTGGAAATTTTAGACAACATTTTATACAAGATATTATATAAAATATTATACTTAAAAATTACATGTAATAAAATAAACCGAACACAATATAAATCTATCGCGACTGCCAACATGAAAATGACGTGTAGTTAATATGATCCATATAAAAATATAATATTATTATTTGATTAAGGAAATGGCCGATTGTATCGTTTAGAAATAAACGGGGAAAAAATAATTAATTATTAACTTTAAAAAGAAACACAACAAGAACAACTATGCTACTTAATAACTGTAACAGTATGGGCGTTTGCAACAAAGGCATCGCGTCGTTTGAGGCGCAAAGCGCAGCTGTCATCATCATCATCATCCGAGCGTTAAATCCCGGTTGCGTTCGGAGCGATACTTCGACGCCCAGGGTCCGCTTTCCTACTTTTTCTTCTCCACTTCGCGCGATCTTCGGCAAAGCGCAGCTGTAGACCACAATATACGAGTTGCGAATCGCACTTTCTCCTAAGTGGTACATAGTGTTGTATGCTACACCTACGAGGAAAGTAATTAACAAAATATTTTTAAGGGGCTTCTTGAATGAAGTTAACTATCTTGCTAAGATATTAATTTACTTATAACAAATCTGTGCTCTATGAATCTCAACAATAATATTACGAATGTTTAAAAAATAGTTTTTTCATTCATAAAAAAATTACCAGCTCGTTACATTATTAGCTCACAGCTACCACGTTCATGACCGCGATTTTTCCGGTTCCGCTTGGTCGCGGGCGTCACAATCGTAAACTCAAGTGGAACGGTTATTCGACCCATCTCTGGACATGGGTCTTGGTGAGCGAAAGTCACGACGTCATTAGAGACGTTTTCGCTACGACCGAAACAACCGTGGTCGCCTTGTGGAACGGCAGACGGAGCATTTCGGGTGTTTTAAGCTACTAAAGGAATGCGGCTTGGTCGCGGGCGTCACAATCGTAAACTCAAGTGGAACGGTTATTCGACCCATCTCTGGACATGGGTCTTGGTGAGCGAAAGTCACGACGTCATTAGAGACGTTTTCGCTACGACCGAAACAACCGTGGTCGCCTTGTGGAACGGCAGACGGAGCATTTCGGGTGTTTTAAGCTACTAAAGGAATGCGCTAAATAAAAATATTAATAATCTTTAAAAAAAATACATTATATTTTTATCTATGAAAACTTGTTTGAATGGATGTTTTTGTGAAACATTCATTATATTGTCCTTGAGATTCATTGAATAAAGTGTTGTATGTAAATTTATTCAACTAATTTATGTTTTCATAAATTATGTGAGCACCTTTTAGTTAGCTCCTTAGTTTAAATTAATATTTAAACTAGAGTTTGCCCCGCTGTTATGCCACGAATCACAACCTAGGCAGTATTTTGCTTACACAAAAACTTCATTTGTTTTTTACATATAATAATAACAAAGAAACTAAGTCCATTATTATAGTCTTTACAACGCCCGAACCAAACAAAGAGATGAGTCGAAGCCAACCTGATTTGAAGTAATACAACAAATTATTAACAAATTAATAAACTTTTATGAACATTTATCGCAGGATCTTGTGAAGTATATCAAAAAGGCTCCACGAAGTTTCAAATTAATACGTAAATTTTTTATACCTTTTATCCCATTATTCATGCCAACGAAGATTAGGAAAAAAATTTTTTTGTTAACAATTGAATAACTTTGTAAAAATAGGGATAAACCTTTTTGTCAACGGGCTCGATTCTTTCAAGTATTAAGAAGATACCAGAATTTTATCAACATTTTAAAATCAAATTTTATGTTATAAAAAAATATATTATCTGATGATCTCTCTTTAGAGGCTGCGTGCGCATGCCGTAACAGCCGCGCGAAGCCCTATTTTCAACGTATTAAAATTATAAATAATGGAGATAGAGTTCAGGGAGTTGGGACTATTTCATCAAAATTGTTTAAATATTAATATTTTCGAGTTATTAACGAAAAACTAAATACCATTATTTTCCATCTTATTTTGTCAATAACAATTGAATTTTTTTACCTGCATAAAAAACCCTTCAAAAACATTTTTCTACAGGTGACTCCGAATCCAATGAGCTATCGCTCACATTTTCAGGACCTTTATCTCTATTTTTCACGTTTTTGAACTTGTTGAATAGACTATAAGACAGTGAAATCCCATAACGGCTAACGCTGTCAATATTTGAATCGCGTGTTCAGTGTCCTTTCGCATTTGTCTTGATGTTTGTCGTAATATCGCGAAAATATAATAATAGATATAAAAATTATAGCAACAAATAAGCTGATAATAGAGTAAGTAAATATAATATTATTAGAATATAGTCCTAATATAAATAAAATAAAGTAAATATATGAAAATAATGAAGTACGCAAACATAAAAGATTTTTGAAAACTCAAAAAACATAAAAAATACTTGACAAGTCGTAAATCAGGCAGAAGCGAAAAACAAAAGAAACTGAAAAATATATTACTATATTAGATATTGAGAATTGTATAAATACTGCCAAATTTTGCTGCTCCTTGCACTTTGTTCTACATCATGTTACATTGCAAGACTATTTTACTTGTTCTTGTTTTGGTATCCACTGTCTATGCGGATATCAAGGTAAATATATTAATGTTTAAATAAAAGTGTTATAATGACGTGAGATGATATATCGTGAGATTGTTTGCTTAAAATATTACTCGAAAAATGTTTTAGATTAATACTTTTTTGGCATAGAAAATTTTAGTTAAAAACAAAATATCGTAATAAAAATATTTAGCTCCCGTGCAGGAACGGAGACTAAAACTAATTAACTCCTGCATTTGGTTGGCCTGTCGTAAGAGACGATACAAGAACTCGCAGCCAGAGGCTCAATTCTGCTATTTTAATATCTTGGTGTTGCGAAGATAATCAAAGTACGATTGCATTGCAATAGTGTCAAAAAATAAATCTAATAAAACCACAATATTTTCACGATATTCTCGCGGCGGAGTAATAGTAAAAAAAAGGCTACCATTCGCATAAATTCCTTTAGCGGAAATGAATATAGAAAAGCTACCAAAATCTATATATATAAAAATCAATTGCTCTTCGCTAGTCTCGCTGAAACTCGAGAACGGCTGGACTGATTTGGCTAATGGTTTTGAATTATTTGTAGAAGTTCAGGGAAGGTTTTATAATAGGCTAAGATCCCGCTATACAACGACCTTCACCGAGTGCTAATTTGATGAAACCTATTTTATATATAATTAAAGGTGTCAATAAATATATTGCATATGGGTTGCCTAAAAAATTTCAGTCCAGTATATGATTAATTAATAATTTAAAAAAAAACATTTCACCGGTTTGTTTATTCAACAAATTCTATATCGAATCGAAAGTATGAAGCCCATAGAACATGCAAATGTTAGGTTGCCTATTCTTTTCCGGTCACAACTCTCGGGTAGCCAGATGGTAAAAAAAAGAAAAAGATGGTAGGATTATTTTATAGTTTCACATGTTTTTGCCTCTAGGGCGTGCAAAATGTTGTACATATTATATTTTACAAATTTTATTGATTCTGTCTTTATTACAAAATACATTAATAAAAACAAATCATTCATAACAATAATAAATTAACCATAATCTGTGAATTTAGTCACTCTTTAAAATAAATGTCATAAAAAATTAAAATTTATCCATTAGTCTGTATAATAATAAATTGTAAATGTAAAAAATACTACCTCAGTAAATCAAAATCTATCATTAAAATAATCATTAATACTGTAATACGATTTGTCAATTAGAAATGTCTTTAATTTATACTTAAAATTATTGGTGTTTCGAATGTCAATTATAAATTTTGGTAGGTAACTATAGAGTCTGTATTTTTCAACCGCTTTTCTCGAAAATTAGTAGACAAATGAAATTTAAAGATATTTTATCCTCAAATTTTAAGTTAACAGTATTAAACTTAATATTTTCTTAAGTTTTCGCGACTTCTTTACATAATAAAACTACGTTTTAACGGTTTTAAGCGCGGTAATTTATTTGATTTTTGTTTATCCGACGTTTCGGCCGCTTTTCAGTGGCCGTAGTCACGGACGACAGGGATGACATTTGTCTAACGTGTGTTATTAAAGTTTTATTTAGCATAAAAAATTTAAAGTATTAAACTTTTTTCCAGCGATCATTTCAGTTCCCCAAAGAACATATTGACCATTATATGAATACTGTAGCAAACTGCAACAAGGAGTTAAATAGCAATTTAGATGTTTCCGAATTATTTAAAGGGAAATATGATCAAACTGAATCCTTTAAGGATTTCTTCTATTGTATCGCTGTGAATTCTGGATTATATGATGCAAACGGCTGGCCCAAACTGGAAAGGCTTTACGAAATATGCAAAGATGAGGAGGACGTCAAAGCTGTACTTAAAAATTGCACAGCAGATTTAGACGGAGAAAGACCAAAGGATGTGGCTTCTAACTATATTAAATGTTTTTTAGATAAGTCACCAGTTATTGTTATATTCTAAAACCCCCCAAGCTTAGTTACTAAATAAGTACATACAACAGATTGTATAAATAGTGAAATGATAACCAGATTTCAAAATTTAATCTAATATGTAATAAAATTGTGAAGGTGTAGTCTTTGTTTCTCATATTTTTTGTGTGTTGTATATTTGTTCGGGATTCACGTAAAAACTAAATGGCCGATTTTAATGCACTTTTCATTGATCGAGAGTAAATTCCTGACTTTAAAATCTGCAGTACTTTACGTCTGCAGTATATTACGAGAATTGTACAGGATTTTTTTGGCAGAAGATAAGTGTCCAGCCAGGTCAAAATTTTGATTCTGTTGCAAATTTTTCACTGAACGATGAAATCTTTAGTATTTTCCACGCATATTGCTATTGAGCCTAGCCGCCATTTTGGTGACGTAACCGTAGCGGAACACTGAGTGCCGTTAGCATCAGTGGCCGGCGGGTACGCGTACATATCGAGTTGCGGATGACGTCACGTGAATGTTAATTTGACAAGGTTCCAGCGCATTAGCAGTTTGCGGGGATGATAAAATAATTGTAGTTGTGTATGCCTTCAGTAACTTTAGTTATCCCGAGTTTTACGGCAATTTCCAGAATTCTGGTTTTTCCATACCAAAAAAACATACGGCTGAAAATAACCTTTGATTTTATATTCGGCAAATTAACTGCAGGGAATCTTTGTTACCTGTCCAACGTAAATAGAATTGTGGGCAAATGCTAGTTGTAATTAAAATTAGATATTTTGAGCAATTACTGTTAATTATATAATTTCAAAATACATTTCTTTTATAAATAATGAAATAACAAAAAATACTTTATTCTTTGAATCCTACATATACCTACATATGTACATTTGCAATAATAAAATGCTTTTCATTATATTTTGTTTAGGGCACTCTTATCATTAAGAGCTCTTACGCGAGCGGCACCTGACATTGCGGCTGACCGCTATGGAGGCGAACGTCGATTTAAGCGGTTGGGCCGCTCGAAGGCCGAATAGGTACTCTCAGTCCATATAAAAAATGGAAACCGTCGATGTAGATTCTATTATAGACTATTGCTTCCGAAAACAACGACGAAAAATACGTCGTGTTGAAGTTTATGGCTGCGCAACTTGTACTAAATGGTCTACTAAGTGGTTGTTGCAAAGGAAACCATCTAGCGCCTTCTGCAATTAGACAAGACTGTGGCTAGCCGAGAAGCGAGCTGTAGCCCTCACTGCGATAAAAATTTTGTGCTGTTTAATTGCGTATTTAAAACCATAAGCGGTTGAATATTAGAGTAGAAAAGCACTTAACTGCGCGGTTAGCTGCCCCTGCGATTAAAAGCAAGTACGTATGAGACATTAAACTATTAACAATTGTTTTTCTGCAGATAATACATTTGTTGATAGTTGTTAACAAAGGTTACTAGGATATCGGTTTATTGCTCTATTATAACATAGTAGATTAATTACAAAAGTTTATTCTAATAGGTTAATAATATTTGTATTGCTTGCGATACGATTTTTATAAAACTTACTAGCTGTCCCGGCAGACGACGTCCTGCCCGGTGAAAATAAAAAATAAAAAATTAGGGGTGGACTACCCCTAACATTTAGGGGGATGAAAAATAGATGTTGGCCGATTCTCATAGATACCGGATAAGCACAAAAAATTTCATGAGAATCGGTCAAGCCGTTTCGGAGGAGTATGGCAACGAAAACTGTGACACGAGAATTTTATATATTAGATTACAACATATCGTCCGCGTCAGAGCAGGGCTTTGTAACTCTTGTTGTTGTTTGTGACTCTTGTTTAAACAACAGTCGTTAATACAGTCCGAGATGAAAAGTACCTATATAATATTCGGTATTAAAGCTAACTTTAAACAGAATTACAGTAAAACCAATCCGGTACTGCTAGTGTTTTTCGCTGAGAGCTTAACAGACGCATCGAGTTACTATCGATTTTTTTTTATAAATGATGATTTTTTATATTTATAAATCTAAGAAATGCACTTGGTACCGCCATATAAACCCCTTTTCAACCTTCAAAGTTTTATTCTAACATATTTAAATTCTTCTTTTAAATCTGGCTGCGTGTTCTTTTTTTCGCACGCATGTCAGTAATTAATTTGTCATGTCATCAACAAAATAAATTAAATTAATCGCCCCCAAACAGTATATTGAATATATGGAGAATCGCCCCGCACATTGTAAATATATAAAATAACATTACATAAGATATACCGCCCCCGCAACACAATAAATAAATATAACTTATATTATATAACCCCGCTCCTTACCACAATTGTAAAATATAATAAACATATATAAAATACAATAAATACATATACATCAAATAAAACACTATAAATATAAAACTATAACAGATGAAGTGAAGTGAAGTGGACTGAGGAGTAGAGGAGCAGCTGCATGTCATGTCCCTTTATCTAAAGATATCGCTTTTAGCGATAAGGGCACCTTTTGTTTTATCAAATAACTATTGAATTGTGCATTTTTTTTTGTTTTGGTGAACAATGAAGTTTGTCTGTGTCTATCTCTATTAATCAGGTACGTGCGTGCTCATTCTCAAATTCCCATCCAAATTGTCCCAAACTATTTTTCTTGTAAAATTGACACAATTCGCTTATCATAAATCTAGCGCACTATTACACGGAACAAATATTATTCAAATACCTCGCCACTAAAACCTTGTCACATTTTTTTAATTTGAAGCTATTGGTTAACTATTGTAATTAAAAGGTTATATGAATGACAATAATTTGTTATTGTTTGGAAATTACATGTTTACAAATATGTTTTGGTTATGTCTCAGTTTCACATTAAGACAGCGATAATATATCTTTTTATTTACCTATATTCAAGATTGCTTTGGATGCGGTCGCATATATCGCGAAAAGAAGTTTCGAACAATTGTATTTTTATTTATTTATTTATTTGGGAAACATGCAATAATTATAATTCTCACTATATAAAGCACATAAATTAATACACATGTCAAATAAGTTTTCACTAAAAAGTTTTCCGATACTTTGAACAAATACGCTACTCTTCGTTTTCTTTTTTTGCAAGCGGTTGGTTTCTACTCGATGACATAGCGCCTATTTTGCGTGCGAGGTAGGATAACGGTTACTGTATCCAGCCCAGTTCCTCTATGAAGTCCACCAATTTCTTGGCGTTGCTGGAGATTTCTTGGAGGCGTCCAGATACTTCATACTTGATATGAATATACTTCACTCTGTATTAGGACACCTCTCTGCATTCAAGCAGAACATGGGCGGCTGTTTCTGCTTTCTCCAGACTAGCTTTGCACAGAGGTAGTCGGTTGAAGTAGCATGTCCAGTAGCTGCACTAATGACTAGGATCAGCCGGGAACGACTGAATTTCAGAATCATCCTTGAGAACCGCAAAATTTATAATAATTAGAAGATATTAATTGTTGTGTTGAACAATAAAGTCCTCATTCATTAAATCTTCCCAGTCATCGAAACACTTTCGAGTCTTCATAAGTTAGTAAGTTATTTTGTTAATTACTAGCTGTCCCGACAGACGTCGTCCTGCCCGGAAAAGCTGCAATCGATATGCTAACAGCAGCGCCACCTACCGGATCCAATAGTGAACCAACTCAGAAATCTTTTTTGGCTCATCCACAACAACTTTGATCATCACATGATCAAACGCATAGTTTACGATTCCATAAAGGACATACAGACATACATTCATGTTTATACAGAAGTAAAGAAGACTAGAGTTTGCCCCGCGGCAGTAGCTTTATTTGACTTAAAAACAAAAACATAGTTCGGTTTTTTACATATAATTTAATAACATATAATAATAACAAAGAAACCAAGTCCATATACTTCTTAGTCCAGAACATACAATGTAGGTTTTTGTAAGTAAATTGAAGAACGCGATTGCAGCGGTACCTATTTTGCTAATCCGGTTATTCCATGGAAACGACATCATTTATTGGGACAAAAAGAATCTAAGTGATGACTCGGGATATAAGCAACCTCTGTACCGAGCTACATTCATATATATTCTGTAGTTTCAAAAAATATGCGATCGCAGCGCCATCTTTTCTTTATTTTCATCTATCCCACGGAAACGGCGTTATTTATTGGGATAAAAATTATCCTAAGTTACGACCCGGGATATGAGCTAGCACTGTATCAAGTTTCATTTCAATCCGTTCAGTTTTGACGTGATGCTCTAGACAGACACCAATATTCTAAAAGTTGCTTATGTATCAGGTATATAATAGATCCTTAGTGTATGAATACTGGATTTTCACTGTATTCCCTCATTTCCGCTCTCAATTGGACCTCACGTCTAAAATCAATGTATGTTTAAAAGTAACCACAATATTTTGTATAATATTGATACCATATCAGTTGTCGGTATACATATATAAGAAAGGTGGGATAATGGAGAGACTTCAAAGGCGTAAGCTTGTCGAGTGTCTTCGTATAATTATAAAATGATGAAATCATCAATCCTATTATTTGTTATTTTTATGGGTGCTTCAGTTTCTGGAGATATCGCCGTCGGTTCTTCTTTATTCACCAAGGTACGTACAATGAGTACATAACATGTAATTATAAGAGTAGCGCAAAATAACTCGCATAACTTTAGAACAGGGTCTTGCGAAAACTATTCCGTTTTCCAGGAACTACGTATTTTTCATTCTCTTTTATGCTTATGTGTCTATTTGTATGGTCATAGGAGTGTTGGTGCTAGACTAAAATAATAAAACATCCAAAAAACACTTTAAGTTTTACGCAGTTTTTACGTGACAGCGTAACAGCATTTATAATATTAGTTGGGACTAGCTACAGATAAATTAGCTTTGAGACGTGTTTGCGTTACTTAATAGTAATATATTGTTATAAGATCTGCTGACAGTACAATAATTTGTACTGTCAGCAGATCTTATAACAATATATAAAGCTAAAGAGTATGTTTGTTTGATTGAACGCGCTAATCTTAGGAACTAGGTCTGATTTGAAAAATTCTTTCAGTGTTAGATAGCCCATTTATCGAGAAGGGCTATAGGCTATATATCATCACGCTAAGACTAATAGGAGCAGAGCAACAATGAATAATGTTTCAAAATAGCAGGAGGTTTATGAAATCAAATTTCACGCGGACGACGTCGCGGGCACAGCTACTGAATAAATAAAGTAACACTTTTTATGTATAAAATATTACTACAAACGCAAAAACTCTTGAAGCTAATTTACCTGTTAGCTTAAGAGCCAGTGATCGGCTACCTGTATGTATTTGACCAGACCTGAGGTTTTGTACATTGAAGCACCTATGCCTACCATGCATGGTACATATAAAAAAAATATTAACTTCTGTAAATACAGTGATAAAGTAAATCGCAAGTAAATTATATTGATGTAAAACAGCGAACGGAAAATATATACATCTAACTGGTTAGTAGCTACGATTTTATTATTTATTGATGTGTATACGCAAAGTAGACGTCTGCCGCGATCAATATACATTTTTAAGACTATAATATCCAAAATATATCAATGGCAGATCTGGTCAATTACTTTCAAGCTTTTTTATTATTTTCAAAATGGTCTGCCACAAAGTTAACCGCGTGATAATTGTCTGCCATTCTTATTTTCCGATAATAATAAGACTATATTTTCAAATATCAAAACGGCAGCCATGGTCAAATGGATTTAAAATTCGTCAAAAATCGATACTGTCTTACCTCAGCGCTCGTCGTGTCCACCACTTAGAGCTTAGTGAGTCCCCTTACCATGCATGGTAGGTATAGGTGCTTCAATGTACAAAACCTCAGGTCTGGTCAAATACATACAGGTAGCCGATCACTGGCTCCTAAGCTATGTAGGCTGTACGAGTTTTACTGTCAAAGAAATAACATAATGCTCTTTTGTTTCAGCGGCCAATTATAATACCTCCAGAAACCCTTTCTCCCTTTACGGTTGTTGCAACAAAATGTGCCACAGAATCAAAATACAATCTGAATCTTTTCGAACTCTTCAGAGGGAAATATGAATTCACGGAGTCCTTCAAGGACTTTGTATATTGTACTGCTACGGAGACAAAACTTTATAATGAAGATGGTCGGCCCAACTTGGAAAACCTTAACAAATTTTACGAAGACGAAGACGTCAGAGTCGTACTTAGAGAGTGCAGCGAGAATTTAGACGGCGACAGACCCAAGGATGTGGCTGCAAACTATTTCAAATGTTACCTGAAGAAAACACCAGTGTATATTATATTCTAAAACCTCTGTCGGGCCAGTCATGTATAGGGTTACCACCTGTGATTAGACAAAATCCGAGAGAAAAAAAAGGAACAGCAATTTTTCATTACTTTTTATTAATTTATATTTTTCATCTGAGCGCACACACTTTAAAATACCTGGCCTAGATGTAACAAATTTAAAAAAAACTCTTTGCGGTCCATGTTAAAATTCAATAAAGTTTGTATTTCAGCCTTGACATGGTATTCATTCAGGCGCTTTCTTTCTTTGGTCCATATATCGAATACAATATTGAAAAAACGTAGTTTTTTACAGTTTAGTTTAGTTTTTACAGTAGTTTGATACAGGTATACAAAACAAATGAAACTATCTTCTTAAATGCGTTTTCACGAGACGGTCGGTAGTGGCGGCCGGAGCGGTGCGGGGTGTGGGTAACGTAAACGCGAGGGCACGAGGCGACCCTGCCCGTACGCAGCCGGACGGTGCACCACACGCATACCACCGGGAGAAATTTGGTTATTTTAATTTCCTTCCGAGACCCGGGAGATTTAAATTTTCATTACTGAATTCCTGGAGACTCCCGGAATTCCGGAAGAGGTGAGAACCCTAAGTCATGTACTTTTGCCTATATAACTACCGTTTTGCATACGTCTTTTCTCCAAGTAGATATGTCCATTTTTGTTATTGAAAATACAACGAGTACCTATATCAAACTTCAAGATAATTAATTATTTTTGTTTCCCTCACATCCATCATTACCATAGTGACGAAGTCACATATCGTAAACTATGAAAATAAGGTAACTATGAATATATAATTATAGATCAAGTAGAAGAGTATTAGGAATGACAATTGTACATTATCCCTATCCCTACTAATATTATAAATGCGAAAGTAACTCTGTCTGTCTATATGTCTGTCTGTCCGTGTGCCGTGTAACATGCCGTATCTGTATATTAAAGATATTAAAAATATCAATTGGAATAGATTATATAAACGAGGGAGAACACGGTACATTTTTTAGATTTCTTGTCTGTTAGTATGGGATTCATGTAAAAACTACTGGGCCGAATTCGATGCGGTTTTCGCTGATCGACAGTAAATTACTAGTGTTTTAAATTTACTCCACTTTTCATCCCAGAAATCACGCGGGAATTTTTACAGGAATGATTCAAAATGGCCAGATAAAAATAATGAATACAATGTGACTTTTTTAGTGATCCTATCACCTACATCATTACTGAGAAATGTCTTCTATGAGAAATTTGTAATAAAATTTCATTAGGCGCTTTTCGATAACTGTAATACAATATCGTTGGTTTACTACAAGAACTCATTAAATTGCTTAACTTGGGAATATTGAGTGTGTTTGTTTGTCTGCCAATTATTATTATATTATAAAGTTGTCAGTGTTTGGTAAAGATATTTATCCGTGCAGGCACGGAGAACGTACACAATACCCTGGGCGACCTGTCGTAAGAGACGACAAAACAACCCACAGCCAGGTGGTAGGTCATTTGCCCGACTGGATGGCTACCACCCCTGGTCTAAAGTATATCACCATAACAACCTTGTGTTGTGTTTCGACATTATTGACCAGGTTCCACTCTCCCTTAAGAGAGCAGCAGCGCATTTGTACCACCTTTGGTGTTGCAAATGTCCATACGCGCTGGTAACCTCTTTCCATCAAGTGGGCCGTCTGCCTGTCTGCTGAACTCATGCAATAAAAAAAAGACTTGCAAATCATATACGTAAACCGTATATTTTTAATACATTCGCGGAATGCAAAAAAATACTGACGTACCTAGTGTGTTTAAAAAAATACATTGAGTATAAGATAATTATCGACCTTATGTAGGTAGGTACGTAAATTATGTTAATTCATTCTTTATAAGTGTTATCTTTACAATAGTTAACAACCATAATTAAGCTTAGTAATTGAACTCATTTTGTAACTAAGGAATGCGTGTGTTAGGACCGTATTTATTATTGTGTACCATATGACGGAAGTAGTCAATAAAATATTCATTAATGTAGTAATCGGAAGTCGTACAACCGGATGTCAACGTCGATGTATTTATTATCAATCCAACGGATATCTAAAATAGAGTAACCGGAAGTTGGAAGTTATACGGATGGTGGAAGTCGGTGTTACGACGGAAGTGAAGTGTCGCTAAAGTATTGCAGGATGGTGTCGATGCAGACTCACCACGAGGATCTTATAAATACTCGGTGTCCGGGCAGAGGGGGGCTAGTCTTCAACCAGTCTACACGTAGTCTGCCAACGATATTCAGCTAGTCTACAACGATAGTCTACGTTCGCCAGTTGAACAGAGCGAGAGCTCTATTGGGCAAGAGGCCCATAGTATATTGTGGTCGATAACTACTGTTCGATAATGGCAGTATTCTTTAAGGGAAAATTGATGCTCGGCACTTGACAAGCGTGGAGACAACTCTTGGAGTTGTCTTAATATTTCTGTGTATTATTGTGCTGTATTAATATTGTAATAATTCTAGTGTAATAAACTTTTGATTATAATGTTTCAGATATTATTATTCTTATCTTACTATAGTAGAATTATTTTCTCCGTGCAGTTTGAGTCATAAATCATAGCCTAACACAGACTAATTTAACAAGTTTTGATAATAACAAAGCGGCGACTAGCTCTAAGCGAGCGAGTGTTACAATTTTAACTGGCGAAACTGTAGATTTTGCACACAGAAGGCGGACAGTTACATTACCTAATGAATCTGTAACATGTAAGTACACACAACATCCGTAACCACTAAAGCTAGCGTCACAAAATGCTACTATGTAAACCTCGGATCCTAACTGAACACCAGAATGACGCGGAATGCTCAAAGTCGCAAGCATGGGAAGTTCTAATGCGAGGGCAGTGAAACGTCGACAAATAGATTCTGGAGGCGTTTCATCCCAATCAATTTTACTCAACCAAAGTTCCTTGATAAGAATTTTGGCGAATAAAATGATGGGCGCGACTAGACCTAGCGTGTCAAACAAGCGTGCGACAAACGAAAGGATCGTGCGTTTTGTGCATTTATCATCCACTTTGACAATGCTCAAAGAGAGGATATCGTGAATAGGCTCCCAGGATAATCCTAGGATTTTACAATTATATAGATCTGACTGTACAAAGTCAATAGGCATACGATGCGAATCAGGGAAAGCGTCAAGTAAAGCCGGTGAATTACTAGCCCACTTAATAAGATCAAATGAACCTAATTTAAATAAGTCAATTAAATCTTGCGAAACACTTACAGCGGTTTGTTCATCAGGAACAGAATGTACAAAATCATCCATAAAAATTGAGAATCTATTAATTTAGATGCCTCAGGATAGCGGTGTCCAAAATCCGAAGCTAATTGACGTAATGTACGCATAGCTAAGAAAGGACTTGATTTTAGACCGAATGGAAAACTTTTAAAATTATAAGTGCGGATAGGTTCGTTAGCGTTAAAGCGAAATAAAATGCGTAAATATTTGCGGTGGTGTTCATTTACACCGATGCGAAGAAACATAGATTTAATGTCAGCGGTCAATGCAATAGGAAATAATCTAAAGTCGATCAAAAGCAAAAATAAATCAGACTGCAAGTTAGGACCGACGTGCAATACGTCGTTTAGCGATAAGCCAGAATGAGTTTTTGCGCTGGCGTCTAACACTACGCGGACGCCATCTTTGTCCGGACGTACGACACCAGGATGTGGTATGTAATAGCCGACATCCTTGATATCGGAAGCCGGAACTTCTGACAAATATCCATTTGCTATATAGTCACTTATTGTTTTATTATAGCTATCCTGCGAGCCAGGAATAATTTTAAACTTGCGTTCTAAAGCGAGAAAGCGGCGAAGTGCAACAGTGCGGGAGCAACCTAAGTCATCAGGGTTGCGACAAAACGGTAAATCAATATTATATTTATTATATTGAAAATTGGTTGTTGAGACAAAATTATTCTCACACTCAATTTCAGTGGAACTAAGAATGCGTTTAGAAGCGACTTCTTCTAACTCGAAAAATGTATGCAAGCTTGACTCAATTTCAATAGGCGTATGCGCGGTGAAACAAGCGCAAGATTGCGGCGGCGGTATCACATCGGAATTACATGGGACTTCGCCCATTAATACATAACCAAAACTGGTATGTATGGCGGGAGGTGCGCGAGTTCCAGATTCAACCCTATCACCTAAATAAATGTAAGGAAATATTTGAACACCTAAAACTAGTTCTATTTCTCCTGGTACATTCCAGGTTAAATCTGCGAGTGGTATATTATTTAAGTAAGTCATGTCCTCAGAAATTTCGATATAATTTGCGGGAAGTCGATCAGTTATACAATCAACTACAAGAGCGTGAATATAATATTTGTTATCTGGATAAACGCGGGATTCGATATGAAAGTTAAGATAACCGTAAACCGTTTGCGAGTTCATACCAACACCTTGCAAATATGAATTAAGTAACTTTGTTATAGGAAGATTAAAGCGTTTGCAACAATCTTAATGTTATTAAATTACTTTGACTGCCACTGTCAATTAAACAGCGAACAATTAATAATAATAATTCATTTATTTCAGAAATTATTTCCATATTATTGACTTATCATTATTATTATAACAAGTAGCGTAAACTTGCGCGGTTGACAATAAAATAGTAGAAAAAGATTTAAGTTCCGAAGCAAACGAAATCGATGTATTATTATTGTTCAATAAAGTTAAAGTTTCATTCTTTTTACTCTGCGGAATATGCGTGACGCATTCATTCGAGTTGCGCGGCTCTGAGCGATCGGCACTCATACTGCCGTGCGCTAACGCACGGTCCTCGCGTTGTGGCGACTGCGAATAGCGCTTAGCGGCAAGCGGGGAACTGTTTGTTCGAGAGGTACCGGCGTTATTCGTGAAATGTAGCAATGTATGATGTTTTGCAGAACAAAAAGAACAAACATGTTTGGAAGAACAAGCATAAGTTTTATGTTTAACACTTAAACAGTTATTACAAAATGACTTGTCTTTAACAAACTTATATCTTTCATGCGGAGTCAACTTTATAAAGGAAGGACAAAAATAAAGATGCGTATGAGAGTCATTTTGACATAAATTACATTTTTCGAATTTATTATTACTAAATGAATGGGACTTTACATTTACATATTAGTTTAGTTTTAGTTTAGAATTAGTTGTTTTATATGTTTGTTTGCGATTTATATTTTGCGGGTTAATAATATTATTTGCGGTTTTACAAGAAGAACGAGACAAAACTTAACTCTGTTCTTTTACAAAAGTAATGAGGTCCTTATAGGAAGGAATATTTTCTTTACGATATGTAATTTCAAAAAACTTTACAGTATCGGAATCTAAGCGTTGCAATGCGAGGAGTAAAAATGTAAAGTCATTTAAATCGCTTAACTGCAATTGTTTAAGCGCTTGTACAGACGAGTCAAAGTTGTTTACAAAAGAATCGAGATTAGTTGAATTATTAGTGGAAAATTGTTTGAAGTTTAACAATTGATTAAAATAAGAACTAGCGAGTGACCTAGGGTCATAATATTTTTCAATTAAAGCGTTCCAAATAATCAAATAGTTTTCTGCGGTTGGCGGTAGGCCCGCGCAAATAGATAAAGCTTGACCAGATAACCTTCCAATTAAATAAAATGCCTTCTCATTATTAGACAAGGTAGGATTATCATGTACCATATTTTTAAATTGCGTATAAAAGAGAGGCCATGTACGAACATCGCCTGAGAAAGAAATTAAATCGATAGGAGGTATTAGATCGATAGATTTGGTTTCCGCGCAGAATTATGTGAATGCGTAGCCAATATATTTGCGGTTTGAGATGACTCATTTTCATTTATCTCAGTTAAAATTTGTTTGACGGAACAATACATTTCATCGAAACTGATAAATGCTTGATAATTTATAGTTTGTGCTTTATGAGGATTAACCTTTATGTAAAGCATATTATATGAGTCCAAAACAGATTCAAATTCCTTGCGTAAAGTGTCAATATTGGAAGCGTTGTGAATAAATAATCTTTGATTATTCTCGTCGGAAATATTTGACGATTTATCGTAAATATTTTCTTCTTCTTCTTCTTCAGCCAATTTCGGTCCACTGCTGGACGTAGGCCTCCCCAAGTACACGCCACATATCCGCCAGTATCGTAAATATTTTGCATGCGGCTAAATAACATGTCGCGTTTATATTGAAGAACAATTAATTTACTATTGTCTTCAGAGCTTGCTTCTGAAACAATAGCTTCTCCACCTCTTTTACTCATATTGAGTCTTTAAATTTACTAAGGTGAAGAAAAAAAAAACTAATTAAAAGTAGCGTACAAAAAAACTAAAACTCAAAACCTCTACTAGAGCAGCGGTCGGTTGAGTAAAATGTTAAACTCGCCTCGTGTGAGCGTGACTCGAAGCGGCCGGAGCGACGTTGCCATCCGACGCGCTACGAAATTTCGCTAACCTACCGTCTATTAAAGCCGGTTAAAAAAAAGATGCAAAGTAACACCTATATTATTGAGATTTTTGAATATACGTATTTAATACTGATCACGCGGGATTAATAAATGAATATACTGCCAATGCGGGTTGAATAAATGAGTAAATTTGGCAATAATTCGATGATACAGCACAAATTACGCATAGAATCTCGTATGAGTTGCGGGTGGCGGGAAGCGATATGAACCAAAAAATGATTCAAAAAGACTTACAATAAAGAAATTAAAGTATTTAAGGCTAGAAAAGGGCTAGAATATAAAGATTTTAAGTATATATAGCGGAAAAATATACAAATATAGCGGGAATAATACGTAAAGTAATTATATAGCGGGAATATTATAAAAGAACAACCAACAACCCACAGCCAGGTGGTAGGGCATTTGCCCGACTGGATGGCTACCACCCCTGGTCTAGAGTATGTCGCCATAACAACCTTGTGTTGTGTTCCGGCATTAGTGACCAGGTTCCAGGCTCCCTAAAGAGAGCAGCAGCGCATTCGTAGCACCTTTGGTGTTGCAAATGTCCATAGGCGATGGTAACCGCTGTCCATCAAGTGGGCCGTCTGCCTGTCTGCTGATCTTCTGCAATAAAAAAAAAAAAAAAAAAAAAAAAGAATATCGCGGAAAAATAAAATACATATATCTCGGCTCGAATGGACCAGAACTAAATATGGTGGTGCGGGTGGCAAAGGTAATTTGTTGGTGTTCAAGGAGGCAAAATCCACAGCCGGGTAGATAAAAGCGGCACTCACCTGCGGATTCCCAATCCTCGTTCCTTAGAATAGCACGTTCAGGACGTCTTCCTAAATTTGCGTATTATTCACACCAACAACTGGAGCTGGTTTATAGGTAAAAAAGCATTCTTATAATTGCACTTAATGCGCGTGTGGTGTTCGCGAGGCCATCGACGTACTAGGTCGCCCGTCGGCACGAATCATGGTTGGCCGACAGGCGGCACCACCTGTCTCTATCCAGCATGCGGATTTGCGGGAAGGAGGGGAAAGGTAATATAAGGCAAAGGCGCCTAACCACCCCTAATTAATAATTTATTTTTACCTAATTAATAATTTATTTTTAATCATTATTATTCTTATTTCTTCATTGATCTTAGTACTTCATTGGAGCGAAATGCATTTCCCCTGCCTCAAAACAAAACGGCTAGTTATGCCCCAAAGATTATTCCGAGCTAAAAGACAGTGAAATCACTGATAATAATGGATTTGGAACGATTCGATGGGTTCATATTGGGTAGTTAGTGGGCGTTATGTGTAATCCAAATAAGGAAAATTATAACAAAATCTCAAATAACTCCCATTTATCACCTGACAACATCAATCAATTCGATAACCTTTAATTTATCGAAATTAAATAACATAAAGAAATAAAGATAATTATTTATATATGGCAAACTTAAAATATTCCGTTATTTACGAATAAATCTTCTATAGTGGCACCATCGCTACATAACGAACTCGAAGGATGGATGATGAGTGTGGATAAGCTGCTGTTAAAGAAAACACGGTATGTTTTTAGTTTTCACATTTTCTTTCTGGAAATTTTGACTCGCAGAAAATCTTGTGGATGGCCGGAAATTTTAGTTGACAATGAAGGATTAAAAGTGATCTTCGAAGCGAATCCATCACAAACCACGTTGAGTTAGCGACAGGCTTCACTGTGAGTGATAAAGTTATTTTAATTCACTTAAAACAAATAAAAAAAAAACAAAAAAATGACTCATGGTTAGCGCACGAATTGAGTAATGCAAAGCAACAAACACCCTTCGAGGGCTGCCCTGCGTTTCTAAACCGGCACAGTAATTAGGGGATTTTGAATCGTTATTTTTGATCCAAAATACATCTTGTCATTGCTTGAACCCAGGAACCGGCAAACTGAACCAAGCGAAAGTTAACCCACAAAGGTACACATGAGTGTCCAGTAGACCAGTATTAGTGTCGTCCACTGCAAGCTTATAAGATATATACCTAGTCCAGGCATAAGTTCTGTTACAAATGCATTATTTTTCAATGAAGTAATGTAATATTATTTATAATTAATACCTACATATTTATTAAAGTCTCAGCAAAAAACTAAAAAATATTCTAAATGGCCACCTTTGGCTTTTATACAGGCCTGTATATAAGTGGTCAAATAGGCCACGAATCTATGGAATTACGCATTGTTTCCAAGGGAAATTTCGCCACTGCTTACTCCAAAGATTTTTTAAGAGACTCAATGTCGCCGTGTCGTTTAGAGCAAGCCATGTCCTCTAAAACTGACCATAATTTGAAGTTTAAAGGGTTGAGGGGCTAGATGAGGGCCAGTTTTCATCTCTTATAAAGTCCGGAACGTTGGTTTCAAGCCAGGCTTGGGTAGTTCGTGCCTTGTGACCAGGTGCAAAGTCCTGCTGGAAGGTCCACAGTATATTAAAAAAAATGTATTGCTGAGAGGTTTCACAACATGATCCAAGACTGTATCATTGATACACTTTGGCTGAAGTTTTCACTCCTTTTTCACAAAAATGTAGTTTTGTGACTCCATGATAAGACACACCCCAACAAACAAACTTATTTTGTTGCATTAATTTTGAAATAGTATTATAAAAAGGGGGGTTACAAGATCTTAATTTCAAGACGCCGTATCTTACACTGTTACATATTATTTTAGATCTTAATAATACATACATACATACATAACTTCACGCCAAGTCCCTTGCGGGGTAGGCACATACAACAGAGCGCCATTTAGGCTTATTCCTACACACCTCACTTACTTCTTTGACATTCATAGTTCTTGTCATGCACGCTCGTCTGTTCTTAAGGCTCCTGACATCACCTAGATCTTAATTCATTGCATTAAGTTGGAAATTGTATTATAAAAGGGAGGTTACAAGATCTTCTAATTTCAATATGCCTTATCTTACACTGTTGGATATTATTTTACATCTAATTTATTGCTTTAAAAGAAAATCGAAATTTTATAATGAGCTAAGATATGCCCGCAACTTCATCCACTCTTGATTTGAAATTTCCTCGGGATTTCTGGGAAGCATAGTACCGCAGCTATCGCATTAGTAAAACCTGTGTCGGAATAAGCTAATTTTTATGTACCCAAAGAACTACAATCTGCTCTGGAAAAATTACCGCATGATTCTTGGAATATAAAGTGTCACATATTTTATTGCATTCAAATTGCTATTGGTCAGTAAAAAGTAGCACAGATTTTAAGTCAAAGAATTTGCTGTCAATCAGATATCAGAAGCCGCATCGAAATTGCCTAGTAGGTTTTTACGTGAATTCCGAACAAAGAAATAAACAAATGTAAAAAAATATTTATGCAACAGCAATTTATATGGTGTTTTCCAGTAGTTTTTTTAATAGCTACAATGTACAGACATGGCATGTTGAGAATTTTATAATATAATAGAAAAACGTAAAGCTCTTAACGCTTGTATTATTTCACTACTTATAAAATTTTCATTCCGGGGGCCCTTATGAAAATCAATTCTTAAGGAGTAAACTCCAAAAACGTAACTCGTAACACTCTACATCCGTTGGCGTCATCAGTTTTAGTAATCATAATTTAGGAAACTACATGTACATTAAAAATAATTACTTACCTATATATCTTTATTGTTCCAGTAAAAAAGATTCTCGGGAAACATTCTGTAATCGTTGTTAACAATGGTCAATAATTTTGTAAACTTAAAACTATGTTCACGCATGTTTTTTGTATATTATATTAGGTTACATATGAAATTGGCGTTTTATAAGGGAGGAACATAAAGTCGATTTTTTTTAAATATCATATATTTATTTAATCAAAGTGTGTACCATTGCTATCTTTGCACTTCTGCCATCTCATAGGTAGGTCATTGATCCCTTTACTAAAAAAACAATTCGGACTGCCCCATCGGAGCTGAATTTTGTTCCTTCCAAGAAGTTATCCAAATTTCGAAAAAAATGGTAATCTGTTGGAGCAAGGTCCGGGGAGTACGGTGGATGTCTTAGACATTCCAATTGAAGCTCCTCTAATTTGGTAGCCGTCTGTTGCGCAGTGTGTGGTCTAGCATTGTCCTGAAGCAGCAGTGGCCTAGAGCGATTGACCAGCCTCGGTTGTTTAGCAGCTAGCTTTTCCATGATGGTTTCCAGTTGCTGACAAAAGATAATCGCCGTAATCGTCTGGCCAGATTTAAGAAAGCTGTAGTGAACGACAGCGGCACTAGTCCACCAAACGCTCACAAGTAATTTTTTTTGAGTCAATTTTCGTTTGGGGCAGAATTTGGCTGGTTCGCCAGAGTTCATCCATTGCGATGAGAGTTTCCGATTATCTTACAGGATTCACTTTTCATCACAGGTCAATGTCACAGGTCACAGGAAAAAATATGAAAAAACCATGTTACGTAAAACCATATAGTGAAGATTTATGATTATTTTTGATAAATTATTATTGGACATTAAACACCAACGAAAATTTGTTTCGCTTGCACCCCTTTTGCGGCAACAGGAGCCTTAACGAAAATAGCATGATTGTTGAAAAAGCTTTTTACCAGATGTTTTTTTGAAATGTTTGCAATTTGTCATGGTAAGTAAGGTATACTTTTTTTATTGATTTTGCGAATGTCAAAGTAGTCGTGAATTATATTGCTTTTAGATTATTAAACATTTCTTTAAGACTCTTAACAAAGACTCTGGATATTTTGCATCGAACTTCCTGAGTTGAATGTGGAAAAGTTAACGAGTATATTCGATGGTCCAGCTCTGTGAAGTTGGCACCTCGAGTTGCGAATTTTTAAACCAACAATATCTCATTCGTTTGCCCATCGTTAGTCCACGTTTGCCCAGGAAAAATTTTCGTTTGCCCACCCTTGGTTCAAAAGTTATTGAACAAAAAGTTTTTGTTCAATAACTTTTGAACCAAGGGTGGGCAAACGAAACTTTTGCCTGGACAATCGAGTTCATTGGATCAGCTAACGATAAAGTCCATTCAAGTGTAATAAACATTAAACCTCGCGAAAATATGGGAAGAACCAAAATTTCTTTTTCCAAAAAAAGTTTTTGTTCAATAACTTTTGAACCAAGGGTGGGCAAACGAAAATTTTTCCTGGGCAAACGTGGACTAACGATGGGCAAACGAATGAGATATTGTTGGTTTAAAAATTCGCAACTCCAGGTGCCAACTTCACAGAGCTCGATGGTCCACAGATTAAGATAGTTTATTAAATATTTATCTTGTGTCTAACCCAAATGAAAGCTATCGACAAAAGAACATGAGAATCATTCGTTGTAATTCAAAATTCTCTCGAGATTTGATCGATCAAAAACAAGTACTATCATTTGCAGAAGGTATGTTGTACAATTTGAGATATCAAGGTGTTACTTGAGCATTTAAGTTAATTAATTACTTTCTCATTTGAAATGATTTCCTGAAGCTTTTGGCGATACTGTGAGTGGCAAGGTGAGAGATTTCAACAGCAGAAGAAATTATTTCTTCATTTAAACTTCTATAAAAGCCTAAATTATATATTTTACAGAGTAAAACTATTTTTTGAAGTTAAATGTGTAAAACATACTTTTTTATTAAAAAAAAATTGCAACTCTTATCCGTGCAGGAACGGAGAAAGAATACAATTTCCTGCGGCCCGGCGGCCTGTCGTAAGAGGCGACAAAACAACCCACAGCCAGGTGGTAGGGCATTTGCCCGACTGGATGGCTACCACCCCTGGTCTAGAGTATGTCGCCATAACAACCTTGTGTTGTATTCCGGCATTAGTGACCAGGTTCCAGGCTCCCTAAAGAGAGCAGCAGCGCATTCGTAGCACCTTTGGTGTTGCAAATGTCCATAGGCGATGGTAACCGCTGTCCATCAAGTGGGCCGTCTGCCTGTCTGCTGATCTCCTGCAATAAAAAAAAAAAAAAAAACTCAAAAACTAGTTCTGATAGCAAAAAAAAACTAGTGTTGTTTTCGTAATCGACGCCATTAAATTATTCAAAAAGTTTAATAAAACCCTGGAAATTTTTTCGCTGTACAGACCAGCGTAATTAATTGGGCGTAATGAATTACCCTCTTAGTACAGGTAATTCAAAACATTATTTTGTATGATAATGTTTAAGTTTATAATTTCCTAATTACATCCATTAAAACACGTATAAGATCGTATATAAGCAGCTCTTTTCATTCAGTTCATCCTAAACAAGTTTGTTAATAGGTTGCAAAGAAAAATCATCAAAAATGAAAATTCAAATTGTAGTATTATTTTCTATTTTAGTTGTGGTATCAAGGGCAGAACGAGTAAGTATTTTTTTTTTTAAATCACGTATAAGTTCGCGTTTGACCACTATCGCGCTCAATTTGAGCGGAGACATGGTCTAAAACCGGGGACGCTTATCTAGAAGGTACCTATTCACACGAGACTTGAAGACACCCAGGTTGTAGGTTTCGAGAAAAACAGACTTCAGCAGTGTGTTCCACTCGTTTGCGGTGCGCGCTTTGAGTCCACGTTCAAGTGGACTAGGCTTTGTTCGAATAGGTGGTATGTCCACCATATAGCGGTGTCGCATGCAAGTGCGTCTGGTTGTATGATGATGCAAGGGAGACGGCGGGATAAGATTGAAAAGCTCCGAAAAATATAATTCTAATGCTAAGGCTTCATCTGCGTTAGTGTTGAAGATATAGGCTATGGCCGAATGTGTCTTATTTGAAACGTTTAAAAATAACGCCGTTAACGCATAGCCACATTAGTGTATATGTTATAGTCAAACATCGAAGCTCTGGCGCTCTTAGGTTTGACTATTCAAACATCAGGTGTGTTTTTTTTCATATTTATTTTTTTGGTACTCTTGCCACATAGGCATGTCAGCCCCATCATCTCCTAAATGTATAATAACTTATATAATTAATAATGCTAAGGCTCAAAGAAGGCTAACAAACCAGCCTTCTTTGAGGCTGGTTCTGCCAGAATTTCTGTAAAAATGCCTACATCAAAACGCTTCAGTTCCAACTCCCTCAGCAGTTGATCTCTACCGTCTCTATTTCTGATGCACTTCATTAAAAGATGTTGGACACCCTCACGAGTTCCACACAATAGGCAGTTGGGAGAATCAAGTGTGCCCATGAGGTGGCTAAAACTTCTTGTCGGGAAATGACCTGCTCGGATTCTGTTTAATAGCTTTATATATGGCCTGTTGAATTTCCCTAAAGAAAGGTCCGACATAAAGTACATACCTGACAACTTATGCCGGAACATAACACAAGTTCGTTATGGCAGCATATTCTAGAACAAAGTAGCCATCCTGACAGGCAAACACCCTACAACCTGGCTGTGTGCTGTTTTATCGCCACTTACAACAAGCCGCCTGCCTGCAGGAAATTGTGTTCTTTCTCCGTTGTCGCACGGATACAAATGAAATATACTTTCTATGAAAGTATAAAGTAAATTGAATAGAAAGTTGTTTATCAGGATCGTCGCGAGTGGAGATCCATCATCTCTGCCTACCCCTACACGGGAAGCAGGCTTTATGATATGATTGTGTGTATTATTTCTCACAAAAACGTGAATTTCAATTTGAAGTAATCAACTATTATGACTGCTGAGAACGCTGCATTCCAGGAACATCATTAAAACAATAGAAAATAATTAAGAAACAATAAGGAAGTATTATTAGTAATATAAAAATACAATGGCTATGATTTCTTATACTCGTTATTGCATTATTGTGATTATTTTCTATAAGTACATGCTAATAATTAGCTGCTCCGTCGACTTCATTTGCATGCAACTTGGACAAACAGTAATTTTATTTTATTCTAAAAACGCAGCTATTGGTAGAGAATGTCAACGGTGAATATTTTCCCAAGACAGGTCAAAAGCAACTAAGTCACTAAGTTGTCACTTCCTGAAAATTTTCTATTCTAGCAGGCTTTCGCGCGGCATGTTGTTTGTGATAGCCTCTATAAGACAGTATATATCTTACACCGTATCATATCTCTCAGTATATATCTATAGTTATTTTTTATACATGCAGGAACGGAGAAAGAATACAATTTCCTGCGGCCGGGCGGCCTGTCGAAAGAGGCGACAAAACAACCCACAGCCAGATGGTAGGGCATTTGCCTGACTGGATGGCTACCATACTGGTCTAAAGTATGTCGCCATAACAACCTTGAGTTGTCTCCCGGTATTAATAACTAGGTCAAGTGACCCTTAAGAAAGCAGCAGCACATTTGAAGCACCTTTGGTGTTACAACTTTCCATCAAGTGGGCCGTCTGCCTGTCTGCTGAACTAGCAATAAAAAATAACCGAATCGACTGATTTTGAGAAAATAAACATAGCCTGTATTTATTATACCAAATCATAGTATAACTTGTAAGGACCAATTTTTTTGAAGGAATGTCAAACGGCAATCTAAGAGAAAAGGTTGTTGTTAACCAACTTTAAAAAAGGAGGAGGTTCTCAATTCTTCGGAATATTTTTTTATGTATGTTCACTGATTACTCCGAGATTTATGATTCTATTTACGTGATTATTCTTTAGTTTGATGCGGAATAGTTGCCATTTGGCCCCCTAAAAATTTAACATAGTTTGGCCCAGTAGTATTCATTTTATCAACTTTTTTGTTCCCGTTTCTTGGGATCTATATTTTTTAAGCAGCGCGGTACCTTTCGTGGGCGTACCTCTAGCCATAGCTAGACACTAAAAAGTAATAAATATTAAAAAAAATCGGTTTAAAATAAGATGTTTATAATTAATAATAGCCTTAGAAACAAGTTATTTTATACTTTTTAGTTTATTGAACAAAATGTTCCATATTCCATACATTTATCCATCGGTCCATGTATGCCCATGTAAATTATATCTATTATGTTGTGAAAATTATTTACGAAGTTGTATTTTACATAAAATACATTATACATACAGTTAACACAGTTTTACGCGGCTAATCATTCATCCGAAGTACCTGCGCACTAAACCAGTTTCAGTACAATCACTCGTGTAAGCGGAAAGGAGCTAAGAATGCATAGCAAGCAACACTCTGCCATTTCCGCTTGAGAAGTTCAATATAGATTATTTACATGTCTGAATTTTTCTGCACAAACGAAAACTGCCGATCGACATTATAAGTTGTAACTGTGTGAACTGTAATTCAGCTACTTACCCTATTTATTCAAGCATGTTTTAGAGAGAAACATTGATATGGATTTATATATTTTTCAGACACCTTATCACCTCCCGGAAAAAGAAACCGAGAACTTATTACAAGTAGGTTCTCAATGTTTGACTGAGACGAACGTCCCGACCGAAACGTGGGATGCTATTAAGAAAGATAAATATGAACACGATGATATCTACAAGAAGTTTCTATTTTGTATGATGACAAAACTTGAGTTTGTCGATGACCAAGGTCACCCTATCAAGAACAAACTATACGGAACCTTTAAGGAAGATGACTTAAAGAAAGTGATTGATAAGTGCGGTGCAGACCCAAAAGGTGATACGCCAGTCGATGTTACCTACAGCTTTTATAAATGTTGTATAGATAATACGAATATTCGTATAGCAATATAGATATTTACACTTTGTTGTTATGATTAGTGGTTTAGAGTGAAAATCAGGTAATAGGGATGCGGGCAGATGTTACAATACATTCTAATATTTTGCATATAAAAGAACATGTGTTAAATAACGTTTTATAATCTTTCCAAATATTGTGATAGAAATAGTTTTAATTACTTTTGACCAAATTCTTATGCATTTTGATGTGCTGCTTCCGAATGGGTGTATGTACCAAACTGACCCCAGATTCAAAAATTTTTGGGTATATAGATCATATTGACCCCAGATTCAGATTTAGCGTTAAATACATAAGAATAGATTGGTCTGGTCAAAAGTACTGACCACTTTTTTGTGGGTCGTTGTAATTAATTGATTTCTTTTACTTGTAACTCTTATTAAAGTACTCTTGATATTGTATTTTTATTTTGTTTTTGTAATCTAAATGTCTAGAATAATATAATTATAAAATGCATATATACGTGAGTGGTTTGAGGTGAGAGACGGTGCATTGTCTTTGTAAAACACGATTTTCTTTTTCTGCAAATATGAGTTTTTCGCAAGTTCTATTTTCAGCTTGTCAAGTGATGATGCGTAGTATGCTCCTGTAATGGTTTTTCCTTTTTCAAGATAATCGATAAAAATAACTTCATTACAATACCAAAAAAAACTCGCCATCATTTTCCAACACACCACAATACCAAACACAGGGCTCCGCGGGACACTGCTCCACGATGACAGTCGATGGCGAGCGATGCGGTTGTAAAAATTAGTTGTTGGCACTAGATCAAACAGATCCTCGGAACAGTCTCCGTTGTACAGGCGGTAGAATACGCAGAGGGACGCAAAGTCTCTCCGAAGGCTAAGCGATTCTAAGCCGCCTGTTAGTATGGGATCGTCGACTATACTAACGGCGGCGACGCTGTATGGAGTCAAGAGGGTTGGTCTGGTAAGCGGGTGCTCCAGCCCATAGGTGTGAGAAGCATTCCATATGCGGCCTAACTTGTGCTTGTGATATTTTATATTTCTACTTAGAGAGGAGCCAGAACAGTACGTTCTTAACCGTTTCAAACGTAATTGTTGCATGCAAATTCTTATTCCTCTTTTACACTAGGCTCGCTATCACAGCAGTGAGGCAGGCAGTGGCACTGGAAGTGGGCAATTGGGCAGCGCCTGTATGCCATGTTTAAATATTATGCTGGGCTTACATTCTCGCATTGCCTATATATCGTACGTATCACGCTTGCTACAGTAGTAGTAGTGGGTACAATGTAAATAAGGAAAAGAGCAGGCCCCAACAGCAGTGCCTAAATAGAACATGACAAATTGTTTCATTGTAAGGTGGTAATGGGTATAATATAAATAAGGAAAAAACAGGCCTCAACCACAGAGCCTACATAGAAGATGACAAACTGTTTCATTGTATGGTAGTAGTAGGTATAATGTAAATAAGGAAAGAGCAGGTCAATCGTAGTGTCTACGTAGATGAGAAACAATTTCTATATTGTGACAAACTGTTTCATGTTGTCCTCACTTATCTTGCAACGAAGGAACATACAAAATATAGAGAAAACACAATTAGGAAAGATTAAATAAAATAAAGCGATCTCTAAACTTGGTAAAGCATAGTTTCACATTTATCGTACTGATGAAATTTTAAAGCTTAAAAAAATTATTGTAAGTAACTTTAAAGCATTATTTTAGTTGATGGTTATTATAGTTCATAATGTTCTTATAATTATATAAAAGTACCTTATTATTGACATAAATAATGTTATAATAAAATTAATAATGTTTCTTCTAAAAAAAGTATTATAAGTTTTATGTGAGTTTTTATATTCAGACACAAAATATTTTGTTAATGAAATTATATAAATAAATATTTATTATCTAGCCAAAAGCCATTTAGTTATTTGGCCAAACATCCCAAAAAAATATTTCATTCAAAATATCGTCATATCTCATAAAAGTACTCAACCGAGCTTGTTGAAACGTATATTTGATAAAAGTTGTTGTTATATTTATTATAGGTAAACATGTACACGAGTTTATTTATATTATAACCTTCCCAACAATTAAATTCACTTTTGACAGCTCGATGACGGATCAATTAGTAATGTCCTAATGCGGTAGCGACTCGTAGTGTTATAAAATTGATTTAATTTATAAATAAGTTTGAATCAATGTAACTCATCTATGTTTTTTTCTAAAACACTATATCGTTCAATAAATATATCCACATTTCAATTAAAATATTTGACATAATAAATAAGCCATTTTGTAATAAAGTAAAAAAAAATATATAATAAATATTTTTTTTCATATCGATTACTTTCGATTAATTTAAGTACTATGTTGACGGTTTAATAGTCTGTGCGTTACATGCAAAGAGTATATTGAATATATGGAGAGTTACATGTCTCATAGAACATCACTGCTACGTCATCTCCAACAATAAAGTACGACAATTATGTCACTTGTTTCATGTGGGACTGTCAAAAAATGATTGATGGTCGAGTAGTTTTTGAGATTTATTTATTAATGGAAAACTATTTACCTCTTTAATAAATATGGAATTACAGTTATCCAAACAAATCTAATAACCAATTTATACCAATACCTTAATATTAGATGTGCCAATTTGGGTGAAAGACACAGAATTGAAGGGACACTACGGTACTCAGCGACACTGAATGAATCAGAGCGGGGACACACGATGCGTTGCGGCGCCGGAGCTGTGTCGCTGCGTCATTTTACATAGAAATATCTGTGGCATGCACAGAGGGGTTAATGCGTTGCGACGTCGGAGCGGCACCGCTCGGTTGTTTATGCGTCACCCGCACGGGCAGATAGTAGGGCCAACAACAGACGTCTTTTACGATCCATTTTTATTAAGCGACTGTGCAACGCTGCTGGGGCGCCGGTGGCGCTGCTGCGACATAACAACGTTGCGGCGCCGAACCGATCGTGTGTCCGCCGATACGGCGAAATCTTTGCGGTGCGGCGCCGCAACGCATCGTTTGCCCCCGCTCTCAAGATTATGTTTATGCTAAAGTTCGCGCCGTAGCTGCGCCGCATGACAAGCCCTAAGCAGTAGCGTTATTTTACTGATAAAAATAATAGCAAAATTGTCTACACTGTTTAACAAAACATAGCGGTGAGTCGAAGCCAATCTGATTTGTAGTAATACAATGATTGACATTTTGTTTATAATAACGTAGGTAGTTGTTAGTGAATGTAAAAAACGCGATTGCAGCAGGTTCATCTATTTTGTTATTCCGTCTATTCTAAGGAAACAACTTTATTTATCGGGATAAAATGTATCCTTAGTGTTAACTCGGGTTATAAGCCAGCGTTATGTGTAGGTGCATTTATATACGTTCCAGAGTTTCCAAAAACGATGCGATCGCAGCCCCATCTCTTTCACTATTTTCGTTAATGTCACGAAAACGACGTTCATTATCTGGATAAAAAGTATCGTAAGTTACGCCCCGGGATATAAGCTAGCACTACATAGAATTTTGTTTAGAAGTTTTCATCTGATGCTCTAACAGACAGAGAGACATAAAGATAGACAAAAATTATAAAAAAATCATTTTCAGAATCTCCTGGTCCGAATGATCTCCCTGATTTTTTCACGTTTTAAACGCATTGTATAAACTTGGACCATTTATAGATTTATTATAGTAACTATAGATTAGTTACTTTAATTGATACAACCGAAGTGAAAAAAAAATACGTCGAATAACGGCTTATGGTACTAATTCGACTCTCGTTTATTTGCGGGCAAATAAGTTTTTAGACAAAAACAGTAGATTATTGATGATGCGGTTGGTTTTTACCATTAAATTGACATTGACCTTTTAAATATCGAATGGAGGATAAACAAAGGTTACATAATTAAATGCATTGACACTGCACGAAGTAAATATTACGTTACGTAATCGTTTTGGATAAATATTTTGAGAAAGTCGACAACTTCGAAATCGCAATTAAGTTATTCAATAGCTGCTTCGAAACATTTTTTAAATCAAGTCAAACAATACAATGCTTAAACCAGACGGTGCTTGTTCATCAAGGAAATGATGATTTAGAAACTATAGCTAATTTAATTAAAATTTACATTAAAGGAAAGGGGATTTTTCGTCCAAAGAAATATAGTAATTTGAGATATGCATTTAACAGCGTTATATTTTTCTATTACAAAATGGAAGAAATCAGTCCTAAATTCTATCAGGAAGACGAGAAACCTAAAAGACATCAAAAATATAAAAGTTATTGTATTATAATCGGTTTATGTGAATGAATTTCATCTTATACTAATATATAAAGCTGAAGAGTTTGTTTGTTTGCTTGAACGCGCTAATCTCAGAGACTACTAGACTGATTTGAAAAACTCTTTCAGTGTTAGATAGCTCATTTATCGAGGAAGAATATAGACTATATATCATCTCGCTGAGACCAATAGGAGCGGAGCACCAATGAAGAATGTTTCAACATCGGGGGGTATTTTTAACTTGTTTTTTTAAAACTATTCCACGCGGACGAAGTCGCGGGTAGAAGCTAGTAAAACACACCATATGATTAGTTCATTCCAAATAACTAAATCCGCTACAATTATGAAAAATATCAACATTATAAAAGGAATTTTAAAATCACTTTCATCTTTTTACAATCGGGGCCTAAAAACATATGATAGATTTTTAAATAAGTAAGTGATGGAGGAATTAATTCGTTTAATTCCGTAGCACACTCGCCGAAGTGCATCCAAACACTTTCTGTTTTTAGTGTTGTAATATGAAAATGAAGATTAAAAAAGAACTAGAGCCAATTTTCAAAAATCATTCATAGTTTGATTAATTGCTGGTAAGGTGATGGTAAATGGTCGTAATTATTCGATACCTCGATTTTAATATCAAGGGCAATAAAACAGTTGTCCAGATCAGTGTAAATGTTATAGTTCGAGCTTGCGCTAAAGGAGACGGAGAATTTTGGGTCAAAGAAATGTAATGAGTTGAGATATAGCTTAAAAGCGTTATATTTTGTATTATAAACATGACAACATCAGTTCTAAATTCTACCTGTAAGACGAGAAATCTCAATAATAAGGTCACAGATGAAATTAGTTATCGATTACAGTAATCGATTTATGTGAACTGGTGGTCGCCGGTGGTCGAAATTCGACCATAATAATTAATGTCAAAGACTATACATACTTCTATAATCATAGATTTCGCCAAAGCTGCACTGTTAATGTGACTTGAACAATAAACAAAAGAGTATACAGCATGTTTCAGACCTTACGACAATAAATCAGACCACGTTTGCTTCATGACGTACTCTGCCCAAATACAAAAACGAATCAAGGTAGCTTCTTTGGATTAGCCACAGGACCTCATTTTTCATTTCAGAATATTAGAACAACATGTATCAGTTATTGTGTCTAAATCGGTAGGTTAGTGACCAATGTATCATGTTGCCAGCTCGTCTCTTCATCATTAAACGCGGAAGTTGTTCATTCTTACGCTCTCGCTCGCGAACCAATATTTACAAGATGTTCTGTTTTTATTCCCTTTTTATCGTAATTAATTTGTTCGGAAATTGCTTTTTTTAAATTTTGACTTTGCGGTTGATTTAATAGTACCAAAAAATTTGTATGGAGTACGACCGCTAAAATTATCATTTATTGTCATTTGAAATGAAACACGCTGTATATGCATGTGTGTATCAAATACATTGTAGTGTGTGTAATGATTTATTTATTATGTATAATTTTGAAAAACTATTAGCGTTCGTCACTTTTTCTCTATATAAACTACTAGCTTCTACCCGCTATTTCGTCCGCGTGGAATGGTAAAAAAGTAAGTAAAAAAAACCCGATTTTAAACATTTTCATTGGCTTATTTTCCTGAGCGTGATGATATATAGCCTACAGCCTTCCTCGATAAATGGGCTATCTAACACTAAAGGAATTTTTGAAATCAGACCAATGTAGTTTCTGAAATTAGCGCGCTCAAGCAAACAAACAAACAAACTCTTCAGCTTTATAAATTTCATTCTCCACCGTCCGCGCAATTTTCGTATTAAGGGGTACAATGTTTTTCGCGTCCAAATCAGCCCAGTAGTTTCTATACGAATTCTAAATAAATAGACAAACCGACAAACAGAGAAGAATCTAAAAAAAATGCATCGTCTCCATCATTTGTATAGTTTATTCCCGATGATTTTTTAAAATAGCTTCAATGTGCATGTTCATGGTATGCTTAAGATTTTATAATATTTGAAATAAAGAACATCCTTTTTTTCCTTTAGAACTCTAGAGAGTAGAGTATCTGACGAGGTTTAAAAATCCTTTCGAGGAAAATAATTTGATCAAGATCCAATAAGTAATTATTAAGACAAAGTACTTTTATTTGAATGCTTTTAGGATTCTGTAGTTAAACAACAAAAATTAAATATTTTATTGTAGTCATCTGTCAAATCCTACACTGTGTTACATCCAACATGCACATAATCATTTTACGTATTAGCCATGTGTTTTCTACTCATAGTCGTAACTCCCAAGAATAACTTGGAAATTATAACTTTGTTTACGAATAAAATGTGAAGATATATCTAAAAAAAGGACAAAAATAGAAGCAGTTAAATAAATAGGATTAAACAAAAGCTTTTTTCTATTGAGTTAAAATTAGTAATTCAACAAATTCAATCATATTTCTTGTAAACAGCATGACATGAATACAAATCACGTGAGGCATTTGAAACTAACTTATATAGGTACTTTTGAATTACTCACATTCATTGTTTTCTTCGTGGATGATTGAATTATCCTGTTGTGACGTAAGTCATGGGCTATAAAAGCATAATGCAGTTGTTGGTATTTCGCACAACACTCCATAGCCTCGGCAAAGGTATCAACTTATTATTTTGTATCGGTAAAATTGCAGTTCACCTCAAGATGCAAATTCATTCAAGCTTGTCTCTTTTTGTGGTGTGCGCAATTTTGTTCACCGGTCAAACAAACTGTGCCAAGGTAAGCGTGTTTTATTTAAGCTCCTTCTATATTTTGTAGGCCTTGTTTTTCATACAAGATAATTCTTGGGATAAGCTTTTGGTTAAATATTGTCTTTAGATGATTATTTGATATTTTCTGTTATAATATCCAACTATAAGGGCCTTACTTATAATCGTTCCTTAAATTTAAAGAAACTGCTCAGCAAGTGATTAATAAAAATGTCACCCATAAACTCCTCTTTAGTCGAATATTTTGGGTACAACCTACGCTAATCATTCAAATTTCGTTTCTCTGTGCTCTTCATAGGTACAAAACTACCTGTTTTAAACACACGTATAAAAGCGAAAAAAAGAGATTTTCATTGATCAGGGACTAATTCTAATTCTCTTACTTAAGAGATGCCTAATCATTTCTTAACGAGATTATTACAAGTAAGGCCGTAAATGTGTGTTAAATTGTCTAAGGCATCTATCTAAACACAATTAAATAGTGTGATTTATTTCAAAAATCCTGTTTGTAATGTGCAAACATTATCATAAAATATTGGGGTCGTTTTAGTCTTACGCCAAAAGGAAGGTTTGCAACGAAAATCAGCGTTGTGTTCGGATATTATGTCGGCACCGCAGTGAGCTCATTGCAAACCTTGGTTTCTGAATATACGGCGTAAAAATTCTAAAAGTATGATTGTATTTTTAATATTTATGTCAGCAATGTATGCACGTCGCTATTTCTTCAGATAAAGTTTTCTTTCTATCTATCTTCTAAAACATCACAAAAAACATTGTTACACTAGTTCTTTCCACGCAGCTTATCATGAGTTTTAGTAAGTGACTTAAAAAAAACCATGGTAAATACAATACAAAATGTAAATCGTTCAAACGACAAATGAGAACCTGCTGATGTAATCATTATAATAGAGGAGAAGTTTTGGATAGAAAGCAAATATATTTTTGTAGTGTCTTTTGCTACGGGCATATTTTTCTTTTTTATTACAACGACTATCGTGACATGTAAGCTGTAATAATTTATTATTAGGTTCTTATTCTGAAACTACCTAAGTGGTGCATACGTTCCGGCTTAGATTCAAACCGGCGTTCTCTGAGCTTGGGACGCGTGTGCTAGCCATTACGCTTTCACGACTTTTCGTAAGAAACAGACTCAAAGCTATTTTACGCCGGGTTTTTATATTTTACTATACATTTGTCTTAATACTTGTTATAATTTGATATAAACTCCATACAAATAATATAAATTTTTAACCAATGGTGAGGCAATAAACTGGGTTGAAGGATACAGAAACTAGGCATTAGTAATCGGCACGATAAAATGCTAACCTCTTTTGCTGTGGTGATATCTGCAATAGAATTTCTTACAGAGTTTAATTGACCTTTTAAATAATTTTGAGTTACTAAAGTTTTAGTTTTATATGTTTACAGACAGCTGTTAAAGCTCCAGCAGAATTAGCAGGACCAATCCTCGAAACCATGTCAGTTTGTAGTCAGGAAACGAACACCAAGCAAGAGTGGATTATGGCTGCGATGGCAGAAAACAAAGTGTTTGAAAATGAAGCATTTATGAAATTTATGGACTGCACATTCCAAAAATCTGGATACGCAAAGCCCGACGGTACTCTAGACGTAGAAAAATCTGTTAAAATATTCCCAAAGAATTTTGACATGAAAACAGTTTTTGAAAATTGTAATAAAAACAAAGGTAGTACAAGAGTCGAGACAACATTTAAAGTTTTTAAATGTTATCAACAAACTTCACCAGTGCAGCTTGCTTTTTAAGTTTAATTAAATAAAATTATTTTTAGGTTATAGCGTAATGAATGACAAAGAAAAATTTTAGTTATTTATGTCAGTAGTTCCTTGTATTCCTGGGATTTCCTCTGCGTTAGTGTTAAAGATTTAGGCTTTAGCGGAATGAGTCTTATTTAAAACGTTAAAAATAAATCCGTTATGCAAAGCCACATTAGTGTAAATACATGGGTTATCTGTCAGTATTTAACGTCATTAAAAATGTCGTATTTCAAATTGTGCGTCATGCTCATCGCCACATCTGCGTGAAATGACATATACCTTTAACTTTATCCCAGATGAAGCCACATTATTAAAACTTGAAAACTTTGTTTTAAATTTCAAAATTTTCAAATTAATGCCTTAAATGTTATGTTTGAAAGAATATTTTATATTGAGCACAAGATATTTTGTAATACAGTTTTTCTAATTTTTAAATGAAATATTAATAATAAGTACTTATGTGCTAGGAATTAATGCCATTAATTACAAAATTCCATCAATTAACTAATCTATCAAAAGTAAGTATTTTTGTGCGAATTCGTGATATCGAACCATTATTTAATTGTATAGTTAATGTTATTAATTAATTATAACAACTATAATTTTGTATTATTAACAATATTTTAAAATTATGTATAGTGATACAAAGGAATTTTCAATGAAAAAGGTATGCCTCAATCTTAATATTTTGTAAATGAATTCGACATTGATATTACGTTTATCCTAATATATTATTATTTTGAATTTTGATGACAGTTGATTTTTTTCGTTAAATATGTAATAAGTTTGTTTTATGTATGTCGTTAAAATGTAAACAATAAAATAATCTTGATTGTAATTAAAACTGGTATTACCTTTGAAATAATAGATAATACGTGTTTTATACAGACTTTCCTCTATTTGAAGTATTAATTTAACAAAATTTCCTTAATAATACACTTATCCTTCCCTGCAGTTTCCTCAGTGTCATTCTTTAGATCTGTATTAGATGGTACTTCCTTATTATCCGGGATGTAAACTGCTATACGCTCTTTTCAGCGCTGAAAGTACTTAAAAATAAATATCACATATTACTATTTCTTTACATCCTAGGATACATCAAAACCAGTTAATTCCAAACTTAGATCATAATCTAAAGAGTGGAAATATTTCTACTTAAATTAAACCAGTTCAAGTACGGTCGGTTTATATTATATCTTATATATAAAATTCTCGTGTCACAACGTTAGTTTCCATTCTCGTCTGAAACGGTTTGACCGATTCTCATGAAATTTTGTATGCATATTGGGTAGATCTGCGAATCGGACAACACCTGTTTTTCATCCCCCGAAATGTAAAGGGTAGTCCACCCCAATTATTTTTTTAATTTTTAGATAATTTTTTATTTATTTATGATACAGCATTAAAAAATACATACAACTGAATTTTCAACCCTCTACGATTAACCCTTATTTTTTACCGGGCAGGATGACGTCTGCCGGGACAGCTCGTACTATATACACTTTTATATTGTCTTATAAAACCACTGTAACTCAAAGTTCATAGTATCCAAAGGTTCGACAGTCACAGTCGACTTGGAGAAAGGTTTAATTTGGAAAAATATAGGCGCTTGGCGTTTTTGAATAAGTTAATCTTGATTTATCTGGAATTCACTCATCAGATTCTTACTTGGTGACAATGGAATCGCCTCGAAAATACGTCGTTACGAATAGAGAAAAAAATCTAAATCGGTTTACAACTGACGGAGAAATTGCGTAACATAGATATAAAAAAGTAAGCGCCTGAAGGAAATACAATAGCTACACGCGTTTCCCTAGAATCCACTAACCATATCTTGATTTGGTGACCATGGCAACACTACGGGAGTATAGACTTATGACTAATGAAAAAAAAGCAGTTTAGAATTGACGGAGATATCGTTTTACTGTTATCAATTTTGGTGAGTTTTTTGACTTCCTTGGAATCCACTCATCAGGTCCTGACATGGTGACAATGGGACTAATTCGGAAGTACAACTTTTGATAAAAATAAAAAAATGAAAATTGGTTTACAATGAACGGAGCAATCGAGTAACGAACATATATATAAACACATTCACGAATTGACCTAGTCCTTTTTGAAGTTGGTTAAAAATATAACGCACTTTATTATACAATCAAGTTCATGAAACCATAAGCAAAAGCAGCTTACTATTAAAGGTGGCCTTATCACTAACGTAAAACTCCTACTTTAATGATAAGCTAAACTTAAACTCTAGGCAAAACAGAATACATGCATTCGTCTTATTCTGTTTGTCATATTAGGTAAAGACATTTTCTCAAAAACTACCGGGTTTATATTGGATCCATCCATATTAGAATGAAATTTGACAAGAAGATGACCTATAGGTATTTTATATTTAAGTGTCCTTAGTGAAATCTTGAAAAATGAAGATGTTCATAGTGACTTTTTAATTGAAATCACTGCGCCGGCGCCTCTTAGGTCTTTGCGCCGGGTGCCACGCCCCCCTTGCACTCCCGTGTAATAAGAGTGCTGGTGTGAAACATAACAGCGGAGGAAGTCACGTGTAACCGTGAGTGCTTAACAATGTACTATAATAAATATTATGTGGTAATTTAAGCCGTCCGTTGGTAAAACAAGTTGTAATTACGTCTAAAATTCGATAGTTGATAAGAATCACAAGCTTACTAACGTCATAACTTTTAACTTATTTTTAGGGTCCAATACGTAAACACATAAGAAATCTTGTTTAATCCCTTAAGAGAGGAAATAGGTGATAAATAAAAAGCTATTTATTTAATATTTTCTTAAGTTTTCGCGACTTGTACACATAATAAAACTATGTTTTAACGGTTTTAACGGTCTTCCGTGACCACGGCAACTGAAAAGCGGCCGAAACGTCGGATAAACCTAAATAAAATAAATTACCGCGCTTAAAACTGTTAAAACATAGTTTTATTAAGCTATTTATTTAAATATCGATATTGATTTGTGATGTTCATTGTCCTGGGTCCCTTCTAAGTCGTCTCCGCACCGCTGAGGATCGTGACTTTGATGGCAGTAAACAATTGCCCTCTTCCACCGAGATCGATTCAGAAGATGGTGAACGGTGGATTTATCTGGTCAATCCACCTATTTAGAGATCTACGTTGGTTGCGAGTTGTCGTAGTTGCGACACTAGAATTAAAATGCCTTTGGAATATTGCAGAGTTACAAAGACGTGCAAAGTCCGTCACTAATAATTAAAGCCTCAGACCCCCATAGTAAATGGGGGTCTGAGGCATCAGTTCCTTTTGGAAAAGGGGTCTCTTGCCCAAAAAAGTTTGGGACTCCCTGCTCTAGAGTAATATGCCTAGCTGTAATTAAATATAATTACAGCTAGGCATATATGTTTATGACTGATATCAACAATTAAACGTTCAACAATTGGGAAAACTATAATATAAATAAATATTCAACAAAAACATGTTTACGTGCTCAATACATTATGGAAACAAAAAGAAAAAAAACAAAAGAAAAAACAAATGAAAAAATATCAAATCAGGGCGCAGACGCGAAGCTAGAGCCGTGCCACTGAACTAGTTGTGCGCCGCAACATTATATAATACTGGGGTTTTCCCGCAACTTAGTCTATTTTGGACGATAAACTAATTCATACGTGTCCTTACAACTTGAAACCACGCCCCGGACAAATTACGCAGCGAAAACAGCATTGAAATCGACATTGTAGTTTTTACGTGAATTCGAACTAACAGGAAAATACGAAAATCTAAAAAACAAAAGATTACACTACTACACTTTTACAGTTTTATAATATTATAAATTAAAAGGAGTATGATGAGGTAAAATAAAAGAGAAAATTGCCAATCAATTTGAGGTGTGTTCCAGTGCACGCAGAAAGAGCTCACATTGTCCTAAGGTATGATAGTTGTGTTTTGGTGAGCTTAATAGTTTTGATATCTGCCAACCATCTTCTCTATTAAAATATGGGTATATTTTATTTCAATAGCCTCGCGCATCATTCTAGGTACCTATGAAAAAAATCGCTTTTGCGAAGATTTGTGTTTTGGCGTATCTCATGTATTGGTTGAGTTTATCTAGCCTGCGTTCACCGAACCCTTCCTTGTCCGTGGACTGACACGCACTTGGCTGAATTTTTGAACTATGACTTAATAGAATACAATTAACTGTATAATTGTTTTTCATAACCTTGTATAAATGCAGGAGATTTTAAAATAACATGACATTTTATGTAAAATTGCTTTACATATAACTTGTATTAAAAAAATGAGTTTATACAGGATCATTTTTGCTCTCGTAGCTTCTGTAATCTTAGTAAAAGTTTTGTCAAAATCTGCAAAGGTGAGATATTTTATTATTTCATGTGTAAACATATCTATATTAATGTGAATTTGAAATACATTTTTACCAGTCAATCACATCAGAGCGGCTCATTGAACAAACGGGTCTAGTTCATCTGTATCAATTTAACGGTTCTTACATTTGGAGCTATTTAGTAGCCTGGAACAGCACATAGACTACTTTTATCCCGGAAAAATATATGGTCCCCGTGGGATAACATTGACGCTTGCGAAGAAGTGGGCAATTTGAGCACAGATGTATATACTGGAGCTCAGTTCACAAAAGGAACCTGATCTATATGTGTAGGTGCTACCTTCTGCCCGCGATTTCATCTCCGTGAAACAATTTAAAAAATTAGTGCTCCACTCCTATTGGTTTTAGTGTGATGATATATAGTTATAGCCTTCATCGATAAATGGGCTATCTAACACTGAAAGATTTTTTAAAATGAAACCAGTAGTTGCTGAGATTAGGGTGTTTAACCAAGGTAACAAAGTCTTCAGCTTTATATATTAGTTTAAGATAACACGTAAAGGGAAGTCTTTGTATCCGTTTTGTTTGATTGGTGGATTTGGCATGATTCAAGTTTATATGGAAAAGATTATTATTAGTTTTTTTATTATTATTCCTTTCACGTATACGTTGACTATTATTTTAATTTTGCTTGTTTTCACCGTAGGTCGCATGACTTTTGTGGTTAAGGAGGTGGGCATTGAAAACCAGTGCTGCTGTGTCAGACCATGTTTCGGCACAGCAAAGCTGCAATACTGAGTGCTAACTACATTTCTCAAATTGCGGCAAACATTATTACTGTTATTATTAATAATTATTGTTTTGTGTCATATTGTTAGGAATAAATATTTTCTTTCTATTACAAATCAAAGTCTCTTAAATACTTTTCTCGGAAAAAGACTATACAGAATTAGTAAAAAGAAAGAAATATTCTTTTTTTCGTAAATGCATATGCACACAAAAAATAAAATACGCGTAAAAAGACATTGTGTATGTGAGGGGCGTCCATTCATTACGCGAGGCTTCTATTAATTGATTTGTTTGCTACCCTTTAAATGATATCAGACAGAGTGACAGCGAAGCGTGGTTCAGTTTTGTTATTTATTACGAGCTAATAAACTTCGAACAACAACTAAAGAATGACAAATGCCTAGTTAAAATTATAACTTTTTAATACACTCTTGCAAAATATTTGATGCCACCATTATTTCTGTACTTCGTTTTTTGAAAACTTTCATTCAACAACAGTTGAAGATACTAAACTAATTTAAAAAATCAATGAAATGCTAAAAATAAACTACTCAATAAATCGCTGTTAGGTGGAAGCGTGTCCAGAAGGCTGATTCCATTGCCATGCTGTTATATTGATGATTCGTTGCGCGAAATAGGAACCAGCACTTTTTAAAGTCCAATTATTTATAAATTCAATGGCCCAATAAGACATTTTTTATTTCTTAATAGTCATATTACTTCAATTTATGATATTTATATCTATTACTAGTTTCTCACATTACCCATTGTACGGTTTAAAATGCGGAATTTGGAAAACGCCAAATACACAACCACTTATCCTTGCTGTGCTGCGGGAACCCTTCGATCGTGGATTGTAACTCACATTCACTGGCACGATTTGTTGATTGGCTACATGATTAGTAAATTGTATATATTTGAAAATCACTTGACCATTAACGAAAAAAATAGGAAGGTCGATGCGGCGCGTGCGGTGTAGGAAGAAGCACTGATTGTCCGCGTGAGGGCAGCATCGGCGTCGATAGCTCACACGGGGTGGCGATGCATTTGTTTTAAATATACCAAAATTGGAAGTTATAAAATACGCGAAAAAAATGATTATGCTAATATTACGGAACACCCATTCTTGTAACATCACATAACTTTCTAAACACTGTCATCTCGGTGAGACTTTTTTTGGTCTATCAATTTATGTCCTAAGATTCAGATCCAACATGCCCGGCCGTATTAGATTGAAATTAACATACTACATCTATACATATGATAAAATTGTTGACGTCGAATTTCTGTACAATTAAAAAAAAATGCTAAAAACCGAGTCAGGGGGGTGTAAGAAGTGAAATAGAACTAATTTAGATTTTTTTAGAACTTTTTGTTTTTCTGTTTGTCTGTCTGTTTGTACCGGCTAAGCTCCGAAACGACTGGGCGGATTTACATGAAATTTTGTGTGGTAATAGCTTATATCCTTGGTCAACATATAGGACACTTTTGATCCCGAAAAATAAAAGAGTTCCCGTGGGATAGTTAAAAAGCTTTAATTACTTAAACAGCTTATAACAGACTAAAAGGAATTTCTCTGCAACGTAATATTATAGAAGCGGATATTTTAACAGGTTGTGGTGTCGGTGAGATAGTTTTATCTTATATTTATTCATATATAAAGCTGATAAGTTTGTTTCTTTGTTTGGTTGCTTGAACGCGCTAATCTCAGAAACTACTGGTTTTTTTTTTCAGTATTAGATAGCCCATTTATCGAGGAAGGTTATAGGCTATATACCATCAAGCTAAGAGCAATAGGAGCGGAGCATCAATGAATGAATGTGTGTTTAAGTGGGTTTAGGTTTGCAATTAGAACCGGAAGGTAGCGCTGAGATCGGGTTCTAGAATCGTCCCTATCACCTGGACCGATCATGGTGATTTTCTTTTTGTGTCATGAACAAAGTCTTTTGGGAATTCAGAAAATATGGCGGTACGAAGTTCGCCGGGTCAGCTAGTAAAATACATAAAATACATATTTAAATGCCTACGAATAATTGTGTTTAATTTGCAGCAAATAGTTAAAGTTCCTCCCGAGGTTGCAGAACCTATCCTAAAAGGGATGGCAAAATGCATAGATGAAACAAATAACACTGAAGAGGTATGGCAAAGGATTCGAGAAGTAAAATACAACAGCGATGAAAAATTCAAGGAATTCCTATATTGCGCTTCGGTTACGAACGGCTTCTTCCATAAGTCCGGTCATGCGATTATCGAAAAGCTGCTAGAACTATTTCCGAAGAAGGCTGAAATGAAATCTATTCTTGAAAATTGTGATCACGGTCAAGGCGATTCTGCTGTAGATATTTGTTATCAATTCCATAAGTGTTACCAAGATAACTCGCCAGTTTATTTATCTTTTGACTAATTAGTCAAAATTTTGACATTATTTTATTAGATTTAGGGCCGGTGTGTCGTCACGAGATAAAAATAATTCCTAGGAAAAATACAACAGGGAAAAATTAAAAATGACAGTTGTACGCAAAATACCTGAATTGGTTTATTTTTATTTTCAGTCAGGTTATAATTTATTCGACTGATAATTTTTATCCGATGATTGAAATATCGGCCCTAAGATGTAGATTAGTAAGATAGGTGAGTATAGAATTTAAATAGAAGACCGAAGGGAAAAAGACGAACTTGGTCAAGCAACATTGATTGAGATATCGCATTTTTGAGCTTGGAACCTTATGAAACCCATAAGTTTAATAAAACTAAAATATAAGTTGAGTCACTTAAAAATGAAATCAGTTTCAAGCAAATAAAAACTACCTTAATTCAGATTTAACAACTTAACAAAAAAAGTGACGTATTATGTCAGTGACAAATCTATTTTTCCCTGGACTTTTCAGGTATCCATGGTTGTTTTCCCTGGATGCGATTCTATAAACGTCAATAACTCTAAGAATCGTGTTTTATCTCGTTCGGTAAACTATTCGTGTAGTACTGGAAATTCCCTACAAAATGCACAGATTCGTTTCCAAATAAAAGTGACGAGTTCCTCTTTTACCCTGGTCTTCAATTGTTTTATTCCTGCTCTTGTGTATGTTGACAATAACACTGGTCTACAGTGGTTTTGTTGCCCTAAATATGAAAATGATTTTGGGTCCATTTATGTACACAATTCATGAAACTATCAATGATTTTGTCAGATTTGCTCTGATTTAAAAAAAATCTTTATTTTCATTTTACATTACAAAAATCAAAAAACGAGAAATAAAATAACAGATATATTTATAAGGTCAGTAATATTTTGAGAAATTAGGATACATCGAAGTAAATAAAGAGGAAAATATCGAAAATATATTTTATATTTCCATAAAACGCCTTTTATGAGCTTTCCTTTTACAATCTTTCAGGGGACAATCTCTTTTCAAAGACCAACAGTAATTAATTGTTCAAAATATACGATATAAAAAAATCATGAAAATACGAGCACATTGAGAATTTTCATGATATATTCGTAATCTGGGCACTTGAAAACGTAAAAATTTGCGATGATATCCAGGGCAACAAAACAAAACTTTTTTTTTGTAGAGTTGTGTGATGAAATAAAATGACGTTTTAACTGTTTATAACCAGGGTGTGCCTTTTTATTTATTTCATTCGTTTACTAAATACACTACACCATTGCATTGAAATAGACGATTGAAAAGTAGAGTCTTAAAACTAGGGTGTCACATAGATTATATAAAGAAACTAGCTGATACCCGCCCGCTTCGCGTGCCGTAAAATCCATTCTTAGCTAACTTCTGCTTGTTAAAAGGAAGGTCCATGCCAAATTTCAAGTGTATAGGTATAATAGTTCCTGAGATACTGTGACGAGTCACTATATACGTGGATTTCAATTACATATTATAAAGAAATTAGTGACAATGTAATTATCAGATGGCAGCATATTGTGCAAACGGAAATATGTTCGGCGAAACTTACTTAGTGAATTGGCAAATATATCTAAAGTGGAGACTACTATATATACTTTAAATGCTATATTTATTATTTTTAATCGTGGGATTATGCAGTGCTGCCTAAAAGGCGGCTAAAGATAATGATGCGTGAGTGGAATAGTTAGCAGGCACTCTGAAATTAACTCCACATAATAGTAAAGTTGAGGACAATCTATTATATAATGTATCAATTTATTTAAAAACATTAAGTCCGAAATGTTGCGCCTCTTCTCCAGGGAATCAACTCGAAATGTCGCAAACGCTTCCCGTAGAATATGTTTCTTTTTGCAAGTTTAGTACGATAACGCAAGTACCATAGAAAGCGTTTTTATACACGTTCGAGTCTGGAAGAATGAATTGAGTAATGTGGTCTCCATACAGTATTTCAGTAAACTTCTGACATAGCTATAAAATAATGTTATTTTGCTGCCAGTTATATTAAATACCTTCTCTTTACGTATTATGGACCCTTACATGTTAAAAGCCTTTTGAGTACATTCTTGTAATGGTTATTAAATGTAACTTTACTATCAATAAGTACCCCGAAGTCTTTCACGCAACAGATGAAATATTTTTTTTGCCATTTATTGTATACCAGAGTTTTCTCCGCGACTACGTCGCGTGAAAAGACTTACTTACTCTATATTACGTACATAAAAATGTAATTAGATTTTAATATAAACCATTAAATTCAAAGTCAAAGTTTTTATTCAAAATAAGTTCCAATGGAGAACAGTTTTTGAAGGTCAATACATACAAGTTAAAATTTAATTTTCGTAACGTGTTGTTGCTGTTGAGGAGCAGAAGGGGCAAGAAACTCTTCTCACTACTTAAGTTAAACTAAGTCAATATAGTGTAAACAACTGCAAAACCCGCGTCATCTGTGTTTGGGATGCGTATGCTAGCAATTAAGCTACCACGGCTTTTCTTCACGAAAACATGAAGGTTCCGTTTTTGTCATAATTGATTCAGAATTTTAAAAATGTTACCAATGTTGCTTTCCAAATGTACCTGCGTAAATTATCTTACAGGCAAATTCTTGCTCCTAAAATTTTAAAAGTGATTAAGTATAAGTAACATTTTCTGTATAAGGTTTATATTTGGATTATAATAAAATATATAAAATAATGTCAGCCCATAAATGTCCCACTGCTGGGCTCGGCCCTCCCATTATAGGGGGAACGGACAGTATACCCGCCACGCTTGTCCAAGGCGGCTTGGCAGGTTTGACACATCGGTTATCTCGATGTGCAGGTTGCATAACGATGTTTTTTCCTTCATCGTTTTTAGCACGTGGTAATTGTTGTTGTAACAATATGCACATTAGATCAAATAACTGACTAAGAGGTGCATGCGTTCCAGTCAGGGTCGAACCCGCGCCCTTCGATTTAGGCGCGTGCGCTAACAATTACGCTACCACGACTTACATATTTGGGTTACATAGCAATAAATATGACCACGTCTCTAAATGCCGTAAAAACCACTAATGGTTACCCGTCAGTTTTCATCGAAACAGGCTGTCTAGTGCGGCAGATTTTGGAGGGGTGGCAAATTTGGGTCCAATGTTTTTTTTCTTAGATATAAAAAAAAAATATTTCTATATAATTGTACGAGAATGATCCTGATTAATCACAAAAAATCACATCATATTTTAAAAACCTTAAATTATCCAGTTTCTATTACTTATTCAACATATAGTAATAATTTCAAAAATGTTGTCAGGTCCACTAACAGTTGCATGATGCGAAGCGGTGAACGAAAATCAACAAAAACTTAATCGTGAAATCATAATTAATTTCGGTTTCGGTTTATATACTTGGAGTAGTTTAGGCACTTGAAAACGTATAAAAGAGCCCAAGTACAATGACAAGCGACATTTAAACTTCACAAAGTCAATGATAACTATACCAAATAACAATATGTTATTATTTAAAATAATTTTGGCATTATTCGCCTTTGTTTTTTCTGTTGGTGCTGATACGAGAGTAAGTACTACTGTGATCTAAAGTGTTATAGGGCTATTTCAATATTGGTTATAAATCTATGCTTTTTAAGATTGAGTAGATGTTTGAACAAGAAAGTCGCTTACCCACCTGAAAACCGTAACTTTTGCAGTTACTGTGGCCTCCTCGCAAAGAGCCTCGAATCTAGAATGGGGCAAGCCTGAGCCCATGCCCCGGGCGGCCAACTCAGAGGGCGGCAAATTTAAACTTTGCAGACAAACTCATCATTAACACAAGTTTGACCACTGAAACATATATATTATGTATATTTGTAAAGAATAGGCTTAACACAGAAAGAGCAAAGCTAGGCCGGTCCTTGTGTTATTTTCAGGAAGGTCTATGTCCATCAATAGGCGTCTGGTGGCTGAAATGATGACGATGATTAAGGTAAAAATATAGGTGCTGGGCGGGGCGCACTGAAGTTTCTGCCCCCTTTCGAAGAAATTCAATATGTGGGGCAGCAAAGTACTCGTAATAAAGCAGAGATCAATGTTGGCGTACACATAAGAGCACGTTACTGTATCCGCTCGGTTACAGTTACGGCTCGCAGATGAGTATCATGCGGCGTTCTAAATCGTCATGTGTGTCCGTCTGTTCGTTTATCTATGTATCTCATTGCAATTTCTACCAAAAATTAGTTCTATATAGGTGAAATTTGGAACAAAAGAAGAAGAAAGAACGAAAAGACTTTATTTAAAAAAATTGCACGGTATTTTACATTAATTTCAAATCATAGTATAAAAAGATTATTTTGTATACCGCTAGGTGTGAGGTCAGATAGGAGGGATGGTGTAGAGGGACGGGATAGAGATATGGGAGAGCAAGAGAAATGGGATATGGATCAATGCGTTGAGGTGGAATGGAGGAGGAAATGGAGGGGAGGATAAAGTGGGATATTGGAAATTTCACTCACCTTTTGAAACACGATTAGCTCAAGGCTAACAATTTCATGTCGGTATCCTGTGAGAACCTGGTATGACATTGAGAGCTTTGAAATGAGAGCAAAGCTGTACGCAAGACATTGACCCTTACATGGTTCTGCCATGTAGCATGCAAGTATACACGCAAAGACGGACGGACAGAAAGATTTTGATAGATAAGTCGATAAATAAATAACTCTTTGCTGTTCACTAAAATAAACAAATATACAAAGGTTTGATTGATTTTATACAAGTTCTGTTCTTACTCAAACGGAAACAAAACCCTAGGAAGAATGACAAGAGTTTCAATGTCCATTTTTGTTTTTCAGCCTAAGGTTATCTTCGCACCAGAAGTTCTACAAGTTCTAAGAGGGTCTATCGTAAAATGCTTCGGTGAAACAGGTGTAGATCCAAATGTTATTACTCTCACCGAAGGAGGTCTTTATAACACAGATGATGTATTCAAAAAGTTCGTTCATTGCGTATATGTAACAGCAAAATTTTGTAACAGTGATGGTCTTGTTAAAGAGGACGAAGCTATTTCTATTTTCCCTAAAGAATACACCGAGATTTCAAAAGTCATTAAAAGTTGTAACCAACTCGTAGAAGGCAATCCTGTTGAAACTACGTTCAATTTTTTCAAGTGTTTCCAAGATACTTCGCCAGTTATCATGGGTTTATGTTACGAAGATAATGATAAAAACAAAAATGTTTGTAAATAAAAAGCTTTGTTGAATATATTAATATGCTTTAAATTTGCGAAATAAAAGTACATATTTTAACATTTAACTAGAGTGTTTAAATTTGTTATTGTAAAAACAGTAAATATGTTTGGTATCAAAAATAAAACAAATGCACATTTATGTAATTGGTTGGAATTCATTGTAAACGTGAAATCGTAATTGGTTTGGGATTATAATAGTTGTCTAGACTTCTTTAGATAATTTTTCGTCATTTGAGAATATAATGTGGATTTTTTCTATTTGTGGTAGCATAAAACATACTATCGTAATTTTTGCTATTGATTTTATGCCTAATCGGCAGTAAGAGAATAGATAAATAGCAGTATAGAGAATTTTACAAAGATAACTTCGTTAAATAATGAATAAGATTCCTATTGATATCATAAATGCGAAAGTAACCTTTTCTGTCTGTTCCGTTTTCACGGAAACTACGCGACCCATTTGGCTGAAACTAAGTATATTTTTTTTCCCAAGCCGAGGATGAACATAGGATACTTGTTATCCAGAAAAATGGGGTAGTTTCCAGGATCAATATATGTCTATAAGGTTGGTATGCTTTTACGGAAAAACTATTCGGCCGATGTGGCTCAAATCTGATATGTGCGAGTATGTCATTTTAATACCGAGGATAGACAAGGGATACTTTTCATCACAGCCCGAACTATTTGTATGACCCGTCATTTTGAGAGACATATATATTTAAAAAAGACAGAATAGACTGTTTAATGAATCAGGTGGACAAAGATCTTCAGGTGAAGTCTTTTAAATATATATATTTTAATTGAATACTAATTGAATAGCTCAAATAATACCTACAATATTTAGAAATATACCGGCGATTATCCCTGTCTACAACATATAGTGATGCACCCAAGGACAAGCCCCAGCCAGTGTAGGACACTATTGTGGGAAATAAAGACAAAAAGTACCGGGCTATTGGGGTGAACTGCTAGTGGTACAAGGGGTCTGGGAATATGGGGATTATGGCGTCTGCCTGTCACAATGTTCGGGGAACATGGAAAAATGGGCAGACGGTTACTCGCCACTCCCTGATGGGCCCTTAAAATGCCATAGAAGGCAGGGGCAACTTATCTTACAGGCAAATTTTTGCTCCTAAAACTTTGCAAGTGATAAGTAACATTTCCTGTATAAGGTCTATATTTGGGTTACTCAATAGATATGAGCACGTCTCTGAATGCCGTAAAAACATAGGCTGTCTAGTGCGGCAGATTTTGGAGGGGCGGCAAATTTGGGTCCATTTTGTTTTGTCTTACAGAAATTTTAAAAAGTCATATTTATATAGCCACCAGCAGTACCCGGCAGGCCTTGTCCTGCTTTTAAAAAATAAAAAATTAGATTCCGGTGTCATCTACCGGGACCAAATGCTAATCTAAACTATTCTCAAATCCACTTGAACAAACAAAGAAATTATCAAAATCTGGACCCAATTGTTTATTTAAACTATTCCGGGACCAAATTCAACACATACAACGACAAAAAGAACACTTAAATTCTGGTACCCGATTTCATCGCCATATACCTGGTTCAAATAAAAATCTAAATCATCCCAGTAGAAAATTATAAAAATACTAATATCGCTATTAAAAAGAATAGGGTTTAATTGAAGACGGTTGAAAATTAGGGATGTATGTATTTTTTAATGCTGTATCATAAAAAAAAACAAAAAATCTAATAAATAAATAATATATTTAGGAGTGGACTACCCTTAACATTTAGGGGGATGAAAAATATATGTTGTTCGATTCTCAGACCTACCCAATATGCACACAAAATTTCATATGAATCGCTCAAGCCGTTTCGGAGGAGTATGGATGGGAACGAACATTGTGACACGAGAATTTTATATATAAGAAGATAACATGGTCCTGATTATCACAAAAAAATCACATTATACTTTAAAAATCTTTAATTATCCAGTTTCTATTATTTATTTAACAAACGGTAATAATTTGCTAGCAAGTTCCATGAGACGATGTGGTGAACAAAAATCAACAAAAACTTAATCATGAAATTATAATTAATTTCAGTTGCGGTTTATAGAGCACTTGAAGAGGTATAAAAGACCCCAAGTACAATGATGAGCGAATGATAACTATATTAAATAACAATATGTTTTTATTAAAAATAATTTTGGCATTATTCGCCTTTGTTTGTTTTGTTGGTGCTGATACAAGAGTAAGTTAATACGACGATGATCTAAAGTGTAATAGGGCTATTTTAATATTGGTTATAAGTCTATGCTTTTTAAGATTGAGTAGATGTTTGGGCAAGTAAGTCGCTTACCTACCTGCAAGCCGTAACTTTTGCAGTTACTGCAAATAAAAAAATAATGTGCACGTGGCTCGCGAGCTCGAAACAAGCGGGGCACCCAGAGGGCGGCAAATTCAAACTTCGCAGACAAACTCATCATTAACACAATTTTGACCACTGAAACATATGTTATGTAGATTTGTAAAGAATAGGCTTAACACAGAAAGAGCCGAGCTAGACCGGTCCTTGTGGCGTTCTTTCCAGGAAGGCCTATGTCCATCAATAGGCGTCTGGTGGCTGTAATGATGACGATGATTAAGGTAAAAAGATAAGCGAGGGGCGGGGGACGCATTTAAGTTTCTGCCCCTTTCGAAGAAATTCAATATGCGGGGCAGCAAAGTGCTCGTAATAAAGCAGAGATTAATGTTGGCGTACACATAAGAGCACATTACTGTATCCGCTCGGTTACAGTTACGGCTCGCAGATGAGTATCATGCGGCGTTCTAAATCGTCATGTGTGTCCGTCTGTCCGTTTATCTATGTATCTCATTTCTATTTCTATCAATTAATAGTTCTATTTAGATAAAATTTGTAACAAAAGAAGTAGAAAGAAAGAAAGACTTTATTTGAAAAAATAGCACCGTACTTAAGTTAATTTCAAATCTTATATATAAAACTCTCGTGTCGCGGTGTTTGTAGTTAAACTCCTCCGAAAGGGCGTTACCAATTGTCATGAAATGTTGTGTGCATATTGGATAGGTCTGAGAATCAGACAACATCTATTTTTCATCCCCCTAAATGTTAAGGGTAGTAGTAATTTTTTTTTGATAAAAACATTTTTTTTAGATACAGCATTAAAAATACACACAACCCTAAATTTTCAACCCTCTACGGTCCCTATTCTTTATTTGTTAATTATAAAATTATTTAACGCTGTCGACATATCGATTGAAGCTTTTCCGGGCAGGACGACGTCTGCTGGGACAGTTAGTCATAGTATAAAAATTAAATTATTTTGTTTACCGCTAGGTGTGAGGTAAGATAGGAGGGATAGGGTAGTGGGACGGGATAGAGAGATGGGATAGCAAGAGAAACGGGATATAGATCAACAGGTGGAGGTGGGATGGAAGAGGATAAAGTGGGATATTGGAAATTTCCCTCACCTTACGAAACACGATTCGCTCAAGGCTAACAATTTCATTCCGGTATCATGTGAGAGCCTGACATGATATTGAGAGCTTTGAAACGAGAGATTGCATAGTTGTAATCAAGACATTGACCTTTACATGGTTCTGCCACGCAACATGCTAATATACACGCAAAGACGGACGTTCAGAAAGATTTTGATAGACAAGTAGATAAATAAATAACTCTTTGCTATTCACCAAAATAAACAAATACACAAAGATTTGATTGATTTTATAAAAGTTCTCTTCTTAATCAAATGGGAACAAAACCCTAGAAAGAACGCCAAGAGTTTCAATGTCCCTTTTTGTTTTTTACAGCCTAAGGTGACAACCTTCGCACCAGAAGTTCTACAAGTTTTTAGAAGTTCTATCATAAAATGCTTTGATGAAACAGGTGTAGATCCAAATGTAATTATTCTCATCGAAGAAGGTCTTTATAACACAGATGATGTATTCAAAAAGTTTGTTCACTGCATATATGTTACAGCAAAACTTTGTAACAGTGATGGTTTGTTAAAGAGGACGAAGTTATTTCTATTTTCCCTAAAGAATACACTGAAATTTCAAAAGTCATTAAAAGTTGTAACCAACTCGTAGAAGGCGATCCTGTTGAAACTACGTTCAATTATTTCAAGTGTTTCCAAGATACTTCGCCAGTTCTCATGGGTTTATGTTACGAAGATAAAAACAGAAATGTTTGTAAATAAAAAGCTTTGTTGAAAATATAAATATGCTTTAAATTTGCGAAATAAAAGTATATATTTTAACATTTAACTAGAGTGTTTAAATTTGTTATTGTAAAAACAGTAAAGATGTTTGGTATCAAAAATAAAACAAATGCACATTTATGTAATTGGTTGGACTTCATTGTAAACGTGAAATCGTAATTGGTTCGGATTATAATAGTTGTCTAGACTTGTTTAGATAATGTTTCGTTATTTAAGAATATAAAGTGGAATGTTTCTACTTGTGCTAGCATAAAACATCCTATTTTAATTTTGCTATTGATTTATGCATAATCGACAGCAAGAGAATAGATAAATAGCGGTATAAAGAATTTTAATAAATAAAATCCCTATTAATATTATAAATTAACCTTTTCTGCTTTTCCGTTTTCACGTAAACACTACGGGACCCATTTGGCTGAAACTCAGTATATATATATATATATAATATTTTTGGTCATTTTGGCCTTTTTCGTAATTTTGACTATTTTGATTATTTTGGCCTTTTTGGTAGTTTTTGCCTATTCCGTCATTTTGGCCACGTCGGTCACTGTGGCCTTTTGGTCGTTTTAGCCTTTTAGGTCAAGTTTTGTAATTTATGTTGTTTAAAGATAGACGGGGATGGTATAATTAGCGATATAAAATGAAGTAAATCTTCCGTGGGCAAATACATAAAAATTTAATATAATATAACCTGTAGCGCTTGCTCTATAAACAAGAGACACGCACTAGAGGTTAACCCGCGGTGCAGGCGCGGGGTACACTCTGGTAATACAATATTTATAAATATGTTGGAAATGATAATTGTAAATAAATAACAATTAGATACAGATTACATTGGATGAACAGGTTTTTTAATTACTTATATTAATTACCTTTTTGTGTTTTTGCTAATAAAATTATAGTTATATTATCTTGATAATAAAACAGACTCAATTAATTGTCATCTCGTTCTGTCTTCAAGCTCACTGTATGCTACGGTACAGTGACTTTAATTTGATAAATACATACTAATATAATTTTGAAGGTTTTGTGTTCACATTGTATATATAATAAATCAAATTAAGTTTTTATGGAAGTAAAATGAAGCTACTTCTCAAGAATTACCAAAAAATATTGTACGTAAATTGAAACCCACGGATTTCGTTCTAGTTTGTCACCTGGTACTCCGCTGATGTAATGGAAATTAAATGATCAGAGGACGGTAAACAAAATATTTTATGATTACTATTATATCACTGAATATTAAACAAAATAGATTTAATTTGACAAGTTTTCTTAAAGGCTACAAATAGCTAAATTGCTAAATGACGACGAAGAATTTGCTACGCTAATGTTTGTATATGCAAAAAAAGTACTATAGTATTAACGAGTTGGGAGTTGTACCATACCAGACTTTAAATTGGCAAGGTAAAAATAATCCACAGATGTACAAAACAATAAAATAAAATAGTAAGTTGTGTAAAATGTATTGACCGGAAAGCGACCTCCACTCAGCCACTTAGGTTGTACTGGTTTTTAAATCATCGAAGAGTTGTTATATTAGATTGCAACTGGAAAGTGATTTCTTGGCTGTTTGGGTGGTTCGAAGGCTTCAGTCAGCGTCCTCGGTGTTCCGTAGAATAACAGATTAAGGATTTGAAAGTAATCTTATCTCTTGGAGACGTAACCCACGGGGATTTGTATTTGCGGATGAGGCTAATGACGGGGACCTGCTATCCGTGGTCTGGTGCAGTGACAGCTGCGTGACACGCGACATATGATGGATTTGAATCGGCCGGTTCCTACATCAGGCGATTGATATATATGAGAAGTCTTAGGTTTAAAGAACTTTATTTCTCACAAGAACATGTAGTTCACTTACAATGAGATTAAAAATAATTAGTAAGATACAACATAATTCTTAACACTAATGTGGATAAGAAAAAAAAAACAGTTATATCAAAGACTGTATAGGATATACAGTCTTTGATATAACTGTTTTTTTTTCTTATAATTTGAATAATGTTGAGGTTTATTATTTTATATTTGTATTTGTTAAAGGGTTTTGTAGTTTCATTTTAAAAAAGATTGTAATTTTAAAATTTTGTAGGTCTTCTGGCAATTTATTAAATAACTGCACACCTTAAAATATAATTGTTTTTTTCCCGTAATTTGCGTCCCAAACTCAAAGGGCGTGGGTTTGATCCTGGCCGGAACACATGCACCACTTAGCCAGTTTTCTGACCTAATGTGCATATTGTTACAATTACCACGTGCTAATAACGGTGAAAGAAAACATCGTGATGCAACCTGCACATCGAAATAATCGATGTGACAAACCTGCCAAGTCGCCTTGGACAAGCGTGGCAGGTTTACTGTCTGTTCCCCTATAGTGGAAGGCCCGAACCCAGCAGTGAGACATTCATGGACTTATTACTAGTATTACTAGTATTCAAGGTGGTTAGATTTTTTTTGTGATAATCTCAGTTCTTTGCTTAATTGTATATATTAATCAATTATCATATTTTATGAGTCATTTTTTTCTGACAAACGTACCTAGACTAGGATGTAGGATCAGGTATAAAAGGATTAGAATGAAATAAATGGCGCCATTCTTATTCTTTTAGTTAAATAACTACATCATGTTCCAATTTAAGACATTTTTTATTATATTTATATTCGCTTCGTTTGTTTGCGCAGACAATAAAGTAAGTTTTTGTAACTACGATTATATATTCACTCAAGTCTAAAATACAATAATCAAAGAACTTGTTATTCAGTTTTTCCATAACTTGATTTTTAATAAGAATTATGATAATTTTTAGTTCAGTTTACGAAACTTTAAAATGATAATAATGACTATGAAGATTAAGTACTTAAAGCAGTGAATTTAAAACAAATGACATCGGCAAGAGTTTGTTTTATTTCACAAGCTGCCACTCTTTATAGAGAGATTGAAAGCTGGTCACTAATGCCGGTCAACAAATCAGAGTTGTTATGGTGGCATATTCTAGATCAGCGGTGGTAGCCATCCACACTGTCAAATACCCTAACACCTGACTCTAGTTTGTTTTGCTGTATTCTTTTTCCGTTCCTCTACGCCTTATTTAAAGTGCAGGATATTTATGCCAGATTTAATTATTTGAATTATGCAGGATCGGAGAAAGAGTACAATTTCTTGCGGCCTGTTGTAAGAGGCGACAAAAAAACCCACAACCAGGTGGTAGGGTATTTTCCCATTTGGATTGCCACCACCCCGGGTCTAGAGTATGCCACGATAATAACCTTGAGTTATATTCCGGCATTATAGTGGTCAGATTTCAATCTAAGAGAGAAGTAGCACATTTGTAGCACACTTTTTATTCTTGCTTTTCATTAGGTGGGTCGTCAAAATGTCTGTTGAGCTCATGTAATATTTTTGAAAATTGATTTAAAGAGATGGGATTGGAACACAAAAACTACTTTAGTACTAAACGAATAAAACAAGCGAATGAATATTAGGTCTACAGATTAATATATGATTTGAATTTTGGATTTTATTCTGCAGATCCCCATTTTCTTATTTTAACCAATATTAAATTTCGATTGTTTATTTTAACATCTGTAATCCGATTCAATTATAATATTGATTGATTATAAATGTCTTTTTAATCCCTTCCACCTGACGGACACGGTTGTGTCCGGTTTTCTTTGCCTGTGGGTTTTTTATATCTTATTCCTAATTACTACTTAAATCTATTACATGGGGTCCTTATTCTAATATAGCATCCTTCTTTCTTAACCTAGATATTCTACTTTCTTATTCATGCTATACAATCTCAGTCCAATCTAATATATAAACGTGTCACAGTTTTCGTTGCCATACTCCTCCGAAACGACTGGACCGATTCTCATGAAATTTTGTGTGCACATTGGGTAGGTCTGACAATCGGCCAACATCTATTTTTCATCCCCCTAAATGTTAGGGGTAGTCCACCCCTAATTTTTTTTTACCGGGCAGGACGTCGTCTGCCGGGACAACTAGTCTAATATATAAAATTCTCGTGTCACAGTTTTCGTTGCCATACTCCTCCGAAACGGCTTGACCGATTTTGATGAAATTTTTTGTGCTTATCCGGTATCTATGAGAATCGTCCAACATCTATTTTTCATCCCCCTAAATGTTAGGGGTAGTCCACCCCTAAATTTTTTTATTTATTTTTTAGACAAATTTTTTAATTTCTATTCTTTTATGATACAACATACAAAAATACATACAACCCTAGATTTTCAACCCTCTACGATCAACCCCTATTTTTTACCGGGCAGGACGACGTCTGCCGGGACAGCTAGTAATGTATAAAAGCATATCAGTCTCCTTTGAAATCTCATATACCTGTGAAACTGCACTTGTTAATTGTTTATGACAAAGAGACACCATACAACCTTTAAAAATTACGTTTTTATCAGGCGTTATATACTTGAAATACGGAACGCCTTCAGGCTTATCAGAATATTGTCGACGAACAACAATAATTTTGGATCAATTTTCATCATTTTCAGTAGTGTGGTGGATGGTTGCCGGTTTGTGTAATAAAAGTGAGTTTTTGTAGCACATTTTATATTAAGTAAAAAAAACAAGGTTAACATCATTACATCATAGATTACAAACTGCGTGTAAAATTCTCGAGCATTTAAGATTACCGCGACAAGACCGTACTCGCGCGCTGACCGAAGCAGACTGTCTACTGCGGTTAGCTGTCTGAACAAGAGGGGCGCGTTAAAGGCGACGCAGGCGGCGAATAACGTAAAGGCGGCTTGCCACGGTTATGTCGCTTAGGGAGCCTGCTGGCCGCTACAGTAGCTATTTTGACAAAACAGTTAGAACAACTGAAAATTAGTCTTAGCCTTATCGTTACGTACAGCTAATTGTCTGTCTGTGTATATCAGAGACTTTTTTGTGAAACTATTTACTTTATTATTTATTTAAAGAAAAAGAGTGGCCGCCATATATGTAACTAAGGGTTGAAATTATTACCGTGTATTATCGTGTGAACTAATACAATTAATGTTAGTTAGGTTAAAAGGGACGCAGCATAAAGATTAGTGGGTAGTTTGACAGCCGACATCCCCATTGGCCTCCACTCGGAGATCATGTTTACGACTGTTCAAGAGTCCCACACATCCTCTTCCGCCAGGCCCGAGGACTGCGTCACAAGAAAAGACACTCCCTTCATTCCCTGTTTCATAAACAAAAAGTTTAAGCCATAGACGATAGTGATATTGTTACGAGTTGCCGGACTCGAATTAAAATGCCGTTGGTATTATTATAGAGTTTATTTGAACTATACGAATACGTATAAAACAGGCACAAATATAACCGAATGCATGTCCAAAAGTAATGCAGAAATTCGGAATTCCATAAAAGTCCGTCACTAAAAATTCCCAATTGAAGTGCACACGTCTTGTTTCGCTCGTGGTTATCACTCGACTGCCTCGTCCCTCAATCGGGGCATTACTTTAAACTGCACAGATGCAATGTCCCCGTATCTAAGTCGGATTATATCCGACACACCTGGATAATGAATGCCATAAAATATTACAACAACACAATCGACTGTTCTCTAGAATAATTTCACAGGTATGCATGCAGGTGTGAATTTTATTTGTCAGCGTCTAAGTCGTAACAGTATGAAAATAGATGAAAAGAATTCAATCCAGAATATAATATTACGAGTATGTATTAACTTAAGAACAGTTTCTTAACATTACCTTGAGAAACTGTGTAAGCGGTGACACGGATTTGATGAAAAAGTATTTTATTATTTCAAATAATACCAAAAAACTGCGCCTGTACGCATGAGTTTTTAAGTAATATTTATACTATGTATTTCGCTGTGTAGCATTTATTCAGAAACAATGTAACTGCGCGTTTCTGAAATAACTTAATTTTTTTTAATACTTCAATACATAAACCTCTGAAACACTGTTTCTGTACACATCTCCATTGTGTTTCAGAAACTATATCGATAACATTTTTTTCTCAATTAATAAATGGATTTAACGTTTATTAATATTTAATTATTTTTTAAAATATTTGATTGATAATAATTTGATTACTATTATGTGTTATACCCACATATAATCACATTTATAAATCAGATAGTTAAAGAGATCTTGAAATCCTAGTGGTGTGACCCACAGACAAAAAAAAACAGACGGCGCAACGAACTTCCATGCTCTATGGTCTCACCTATCCGTCTGATTATAATTTTACCGTGAATAAAGTGTGGCTATGAAGAAGTATGAAAGCCACTATAGTACACTGGGGGTATTTACGTCAGTAGACAACTTTGGTAAGTTGATTTGTTATTTAAAATTATTTTTAAGATGGTTTCAAATTCGAATTAGGGTGAATACCCTAGTTATTGAACGTAAATGTAATGTGTAAATGTAAATGGGAAAATTATTTTGAGTTTGTTTGTTCCTCTATTATTATGAGTTTTCATAAGTTGTCGACCCTGGAGCCCGTAGAGTGATAACCTTGGTTACTCTGATTGTATATTCTGGTCAGAAAGTATCATCCGAGCCACGCTCAGCGGGCGTTGGTTGAGAGTACATCACTCATTTAGATGTATTGGTTTGATTGACTGATTGAGAAGTGTTGTTAGCGGATTGGATGACTGATGCGTTCACACGGTTTTTGTTTGAGGTTAAAATAATGGAATTTCAATAATTATTAAACGTGGTAAATGCAGTTGACTATTATAATGGGTAGTTTTTAAATTTAGTGGTACATATAGAGTGAAAGATTTTAGTCTGATAGTTAAAATGATAAAGGTTTACAATGTTCGTGTTTCTTGAGTCTCTGGGTTTATTTAACCTTTGTAACAGGTGCGGTGGCCAGTGAAATAGAGGCGAGGTGGCCAGTGAAATAGAGGCGAGGTGGCCAGTGAAATAGGTGCGAGGTAGCCATTACAAAGTGAATGAGAGGCGAGGTAGTGATTGAAAAGTGGTATCGATAGAATGAGAAGCTGGGTATTATTTGGAGATATTTTTGTGTTTGATGTTTTTATTTGTGTTTTGACATTTGACCCAAAATAGGTAGCTCGATGGCAACGAGGTGGCAGTTTCGATACTGCTGACTTGATTTGGTGTGTAGTCTGTTAAGACTCGGATCTCAGAAAAAAATCAGAATGCAGTTATTCCGCAGAAGTTAAAATGTACACGATGTCCTTGGTCAGGAGTGGCCGAACTATAATATCTCTTTCTTTTTGCAGATAATCCATAATGGGCGGCCCATCACACGAGGGCGTGTGATACGTCAGGAAGGCCTTGTCGGAGGGAAGCTATAATTGGATATTATTTGTTTACATTTTAATTACTTCTAAAATTGATAATTTAATTTGGTTTGATGTCTTAAATGTTTCTATAACTTAAAAGATCGTTCTAACCTAATAAAAGTTATGAATATTGTGATTTAATAAACGACCAATGAGAGCAGAGCATGTCTTGAGCGGGGTCAAGGACGCCCTCTATACTTTGAGTAGTATCTACTTGGGTAGACTGAGGAGTTTTTGTGGCACATTGGGTTGATGGCAGCAGGTCGGGTTGGACCTTAGAGTATTTTTAAAGAAAGTGTTTTAAGTTAGAAGTATGAGCGGGTGCCCTGAACCCGCTGCTCGGTCTAAACTATGTTAAAATGTCTCTTAAATCTAAATTAAAAGTGTATAAACCGTTGGCCTTGTGTTTTATGCTCGCATTTTATCCTGATGACGCCCACTAAACCTGCAATAACTAAAGGAGATGTCGTGAGAACGAGGACGTTCTGCGACATATATATATGTGTGTGTATATAATTTAGAAGTCTTGATAGCGCAATGGTTAGCGCACGCGTCCCTAACTCTAAGGACGTGGCTTCGATCCTGGCCGGAACGCATGCACTATTTACGCAGTTTTCTGATATAATGTGCATATTTTATGTTTATTTATTTAGGATAATAAATAGATATACACTAAAGTTACATAATAAAAAAGTATGGTATAAAGTCAGTGCTTATCCAACTACATTATCCACGAATGACAATTGTTCGTGAACACATAGTGATGCAACCGAGATAACAGATGTGTCAAACCTGCCAAGCCGCCTTGGACAAGCGTGGCGGGTATACTGTTCGTTTCCCCTATAATGGGAGGCCCGAGCCCAGCAATGGGACATTTAATGGCTGTTATTATTATTATAATGTATTTATTTATTCTCAAATATTTTAGAAAATATATAAAGATATGTTTTTATAAAAAAATGAACATATTTATATATAATTTTAGTCTTTAAGTTCATTTTTGTATTGGTGCATAATACAGTGTTATCTATACTATCTTTCTTTCATTTAATTTCTATGTAGAAGAATACAGTATTATTTGACAAATATTGCATACCTTTCATTGGCACAATATGAACTTCACAATACTAACATAACACTGACTAACAATTTCGTATATCTTAAATAAATTTTGAGGACATTGAAATTCTGGTCAAACGTTTTAAAAAAGATTTTTCTATTTTATATGAATAACATTAGTCAGAATATTACACCCAGTAGATTCTACATAAATATTAAAGCAAATAAAACATTATATCCATTGTATTGTTTTACTGCAAAAATAAAGTTTACGACGTTAAATAATTTCTCACAAAATGCATATAAATCACACTTTGAGATTTAAATTTGCGATAAAATCATAAAACTTATGTAATGTTCTGTGATTATCTGATTATACCTACTGAATATTATACTTTATTGACCGCGTGGTAATGGGATCTGAAGGCGGAAGAAATATTTCACTCTGAAAACAATAAAGCCGATGTTATACTACGAGTATATACGATCCTTTATCAAAATCAGCGTAGTGTAATAATAAACGTTAAGAGATAGTTAAAACTTAAATAATAAAAAGTATTATAAAAATAAGACAGGCCAGCTTCTGCCTGCGACTTCGACCGCGTGGAATAGTCAAATCCCCCGATTTTGAAACATTCTTCATTGGTGCTCAGCTCCTATTGGTCTTAGTTGATGCTATCTAGCCTATAGCCTTCCTCGATAAATGGGCTGTCTAACACTGAGAGAATTTTTCAAGTCGGACCAGTAGTTCCTGAGATAAGCGCGTACAAGCAAACAAACAAACTCTTCAGTTTTATATATTAGTATAAGATAAAAAATATAGTCCAGTTCGCTGCACGTGGAAACGTTCCTAAAATACTAGCTGCATTTCCCCGTTTTATATCAAGACCTTTCCGTTACCCTAACACAGGCTAGACTTTGGTCACGCGAGACTTCCTTCAATCGTCATGAAGGTCTCGAAGTTGATTAATAAGCTTTATTAAAATAAAATTTTATGTGTTTTAAGCGCGTCACTTTATTTGATTTTTAACCGAAAGAGAAGATTCTCAATGCGACTATATGTTTTTTACAAGCTTTTATTTAACTTGCAATGGATGTATGTAAGTTCGGGTGGAATCTTGCAAGTTAAATTCGGCCAACTTCGATTGAGCTGAAATTTTGAGCGCATATGTATATCACGTGACAATGCAATAATATGGTATCATGGAGCTGATCTGATGATGGAGTCGGAAGGTGGCCATTACTAAACAAGATAGACCCGTCGTGTTTGGGTTCGCTTTTCTTGTCTTGGCTAGCATTCTGATATCCAGGATCTCAAAAGCTTGTATTAAAAATCTTTTTAATGAAGCTTATTTATTTGTACGCTAATTCTTTATAAATTTTGGACTGATTATCAATTTTCTTTCATTACTTGAAAGAGTATACTCCTGAGTTAGTCCCATTATTAATATGTCAGGATATAATAAGCGGATTTCAGGGAAATCGAGAGAACTCCTTTTTGAAGAGTGCCAAACGCATATACTTTAAGAAAGGTAAATCGTATATGCATACTATACTATTTTTGCAGGTACTTAAAATATCCTTTTTAAATCTACTCAAGCAAAGAAAGAAAGAAAAATACGTTTATTTGCTAAATGCGTCACAGACAAAATAAAAAATAGACAAAATATTTTTACAGATATATGTTATGCCGCAATTCGGCAAATGAGGTTGGCACTCAGTATATTGCTGTGTCGGAAGATATTCCAAGCAAATAAAAGTAAAAAAACCTGGTTTTTAACAAAAATGACTTGAAATAAAAAGCAAAATATATTTATCTTAACATCTTGAAGTCTGTGGCCAGTAAAAATAATAAACAACAATAAATTTGCAAAATGCTGGTATGAAGATATTGTAGAGATATTTATGTCTTGCTTTTTAGTTTGAAGTCGTTTTTGTGTTTGTTAAAAAAAAAAACTGTTGCGACGTTTTGGCCACTTTACTTGACATCTTTATCTTCCGTGAAATCTTATCGAAACTTCGGAGAATATAACAAATAAATTATCGCGCATAAAATCGTTACAATGTATTTTTATTATGTGTACTAGTCGTGAAAACTTAATAAAATACTATACATATATACATAACTTCACGCCAGGTCCTTTACGGGGTAGGCACGAACAACAGAGCGCCATACAGGCTTATTCTTACACACCTCACTTACTTCTTTGACATTCATAGCTCTTGTCATGCACGCTTGTCTGTTCTTAAGGCTCCTGACATCAACTTCTGCTAATACACGATCAATTTGATCATGGAAGGTGTGTCGTGGCCTTCCGCGAATTCTGCATCCAACCACTTTTGCATTGTATATCTGTTTAGTCATTCTTTCATCGTACATTCTTCCCACATGCCTGAACCACCGGAGCATTCCTTTCCTTACCTTCACCCCGACACTCTCTTTCAGACCAACTCTCTTTCTTACTTCGGTATTACGAACGCGGTCCGCAAGCGTCACTCCGCAGATTTTGCGGATTTTAAAATACTATAACTACAATAAAATAAATATAATTTAAGGTGATTGGTCGCAGGACTGATAGTAGATGGAGCAGGCGAGTCTTGGAGTACGGACCGCGTCTCGGTAAATATAGTGTCGGACACTCTCCGATAGACTGACGATTTGTGTAAGGTCGCCGGTAGGCGCTGGATGAAGACGGCGGAAGACGCCAGGATGTGTAGCGCAGACTTGGTGAATAGTCCATTGAAATTTTACATGAGCTTTGCATTTATAAGAGGACACAAATTTATTTTTGGGACATGTGTGGGGGGTCAATAGAAGCTTAACCTCAAGTTTGTGGGGTCGCCACCCTTGTCCTCCGGCCGCCATCTTGGAAAAAGGGGTGAAAACAGTTTTTTCGCGATGTCTAGTCGATTTTTTCTAAATTATTCTGTAAATGTTTTGTATTTAAATATTTTTGATATCAATTATAAGGCATATTATTCATATCTGTTTTAACTGACTTTAAAAAAGAAGGAGGTTCTCAATAAGTAGGAATCTTTTTTTATGTGTTTCCCGATTACTCCGAGATTTATGATCCAATTTACGTGATTCAACGTGATTCGGATTTTTTTTCATAAAAAATGTTCATTAAATGAAAACTACTCCACCAAACTCTGTCAAATTTTTAGGAGACCAATTGAAAGCTATTCCGCGTCGAACAAAAAATCACGTAAATCGGATCATAAATCTCGGAGTAATCGGTGAACATACATAAAAAACAAAAAAAGATCCCGACAAATTGAAAACCTCCTCCTTTTTTGTAGTCGAATAAATATATCAAATAAATAAAAAAAACTTCGTTGAAAAAAGTATAAAATAACTTATTTCAAAAGCTATTATTATTAATATATATATTATCTAAAACATCTTGAAGTCGGTGCAAAGTAAAACATAAAAATTACTATATTTTGAATATTACTAATCACCGACTTTAAGATAATATAATAATAGCTTTAGAAATAAGTTATTTTATACTTCTAGAAGTTGATTTTCTCAACCAAATTGCTTATTGTTTAAATTTTTTATAATACCTAAGTATATACTCATCATTTTCCTGTAATATTAATACATATAAAAGCTGAATTTTGAACTGAAATTTGAACAAACGTTTGTTGGTTTTGTTAATTTTTGTATTGGAATATTACGTGTGTGCAGCAGATGATAGGGTAAGTGAAGATAATTTAACTATGCACTTCATATTTTATATGAATTATAGGCAACTACTTCATTCACTATCTGCATTGTATATTTTGGATGCGAGCACGTGACAGAAGTCACCACGATCAGATGCATACTGCATACAAACTTTCAAAAACACAGCAGAAGATAATTGTTTTAAATATTTGTATTTCCATTAATCACCTTGCTTAAGCAATGTGTAGTATGTTATGGTTGTCAGAACATTTAAAAAGTGAGTGTACGCACATTAAAATATATATTTTTATTAGAGGGATAACACTTTATTGTACACCATTACAGAAAATATAGATGAAATTATAGTCTAAAAACATTCTAAATGTGCACAATGGGCGGTCTAGTCGCTAAGACCTGATTCTCTTCCAGACAACCCGTGACAGGAATAAAACATATTATATTGGTCAAAGGTGGTACACATATATATTAGAGAATATGCAGCTACTTACATATATTATAGATAAGTTTATAAATAAATAATTGTGACGAGAATGTAAAGTGGTAAAGGAATATCCCAGAGATTGCTGTTATCAAATACATATAAAATGATAAATACTACATAAGCCCGGTCCTCAAACTACGACTGTTATACCCACAAAATGCTTGTTATAGTGTTGTTGTCTACTAAAATTCTATCAATCTACTCCCACTTTCTCTTCCCCATCTGATCCTGGTAACCGGCACTATTAGGGTTTTGGAAGTCAGGCGACAATCGTTGCATCTAACTCTCGCAAAACTCAAAAGAAACTTTAATAAGTCGCTCTATTTTACTTATATAAAAGAATAATTTGGTTTTTATATTTCGCGAATGAAGAAAAGGCATAACTTAGTAAATGTACAAACCTTCCTTGAAAATTGCTCTAACTGATGGTGAAAACGCTTAAAATCCGTTGCGTGGTAGTTAGCGGGTATACAGACAGACAGACGCGGAAAACTATTTTGTTTTATACTATGTAAAGATTTTAAATACGTAAATTCATGTGTACGAAGTAGCTTGTAAATAAATAATTTGAAAAATGAATCATGATTTTTAAATTACTTTTTAATTATTAACAATTAACAAACCATGTAACTTTATTGCTGTGTATTATTGACTACTATATACTAGTTATTACTTTGAATATTATTCTCCAGTTTTATTTCTAAAGGTTCATATGATATTGCTTTACTATATAATAACAAGCTTTTATAAAAAGTCACTAATAACGTAAATACGCGGACAGCTTCCCTATTTTACAAGATTTTATTTAACAATGGATTTACCTATGTATGTAAGTATGTATGTATGTAAGTATGCAAGTTTGGGTGGAATCTGGAAGTTAAATTTGACCAACTTCCCGGTTTCCGATTGAGCTGAAATTTTACACGCATATGTATATCTCGTGACAATGCAATAATATTGTACCATGGAGCTGATCTGGTGATGGAGTCGGAAGGTGGCGACAGGAACTCCAGTACTTAACAAGATACACCCGGCCTTTTCGGGCTCATTTTACTTGTCTTGGCTAGCACTCTGGTGCTATGTGATATCCAGGATCTCAAAAGCTTGTATTTAAAAATCTTTTTAAAAGCTTATTTAATACAAACAGGCGAATGTTTGTCGCCAGAGTGGAACGTGTGTTTTTATTTACATTATATTAACTAGAGACAATCTCACTTACCAAAACAATGAAAAAAAAAACACTGAAGTATTCTTTAAATTTCAGCCCGAGGTAACGTTCAGAGTCGAGGTATACCGGAAAGTCTACCAAGCAATGTTTAAATGTATGAATGAAACGGGTGTTCGTCCAGAAGATATCCAGTTAATTAGAGACGGCACGTACGACGAGGGCCCAGCTTTTAAAAAATTCATATATTGCAACTATGTCACATCAGGGTACGCCACAGAAGATGGCGAGATGAAAATAGATGACATCGCTAACGAATTCCCACCAGAATACAATATGATTACCATACTAAAAAACTGCGTAACTACTGACTCGGATCCAGTGGAAAAATTATTTAATTCCTTCAAGTGTTACCAGAAAACTTCACCGGTGCGCATGGGATTTTAAATAATATTTAAGTAATGCATAAGATGTGCCTGTAAACTTTACATGCTGTTTGAGAAACGTTGTATCCCAAAAATGGTTTCTCAATTAATACTTGTACATAGTTTTAATGTTTTATATTCATTAATTTGTAAAATTGTTGTTATAAAATATTGTTATTAATATTTGTTACATTCTCATTATGAGGCCTATATTACTGTGCAGTGTATAATTGTTCATCGGTATAATTTTAAATGAACTCTTCCTAAAATTGAATATCATGGCAACAATCATTAATACAATGGTCATATTTACATTGTTGACATATACAATACCAAATTCACAAAATGAACATACTTAAATTACTGTAAATTGTACAGGAAAACGTCTGACGGTCAAGTAAAGCTATAACAGCTTTATACTCGTAGTATCTTAATATTTGTTATTTTGAGATATTTTGCAATATATTTTTATTAATTCGTTTGTGGAATTTGAACAAAAGTTTACAATTGTAGTATAGAATTAATAGCCGTACGTGCTAATGACGCGTGGTTAGTGTTATAATCGGTATTGGTGGCAGTTGCTTCGTTGTTTTGGAAATTAAACTCGATATTACTGGACTGTATAATTATTATTGAACTTTTTACATGGATATACATAAAATAAATACAGAGAGTAAATATTTAATTATTACATTACATACATACATTAGAGCGACGCGAGAAATGAAGTGTAGAGTGTGTTTTGCCAAGGTCGTTCCTTAAATCCCGGATCCCGCCCGAGGCCTAATTGCTATTTGTGCCATCTAAGGGCGCCGGCGATATGCGGGGCGCGGAGAGTAGTTGTGCTCCGATGGGCGGATCAGGGGGGTGCTTTCTGTCTGCAACAATCAGGTAATATTGATGATACTTAAAAGTGTATCTATTACTAATAAACAAAATGGAATTATCTGTTTGTAATGTCAAAATCAAAATGTGCAATAATTCAGACGAGTATATTCCGAAAATGCAATTTTTGAGAATCTTTCAGTGTTTTTGGCCACCGCCACAGGGCAAGGCAATTGACTTTTGAGAGAATGTATATCACTTTGAGATTTAAATTGCTGATAATATTACAAAATTTGTATAATGTTACGACAAGTATAATTGTATAATGACAAGAGCTATGAACGTCAAAGAAGCAAGTGAGGTGTGTAAGAATAAGCCTGTATGGCGCTCTGTTGTTCGTGCCTACCCCGCAAGGGATCTGGCGTAAAGCTATGTATGTATGTATGTATAATGTTCTGTGATTACCTAGTAACACCTACTGAATGTTACTTTGCGCTGTCTTGAGCACCTGATAACGGAATCTATCAGAAAGAAAACAATAAAAGAGATGTTATACTACAAATATATAGGACCATTTCTCGAAATAAGGATGGTGAAAAAAAAGTATCCTATTTCCATCGTTTATGTAGTCTATTTCAGTTAGTCAATGTGCAAACAACTAATGATATTTTTTTTAATATTATAGAATACACACACACCTACATTGGTTATAAGATGTAGGAAGATGTTACAATAAGTTGTTTATTATATTATACTGGTAGCGATGTGGAATATTTTATACTTAAAAATGATGGCCTATGCTCGCAGTTCCCCACGTGGGGAACAAATGTTTAGCTAGGGCAGGCCCTAGAAATGCTGGCTTGACGTTAAGGATGACATGCGTACCAATGGTCTCAAAATGTGGGATGCTGAAAACCACGCGAAGTGGAGAAGAAAAAGTAGGAAAGCGGACCCTGGGCGTCGGAGCGAACTCTCCGAATGCAACCAGGATTTAGCGCTCGGATGATAATGATTCCCACTGTGGGACTTGAATTTTTAAAATTATGATAAAAAAGTAAAAGTCTGGTATAACAAATTTTGAGTATTTTCGGAATACATATCCGGGGCCGGCCGGGCCGGGTCCAGGTTGCAGAGGCAGGCCCTTGATATGCTGGCTTGACGTTCTAATGACAAAGATTTAATACTCGGAATATGATGATGATGCCCCCAGACACTTGAATTTAAAAAATTAAACGATTCTTCAGCGCCATTTTATCGTAAGCGACATTTGGACCTATGTATATTTTTTGTTGCATGACGTATTTGATATTATTATTTGTTTTCAGAACTTCAGTTTTTGACTCAGTAGGGTCTTATTTAACTAAAACTGAAAGTTTTTAAACAAAATAAATAGTTTAAGATACCTTTTCCAACAAAAGTCTACAAAGGTTCAAATGTCGTTTTTGATAATATGGCCGTAAGGGCTCAATAATGTACTTGAGTAACTTTCAGAAATTCCCGTAAAGTCCGTTTTTGGAATACATATATATACCAATAATTATTTTCGATATAAGTCTGCAATAATGTAGTTTTAATTCGTTATGTATCGAATAATTTCCGGGATAAATGCATTTTTCCCATTTCACGTAATTCAGCTAGCTAAATCTAAGAAATCAACAAAGAACATATAGCCGTAAAATAATTTTAGGGGCCCATGTAGAGAGTAAAGAGTCACCGGTTGGGTTTTTTACCGATTTTTCTGTGTTCCCCGAACATTGCGACGGTCAGACCTAGTTCCTTTACTCCCAAATCCCTAGTTTCCTTAGCAATTCATCCCAATAGCACGGTATCTTTTATTCTCATTACTTAAACTGACCGGGGCTTGTCCTTGATAAGCACCGGTCAGTGTCATGCCATCCTCAAATTACATTTATCATGGGGCCTCTACGTGTTGGTGTTCCCATGGTCTCATGCAAGCCCTTCAAAAGTCTGGACCATTTTTATGGCCCGTGGTCTCTAGAGACATACAAGTCTATAATAATATAACATTCTAAACACACCGTTCACAGACACGGTGTGTTACATACATGTAAATTAAAGCTATTCAAAAGAATTAACAGGAATAGACTATATAAATAATGGAGAACACGATTCATTTTTTTTATGATTTCCTGTTTGTTTGGGATTCACGTAAAAATTACTGGACCGACTTTGATTCGGTTTTCGACCAGATAAATAAATGAATTCCAATGTGATTTTCTCACTAACCGATAGCAAATTACATGTTATAAAATTTGTGATATATTTTCCTCGGGAGCGGTTTGAAGTTTTTCGGGTGCATAACAATTAACAATTGGCTTGTAGTATGTAAGCATTCGTGTTGTTTATTGTAAGGCGGACCAGCGCACAATAATTAAGTATTTGTACAGTTAGCATAAATGTAGTATATAAGGTTTTCATTTTGTTAAAAGTTATATTTAATAAATGTGAGTTATGGTTATATTTTAATAAGTGGGCAGGTTATATTTGTAGATAAGGGTTGTAATGCAATGAACACAAGGTTGTTCTAGAAATAAAACAATTTAAGCCAGTAATGAATTTTATTTGCACACTCCTTTCGTGGGCAGCGCACCCACAACCCGGAGACTAAATCTCCTTAATACAACATACATACATACATACATACATAACTTCACGCCAGGTCCCTTGCGGGGTAGGCACGAACAACAGAGCGCCATTTAGGCTTATTCTTACACACCTCACTTGCTTCTTTGACATTCATAGTTCTTGTCATGCACGCTCGCCTGTTCTTAAGGCTCCTGACATCACCTTCTGCTAGTACACGATCAATTTGATCATGGAAGGTGTGTCGTGGCCTTCCGCAACTTCTGCATCCATCCACTTTTGTATTGTATATCTGTTTAGTCATTCTTTCATCATACATTCTTTCCACATGCCTGAACCACCGGAGCATTCCTTTCCTTACGTTCACTCCGACACTCTCTTTCAGACCAACTCTCTTTCTTACTTCGGTATTACGAACGCGGTCCGCGAGCGTCACTCCGCAGATTTTGCGCAGTGCTCGCATCTTGACCGCGTTTACTCTACTTTCGTGCTCTCTATTCCATACCCAACTCTCGCTTCCATACGTGAGCGTAGGTACCAGCACCGCGTTGTGTATGGCAAGCTGGGCCTTCTGGCTGAGGTTCTTAGCGCCTAGAAGTTTACCTAACGCTCCATTCACACTATTCCCCAAATTCACTCTTCTTTCTGTATCAGCGGTGTACCTTCCATCCCTGCTAAAAGCACATCCGAGATATACAAACTCATTCACTTGTTCCAGCATAACATCATCGACCATTATCCTTGCGTTCGTTCTGGTTGTTTCTCTTTCAAACACCATCACCTTTGTTTTCTTCGCATTCAACCGTAAGCCTCTCGCCTGTCAGTCATCTTTCATCATTGTGACTAGTGTTTGCAGTTCTGATGGCGATTCGGCTAAAAGTTTAATAATAAAATATCAGTTAAATCGTAACAACAATCCCTATCTATATTTCAAGACTCTTATTACCACGGAAACTAACACTTAAGTACCTCAGGGATGGTATTCGGTCTAAGACCAACAACGTATGGATTTTCCTTTTGTTAAATAATATAAGGAACGATACCTTTAGAATCATAAGTCATTAAAAATGGTTGGTATTGAACTTTTGAGCGCCACTGGTTGAACGAGGATAGGCTGGCAACCAGTACAGCCAGGTATTCTATTATCTGGAGACGGTAGCGGGGTCGCCTACTTTCAGGAGCGCTGGCTGTGCGTCAACCTCTTACCTTGCCCCACTGGAACGTGCAACATGGTGATTTTAATCACTGCGTAACATAATGACTAAACCTTCGACGACGGGGCGAGGGGCGAAAGGCGAGTCGAGGCTCGCCTCAAGTGTGGCATGATGGAACAGTGCAAACAAGGGTCCGCTTTCCAAGTCGCCCTGGTTTGTCACCAACGAGTATGGTACCTCGTGTCACGATCAATTTGCGTGACCGTTACTAGGAGGGGAATAATCTAAACTTTCCTATTTTGAATATTTGAAACTAACATAAAACTGAAACAATACGTACCTAAGGGGAAACAATACAACGGTGTGAAGGGTCACCTGGGCTTCCAAAAAGCGCCCTCCACATGTACCACACGTCTCTATGTCTGTACTCCATTCTGTAACGGATGCAGAATTATAACCTTTGAAGAATGGTTACAATGCGAAGCTCGTGGAAAGAGATCAAAGGCTACATACCTTAAGATTTACTTCACTGAATGTAAAGGTGCTACTATGCACCACCAAAACGCAATATGTATCAAACCGACTGCTAGGGAATCTGAAGTAAGCCTATGCCGCCGGTCAATTCGAATCACTTTCTATTTTAATAGCGACTACTCAATTGCGTCACATCCTTCTGCATTTTTATTCTAGAAGGTCCTCCGTCGTGAATCAATTTCTGCGACTTGTGACCGTCAGATGTCGTCGTTGTTGTACTTCCGCTGGCCCTTAGACGGGGCTGTCACCTCTTCAGGGTATCCAACCTGAAACCTCTACCATATCTACAAATTAGACGTTGTTCAACTAATTATTGGGATAGTATCTGATTTTTAAACGGGAAGGCAAGTTACTAAGAACAACGACATCTGACGACACGCTACGGCAAGTCATCGCTGCTTTGCCTACGAAACAATATCGCTACTGCTTGCAAGATTGGAGTAGCATTTGTAGCACCTTTGGTGTTGCATATGTCCATAGGCGATGGTAACCGCTGTCCATCAAGTGGGCCGTCTGCCTGTCTGCTGAACTCCAGCAATAAAAAAAAAAAAAAAAAAGATGGCTAGAATTACGCCAACCCGCGACAGATGGCGGTACCTGTTTTCAAAACTCTATAGATCGTGTATTTTTTACGTAACAAAATAAAGACATTATACACATCGGGACAATGTAGTTTTACTACTCCAACCACCTCAGTCCACCAGCAGCCACCGCTCATACCACAAGCTTATTCTGACTAAAACGATAGCTTATATTCATTTTTAAATTCTGGGATACTTTGTGTTCCAGGAATCCCGCGGACTTTTCAAGTCAAGCGTGGACGAAGTCGCGAGCATATTCTAGTATATTTATATAAACATATTTCTCACACTCACTATAGTCTGCAGTGATATTTCTTCGACTGTAAAAGTTATGGTCGATTGTCTTTATTTATATCTTCAAGTAAATTATTTGAAGTTTTAGTAAAATCACAAAATTTAAGTAATATTTTGTAATGATACTGAAGATCACTTTAATTTCAAGAGCTCCACAGCCATTAACTAAAAGAGTAGAATGACATCATCTCTCCAACTCCTTTACGTGGATATCTATTTAATGGATTTTCTACAATGTTACAGTCTTATATTTTAATATTTTTTACATTGATGGTATAATTTATGATGTTATTCATTATTATGTTGTTTAAAATGTAAATTGCTTGTTTGTTGTTAAGTAATAAAGAGAACCGTTTTTTTATAATAATTTGCATATAAAAGCAAATGTATTTTATAGTCGTAATTCTAGCTCTAACCGTGCTTATGTACAAAATCAGAAAGACTTAAAACATTACAATGTCCGAAAATAAGACAATTTTGTTGGTCCTGTTCGTTTTTGTATTGGCAAATTACGTATGTTCAGCAGATGACAGGGTAAGTAAAGATCAATCTATCAATGTAACTATACCTCCACACTTGTGCAATGTTCTTGCATCGTGAATCCCAACTTGCTACTTCAATCATTTCATGTAATGTTGGTTTCCATGGGAGTATGCGACTGTGGTGTTATCACGTTCATGCATGTCTCAATTTGTAAAATTTGTAAAATGGATTATTGTTGGGGCCAAAGACGATATTTTTTTTTAATATTTGTATTTACATCAATCATCTTGTTCAGGATTTTCCAATTTATTGATGTGAGGTATTCAGCGCATCTAAGAAATGGCATAACTTAAAAACTTAAATATTTTATATATTTTTGAAATTGCATGACTGTCATTTAAATTGAGTGTCATATTTTTTGATGCTGCAATAATTTTTGGGACCCACTTACTAAGCTTTAACTTTTGATAAACAATAGAATGTCGTTAAAGTGGTAAAGAAATATCTCAGAGGGTGCTCCTTTCAAATATCTATAACATTATACATTTTAAAAATGCTGTGACTGAACATGGAAGCTATTTAAAAAAAACAATGGGACTACATTAATAATCGATGGAGAATACGACGCAATAGTTTTAGATGTTTTATCAGTTTGTTCGGGATTCACGTAAACACTACTGAGCTGATTTCAATACGTTTTTTTCAATTCCTCACACTTAAAGTCTGCGCTACTTTTAAAACTGGGAATCCCACGGTTTTTTTTCTTGAAATGATTTAAATTTACTACATTAAAAATGTCAATATCAATGAGTCCATGTTTGCAAAGCATAAGAACATACATTCATATCGGATTCGGAACAGAATAGGATTGCCGAGGTGATTGGAAGAATTTAACACGCTAACGCATGCTATGGGTCCGACTATATACAATAAACTACCGAACAAAATCACACTTTCCGGCAGTTTAAATGCATTTACTTACCAGCTTATGAAGCTTCATCAGGCACATCTACAGCTTGAAGGAATTCATGGATTATAAAGATCGATGACTAATAATCTTAATCTTAGTATCTGAAAATTTAGTAATATAAATATATAACCCTAGTGTATAACATAGTTACATATATATAATAAATGAGTTTACGAGTTTCAAGTCAAGCGTAGACGATGTCGCTTACATATCCTAGTTTAAAATAGACAAACATATAAATAATACATAACCCGAGTTCTCAAATACCACCATCACAACCTCATACTGCTTGTTAAAATGGTGTTCGTATTTAAACTTCTATCCATCCATAGATCCTGTCAATATTTATCTATTTTTACTCTTCCCGCTTGCACATCTCCATCTGATCCTAGTATATGGGACTATTAAGGTTTTGGAAGTCAGACGGCAGTTATTTCATCTAACTATCGCGATCTCTTCAATTACTTTGAGAACCGGATGTTTCGGAAGTAACTACAAATTACACTAGGATGCTAATAATAAATAGTAGGTACTTCTAGTTATTGTGTTACCCTAGTACCTTTAGATAGCAGTCACATAATAAATCGAATCTGCGTCTGCATCATGCATGAATCTAATAATTGACTTGTACAGTACAAATAGAATGAAACAAGATGAACTAATATAGTCTTTAAAAATTTAAGTAGGCGATTGAAAAGAATACTAAAGTCAAGATGGCAATTAGTTAGATTATTATATATTACTATGGTTTTCCCATACATGTATTGAAACCCTTCGTGAAAGGGAATACATGTTGGATGTTATGGATGGCAATCGGTTACCATCACCTATGGACATTAGTGATGATAAAGGACCAATGTGCCAACCAAGAACTAGGCACTAATGCCGGGAAACAAGTCAAGGTTGGTATGGCGATTTAATCTAGACCAGGGATGGTAGCTATTCAGATGGGTAAATATTGTTACGAGCGTGGGACTCGAATCAAAATGCCACTATGTAGCCTTCGCCTTCGCCGGAATGCTCATATCTTATCCCTTTTGTATAACGTACTCTTTAGCCCAAAAGCCCTCCTATTTGAAGCAACGCTTTGATTTCTTTCAAGAAAGTAGGCTCTTGAGATCACCAGCAAATCTACGACTGATGACGCCAATACATTCTACGCAATTTTATCAGAAATCTTTTACTGTGCAGGCTGTAAGGTTGTGGAATGTATTACCAATGAGTATCAGAAGTGCAAAGTCACTAACATCTTTTAATAAAATCCTCAAAGATCACTATTTAATTTGTTAACAGTAATTTATGTATGTCTATGTGTAATTTATGTATATGTCGCAGACGGCTCGTTCTCACGACATCTCTTTTAGTTATTGCAGGTTTAGTGGGCGTCATCAGGATAAAATGCGAGCATAAAACACAATGGCCACGGCTTATACACTTTTAATTAGATTCGTTCAACATTTTGACATAGTTTAGACAGAGCAGCGGGTTCAGGGCACCCGCTCATACTTCTAACTCAAAACACTTTCTTTAAAAATACTCTAAGGTCCAACTCGACCTGCTGCCATCAACCCAATGTGCCACAAAAACTCCACCGTCTACCGAGTAGATACTACCAAAGTATAGAGGGCACGTCTGACCCCGCTCTAGACATGCTCTGCTCTCATTGGTCGTTTATTAAATTACAATATTCATAATTTTATTAGGTTAGAACGATCTTTAAGTTATAGAAACATTAATAAATCAAATTAAATTAAATTAAGATTTTAGAAGTAATTAAAATGTAAACAAATGATATTGTGCGTTATACATCCAGTCAACAATACATCCAATATAGCTTCCCTCCGACATATATATTTGTAAATATGTATTTATTTTTTTTTACTTACTATATATATTATGTATATATAATATAATATAATATTATCAGCATAGATAACCATATCAATTCACAAACATAAAATTTTACATGATTCATTTTTTTATATGATTGTATATATTTTATAATATGCGGACTAAATACAGACCCATTATTAAAAATATAAAATTATCTCCAGAAGGTAGTCTGGAAGAAATCGCTGTTAGCGATTAGACCGCCGATTGTACTAGTTATAATAAGATTGTTAATTCATGTGTATTATTATTTTCTCGTGTGCAATAAAGAATATTCCCTTCTATTCTATGTAGCGTAGCATTATAATTAACTTGCGTGTTATTCACAATGTTTATTAAGATTCATATGTGTATGCCATATTGCATTATACTACAGAATAATATACAGATCTTTTATATTATGATTAACATAAAATAAACACACTGAGCTTAGCCCTATTTTAATCTGAACTAGTGTTCGTTACTACTGTGGAACTCTGCAATATGCGAGAACTAACAAGCATTTGACTGATGTTATTATTTCCATTAAATAAACTAGAAATGAACAATAATCTCACTTACCAAAATAACGAAAAAATACACTGTTTCAAGTATTCTTTAAATTTCAGCCGGAGGTAACGTTCAGAGACGACCTATACCGGAATATCTACAAAGCAATTTATAAATGTATCAGTGAAACAGGTGTAACTCCAGAAGTAATCCAGATAATCAGAGATGGAAATTACGAAGAGGATGCAGCTTTTAAACAATTCGTGTATTGCGCTTATGTTACGTCAGGATACGCTACTGAAGATGGCGATATTAAAATAGATGAGGAAGCTAAAAAATACGCTCCAAAATACAATATAACGCCCTATCTGAAAAATTGCGTAAGCAATGATTCGGATCCAGTGAAAAAAGTATATAATTTTTTTAAGTGTTTCCAAGATACTTCACCTGTACGCATGGGATTTGAAAAAGCGTGAAATCTGCGAAACGTTTGTTTAGAAATACTGTTTATATTTCAATGTGTAAATTCTCCGATTTATTGTATCTGTAGACATTTGGGTGATATTTCATGTATTGTATCAGATATTTTTTCTCTCAATTAGTATATGAGTTTCATGTTGTATGTTTAATAATAACTAGCGGTAAGCGGCAGATGTTGTCCCGAAAAAATAAAAACTAGGACTTGATTCCAGCGCCTACTAGATCTAATTGTGAATCTAAATCATACCAGAACCCACTCGAACACATAAAATTTCATTAAAATCCTAAAAACTGTTATTTTTTCTTAAGTAACTTCAATATACAGACACGGCATATTTAGAATTTTATAATGTTGTAGAATACCCACATTGCCACATATAGCTACAATGATTATAAGATAAATAAAGATGTTAAAATTACATAGTTGTTTATTATATTCTACCGGTAGAAATGTGCAATATTTAATACATAAAAATAATAGACTATGCCCGCAGTTTAATTGCAAAATTATTGCAAAAAAATTACTTAATCAGTACTATACATTGCTAGTGTCATTTAGACAATATATGGAGCTATACGAAATTAGCTAGCTGGCATTCACGATCTGGACATAAACAAATTATAATGGGACATTTAAAATGAAACCCTTAAATTAAAAATAAAGAAAACCTACCAAAAAGGAATGCTGCTGTAGTCAGTTCCCACAGAAGTAAGTATATTATAATAGCATTTTTTGGTTTTATTTGTAAGGGCTAATATCCCTAATGCATTCTAAAACTAAATAAATCAATCTCAATTAGGATTGAAAAAATGATGCATCAGTGGTCATACTCAAAGTCAATTCGCGATGAAATATATATAATTGGACTGTATTTCTATAAGATTTGCTATCTGGTTCTAAATTGAATATATAAAAGTACAAATAAAATAACTTTGCTAAGCATAAAAATGAAAATGTAACCGTATCTCACAATGAATCAACAGAGCTGTAACTGAATATCATTTTTTTCTAAAAATTTATGATGGTAAATTACAAAGAATAAATTATATTTACTATCATTTAAAAAAAATAAAGTATTGAAGTATTAATTAGTGTTAAAGTAATTGTCTGTGTAAATGATTTGAGATTCTATACTAATGAAAAGAAGTACCCTTTATAATAATAATTTATTACTATATAATGTATATATATGTTTCTGAAATTGGTAAGAGCTCAAAGGGCTGTGCTAAAAGTCTTGACCAAAAAACATTTTAGATACCCAACCCAACAAGTGTTGGCAAAATGTGGGGTGCTTAGTGTACGTCAGCTTTACATTCTTGAATTAATTATAAGAAAACACAGAAATGTCCCTTTACCCGAACCTACCAAACGTCAAACCAAAATAATATGCCCCTGCATCCCACATAGTACTAGTTTTGCCAAACGTCAATTTTATATCATCAGTTGTTTACTGTACAACAAGGTATATGATGCATGTGACATCATATATTTAAACAGACGTGAAATCAAAGCAACCACCCAAAAGTGGCTTATGCAACTAGATTATCATAAAACTGAAAACTTATTATATAACATCATATAAATTAACCTTACTATATATATCACAATATTGTAATCCCTCATTTGCACACACCATACACACACACACACACGCACGCACACACGCACGCACACACACACACGCAACACGCAAAGAAGTTACAATTTATTTTAAAAATAATTTTAGAGATAAATTGTTAAGTTAGTCACACACGTACTTGGTGTTCGCGATACAGGCTAGTCTAGTGCGGAACCTATGAAAGCAATATTTCTGTGCAATTTTTTGACAATAAATTGATTTTGAATTGTTTTATATATATATATATATATATTATATATTATATATATATATATATATTTTAAGGCATTATAAGCAAGTATATGTTTATGCTTATTGTATCGTCTCCCTTCAATTTTTTATAGTAGTCAATGCAATCATTCGGTATAAGATGAAATAATGATTTCAAATCGTGTAACTTTTTGTTTTTGTTAATCCGTTTTCCTAACCGCATAATTCTTTTAAATCTTATACGACACCCAAATCAACACCTTTTTTAACAGAATTCCAAAAGGAGGCGGTTCTCAACTTGGCCGGTATGTTTTTTTTATGTATGCACACCGATTACTCTGACATTTATGATTCGATTTACGTGACTCTTTTTTAGTTCGACGCGGAATAGTTGCCATTTGGTCCCCTAAAAATTTGACATAGATTGGCCGAGTAGTTTTCATTTTATCAACAAATTTTATGAAAAAAAAATCATCCGTTCCATATGTACACCGATTACGCTGAGATTTATAATCTGATTTTCGTAAGTCCACTTTAGTTTGATGCGGAATAGTTGCCATTTAATCCTTTAAAAAATTAACATAGTTTGGCCCAGTAGTTTTCATTAATGAAAGGTTTTTCCGTTCCCGTTTCTTGAGGCCTATATTTTTTAAGATGCAGGCACCTTTGTAGCCTACGCCTAAGCCTACGAAAGGTGCCGTACCCCATGTAAATTATTGTAATTTATTTAGTTAAAATGATCCAGGCGCAAGTTTCTAGAATATCTACTAAACTATTACAATTTATTCGCTGAATACATGCATGTATATTAGTTTAGTACACTTAGAATTACATTAAAAAAACACAACGTTTATATAGTTTTGAAACGACAGTACTATCATTAACATATTTTTTGATCTGCTCGTTACTTTGTTTCTCAGAAATCCTGCAGGAATTTCAAATCAAACGTGGAGGAATTCGCTTGCATATCCAAGTTTAACATATAAATAATAGATATTCTCAAACTACCACCATCACACCACTGCTTGTTAAAGTGGTGTTTGAACCTTAATTTCTACATACTGTTCTTTTTATCTATTTTTAGTGCCACAGCTTTCCTTTCTCCATCTGATCTTGGTTGCGGCACTTTAAATGTTTTGGAAGTCAGACGGCAGTTATTCCATCTAATTATCGCAATATCTACATACTTTCAGAACGGGTTTCCCGGAAGTAACCATAATTTACAATTGCAATTACTTTCACAATCAGTTACCCTAGTACATTTCGGTAGAAGTCTTATGATAAATGTTATCTGCTCTTAATATTTGACTCGTACAGTACAAATAGACTTAAACAAGAAGAGCTGTAGAGAATGTAAAGTATTTGAAAATTTAAGTAGGTGGTTAAAAGAATACCAAAGTCAAGATAACAATTATTTAGATTACCATATTTTTTTTATATAAAATAAACACAGAGTGATAGCATGGCCTTATTTTAATCATAACCAGTGTTTGTTGCTATTGTGGAACTCTAATGCTCTTTTTTATATTAAACGAAAAAAATACGCTGTTGTAAGTATTCTTTAATTTTTCAGCCGAAAGCAACGTTCAAAGTCGCCTTATACCGGAATGTTCTACCAAGCGATTAATAAATGTATTAAAGAAACAGGTGTTCATCCGGAAGTTATTCAATTAGTTAGAGAAGGCAATTACGAAGAGAATGCTGTTTAAAAAAATATATATATTGCAACTATGTCAAGTCAGGGTACGCCACAGAAGAGGGCGACATGAAATAAATGACATTGCTAAAGAATTCCCTCCAGAATATAATATAATTACATATTTGAAAAATTGCGTAAGCAATGCCTCAGATCCAGTGCAAAAAGTATATAATTTTTTCAAGTGTTACCAAGATACTGCGCCTATATCTATTAAAAACGGGTACTCTTTGTTATCTGTTAGTGTTCAGGTATTTCTACCTTTCAACAGGACATGTTATCCAGTGTCGGCTTAACAGGGGTGCAGCCGCGCATATATTAAAATGCACCAGGTTATGTATTTCACCCGGGCGATACAAAGCCTAGCGCCGGCATTGATGTAGCCTATAATAATCTTGACCAATATTATGATAGGAGAGAAGGTCGCTGGCTGAGCGTAACTACGTTCCAAGTCTCAGCCTTTCCTACAAAAAGCGCGGGGCACATGGGAGGAGAGTGGTTTGCTGCCCGTGCAGCTAATCTAAGTCACCACACATGCTGGTCAATACTGCGGGCGGGTTACGACGAGAAATCGAGTAACCGCCTCGCATGCGACACCGGTCTAATCCCTTGCAAAGGAAGTAAATAGCATTTCCCCCGCCTTAAAAAAAAGGAGAGAAAAGGAGTGCACGATATATATCGATTTTCATAAAATATCGATATATGCACACGATATATCGCTTCCACCTGATATTATCGAATAATCTAGTATCGATATGTACAATCGATACATTTTATCCGATACATCAAATATCATTAAAATTAAATAATATACTTTTACTTTTTTAAACTGATTTATGGTTGGCAACTTGAGTAAAAATAAAACGCAAAACCCAGAATTATTGAATAACTAGTCTTGGCAGTAATGAATGTTTTGTTGTTAAGAAAATACTCTAAATTACTTCAAACTCCACTACATACCTAGCCTAAAATGTATATATTCGTCTCAACAGCTAAAGATAAAGATAAACATAAAAAAATTAAACTAAATAATTAAAAGGAACAAGTTGGCGGTAGGCTAAATTAAACTTTAACATTACTCGTTGACACTCGACATTTTTGTCTTCCGTAATCATGGCCACTGAAATGTGGCTGACGTCGGAATAACAAAAATGAAATAAATTACCACGCTAAAACCATTAAGATTAGTTTTATTATGTATACAAGTCGCGAAAACCGAAGAAAATATTATACATAATTTTATTAAAAACCAACTAGAATAACTAGTTAACTTAAACTAGTCGACTTGTTAGATGTCCTACTAGTTTTATATAGACATACACAACGCTTTATTGTTCACCAAAACAAATATGCACAACAAGACAATACAATAGTATCGTGGTAAAACAAAAGGCGGCCTTATCGCTAAAATCGATCTTTTCCAGGCAGCATAACTCAAAGGAAACACTTAAATATACAAATATTTAATATAGAGAAACTATATTGCTTCATAATTACAGATAATTATAATGCAAAAAAATATATCCATATTAATATTTTAAATGCGAAAGTAACTCTGTCTGTCTGTCTGTACCGTTTTCACGGAAAAACTACTGGACCGATTTGGCTGAAACTCAGTAAGTATATACACTAAGGATACTTTTATCCCGAAAAGTGGGATAGTTTCCGGGATAAAAATATATTTGTCTTTCTGTTTGTGGCTGAAATTCCGTATATATGAATGTTATACCGAGGGAGGACAAGGGATACTTTTCATCCCGGATTCTAAGATAGATTTTGCGATAGATTTATGTAATCATTATCTTATAGGTTTCCGAGATGTATCAGATAGGTTTTTTGTTTGTGGTTTGTAATTTATTTTTTATACTCGTTTAACTAGTGTTTGTAGTTCTGATAGTTTTGGTTGATTTGGTAGTTTAGATTGTTGTGGTAGTTTTGGCCGGTATTCCTGGTGGTTTCGGTAGTTTGGCTGGTATTTTGGTAGTTTCGGTTGTTGTGGTAGTTTTCGTTGTTTCGGTAGTTTGTAGGTAGCCTGCGTGGCGAAGGAGTTGGTATCTTTCTTTCTTCTTTCCTTAAGGTAATATAAGGTATAAACAATATACGATTAGTTAAAGCAGCGAAGTGAGATAAGCAACCATTTGAGCTTTTGCGGTATTTAGAAACGTGGTCATATTTTTTTAAATCAAATACGTAGGAACCATATGCAATCATTTTGTTTGCATAAATGTTGTGAGATTAAGACAGCAAGCATGGTTGAGTAATATAATATAATTGTATGCGCGGACCCGAACTAAAAAAATCCCGGATATAACGTAAGCACGGAACTGCTGAAAATAATAGTATAGTTTTGGTGCCTTCAGTTGTCGTGCAAATGTTTATCTAATAACAAAAGTAAATACAATAGAGAATTATATAGACTCTTTTTTTTGAGGCGGGGAAAATGCATTTCACACATCACGCGGGAATTTTTCTTGAAATGATTTAATATGACCAGATTTGCCAGGTGGTAGGGCATTTGCCCGAGTGGATGGCTACCTTCCCTGGTCTAAAGTATGTCGCCATAACAACCTTGAGTTGTGTTCCGGCATTAGTGACCGAATTCCAGTCTCCCTTAAGAGAGCAGCAGAGCATTTGTAGCACCGTTGTTATTGCAAATGTCCATAGGCACTTATAATGTCCATAGGGTAACCACTTTCCATCAAGTGGGCCGTCTGCTTGTTTGCTGAACTCCTGCAATAATAAAAGTTAAAAAAACGAATTTTGATGTGATTTTTTCACTGACCGATAGAAAATTTGTGTATCCCGCGGGAATTTCAAGTCACGTGTGTATTTCTCATACTTATAACATTCTGAAGTAATACTTACAATCGGCTGTAAAAACTATAGTCGGTTGTATTAATCTCTGTCTTCAACTAAATTACTTCAAGATATAAATTTCTGATAAAATTTTAACATTAATGTAATATTTTATAATGATACTGAAGATCACTTTAATTTTAAGAGCTCCAGAAACGTTTAACTTAAAGTGTAGAATGGCATCATCGGATCCTTTACGTGAATGTGTACTTAATGGATTCTTTTAAAAATTATGTAACAGTCTTATATTTTAATATTTTTTAACATAAATCACTATAATTTATGACGATATCCATAATGATGCTCTTTAAAAATGTAAATTGCTTATTGTTGATTTAAAAAAAAATAAAGACAAACCGTTTTTGTACAATATTATTACATATAAAAGCGCAAGTATTTCTAGCGGTCATTCTAGCTCTAGCCGTGCTTAAAGCAGAAAGACTTAAAACATTACAATGACCGAAAATAAGACAATTTTGTTGGTCCTGTGCCTTTTTTATTGGTAAATTACGTACGTACAGCAGATGACAGGGTAAGTAAAGATCAATCTATCAATGTAACCATATCTCTACACTTGTGCAATGTTCTTGCAATGTGAATCCCAGAGTGTTACTTCATTCATTTCGTGTAATATACCTACATGCTTACCGCAGGAGCATGCAACTATGGTGTTACCACGTTCAGATGCATGTCTCAATTGGTCAAAATTTGTAAAATGGGTTTTTGTTGGTGCCAAAGACGATTATTTTTTAATTATTTTTATTTAAGTACATCAATCATCTTGTTCAGCATTTTCCAATATATTAATGTTCGGTAGTCAGAGCATTTAAAAATGGCATCATTAAAAATGTTAAATATTTTATTAGTTTTGAAATGCCATGACTGTCATTAAATTATGTGACATATTTTTTGATCTGCTGCAAAATTTTTTTGGGACCCATTTACTAAGCTTAAACTTTTCATTACCAATAAATTATCATTAAAGTGGCAAGGGAATGTCCCAGAGGGTGCTTCGTTCAAATATCTATAATATTAGCAAATTTCTAAAAATTACGTGTCTATTATTGGAAGCTATTTTTAAAAAAAACAAGGAGACTACATTCTATAAACGATGGAGAACACGATGCAATTGTTTTTAGACGTCTTATCTGTGTGCTCGGGATCCTCGAAAAAACTACTGAGCTGATTTCGATGCTGTTTTCGCTGATCGACAGCAAATTCTTAGACATAAAATCTATATCTAAATCTATATCTATTGATATAACTATTTTACACAAGCAGGCAGCGTTATACACCACAAACATTCTACGCATGGATTAGGAGATACCGTATTTGTAAATAATACAGACACCTTAAGTTCAACCACACATAACACATATCAACAACAAGAACACACACCACAATGACCACACACATTACACCGAAGCGACATACACACATGAGCCACGCAAAAACACAGAAAGTTAGAGGAAGACAAAGAAGAGATACACACACGCACACCATCCAGTATCAATAGTGGGGACATAAATATCTTTTTTCCCGTGGGCAACGGGACGGGATATTTATAAAAACCGACGAAAGTGAGAAAGTTTATTTCAAAACTACATATGAATAATATAAATATTCACTGATAGCTTAGCCCTATTTTAATCTAAACCAGTGTTAGTTGCTACTGTGGAACTCTACAACATGCGAGGACTGACATGCATTTGACTGATGTTCTTATTTCCATTAAATAAACTAGAAATGGACTACAATCTCAGTTATAAAAACAATGAAAAAAATACACTGTTTCAAGTATTCTTTAAATTTCAGCCGGAGGTGAGTTTCAAAGTCGACGTATACCGGAATGTATACCAAGCAATTTATAAATGTATCAGTGAAACAGGTGTTAATCCAGAAGTTATCCAGACAGTCAGAGCTGGCAATTACGAAGCGGATGCAGCTTTTAAAAAATTCATGTACTGCGCCTATGTCAAGTCAGGATACGCCACAGAAGATGGCGATATTAAAATAGATGACATCGCTAAAGAATTCCCTCCAGAATATAATATAATTACATATTTAAAAAAATGCGTAAGCAGTGATTCGGATCCAGTGGACAAGATATATAATTATTTCAAGTGTTACCAAGATACCGCGCCTGTACGATTGGGATTTTAAATAATATTTAAAATGCGCTCCGAAATATTTGTTTAGAAATATTGTTTTGGATTTAACTTAACACGCGTTTATGCTGTATATCTGAAATAATTCAATGTGTCCGAAACATTTTATTTGTAGATATTTCCGTGATGTTTCATGTATTGTATCAGGATAATTTTTCTCTCAATCAGTATACGGGTTTCATGTTTTATGTTTATGAATAATTAGGGGTCCTGGCAGACGTTGTCTTGAAAAATAAAAAATCTAGAACTCGATTCCAGCGTTACCTACCGGATCTAATTGTTGAATTGAATCTAAACCATCCCGGGACCCAAATACACATAAATTGTCATTTGAAATCTTAGAAACCGATTCTAGCGCCAAGTAGGTATTATGTTTAGATTGACATGTTCAAACACGTAATATTTTTTTACTCGAATGTAGTCTTTAAATACAAAATGAATAATTTGATTTTGTTTTTTGATTTTTAAAATGTAAAAAAGTAGTTATAGTGACATAAATACTATATTTGGACATACGACATCGCAAAGTTTTTTGTAGATATCGGTATGTTCTTAAATATGGTAGTGCACTTTTTGTTCTACATCAATAATTTCTGCTACGCATGCGATGAAAAACTGTATGGCTATTTTTTTACACTATTTTATTCTGTAGTAAATATAGCTTATATTATTTAGGGACGAAAGAATCATGAATATGTGTAGGAGTTTCTGAATTTATTTGTTAAAAACATACAAATCTTTCCTTTTTTTGTATTATTAGTATAGATTAACATTGTCATTAAAACATTGGGTTGGTAATAAAGTGTTACTATTACTGTTTGTTATGTTGTTATTTTAGGGATCCAAAAGCTAAGGTTGAATTGGATTCCTAATTGTTGGTACCGCCATGTAAACATCCTATCGACCTATTAATACTTTTTTCAAACATATTAAATTCTTCTTTTAAATGTGGCGGCGCGTTCCCCTTTCGCACGTCAATTAAATCACTCATTGTCATCATAAAATAAATTAAATCGATCCGCAATGTAAATAAATAAAATACCATAAAATAACTTAAATATACCGCGCCTGCACCACATATATATCATATAAATAACCCGCTCCGCTCTATAATTGTTAAATAAAATAAACATATATAATACAAAATACTATAAACATAAAATACAATAAAGTGTGTGTGATAGTAGATAGTGAAGAAGAGGAGCCGTGTTTCATTCCCATTAACCAGGTAAGTGCGTGCTCGTTCCGATTCCCATTCCAAATTGTCCACACTTCTTTTCCCGCAAAGTTGACACAGTTCGCTTAACGCTAAATCCAGCGCCGCCGCAACAATAGTCTAACCTAATGTATCTATTAAACCTGTCCGTAAGTCCGTTGGTCCGCCCGTCTACCTATGTTAACACAGATGATTACCTAAAACCGGCTTGACGACCAAAGTTTTATTCCCATAAGACTACAAGCTGCTTAGTATTTAGCAACACTTAATTCTCACTTCCCGTTCCGTTTGTGTATCTAATACAACAATACGTACTAAAATTAATCTCTACATACCTAGTGTAATAACACATTTAGGCCCGCTTGCACAACAACCGTCTTTAAATAAAATTAGTTAATTTTATTTAACTCTCTAAACGCGTTTAACAGTAAATGCATTTACGTTGTCGTGCACGAGGCACTTTCTCATGTCATTTAGTAAAATGTATTTATGCCATCGGTAAAACAGCCAGATGTGTTTCATTTCACGTGGCAGTACGTTTTGTCGAACAAACACACGAAATTAAGCTTAAATGTTAGTTATTTCCTGCGTAAAAAGGATTTTAGTTGCCCAATCTCAAATTGACATTTGAAATTTTATTCGTTTGGTTAAGTTTATTTCGGAATTTTTAGCAACCTGAAGAATGATCTTTTGGTGTGCGGTTTTATTTTCGATTTTATGGGTATTTAGAATTGAGATAAATAAAGCAAATAAAATACGAGTGACGATCCGTAATTGACTTCTTAATAACTTACAATTTCATAAAGAATAATAAATATTAATTTATGAAAAGATTTATTGAAATTTTCTTTAATGCAGAAGATATATGCTTTCCCGTCTCACGTTCAGGGTCCTTTTTATAATCAAAGAATTGTAGACAAAGATCATAAGTTTGTCTTCGCTGCCTCCATTACATAGGCGTTCTAGCTCATCCCATACTTCTTTAGCGCTTTTATATCGCATAACTTGTTTTAGAATCTCATCCGTCATGTTTGTCGTCATTAGAGTTGAAATGGCACAGTCAATTTTTAGAAATTGTTGTAAATTTATATCATATTTGGCTTTAGCATCTCCACCATCAGATATTGCAGGCTCATCGGGCTTTTGAAGTTTTCTTTGCAAAATTTCTTCAGCGCCGGGTATTGCCCTGCACGCTGTCTCAATACGATACCGCCAAGGCTTTTAATTTTTACCATCTAGGTGCATTACTTTTACCTTGAAGTCTCTGCGATCATATTCAGTGTGAACGTCAGATCGAGTACAATGCTAGAATATTGTATTTATTCTTTCCTAGTTAAAATATCTTTACTGGATCCAATTCCTTAACTTTATTACTCCGCTACCATGTTGGTTTGGACTAATAATGGGTATTTAGAGTTGAGATAAATAATTAAAGCAAATAATATACGATTGACAATCTGTTATTGACTTTTTATAAGTGACAATTTCATAAAGACATACGAGTGACAATGTTTAAACGCGTTTAAGGAGTTGAATAGCCATTTTTGGATGATTAACTTTGATAGTTCTGTAAACGTATTTACCAGTAAATTTAGCGTTGTGCAAGATGCTTATCGTATTTAAGGGCGGTAAATGCGTTTAGTGTTTTTTAAATAAAATCAAGGAGCGTCATGCAAGCCGCCCTTAACTTCTATCACATAACATTAATATGTAATCAGTCAAAATAAAGATTCTGGGCAAATTATTTTATTTCAGTAACGTATTTTTGGTCTATCGTGCCAATGCAGTCAACAGTGCAGTACAAAAGGCGTTTTTCTTTTTTTATTGCAGGAGTTCAGCCGATAGGCAGACGGCCCACTTGATGGAAAGCAGTTACCATCGCCTATGGACATTTGCAACACCAAAGGTGCTACAAATGCGCTGATGCACTCTTTATGGAGACTGGAACCTGTACACTTATGCCGAAACACACTTAAGGTTGTTATGGCGACTTAATTTAGACCAGGGGTGGTAGCCATCCAGTCGCGAAAATGACATACTTCCTGTAAAATTTTACATCGTGTTTCTTTTTAACAAGAACACCAGAAAACAATTGTGACGAACATGGACACATTAAAATTGCGAAAAACAAACATAAAATCAATACTAACTAAATTTAGTAACTACCTAGATATGATGTTTATGGGTATCGTGTCCCAACACTAGCGCTATAGTGTACTCTGAGCGTACACAGCACTAGCGCTTCTCATCCATTCAGAAATCTCAATTTCTAATACTTGTACTTGTAAAAATATTACAATGTAAATGTGTATTTATTAAAATAAAATATAATGAATCCACAAAATAACATGGTGTCAGATGTGAACAGTTACCTTCTACTGGCAATGGAGTACTCAGGTGTACTTGCTGATAATTTAGAATTATGGCTACAAAAATTCAAGATATACGGCCATCGGGCTAGTTGAGTAGTTTCGGTAGTTTTGGCTGGTATTTTGGTAGTTTCGGCTGTTGTGGTAGTTCTGATTGTTTCCGTGGCTTTGATAGTTTTGGTAATTGTGGTAGTTTTTGTAGTTTTGGTCGTTCATGTAGTTTACAGAGAGACGGGGATAGATTAAAACTAGAACGGATATAAATATTCAAGTTTGTATGACAGACCAATCATGTCTGAAGGTTATAGATGTAGACAATGCATAATCTATAAAAAAATGAAATGGTAATTGTATTTGATTTGTCTGTCTAAATACCGAAAATGTGCAGGGATAATTTTCATCCCGGGAGATGGGATAGTTTAAAGTAAAATAAAATGAAGTAAATCTTTAGAGGGCAAATAACACCGACATATAAATATAATTAATATGTACAATGTAGCCTGTATTAACGACTGCTCTTTAAACAAGAGTTACTACGCACTAGAAATTGACTCGCGGCAAAAGCGCAAGGTAAAATCTAGTACAAAAATATAAATCTCGTACATGGACAGCAGATTAGTCTAAAATAAACTAACACATACATTGTTGCGTAACACCAAAATAATGTTCTCTGAGTGAATTTTTAAATATCGTAAAGGATTAAGCTCTTGTGATGTCAGTGGGCAAATAGTTCGAAAGAAAGGCAGCCTGCGTGGCGAAGGAGTTGAGTAAAATTTTGAAGAGTGTGCAGGTGCTATTAACAGTGGATTATTAATGGAGCGCAAATTGAGGTTTGTGACGCATGAAGGAAGTCGAAAGATTCCTTAAGGTAAGTATAAGGTTAACAATATACGATATAGTTAATTGAGAAGATGAGTATCCCGGCGAAGTTAGATAAGCAACTATTTGAGCTTTTTGCGTTATTCACAAATGAGGTCATATTTTTTTAACCAAAAATGAACCTTATGCAAATGCAATGTTTGTATAATAATAAAAGTATAAAATAAATACAATAGATCTCTTTTTTAAAACGGGGCAAATGCATTCCGCACATCCCGCGGGATTTTTTTTTGAAATGATTTAAAATGACAAGTTACAAAAATGAATTCTAACGTGATTTTTTCAGATCGATAGCAAATTTTTGTGTTATAAAATGTGTCATATATTTACCCCGGGAGTCCCGCGGGTATTTTTCCAGGAGCGGTTTGAAATTTTTCGGATGCAGAAAAATTAGCTTATTACACAGTTTGCACTAAAACGATAGCTTACATTCTTTTTAAAATTTTGCAATACTTTGTGTCCCGGGTATCCCGCGGGAATTTCAAGTCAAGTGTGTATTTCTCATACTCATAACATTCTACAGTAACATTTATTCGACTTTAAAAGCTTTAGTCGGTTGTATTAATCTCTGTCTTCAACTAAATTACTTCCAGATATAAATTTCTGATAAAAGTATTAAATTTATGTAATATTTTATAACGATACCGAAGCTCACCTTAATTTTAAAAGCTCCAGAAACGTTTAATTTAAACAGTAGAATGGCATCATCCTATCTCTTACTCGACTGTTTACCTAATGGAATCTTTTACAAATTATGTTACATTTTATATTTTAATATTTTTAACATAAATCAGTATAATTTATGACTATATTCATAATGATGCTGTTTAAAAATGTAATCTGCTTATTGTTGTTTTTTAATAATAAAGACAAATCGTTTTTTTACAATATTATTGCATATAAAAGCGCATGTATTTATAATAGTCATTCTAGCTTTAACCGTGCTTGTATACAGAGAGCAGACTTAAAACGTTACGATGTCCGAAAATAAGACAATATTGTTGGTACTGTGCCTTTTTGTATTGGCAAATTACGTATGTACAGCAATGACAGGGTAAGTAAAGATCAATCTATCAATGTTACTATACCTACGCTTGTGCAATGTTCTTGCAATATGAATCCCAGCCAGCTACTTTATGCATTTCCAGTAATATACCTACATGCTTACCATAGGAGCATACGACTGTGGTGTTAGGACAAAAACTATAAAATGGATTTTTGTTGGAGCAAAGAAGATTATTTTTAAATATTTAAATTTACATGAACCATCTTGTTCAGTATTTCCCAATGTACTAGTGTAAGGTATTTGTCGCATCTAAAAAGTGGCGTCACTAAAAAACTTAAATATTTTATTTCATTTTAAAATTGTCTGAATATGACTGAATATGAATAAGACTGTCATTAAATTATGTGACATATTTTTTATATGCTGCAAAAAATTTTGGGAGCCACTTTTTTTTATTACAGGAGGTCAGTAGACAGGCAGACGGCCCACTTGATGGAAAGCGGTTACCATCGCCTATGGACATTTGCAACACCAACGGTGCTACAAATGCGCTGCTGCTCTCTTAAGGAAGACTGGAATCTGGTCACTAATGCCGGAACACAAATCAAGGTTATTTTGGCGACATACTTTAGACTAGGGGTGGTAGCCATCCACTCGGGCAAATGCCCTACCACCTGGCCACTTACTAAGCTTTGACTTTTCATCACCAATAGAATATCGTTAAAGTGGAAAGGGAATGTCCCAGAGGGTGCTCCATTCAAATAGATTATAACATTCTAAAAGTGACGTGTTTGTTCATGGAAGCTGTTTAAAAAAAACAACGCGACTGCATTATTTAAACGATGGAGAACACGACGCAATTGTTTTGAGACGTTTTATCTGTGTGCTCGGGATCAACGAAAAAACTACTGAGCAGATTTCGATGCTGTTTTCGCTGATCGATAGCAAATTCTTAGATATAAAATCTGTGCTACATTGCATCCCGCGAGAATTTTACTAGAAATTATTTAAAATTGCCAGATTAAAATAAAAGATTTACAATGTTATTTTTTACTGATCTATATCTATCTTATGACAGTTCCTGCAGGGACTAAATGATTAAAAAATTAATTACCCACTATGTAGATGCAGCGTTATTGTCAAATTGTGTTTTATTCGCAATGTATAATTGGATTCATATTTGTATACCACATTGCTTTATACTATAGAATAAAATGAAGACTTTTATATTATGATTAATAAAAATACACGCACTGATAGCTTAGCCCTATTTTAATCTAAACCAGTGTTAGTTGCTACTGTGGAACTCTACAACATGCGGGGACTGACATGCATTTGACTGATGCTCTTATTTCCATTAAATAAACTAGAAATGGACAACAATTTCACTTATCAAAACAATGAAAAAATTACACTGTTTCAAGTATTCTTTAAATTTCAGCCGGAGGTGACTTTCAAAGTTGACGTATACCGGAAGGCATACCAAGCAATTTACAAATGTATCAGTGAAACAGGTGTTAATCCAGAAGTTATCCAGACAATCAGAGCTGGCACTTACGATGCGGATGCAGCTTTTAAAAAATTCATGTATTGCGCCTATGTCAAGTCAGGATACGCCACAGAAGATGGGGATGTTAAAATAGATGACATCGCCAAAGAATTCCCTCCAGAATATAATATAATTACGTATTTAAAAAAATGCGTAAGCAATGACTCGGATCCAGTGGACAAGATATATAATTATTTCAAGTGTTACCAAGATACCTCGCCTGTACGATTGGGATTTTAAATAATATTTAAAATTCGCTCCGAAATATTTGTTTAGAAATATTGTTTTGGATTTAACTTAACACGCGTTTCTGTAATCTGAAATAATTCAATGTGTAAATTCTCCGAAACATTTTATCTGTAGATATTTCCGTGATGTTTCATGTATTGTATCAGGATATTTTTTTCTCAATCAGTATACAGGTTCCATGTTTTATGTTTATGAATAACTAGGGATCCTGGCACACGTTGTCCGGAAAAATGAAAAATCTAGAACTCGATTCCAGCGTTACCTACCGGATCTAGTTGTGAATCTAAATCAGCCCGGGACCCAAATACACATAAATTGACATTTAAAATCTTAGAAACCGATTCTAGCGCCAAGTAGGTATTATGTTTAGACTGACATGTTCAAACACGTAATATTTTTTTACTTAATGTAGTTTAAATACAAAATGAATAATTTGATTTTGGTCGGAATTTCTATCAACATTTAAAATGTAAAAAGTAGTTATAGTGACATAAATACTATATTTGGACATACGGCATTGCAAAGTTTTTTTGTAGATATCGGTATGTTCTCAAATATGGTAAAGCATTTTTTGTTCTATCATCAATAGTTTCCGCAGCTTATGCGATGAAAGGCATATTTTTATGGCTATTTTTTACACCTTGATTTTCTTAATTAAGTTTTAGTAGCGATCCCTATTTCATTCTGTATTAAGTATAGCTTATATTATTCTGGGATGAAAGAATCAAGAATGAATAAAATAATTCTTGAAATCAGTCAAGTAGTTTATGAGTTTATTTGTTAAAAACATACAAATCTTTCCTTTTTTGTATTATTAGTATAGATTAACGTTGTCATTAAAACATTGGGTTGGTAATAAAGTGTTAATATTACTGTTTGTTATGTGTTTATTTTAGGGTTCCAAAAGCTAAGGTTAAATTGGAATCCTAATGGTCTCCAGCTATGTATCTGTTAAACCTGTTCGTAAGTCCATTGATCCACCCGTCTATCTATGTTAACAGATGATTACCTTTAATCGGCCTGACAATGCAATGAACAGTGCAATACGAAGGGCGTCTTTCTTTTTTTATTGCAGGAGTTCAGCAAATAGGCAGATGACCCAGTTGATAGAAAGTAGTTACCATCGCCTATGGACATTTGCAACACCAAAGGTGCTACAAATACGCTGATGCACTCTTAATGGAGACTGGAACCTGTACACTTATGCCGAAACACACTTAAGGTTGTTATGGCGACTTAATTTAGACCAGGGGTGGTAGCCATCCAGTCGGGAAAATGACATACTTCCTGTAAAATTTTACATCGTGTTTCTTTTTAACAAGAACACCAGAAAACAATTGCGACGAACATGGACACATTAAAATTGCGAAAAAGAAACATAAAATCAATACTAACTAAATTTAGTAACTACCTAGATATGATGTTTATGGGTATCGTGCCCAACACTAGCGCTATAGTGTACTCTGAGCGTACACAGCACTAGCGCTTCCTCATCCATTCAGAAATCTCAATTTGTAATACTTATACTTGTAAAAATATTACAATGTAAATGTGTATTTATTAAAATAAAATATAATGAATCCACAAAATAACATGGAGTCAGGTGTGAACAGTTACCTTCTACTGGCAATGGAGTACTCAGGTAACCTTGCTGATAATTTCGAATCATGGCTACAAAAATTCTAGATATACGGCCAACGGGCTAGTTGAGTAGTTTCGGTAGTTTTGGCTGGTATTTTGGTAGTTTCGGCTGTTGTGGTAGTTCTGATTGTTTCTGTGGCTTTGATAGTTTTGGTAATTGTGGTAGTTTATGTAGTTTTGGTCGTCCATGTAGTTTACCGAGAGATAGGCGGGGATAGATTAAAGCTAGAACGGGTATAAATAGGGGATTAAAGTTTGTATGGGAGACCAATCATGTCTGAAGTTTATAGATGTATACTATGCATAATCTTTAAAAAAATGCAATAGTAATTTTACTTGATCTGTCTGTCTGGTTATCGAAAATGGGCATGGATAATTTTCATCCCGGGAGATGGGATAGTTTAAAGTAAAATAAAATAAAGTAAATCTTCAGAGGGCAAATAGTACCGACATAAAAATATAATAAATACGTACAATGTAACCAGTATTAACACCTGCTCTTCCTAATTTGCCTAACCTAACAAGGGGTACGCATAGGGTTGCCACCTTTTTATTTATGAAATAAAGTACATTGGTTATTACAGGTAAGAAAAAAAAATATTATCAAAATAAAGTACAATTTATTTTTCTTTATTATTATGTTTAAAAACATATTTTTTATAGCTTTTTGCAATTTGTGTCAAATAAGCATCTTTACTAAACATATGCACGGCATCTTTACATTCTATATTAAAGGAGTTTGGGTAAAAGTGGCTTGATTTTTTAAGTTTGAGGCCAGCGATTACATTTACACAGTAGATAGTATACAGTGATAAAAACACTTTTTGTTTCTCTAACATACATCTGAGCCGAAATATGTGAAAAAATTTAACCAATCATTTTTTATTAGATTTTGGGTTTTCGTGCACAAAACTTTTTAATCTGCAGTTTATTCGTAGTAATATAAGGGTAATAGTTCACTTTAATTTGATATGTCATATTATTTCAAAAGCCATGCACAATAACATGAATCTTGCAACAAATAACCTTGCATAAAACTTATACGGTAAAAAGGGGTCGATAGGCACGTTTCGTAATTTTGGATTCGATTATCTTTAATTATTTTTATGTCTGAATAAACGCTTACATTATTTTCAAATGAGTTTTATTGTTAATTTTATTATTTTATAATAATTTCATTGCTTTTACTCATGCATTTAGAAATAAATTGTCAAAATATAAAGGGGTTTGTTCGGAGGTTGGCATGATTTTTCTATGAGCGGCCACTTTTTTAAATATTGCTATTTTATAGTTCTATACTTGAGATACAAGACTATTAAAAAACTTGGTCGTGAGTCACATCGGAGCTGAGCTATTTAAGATCAAAATCGTGCTGCATGAACTTAAGGTATCAGTTTTATGCAAGGTTATTTGTTGCAAGATTATTTTTTGTGCATGGCTGTGCTGTGCACAGTGCATGTGTGCATGTGCTTTGAAATAATAAAGCATATCTAATTAAAGTGAACTATTACCCTAATTGAACATGTTTGTTATTAGAACAAAGGTGTATAAAAGAAGAGCTAAAGAGCCACAAGAGCTCGCCACATATTCACTCTGGTGGCATGGACCATTAATACTGTCCAACCATATGTATGCTCCTCAATATAATCAGCATCCTAATACATTACGAGACTTACCTGAAGTTAAAGCTAGAGTCTTGACTGATGAAACTTGTGTCATGTTTTGTAAAAGTCAGAATAGCATTTTATGTTTAGAGTTTATTTATAAGTATTCAAGCATAGGCAAAATGCATAGAATTTTGTCTTATGTGCGTCGTTTTTGTTTTAATTTAAGATATTTGTTATTAACTATTAAATATGAGCAACAAAGGTATTTTTCTGTTGAGACACAATTGCTTATACAAATAAAAGTTTAGATGGTATTTTTAAGGCATTAAATCCATTTATTGTCAGTAAAGGTTACATTTGCGTGTTTGTATGTTTTGCTACAAAAGCGGTTCATCATGAACTAGTTTCAAATCTCACAACGCCAGCTTTTCTAGCTTGCTTTAAGCGATTTGTATCTCGCCGTAGACTACCCAGTGATGTATATTCTGATAATGAATCTACGTTTAAGGGTACAAGGAACCAATTAGACGAACTGTACAAGCTGCTAGCTTCCAAAGTTCACAAACAACAGGTGCAATCACAAAGTGCTCAGGAGGGAATACGTTTTCACTTTATACCCAGTTACTCTCCTGTTATGGGTGGGCTTTGGGAGGCAGCAGTTAAGAGCACAAAATATTACCTAAAGAGAGTTGTACAGAGGGCTTTATTAATATATAAGAGCTGAATACTGTTCTGGTTCAAATTGAGTCAATTTTGAATAGTAGACCCTTAACACCTCTATCTACAGATATTACTGACTATTCATATCTAACACATGGTCATTTTTTGATTGGAACGGCTCTAAACACTTATCCAGAGCAGAATTTATCTGATTCTCATATAAATAGATTAAGTTTTTGGAATATATGTACGGGCATGTTTCAGCAGTTTTGGAAAATATGGAGGAAACATTATTTAAATGTATTACAAGGCCAAAGTGGCAAGATAATTATCCTAACATTAAGGTTGGTTCTTTAGTAATTTTAGTTGAAAACGATGTTCAGCCTTTGTTCTGGCCTATGGCTCGGGTAATCAACGTATTTCCAGGAACCGACGGTATAGTTAGAAGAGGTGAGGGCACAGAATGGTAACATTCATAGAAGATCAATTACAAAGGTTTGTTTACTGCCTATTGATGTTAATTAATTAATTCATGTTTTCTTTAGTTTCTCACTTCACTTCTCCCCTGGGAATATGTAGGAAACCTACATAGACACTGGCTGCATGGAAGCCTAAATATTTTATAATAATAAAACATGTCTAATAATTTTTAAGTCAGTTGCTATTGAACTGTTGATGAAAAATATTTATTATCTGCTATTCATTTAATACAAACTATAGTTGAAGTGAGCGCAGTTTTAATTTTGTATATGTACGCGCATACACCAGCAAATCTTAATACAGTCTGCTAAAATATAACTTTTAAATATAACTTTTAACTCTTTCTCTAAAGCTCTTTTACACATAATAAAAAGTAGTTGTTCTTATAATTACATTTAACACACAAAACCTTTTTACAATTATATTTATTAATCCACTAATTAGGTCTTCTATATCTATTATCACACGCGAAAAAAATAAAACGCTCACTATAATGACATTAAATGTGCACTTTATTTAGTTTTCGATATCGGGTTCTTCATACGCTTCGTTCTCTACATCATGCCTGATTATTGTATCTAGAAACTGAGCTGGACATATCCCATCCCAAATACCACACGATTGACATGACATGGGAATAACAACTGAAGCCCTCGTTCTCACAAAATATAGACATAGTAAGTTCGCCTCGAAACATGCCTGGATCGGATTCTTCCTCTCGAAAGCCATGGGTCGTTACAATCTAACTTAACTTTTGTGAAATCTTTCAGGTTAGGTTCTTTAAATATTTCAATTAAATACGTTCCGTTTTTTATGTGTTCACCATAATAGCTACGTGCTTGCTCTACTTGATATGTGCCCAGGGCATAAATGATGAGGTCATCATTGCTTAAAACTGGAAACTCATCTCCGCCAAGATCAGCGGCATTTATGGACTGAAAATGAGCCCGTTTTCTGTTTAGATTATTTTCTAACACATTTTCACTTAAGCTATTTTAATTACTAAACTTATTACTGTATACTTTCTACTGTATAAATGTAATCGCTGGCCACAAACTTAAAAGATCAAGCCATTTTTACCCAACCACAATGTATTTAATCACCCCATGAATTCTATTAACCCCATTTTACAGTATCTTAAGTTCACGCAGCACAATTTTGATCTTAAATAGCTCGGGTCTGATGTAACTTAGGATCAATTTTTTTTAATAGTCTTGAATTTCAAGTATAGAACTATTAAATAGTAATAGATAAAAAAGTGGCCGCTCATAAAAAAAATCATGCCAACCTCCGAACAAATTTATCCAATCCCCTTTAAAATAAATAAGTAATTCATTTTTTATTAAATAATGTATTCTTATCCACAATGTACTATAGCATAAATCTATAAAACTTTACATCGTACTCTAATTGCACTCAAACAGCTTTGCACGAAACAAACAAAAAAAAATTGTGACAATGATTGACACACTGACATTATTGGCATTTGATGTTAGGTTGCGTTCAGAAATTGTACAAAACGAGTGATTGAGTGATGTGGCGCTGGCGAGTGGCGACATCGATTCAACACCAAATCACCAATCGATAAATATCATTTAACAAAATAATCGACTAAACTTTGCAAAATCTCAAAGAAATCAAATCATGCGAAAAAAGTATTTTTGTGTACTTTATTGTTGTCATAAAGTATAAAGTACAATTGTCTGAAATAACGTACAATACTTTATAATAAAGTACGGGTGGCAACCCTACGTACGCACTAGAAATTGACCCGCGGTGCAAGCGCAAGGTAAAGTCTAGTACAAAAATGTAAATCTCGTACATGGACAGCAGATTAGTCTAAAATAAACTAGCACATACATTGTTGCGTAACACCAAAATAATGTTCCCTGAGTGAATTTTTAAATATCGCAAAGGATTTACTTTTTGTGATGTCAGTGGGCAAATAGTTCGAAAGAAATGGCAGCCTGCGTGGCAAAGGAGTTGAGTAAAATGTTGAAGAGTGTGCAGGTGCTATTAACAGTGGATTATTAATGGAGCGCAAATTGAGGGTTTGTGACGCATAAAGGAGATCGAAAGATTCCTTAAGGTAAGTATAAGGTATAAACAATATACGATATAGTTAATTGAGAAAATGAGTATTCCGGCGAAGTTAGATACCAAATATTTGAGCTTTTTGCGCTATTCACAAACGAGTTCATATTTTTTTAAACCAAATATGAACGTTCTGCAATCATCTTGTTTGCATAGATTTTGTGATATTAATATAGCAAGCATAGTTGAGTAATATAACATAATTGTACGCGCTGACCCGAAGCTAATAAAACCCCCCCGGATATGTCGTACGCACGAAACTGCTGAAGATGATAGTGCAATTTTGGTGCCTTCATTTATCGTGCAAATGTTTGTCTAATAAAAAAAGTAAATACAACAGACTATTATATAGACTTTTTTTGAGGCTGGGGGGGGGGCATATGCATATGCATTTCGCACATCCCGCAGGAATTTTTCTTGAATGCTTTTACTTACAACGATTCAACTGATTTTTCACTGTTCGATAGCAAATTTTGTGTTAAAAAATGCGATATATTTACCCCGGGAGTCCCGTGGGTAGTTTGCCGGGAGCGGTTTGAAATTTTTCGGATGCAGATAAATTAGCTTGTTACACAGTTTGCACTGAAACGATAGCTTACATTTTTTTAATTTTTGCAATACTTTGTATCCCAGGTATCCCGCGGGAATTTCAAGTCAAGTGTGTATTTCTCATACCCGTAACATTCTACAGTAATATTTATTGGACTGTAAAAGCTTTAATCGGTTGTATTAATCTATGTCTTCAACTAAATTACTTCCAGATATAAATTTCTGATCAAATTATAAAATTTATGTAATATTTTATAATGATACTGAAGATCACCTTAATTTTAAGAGCTCCAGAAACGTTTAACTAAAAGAGTAGAATGGCATCATCCGATCCTTTACTCGAATGTCTACGTAATGGAATATTTTACAAATTATGTTACACTCAAATGGCCTTACTTATAATCGTTTGTTAAATTTTAAGAAACTGCTCAGCAATTGATTAACGAAATCTTAAAAATCTTAAGGATAAGAGGTGGTGGTAAAGTAACTCATAAATAACTGAAAAATAACCAACATCGAGAGATACGTTTTAGTTTTTTTTTTTTTTTTTTTTTTTTTTTTCTGAGAGATAGTTTAAGTGACTGCTAAGAGGCAAGATGGCAAGTTTTATTTGAAACAGCCACTGATTAGGGGCTTAAGAGTCTCTTATTTAAGAGATGGCTAATCCTTTCTTAACGAGATTATTATAAGTAAGGCCCTTATATTTAATATTTTAACATAAATCAGTATAATTTATGACTACTCATAATGATACTGTTTAAAAATATAAATTGCTTATTGTTGAATTTGTTTTTTAATAATAAAGACAAATCGTTTTTTTACAATGTTATTGAATATAAAAGCGCATGTATTTGTAGTAGTCATTCTAGTTAGTCTAGTTCTAACCGTGCTTATATACAAAGCAGAAAGACTAAAACATTACAATGTCCGGCAATAAGACAATTCTGTTGATCTGTGCCTTTTTGTATTGGCAAATTACGTATGTACAGCAGATGACAGGGTAAGTAAAGATCAATCTATCAATGTTACTATACCTACACTTGTGCAATGTCTTGCAATGTGAATCCCAGAGTGTTACCTCATTCATTTCGTATAATGTACCTATATGTTTACCATAGGAGCATGCAACTATGGTGTTACCACGTTCAGATGCATGTCTCAATTTGATAAAATTTGTAAAATGGGTTTTTGTTGGTACCAAAGAAGATTATTTTTCAAATATTTGTATTTACATGAACCATCTTGTTCAGTATTTCCCAATGTATTAGTGTTAGGTATTCAGCGCGTCTAAAAAATGGCATCACTAAAAAACTTAAATATTAATTAAAATTAATTTAATTTAATATTTTTTGATCTGCTGCAAAAAATTTTGGTACCCACTTATTAGGAGGTCAGTAGACAAGCAAACGGCCCACTTGATGGAAAGCGGTTACCATCGCCTATGGACATTTGCAACACCAACGTTGCTACAAATGCGCTGCTGCTCTCTTAAGGAAGACTGGAACCTGTTCACTAATGCCGGAACACAAATCAAGGTTGTTTTGGCGACATATTTTAGACCAGGGTGGTAGCCATCCACTCGGGCAAATGCCCTACCACCTGGCCACTTACTAAGCTTTGACTTTTCATCACCAATACAATATCGTTAAAGTGGAAAGGGAATGTCCCAGAGGGTGCTCCATTCAAATAGATTATAACATTCTAAAAGGACGTGTTTGTTCATGGAAGCTGTTTAAAAAAAACAACGCGACTACATTATTTAAACGATGGAGAACACGACGCAATTGTTTTGAGACGTTTTATCTGTGTGCTCGGGATCCACGAAAAAACTACTGAGCTGATTTCGATGCGATTTCCGCTGATCGACAGGAAATTCTTGGACTTAAAATCTGCGCTACATTGCATTCTGAGAATCCCGCGAGAATTTTTCTAGAAATGTTTGAAAATGGCCAAATTAAAAAAACGATTTACAATTTAATTTTTTTACTGATCTATATCTATCTTACGACAGTTCCTGCAGGGACTAAATGATTAATAAATTCATTACCCACTATATAGAGGCAATGTTATTGTCAGATTGTGTTTTATTCGCAATGTTTAATTGGATTCATATTTGTATACCACATTGCTTTATACTATAGAATAAAATGAAGACATTTTATATTATGATTAATATAAATATATTCACTGATAGCTTAGCCCTATTTTAATCTAAATCAGTGTCTGTTGCTACTGTGGAACTCTCAATATGCAAGGACTGACATGCATTTGACTGATATTCTTATTTCCATTAAATAAACTAGAAATGGACTATAATCTCACTTATCAAAACAATGAAAAAAAATACAATGTTTCAAGTATTCTTTAAATTTCAGCCGGAGGTGACTTTCAAAGTCGACGTATACCGGAATGTATACCAAGCAATTTATAAATGTATCAGTGAAACAGGTGTTAATCCAGATGTAATCCAGACAGTCAGAGCTGGCAATTACGATGCGGATGCAGCTTTTAAAAAATTCATGTACTGCGCCTATGTCAAGTCAGGATACGCCACAGAAGATGGCGATATTAAAATAGATGACGTCGCTAAAGAATTCCCTCCAGAATATAATATAATTACATATTTAAAAAAATGCGTAAGCAATGATTCGGATCCAGTGGACAAAATATATAATTATTTCAAGTGTTACCAAGATACCGCGCCTGTACGCATGGGATTTTAAATATATAATTATAAAAACAAATATAATTTGAAATTCGCTGTGAAATATTTGTTTAGAAATAAGTTAACACGCGTTTTTGAATTAAATTAATATGTTTCTGAAATAACTCAATGTGTAAATTCTCCGAAACATTATATCTGTAGATATTTCCGTGATGTTTCATGTATCAGGATATTGTATTATATTAAGATATAATCATATTGTATCAGGATAATTTTTATCTCAATTAGTATATGGGTTTCATGTTTTATGTTTATTAATAACTAGCGTTCCTGGCAGACGTTGTCCTGAATCTCGAATATCTAGAAAATCTAGAACCTGTTTTCAGTGCCACCTACCGGATCTAATTATGAATCTAAACCATCCTGGGACCCAGAAACGAATAAAATATCATTAAATTCTAGAAACCGATTCCAGCGACAAGTATTTTTTTTAGGTACACTTTTTTAAACTCGTAATTTTTTTTAATGGAAGCCCTATTGGATCATTCAAAATGTAACATCTTCACGTATTGAAATAGTCTTAAATACAAAATGATTTATTTGGGTTAGAATTAATTAAAATGTATTTTCTATCAACTTCTTAAATGTAAAAAGTAGTTATAGTGACATCAATACGATATTTGGACATATGACATCGCGAAGTTTTTTGTAGATATCGGTATGTTCTTAAATATGGTAGTGCATTTTTGTTCTATCATCAATAGTTTCCGCAGCGCATGCGATGAAAAACTGTATGGATATTTTTTTACACCTTGGGTTACTTGATGAAGTTTTAGTAGGGATCCCTATTTTATTCTGTAATAAATATAGCTTATATTATTCAGGGATAACATAGCATTCTAATGGTGAAAGAAGTTTTGAAATCAGTCAAGTAGTTGTTGAGTTTATTTGGTACAAACATACAAAAATATAAATATTTCCTCTTTATAATATTAGTATACGTTAATGTTGTTATTAAAACATTGGGTTGATAATAAAGTGTTATTAATATTTTTGTTATTTTTTGTTTTAGGGTTCCAAAAGCTAAAGTTAAGTTGGAATCCTAATGGTCTCCTGTATATCTGTTAAACCTGTCTCTAGGTCCGTTGGTCCGCCCATCTATCTATGTATACACAGATGATTACCTTGAACCGGCCTGACGCCTGAAGTTTTATTCCCCTAACACTCTAAGATGCTTAGTATTTGGCAACACTTAATTGTCACTTCCCGTTCCGTTTCTTCCTATAATACAACAATACGTACTAAAATTAATCTCTGCATATTTAGACAACACATTTAACGTATATCACATAACATTAGTACAATGTAATCAATGATAATAAAGATGTTGGACAATTTATTTTATTTCAATAATATCTTTTTGGTGCATCGTGCTAACGCAGTAAACAGTGCAATACGAAGGACGTCTTTCTTTTTTTTATTGCAGGAGTTCAGCAGATAGGCAGACGGCGCACTTACTGGAAAGCAGTTACCATCGCCTCTGGATATTTGCAACACTAAAGGTACTACAAATGCGCTGCTGAACTCTTAAGGAGACTGAAACCTGTTCACTTATACCGAAATACACTTAAGGTTGTTATGGCGAAAAATTTAGACCAGGGTGGTAGCCATCCAGTCGGGCAAATGCCATACTACCTGGCAAATTTTACATCGTGTTTCTTTTTATCAAGAAAACCAGAAAACATTTGTGACGAACATGGATTTAGACACATTAAAATTGCGAAAAAGAAACATAAAATCAATACTAACTAGATTTAGTAACTACCTATATTTTGTAACTACCTAGATATGATGTTTATGGGTATCGTGTCCCAACACTGGCGCTATAGTGTACTCTGTGCGTACACATAACTAGCGCTTCCTCATCCATTAAGAAATCTCAATTTGTAATACTTATAGTTGTAAAAAATTTACAATAAAAGTTAAATGCAAATGTGTGTATTTATTAAAATAAAATATTATGAATCCACAAAATAACATGGCGTCAGGTGTGAATACCTTCCACTGGCAATGGAGTTCTCAGTTAACCTTGCTGATAATTTCAGATTATGGCTACAAAAATTCAAGTTATACGGCAAACGGGTTAGATAGAACGGGAAAATGTTGATTAGTAAAATCACACAAAATGGAAATACTTAAAGCTAGTGTTAGTAGAATTGATAGCTTAAAGTTTTGTTACAATTATTATGCTAGATTTACATAATAATACATACATAATTAGCAGTCCTTGCAGAAAACAGGGCATTTAGTTATTTTACACTCATTGCTTTTTTTTTTTTTTTTTTTTTTTTCTTTTATACATATTTGATATGTTTGTTTGCTTCTATATTTTTTTTTTTTTTTTTTTTTTCATTTTTACATGAACCAGATTTTTTTTCAATTCTTTTAAATCTTTTTTATTTATTGATTTACATTTTTACCTAGATTTACACTTGCAGGCAATTGAGAACGGGCACTTCAAACCTGCCAGCCAGGACTTTCACGATGTTGTTAGAGCCATCTCGAATCCTGCAGAGCAACAAGGCAGCTTTTTTCCTAGCAACAGCGTAATAGTCATCTACTCGTACTTCTGTAAACATACCTGATACGCTGCAGAACCAAGGCAGTCCCATCAACATCCTAAAACCATAACTGTATTGGACCAGCAAGCCGTTGGCAGCTTTTTGCGTATTGTTGGTCCACAAAGTACACGTTTAAAATACCTGACAGTAAGCTTTAAATAGGCTTTTTACTTTCTTACTACAGCATCCGAAGCGGCCAACCAACATATTGCATCGAACCGCCAGCATTCTGTGTTCCTTTCTCCATATCATTATGATCCTTGAGATCTTTGGTAACATAGTGACCAAGATATTTAAATCTATCAAGCAGATTTAATGTACTACCTTTCAATTTAACTGCAGCTACTTCGTTTGGATAACAGAACACAATGATCTCACTTTTCTTGTCATTATTTGACAGGTCATAAAATTGCGCATATAATTCACAAGAAAATAATATTAATAGTTAATTAATATAATTAATAGTTCTGTAAGTGCCTGATCGTCAGGCTTAGCTACACCATATCATCGGCGATACTCAAGTGTTGAAACTAACGCCATCAATTCGACATATAAACCTTCTACTCTTCAAGTTAACGATCAGTTCATGTATGTACAGGTTAAAAAGCTTGGGTGATGTTATTCCTCCCGGACTGACACCACATTCTAATATATATGGTTCCGACAGCTGATCAGCCCATATAACGCTAATTATCTGGTTATAATACCAAAACTGAAAAATATGTAACAGCTCTACTGGTACTTCCTTTCACGAAGCTATTTTTTACAGTAAACCATAGAAAACGTCAAAAGCCTTGAGAGGCAAACAAGCCAACAAGCAAGCATACAGATGTAATACATTGTGTATAGTATTGTTACGTGCGAGCGCACTTATGGATTGGAAGAAAACACCAGTTTTTGTTCAAAAGCTCTTTTGTTGACTTACACAGCCGCAGGTAATACCTCTCTGCAGGCTTACCCCTATACGCACGACTAACGATGCACAGTTCCGACGACAAGGTGTCTCGCTCACAATACCGACACCGATATTGCGTAGACCACCTCCTGCTTTTGCAGTGCTTACCTGCGGTAGTGTAGCTCGCTTCCGGTTTGTCCCTCGAACTCCGCTACACTTCTCCTTCACTTAACTGACCACTCAACTTGTCACTAAAATCACCACTATACTCGTCAGGGTCTTCCTTTAAACTCTTCTTCTATCGCACTTGTCGCTTCACTGCCTTGAACTGAACTCAACTCTAAACTACCCGGTAGGCGCGGCGCGCCTTACGCTCTTTATGTACCCGGAAGAATTTTCTAAACCCATCTATCTCTGTCTCTTCATTCCCGAACTTTTGATCGGGAACTTTCGCTAATACATCTATCCCTTTCTAACTTCTATCTATATGTTTCTTTCGTTCAGTCTATCCTTTATAACATCTACCTATCTCTGTTTTCGTTCATCTTCTATCCCTTTCTAAATATATCCATCCTTGTCTTTTCCTTCTAAAATGTTCTAGTTTTTCTAATAGTTCTAAAACTAACTAGATGATTCTACCATTATTTGCCTCAGTATTTATTGTACTGTATGTTTAGACAAAAAATAGCACTTTCGGTTGATCATCGATCACAGAAGCCGAACGATGCATCGTATAACTTTAAAAAGTGCTCTAAGCGCGCATCCAATAAACTATCCAGTATATATATCCTAAAATTAGCTAGAGAGATAGGCCGGTAGTTGATTTTGCCACATCTCCCGTTTTTGTTTTTAATGATTGGGACAACAATAATTTTCATTAAATTATGTGGAACGTATGAGTGACTCAGATAATTAAAAGGCAATAGAATTCTTGGTAGTTGAAGCCCAGCGCACTGAAGATGCTCGATGCTGTGTTCGTCATGATCTGATGATTTTCTGCGAGTTATTCTACTCATGTTTCGGTTACTTCTTTTGCTGAGAAACTGATCAGGTCCGAGTTGGAATAGCCTCCAGCATCGACCTCCCGCTGTGCTGAACCAAGCGGCGATTCGACCTGAAAATGTTTTAAAAACATGTTAGCAAATCTTTCTAGTTCATACGCTTCCCCTACACACGTCTGAAGACCCGGTTTGATGTCCAATTTACTGGTTGATTTCTAAAAATGCTTAAAGCTGTTATTTTTGCTATGGGAAGCTAAAATATCAAGCTGTATTGCTCTTGGTTATTTTGGCACCACTTGAAAGCTCAAAGCTAAGCAGTTTGAAGACTTTGTGAGCTGCATGCATTTTGTCATATACATATCAAATATTTTTTAGTTTCAAAAATATTTTTTGCTATTTTGATTAGTTTAATCATTTTAGTCAATTTGGTTATTTTCGTCATTTGGTTCATTTTGGTTGATTTGGTCGTTTTTGTCATTTTAGTCAATTTGGTAATTTTTCTCATTTATGTAGTTTATAGATAGATAGACAGAGGATAGAAGAATAAAACTCTAAAGGGTTGAAATAGAGGATGAAAGTTTATATGGGAGAACAATCATTTCTCAAGGTCATGGATATAAAAAAAATCATTTATGAACAAATGCAATAGTAACTCGATCTATCTGTCTGTTAAGCTTTCACGGAAAAACTACTAGGAGTACTGGGCTGGATTTGCTGTAACTTTATATACATGTAGTTTTAGTACCGAAAATGGGCATAAATACTTCCCACCATCCCAAAATGAAGGAAATCTTCCGGGAGCTATAATATCTCTAACATAAAAACTAATTATAATGTAATGGATTTAACGCCTGCTGTTTAAACAAAAGGCATGCACTACGGCTTGACAAGGCCCTTCCCAAATCCTTAAAATAATTACTGATGTTTTCATTTGGATTCTTAGCACATGTTTGAAAACTAATCTGCATAGTAAAAATTATATTACAAAGATTTATGACATAATTACATTTATTATTTACATGTTCCCATGCGGTTTTGTACCAAATAATTTTATTTGTCCAGAAATATAATATTTAAACGTAAGTCAAAGATCGTATCAAAAATCCATTGTTATTCGTTGTTTCATAATTGTTTTATGAATTATTAGTCTTATTTATAATGTTAACACATGACCAAAATACATTTGATTTTCTTCTATGAACTAACCTAAACTATCGACTTTGGTTACAATTAGATTAAAATAAGCGCTTTAACAAGCAATACGGCTACATACAATAAATAATACTAAAACACAGAGAACAGCTAGTACGAGAGGTGTCCCAAACGAAACTCTGCTTTCCGCACTAGCTCTCCTAGAGCCTGTCTCACAGTAGATTACGCTTCTGCCATAAATAGGTTTTTTTATTATTTTATAATAGATGATAGTAAGTACATTGATGCAATATAATTAGTGAGCAAAGTTGAAGTTTAGAATGAACTCATAAAATAAATGCTTATTATTATTATCAAGAAAGAAAAAGTGAGCAAATCTGCAGTTGTTTTTACCAGTCATTGTGATAAAAGCGGGCCGCTTGTGAAATCGTTGTTTGTCATTTTACAGTAGTTTTGCTCAGAAAATAACTGATAGAAGTCTTTACGTAAGGAAAAAACTTTATGAATAGAATTTTATTTTATCATCATATTTTTTAATTGGCTACTCTAGGCGCCTATTTTTATATAATTTTGAACTTTATATAAATAAATAATGACATCTTAAATAACATTACTAAGTATAAAATACCATGTTTTGAAATTAGAAGGCTTGTCATTTTATATAATTTGGCTTTTAAGACAAACAAGATTTAAAATAATATTAGTAAGTATAACAAATATTTTTTAAATTAGAAAGCTTTAAATCCGTCCTTATTCTGGCTGGCTGCATTCAAGCGCTGTCTGTGTCAGTGTGCTAATGTTAAATAAAACCGTTTAAAATGGTCTGCCGTTTTACTTTAAAGTCAGGAATTTCATACCTGTTGGAGGTATAAAAGGTACCTGACCGCATTAGTTTTATTTTGTTGATACGCTGAAGGTCAGCTTGATTAGTTGCCTTATATGGATGAAATGTAGTATTAATAATTATATAATTATGCAGTGCAAAGGGAAGGTAAAAAGGGAGCGGAGAGAAGAGCTAAGAAGTTGATAGACGACCAGCAATTCAATTCGGAAAGTGAGAATTGGAGTTTTACAATCTTATCCTACCGTGTCCCTTCCATCATCAAACAGATAGACGCACTGGTATGTGGCACCGTTATATGGTGGAAATACCCCCTATACGAACAAAGCGCTTTGCGTCCACCTTCATTATGCGATCCGCAAAGGAGTGGAACTCAATGCTGGAGTCTCTTTTTTTCGAAACCTACAACCTAGGTGTCTTCAAGCGAAATATTGGCTTCCAATGTGCCCACTCGAATTTTTGAACTATGATGTAGAAAACTCTTAAATATAGCTTTATCAACATAAAGCTTAAAATTATTAACATAAATCGATTAGAAGAAGATCCGTTGACCAATATTTGAGAAATGGGATAAATTCAATTAAATAGTTTGTTTTAGGATTTCCTAACAAAACAACGAACACATTGGGCTTATAACCTTTACGGAACCATTCGAAATATATGTCCCAACCCAGTAATTTATTTTATGTAAGTAAGTTTCATATAGTATAGAAGAAATTATATGCGAAACTTCACAGACTATGACTTCGAAAATAACACTAGCAAACTTTCTGAAAAACTATTAAAATTTTGAGACAAACATCTTGTCGTATTTTTCTTACACATTAATAATAATATGATAATTATGTTAATTTTGTACATTGTTTGCTTTATAGTTTATGTATATAATATTATAATTATGAGAGTAGCTGTTGCGATTGTAAAATATGTATATAATGTCATATACTTGAATGACTTTATTTCACAAGCGCATTTTTGTCAGAATAACAAAAGAGAAAACAATGATATCAAGATTTACAACAGTTTTCTGTTTAACTATTATCATGGGCTTAGTTATTGGTCGTTCTACGGATAATAGGGTAAGTGAGGAAAAGATATATTTTAAATTTAGGTAGCTATTTTACAAGAACTATGAATGTCAAAGAAGCAAGTGAGGTGTGTAAGAATAAGCCTAAATGGCGCTCTGTTGTTCGTGCCTACCCCGCAAGGGACCTGGCGTGATGTTATGTATGTATGTATTTTAGGAAAAATCAGAAACTATATATAATCCCCAAAGACTCCCGAAAGCCAATTAGATAAACTAGAGCGACCCAAAAACTTCTGCATTCGTTTCATATTTGGTTTAAGCAAACATTTCTGAATTTCGTAGTAAACTTGAGTGGCTTCCTATACACCTTCGCCGGAATGCTCATATATTATCCCTTTTGTATAATGTACTTACTTTTTAGCCCAAAAACGCCCTGCTATTTGAAGGAACGCTTTGCGTTCTTTGAAGAATGTTGTACAAAGCTCTTAACGTCATCAGCAAATCTGCGACTAATGACGCCAATACGTTCTACATAATTTTGACAGGATCTTTTACTGTGCAGGCTGTAAGGTTGAGGAATGCATTACCATTGAGCATCAAGAGTGCAAAGTTACATCTTTTACTAAACTCTTCAAAGATCACTATCTAAATTTGTAAACAGTAAATTATGTATGTGTATGTAATTCTATGTACATATATTTGTATATAAATATATATGTATATTTTTATTTACTATTAATAGCACTAGTATATATGATTGTATATATTTTAAACTATGCGCACTGAATACCGACCTATTATTAGAAATGTAAAGTTGCCTGGAAGAAATCTCTGTAAGCGATAAGACCGCCAATTGTACTTGTTAAATTATTGTTGACTCATGTATTCTTATGTGCAATAAAGAATATTCTATTATATTCAATTCTATCTTCATGTCGATCTGTCCGTATAAGTCACAGTCATTTTTTGAAAACTACTAGGTCCTACATAGATGAAATTTGATAAGATGTTGTAGCATATTTGGCGGTATCACATAATGTCGACAAGAAACAGTTTTAAGCTAATCGTATTTCTTTACTTCACTTCTCCTTCCTTCTATCCCATACCTATTTCATATCCTATTGTTTCTGTCTGATCCTCCCATCCCGTCCCCATGAACCCAAACATTTACCTAATCCCCATATACCTACTACCTTTTTACTACAGGAGTCTGCTGTAAGACAGACTGACGGCCCAACTGTGACTGACGGAAGTGGTTACCGTCGCCTATAAACATGTGTAGCACTAAATGTGCTATCAACGTCCCGCCGGACTTGTTGTTGGCCTGGAGTTTGGCCACTAATGCCAGAACAAAACTCAAAGTTCTTATGGCGGCGTGCTCCAGACTATATATATATATACATAACATAATACATGTAAGAATTAGCCTAAATGGCGCTCTGTTGTTCGTGCCTACCCCGCAAGGGACCTGGCGTGAAGTTATGTATGTATGTATAATACATGAATAGCATTATAAGAATGCAAATCGCTCTTGTATGGTTATTTGATTGGCATAGTCCAAATTTATCATTAGTATGATAACAATAGCCATAAATTTCCTTCAAGGCCGACAACACGCTGTCTGTAAACGAACATAGGCAACGGTAACCATATCGCGTAAAATGGACCGTTGGCATATCTTCTGTGTTCCAACAATAAATAATTATTATATAATCTATTTCCAGACGAGTGTGTCATTCGAAGAAGAAGTAACAAAGAAGATACATAATGCAATAGATCAGTGTAGTGCTGAAACAGGTGTCGAACGAGAAGTTTTGAAAATAGCCAGAGATGGTAATTATATGTCTGGCGACAAATACGAAAAGTTAATTCACTGTTGCTACGTAAAATCGGGCTACGCATATGAAAATGGTCGAATTAAGGTCAAAGAAGCAACAATGTTATTTCCAAAAGAATATGCTACACAAGTTGAAAAGGTTATAAGAGACTGTGACAAAGAGTTAAATGATCCGGTTAAAAATACGTACCAGGCCTTCGTTTGCTTCCAAGAAAATTCGCCTGTACGCATGGGCTTGTAAATGTAAGGGAATCCACTTCAATATTTCCTTTGTCGCTCAACAGACGGTTTTAACTCTGCTCCAACGGCTACTTCCTATATCTTACATTCACTTGCCTTACCATCAGTTGAACTTGTATGGAGCTAATGTCAATTTATAACCGATAATAAGCGAAAATAACGGTTCTTGAAATAAAGGAATACAGCATAAAGATTACATATTAATCAATAATTAACACACCCAAGAAATGTTGTTGATTCATTTTATATTTCTTAATAATTAAAATCGCCGTATCTTTTATAAGCAGATAATGCTGTTTTAACGTTATTTATTTTAATTATTTCAAACTTATATATTTATCACACAGTAATTTAATTGATTCACTAGCCCCTAAACTACTTTTCACTGTATTATAGGGGCTGCTGTCATGTCCCTTAATAAATACCTAGTTATAAAAAAGGGGCGAGATAAATAAGGGTAGAGGGGATTGGATAAGGGTATCAAATAGCGGGATGGAATAGGGGGACGGAAAAGTTACAAATCGGAATAATAATGGAGATGAAGTGGTCCACCTAGCCACCAGGTTCATCAAACTTAGCGCACGGGGCGACATGGTGTAGTAACTACGTATACTATATCAGAGTCCTGATTCAAGTCTTCTTGCCACATTTGGTCTCAACTAAGGACCCAGCTGAGTAAGAAACGAATTCCCCCTGCGTTATAAAATAAAGGGGGAGGGACAACTGGGCTACCCGAGCGTGGTATCCCGGTGATCGATCCAACCCTAAGAGCTATTATCAAGATAATATTCTAGCATGACTACAACGCATGAAGATGCAAATTATGCAAATCAACTAATCTACTTAACTGATACCAATTGAATCAGGCTCATTTTTTTATTACATGAGTTCAGCAGATAGACAGACGACCACGACCACTTGACGGAAAGTGGTTACAAATGTGCTGCCGCTCTCTAAACAAACACTGGAACCTGAGCACTAATGCCAGAACACAACTCAAGGTTGTTATGGCGGCATTCTCTACACCAGGGGTTGAAGCCATTCAGGCATACAAATACCCTACTATCTGGTTGTGGGTTGTTTTGTCGCCTCTTCGAGCCGCAGGAAGTTGTATTATTTCTCCCTTCTATACCATAAAAATATATGATTATAATAAACGCCAATAAAATAAAACCATGTTTTATTTAATACCTATAATATTTTTCGTTCATAAAAAGTTTTACAGTGTATATTTTCGATAAAAATCTGTTTTATAAATATGTTTCATAGATAGGTGATATAAACTTACAGTTGCAGTTGTATGTAACTCTTGATTAGAATCACATGCGTCATGATTTTTGATAGTTAGAACTCTTGTAAATTGAGACTGGTTTCATATATTTATGAACTACTAGCTATACCAGGCAAATATTGTCCTGCCCTTAAAAAAAAAATATAGAACCCGATTGCAGCACCAACTACCGGGACCAAATCTTAATATAAACCAATCTCGAATGCACTTGATCAAACACAAAAATAATTTCAACTAAATTCTGGAACCCCATTGCAGTGCCACTTACATGGTTCATATTTTAATCTAAACCATCCTAGCGTTCACTTGAGTGCACATAAAAATACATTTTAATTCTGGAATCCCATTGCAGCGCTACCTACCTGGTTCAAAATTAAATATAAAATAAAGAGTTTTAAGTCAAAAACCCTCATAGGCTTCTCGGGACACCTTACTAAAGTTTCACAATATGGATCAATGCTTTAGGAACACATTGAGGACACACATACAAACATTGATTTTTATTTTTATAGACACAGATTTTTTAAGCCAGAAACCTTTTTGGGCATTCTAAGAACACTTTACCAGAGTTTTATAGCAATCGGATCAATGGGTTAGGAACACATATTGCACAAACATTGATTTTTATTTATAAGAATTTTTCGAATAATACATTAGATTTTAGTGAACTGTTTATTTGCGCATCACAGTTGATTACCTTTATGATATCAACTGATTAAAAACTTAAAGGAAGGCAAATATTAAGATCAATAGCTTTTTATTTAACTAATATAGACATTTACATTTTCGCTCTTGTAACTTATTTTACGTACAACAGATATAAATTAAAGATTTAAGTAAGTATAAAAGAAAATATGGTTCTAAGATTTATATACTGAAAATACTTTTAAGCACTATTTAAAATGAACCATTATTAGTCAATAATTTAGAGCTGAAACATTTAGAGCTGAGCATTTAATGAAATAAAAAACTTCATCCAGTAGACAGGCAGTCAATCCACATGATGGAATACGGTTACCATCGCCTATAAACACTTGCAACACCAAAAGTGCTACAAATGCGCTGCTGCTCACTAAAGGAAAACTGGAGCCTGGCCACTAATGCCGAAACACATCTCAATGTTTTTATGGCGACATTCTATTGACCAGAGGTGGTAGCCATACAAACGGGTATATGCCGTACAATACCATATGACTGTGGGTTGTTTTGTCGCCTCTCGCGACGAGAATTAAGAATCTTATAACTAGTACAATCGGCGATCTTATCGCTAACAGCGATTTCTTCCATACAACCTTCTGGAGATAATTCTATATTTTTATTAATGGGTCGGTATTTAGTGCGCTTATTTGAAATAAATAAATACATAAATACACATACATATTTAAAAATAATAAAATACACATACATATTTGTATACAAATATATGTACATAGATTTATATAGACTTACAAAAATAAAGAAACTTCGTTTAAAAAATCGACTTCAAAAACTAAAAACTAAAAAGTATTAAATAACTTATTTCTAAAGCTATTATTATTATTAAAATATAATATCTTAAACATCTTAAAGTCGGTGCTTAGTAATTTTCAAAATATAGTAATTTTTATGTTTTACTTTGCATCGCCTTCAAGATGTTTTAGATATTATATATTAATAATAATAATAGCTTACCCGCAGGGGGGCTTTGTGGGAAAGCCTTAGGTGAGTAGCGACACCTCGTACCTGACTCCGGGGGCCAACACAAGGCCCCCGCCTCCGTGCTTGCCTTAGCCAGCCGGCACGGAGTAGAGATCGCTAGAGCTAAGACTCAAGCTCCAGGGGTGGAAGTGATAAATGGCATCACGTCAGAAGTATCTTCAGTGAACCTGCAGCCCACCTCTCGACACCCCTTAGCCACTTACACACATGTTGCCCCTGTCTTTTATGGCACTTTTAGGGGTCCATGCAGGGAGTGGCGAGTCACCGTCTGCCCATTTTTCCATGTTCCCTGAATTCCATGTACCACTAACAGTTCACCCCATTAGCCTGGTACTTTCTCTTCTCATTTCCCGCAATAGTCCTACACTGGCCGGGGCTTGTCCTTGGGTGCATTATTATATGGCGTAGACAGGGATAATTGCCGGTCAGTGTCACGCCACATTTAGATTAAATTTGTCAAGGGGCCTCTACGTGTTGGCCTCCCCGTGGCCCCACGCAAGCCCTCCATAAGTCCGGGCCATTTTTATGGCCTGTGGTCTTGATTATTTTATACTTTTTAGTTTTTGAAGTCGGTTTTTTTAAACGAAGTTTCTCTATTTTATTTGTTACTTTTTAGTGTCTAGCTATGTATGGATAGACCTTCTTGAAAATATAGGTCCCAAGAAACGGGAACAAAAAAATGTCCTAAAATGAAAAGTACTGGGCCAAACTATGTAAATTTTAGAGAACCAAACACTATTCCACGTCGAACAAAAAAGAATCACGTAAATCGGATCATAAATCGCAGAGTAATCGGTGTACATACATAAAAATACAAAAATCCCGACGAATTGAAACCTCCTCCTTTTTTTAAGTCGTTTAATAAATTACTGTTTACAAATTTAAATAGTGATCTTTGAGGAGTTTATTATAAGATGTAAGTGACTTTGCACTTCTGATACTCATCGGTAATGCATTCCACAACCTTCAGCCTATAAACCTTCACCTAGCTAAACTTCACACGTTTAACTATAGACACACATCTTCTTAAGATAAAAGTGTAAGTATAGTAATTAATTGTTATTAATTTTAATTATCTCGCACATTGTTTTTTTTTTGCTGGACCGGTTAACGGCCCACCTGATGGAAAGTAAAGTTAGGTTAACGGAAAAATTAAGATGCGCATAAAAACTCGTATGAGCAAAAGTTTATTGATCTAGTTATACGAAGAAGGAGTGTATATAAGCACTGAAAAATTATATGATTAGTACAGTTTAAATAGTTTAGTCTTTCCAGAAAGTTAATTAGTAATAATAAAAAATAAATTTAATGGTCAAAATGTTTGTTAAGCAGTCAATTTTATAGTTGTCGTTTTTGCAATTGTTTGTTCTGGACATCCTGTTGACCTTAGGGTAAGTTATTATTTGACGTTTTACGTAATAAACATTAGTTGTCGTTAACAACACGACCTTTTATAATCCAATTATGTATCACACAGTATGTAAGATACGGAGTCATCGACCATGACGTCAAGGCCCGAATATCAGCAGCTTGGGCCAAGTGGCGTGAGGTAACAGGTGTCATTTGCGACCCCAAAATGCCGGTTAAGTTAAAAGGACAGGTCTACAAATCCATTATTAGACCTGCTCTTTTATAGGCAGTGAGCAGTGGCCTGTACTTGACCGACACAAGAAGGAGCTGCGTGTCACGGAAATGAATATGCTACGGTGGATCTGTGGAGTCCCGCGAAAGGATCGCGTCAGGAACTCCCGCATCCGCGGCACCTTCAAGTGCGTGACATAGCGGACAAACTGCAGGAGAGTCGCTTACGCTGGTACGGCCACGTTTTACGGAAACCGGCTAGTTACGTAGGGAACAAATGTATAAGCATGCCGCCTCCGCCGGGTCCCGGTCAAACCGGTTGGGTAGGCCCAATACATGCTGGCTTGACGTTGTGAGGGACGAGATGTGTACCAACGGTCTCAACACAATGGATGCCGAAGATCGCGCGAAGTGGAGAAGAAAAAGTAGGAAAGTGGACCCTAGGCGTCGAAGTGATCGCTTCGAACACAACCGAGATTTAACACTCGGATGATGATGATGATGACAGTATGTAAGATACCATTGTACACAGTCGCCAACTTACAAAAAAAAAAAAAAAAAAAAAAAAAAAAAAAAAAAAAAAAAAAAAAAAAAAAAAAAAAAAACATTGTACACAGTCGCCAACTTACAATATATATTATGTTATTAAGATTTTCTGAAAGTTAAGTTAGTGAAATTATACTTTGAAAGGTTTTAGATGATGCTACAAGTCATTCCACACTCGCTTTTTAACGCAGAAAAACGCTACTTGTTCTTAATATTACATCAAATCATTAAAAAAGTAATAATCTTATAATTCCTGTGATTTACGAAGGTGACAGTGCTTTACTCGTGGTTGAACAGGTACATGCATATTAAAATAATGTGCGTGCTGGACGGAACAATCAATCAGCAGTCCAATCATACCGCTTCTGGTTTTATACACAAGTAAAGCCCGGTAAAATGCAAGAACTATATATAAGCTTTGTTAAAATAAAATTTTAAACCTAAAATTACATTTATTTACATAAAGAAGTTCCTACACATTTCACATATCTACGTTAAATTGTAACTAATCGTACTCACGACATTAAGTACCAAAAGTGATAAAAATATATTATTAATACATCGGAAATTGACTACCTAATTAGGATGGTTGCAAATTGTATCTTATGCTGATGATGTATAATTGTATACATATAAAATTTATCTATTTTTCAGCCTCAGTATGCCTTCTCACATGAGACAACACTAAAAATTCGAGGGGCAATGTCTATCTGTTTGGCTGAAACTGGTGCTGCTCCAAATTCCATAGAAGTCATAAGGCAAGGCAAATATTGTCTCGACGAGCCTTTCAAGAAATTCATTCACTGCTCATTCAGCAAATCCGGATATTCACACAGTGATGGCAGTATCAATATCTGCAAGACAGCAGCAGAATTCTCGGATGAAGAAAGAATGAAAGAGTTATGGAAAAATGCAATTTGAAGATCAGGAATAATCCTGTAGAACCTCGTTCGCTTTCTTTAAATGTTTTCAAGAAACCTCACCAGTGGTCGTTGCTTATTAAGATTATCCGAATTTTCAAAATATATTGTAGTGTAACGTATTTTTATGTACAGATGAAATTGTATAAAGGTCTAACAGAACATCCAGAGTCATTTGCGGGTTCTAGCATATCCTAATTTCTGGATTAAAAAACGTTATAATAGTTTATTCCGAAGATTATGAGGAACGAACTTAGTTAGATTTACATTTATATATTTAATAGAACGAATATGATTTTCCTTCACAAGTAACGCTAATCAAATTTGTAATATGAATCTGTAGTTGTTTTGACAGGAGCGTGCTTCCTTGTGAGAATACTGGGGTAAATTTATATAACGCTTAATAGTTTAAGTATTTAATTATTCATTTTTGCATGTAATTTAGATATCACGTATTGATTTAAATTGTATGTTGCTGAAGTAAAATGTGGTATAAAAATTACGTCCAATTAATTGTAGGACTGTAAGACGTTGTAAATACCAGTTGGCCACACCGGCATGGCATTACGTTGTGGCCAACTAATTAGCAAAAATTTGTCGATATTGGACTTGAATTTTTGTAAATTGTTTATAAGGATGTCCAATTCTGAAAAAAAAATAGAAATAATCTATAAAATAAAAGTAATAAATAATGTTACTAAAATGTATTGACTTTTATTTTCTTCATTGAAGCAAAATCTAATATATTTTTGGATTCATTAGGCAACTACTAAATTAGATGAAAGCGGATTCTTTTGAAGAATTGCTTAGTGAAATTGAGACCTGTCTTGATATAATGGTAATTATAAAACATGACCCAAAGATACACTTTATTTTGATAGTTGTTTATATACGTAATACAAATCTGCGAAAGCGGCCGCCTAAGGCCCTCTGATATTTTAACCTGTCACAGGTTACAGACTACACATATTAGAACTATAAATATGGTTACTAATAAGTAAATTTTTCTTTAAGTTAAATATTTCGTTAATGTTGCCTGGAAGAGGCGATAAGACAACATAATAATAATATAATATAAGTGTTATCTATCTATCTATTCTATCTCTGACACGTATCAAATATATGCCATATATTTCCCTGCTAGTATATCTAAGCATACTCGTACATACATGTGTCAATTTTACTAAAGGACTTTCCAAAATATTGTGATGAACGATAAGTATAAAATAATGTAAATTATAAAAATAGCCCGTAGTTATAATATAAAACGATTAGTATAAAAAAATTAATAATCTAACATGATACTTCTGAAGATTGAAAATAAAGACATATAAAATAAAAAGAAGATTGATTGAGATGATAATTCCATTCTTATTAGGTTTTTCACAACAAATTTTCACAAGATTTCGATAATCCGATTTTACATGTATGTACTAAATTCTAAAAATGGTTAGTCTGTTTTTCCTCTGTAGCGCAACACAAATAATATTAGCATTTATAATTGATTTTTAATCTAGAAATATATAAATTAAATTTAGAATTTAAAACTTTCTACGACCCTTGTCGGCACTCGGGAGTTCACGATCATTTACTCGACCCTCGTTAATCTTTCAATGTAGCAGACGATCCTTCATTCCATGAGTATGCAACAGAACTTCGTTTCGTAGTTTTCACAGTAATTAACACCATGGAGCTTTTCAAAAAGTGCGTAATCTGGTTTTAAGGTTTCAAAATTTCGACGAGTTAGGTTAGGCATTGGCTCTCGTAATCTTCATAGCCGTCAGGAACCACTTACCATCACCCGAACTGTGTCTTTTTTTAAAGCAAATATGTACGATGAAGGTACATATCACACGCTTAATTAATACTCCAATCAACACTATACAAAAAAGTGAACTTTAAAGGAGAGCCAAGCACGGTTTTTTCAAGCATAAACATCTGTATGATCACATACATGCATTATTGCAATGCCTTCCTTGCGGTATTTCTGTTACTTTTAAACAAGGATTAGTGTTGTAACACGTATTTCCATGTTTCACGATGGTTGTTTTTTTTCATAAATGTTGTATATAAAAATATCAAATTAATGTTACAATCTAATCTAAAAATACTAAAAAATATAACCTATATTAACTAAAAGTATTCTAACTAAGAAAGTGTCCATCAGCACTTATTGTATCTATTAAGGTGAAAAGACATTGTTGATGTGTTTTTAATAAGTTAGCACAGTACACTACACTTTAGTTTTGTCTATAGCACTAGTTCAGACGGTTTTGTCCTTTTGAGCCTTCTCGTCATATCCGTGTTGTTTCACGATGGATGACATTAAAATGTCGACTACATAAAATTTGAGATAGTGTCTGTATTGGATTAAGCGTGCGAAACGTATAAGTTATATATAACAGTACATATAAATAAAAGTTCATAGAACTAAGAGTAAAGCGTATGGATGTACAGTAACGATTTACGGCATTTAAACTTGAAATACATTAGAAGCAAGTACAGTATTAATTAAGAGTCATCAAAATGGGGTCGAAAATATACCTAAGTTTTGTTTTGGCGACTCTGTCTGTTACTTCTATTTTTTCACGACTACCAGCTGCAATCGACTGGCAGTGAAATTCAGCTGATGAGTAAATTATATTTTTGTATTTATTTATTACAGTTACATAATTGAATTAACACTGTGTTTTGAGGAGTTACAACGACGGATGTGTTCAGTCTCGTAAAGTAGCAGCCGCATTTCCGAAGATTAAGAAATAATAGACACTTAAATAAAAAAAACTGGAATATCGAAAAGGTTCTATTAAAAAATATTTATACTATTTAAAAGTTTGCAAAATAAAACAACTGTATTTTTTTATGTATAAAATCTTTAATGGAACTACAATTTTCTACTCTGAATTTCTTAACTGTACGAATAGCGCATTGGCAGTAAGTAAAAGTGAAATACTCGTTTATGGTGCAATTTTAATTTACTTAGAACTGTATTATTGTAAAGAAATAGCGATTAAAAAAGATTTCACAAATTGTAATATTTATGCAACATACAATTTAATTTAAAGATGCATGTAATTTAGCTACCACCTGTTAGTGTAGTTTGAATAAAATATGTTTACTGCCATTTACTCTTACAACAGTCTAAAAAGTTATATAATTGAGTTTGACAATTAAGACATATATCGTATTTTAATTATACTATCATAAAGTTATATTAATTAGCAGCCATTGAGTAATGTTTCTAATCAATAAACAATATTCGCAATTAAATCTCTCCTTAGTAAAACCACTCATAAAACACACATGCCACAATGAAATAAAAATCTTAAAAATCTACAGTCGGTAACAAGAATCTTTACTTAGAATTCCAGGTACTAACAACGAGTTTCTCTTACATCATTTTCTGAGGACATATAACTGATTTCATCGGTTATATCATCTTTAGGAGAAATAGTTCTACTGTTATCACTTTCGTAGTCTTCATTGTTATACTCATCATATTCACCATCATCTGCAAACGCGAGATTTCTTATATCGTATGAAGAATAGACTAATTCGCCATCTATATTAACAGCACCAAACTCTTCCATATTAGGACCAAATACATTATTGTTTCTTAGCTCATAGTACCGTTGTCTGTCTTCAATTCTATAAAAGTCAAGACTTTGTTGTTTTCTAATCAGATTAAAGTGTTCGTCCAATGGGACAAAATATGTCTTAATGTAGCCAGCACCTTTAACAAATGTTTCACCTCGATATGTTGTAAGTATATCACATTCATCTAGAATTATCGCCGTGTTTTCGGTAACCTGCAATAATCCAAAATATTTAGTATGGAAAATTCCACACAATCATACAATAGTTTGATTGATATATTAATACTTGAATTTTTCCAGTTTCACCAGTGGAGTCCATCCTAGAAGCCATATTTACAGCATGACCCCAGATATCATACAGTGGTTTCAAAGATCCAACAACCCCTGCCGCAACTTCGCCGTTTGAAATTCCTGCAATAATTAATTTATAAATAACTTACTATCATTAAATGTATACATAAATTACAGATCATGCCGTATAAACATACCTATTCTTAAATTAACACCATCAAAACTTTGAAACGAGCCTCTATTAAAATTTTGAAGTTGCATCATCATTGCTGCTGCAAATTCGACCATTGTGACCACGAGTGCTCTGTTATAAGGATTATTTTGTGGTATATTTGAGTTCAATGACCTCGAGTCCAATGACTCTCTTCTATTTGGGTCTAGGCCACAAGCAGCCATGTATGTCCATCCAGCCATTTTTATCTTTTCTACTTTATACACCGACGCTCCGGTGAGCAATAGCTAAAATTTAACGTTATTTTATAGCGCATAGTCTTGTAACAAAATTATGACTCATGTCTGATATTATGATTAGACGTAAATATAATATGTTGATAAGTACCCTGTCAAAATCAGAAATTATTTCGTCAAGTATGCTCAATACGAATTTGTCACTCATATCGCTGTCTGATTCCACACCCAATTTATAGTCGGTAAGAGATGCAAACATTACAGCAACATTGTCGTATTTCTCATAGTATAATTCATCAATAGATCTGTTTAGATTCAAGTATACTTGCACTGAAAAAGAAATAAAATTAGTAATCATTTAATATGTCTAAAAAATGTTGATGTGGCATTTTTACTTACCTACATGTGCTGGTAATATATTTTCTAGCAGCATGTTATTGACCTTTAACATGGTTTGTGCTTCTTGTTGTTCTTCGCTAAGTTGCAGTTGCCATAAATGATCTAATCTGTTTCTGTACTCAGTAGTTCTATCAATCCAATACAATGTTATTGTAATGAACATAACAGAGAGAGTGTGAGAAATTCTTGGGTCTAAGCCAATGTTCCACGTTGCATCTTCAGCGAACAAAGAAGATTTTACCTCCCAAACTACCCAAAGGTAAAAAATCGTCATGCCACCGGCTACGACCCATTTGAATATAAAGAACACTCTACTGAAAAGGAAATTCAATAACAATGCCAACCCCCAACATTGCGTAACATGCTAAAATGATAAAAAACAACATTAGTAGTTAGTCAGATGCATTGAGATTATTATATCACAAATTATAGAATAATGATTACCCACGACGAAACACAGTTCGATAGAACGGATTCCGCTTCAAAAGATTCAACTTCTGCTTCGGTGCAACCGATAATATTAATAACAGACGTTGCAGCAAGGCCAATGCTTATTATCAAGTATATGATAGTACGTATCTTAGCAGATCGTATAATCTTTGAAGATATATCATAAATAAGTCGTAAGTATTTGTTTCGGGGCTCGTCTATACCCTTATATTTAGTCCATAAAAATTGAAACCATGTTAACGGCTGCAGTAAAATCAATATTAGGAACAAAGTTCCAAAGATCATCCATGTGTACCATCGGAATCCTCGAAGCCTTAAAGTAATATAGAGATCACATCAATATTTCATCTCATACATATGCCGATCGTTTTATTAATAACTAGTATACTAACCAATTTGTTGTCAGTCCATTAATGAGTAGTATTAAAGATGAAATAATCAAGCAACATGATATGTAATATTTGAATAATGGATCCGGTAGACGAAGGAAAGCTTTTTCTAATGAGGTATTTTTGTACATCAGGACAAATCTGTTTAGCTTTGATTCTTTCTTAAAATATTCTCTGAAATTTACAATATAGTTTATAAATTATGGTGGTTTCAGCCAACACTATTACGTATAGTATATACATAAATTCTAAATTTAACGTTTTTACAATTATTTTCCTTACAATTACAATGACTATTCAAAAACAAATTATTATTGTTTTAGTCAAGAATACAATGAATGTTTTTCACAGCACAAACAAGAATAAACTTACTATGTTACTGGATATTATCATAATACAAAAATAAGTAAAACCACGCGAATATATAAACCCGAATGTATGTTAATGGGCAAAACATAATTATATGTTGCTTTAAACATATTATGCGTATACTAAAGTATTATACGACGTTTATGTCAAAAAATGGAGTTAAAATTGTAATTGATATGTAACCCGTGTATTAACTTAAAACTGTAAACTTACTTGGCATTCGTCATATCGTCAATCTCCTTTGCCATTTGAGCATCAGCAGCTTTCAACATTTGCTGATATTCTACCAAATTTTCATCCATGAAAGTTGTAGTTCGCCTTGCATTTGTAGAATGTCTATTTTCCGATCGCTACTAGAAATACATATAATTTGTCACATACGTAGCTTTCTGCTATTATTTTTTTGAACAATAATAACGTAACAATGAACAACTTACTCTTGATCCTGAAGGCTTAGGAATTATTTTATTAAACCCCAGGGATGCTCTACGGAATGGTTTATAGTCAACTGCCTGTGAACACATTAGTATTATGTAGAAATAGAATTTCTAAAAAAGTTGGCCTATATTCAATATAAGTGTTTTAAATTTTAATGTTTTTTTAAATAATTTAAAATAAAATAATTGCATATAAAAGTGAAAGAGCAGATATTGAAAATACTACCTTTGCGTTTTAACTTTAAATATAATATTTGACAAGAAAATTACTGTTACCTTCGGGCTTCATCTGGATGATGTTATAGGTATAAGACATTTGACGCCGATGTGGTGCTGGGTGTAATGGGTTAATTGTGATAAGATCTCGTTTTTAATTGTGAATGACGTTAAATATTAACAGATAACGTATGTGTAAACACAACAAGCTGTTCAATAATTACGCTATGAATAAGACGCATTTGACTAATAGACTGGTAAACAAGTGCCTTTGGGACCAACTTTTTTCAGCAGTCTCCAAAATTATAAATGAGGTGTCATTCGATTCGGAATGGCATCTAGATGATTTTTGAAAAAAATGAAGTTCCGCTTGCAAAAATTGTAAAGTTATTAACAATTAACTAAAAATAAAAAATGAAAATAAACATTTAATTTTTCAACTATCTAAAGCTCAGAATGCTTAAGAAAGAAAATCTTCAAATTTAACAAACACACGATGTCGCAAAAATAATAATATTTTACTATGAAATAAATGAAAATTGTATAAAATTATTTCAAGCAGATATTGTCAATTATCTATCAGTAGTGTGAATTTTTCAAATTTCATAAGTATGTTTAAATAACATTATTCAAAGGCGATGTGTGGCTTGCGTAAGCCAGATACCGTTTCGACCGTATTTCATCCCTCTGGAATTATAAATATTGATTTACAGTCAGCAAATTTTTAAAATCCTCTCTTTGAATCTTTTAAATTGAAAAATTCATACTTTTGAATATTGCAAAAAAACCTTTTTAGTTAATTGAAAACTTCATTTTTTTCAAAAATCATCTAGATGCCATTCCGAATCGAATCCCGACACCTCATTTATAATTTTCGGAGACTGCTGAAAAAAGTTGGTCCAAAAGGCACTTGTTTACCAGTCTATAACAGTTAATAATAACTTTAACATTATCGCAGATGCAACCCGAGCATGAGAGATAAAAATTGTAGTTTTTTATTCAAAATACCAATATATAGGTACTTACTCTTATTGGTCTTGACAGGAGAAATGTTTCTAACTTATTTTGCATAATAAAAGAATCGTTCTGAGATGCAAAGTTTGGTTCAATAATATATTCTCTTGCAAAATCTAATATTAATTCAAGCGTTTGTTTTGTGATATGTACTTTTCTGAAAGTAAAAATGTGCTTTTTAGCATTACTTTATACATATTAAAACCAATTGAAAAATAAATTACACGGCAGTTTTAAAAGCTCGTAAAAAAAGGTACGTAGCTCGTCCAACTTGAATAATCTATAGTTGTACTGTATTTATTTTTTCTTCAAATAAATAGTTATTATGATAATAATTTACCCAGCTTTTCCAGTTGACTCCATTTTATTTGCAATCGTCACATCCTTGGACCAAATGTCATACTGCCATTTCCTTATACCAATTAATCCGCTTAATATTTTCCCAGAGTGGACACCAATTCTCATATCAATATTTAATGATCGTTTATCTCTAAAAAAACTCATCATAAAGACATTGTTTTTACACAGTTTTAATAAAAAATAACTTTATTGTACATTTTTATGTTTTTTTTATATATTATGTAGATTTTTTTTGTATGGGTTTATGTAAGCATGTATAATCTATAACTGCCACGCTTGGCTTGCTTGAATTTTAAATTTGAATAAGAATGTAAGTTATCGTTTAAGAGGGTTGGAAGAAAAATTTAGTAGAAGACAGTGACGAGTTTAGTGGAGAGTTTAGCAAAGAGCTTAGTGGTCAGTTTAGTAAAGTTTAAGAGGAGATCAAGAAGCGAGATACGTGCGATAAATTTGAAGGTGAGCTCCGCAGCAGCATATGGTGGTCTACGCAATATCGGCGATGGTATTTTACGCGTGACAATATTACGGATGTCAAAAAAGTATTACCACTATTCGGATATATTCATATTCATGCGTTGACACTTTGGCTAAAATGTCATTTTCATTTATGAATAAGAAACTAGAAATATCGATATCACGGAGTTATACCTCAACATTTACATCTTCGTCATTAGAAGTAGGCACTTATCAAAATAATATTTTGCTTTTCGTTGTATTTTAGCTTATTCACGTAATTATTTTTTTTGGTTTAAAAAAGAACTATGGATTTGAATGACTTTTCTTCCTCAGTCATAAAATTAGTTTGTTTTGATATTTAAGCTAATCACTAATCTCGATAATTAGCGTTACATTTCATTTTACCTTTAAAGCTTGCAAGCATAGCCTGAAAACATAGATATACGGCAATCAATTACAAGACGCTCAAAAGTAAATAAAATATATCTTGTTACCTAACATCCTTTATAATATGAATCATTTCAAGTCCCAAATCTACACAGTTTTTCGCATGATAAGGTGTAGGTTTTGGTATGCCACTGACACAGTAATAGCAGTCACCAAGAAATTTTATCCTCAGTACATCATATTCCTGTAAAACAATTATTTCGAAAAAAGGGACTTTTTAACCCATTAAAAATAAATAAATAATTATTTTTCTTATTCTGCTATGTATAATTTCAAATAACAAATCCTTTAAACTCATTTCAGATCTCAGGATCTTCTTTTATTTGGCTGATCGGAGGACAAAACAGTTATTGTGGTTCATTAATGTGTAATCGATATTTGATTTATATGATGTTGGTATAAGACGGATCAACCAAATTGAATCAATTTATTATAGTTGAAAGGCACAAAACTGAAAAAGACACTATGTTATTCAATGACATTTAATGAGTCAGTTGATATTAATATGGATCACTTTAGTTGATTCATCTAAATTTAAAAACGTAATGAATCGTCTAATATCAGTTCCCAGATTCTATTTTTTTGGAAGATATAATCTCTATATATAAAATGTAATACCGCTGATATTGTATGAATACCCTAAGTTAATCGATTACCACCGCATCACTAGATACTACTAATTAAGATAATATCTGCGTAATCCGCATCTTCCTCAATGATCGGGGACTATGGTTTCAAACAAATTCGTTTTCGCGTGGTATCTATTGCTAAGTGATCCGTGTATCAAGGGTGAGGCATACTTTCAATAATTTTTTTTATATTCCAATACATATTTGCATTGGTTAGGTAGCGAGTTAACTTGCGTAACTAATGAGTTGCCATCACTTAGAAAGATACTTACTACAATACTTAACACAATAATTACTATTCAAATGATGATAAGGGCTTATCACGCCAGTTTAGCTAGATAAGCGCTTCTTAAGTGGTGGAAATAAAAGTACAACAATATTTTTATAGTACTCATAATTATAAGATATAGTTAGATATGTTATTATGTTATTAATATGAATTCTATAACAAACCTCGGAAGCTTCGTCAAATCTGCCAAATAATTCATTCAATAACTCAACCATCCGCATGGGGGATAAAGTTGTGGATATCATTGTATAATTTACAACATCCGCGTACAAAATGCTCACATTGTCATGTTCTTCAACGTACAGCTGACTAAAAATACTCATATAAGATATTAAGCATATTAAAAGTAGTAAAATATTTTGTGATTCATATTAACTACAGGAAAAACTTAATTTAACTAACTTATAATATAATTTAAGATTATAGGTTTTTATGTGTTTTTTTACATAAATACTTACATAATTATCTTAATATTATTAAAATAATTAGTGAATGAAAACTCTTTGACGTTACACAAATAAATTAGTTTCAAATAAATTTATCTTTATGTATTTCGTTCTATTTTTTTCCAACATGCTTACATTCATATACATTAAATATAATGTAAGCATATTTTCGACTCTGGCACAGAAACCTCATAGGTTTGTTCGTGCCTCAGGGAGTCATGTAAAATATGTAAATGTTAAAATATATATTTAATACAATAAAACTAAAACAAAATAAACAGTAAAAATATACGTTACACAACTTTAAATTTGGAAAACTGAAAAAAAATCATTTTGAAGGTTAATTACTGCAATATTTCACTTAGTTCAATTTAAAGTCTATTTAAAGGTATGTTAAATATGTCTATGTCTATTGAATATATTTCTAAACACTGACCATTTTAATATATTCTATTAAACAAATAGGTACTAAAATTATTGTGTTTCTACTAGTTGAACATCTTTCCTAAATCAGAACAGACAATTTATCATACAAGCTGTTTACATAATAGGTATACAAAAATATACAATCATAAGAACATGTCGTGTATTTAAGACATTATCAGTGAATCATTTCGTAGTTATTATTTGTTGCATTTTTGTTGTATTGTTTTTGATTTGTGTAAAATAATAAAAAATATGGACCTACTCACTTAAAAGATCGCATCGTGTAACTCAAATTATGAGTTTGCAGTCCTAAAAACATAGATCTTATATCTTGTCGTACTTTGGATACTATATGTTCCGGAAGAATGCTCATCATCAAACGTTCCTAAAAATAAATAAGTTGAGTGTCTCGCAGTCCAGTAATTTCTAAGATAAAATACTGTAACATACAGACAGGACTGATGGACAGCCACCTATGGATGGAGATTATATATAAGAGTTACGTTTTTGCTAGAATTGCTACGAAATCCAAATGAAGAAGGAATACAATTTTGTTATTTTTGGAAACGATATAATTGTTTGCATTTTCTACTCTTAATAATTATATCTGTTAGCGCCGGTCAGTGTCACGCCACATTCGCCGCACAAAACACGATTAGCTTTGAGCTAATAGTGTTTGGTGCGATGAGTGTACTTGATGGCTCACTTCCCCTCCCTTTATCCAATGTTCCATATCCCACCCTCCACTCCAATCCCATATCCCTTCTCTGTGCTATCTCATTCCTCTTGTCTAATTTCATCTCCTATCTGATCCTCTTTATCCTATCCTTAAGGCTGGCAACACGTTGGCTTCGCCCCTGGTGTTGCAGACTACTTAGGCGACGGCAACCACTTTCAACAAGCTGGGTGTTTTGCCTGTTCAGACATAATTAAAAAAATAAACTATTGTCCTAAATTTACCTCTTGGTCTTTAACAAACTTCAAGCGCAAGGTACTTTCTACACACGCTCGTCTATCTAAAAAGGAGCGTCGCGTCACTATTTCATTCATCAGTCGAAAATATATTCCCATTAAATTCACGCCAAGTAAGTAAATTACATCTGATGATACCTACAACAAAAAAAAACAACAAAAAAATAACATCTATACTTAGACTAAGACTAGACATAGACTAAGTATCTATACTGATAAAATTAAAGTGTTTGTCTGTAAGAACAGCCCATAGCTGTCCCACTGCTGTGCTCGTGCCTCCCACGATAGGGAATGGACAGTATACCCGCCACGCTTGTCCAAGGCGGCTTGGCAGGTTTGACACATAGCTTATCTGGCTGTGCAGGTTGCATCAGGATGTTTTCCTTCACCGTTATTAGCACATGGTAATTGTAACAATATGCATATAAGGTCAGAAAACTTTCTAAGCGGTGCATGTGTTCCGGCCAAGATTGAACCCGCACCCTTTGAGTTTGGGACGCGTGCATTAACCATCACGCTACCACGACTTTCTAGTATATTACAGTTGTTTTATTTGAATTTCTTCAATGTACAGACATGATATTTTAGAATTTATAGATAGATATATGTAAATCTCTCTGCCAAATCAACTTTCAGATATAATTGTCTGAATATCAATACATTAAGTTGTTATCAAAGTTCAGATTTAAAAGTATGATTGATTGTGTAAAAAGTTATTTAAATGAGACATGATTTGTTAAATGTTAATCCTCGTGTAATCCTTAACCGGGGAAAAACCGAGATAATAATAAAATTAATACTAATTTACAAACTTAAAAGGTTTGTTTGTATGTGTTTGGCAGTTTATTCTTTCTTTCTTCAATATCAAGTCATAATAATATAGAGTTACATTATATAATAGTTACAATATGGGGCTCATGAAACGGAGTAAATAGCTATTTTTTTAACGAGATTGGCCACATGCAGACCCCCTTTTTTTGCAAATGTTTCTACTTTTTCTTCTCTTTAAATATAGCTTTGTATAATTCGATAGTCTAGCCAGTGTTAAGTATTTATGACTATTCCTATTTTGAAACTAGCTTCATATTAAAGCCTTAGCCAAATTGTAGGTCTTCGACTGACACCAAGCAAGCGAGTTCATGTGACACCTCGAATGCATGTATTTTCAATAAATAGTTGAGATTTTTAACACAAATACGTTTTATAAAATAACAATCAATATTCTACAACTATTGTTCATTTTCGTCATGGTATCGAAAGGGCTAGCGCACGAACCCACACTCAAAGGGCACGGGTGTGATCCTGCCCATAACGCATGCAGCACTTAGGCAGTTTTTTGCCCTAATGTCTATATTGTTACAATTACCACCTGTTAACAACGGTGAAGGAAAATATAGTGATGCAACCGATATAAATAATAATAATAATATAAATAAAATATATCGAGATAACCGATGTGTCAAGTCTGCCGAGCTGCCTTGGGCGAGCATGGCAGGAATACTGTCCATTCCCATATAATAAGAGGCCCGAGGCCAGCAGTGGGACATTTATGGGCTTTCTTATATACACACATAGATATACATATATTGTTAATTTTAGCAGTATTATTTTTTGAAGAAATAAACTGCATAACAAAACATTACCCTTAAAGCTGCCTCTAAAAACTCCTTGCCTTATGGGCAACGGTAACAACTCGCCTTCAGGTGGACGGTTTCGACTTCGCTTTCCTTACAATCAAACATAAAAACAGCCTATAAATGTTTGAATAGGCTAGATAAGGCGCTAGCCTTCGTTTTAAGTATTCGATAAGGTACCTCTGGTTCAAAGTCGGCTATGGTCTAGGCGTTAAGAATAAGCCTCGATGTTTGTTTTATTATTTGCTCAATAAGGGAATTAAAATTTCGATTTTGATGAAGTTTTAATAAGTTCTGAAGGAAACTGACCTGAAGCATGAACCAATAACATAGTAGGAATGACAATCTTAATAAATATATTAAGATAAGATAAGATACAGGTAATTAATTATTCTCTTATTTCTGTCGTTTTATTTTTTTAAAACGCAATTTTTAGATTAAATCCATCTTTAATAATAATAATCCAAATTTAATAAATGATTATATTTTTCAATTAAACTTTTACTTGGTAATGATCACTTCTTGTCTTCTTCTTCTTCCTTGACCTAAGTATACGCGAAAGAAGACGCGTGCACATTAATATGACCATTTTAACATGAAACACGTCGTCAGTCAATCGCAGCCCGCAGCTGGAAGTAGGCCTCCCCAAGTTGGCGCCACTCATCCTATCCCGTCTTCCGACTACCTCATCCAGCGCTTTGACCTTGCGCAGGTCGTCGGTCCATCGGGCTGGAAGGCGTCCGGCACTACGTTTACTGATACGCGGTTTCCACTTCAAAACTCGTCTGCTCCATTGGCCAACGGCCATCGGCCATCGGCCCTGTGGCAGGCGTGACCGACCCACTGCCACTTCAACTTGCTAATTTTGTTCTCTTACCAATATCCTCATTTCTAATTCTATCCATAACAGAACCCAACACAGCTAGCTAGCTCTGTGAGCGACTTGAAATATTATCACTTAGTTACTATCACTATTCTCAACACGACAAAGAATCTATTGAAGAAAGTAAACTGTGCTGAATGTTAGCAGATTTGAAAATAAAAGGAAATGTTAGTCAGAAGAAACTTACATAATACAAACTCACCACAATACTCATTTTCGGATTCTGATCGTATGTGAAAAATGCAAATATCAGTACGTAGAATACGCTGACCAATGTGCCTAGTAAAATGACCAGAAAATTATTTCGCATCGGTAGAAATATATAAATCGATAAAAGAGCCATCGTAGCGTAAGCAGGCCTTAGTGCAAAGCCTTCAAAATAACTGTAAATACTGACTGCAACGTCTGAAAAAAGAAAAATGATTTAAATATAATGTTTCATTTTATATTTTATGAAGGAATTTATCATAATTTATTGTTCGTCCTCTTAAGAATTATATTTTTGAAAATTGGCATATAGTCTATCACAGCGTAGTGAGGAGTGATAGCTTTGATCTAGCACTCTTTTAACCAATTCGTTGAAATGCACCACAATTAATATTTAATACTAAGATATGTCTATGACTTCGTACTAGCTTGATTTGAAATTCCCGCGAGATTCCTGGGATAAAAAGTTGCGCAAATTTCAAGTCTAAGAATTTGCTGTCAATCAGCGAACTACATAAAAATCAGTCCAGTTCTTTTTACGTGAATTAAGAACAAACAGGCAAATCGACAAATGGACAAACAGACAAGAAATCTAATAATATTGTACCGTGTTCTCCATCGTTTATATACAGTAGTTAGTTTTAAATAGCTTCAAAGTACAGAAATGGCATGTTTAGAATTTTACAATATTATAAATTAATCCAAGACTAGTGTCTGAAAGAGATATTATTACTTAGCGTTAAGACCGTCCGTTGAAATATGTTTATTTTTCTTTTATTTATAAATATGCTTTGGTACTATATATGGAGATAGATAGTTCTATCAACTGTCTTATTTTATTTATGAATCTCTTTAAATTAGCATGTCAATCGTAAATGTTCAAAAATTCCTTACCAGTTAAAACAAGATCCAAGGTTATAACAAAAGTTACAAAACTAGGGATCCATAAACACTTTTTCTTCATGGGCTCATATAGTTTTTTCCATAGAAATATGGCTGGAATTGCTATCCGTAGAATATACATGGCCATCGTCAGATAGGTTGAATGCGATTGTATGTCCTGGAAACACACATTAGGTACCAATATTATTTAAAGCTAGCTATTCTAAATAACAGTTCTAATCCTATGCGTTCACTTTATATTATGTAAGTTAAATACATTTCAAATTTTTCAGCTTAATAAATAGTGCACCGCATTTTTTGATTAATCAGGTAGGTAGCTCAGTTTATACCTGTGCCAGCATTATGACCAGCATAGCATCGGCTTTTAGTGCCAACCTCATTTCACTTATCACCCCTTTCCTAATAATATTATGTATATACACAAAATTATAATTTATACATAGTTGTATGCATATAATAGAAGGTAATATAAAATAATACAAGATACATAAAATAGATAAAAAGTAATTACAACATCTCATTATTTTCGTTTCAAGGTAAATATAATTATGCCCTGAAAAAATAAAATGTATAACTGGATTCCAGCGCCATCTACCGGATCTAATTTTGATCCAAAACTGTTCTCGAATCCACAACGACACAAAAAAATCATCAAAATCGGTCCAACCCTTTCGGAGGAGTTCAGTCACATACATTCTATACGATACAAAAAATATGATGCATTTTTATATTTTTGTCTGTGTACTTATTTGTTCGGGATTCACGTAAAACTACGGGGGCTATTTCTATGCGGTTTTCCTTGATTGACAGCAAATTTTATTTTATAAAATGCATTATACTTTTATCCCGGGAATATTCCCGGGAGTGGTTTGAAGTTCGTTTGTTCGTTTGTATACAAATTAGCTTATCCCGACACAGTTTCCACTAAAATGAGTTATAGCTTACTTTCCTTTTTAAATGCTACACTTTGTGTCCGGGAATTTCAGTCAAGCGTGAACGAAGTCGCGGACATATCCTGGTATTTAATAAATTTAATTATATATAAATACTTTTGCCGTTGACTGTACGTCGTAATTGTTTTTTTTTCTTTGCACAAAAATATGTTTTAATTACATAGTAATTTTAGTTTATTAACAAAGACTAACTCACCTGACTATATGTTCCAGCAATCACTAGTATTATGTGTATAGTCGAGAAAAACACCAAGAGACACACATAGATGTATACCAAACTTTCTTTTAGTTTGTCATCGTACTTTCTATACAAACCCTCCAAATCCTTTTGGTCGAATTGGTCCTGAAATAATATAAAAGTAAACAATTATTACAATGAGTATATTTTGAACTATATGTAATTAATGTGGTTAAAAATAGCAACTTTCGCGTATTTACATTAGGCCGCGTATACATTAGGCAAACGAACTGCAACAAACGGATTCCTTGGCGCAATGTCCGAAGTTTCATCAAAGGCCGACGAACATGTCACCGTATTTCCGTCGAACATTGGTAGGCTTTTATTCGTCTAACGCCTACGCGGCATCGTGAATATGACAAGTGCCAAAATAACGTGGTACCTTATGCCATGTCTAATCCGCAAACTGACATGCGAGCTGGAACCGTAGTTTGCGAGCCTGAGGCGTGCGGAACACACCGCGCTCGCAACGAGCCGACAAAGCGAAATTCAATGTCAGCGTTCACCTTAGACCACATTACTGTATACGCTTGATTGCAGTTACGGTTTGCAGTTGAGTACGTGAGTTTACACATACCAGCATATTTAAAGTGTGTGCATATTTTCAATAAACTTGTGAAGGATTATTGTAGCTCAAATAGCTTAAACTAAAGATGCTGCAGTCATTGTCATATTTTTCTTGTCTTACATTTATTTATGTAAGTGTATTTTATAATATTATATTTAGATGTATCGTATTAGTATAATATTTTATATTTTTATTAATGTATGTGTATTATATCGTGTATGTATTTATAAGATATGTATATTTATATTCGATAGTGAAAATAATGCAACATACCCCTGTTCTTATGATTTTTTTGTCCATCCAAAGGTTGTCTGGAAGAAATCGCTAATAGCGATAAGACCGCCTATTGTATTGTAAAATTTTGTTTCTGTTAACTGTATCTTTAAAACATAATAAAACATATTCATTCATTCATTCATTCATTAAAAATCGCGACTGACGGACGGGGCGTTACTTATAATGTATCTGAATTAGGAAAGTCCGTTGAAGTGTGCAAACAAAAGTCGTAAGTTGCAGACGTAATCCTGAGCGTTCTAAAGTCCTCCAGCAATCTAGACAGTGAGCTACGGTTCTGGTGTACACATTATTTGGACGCGTCCGTCGGATGCATCCGGTGGACGTGTCCGATCATGTACCTATTGTGTTGTCACCTTTAGGCTCGTATGTTACGGAACTTGCCTAGACAAGTGATAACTTCTAGAATATTTAATAATAATTTACTGATTGAAATTTTTAAAGTGTATTTGTTTATTGCTATTACCTCCACAAGGGTTTGTATTTGCGCCAAATTTTATGATATTAATAATTTATGTAGTTTAACATTAATAAAGGATTGTAATTAACATCTTTAACGCAATTTAAGAGTTCCTTTAGAGCCGTATCTGAAACTAAATCGGGCAAAGAACAATAATCTAAGCAATATGTAAAAACAATTAAAGAGCACTTGCTTGTAATACCATAAAGGTGTAATCCGCATCGATCCAGTTCTTTTAAGTTATCTATATTATTCAACCATGGTTTGTGTTAAACGATAATATTGCGATTGTGATTTAATACTATATCCAAAGACAAAGAGGCTCACTCTTTGTCTTCGGATTATAAAACATAATATTTTATTAGTTTTTAGTCTTTAGTTTATAGTCTTAAGTTCATGTTTGTATTGGTGTACAATAAAGAGTTATCTATCTATCTATCTATCTATTTTTTAAACAATTTCATATTAGTGTCAGAAATAAAAGTGACTACATAAATAAAGAGACTTTTTACGCGCCTTCACCTCCTCCAACTTTTTAGAACTCACATAATTTGTTTTTTTTTATTTCGTTCTATTCAGGATATACAGGTGAATTTTTCAAGTGGACCTCTATTATAAACTATATGAAATAACTAAAAACGATTAAAGACCGATTTTGAGTAAAAGTGCAAGTGGTATAATTAGATTTTTGAAAATTAAATACACTTGTCAGGAATAGAATAGGCTGATTTTGTAAAAATAAACATACCTTTTCAAATAATAGCGCAGCTCGTAAGGACCAATTACTACGAAGGAATAGCAAACGGCACATCAAGGAAAGCGGTTATTACTTTAGCTAAACGAATTATAGCATCGTAACGTTTGTAAGTTAATGTCATTATCCTTACCATATTAACCTAACATAATGAACTTTTCAAGTGCGCGACGATACCAGTTTTTAACCAACTTTTAAAAAAGGAGGTCGTCATCATTTTGCGTTGGATTCAGTAAAGTTCATCAAAATCGGTTCTGAGACTTTTGTGAGTAGGTATTTTTCGCTATATCTTATATTTTTTGATTTGGTAATAAAAGTATACCAAGTAAGGTTATACATTTATAAGCATACAATTCTGCCAGATGATACGCACCCTTAAATACTTCCAATTCCATTGTTTCCCACCAGCTAACTCTACCTCTTGCGTCCTAAATTCGTGGAGTGATGACAAGATGCTGGTGGCGGGGTTGGAGTTCATAGAGTACCTCGCCAGGAGTTCCAAGGCGCCTACTTGGAGCACTACCGAGCCTGTGGTTCGCGATATGTCGCTGTCGTACTAAAACGAAATGAAAATATTTTGATTTCAAAACTAGTAGTGCCCAGGACATCGTTCGTATGGGACGTGGACTTTATATTCATAGTATCAAAATCCTGCAATCTAAATTAAACACATCAAAATCATTATACCTACATATTATAATAACTGCTCATAAACGTACCATTGCTGGACTCGGGCCTCCCACTAAAGGGTTATGGACAGTATGCCCGCATCGCTTGTCCAATGCGGCTTGGCAGGTTTGACAGGTTTATTTGTATATAGCTTGATAAATTGTTAAAAGACCGTAGTTAGCTTCAGTTTTATATCACCACTAAAATATTCCCTAGTTTATTTAGAGGGCAAGTATTTTGCACAAGGTACATTATACATTACATTTTTATCTAGGCGCCTTTCACCTCTAAATGATTCCGACACTAAAAAAACTATTCGGAATAAAATATTGTATATTCGTCTATTGAGACTACTGGATATGATAGATGGGATAAGAAGGGTGGTGTAGGTTGAGACAGGAGGAATGGGGAATACCCTTGTGGAGTGCACCACCTGGGGAACGCAGAGGTCCCAAACTGGAAAATGTCGTCGGTCCGGTGAGGTCGCTGGAGGGCATGGTGAAAGCCATGCTCTCCAGCAAAAGGTGTTAGTCCGAGGTTGCTTCCTTCTGTGAGTCCGTCATGTCCGCATAAGGCGGCTCTAGGGCTAAACGCGACGCTACGAACAAAGTCTTTTCCCTCCATGATGAGCATAGAAGCATAGAGGGCCGCGTGGACGAGTGAGGGATCTCGCGGACTTCTCCCCACTTTTGTTGAAGAGGGTATTCGCCCCGAAGGGCACCCTGAGATTGTGGACAAGCATTGGGGCGTCACAGATGCAGTACCTATTGGTATTACTGTATCGCCCCTTAAAAACATGCGAGCTTGGGGCGAAATAGGTTTGGTGGGTAGTTTGATGACCGACCATCCTCCTGTGTGTAAGTGAGCCATTTCAATAAATACGTTTCCGTAGCTGTTATATGAAAGCGTAACAGACAAACAGAGTGCCGTTTGCATTTAGTTATAGCAGGTACTAGTATGGATTTGCAATCGGCATCGATAGTATCTTTATCGAAAAACAACCTTTTTCGACGACATCACCAAAATTTAGAACAACATTAGCGTGAACACACATGTTTAAATCTATTGAAATTAACCAAAAGTAGTGGCGTTTTCAATGATTAAGGATATCAAATATATGTATGAGCAAATTTATTTTATTATTTATTGTCTGTTCATGTTTTTCAGGATAGCTGAAAAAGAGCAGGAGTCGTGGGGGCTGGAGGAGGCACTCGACTGTAATTCCTATGATGCGAGTTCAAATCTTGTCTGAGAAACAAATACATTTAGATGCATATTATTACAATCACCACTTGTTTACTATAAAATATAATGAGGAAACTTTTAGATCACAATTATCGACGTGTGTACGACTAACCCGCCTTGGTGAAGCGTGATCTTTCCCTTAGCAGTGACATATTATACATTTATTACAAATAAAAATAAATTTGTGAAAATATAAAATAAAAATTGTTAATGGCCAATATTTTTGTGGTATCTTGTTCTCAGTAATCATGAAGCTCGATAAATATGATTATCACTTACCATGCTTGTCATCTTGCGTACATTTTCATAAAATAACACTTAAAAGAGAAACAAAACAAGGACTAAAAACCACACCGTCCACTTTTAACAATAATTGATGACTAGAAATACAAATTATCCGTTAGTTACACTGATTAATGCCGATAAGCGATAGTCAACGAACACCGATATTATTAGATTATGATAATGAATTATCGTATTAACATGTTTCAGCCATGATGAATTATTAATTACTATTTAAAAATCCAAACTAGTATTAACCAAAATCCAATACAAATTTTTGAGAACGCGCTTTGAGTAGTTGATTATCCCTGTACTATGTTTCCTTGTCTTTCCTTTCGTTTCCTTTATTGCCAGGTGGTAGGGTATTTGCTCGACTAAATGGCTACCACCCCTGGTCTAAAGTATATAGCCATAACAACCTTGAGTTGTGTTCCGACATTAGTGACCAGGTTCCAGTGTCCCTTAAGAGAGCAACAACGCATTTGTAGCACCTTTGGTGTTGCAAATGTCCATAGGCGATGGTAACCGCTTTCCATCAAGTGGGCTGTCTGCCTGTCTGCTGAACTCCTGCAATAAAAAAAATACTTTGGGTTTTTCATGTTCCCACTCCATCTGCGTTACTTTTAGTGACTGTGTTCAAATCTTATATTTAGCGTTAAAAATAACGCGTTAACGCATCAAACCCTTGGATACATTTCTGTGACAATCACTAACAATAACATTAACTCAGTTATGGCAGAGGCATTATGAACACGACTAAATTTGATACCATAACTAAATAAATTTTTTAATCATGACTAACGTGTTCCAAATAACGCAAACTTTAAATAATAGAGACCTTAATCAAATTTTGAATCATTTGATTTAAATATTAATTACATAAAAAATAGGGAACAAAATTGAATAAATTGATATTCTGAATTAAGTCTCTACAATTCTAAGGGTGCTATACGTTCTAGAACAATTTAAATCTAGGATTGATTTAAATACAGAATAAGCAGTAGTACTTGTGACAAGTCGAAACGCTATATTTGACTACACAGTTCACTTATCTCACAAATACGCATAATTACTACACGAAACCTATCAACATCCTATAGCTAATGTTCATTTTAGAGTAATTTTACACATTTTTATAAAACAAAACTGCAGTGTACAACATTCCTTTTCACTTCCCGCCAAAAACACCCGAATACAGAACGAAAGCTTTAACATGAAATTAAGTTAAAAAAATAGAATCTATGTACACTTTTCAAAGGTTAAAAATTAGGAGATACCGTTTTCTGTTTATCTATCAAGCGACTGTTTATAACTGAGAATTTTGATGTTAAATTAAATAGGCAGAACGTGTAAATTGCTTACAAAGTGTTAGGTTTGTTAATTGGTTTGTTTCTATATTAATTATACAAATATTATGCTGATGTACATAAATCATTAACTGTATTTTATTATTAGCATAGGCTTGTTTATAAAATAACAAACACAATTAAAATGGTAGTCTATCTCAAATACGACGGTTTGGCTGACACATCACATAGACCGTAACATGTAACAATATCTTATATACCTATGAATTAAGTACAAATTTAAATTATAAAAAAAAACTTCTTTGTCTTTGATATTATAAATACAGAGCGGCCTTATTGTTTAAAATAAACCAGGCAACCCATTTTCTTTAATAAACAAACATAATAGGCATACTGGCAGACAGGTCCACTTGATGACAAGTGGCTACCGTCGCCCATGGACATCTGCAACACTAAGGGAACCGATACGCTGCTTACCTCGTTGAGACTTTGAATACCTATTTACGTCCTTTTTGAAAAGCCCCATATTGTAGCGATCTAGGAAAACCGCAGTATAGCTCATTCCACAGCTTACTCACTTATCACAAACTATATGTAGTGCTTTTCAATTTCGGCACTTTAACGAATCAGCCTTTTGCGATCGTTCCTGCTTTTCAGACTCAAAATCGTTCTTAGAACCTTTCGTGCAGTTACAAGATAATTTATTCTTTTCCTGAATTATATTGTAACTTGATAAATCTCAAATCGCTGTCGGAAGGGAACGTGTATAAAATGATGGCCGCATTTCCGCGCTGGATGGGAACGCCGATGCGTTGCCCTAAGGGCAAACCAGCCTTTTGGTCACTATTATTTGTATATTTTATTTTATTAGGTTAGTTTCTCTCTCTGCTGTCCCGGCAGACGTCGTCCTGCCCGGAAAAGTTTCAATCGATATGCCGACAGCCTACCGAGTCCCATTGTGAACCAACTCAGAAACTTTCTCTGGCTCATGCACAACAACTTTGCTGAAGATCATCACATGATCAAATGTATAGTTTACGATTCTATAAAGGACATACAGACAAACATTAATATATAAGATTTTAATTTTCAGTTTTTTTTAATTGTTAATAAGCAAGTGAGGTACGTAAGAATAAGCCTGAATGGCGCTCTGTTGTTCGTGCCTACCCCGCAAGGGACCGGGCGTGAAGTTATGTATGTATGTAATATTTTCAATTGTCAATATGAAATAGGTCGACGACTTGAAGTCTTGATATTATTATATATTATTCGGGACTTTCCCTCCCTCTAAATATGATTAATATATTATTTTCAATGATAAATTTTACGACTTTATTGACATATAGTCCATTACTAAATAGCTCTAATAAAATAATAAAGTGTGACGCTTCTGATATGGAATTCAAAGAAACTGTAACAAACATTGACCAATATTAATCTCTTAACAGAAGATAGGAGTTATGTTTCAAAATATAATATCGTCATACTACTCGTATATTATTGAATAAAGCATTTGATGACTCATTTATTAACGCGGCTACCCGTGAGAACAGTTCACATTGTTACACATGATTTCACCGCTAATTGCCTGACAAGTTCATTTACTTGTTCCCGTTTATGTTTTACTGGTATCATGTTTTATGGTAGTACGTCTTACACTACGCTGATTTTGGAAACCTTTCTCTAAACCAGGGTGGTACTAAGAAAAAGAGGGTCGGAATTTATTTATACTATAGCTAAGCGACGTCCAGACTGGCGCGGGTCATAGGAAGGATCCCCTCCAATAATGCCGTTAAGAGGAGGGTGCATCGGGTTCCACGCGCGCTCATCGCTTTTACCATGAGGCTAGTTACAAACCACCACACGTTGGATTTGAGAGGAACGATGCCGAGATCTGTGCTTCCCCCCAATAGTGGATGTGGTACTTGGAGCCTCCATCTACTAGAATACGTGGAGTTAATGAAATTCCGCTTTTTACCGTATGCCTGGCATGAGGCGTGCAGGATCAGAGAAAAAATGCAATTTCTTGTGGCCGGACGGCCTGCAATAAAAGGCGTCATAACAACCCACAGCCAGATGGTAAGGAGGGTATTTTCATGTCTGGATGGCTACTATCTATGGATAGAGGTATGGAGCCATAACAGCCTTCAGTTGTGTTCTGGGGTAGCTAGGTTCCAGTCTCCCTTAAGAGAGAAGTAGCGCGTTATTTGGTGTTGCAAATATCTATAGGCCATGGTAACCGCTTTCCATCAGGTGCGTCATCTGCCTGAAAGCTGAACTTATGCAATAAAAAGGTGAAGGAAGGAACATCGAGAGTTTAATGGTAACAATACTTATTCGGGCTAGTGCCACCCCAATGTGGCGATTCCCACCCACTCTCGCCGCTGTTTGTCCTCAATCAGATTTTTCTCACCAAAAAAATCCTTCCCCACCTCTGTACTGGGACCCTAAATTATTGCAGTATAATTACTGTTTGAAATATTTCCAACGCGTAATCAGTCGACTATCATATATGTGATTGTGTGTACGGAGAAATCGAGGATGTTTATGCGGTTAATTAGGGTTAAATTATTATTTGGAGACACTTTCTACGACAGCGGAGGAAGCAGCTATTTAGGACGTTTTGTTTTCTTTTAAGAGACGACATTATGTCAAACAGAAAACGAAAGAATATAAATCTATAAAGAGGTAAAGTTTGTGACGTTGTAGGGGGAAACCGCGTCGGGCCGCTAGTACCATATCAAAAACAATTTAATTTTCCAATGTATTTTACCGATTATTTCATTGAATTTATTGTACAATAAAGTATATTCTGTTATATATTTTAATTTATTTTCAATCCCTAGAAACAAAAAAATGCTAAATTTGAAGAAATAGAGACGTCGGTACTTACAGGTTTTCTGTTAACTGTGGTGGCTACTTTTAATCTTGATTTTATTGTCATTCAACAACTAACATTGTTAATTATGCCTTGTCGAATTTCATCCGTATCATCACCTTTATTTTTGATCACGTGTTTTACTTTAGGTACTAAACAGGCGGACGAACATTATAAATTTATACATACATACATACATACATACATAACTTCACTCCAGGTCCCTTGCGGGGTAGGCACGAACAACAGAATGCCATACAGGCTTATTCTTACACACCTCACTTGCTTCTTTGACATTCATAGCTCTTGTCATGCACGCTCGTCTATTCTTAAGGCTCCTGACATGACCTTCTGCTAATACACGATCAATTTGATCATGGAAGGTGTGTCGTGGCCTTCCGCGACTTCTGCATCCATCCACTTTTGCATTGTATATCTGTTTAGTCATTCTTTCATCATACATTCTTTCCACATGCCCGAACCACCGGAGCATTCCTCTCCTTACCTTTACCCCGACACTCTCTTTCAGACCAACTCTCTTTCTTACTTCGGTATTACGAACGCGGTCCGTGAGCGTTACTCCGCAGATTTTGCGTAGTGCTCGCATCTCGACTGCGTTTACTCTACTTTCATGCTTTCTGTTCCATACCCAACTCTCGCTTCCATACGTGAGCGTAGGTACCAGCACCGCGTTGTGTATGGCAAGCTGGGCCTTCTGGCTGAGGTTTTTAGCGCCTAGAAGTTTACCTAACGCTCCATTCACACTATTCCCCAAATTTACTCTTCCTTCTATGTCAGCGGTGTACCTTCCATCCCTGCTAAAAGCACATCCAAGATATACAGACTCATTCACTTGTTCCAGCATAACATCATCGACCATTATCCTTGCATTCGTTCTGGTTGTTTCTCTTTCAAACACCATAACCTTTGTTTTCTTCGCATTCAAATGTAAGCCTCTCGCCTGACAGTCATCTTTCATCATTGTGACTAGTGTTTGCAGTTCCGATGGCGATTCGGCTAAAAGCACGGCATCATCTGCATAAAGCAAAGTGCTAACAACTAGATCACCCATCCGCACCCCAACATCCATCAATCTTAATCTCTGGACACAATTGTCCAGATATAGGATGAACAGCAAAGCCGACAGCACGCAGCCCTGTCGGACGCCAATATTGACGACAAACCAGGGCGACAGGCTGCCGTCCACCCGCACGCATGCCATACAGTCCTCGTAAGTGGACTGCACAGCACGCAGCAATTGGCAATTAATCCCATATCCGGGCAATATGTCCCAGAGGTCCTTCCGCACAACCCATAAATTCATACTTTTTTTTATTTACCCACGATACGTAATTAAACGATGTAATTCCTCCAATGATAAATTTATTAGCACCATCTTACGTGTGTACGATAGAACACGATATCATTTTCTTTGACAATTTACAGTCCTGCTTCAAATATGTCTGTTTATGTAATACGACGCTAGATAGCGTAGAATTTATATGAGGTTCGATTATAACCTGGCGAGAACGCTAAATAATGAAAGAACAGTACGATTAAATATGTAATGGAATCGATTCTCCATTCCCATACGTTCCACTTGATTCCAGACTAACTGTTATTGTTCTTTTCTAGAAAATTTAGAGCGTTCATTACTCTTGATGGAAATAACTTTGTTTCTGTTTCATGAATTGTTCAAGTAGATAAAAGTCATTTATTTTTTTAGCTTATATACGAATCATACCATATTAGCAATATTAAAAAAACCCGTATGCGTCTCGAGACGCTCGATAGAAGTATTAACTTGCGTAAGAGAAAGGGAAAACAAACAGAATGGCGCCGTAACGCATTACGTAACGAAGCAGTTTACCCTCCCATAAGAAGTTATCCCTTCAAGACCAAACTGTAGAATTTTACGGAATGTTTTGTTGAAATAGTCTCTAAGATTTTAAATAAATGCCATCTTCCGGATGTAAGAGAAATCATTTTATAGTTTTTATGAGATAACTTATATTGATACAAGAGACTTACAACTTTTTAAGAAAGATGGAAGGTGGCGGTATTTTGAAATTGTCGGAACCATGGAAATCTTTAAGAATGAACATTACCCAATGCCTAGTAAACAATGTTAACCCTGACAAGGTCCTTAAATCCTTAGATTAGATGACGCCATTTCTCATTTTTACGATATTTTTACACTTTGTTATTCAAAACATTTTCTGAGTCAAATCAGTCAACAATTGTAATGAAACATAGTGTTTTGAAGTTAAACTTGTTTATAATTGTTGTGATTTAAACTGAATGAAACAAAAAAGCGACACTAAAAAGAGATAAACACATAAAATTCAACCTGATTTAATTTGAAATGAAATACATTTCTCTTTATCTTAATTTTCAATTTAAATAAAATTTAGAAATAAACTTAATGAATTTTAGTTCTATCTATACGATTATATATACTTAAGGCAGCATTTAATTTTGAACTTTTTGCTAGTGATTTAAAGTGTAATATTATTTTGAATGTAACTATATAATATGTTGACGGATGCAGGCTAAAGGAATCATATTTATATTAATACGAGAAAAAGTTAGCAAAAAATATCTGTATATTCTGTGAAATTTCACTTTTACTACGTGTGAACTGCACACATACATTTTTTTTTCTATTTTGATTTAGAAATATGGTATATAATTGACATGCTCATTTTTGGTATATACCTATGATTTGAGCATTTTTTGACTTTGTCCTAAAAATATGTTTTTAATTTTAAAATGTGAAACACTTTGAACGCCATCTAATAAAGTATAATTTATGAATTTTCCAGACCTACCTCCTACGTACTCTACTACTTATAAAATATCTTTTAAATAACGACGGTCTTATTTGTGTTGAGTTAGACTTAATTTGAAGACTTCTTTAAGGTTGTTAAAGAAGCCTTCAAACTTGATCTAACTCAATATGAATATAATTGTTAGATATTAGTTTAGGTTCAATTGAAATTTTCTATAAGAAAAAACTGATCTGGTAGCGCCAACTCTATACATAGCGCGTGTAACGTTTTTTACAGTGTGATTGGATTCTTCTTCGACGATATAAATAAACGCAAAACGGAATACAGACTAAAATTACATCATAAAATACTAAATCATACTTTCAAAGAAAATTCCGCACAATGATTATTTTGCTTTGCATTGGATTCTTTCGCCTAGTTCATTTTCCAGTTGCCTAAAAATGTCACTAAACAATTTCCTTTCTTTGCGAAAGTTGTATAACTTTGTATTCAATCTAACTTTCCCTTTGGGAATATCGTGCAATTGTTATTTGTGCTAAAAAAATCAAGTTTTAAATAAATACCTATCATGAGTTTCATTTATGTTTTTTTTCTTGTGGTATCTATCGCGCGTGTATATTTTAAATAGATATTCTACAGAACTTAGCCGAATAAAATTATGTTCACACCATATAGAAAGTGATATTAATTAATTGTTTAGGTACATACATATACGTAGAGATTTATTCTGTTTCTAGGAGTATAGAGGAGAGTAATAATCATTATACTTTACTAATACTGCGACATCCAATCATTAATTCCATCATGGAGACTAGCCTCCAAGATGGAATTAATGCAAAAGCTAAAATTTTAGGACACCATAATCGTCTTGACAGTAATGGAGTATACGTTTTAATGGTTTTAAGCGCGCTAATTTATTTGATTTTTATTATTCCCTTGTTTCGGCCACTTTCAGTAGCCGTGATTACAGAAGGCAAAGATGTCAAGTGTCAATGAGTATTGTTAAAGTTTTATTTATCCCACCGCCAACTTGTCATTTCAATTATTTAGTTTTAATTTTGTTTGTGGTTATTATTCACTCTATGGGGGCTTAATCTAATTAGTGCCTTAGCCTAATATAATAATCAAAATTATTTGCATGATGCATAGTTCACGCAATAATTTCGATTATTGTATTAATCTAATAGTACATTACCATATAGATTATTAACTCTATTGTCGATTAAATATTATAAGAGCAGCTATAGCACAATCCATAGACGAGTGTAGTTCTGGAATTCAAAGTTTGATATTACTGTAGCCTGATTTGTTCCAAACATTTGCGTTTAGTAAACCACTCTAAAATTCTATAGAAGAACAAGTATTATACTCCTCTAGTAAATACATTGAGCGCCATTTCACGGAATAGTGAACATCCGTTCAATTAGTTCAAATGTGGGTAGCCAGGTAATATTTTCAAAAAGAAGGTATATTAATATTTTAATTGTTATCGGGGCGAACATTGGGTATAAAATTAATTTTTAATTTGCCAATAAAGAATTGATAGCGTCTTTTGTGATGTATTGCAATTTTAAAACAAAAGAAGGTACTCTTACTGGGTACTAGGCACACATTTATCTATGGCATAACGGAAAGCAATATATTAATAATTGATTTCGGTTACAACGGCCCCCATGAAGTGTGACCATTAGAGTTTTCACTTCTGTTTATGCTTGAATGTGGCTTATGTAACCAACTTTGCTACGAATTTGGATTCACATTTCGGACAGGTACATTTAGTGGTATAGGTATAATTGTAGCCAAAAGAAGGTACCAGTACATTTTTGCGCAACCGAAAACTAAAAAAACACATTATAACCATAATTATGTGTATGATCAATCTAGTGTTTTAGACTATTTTTGGAACGAAGTTCCTTATCGCGCGGTACGAATGGCGAAAGGGGGCTAGACGGAAAATTTTAAGACCAAAAAAGTTGTAACGACGGACCAAATGTTGTAACGACACTTTTTGTCATTTTGGTGCATTTGGTCGGTGTGGTCGAAGTTGGTATATATATATATATATGCACTGTGTCTGTCTGTTCCGTTTTCACGGAAAAACTACTGGGCCGATTTGGCTGAAACTCAATATATATATTTTTTCGATGCCGAGAATGAACATAGGATACCACTCATTTTGGCCGGTGATTTTAACATCAACTTCAGTAATGAAAAATCAAAACCATTGCTACAGTTTCTAGAGGAAGAATTTGATTTAAGAATAAACAATAATCCACTAGAATCAACAACAAAATATAATACTACCATCTATGAAGTTTTTTCAAGACATTTAAATATCAGTATTCTACTTATAGTCTTGAGGGACTATGGGTAGAATGCAATACAAATAAGTTAAGTTTTCTTACATTGTATTCAATAGTATGTAATTTAATGTTTAAAAAAAAGACATTTAAATAAAATAGAATCCCAAACAGATGTTTCCTACTTCAGTTATCACAAGCCAATTATTACTATAATTGAGCCTACTGATTAAGTTTATATTACATTATATTTTTATAACTTAAAAAAATGAAATTTTATTACAATTCCTTCACTAATTTATCGATAGGAACTTCGTTCCATCCGGGTGTCCTTTGACACTTCTCCAGTTTTTTTCATTTAGATATGTTGGGTCCTCGCAATTTATACTGGTGTGGGTAGTTTTATAAGTGCCGCTGGCTTTCGGTTTCGCCACCATTTAGTGGCGAAGCAGTCGCGACGCACGCGAGGTCAGTTCCGATGTTCCGTTTTCTTCAAGTGTACGTTTCACATCCCATTCTTGGATATTGTATCGAACTTCATACACAAGCCGTGTTTGCTCTTTGGTGTGAATGTGTCATAATTTAAAACCTAAGTGCCATCGGCGGACTTACTAGTACCGTGCACGTCCAGGAGCTGTCCAGATGCCCCATTGGAGATGAATTCCGAGGTTAGTGATGCTTATTACCCCATTGGTTTTTGTGCATAATTTAGCCTACAGTCCACAACCCAATTACTCCAACCAACAAAGCTGTATGTATATCCGTGATCCAGCATCGCACAAGATAACTAGCTTAATACGAGTATTTCAACATATCATTTACGATATCCATTCATCGTCAATCTTATTTTATGGGAACCCAAACGTTAAAAGCTTTGGATATCAGAAAAACGAAATCTTACAAGTAAACAAAACGAATCTTAACTACACTTTGGTGTTTTTTCAGCAATTAAACGTTCTTTGTTATATAGTTTTTATTGTAATAATAGATTTTTATATTTGCTTCAACAGCGAATTTCTGATTCAGAGTTATCTAGTTACAACCGTGAAAACATTTGTTTAATGTTATCGCGATTGAGTCGTAGCTGTTCTAAAGCGAAAGAAGATTTATAGGGATTAGTTAACATTTTTGCCGCCTTTACTATTTTTTATTGCAGGAGTTCAGCGGACAGGCAGACGGCCCGCTTGATGAAAAAGGTTACCATCGCCTATGGACATTCGAAACACCAGACATGATACAAATGCGCTGTTGCTCTCTTAAGGAAGACTAGGTTCTGGTCACTAATGCCGGAACGCAACACAAGGTTGTTATAGCGGCTTACTCTAGAGCGGGGGTGGTCGCCCTCTAATCGAGCAACTACCCTACCACCTGGCTGTGGATTGTTTTGTCGCCTCTTACGACAGGCCGTCGGCCGCAGCAAATCATTTTTTCTTACACTATTTTTAATTCAAATGTATTTTCTATTTTTTAGTTGGATTTTGTATAAAAGCGTATTTTTTAGTTTGTTTTTAAACTATTATTTATTTCTCCTTTTTTGCCCGGGCGAACGAGATATGCCCGAGTCATTTACTATTTTTCTATTGCTTTTATGATGTTACATTCTAGGTTTACTACTACTACTTATTTTTGGGTAAGTAAATATTCACTCTGTTGTTCGTGCCTAACCCGAAAGGGACCTGGCGTGAAGTTATGTACGTATGTATGTAAATATTCACTACTGGGGATGTGTTTAAGCGAAGGTAGATTGAATGGGTAATGGATGGGTGGATGGATAGAGGGATAGGTGGATTGTTGAGTGGTGGTTATGTATGGGTGGATAGGATAGTTGGTAAGATTGGTGGGATATCGTCTTTTACTTATTTATTTTCTTGTTTTTTATTTTACATCACTTGTATATAATTATGTTTATAGTTCTTATATACATGTCACAGATTTTGAGTGATAACTTCTTATGGGAGGGTAAACCGATCCGTTACGTATCGCGTTACGGCGCTAGGCTGTCTGGCTTGCCTTTCTCTCACGTTAGATTAGTTTAAATTATCACTCCTGTCAGGCGTCCCGAGACGCACACCGTCTCTTTTTTTATTTTATAGATTCTGTTAGCCAAAATTATATATTTCTATATATTATATGTGTACTTAAATTTTTCATAATTTATATTATAGGTAGTTGTAGTCTCTATGTTTTTAATATCTACATGTCTGCCTTATTACAGTTATTTTATATATCTTAGTGATACAATATATAGCAAGGACTATTCTGATCATCGTAATTCATCCCCTTGTTTTATAATGCAAGCACTAGAGACAGATTTTCTATAAAAAATGAATGATTATGATGACATTGAGCGGGAGCGGAAGCGGCTGCCAGTGTACTGTAAAATGTTGATCCGGAGGTTTGTACGCTGTTCTATACGAGTCACGTGGAAGAGCTATGGTCGATTAACAATCTTTATTATAGCTCTTAGGGTCGGCACTATCGGTGTGCTACCACGCTCTCATAGAAAATCGGCTTGAAACGGCTAGCCTTGTACTAATAGTTTTTCTTGTGTTAGATTGTATATTGTGACATTAATTTAAAGGTATTTTTTTCCTTTAAATATATACTTGATTTATTGAGCTTGTAAAATTGTTCATTTTTATTTTGGTTGTATATTTCTAATAGCTATATTCGAAAAAATTAGAACTTTTATCGAAATTCCGATAGGATAACATCTGGGTCTAAGTCAGTAATGAATAATAACTATACCTATATAATCAATTGAATCCATAAACAAACAGATTTTAAAAGTGCAAAAGCAGTTCTGACCCAAAAGTTTAATAAAAACAAAAGGGCTTTTACGTAAATACCCGTATAAGGTACCATATAAGCCATATAAGAGTTTAATTGTATTAAAATGTGTGCACCCCCAGCTATACAGAAACAGCTTTTGATAGCGCGGCTTCGCAGCTTATGCGAAAATTTATAGAAAATTGCATGGCATACACGTTGCGTCTACAGGGTGCGCGGGAAAATGGAGGGGTGTATATTTAGACTGGGACAAGCCGACAGCCGGCAGTCAGCATTACGCGTTCGTGCTGTTCGTACGTGTCGGTCTTCCCCGTACTCTATCGTATCCGAACCCGTGGAATATAATTTGAAATTAATTACTACAGAGTTATTTTGTGTGTGTGATATTGAACTGGATTTCGTGCGCTGTTGTCAAGCCTGTGAACTTACATTTAATATAACAATTGCTCGACTTACGTGAATGAACTGTTATTAATTGAACCTTTTGTAAATGTGAGGTAGGTGATAATTATTATTGGTTTAATTTATTTACGCTTTAGGATTGGTATAGTAGTTTGTAGACGTTTAGTAGTAACGACCAGGATTTGACATTTGTTGTAAATGTTAAGGTAAAGCTGTACAGAGAATTTTCCAGGAGAAAATTAATACATTTACGATCTATTTGTGGATTAAAAATTAATTAAGTTCATGATTATGAATTAACAATCTCCACTATTTATTCATTCGTTTTTCGTTGTGTTTTGAGTAAGCTTTTAGGAAAGGCGGCGTAATATTTTTTGGTTCCGTTTTTATCTTCCAACATATACTTAAATATACTTGGTTTTTTGGTGATAATTTGCGATTATAATTCTTTGTTTGGATGTTAGTTTTTCGAATTTTGACAGCGGAGAGAACTTTAGGATACTTTTATTCTGAAAATGGTATAATTTCTACTCTATCATCACCATTGCTAGAAGAACGAATAGACTACTTTCTTCTTGAGCCATTCGTAATTCATTGCTGGACCTATACCAGGCCTATGCCTTCCGAAGTTTGCGCCACATAGTCCGATTCTCCACATTATATTCGTGCTTGGATGGCTACTACCCCTGGTCTAAAGTATCCCACCAAAACAACCTTGATTGGCTTCCGACATCAGTGCCCAGATTCTAATTCATTCATTCGAGGCTAAAGCCACAATGATAGCACCTTTGGTGTTGCAGATGCTTATAGGCGACGGTAACTACTTTCCGACAGTGGGCCGTCAGTCTGTCTAGTGCACTTCAGCAATAAAAAGATTACCACTATGCCATTAGAATCGATGTTTAATAATAATAACAAATAAACCCGCAAAGAGATTTGTGCGAAGGTTTAGGCGAGTAGCGACACCGAGTATCTGACTCCAGGGGCCAAGTCATGGCCCCCGCCTCCGTGCTTGTCTGAACCAGCCGGAACAGAGTGGAGATCGTTAGAGCTAAGACTCAAGCTTCAGGGGTGGAAATGATAAATGGCATAACGTCGGAATTAGCCTCGGTAAACCTGCAGCCCATATCTCGCCATCCCTTAGTTACTTATACGCATGTTACTCCTCGCCAATTTGTACGGCATTTTTTTGGTGCCCATGTTGTCCATTTTATCCATGTTCCTTGAACAGGCAGATGCTATAGCCCCCATAATACCAGAACCACTAAAGCAATTCATCCCAATAGCGCGGTACTTTTTGTTTTCATTTTCTAAAATAGGCCTACACTGACCGGGGCTTGTCCTTGGATGAATTTTATATGGTCTAACTTCCGGTTAGTATCACGCAACATTTACATATAATTTCTTTAAGGGACCTACGTGTTAGCCTTCCAAAGGCCCGACGCAAGCCCTCCAAGTCCGAACCATTTTATGGCCCGTAGTTTTGAAGGACATGTATATTAATAATAATTTCTTTATTTCAGACACAAAGATCCAATAACAATTTGAACAATTAAATAAAATATTAGAAATAAAAATTAATTTAGCTTTGACGTCATCAAAGAAATACTAAAAAATATTGTCTTTATTAAGTATAAAGTAAGTTCTAAGTAGACAACTTTGTTTGTAGTATTCTTTAAAAATGATTAGGTACTGTACCTGTTTATATTTCATTGGCTAATTAGTAGGCGTCTAACTTTATCCTGTAGTTAGCTTGTAGTTTATTTTTTCCTTCTTGACTGGCCAGAAGTGTAGTATTTTTTCTTATTTTATTTATTGCCTAATAGCTTTTGCCCGCTGCATCACTAAGGTTAATGTAATTTTTGTACAGCTATTCCACGGGAACCGTTAGTTATTCTGGGATAAAAAGTAGCCTATGCGCTATTCTAGACTATAATCAATCTCCCTGCCAAATTATATCCAGATCCGTTTACTAGATAAATTCCAGATTACTAGACAAATTTTAATACACTTTTATCCCGAAATCAGCCCCATTTTTTTGGGATAAAAATGATCCTACTTCCATCTTTGGCATCGAATATATACAGTCGAAAAATACCCTAAGGATATGGAACCCGAGTTAAAAGCTTTAAAATCTTAGTATGGTTTTAATTATAACTGAATGAATTACGACTTATTAGAAACGATACATATTCAACGGGAGAGATAAACTAACGACAACCAGATATCGTGTATAATGACAATTTATGGTTTATTATGACTCCGGTAATCGTTCCAATTTCAAACATTATGAATTATTGCCTGTTGATAAAACAGTATGAGTAAACGAGTTTTTTTTCTCTAATATGCAGTTCACTGCCTTATCACTATTCTGCTACTGGCCTAACGATGTTGGTTGTTTGTTTGAGATAATGTTTAATGTATTTTCAAGCTATATGTTAAAATGTTAAAAAGATTTTAAAGTTGAAACAATATTAAGCTTGGACTTCATCATTAGAGGTAAATGTTATATAACCAAATAGAGTAAGATTTTGTTTTGTTCTTTAGAGTTCTGTATTTTTTTTTTACAAAACGGATCCTTAATAAACAAATACATACTTTTAAAGCTATCCAAAGTATATCCCATTTTAAGGTTTGAAACATGAGGTGGAAAATTCTGGGAAAACACAGGTTTTAAAATTTAAACAATACTTTGAATGAAAATTGCCTTGAATAAGATACGTTGAGCAGTTTTTTGAGATATATAGATATTTCTAGAGCTCCGTAGCCAAAAATAATATAATAATGAACATGAGCTAATACGGAGTTGGTATTTTTTTTTACTTCTATGTATAACACAAGTAGAGAATGATTAACTTGGTAATGTACACGCTTTTGTTCAATTATTTATTTATTACAAGATTTATGTATTACAAGATTTATGTATTTGTTTTAAGTTAAACTTCTAATATGGTGCAAGATATTATGAACCAATAAAACTAAATACAGAGTATTACTTATTTAATGTGAATTTATAACTATATAAAGGAAGTCGCTTTCATACAAGTTCCTGTATAAAACCACATCATACGTTATTATATTAGAGCCATCATTTAAGTAAGTTTAAAATAGGCAGAAATATTCATGTAAAAATAGCAAAAGCAAGAAATTACATGTCTTACATTGTCAAGGCTCGATTATAGTTCTGTGGTATGTTTAACCCATCGCTTGGCTGGACATATGCGGGTTGATATAGGTACTTTACGCATCGGTAATTCTTTTGTGCAGTTTTTCTTGTGTATAGAACCTAGAGTGTAATTTGAAAAAAATAGCATGCAATGTTTTTGACATAAAATGTTGATTTCGTTAGACATGTTCTCGAAGTTTGGTTGCTAAAAATATTTTAATTAATCAGAACATGCATGTGCTTTTAATTAACATCTCCTATCTAGTAAAATATTATCTTATTTATCTCTTACCTACTAATACGAATATGCCTTGCCTGGCCTTGCACTCTATAAGTACAAAATGTAGCTACAATTCATATTATGTGCATACAGGCCTTTTAGTTACTTCTTTTTTGGAGGCACGCTAATACTTGAAAGTTGTGAATCTTATTTTTTGTTTCTAGCTTCACGCCAAAAAACCTATTAAAAATTCCTTTTTTTTGTACAGATTACCAAAATTGTTTTTTTTACATTTTCCAGTTTTGATGGCAATTTTTCGATATTTGCGAAATTTCCTTCAAGAGTACTACGTGCCCCCACAAAAAAGTCCTATGTGCGTAACATAAGACAATAAGTTTTGTAAAGTTAATAAATATAAAACGAAGCAGAGACAAAGATAAAAAATATGAAAAGGCTGTAAATCTGAATTTAATCAACGAATGAAAATTCTTCATTGTATCTCGAAAATTAATATGGACACATTTGCGTTAGAATAATGGGTAGCCGCTCATAAGGATCTCTTCCAGGCAACACGGTGTGTGAGATTGTTGGAGAAAGAGGAAATAATAAAACGTTTTAACGGTTTTAAGCGAGGTAATTTATTTGATTTTGGTTTATTATGTATACAAGTCGCGAAAACTTAAGAAAATATTAAGAGGAAATAACTTAACGGGGATCAGATCAGCACGTTATACAAATGCAAACGAAGAATTATTTTCTGTTATATTATATTCTATTCAAAAGATAATCTATGTGATATAAATTGCGGACTATATTCATCTACCAATAACTTCTTCATTTGCTTGACCTTTTCTCAAGATAATATATATAATGTTCGAATAAATACAGCTTTATTTATTGGTGAATGTTTCCGTGAACGTCTTAGCTCTCGGTCAGCTAGCGTGAGTCGATGAAACACGCAAGGAATTCCACTTTGTGAACATAACGTAGGAAATTTCGGAGCTCTAAGCCCTTAAGAACATCATACGTACGTTTAATTTGTACGGGTGGAACACGGGACGCAGCAATTGCATGTTTACCGAGAATTGAACAGCGGTATAGAATAGTTAATTGTACTCTAGGATACTTGAAAATTCAACAGAACTTCTCGTTGCTTTTGCTACATGTACGAGACGAAAGACGGAAACTATTTTCATGAATTTACTATATTGTCTTATATGATTAGCTATATGCATATAAGATAATATAGCACCACGTATCTCAGTCTCACAGTTCTCCAAGTTCTATGTGGTTTTCTGTATAAATTTCCAGTTTATACATATCAAAAAAAGATAGAAGAAGATTAATGGTGTTTTTATCTGCCTTATATCTATCTTAATTTATATATATCCGAATAATTTCAAACAGCTCCCGGGAAAATTCTCGCGGATTACCAGGATAAAAAATATCACACATTTATTTCCATAAAATTTGTTAAACTACTAGTGAAAAAAATCTCATCATAATTCGGTTTTTGTAATCTGGCTTTGGATTCCCAAGATAAAAAGTGTCGCAGATTTTAAGTCTAAGAATTTGCATCGCAATCGGCTTAGTAGTTTTTTACGTAAATCCCAAACAACAGACAAGAAATTAAAAAAAAACTTCATCGTGTTCTCCATCTATAATATATAGTATAGTGTGTGTTTCTCTTTTTTTAATTGCTTTAATGTATTAGTAGATATGGCGTTTTTAGAATTTTATATTGTTATAGATTAAATGTGTAATAATGTCTGTCCACTCTATCCCATTCCTCCTTTGAAAAATGATTTATTACTACATAATGAAAAGCCTTTTTAGGTAGGTATATAACCTGTTTGACAAGCTATTGCAGAACCCCAAACCCCTCACTCTTACACTCAGAATCTCACTTATCCCGTTTTTAATCCGTCGATGGAGTTGTTTGACGCTTTGAAATTTAAATTGGAAAACTAGTTCCTCAATCAACTTTGCCGATACGCAAACACCGAGTCTAAAGTAAATAAAGTAAAATGTTTAATTAATATTTTGGTGCCGAGTTAGTTAACATTTAGCTGTGTTGAATAAATATTGAATGTAAAATTCTATATAATTGAATTTTAATTTTTTGAGAGGTATATTCGTTTTTATTAGACTACGACCAAATATCCCCCTAGTGCATTTATTTAATAAATTAAACACTAAGCCGAAGCAAGTTAAGTTACACTTGTTTAGTCGATAATATACAACACTCTAGAGCCGACCGTAAACACCCAGACCATAGTAAACAACGGAAAGTTCGTTTACGAAATTTGCCATACCAAGAATCTAACTCGGAGACTGTGTTCCAGTGATCCCGGCCACCAAAGTTTACCCCAATCAACCACAGAAGTTTGCTATGTATTTAGTAAACGATGTATGAACACATAAGAAACGATCACGCAAATATAATACAAAAAAAGTTTCAAAATTGAGTAATATACAAACTCGATAGAAATAAATCGAAAATCAGACCTACCATAAATGGACACTAGAGACCATTTCCAGTTGAAATAAAAATAAAATTGTGATTACAATAATAAAAATCATATTCCATCAAAATCCATCCAAAAGCTTTCATCCCGGTATGCATAACAAAGCGTGTAAATGCATAATGGCTGCACCCGATACCGGACCATAAATACGAATTGTGTTTATAAAAAGACTAAACATGTTAAAATCAAGAAATACCAACGAAAATGGGATTTACGTTCCCTAATTAAACAACTTTTATAATACGAACGTATAACATTGAATCTCTAAAGCAATAAAGCCAGTATAAATGTTTATAAGTGTAATATTAGTACCAATTAGTTGATGGCGAGCGGTTTCTTTGATCGGCTTTAAGCGATGAATTGGTCTGACCGCCCGGGAGGCTGTCCATAGCATTTATTGACCACACGATTAGAGAATACGTTGCATATCTAAAAATCTAATCTTCTTAGTTCATCAATTGAGTCGGTACTGCATTCAAAATGATAATTTACGTCCTAATCTAGCGTAATTAATACTAAAAGGCAGTAATTGGTAAGGAATCATCTCGATTAATGTTGATTAAGAACGAGACGTAAAGGATTTGAATTTGAATTTCAAGATGGAGTAACCGGGACTTTATGTACCTCGCCTATAATTCCGGAACTGTTACTATCGTCTACATTTTTTAGCTTTTTCAGTTTGAATTACATATTTTTATCAATTTTCTAAATATTTTGAATTGAAAGACTAAAACCTACGTGCCAAATTGTACACTGATTTAATTGCCGCTCATTTATTTACAAATACATTTATAATAATCGAAGGAAGCAATTAATGATTTACATAAATAAATAAATAATACGCGGAGGAAAAACTCGGACCCTTTTAAGCGTATTGCGCCCAAGCTGTGTAGAAAGCTACATTTTTTACTATAATACGCTAAGGGCCTTACTTCATAATCGTTTTTTAAATTTAAAGAAACTGCTGATTAGTGAAAATCTTATCAATTAACTCTCTTTAGCTGAATATTTTGGGTACAACTTACGTTAATCATTCAAATTTCGTTTGTGTGTGTGTATCTGCACCTTAGATAAACAATAGGTAATACACGTTTGTAAGTGAAAAAAGATATTAATGGATTAGGGTCTGATTCTCTTACTTAAGATATATCTAATCGTTTTTAATGTGATTATTATAAGTAAGGTCGATTGATTACGTTTATTCTGATAATATTCAATAGTTTGTCAAAGTGAAAAACGACACTAACTATTTGTCAGAGAGATTTAGTGTCGTTTTTGACTAATAACGTAACGTAACGTCCAATCAGGCAGTCAGTCACATAGTGCAATGATTATCGCCAAGGTTTAAAACTCCTAAACATCTTTCTCTTTGACAAAAGAACTTCAATAACCTCTTAACTTATTTTTTTTATGAATTACAGTCGATTTTAAGAACTGATCCACCACTAGTTGTATAAAAATATTTACCCTAATCTCCAGGTGCTCAAATTAGGAACCGCTAAAGGTGTGCTGATGGCGGTATGGGTGGCGAGGGCGCTGTAGCCAATCTAATCCCCACAAATAATATTACTCATTCATTAACATTTATAATAACAGATACCATTCTTGTCAAAACGTTCCTACTAGCAATTGATCAATATTAGAATTTATTACTCTTTATTATCGATCGGACCAATATTACTCATTGTTTTCTACTAGGTTGCGTCGAAATAGGAATCATCTAGCTTAGATTTTGCCCGGCGGGTATGACCACAGAGCAAGTAAGTATGTAGAAGTACGGAAACATATTTTGCTGGAATCGTACGACCTAATTACAATAAGATAATTATTTTGATTAGATGTTAAAAGACAAATTATATGGTTTCTAGTATCGTGAAGTAAATATTATAGCTCGAAGTTAACGCATCTATTAACCTACCACAAGTTAGTTAATTATTAGTAAAAAACTTCACGAAGTTTTCAAATTTCAAGTTCATATTAACTAAATATATTACCGGGAAAAAGAAGAGGATGACAACACAGAAGATGGGAAGATGACATAAGGAAATTTACATAGAGTAGAGTATTGTAAGGAGGTTACATCGAGTAGGATAGCAAGAGTAAGTATTCAGCAATAAAGACAAACAAGTAAATCAATATTACTAATGGAAATACTAAAATTTTATAATATACGAGGTTTAATGCTGTTGCCGGAGCTCTTAAACTGAATCATACAACAAGAATGCGAGAAGTCGAGGAGATTTTTTATATAAAACATATATATCTTCGCTAAACGAATATTTCTATATCCATTCTATCGGTTGAACATTACTATGGCTATAATCACCAGGTGTGTTTAAAATAAATAGCGCTGTATATTCCATTACATGGCGATCGTTCGCGTTCAATTATTACGATTAATTGGCTTCCTGTCAGAATTTAGCCTTTTTGTTCTTCAATCGTCTATTATCTCTCGATGTAAACTAATCTATGACTCATCGCCCGAGGCTAGTTCCTCACTATACTTTTGGAAGATTCATTTTTCGAGAAAAAATTATAAGGTATTATCGATTTAATAACATGGATTTACTCGGAAGTCATTTCGTTGGCCGGTTTCGAAATGTTTTTGTGTCATACATCATGTACAGTCAGAATTAAAAGTAATGGAATATTTCTTATCGCGTTTGCTCCGCAGCTTCACTAGTGTTAACGTTGTCTCACGGGAATCGTACATTTTTGAAAAATAATAAATAGCTTATGTACTATTCCAGAGTATATATTTCTGCGCCAAACATTGAAATCCGTACAACCGTTCTGGCGTGATTGAGCAGGAAACATCCATCTAAACTTTCGAATTTGTAATATGTAAATATAGATGTTACAATACAATATGTATTGTACATATTGTACATACATACAACATTACATAGAAAAAATACATAAAAAATTTACTTACTAAAAGGTAGTACAATGGGCGGCCTTATTGCTAAAAGCAATTTCTTCCAGGTAACCTAAGGATGGACAAAATCTATTTACATAGATAGCGTTACTGCTCCAGCTGGGATAATGTTAGTATTAGTGATAGTTTTACATAGATGTAGCGATGTGTTTATCACGTTATTTGTGTTGCGATATTGTTATTAATTGTTAATAATATTAAACATTCACATTCATTTATTTTACATGTATTGTGTCTTTCTCTTGACATTTAAATACTCGAACGTTTTTAATGTTTACGAAATATACCTACTAATGTGCCTAATCATTAAGATCGTTATTTTTAGTGCTATAAACGAGATTTGAGATGAGAAGATGGATTTCATCAATCATTTTAAGTCACCAAGCTGTGCTGGTCTAAAAGCCATTGCATAACTAAATATGGTGTTTAGAAACATCTAATTTATATGCAGATTTTAAAGTAAAACGTTTTAAAATTATAGGTTCGTGTAAGTAATGGCAGGACTAGGTCATTTAGGTGGTCTTGTATAGGTAATTAAATTTATTTATACTATAGTCGTTGTGTGTAATAGCTTTGGAATCAAATTATTGTGTATATTTTATCCAGGCACATCTGTGTCACTAATAATATGTGAATGTTAACATATGCCCACGAATTCATTCACGCTTGACTTGAAATTCCCGCGGAATTCTCAGGAATAAAAAGTACTGTAGATTTTAACCCTAACAATTTGCTGTTAATCAGCGAAAACCGCATCGAAATCGGCACAGTAGTTTTTTTATGTGTATTCCGACAAACAGACAAGACAAAAATAGCTTAGTGTTCTCCATTGTTTATATTGTCCATTGCAGTTTTTTTAATAACTTCAATGTACAGATACGGCACGTTTAGAATTTTATAATATTACTAGCTTGGCCCGCGGTTTCACCCACGTGGTGATGGAAAACCGTTATATTTTGGCAAATTCACACGATATCTTTATAAATTATAGCCTTTGTGTAATTCTGATGTGTAAGCTATATTCTAAAGTTCTATATTGTAAAGTTTCATCAAAGTCCATTCAGCAGTTTTTGCGCCAAAGTGTAACAAACATACATCCGTACATCCATACATACATTCTCAAAAACTTTTACGTTTATAATATTTAATATAGCAGTATAAAACACGCAAAGGCCGTCCATGTGAGATTTCCGTTCTGAATGTGTATTGAATAACAACTCAATCGTAGATGGAACTTATCTAACTCAATGGGCCGACCTTGTATATTCGCAAAATAGACGTAGCCTCCCAATATTTAAATGCTGTGCATGTTGCACAGCATTTAAATCCCCAGAATAGCGTAGCTTCTAAACGTTATGAAATTTCGACAATGAAATGGTATATGATGTTTTAATTGAAGGCCGGCCATAATCACAAAAGAATAAGCGATTGATATAAGATGAGAAGAAGAAGAAAAAAATTAGCGCGAAGAAATGAAAGTTAACAATTAAGGCAATCATTAAAAAAATTACAGATAGTTTAAAAAGCAAAGGTAATAAACACTTGGTTGGTTAAAGATTATAGGGATTTTCAGTAAACACGTTAACAAATATTCCAATTAAAGTGACAGAAGTTTTCAAATACATCTCAACCATCAACTTCACGATCATACTCAAACGTAATCAAGTCTAAACCTTTCACCACCCAAAGTCATCGAACTTAATCGAAGTAATACCATTTATATAATTGCCAAAAATACTTTTAGAAGGCAAGGTCACAGACTAAAGCGATTAGTCACAAGTCGCAAGTTAAAGCTGCGTGTAAAACTTTACAATTTTATTCCATTATCGGTTGGGCCGACGTTTGACCTAACGCGTTTCCCGTGTAATCCACGAAAGCGTCAAACTTATTCCAACGGCTGCTGAATTCCAACTTTCTTCTTACATTCATAAATATTGCTTCTTGTTTGTTGAAGTTCTGGGTGTTCGGTACGCCTGTCATTTAGTTGAAGTTGAGTTTCCCTCTCCACAAAATGCATTTTTTTTAAATAAAAATCGATTTATATGAGTATTGCAAGCCGTTGTAGTTGATAGTGCGGTTAGCGTACTCTTCTCCAAAACTTTGAATTCTGGCCGGAAAGCAAGCACCACAAGTTTTCTGACCTAATATGCGTATTGTTACACACGCTGATGAAGAAAAACATCAAGATTACTGATGTATGATACTCACTAATGCGAGCGTCCATTTTCCTGAAATGGGCAAGTGCGAAACGCACAGTGGGAAGATTATGATTACTATAACGAGAATCGTTACATAACATAAGATCGAGTGGAGTAGAGTATATAAAGTACAAAATAAGACCGCGGGGTTTGAGAAGCGAGAATTTTAATCACAACCGGGATTTAAGTTGACGAGTGCAAAGTTTATTACTTAATCATTAATTTTCATTTTTGATCTTTGTTTATTACAACAAAGTATGTTCGTTAAGATCAAAACGCAATTCGCGTTTCCTTAGTTATTAAGACAACATCAATGAAAAAGAATTTATTATTTTATTGTGCGTGTTTTCTCCGAGTAAAATTTTATGAAAGTGATTTATAAGAATTATTATTTCCGCGTTTAAATGTTATTTTTAAGAGCTTTCCTGTACCACTCTTATTATTAAAAAGAAAATTGATATTCCTTAAGTAATACTCTTGTTTTTCTATTACTCATTACACTGTTCGAATCAATTAAAAACAGAATGAATGATATCTGCGAACAAGATTCAAAATTGTTAACTCGATCATATACATTTTACACATTACTTTATCTTGTGCTATAACTTCCAGTTCAATCAAACTATTGACTTTTATGAAACAATAAAAACTTCTGCCATTTTAGTTTTATTTTCCATAAACCTTTCTTAAATAGATTCTTCTTAATAGTTAAAGTATCCACAGTAAATGAAGCTGAGCAATGTTCGGTAAGTTTCGATAAATGCGTCCTACCCATTGTCAGATAGGGTGTCGAGACAGTGACGGTGGGTCTGGATGAGTTAGGTGGGAGACTTAGTTATGTCATGCAGATTTCAGGAGGCCTACCTCCAGCAGTGGACATTGATTGGCTGAAGAAGAAACCATAATAAATATAGCTATTTGATTCCATAGACAAATAAGGTCATGTCATACAATATTATTAAATATTACAAACTCAAGGAGACTACGATGTTTGATTAAGCAGGCATTACATTAACCAGTATGCAGTGCGTTGAATCTGGTGCGCTAGCTAATGCGCTAGATGAGCAAACATATAGGAGAGCCCATACAAACGCAATAGATTGGATCAGTAAGTGCCGAATTTCCTTTAAACTACCCTGTTTGTTAAGAATACCGAGTTCTATTTATTGGATGGACCAGTGGCATTGTCATGACTGTAATAAGGTACCGACCAATACACACCACTGGTAGCACACGTGCCTAGCTTATAAATCTTTTGTTTATCAGTTGTTTTACATGGAGACTGATAAACGAACGTTTGTACACATTATTGCATTTGTCATACGTACCAGTTCCATTTATTGATTTTGTTTTAATGTCTACATACAAACACACTTTTTTGTTTCTATTGTGTTCTGTTTTGTTATTCGTATGCTGTGATATCGTAATAAACCACAGAAAAACTATAAGTTTTATAATGGAATCTTACCATATTTGGAACCAGACCCGAAACATTCTGATTTATGGCCCGTCCTATATATACCACGCCAACCGTTCATTTGCTCTACTATTGGTTAAAATTTGATGAAGCTTCAACAAGTAATGTCAAAATTCAAACACTTGAGGAGTGAATTAATAGAAAGATATAGTAACCGGCCGTTAGGAAACCAAGCGAGCTACTCAGGTTACTAAACTACAGATTAAGTTACCGTAAAACATCCATAGGCGATGATACTCTACTGTCCTTCAATATTATTGCACGAATTCAACAGAAAGGCAGATGACCCACTGATGGAAAGCGGTTATCATACCTATGGACATTTGCAACATCAAAGGGCTGCTGCTCTTTAAGGGAGACTTGAATATGGCCTCTAATACCAGAACACAACTCATGGCATACTCTAGATCAGAAGTGGTAGCCATCCATACGCGCAAATATCCTACCACCTGGTTGTGAGTTATTTTTTCGCCTCTTCCGACAGGCCGCCCAGCAGCAAGAAATATATTCTTTCTTCGTTCCTGCACGAATAAATTCTGTGCTTAAGAAAAGCTTACATTTTGTAGTTCAAAACCGACTACGACTTAGTTGGTGGACCTTATCACGATGGTTATTGTATATTCTTTGTACACAATTGAATAATCGGTAAATATCCTCTTATCGTCCCAGAGGGTCGGTAACGACCGGCGATACATCAGGGTTAAGGGTGTGCGATCAATATTCAATATCCGGCTAGAATCCGCCTCTTCCGACCGCCGGATGTACCGGATACACACTCTAGTTGTACAGATTACATCTATGGTATTTTACCAAGCAAAATTAAACACGTGGATTAAGCCAGACCTGTTTAATTTGCTCTAATTACTTTACATTCGTCCATGGCTCAGTGGTTAAGACACTCGTGTCTCGTTGTTGAAGACAGTTTAACATTTGGCCATTTGGCATAAACGGACTCCTAAGAAACTTCCATCCTCGTTCGTCGTTTGTAATTCTGTAGATGTCGCAAAAAGCCGCAATATAATATTACATTTGTGATAAAATTGAAAAAAAAATACTAAAGGTAGTCGCCATACATGTAAACGGAAGGTTGATAAAAACCTTTTTTTCAGTGTTTATAGTCAATTATAGTCTTATACCTTATAAAAAAAAAAAAAAAAAAAAAAAAAAAAAAAAAAAAAAAAAAAAAAAAAAAAAAAAAAATATACCTATATTACTAGTTACATATTGAAACATCATAACCCTTATCTTATCTATCCACCTCTAACTTGGTAACTATAAAATGGAAAATTAATTATGGTGTTTCTAATGGAATTAATTTTACAGTACATAATATTCTAAAGTTTAGTCAGAACATTATAGTGAAGGTGTACGTCTTGACAAGATGAGAATGCTTTATGCACAAACCTCTTCTCAGAAACTAACAGTGAGGTGAGTTGAGGCATTAGTCAGGCTGTAGTATTTAAGTTCGCGTTTGGCCATGATCTCGGTCGATATAGACCAAAGATGGTCTTAGGTGGAGTACGCTTACCAAGAAGGTATCCATTCACACGGGACTTGAAGACACCCAGGTTTATAATATCGGAAAAACAGATTCCAGCAAATCAAAAACCCTCAAGTAAATGTAGCTCGCTCGCATGACTCATCTTGCTTCTACTTATTCGGGACATCGGCCTCGATGATAAACTAATCATTAAGGAAGTACGAGAGACTAAATCATTGTGCGACAATTAGCATACATAACTAGATAATAATTCAATCAAATGCGTTGATTAATTATAATTAGAATAATAATAGACGCTCAATTACTTATATATATAGCTGACATAAATATTAGATTATGCAATTGAGTCCTTATTGATACAATCCTTAGCGAAATAGAAAACTTGGAGAATTTATAAACAAAAGTACCTTCATCAAATTTCATAATAAAGACATACATACAGTCATACATTATGTTTAAAATTAACCCATCTCCTAGTTTTCCGTTTGATATTCCTGACCTTGATAGCTCTATCCTTACAAGCTACTGTATATATTTTGTCATAATAATACAGGTGTTTTTATTTTGTCAAATTAGCCAATTTGATTCCTGTCAAGGATATCTAAGTGGTTGTTCCAAAATCCTCGAGGCTCTTGAGTATTTTTCGCTATATATGTAGTTATTGTATAGGATTTGCCCCTGAAAGCCTACTTGAAAAATTCACTTGTATGTATAGTTTTTATTGGTAATTTAAGTTATAATTATAGAAACACACACACACACACACTCTCACACACACAACATACATAAATAAATAATTGAGGATTGGAAGAGCATCAATGCCTAATTAATACAGGTTTTTACCTAGTTTTAGGTGTTGAAGCCCCCATTTACTAGTTTTTGATCAAAGTTTATTGTCTTTTATATTGTTACTTTTTCATGTTTTTTTTTTACTGAATAATTATTATTATTATTATTCTTATTATATTAACACGCTTGTTTTTTGAAAGGCGATGACTTTCATCACGGTTACTGAAAAGTGGCCAAAACGTTGAAATAAATGTAAAAATTGAACCGTTGAAACGTAGTCTTAATTATTTAACATATTTTCTTCATTTTTCGCTTTGTCCAGTCATTTGGGATCGACGCGTTAGTTGAAGACACCGAAAAATCAAAGTAAAAAAGTATGGCAGGAAAACCTACCATTCTTTCTACTTTTATATTGCACACATCCTCTGTCAAGTGTTCTATGTTACTATAAATATACAGTACCGTTATAATTCGACTGAGTATTAAATAATGGCTTTGTCGATCCGGAATCAGATCGTATCGGAGCACCGATATGACAAAAAGACATCCCAGAATGGAAATGCAAAGCGGCGAATAGTGCTTTGTGGTCAGTTTCCATTGTAGATAGCTTTTTAGTATACCGCAACAAATTTGTACCTTTTAACACTCTGGAATGTCCCGTTGCTAGTTTGCTAACGCAATGTTGAAATTATAAATATACCGGATATTAAACAGTTAGCACTTATTCTTGTTGTTGCCCTTTTTGACATTATTACGTTTTTGTGAACATTTAGAATTGAACATAATTTTACTTTAAATAGTATGACAGTTTTCTATATTATACCTTATGATGTGTTATTTAGTTTTTTATTATTATTATAATACCGACTCTATAACGGTGAGTGTCCGAGTACCTGTACAGAATGGTGCCTTCGTCTTCTTTCTATCAGCACAACTTGTCGACATCGGCTGGTCATCCCATTACCTTGAGCCGCTTCATCGTGTGCGCAACGGTGCTCCAAAACATTTCTATTGATAACCATGGAGATTTGAAATGAGCTGGTTTTGTTTCCCTGCTGAAGTTTTCTCACAGCGCTATAATATGGAGTTTTTCAAAGAGACCGTCATAAAATTTGTTCGATGTCGACAGCGCGTTGGTGACATCTTTGGCGCTGAAACGTTTATATGCGACGGTAACCACCTTCCACCAGGCGGTCGTCAGTCTGCCAATCTGTTGATTGCCAATTATAATAAATTAATGCATAATATTTAAAGAATTTTTAGTTTAACAGATAACCAGTTATAATATACTAAGCTTTTGTGTTGGGTTCTTGATGCAGACTTCAGACAATTTATTGGTAACAAAATTTACTGCAAAAATTTCGACAGTTTAAAGTTATTGCTACATACTTAAATTAGTTGTGAAATGTATACGTTTCCGTCATATAGTTGTTTATATATAGCACGTAACGTTTTTATAATCATTCAATATAATTTTTGAAGATATTGATATTTTCTAAAGTAGAATCTTACGTAACGATATTTTTTTTTTTTTTTTTTTTTTTTTATAATTACGAATCCTTTACAAAACAGACGATACAACTTTTTTACATATTTTTTTGATTCATTTTTTTCGTTTTTTTTATATTTGCTATACGATATTTGATCATGGTTTCGTGTTGCGATTCTGATATCCTTTTGCATTGTATATTGTTTAGTCTTTTTTCATACATTCTTTACATGCAGAACACGAGCATTCTTTCTTATTCACCGACACTCTTTCAGACCAATTCTTTCTACTTCGGTATTACGACGGTCCGAGCGTCACTCCGCAGATATTCGATTCACAGATTTATTTATGCAGATAAACTCTTTTTCGGTGTACTGAATTACTTTTATAGTTTAATTATGTCTTAGTAGCCAATCGATATACACAAAGCATTGCTCAGACTTATCCCTTATACATTCTCATTTATCCAGTTCTTCGCCATACATCATTAGTTATTTATGTTCTAACTAGTTCAGAATTATGTGAAGTGTGTTATCTATGCGAAGTCGGGGAAGAGTAGGTAGTGGCGTCGGGTTCGACGTCCCAGCGATCGCATCTCGCTCGACCGCGCCGCAGGTGTACGCGATGCACCTGCCGGCCGCCAACTTACCATAAAATGCGATTCCAACCTACCCCGATGAAACAAAGCTTCATCTCTCTCACACTCACAAGTTAAAAGGGACAGCCGCACAATCACGACCGACATTAACTCAATATACATCGGGCAGAATACGGTCGAGCGGAATATCAGTTTTTACCGGACGCAAAAACTATCGGAATTCCAAGTCTGGGTTAGCTGCTCGCCGTAATCACCCGCCAGGGACTTACTTTTAAAACAATATCTTCGCTGTATATTTCATCGAGCAGGTGTAATTTATGTGATATTCTGTGCTCTTTTTCTTTGAGATTTGATTTTCCTTCCGTCCCTTAGGCATTGATCGCTGTCTCAGTTTATTTTTCTTCTGTCTACAGTTCGTCTCGGCCGTGTTTTGCGGTGTTTACTTTGAGTTTAGATTGGATTTCGCTCCCTTTTTAACGTTCTTTCATGATGCGTCCACAGTAATCGTACGGATCGCTTCAACAAATAAAAAAACAATTATAAACAACAATATGATACGCTAGATACTTGGCCATACTCTGAGGTTTGCTATTGTTGTGTTGAGTTAATAGGTATCCAACGGCTTGAAATATCACAACATTGAATCTTTTAGAAGCACGTCTGAAAGTGTTCCATTCATATAATAACGGTTCACTAATTTTTAATCTTCAACATATAGATAATTCTCGTGCTCTAGGGACTTAATGTTTAGTAGTTATTTAGGTTTATTTATTTAGATTTAGCTTTTAAAACGCAATATAAAATATTTGCATTGATGTAACGATGTAATTTAATCAAACCGTTTTCCACGCATTGAAGTTTTAAGAAAAATGTAAAATTTTTAGTTGCTATCTACAATTACGTTCTCTTTCCCTTAGTCCTCATTATTGTGTATCTGATAACATATTAGTTTCATTATTCTTGGAACAGATAACAGTAACAAAGCAATAAGTCCAAATCCTCAAGTTGCTTCTACTACGCGGGAATACATTATCTAAATTACCAAAAGCGATATGCATGCTTAATGGTGTGACGTGAAACAAGACCGAGTTTTTAAAAGCACAGTCACTCCTCGGTCTGATGAACAATACATCTTAATTAAAACGTTACTACAAAGTCAAAAACTCGTCTACATGCCGTACAATTACTTAATTATAAACGCTGCTGCCGGAGAATCAATAATTTAAAAGCGGCGAGTATTTTCTGTGAACTTTATAGCGGAACTGGAGTCTTTGCAGGTGCAAAAGTGTAAATAAAGAATGAATTCGGGCTTAACGTACCGCCACAAAGTGAAACAGGACTAGATTAAAACAAATGTTGCCCTAAGGGACGGTCACAGTGTTATCTCAACTACGAAACAAGTTAGTGCTTTAGCTATTCAAGATTAAAAAATAGTACTTATATATATTATGTATTAGCTTTTTTTTTTTTTTAATATTGTTTTTTTTACTTATACCTACTTGTGCCAAGAATGAACGTATTCATGGGTGCGATTTCCATATTCTTTATATTCACCATGATAGACGCGGTAAATATAATTTACGTCCATCGACATTGTGAATTTGATAACGAGCCGATGGATATCAATCAGAATTAATATCAGCCAGAGGCTTCTATTTTCCTGTGAAAGCTAGGATATTTATGGTATAATTATATCAAATAATTATCGTACTGTGGGATGAATGCGTGTCGGCAGTTGCTTGTGAATTTACCGCGCCACGTCACGCTAACAATAGGTTGGTCCGGTTCGACGCATAGCTTACAGCTTTGCATTCGTTTTGCTTTCTGAACGTTCTTGACGGTCTAGACGCAATATTTCTAAGGAATGATAATACCGACGTATCGCAGAACTTATAATTGTCATTGATTTATGTAGCGATCCAAGAAGTATCTCCTTAGGATAGTAATCTAAAAATAGAATTCTTAAAACTCAAGTACTTGTATGAAAATAATGAAATTTATTTAAGCTACACAAATGAAAATGAATGGCTCGTTTAGAAGCAATCGTATCACTAGCAACCGTAATCGTCGTTTAACTGGAAACCTGGTTCCAGAACAAATCAAATAAAAGCTCTTACTTTGACGGCAAATATGTGAGTGTATTAAAACAAAACACAACCGCACTCATTTCCAATTCCAACCGAGCAAACGGGCAGGGCGCCGCTCCTTAACATTCACATCGGCGGCCCCGTGCAGTAGGTGTATTTAATCTGAATTATTCTGAACTGACTGACAGAATGTCTAAGCGAGACAAAAAAGAACAATAACTTGAATACCTAAAGGGGAAAAGTTTGGAATAAAGAGAATTCTCTGTTTGGCGAAGAATATTAAAATGGTAGGATGTCTTTTGAGTCGTGCCACATTGGTACCGGATCGCGAATATTAACCGCTTGAGTCATTTTTGATTAAAGAGAAGCGTTTTTGGACAGGATGACTGATGCGCACGTGATTTTGAGGAATAATGTTGTTTATTAAAATGTGAACGGAAATTTTAACTTCGTGATAGGAAGGGACTGTTTATTCCTTGCATACAAATGAAGGGATATTCTTTATAGAACGAAAAAGTGACTACTTAGCCGATATTTTATAGCATGCTAGTGATTTATTATGCCTTATTAATCGATTGTATAGGCGGCCATACATTGCCGCTTTGAAAGAGCAGTTAAAGAAATTATTGAAGGGGACGTTTGGTCGCAAACTAGTCTCCATAAATTTCTTTAACGCACGTTTGCGTTCACTGGAAGCGTAATTATCTCGAATTAAGCGACTCATTACTGGAGTTAAGGCTAACGAAGTTGCCGTCTCGACGAATACTGCTTCATAACCGGAAGGTTCAGTTTCGCCCTCGATTAAACGTCAGAGGAGGCGAGGACGCTCACATTAAAGTAATACAAATGAAAAGAGAAACTCTTTTTAGTGCTTATATTTAATTATGTTCCACATTATAATGACTGTCAATGTAAATTTAATATTATGTTACTAAAGTTGCATGCCCAGATTAAATTATTCCTCGAAGTCGTTTTTGTAACATTGTAATTTGTTGTTTCCAGTAAGCAGGTATAATGTGTCACGTATGATGGGCACTATTGCCGCAAACACCTTGCTTCGTCACTAATCTACTTGAACATTTATCTAAATATAAAACTGAATGTAGCGAGATGATTTTACTGCGAACGAGTTTGCGGTTTCTTCAGCCATGCCGCGCCGTGGTTATGCGTTTTTATTCACACCTGCGGTTGATTCCAGTTATAAGTTCTCGCTTCGATAGCGCCACGGAGAGACCATTTCATGCAGAAAATTATTGTTTTATTTTATTTGTACGGTAAGCTGTATGCGACAGTAAGTCTCTAACAGTACTATAAACGATCCGCCCTTCTAACAATAAGACGTCAAAATGACACCTATTGTGCCCTGATAATGAAAACATTTATTTTTCATAGGCCCTACAAAGAAGAGGTTGGGCACATTTATCTTTCTCAGCATTAACGCGCTAAAATCGCGTCGCAGTGGTGTCGCCATAAATCATTATCTTCAAACAGTTCTCCGTCCTGGCAATGTCGCCTTTCATCGGACGCTTTCAATCTGGCCCTCCTTTATTTCATTACAATAAGTAATTCACTCGCCTACCATTCGCTCAATTTTCGGTAAACATTCCCTGAAATTGGCAATAAATTCCCATCTTAAAATATCGCCCGAGAAGCGACTGAACGTAGCGTTTCTTAACAATAGAGTCTACTGAGATGTCGTCTTATGAAGATGTTCACTTGGATGTTTTGTTTGGCGCAACAATAGTTTTATTTAGCTTCGAGCCCACTGCCCACACGCCTCGGTTAATGGTCCAGAATTGTATGAAGATGTAAAAATGAATGGCGTTCGTTATAAAGGGCTAATAATAAGTTCTCATGAGTGTGCGATCGGAGACTATTGTTCGGATTTTTTAGGTCTATCTGTGGAACGTTGGGTATAATGGGGTAGGTGTCAATCGTGGCTGGGATAGGCAGGTGCATGAGAGCCCCATCGCATCGTCCCGTTCAGAAATAAAAGTGCTCATAATTTCATTCCGCAGCTGCCTGTCACACGGACATCGGTCCGAGCCGGCCGCGACCGGCCCGTATCGTCCTTTTTTAACGACTTATTCCACAAATATATATCCAGTCTGTCATTATTTTTAATTTGTGCCTATTCTGTTACGCTTTACTTATGTGTGTATTCTGTATAATGGGCGACAATTAGAATGTATCACTATTCAACTATTTACGTGGAATAGATTATTTAATGCAACTACATTGATTTGTTCGTGAATTTATATATGTACATAGTTTATTTAAACCAATGCTTTACGTAATTTGTATTGTTTTATCAAAGTGTTTAGTTTACGCTAGAGCATTTCACGCGAATTTAGTCGACAAAATTTTAGATCCATGTCCCACGGCCATTTTCCGAGATACAAAACTCTCTCTCTCAAAGAGACTCAACTCTCATCTGTTCATACTCTTTATCAAAAGTGAACATTATATGCTAAATTTCATGATGATAGTTACGTCCATGGGAAAGGCCGTGATAAAGAAAAAACAAATATACTTTCAGAATGATAGCTATATTATAGTGCGAATCATTTTAGAAGCTATATGTAGTTTTTTATCTCTCTCTTTTATTTCACCTTCTCTCAATTATTTGGATTCGGCACAATGTATTTATTATTCTTTCATACTCCTTTATTCTGGCATACGCCCTCTGTCACATCACAAGTAATGTTATGCTTCACAAATCCATCTATCTCTTTTTCTCTACCATTACATTTGTACCTGTCAATATTACAGTTTAACATTATTTTTGTCACGTGACTTTCATCCCGCCTTATTACAATGCCTATACCACCTCTCAACTTTTCAATCACGGGTGCAACTTTCAAAGATTTCTTTATACATATATTCTCATTTTTTACCTTACCATTCTTATAACACCACACGCCCGTGTAGATTTTTTTAATAAAAACAAATATTGCAAATAGGTTTCTTACGAAGCCTGCCTGCTGTTAGAAGCTAATTTAACGGAACAATAAATTGAACTCTCTACGATAGACAAACGCTCCCGAAATCAATCCCATGTTTAATTAATCAACATCAGATGCTTTAATAATTTTGTTTCAATGTATTACGGCTTCGTGTTGAGTAACCCCGCTGCGATTAATTCGAGTCGAATATTGTAATGTGCATTATGAAAAATCCTACCTAGTACGCTCGGCTCGACATATTCTAATCTCCTCTGAATAAAACATTAGATTTTCGATAACGCACTATTAGGTTTAAGGCATATTTAATACGGCTTTCCATTATGTTCAAGAATTCAATAACGAACAACGCTTGCAGTGCATTAGTGATGTCACATACTAAAAATAGTTACATATATGTTTCTGGCAACAATGGTGGCGTTGCATAACAAGTCTGATATTGCAGTACAAACTACATAAATATGATAAGATTAAGACCTAATTGCACTGTTGAAAATAATAAATATTATCTATCTGTGAATTACAGTTTCGCGTATAGATAAAATTAAATATGTTGTAGTAATGTTAACGAAGAAACTTTTCGATGACCACTATGTAAAATATTGTTAGTGTAGCTTTATAAAAATATTGTATATACTTATATATAGTTAGATCTCTTTCTTGCGAGTTAAATATGTATTTTAACAGAAAAGTTTAGGATTTGGGCAATACTGCGTCTATGTTATCCATAATATTATGAAATTATAAACATGCCGTGTCTGTTCATTGAAACTATTAAAAAGAACAACTGGAATAGACTATATAAACGACGAAGAATACGATACGATAGATTTTTTGTCTGTTTATTAGGGATTGGGGTAAAATCTACTGTGTCGATTTCAATGTAGTTTTCGCTGATCAACAGCCAATTCTTAGATTTAAAATCTGCCCTACTTTTAGTTCGGGAATCTCGCGGGAAATTTTCTGAAAATGATTTTAAAAAACCAGATTGAAAAAAATATGAATTCCAAAATGATTTTTACAATGATCGATAGCAAAATTTACATTATGTGACATGTGACATATTTTATACCGGTAATCACGCGGAAATTTTTTCGGAAGCCGTCTGAGGTTATTTGGGTGCATAAAAATTAAATTATTACAACTCAGTTTTCATTAAAACAATAGTTTACTATAACAATAGTTTAATAGTTTTTCTTGTGTCAAGTCACGCTTGGAAGAAGTCGCGGGCATATCCTGGTATGTAACCAAATACTTATCTATCGGTAATGTTAGCATAATGAAATATACCACTGTTCTTACTAAACTTCTTATCTGTCCAAAGGTTGTCTTAAAGAAATTACTAATAAGTTGTCATTTCTGATCACAGTCTCCTTTAACCCACAATAAAGCATATTCATTCCATAATCTTCAAGATGAGCGAGAGTTGCTTTTCTGTGTAGAATTGTTTTGTGTTGGTGGCGAAATAAACGTTGACGGTAGCTCCGGTATGTGCCCGGCCTAATCTCTGTATACGTTAAAATATAGAAGCGTCCGCGAGTTAATTAAATCTCAATAAAAAGATCCAATATTGAGTGTGCACTCACAATAAAAGGGGGAATGAGTAATGTGTAGATATAGGAAAATATGCGTTTCGTCTTTACGTTCCACAGCTGTATCCAGTAGGGGAGGAAACGCTCAAGGCAACATTATGATGGGACTAATGTAGAAGTAAATCCAAGGAAATTACGTTCGGTCTTAGCTAGTTAAACATCATTATATTGATTTTGGAGCTTTACGTTCGTGTAATATGTTTAAGACAATATTGGATATATGATATTGTTAATGTTTCCTATCTCTGGAATTAATTATAACATGGACTAGTTATCGGTTAAGATAGTATACCTACGCTGATAATAATTAAGATGTCTACTAGCCTAGTGCGTATCATTTGCATAAGACTTGCTTATCACAGCTTATGCATTACGCTAATGCGAATTGAAGTATTAATCTGTGCTGTCCGTAATGTCTTAGCGTAGGTCCACATGTGCCGTCCTTTGTGTTTCACGATGCACTGAAAATAAGCGATAATCAAAAAACCTGTAACAATAATAGATAACTTGTGCGTCAAGTCATCGATTTAAATATATTTATTTGATTTTTAAATCGTTATAACAAGTCATTAAAATTTGGTCCCGTTCGTTAATAATAGCAGTATTATCTACTATCATAAAATGCACCGCTAGAACACTCCCAAATTTGTGAATAATTGAAATTGACTTAAAGCTAAAATCGACCTCAACTGAACACGTGATGTTTTCGATTATTTCGAGTTGACTTATGTGACTCAATGACCAGCCGATGGACAAAACCACTCGTGACTCGTATTTATAAGTCGCCTCGATTTATCGTCGCATCATAGCTACCGATTATGAATGAAAATCATAAAGAGTCTCAGATATCTGAACAATGGAAACAACTGACTTGAAAATCTAGTCACCGAGCATAGCTGCATATGCATACTGGATCGGCACGATGATCCAGTTGTGGACGCGGCTTTGCCATATCAATTAACCCGTCCACCTATCTCGTAAACCTTCTTAAACTGCTCTCTATTCCCCGATCAATTTACTTTATCTACGGACGGCTGTTATCGTCAAATAAAATATTTACAGCACAATAAACGCGTCCCTCACCGAATAATTGAGCTAATAACTGCGATAATGAAATTTAAAGACGTTGAGGTGAGTTTGACGATCTTATTATAACTCTGTTTAATTAAGAACTGATTTTTGGCCAGCAATTTTCGTACCTACATGAAATGTGTAGTGCAAAAAATATTTCCTTCATGATGTAAAATAATTTTATTTCTGTCGTTTGGGCTTCGTAGCAATTATGGCAAAAACAGTACCTCATTAAATCATAATGACGTTTGTCTTTCTCTGTTTAACTCGGTAGTTGTGGAAGTCTTAACTTCCAAAGTTCATAGAACTGTGTCAATACTAACTGCTATTGTGCTATAAACGCTACTTCTATAAAAAAAAAAATTAATTATTATTATGTTTTATTTGTATTTTGTGTCTCAGATCTAATTTTTGAACAGTATATTTTTTGTGGTTTTTGATATATTTTTTATAGAACGTTTTTAAGGGGCCCGTCAATAGCTAAATGACAAATAGCAAATAGTTGACGTTGTTTATTTCTAGTGTATGTAAATATACACGCATTTAGCCGATTATTAAAAAGTATTTTTTTTTAAATATTAATTGAAATTTAATGGAGAAATATTTCTCATCAAACAGCGAAAAATCAGGCTGAAGTAATAACGACATCGCGCCAACTTGGAAGTTTAACGCGAAATCAATTTCGAAACTAAACAAAAGCATCCTGAAAGCTATTTATTAAATCAACACCTTGGTAAAACAACGTCAAGATTCGCGTACAGTGAACTGAATGTTTCGTCTGTTGTTTTGCGAGCTTTATTAATATTTCCCTCGCGTTATAAGAGATATCACCGGGTGGATAAAACGATACTCGTGCAAGGATTACCTATGTGTGAATATCGGTAGATTTGCGGCCAACGTCTCTATTGTTACACAATTGAAGTAGTCCAAGAAGATGAAAAGCAATCAGGTGTTTAATTACCCCTTGGAATTTAAATTATTTGAAGCACTTTATATGATTATCCTTATTAGTCACTGTCTTTTGTTCACGTTTATTTTCTAATATCATAAACCGTTTTAATGTCTAAATTTCATTGCAAGTTCTTAAAAGATATGTGTTCGGATTAAGCTTAGAAGTCCAAAAATTCCAATTAATGGCCTGTTGCTGAGGAGATTCCTGATGTCTATTTTACGAATATTAGGTCAGCCCGTTGAGATAGAGTCAGTTAAATTTCAACAATGATCGAGGGATTAGTAATCGTACATTCGGAACGAGAATCACATATCGTATTACTTTGGGCGTTTGGACTTGTTGTATTCAGTTGCTTTTGTAAGGACTTGTTGTATTCAGTTGCGATTGTAAGGACTGCAAATTACGTGTGTATAAGAGTAATAAGTTTGTGATATCTGTATTGCAATGGTGATTTTTTCACAAGGAAGTGGTCGACCCAGGTAGATTTACAGGTAATCGGTTTTAGAGAATCCTCTAAATATTTTTTACATAAACAGTATCTAATGAAGAAGAATAGTAATATTTGTTTTATTATAAGATTTATAACATAATAAGGTGGTATATGACGTGGTTTTGTTCACATAGATAACCTTCGTTTATGTATCTTGAGAATTAAACATTAGTTTTCTCCGGTAAGTTTTATAACAAATGACTATGATTAGATCGTATAGAAGAAAGCTATCAGATGATAACAAACACCCAAAGTATTTTCGGATGCTTGTATACATTTTTTAGTTCCTCTGTTGGCGGTCTTATATATTAACATCCATATAGTTCTACTATACAGAGTGGAGTATGACATAAATATATAGACCTAGAAAATGTATTTACTTCCACGAAATTCACAAAAATGTTACGAGCGATTCCACATCCAAAGCCTTAGTTAATAGTCAAAAAATGTTATGCAAAACTTTCGGTGAGACATAAATTTATTATACAGAACAAAGTAATCAAGTATCTGTTTAGTTTTATATGAGATCAAAAACAATTTTCAAAATAATAATTAAATTCTAGTTGTCTTCAAAAGCAACAAGTAATGTCGGCATGTCTATTCTTTCGCATAAATATTTCACATTTTCACTGAGACTCGGCTCGTTACTTTGTCGTCGGCTAGAAATGACCGGCGTGTTATGGTGCGAGTGACAGCGATCCGCCCACCGCTCGAGTAATCATTTGAAGCAAATGTTCATTTAAGACTAGGCAAGATGGTATTTTAACTAGTAAGTATATAAAAATATAACTGTTTCAGTTTTAAAATACTTTGCTTTGAATGTCAATATTATAATTATTATCTGTATAAATGAAAACTAACTTTGATAAACATTTTTACATATGGATGTATACAGAATTAATTACGATGTCCTATTATTTGTAGTAGCCTAGGAAATGAAAATCTTGAGCTATTGAATAAAAAACACATTTGTAATTTGCATCTGTAGTATTAAAACATAGTAAAAATAATTTTGATTTTCATCATTTCATATTACAGTCAATGTATAAACTAATCTTATCTAGAGATCCTGAGTGTGAATCGTATGTAAATTGTCGCCTAATGCACTTTAAAAATCGTTGTTTGTTGTTGTTCTTATTATAAATAATATTAGTCTCCAGATTTTTCTTAGGTATAAATATTTAAATGTTTATTAGGGTTTTTCTTCTGTGAAGCTGATGTTACTGCTTGGCACCAGTCGAAGACCAGCATTGGTTGTTATCAAACAGAATTTGCTAAGTTAGGTTCGGTTTAGACTTAAGTTACCCTTTGGCTTTTGTTACCCTCTTTATGAATAATTTTCTTTATAAACAATTCTAAATAAACATTATTTTCTTTCTTACATACAAATACTATAAACATATAAAGTAACACAAAAACTACGTAATGGATTTTGATGAAATTTTACATTTATACACCAGAATAACAGGAATAATTAATGGTTATAAATTATATTGTTTAAATTGGCCAAAATATTTCACAAGATTCAATCCTGTGCAAACAAAGTCACGGGCACAGCTAATTTTATAATGAGGTTACATTTCCCGCTTTAATTCAGTACTTACACCAAAAGCAGAGGCAGTTCCCGTCACGATTGGTTCGTGGGCGCTCCGCTTTAACCGAGGGTGGCCTACAATTCAATATGCTTTGTGCGCTTAGTTTCCTATATCGTGGAGTTTATCGCAAAGATTAGCGTTCATGCAAAACGTACTTCATGTAATGTCTTAAACAGATTGATTTATAACTAGCTTGTTCATGTTTCTCTATACCAACCCTACAATTAAGTTTTTATTCAAGTCTGATTATCGTTAAATATCATAGTCAATGTTATAGTAAGTAAGTGTAATAAACAACGCTTTAATTTGATACCCACTATTATATAAATAGATGTAGAAACTATTTTTCGATTTAAAATAAAAATATTTAGTTTGGAGAATTGATTGATTTATTTATAAAATATATATTTTAAGTATCTCTGTTTAAGTTCTATCTAATAATCTGCACCAGTTACATCACCAGATTTAGGCATATTATTCCTTAAGTTCAGTTGCCTGGAAGAGATTGCTTTAAGCGACAAGGCCACCTATTGTTTCTACCATGACAATTTTGTAATCATGGAATTTGTTTTTGCCATTGTAATTGTATATTATATTCTATTGTGATTTATTATATTCTTTATTTAAATTTAGGATACATTCGAACAAAGAAAGCACTATAATATACATACTTGCATCGGCTAAAAGGCTTCGTAACCAAGCCATAAAATAAAAGAACATTCATATCAGTAATCAACATTATATATTTATGTTTTTAAATTAGCTACATATCTATACGGAAACCTATAGGTAAAATATTTGGTGAAAAAATAATGGTAGAACTCCAGTGATGATGGTGATGAATGATTAGAAATACTAAAAACATGATATTACCATTAAATATTTAAAATAACGTAAGTTATAAATAAAGCTATAATCTAATAATTGACCTATTCCCACATCAGTAATTAGTATCGATTGATATTTTTTATTTATTTTCAACATTAAATGAAACATGTTGATGATACATCAAGAAAAATTACAAATAAGACTAAATAATTTAGTATTATGTAAAATCGACCGTGCCGTTCAGTTTTAAAGTCTCGACATTGAAATGACTACAATGAGATCCTTGTATACTGGTCCGCAGTACTAAAATATTACTTCCCGTATTTTACTTGATGATATAAGCGCCATTTGAGCTTCGTATTTACACACACTCAGATCGCATTCTATAAGAACATAAAACATTTTATGAAACCGATCGCACCGGATCTAATACTAAATAGGGAGTCACCGTGTGTATGCCTTTGTAAATTGTATGTAAATAGGTGGACACCTGCTGAATATATTTGTGTATGCGTTAGACCCTGGGCTTGTTTGAGAATGCTCAATGGAGTGCACTTGACTATGTAAACCTATTAATATGGACAACCGCGGTAGACTCATGAGGTGTTATGCTAATTCGTCCACAGTTCATGTCATCTAAGCGTTATTAGTGGTAAGATAGGATGATTTTTTTTATTGCATGACCCACCAGATGGAAAGCGTTTACCATTACCTATAGACATAATATTGCCGCTTTTTAAAATGATTGCAGCCTGGCCACTAATAACTGAACACAACCCAAGGTTGTTATGTCAGCATACACTAGACCGGGGATGTTAGCCTTCCAAACGAGCAAATATCCTATAACCTGGCTGTGGGTTGTTTTGTCGCCTCTTACATCGCCTCATAGATCGCCCGGTCGAAGGAAATTTTATTCTTTCTCCATTCCTGCACGAATACTGATTTTATGAGAAGTGATATGTAACAATACAGCTTATCCAATTTATCATTTGTTTATTCTGGCTTGTGTTGGGACTTCTTGTCTAGTTTGTTGTTTTTGCTTGCCAACTAATATTTCAGAAGTTTTGCTTAGCTTTGTGTTTTCGGTATTCCGTTCTGTATAATGGGGAGTGTTCCAAGCCGCTATTAAAATGGCGCCGCGGTTTTTATATTAGCCACAGAATCGATTGGTGTTAGCTACATTTGCACTACTTTGACCTAACAAACCTTTTACAACACATCAACCAAAAATTTGGATTAATTAGAGGCTTAGGGTTTTTTTTAATAATAATAATAATATTTTTTTAATAATAAAATTATTATTCAATCTAATTTGGATTACATTAAAACGAAGCTGTAGGTCGGTTAATACATCTTGCTATACGACAATATACACAGTGTAAGTTCAATGATGAGATTTATAGAAGGAAAAGATAATGATTTAGAAAGGAACTAAGCTATTAATAGGAAGCCTACTACAATTTTCATAAATACGAGAGTAAAAAAATGCAATCGAATTTACAACGAAATCTCGTGGCAGACAAAGTTATCTCACTACAGACCCGATCATGGAAATTACAAGATGTCATGTAAATTTGTAAGGCACATGAGGTGTTATGTAAATCGCTTTGAGATACAACGTATGTTAAGTTATAAGACCAGTTGGTTGTAGTTATGTTCGTCGCCGCCCCAGTGGTTTTAACCCAAACTTTCGACGGTTGACTTGGGTGATCGAGGGTCTAACATTTAGAGGGTTTGATGGTCGGGATATGTTAAATAAGCAATAATTTTTGGGCCTTTTATTGTAGTAGATGTTTCGGAGATTGGATTTCATGTGCCGTTGGAATGTACCTAACCGACTTATGCTGCCTTTTTTATTTTACTGGTATTCAAATAGAAAATCTTCTTTAATATGCGAATGGGAAGAAAGAAAGAGAACATTTGTTTATGAAAGGTAACAACACAATTAAAACATTTTTAAAGGTTGTATGCCACAATTTAGCAATTGACAAAAGAGGTGTTTTTCAATTTAATTACCATTATTTACAATCTAATACTATGTAGCCTTACTTACTTTTTATATGTGGTCTTACTCAAATAACACCTTATGTATAAAGATATAAGGTAATTCTCAAAAAAAAAACAGAAAAATTTATATAATTATGTTTGTTTGACCCTGAACAATAAATAGGTAGCTATATTTTTCACAACGATATTTTTTCTTGAAACCACAAAGCCGCGTTCTGTATAATATTTATTCACATTGAATGGCAACTTTCTTTATGAATAATGTTTATCATTTAATACAATCCAAATAAAGATTTTAATCAATCATGTTTTAAAATAAATGATCCATTTCGTAGTAAGTAAACAATGGCAAGACATTAATATAATTTTGCAATAAAGTGGTTGTATTCCGTTGGAAAATAGTGGAGCCTACGTTTTATTATTATTCAAACCAAACCCCTAAAAGTTTTCGCACAACAATGAAAAGTAATGACTTGACATAAAACACAAAAGAGCGTTTCTCGTTCAGCTTATTCATATACTACGGCTATTCACTTTGCTTCCCTCACATCGACATGGAATCTAATCCAATTTTCCGGATTAAAATGATCCTACATTCGCCACCACGATCAAAAGCTAATTTAGTCCATGCAGTTAGCTCTCTTTAATTTGAAGTACATATGGTGTGGGAATAATTCATTTTCGGAGATAAAAAGTGCCCTATATTTAGAGATAGAGAGAGAGAGAGAGGGAAGGAGAGAGAGAGGGAAGGAGAGAGAGAGGGGGGCACTTTACTGTACACCGTTACAGACCGACACCGACAGGTTTTCTGATAGTTGTTTTAAATATAAAAATTTGCTCGACAATTACCATAAAGCAGCGCCTTTCAAAGCTGTTTAATCTTATCCCTGTTATTAAAATAAGCTAATACACATTTCACAATTATCAATAGCACATGAAACTGAAAAAAGTCGTGGTAGATTATGCCTGGTTTCTACATCTTACTATTCAATCACTTCCCTTCCCACTGGTAGAAATTTGTATACAGTTTATGTCAAATTTTAACCGATAGTAAAATAAATTTACCGTTAGTAAAATATAGAAACCGGCCTTTACTGACTAATGAACTGACGTCCCAAACTCAGATGATACGGGTTCGCATCCTGACTGCAAAATATAGCTCTTCTTAGGCAGTTTTCTGTCATCGCGTGTATCTTGCAATAATATTAACAATGCTGAAACGGAGAAAGAATACACTGTCATTTGGTAGTGTGGCCTGTCGTAAGAGGCGATAAAACAACCTATAGTTAGGTGGTAGGGTATTTAGCCGTATGGATGCCTGCCACTCAAGACTATGCCGTCATAACAACCTTGACTTGTGTTCAGGATTAGTGGCCAGATTCCAGTAGCCTTTTACAGCGCGGCAGCAGAGTGGTGTTTGCAAATGTCCATAGATGATTGTAACGACTTTCCATCAGGTGTACTGTTAATGAATACCACGTGCTGATGATGAAAACATCGCGATGAATTCTGCACATCTCGATAACCAATATGTCAAATCCGCTTAGCGTTCGGTATCGCGTATATCAAGCATACAGAAGCCGCACTGTTGCTAACTGGCGAAGAAAAAAATGGCGTAATTATTGTACGGAAGAATTAATATTTTTAGACTTATTTTTTCTGGTCAATTGATATTTCTATTACTTTTCTTTCCTTGATACAGATATAAAAAACGCTAAATATTACACTTTACAATCTGTCTTGCTTATCAAAATGATACAAGAGATAGTCGTGTAGATCATATAGACTAATAAAATACACTCATTATCTGTACACAGACCCTACAATCTTGTTAAGTAACTCCGTATTCGTAGACATAATGATATTGACAAGGTTTTTTTATTTATCATACGCTTCCATCTATGTAAGATCCACTTGCCGATGCGATTATAGTAACACAAGAAAAACGAGTTAAGCGTGTGTCGGAGCTACAGTTAAAGATTCCGTTACGACGAGGAACCTTAGTTTTTTGTAATTCTTCAACGGAATCCTAAAACAGTCTGTAAACTCATAATATTTCAAAAACTGTTCAAAAGATCTTATTCAAAACATTTTCCATTGAAAGTTTCTTCTTTTTCTATTAGTCAAGTTTTTTCATTTTTTTAGTTGTAGGTATAATTATTGCAGATGAGAGTTGATTTGCACCTAAACGTATATACATAGATCATATACCTTTGTGCATATCTCTTCATTATTTATGTGTATATTATTTTTCTTACGTGTGTATGTCACTGAACTCCACCTAAACTGCTGAATTAATTGTGATGATATTTTATGGCTATATTTGAGTGATCCCGGGATGGTTTAGATTCACTATTAGACCCGGTAGGTGGCGTTGCAATAGGGTCCTAGATTTTTTTTAGTACATAATAATGTCTGCACAACCCGATAGCTTAGGTTATATATTAAAACTATAAATCAAATATAAATTAAAACAATAGTTATACATTTAATTTAACATGTTTAAATGAACTGAATTTATGAAATCCTTCAGTTACATTTATTTTTCATTAATTGACAACAGCATTTGATAATGGTTCCGAAAAAGATTTTTCTACCCTTTTATGTTGTAAATGCTGGTTTATAAAATTTAAATTAGATACTATTTAAATTAGTTTCGTGGTATCTTGGCATCCTTTGTTATATGTGTTTACTTCAACTATTTCTAAAAATACGCATTATGTGAAGTCTATTTTTATTTTTCATCAATGTATGTCTTTCAAGACCACGGGCCATAAAAATGGCCCGGACTTTTGGAGGGCTTGCGTGGGCCATGGGAGGCCAACACGTAGAGGCCCTTGACAAATTTAATGTAAATATGTGGCGTGACACTGACCGGCGATTATCCCTGTCTACACCATATAATAATGCACCCAAGGACAAGCCCCGGCCAGTGTAGGACTATTGTGGGAAATGAGGACAAAAGTACCGGCTATTGGGATGAACTGTTAGTGGTACTAGCGGTCTGGGAATATGGGACTATGGCGTCTGCCGACGCAATGTTCAGGAACATGGAAAATGGGCAGACGGTGACTCGCCACTCCCTGCATGGGCCCTAAAAATGCCGTAAAAGGCAGGGCAACATGGGTGTGAGTGGCTAAGGGTGTAGAGAGGTGGGCTGCAGGTTCACCGAAGCTACTTCCGACGTTAGGCCATTTATCACTTCCACCCTGGAGCTTGAGTCTTAGCTCTAGCGATCTCCACTCCGTGCCGGCTGGTTAAGGCAAGCACGGAGGCGGGGCCTGTCTTGGCCCCGGAGTCAGGTACGAGGTGTCGCCACTCACCTAAGGCTTCGCCACAAGCCCCCTGCGGTTTATTTATTTTCATTATTATTAACATGTCAACTATAAGATAGATTAATGAAATTAATAAGTAGGCTAAAATATTTAACATTACTCATTGACACTTGACTTCTTTGTCTTCTGTGATCACTGCTATTGAAAAGTCGCCGAAACGTCGAAATAAAAATCATATAAAATGCCACGCTAAAATCTTTAATAAGTATTTAAATATAAAAAGACTTAAGAGAATTGTGAGGGTTCCTTCGTTTTTGTAAAACTGACTACATAACCTTAAAAAGTTTCTAACTTAACGTTCCTGTTAGTACCTACAGCTAATCTAACATCTCACGGAATGCCCGTAAAGTGATGTTTCGAAATCGTCACAAGACGAATTATTAGCCGTTAATGCACCGTCGTAAGGTTTTATTGGTTTACAACCGAGCCACTTAGTACCAAAGCTCAAATTACCTTAACTTCGTAAGGTTATTTGGTTATCTATCCACTAGAGGAATACCTCGCTACTCTTCATTCTTATTATTCTTTGATAATAAATACCTTTATTAATTAAGTATTATCTGGCGCTCATGGTAGCTGCTTAGTGCTTGGTGCACTTGATTATTATTGATAATTTTAGATTTATAAACGAGTAGTGTGTAATTATTAATAAGTGATTTCAAATTATTTATTTTTTATAAGAAATTATAAGGAAAGCCGCCATAATGAATCAAGATAGTAGCATCATCAATTCATCAAAACGAGATCGGGAAAAAAATAATGCGTCATGGTTTTTCTATTCTGACCACGCTCCACATGCGAGGCGGCGAGATGTGTTTAGTTACATATAGGGTTGCCAAATGAATATGGTCAAATTCCCACTAAGGATGATAAATATGAGAGTTAGCAAATAGTAAAACCAATATCATTTGTATATTTTATTACACATGCAGTCTTTTGCTCTTCTTAAGACGTTATTTGTGGATATACAAGCTTGGTCGTTTAAGGAAATTTTACAAATTATTATATTTCTTACATTCATCATAAATTATGAATAGATTTGAATTAGTATTAGTGATTAACGAATTAATTACATTTTGGTTTATGTTCATCTTGTCCATAGAAGACGGTACCTAGATATAATCTACCTAAGTCCTGTGTGTGATTATAAGCACAACTTAGAAGCCAGTATTAATATTAAATACTTAAAGCTATTTTTATAATAAATTTCATTTTATATTATTACAATAAGTTCAGAAGTCAATTTAAAAATTTATTTAATACCGTGTAAGGGACTGAAATACCAAATAGTTCGATGAAAAACTGAATACTTAGCAACCCTGGTTGTGTAAGTCGTAAGACTTACACAAATGACGAGGGCAATAATTTGTTACTGATAGTACTGGACCGACAAAATGACCGGGATTACCGTTACCGGAATCAGTTGATGACCAGATAGAAATCTATTAATAACATTCGGTCAGCGCGGACGGACAGATCTATAAATGATGAGTTCCATTTCAGATAAGATCATATCGAATATCTCAAATGATTGATGGAGTCCGCTCGATATTACCAAGGAATTCTATTACCTATATACTGCCGTATTGTTTTCTTTGGCCCATTATAGTCGCATTAGCATACTTTGTGCTTGTTACACGCTCTTATCTTTTACCACCATACTCGTATGCTTTGTTGAGATTACAGGTTTGGTTTGGTATGTGTTGGTGCATATTTGATCTAATTTTTATTGCCTTGTGGATCGTTTGTAACATTTGTAATCTGAATTTGATTGCTTATTAAAATAATTTAGTTTCTCTCATTTCATATGTGCCTTTTAATTTCATAATGTTTAATGATAACATTGAAAGAATGATGCTGGCTTGCGTGCCTGGGATTAACTTGAGGCTGTCCATTTCATAACTTCATTTACCTTATTTTATTATTACACGTTATAAGTATGTATATATGTATAGAGCGTGTGTTTATTTGTGAATGTATTTATTCATATAATGTTACGAGTTACGCCGGACTCGAATTACAATGTCGTTGGAATTACTATAGAATTTATTAGAACTATACAAACACGATAAGATAGGTACAAATATAACTAGACACTACTAATACAAACTGCACGATTCAATAACACGCGCAAAGTTCGTCACTATATCGCTTATCGTATGTACTACATACGTCTTGCTAGTGTCGTAATCGTCGCTTGACTGCCCGACCCCTCCGTTCGGGCATTGTTTTATAGTGACCTTTATAATACAACAATCGACTGCGTGTACTGAGTTTTCCAAGAAAATGTAATCTGCACACCTGGTGAATTATTCCTGCGAACGGCCAAAAAAGTCGAAAACAATAATAGGCAATTGTCAAATTTTAATCTTTAAACACAAAGTAAACAAAAGAATTCCAAATGCTATAAAGGTAATAAACTGCGTTTTATAACAGGAAGTGCGCTTTTTTGTCGTATCATAATAGACAGTATATCTGTCAAACAAAACATTAACAAATTAAATAATAATCTGTAAAATTCATGTCAAAATGAATTACTTAGACTATCTAGCAACCAAATATTACTTATTGCAATTTTTAATCCTATGAATAAATGGTACACAGTTTTATTTTATAGGACGTCTGTGCTGCGCATATCTGAAGAACAGTATCTCCAAATTAGATAATTGTCTTTATTAATTAAGGGTATATTTTTTACAATTGTACATTAAAGCGTACTGGTTATTCAAACAGATGAAAGTAAGAAGTCTGACTAATACTATAAATGAAATCTGTTGCTTTCATAAACATTTTACAAAAAAAATCTATTATCGATATTCAAATCTACCTCCTTACCTACCTAACTAGACTGTAGCAAGCAACACATAAAAGTCTTTTTCTTCTATTAAACACAGTCCAGGTGTTCAACAAAAATGCTATGAATAAACAATAGCCATTCTAATCGTGTTAGAAATCCGTTTGATTCTGCTATGTCATTGAATTTATGATGTTAAGAAATTTATTGTTAACACATTCAAAGAAGTATAGATGAATTTTAATCGCTCAGTAACATGGAGAAGCGTAGGCGTTCTATAGAAACAGGGCCGCGCAAATGTATAAATATTTGGGTAAACAATCTTATTGATTGTAGGTATAACCTATTTCAAGGGCGGAAGTTTAAGATTTACTGTCTAATTAAATTTAATATACTTAATAATTGAATATACTGTTCCCAAATTTAAATAAGCGAATGTATATGTATATATAATAAAATGTTAGTGTACTAGCTGTCCCGGCAGATGTCGTTCTGCCCGGAAAAGCTTCAATCGATACGCCGACAGCAGGTCCACCTACCGGTTCAATTGCGAACCAACTCAGAAACCTTCTCTGGCTCATGCACAACAATTTTACTAAAGATCAACACATGATCAAATGTATAGTTTATGATTTTATAAAGGACATACAGACAAACATTCATTTTTATATATAAGAAGATAATAATAACAACCTATAAACGTCCTACTGTTGGGCTTAGGTCTCCCACTTATGAGAGAGAGGAATGGACAGTATACTCGCCATGTATGTCTAAGGCCACTTAGCAGGTGTGACACATCCGTTATCCCGATGTTTTTCTTCACCACCAGGATGTGGTAATTGTAACACTATGCTCCACCATTAAGTGAAAATTGCCTAAGTGGTGTATGCTTTCGACCGGCATTCGAATGGGATGTACTGATTTTTTAATTATACATAAATGACTCTTTGTAAAATGCCTGTCTGAAACGTTTTCTCGAATATACCCCAAAACGATTCAAAGAATTTCAATAATAATTCTAGAAATTAAAACAGGAATTTTATTTAATTTGTTTCGTACATGTTCTGTCCAACTGTTTTATCTTGCAGGATTAAAAAAATGAACATATTTATTTGTAATCCCATGTAAACGAAACAACAAGTGTGGTGTAATAATATTCGTCATTAATCTTTTATTATAATAAATATCACGTTGCCATCGATATAGTTCTTTCTTTTCTAATAAAGTTACAACATTATACCACCTTTGAGAGCAATAAAACACTGTCCTAAGGCAATACGAATAATAACTATCATTCCGTTAATAGCTCTTAATTAATTAAAAGGTTTCGTTCCCGGATTCAAGCCTTTGCTTAATGACCCAAATGACTTAAATGGCTTACATGCGTCTTGGCTTGTACCCCATTAATTGATCCGAAAATCGCCTTATAAAAAATAGAGACTTGTGTACCGAAATGGGACCACACACTCGCTCGTGTCGTACCGTCCCTTGTCAAACTTGTTAGCCTAATGATATGCACATTTATTTGAAAACTAATATTTTATTCGTATATTCAAAATTCGAACGCAGAGAATTACAATTTTAAACATTAAAACATCTTGAATAATTTATTCAACATTGAAATTGAATATCGAAATTAAATCTTGTGTTATCCAGGATAATATTATGAGTATAACTGATTACAATTTGGTTTGTAATTATCGAGATATGCGTTAATGCACACTTAGGCTTAGACCGCACTGCGTTGAAATGCGAGAGATTTAGAAATAACTGAAAACGCCAAAACGTGTACGAACATGCACGTCGGTTGTCGTTTTTGCTTGATTTTATTTAATTACCAAAATGAACTTCTGATGAGCAGCATGTGTTATGGCTGTCATCTGCGCTCGCCCGTTCGATAATGAATATGAAAATTAAACGCGGTTAACCGCTGTGCTTGCGTCACTATACTAATATATGAGACATAAAAAATCGCGCGTTTTCAAACCGCTCTCCGATGTAACATAATATGTTTATTAGATTCAGTGAACATTTCGCTAAAACGTGCGCCCATATTGATAGCTATGTGTTACAGTTTTTGCGGATTCAACCTGCTCGCGTTTAATTGCAGTCCTTGCTAAGTAAGATTTGAATTTAAAATTCACTATTGTTACAATTTTAAAATCTACAAATTCGTTTTATTTTCCATAAATTATTATTTAATAGAGTGGTCTTCACTATAGATTTGGGTCAGTGATTGAATATTTATAGATGAAAATTTGATATGATAAAATTGATTCTATTACAATGTTAGAATGTTGACACATTTAAGATTTTATTATGTTGATACGTTGTTGGTGTTTAATAGTTTTTATTAATAGAAAACACCAAGAATATTATCCATTATTTATGAATCCGATACGATATCTAATATTCATTTACATTTTTACACGCCTGCTTGAGTGAAATTAAAAAAATCTTCGTTCGAGTTTAAAATATTTTTTTTCACGAATTACAATTACATATGTAAATCTATTGATACTCTGCTTGAGCAATAAAAAGAAGAAATCGAGTAACGAACATAATAAAAAACCATACAGAAGAATCAAGAACCTCTTCCGTTTTGAAGTCGGTTAAAAATATATTTGAATCTACTACCAAGTCAGTAATACGAACAAAGTCTTGAGTTTGTATTTTTGAGTTTATTATTCAGACCTCCGAAACATTAAAAATACTTTAGATGAGACTGAAAACAAACCTTTATTCTGAATCAAATTCAATCAAAACTTTTAAAAGATTTTACAATTAAGATTTTCCGCTTTACCTACCCTTTTGTACCACAACCTCTGCATAAACCAGTGTACACATTAAACAATGATAATTTCTACACGTACATGGTCCACGTGTGTTCCGTGAATCGAAACGTGGGGCGCGGACAAGTATCCGTACACTAATCTGCATATCGGATGAACCAACATAACTTCATTAACTCAATAATCGCTATCCCTCATTTTGAACCCTAAATACTCACACGTAAAGGCGCTTCTTAATAATCTTGACTGCAAATGTAACATTGTCATACGCTTTGTTCTGATCTTCAAACAGTACTGAATTTAAATACATCTGCATAAAATATAAAGCGTGTTTCATTAAAACGTTAAACATTCAAATAAAAAATAATAATGGCTGTAAAGATAAATTTCTCCCTACATTTTGAATAAAAATAAGCCTTAGTAGCTTTATGATAAAGCCCTAGCGCCTGATTCCAAGGACGAAGGAGTCAATTCCAGCTCAAAAATGGTTTTTATAACACGGTTTTTCTTGCTTATTATTGATGATAAATAACTACCGTTGAGGCTGAACGAATATAATAATTATCACAAAGAAACTGATATGTGAAACGCGTGAATCTATTTTAGACAGTTATGATAGGTAATTTTTTTACTGCAGGAGTTCAGCGGACAGGCATACGGCCCACTTGATGGAAAGCGGTTACCATCAATATTTGCAGCACCAAAGGTCCTCCCTTAAAGGAGACTAAAACCTGGGCAGTGCCGAACACAACTCAGGTTGTTATGGCTCCTCTTAAACAGGGGGCCCCAGCCCGGCAGGACATTGTTTTCTTTCTCCTCTTACGACATCGCCCCGCAGGAAATTGTATTTTTCCGTTCTGCAAGATAAATAGTATAATATTTAAAATAAATACGATATGAAAACTTTAAATCATCTTAAAGCATGAAACCTCTACGGACCAGACATAACAGTAGGTATACCGTCCGCGCATATAGAATGAAGAGGCTCATTTCCAGTAGTGGCTGAGCGGTTATTAATTAATGTATCAGGTAATAATTAGAAGGAGGATTGAAACTTATGTAACAAAAAAGGTTAGTGATTGATATAGACGTAAACGTAAGTCAAAAACATGTATGGATTATGTTAAGGATGTATTAAGGTTTCCAATTTGGATAGATATAATAACTCCTTATTGTATTGTACAATACAATAATGAACTTACAGATCTGTGCGTAGAGGGCTTGCCAATAGCCTCATGCTGTCACGCGTTTATGGTCAGCAGATTAACAAAAAGTTACATACATAGATACATTATTTAAATTTTATTTTGTGTATGCTTTCACAATAATAAAATTTAAATAAGTATATACAATAATAGTAAGTAATACAATATAATAATAGTAAATAGTCATCGGAAAACCTCCTGCGCACGTTTTATATAACTATATCTAATCATGCGCAAAGGGTGGTCTTATTGATAAAAGCGATCTCTTCCAGACACCCTTAAATTCATGTGTTTATAATCCAATCTAAATTTCAGTGGAGAATATTTTTTTAAGTATATGTACTTTATGCATTTTTCGTGTGACAGATGATGTATACTAGAATAAAAAATGAACTAACCTCAAATGTTTGTTAAAACATGAAAGCAAAGAGAGACTAGGTAATTGGCTTAGCTTCTTTCGAAACGCTGCATAAAGAAAATCATAACAAAAGCTCATCATTACCGCATCGATAATTTATATCAATCAAACGTTTGCAAATAAAGTTTTATGCCTCAATTTAATAGTATACGAGCTTCGTAGAAAGGCAATAAAAGAGAACGATCAACTCTAGTTATACACCGTGATGGATGGTTCCCCGACCCAGGTATGCGGGCGTTTATTATTAATTTTTTCCAACAAAAAACTGCACCCAAACATAAACACTTCTATTATACACAACACAATAGCCGACCGAAACTGCCGCGCCGAATTTCGATCAGTTACGGTAGTTTAACAATGTTAATCGTTATTTTTTATTTTGTACCCATTGCCGTTATTAACGATTTCGTCTCATTAATAAGCAGTAGACCGAAAGGGAACACATTAAGAGCACCTCACTCATATTACAGACGGAACGTTCGCATCAATAACCGTTAATGTTTTATTCGTATCGTAAGCCGCCATATTTTACTGCTTTAGTATGAGTATCAATGGTATAAACTATAATTGCTTTAATGCAGTCATTTATCATTGCTGTAAAATATTTACACTATTTAATCTCATAAAAATGCTATAAATTTTAATAACACTCATTGTTAGCTGTTTATATTAACAGATTCAAATTCTAGCTAATTAAACTGCTAACAATAATAATTGTGAGAAGGTTCCTGTCTCTGGAGCCCTAACCACCGGTAGTTTGGACCCCAGGCCCCGCTGGCGGTGATCAGCAAGTTTTTTTTATTGAATATGTATTTTATTTATTGACGTATTTTTGTAAAATAATAATGTTATATATTTTTTTTAAATTTTTGAGATTGAATAAATACACAATAATAATAGGCTTTTAAAGAGGAACATACAGACGTTCAATTACAAATAACGCCACTTTTATATATAGAATAGAATATTATTTATTGCATAATCTGTCCTGTACGTATAGATGATTAATATAGGTACAATACAGCTTATAATGTTGTCTGGCAAATATAATATAAGTAATATTTCTTGATATCCAATTTTTGTTAAACACTTAGGGCCGCTTGCATAACGATCACCTTTAAATAAAATTAGTTAATCACATTAAAGTGCCTAAGTACGTTTTACACAAAACGTATTGACAGTTCCTTAAATATTATATAGCGGCAAATTTTGCGTTGTGCAAGACGCTAATTATATTTAAGGGTGTTAAATACGTTTTGTGTTTCTTTAACAAATTTAAGCAAACTTACGCAAGCGGCACTTAATGTATTTTATTATATATTAAACTAAATAATATACAACATTCTTCTATAAAAAAAACACCCAATATACAATATTTGACAAATAAAATGTTGTAATCCGCCGGTAGTGGGCTAGGGTCTAAACAACCGGTGGTTAGGGGGCTCCAAAGATATGGGCTTCCTCACAATTCGTGCCGTGTCCAATAGTGCTTCCCTCTATATTTGGCCCTTCTCACACACTCCTAGCGGGAGCCTCTTTAAGTAATGACGGAGGCTGAGTAATATTATTATAATTATTAAATTTATCTATGTTATTTATTACAAAAATAATAAAAAACACATTATTAATAAAATACTTACATAAATTTAACCTTAGTCAGCTAGTCACTTAAAAAAAACAATGTACATGTACATTGTACAATCGTTATCAGTTAGAATATTATAGTATAGTTACCCAGAATTTCATTAACTGTATCATATGCTTTTTCTTTTAACAATATCTTAACCTTGCGTTTAATATTTAAAGCTCATCTAGCAGATGATTATACAACTTTGTGGTCATACAAAGGATACTGCTGTTTATCTATGAGTATGAATTTGAATACAGTAGCTAGCCACAAATCTCCCAAGCCAATTTAACGTGCTGCTTCTTTTATACCTTCTACCACAATGGATACCCCTGAATTATTTCGGAACACAGCTCGGAGGGTGCGGACTCGATATAGAAAAATTAACTAATTCATCTGGGTTGAAAGGGTAGATTGTTTGTATCTGACGTTGAAAAAAGTTCAGTATAAAGCCATCAGTTGAAATCGGCGCGCTTGGCTGCGTCCCCCACAAACCGGAGGCCGCGTTCACTTGCCAGCCCGTCGCATTCTTATTCTGATGTTCAGATAAACATTAATAAATCTCAGTGTATCCTATATTCGATTCGAATGTGAACATACAATGTCAGTTGCTAAGTTAAATTGTTTCCGGAAAACGAGTTATGCTCCCGAGTCGAAGACACCTTTACAAAACGATGTGAAAGAATTTCTAATTCATTATACGTCTGTTTGTTAAGATAGTTATCAAAATCGTATCGTATGTATGCATAATGCATCGTTTAATGTAAGTTACGCTTGAGAAGTAGAAGCTTCTTGTTCATATGCACGTGAAAGAAACATTAATTTATCTATGCCATCGAAATTCCTTGCACGGTGATATTGAGAACAGTCAGTGAGATGCGCTCTTTCGAAGGGATTGCCCGACGAGTGTTGAGCAAGCAAACCGAGTAACAGATACGACTAATGAAGATATGCGAGTGTACTTGATCGTGTAAACAGGCTCACCCGGAGGCACTTTCTGTTTGCTCCTGTGGGATTAGTAATTTAAAAGTCAATGCGGACACTCGAAAGGGTCAATCGCATCGCCAGGCCCACGTATTGAAAACAGATACCCTTTTCTGTATTCCGGTGGTAGCCCATGAAAGTTATAAGGGCTGAGTTGTTGAACTATGTAATTGACTCGGTTCTGCGGTCGCGGGCTTTGTTCTCCGCAGGGCGGATAATCGAAAACGCCTCTGGTTAGCTGCCGAATGATGAGAGAGAAACAATGCGAAGTTGATATGTGAATTCGCCAGACGGTCCCTTGTTTGATTTGCAAAGAGCTATTTGCTCGTCGAAGACTGGTCAAGTCGTAAAATTGTACTTTACCGTCCATTCCTATTGCAGTAACAATAGTATAATTCTGTTTCTCTTGACTTTATCCACATGCATTTTAGCCGATGTGCGTATCTCTTTATTTATTTACAAAACTAAACATCATTTTTCATATTAATAACTCGAGGAACTTAGGCTGGTCGATACAAATTTTCGTCCCCTATCCCACCTCAACATTGTTTTTTGAGACATTAATGACTTCTGTACAAGCTATATTCCCTTGCCAAAATTAAATTAAAACCTTTTAGCCGTTTTGTCGTGAAAAAATAACAAACAAACTGCTAGTTTCGTTTATATATTAGTATAGTTAGGAGTTAAATATTAGCACTTATATCTATTAAAGAACGCTATCCGTTTAGCTGTAAACGAAATGACAGAGCAATTTCCGTGCGACACGAATAGTTGTCGGAAAACTAATATGTTACACTAAAACAAAAGGAGAAATAAAATGACGCGACGCGAGTTATAAAATAGACAAAGGCATTTAGCTGTTTCACAAATACTGAGCTATTTAAGTCTGGAGCGCTTTGGTGCCATCAATTTTATTTTCTCGCACAAAACATGTCGACTGTCGCTATACACATTATGCGGGAGCGCCACACGTATCGTTTGAATAGTGTTTTATTTTGGGCATATGTGGCCGCTACCGTGATTGACTTATCCGGGGGTAACTTGAGAGGTTCTCGTGATGCACACGACCATGCATTGCATGTATCGTGTCTTCGCGGACGAATGGACTGCGCTCCGCCGGACGACCTCCTGTGACAGTAACTCAATACCATCTGCCCATCTCCCTAAGATGTACTACCATGAAAGGTATCTTAAAATCAAGGTGATATGAATTCTTAATATAATTTAAAAATATTTATTATATACAATCCCTTTGGTTAACGACGGTTAAGGGAGTGCATTTAAACTGAGGTTTTACTCACACTTTTTCGTCGTTCGTTTTTATAAAATTAACATTATAAACTTCTTTTGCTCTTTTATATTTATGTTGATTTGTTCTTTTATATTTATGATGGTCTGTGTGGCCACAGAATGGTCCGTTATATATTACCCATGACACATGCGTGACTTGCTTAGTTTGGGGATATACAATGTGTGTGTATATCTGATGATTTTTTTAAATACTGTAGTTATATTCACTTAATAAAAGTAACTTTACTAATAACAATATAAAAAAAACACTTACACGACTCCTTAGACACGCAATTTCAATTGAGTATATTTCAGTGAAGTGTATACTTGATATCATCAAATGTGACACTGTATGTAATGCAAAATTAAGAAAAAAATATTGAGACACCAAAACGTCTGGCATATGACCGAAAGACAGGCCTATACCTCGGACAACGCATTAGCACTGCCATTCAGCGAGGTAATGTAGCCAGTCTTTTGAGCACTTTTCCAACTCACAGTGGTCTGGCACTAGATTTTATTAGATAATTTTAATTTGTATATATAGTTGTATTTAGTTAAATTTGTAGAAATTGAATTAATTTTATTATTATTAAATGAAATTTAAATAATATAAAAAAGCTTTAAATTTTATAATATGTTTTTTTTATCGCTGGAGTACAGCAGACAGGCAGACGGCCCACTTGATGGGAAGCGGATACCGTCGCAACACCGGAGGTGTCTCCAACGCGCTGCCAGCCTTGAAGAAATTTTATGACACCCTCTTTAAAAAACCCCATGTTGTACTATGTCTTGTTGTAAACAAATTCTCAGTGTTGCATATACGTCGTTGCATACGAAAGTTTGTATTTCTACGTCCCTCGAGTAAATAAAGCCAGCACTTTACGTTTCCGCAAAAGTTAACCGTGTTTTCCGTATGTTTGAGGATTAATCTCCTTTATTTTAAAGTACATTATGAGGACAAATGTCTCTTAAGAAAATGAGGATATATCGACGGTCCCATGTGATTTTACTGTCTTCTGTTTTAACAGAAATGTAATACGGATGCACGTACCATCTGCGTGTTGTCTTTTTCAAATGGGCTGAGTAGAAACCTGATATGCGACTTCGTGCAGGATGGGCGTGTGTAGCAAAATACGCTCATTGTATTACGATTATAGAAACATCAACTGCCCAGAACGGAATTCGAATGTGAAATAATAACAGACGTAGAAGTCTTAAGGCCTTCTAGAATGTGCTACATATATTTACCTTCACTGTTTTTATTTTACCATCATTAAACTATTAGTGGTTTATCATTATATTAATACGTAAGCAAAAAATATTACCCCTTTTTACATAAATTGCGTGAACTGAGGAGTATGACATTCACACACTTATATTTTTTATAGAGAAGGAGTGTAGAATGATAATATATTTTTAAAATTATGCATAAAAAATACATTCAATAAAAAATATTGCACACACTATCATGTATTTGACACACACGCGTATATATGAGGCCGTCAGCGCTAAAGCGGCCTAACCCTCAATTTATTATATTCGGAGATAAATACTGGAATTATGTAAAACGTGCTAAAATATAATGCAAGAATGGCCTATCTTTGGTTTTGTCACTTGATAATAGATGGCGTTCCAAAGACTTTTTTGTATTTCCTAGTTTTACATAATTTCCAGTATTTATCTCCGAATATAATAAACTGAGGGCTAGGCCGCTTTAGCGCTGACGGCCTCATATACTCTTTTGTTTATTGTTAAAGTCAAATTAACATAGTAGCCATGGTGAAATCTGTGATTATAGAAGTATAGTCTTTGACATCAGAACCTTAATAATGTTCAAACTTATAATTTAAAATAATTATCGTCGAATTTTGACCACTGGGGACCACTAGTATGTATAATGGTCTATAGTCTGCGCTCTTAATAGAGGGGTAATAAAGGCTCTTACGCAATATCGAATAAAGTAATAACCACCTATATACATAATAATAACAGAGATTGTAGTGTCTGTTTGCGATTTGAAAATAAAGATCTAAAGAAAAAGAGAACTGTTATTACTCATACCTAATCATAAGTGATTATTTTAATTTTTTGTTTCAGTTATTGAAAGTTTATCTCGAATAGGACCTGAAAGGGCTCAAGAGAATGTTTGGAAATATTAGCCCTTGTAACAGGAATTTTATCTTAAAAACTACTCTATACACGAAGCCAAAGTTTAGACATAGATTACTGCATTCAATTTTTTTATCTGTGTGTCTATCTATCTGAAAGACAATCTAAAATAAACTTCAAAAGGGGCTCAATGAATTTCGAAATATATGCAGATATAAATTATTAAAACTTTTTTTTTATATTTCCCCAATTTCATTTTGATATCTTGCAGTGTTCAGCAGATATTAACAGAGTGTAAGACCGACGTGAACTAAATGGCTGGCACAAATAGTATTAAATGTATATACCATTTACTTAAATCGTATTTATATATCATATCTATGATTAACCAAGTCCATGATGGATAGCTCTTAACAATGATTTAAATTTAACTACGGAATACTATAAAGGGTTAAAATTTCTGTGATTAAAATATGTTCGTCTTTTTATAAAAGATGTAGGACCACAGTTCTTAAATACACAACAAATTATTACACTAGAAATATATATAGCAGATATTGTTTTGCAAAAAAAATCACTATTGCTGACAAGGAAAACTGAAGGTAAAAATAAGACCTATGAATGATATTCTCACGTTATTTCCTTTCGCGTTGTGCGATATATATAAGTGTGTAATATATAGTTATATAAGTATATATGTAGACATGTGGGTCAGATTTGGTTCTGCTGGTTTTCGTTTAGTGTAGTATGACGCATCATAAAACATCACACAGTTACTGCTTAGTACGAAATGAAAAGAAAATAAAAACGCCGGATTCCAACACAGTTTGCCGGCTTAACGCATCACCATAATTCAATTGCGGATGGCCTGCTTCTTTGCTACCAAAAAGAGCATCGAATTTATCACAAAGCTCGTTCGGTACGAGCCCCTACCTATTATTTATGGCACTCGGTTGGTCTGTCACAAAAAATAGGACGGGTGCCTCGAATATCTCAGCAGGCGACTCCGAAACGTAAGCTGCAACAACACGCACTTCCTACGGCTTGAATGCATAATATGAACAACGCTTGCACATTTGTCATATCCAAAACTAATTTCAACCTTGCCACTTCGTTATAGTAAACATTTTCAAACAACCTATTGTATTTGTACGTGCCAGGGTGTGCTTAAATAAATGATAATCCGGATTTATTGAAAGTAGGCTGCAGTGTAGGATATGTTTCAATGCAAGCCATGTGGTGGCAAATGTGGGAACCCCGCCAAGATGTTGTCCTACTAACGCATTTGTTACTTCATTGTTTTACAGTTACAAATGTGTTTGTTTTAAAATAAACTATTTATTGTTTCAGTTGTTTTATTGTCTTCGCTTTATGACATCAGTTCATCGGTTACAGTAAGTTTTATTTTTACCTCAAGTTTTCTACATATTTTCATTCGCTTAAACTTCGATGACATATTCTATGAGACTTCAATGTTTAATGTCTTATCTCTATATATTATATACTTAACAGATTGTAAGACTATTTATTTATGTCAAGGATTAAGAGGACACATTTTGATCCGTGCAGGAACGGAGAAAGAATACAATTTCCTGCGGCCCGGCGGCCTGTCGTAAGAGGCGACAAAACAACCCACAGCCAGGTGGTAGGGCATTTGCCCGACTGGATGGCTACCACCCCTGGTCTAGAGTATGTCGCCATAACAACCTTGTGTTGTGTTCCGGCATTAGTGACCAGGTTCCAGGCTCCCTAAAGAGAGCAGCAGCGCATTCGTAGCACCTTTGGTGTTGCAAATGTCCATAGGCGATGGTAACCGCTGTCCATCAAGTGGGCCGTCTGCCTGTCTGCTGAACTCCTGCAATAAAAAAAAAAAAACACAAACTAAGAACCTTAATACCACGTTTAGAAATGTTTAATTATATGTATGTTACAAAATATTATTTATCCTGATATTGCTTCTCTGCCGTATACATATACGTGAAACATGCTAGATTTTTTTAAAGATCGATCAAGTCTAACAAGAAGACCTATAATGCTATTCTATTTATTTTCTTCAGCAGCTTTTATTTTCAAACCACGTGCAGTAAAGTTTTTGCTTAAACGGAACACTCAATCTAATTGAACCGGATACACATTAAAAAACATTAGGACCATCAAAACGCTACGACTTAAGAAATGCCATTGAAATGCTTACGGAATTAGACGAGAATCCCTTTTGAATAGCCAGCTATAAGTCCTCTTTTGTCATTCGAGAACACTCGAAGAGCAAAGCCATTTTGTACCGGGTCTAATTATACAAGACTCACGAGATCCGTGAACCAACCCACGATGTTTATTATAAAGCAGAATCGACAGAAGAACATTGCCGTTCGTCAGCGATCACTTTTAATCTCCAAAATGAGACAAATATCACGAACCGGGTCAACGGCTATCTTCTCACGTTTGTTGACGACTTAAAGTGTGATAATATTTATTAAACAGTTCATTTCAAACGACCGACGATAATAAATAAAACCCTTAATACTGTTTTATGCGTCACGCAAGATTTACTGTGTATGGTGATGCTTGTCTTTTTTCATTTAACTTCTAATGCAGCAGTGTAATGTCGGGAATTTCGGTCGCGATGTTATCGTGCTATTTTACTAGTAATTAGTATTTATTACCAACAGGTTTGTGTTTGGGAGCGATCTTTTGGGTGTGAAAGCGGTTTAGTGAATTATGTGATCACGAAACGGATGAGTTGAGCAATTAAAGCCGTCCATACGAACAACGTTAGCTCAAGATGTAACTCACGATAGTCGTTTAATTTATGGTTTTCTAAGTGTTCATTAGAATTTTGGCGGCAGCTTTATATTAAATTTTTAAAGCAATTAAGATTAGCGATTCATCTAAAGATGTTTTAGGAAGTCTAATGACGTTTATCTACACAAATCAGATGCATGCATTTATTTAATTAAATATGTAGGCATTAAATATATATTTCCAGTAACCGATATGGATATCTCAATTACTGGAAATATATATCTTCTTCATATCATATTATGTATCCCAAAAGGGATCTTTTTGGTATCTATGTATATATATTTAGATTGTCATATAAGTATAAATCCAATGAAATCGCAGAAGTGTAACGGTTAAGCTACTGATTAAACGATTTCAGTTTAATAAAATAATTAGTTCTATCAGTAATGTGCATTCGAAGCCTGGCCCACAAGCGTGCAATATTTAGACAGTTTTTCTAACCTAATGCGCATGGTATAAAATTATCACGAGGTTTTTTGATGAACACCTGCTCATCGAGATTACCCATGTGTTGTTTAAATTTAAAAGTTTTATTCAAATCAGTCTCCATCGAAGACCATTTCTTGAAAATATACTACTACTTCTTATTCTCTCTATACGTCGCTTTGAATTGCTATCGTTGTTTTTGCTGAAACTACTTATCCGTCTTATATAGTAGTGTAGAGGTTTATAGTATTTGTAACTATATAATTATGATTTAATATAAATTGCAAATATTATAGTATTCTTTGTTATATACCACTTATATTAAATAAAATACCTTATTTATGATAATCACTTGTAGCATTTTCTTTTTAAGTAAAGTATTACAGCAATCATCTTACCTTTATCAACATGACTTACTTATTACTTGACTTACTTATTAAAACGTAACAATAAGCGACAGTTTTACCTAAATATTTTATGTTCTAAACCTTGTTTTAAACCGTTTTCTATCAATGTCAATTATACATTTTATTATCTTCTTTATTTGGAGATTCGGAGGGTTTGGTCAGTACTGATCATGCCTACCTCCTTCATTGGAACAAATCACACAAAATATCGTTATCTATAAGATGTCGGTAATGGCTCGATCTGTTCTGGGAACTCGATACTTAGTTGAAATTAATGCGATAGTTGACGCTCAAATAAAGCGGTGGCAAGTCTTTCCGCATCGGCGGGACCGTTGACTGGGGACCCTCGCGTCGTCTAAATCATATGATAATTGAATCATATGCTGCGTGTCAAAAGTAATTAACAGGCTGCATACGCATCTCGGTCCACATGTGCGTTTTTAATAAACCCGCTTCAACGTTTCCTCTCAAACACGCGACTCACGCTCGAGATAGCATCGACTTAGAATTTTTAATGCTCACATCTAAATTATTACTCTGTGTTCATTGTACTGGGATGACTTTATATTAAGTTCATTGTAAGATCAAATTGATCCGTAGGTTGTGATGGGTTAGGGCGTGATTGCTTTTACACAGCTGCGGGAATGATGACATTTTTTTCTAATATACTTTTGATAAATTGATTCCCTTTCATATTTATAGCTTTGTAGATTCTTGTATCAACTACATTGTTAATCATTTGATACTTTACCTTTATAGGAACCTTTAAGGCTTCGTAGATTAGATCGGTATCGATAACAGTACATTGCGGTTAAAGTTAAATTGTGTCAGAAATATCTGTAAAACATTTATATATATTTTAAGCACAAACTTAACTATTTTTGTATTCAATATTAAATACACTATAGCTATATAATATGTAAGACCCGATTATCATCTTTAATTTGTTCATTTGATTAATCTACATTTGTTTGTTTGTTTTAGATTATATTGGTCTGCATTAACTTATACTTATTATATATAAAGAGAGATTATAAACAAATCAAGTCACTGGTGATCACACCAATCCCTGAAACGTAATAAATACATTTAGTTGCTAAAGTTTTGGTTCATGTTAATGTTTATATTAGTGTATAAATAATCATGAAATAAATAAATTACGGCACGATCTTAAAGAATCAGGATAAATATATTGGAAAGACACGGATACTTTAGACTTGAGTCGATAAAGTATCGTAAACACCAGGCCGTTAATTTGAATACAGCATACATTCATCAGTTGGTTGTTCTATAAATCTTGAGAACCCATTTATCCGTTGGATACTTAAATTTGTTCCATTAACATCGGATCCCGTATTAAATTCAGCGGTGAAGACTGACAATGATTGGCCTAGCGCAAACCCAAACGACCGCTGCGATGGGCTATAAAAGTGTTTCGCAGCCGTATACCAATTACCTTAATGTAACTACCATCAAAACAGCCTTTTTAGCGAATCGCTCCTACGGTTTCCCACGGAATGTTTTTGCTAATGAAATTAAGAATAAATATCCACACATACATCCACGCATGAGGGGAAACTAAGCTTAACATTTATATGCCTGTTTTGTATTTTTTTCTACCAGTTAGTAAGGTAATTAATTAACACTACATTTTAACGTTGAGTGTTTCTCTCATGCATAGAATTAAAAATGAGGCTATCTGTAAGAGAATCAAGGTAATCGACATAGCTCGCAAAATTAGCAAATTGAAGTGGCAGTGGTCCGGTCATATCTGTCGCAGGACCGATGGCCGATGGAACAGACGAATCCTAGAGTGGAGACCGCGTCTCAATAAACGTAATATCGAACGCCTCAGCCTGATGGATTGAGCACCTGTGCAAGGTCACCGGTAGGTGTTGGATGAGGAAGTCGGAGGACAGGGATCAGTGGCACCGACTCGGAGAAGCCTAAGTCCAGTAGTGGACTGCACTTGACTGAAAACGACGTTTTAACAGTCTTAAGTGCGGTATTTCATTTTATTTCTATTCCGACGTTTGGGCCACCTTATAGTACCCACCAGTAATCAACGAACATATGTCAAAAAATCACGTGTCAATAAGAAATGTTAATGTGTGATGTTAGTTAGTAAGGTTTTTTAGATTTTCGAAACCAAAGACAATTTGACATCTGTATAGAACCCATCATTATACATGTACTGATAAGCACTTGGCCAATGTTCTTTTAATTTCCATTTATAATTATCATATCATTAGACGTAAATTATATTGCTTAATCTACTATAACGCGAAACACTGTATTTTGAAAGCACTATTATGAAATTACAAACTTTCAAAAACATAGAGCATCGCTGTAGACGATGTTCCGGGCAGAATTTTACCGACGGGTTGCCTAGCTAAGGATGATATATTAGCTTTGTCGGCGCCCTCGCCGGCTCATAATGAGACCCGCAGGAATACGAAGCAATATCTTAATACCCCACCTTGGCCCAAGGTGACAAATACCCAGTATTCGCGTGGAAACTGTAAATAATTTATAACCGACCCATTTTACGATGTTACCGGCTACGCGACGACAAGACCTTACAGCAATGATATTGCTTGCCAAATATATACCGAAGTTAAGTCGAATTATTGCTGATGATGTACTGTAGCGTCTTCATTTCTCACACTCAGTAATTCCCCAATTCGCTATACATAGGCACGGCAAAGCTATTTCGGTATTACAAGTAATATATGGGCGTAAAGCTAACTTACGCTCGAGTTGACAAATGCGGTTATGATTTATGAAATATTAGATTGGCGCTATTATTGAACTCAGTCAGCATCTAAGAGATCAAAGGTGACGGGTGACGAAATGAGGAGAGAGGTATTAATTAACTTCAAAGAACAATAACTATGGATGTCGTGAGACAGGACATAAAATGAACACGTTTACGAGCCACCCGCATTAATTTATTTTGTCGTGGAAACAATCGCACTCTCCTCGCAGCCTTAACAGCGTTGCGACTGAAACTTGAATATGAAAGGGCTCATAAAACGGTCGTAAAGGCTATGAGGGTGACACTCGTGCTTTCTGAGTGTTCGGGTGTACACGCTTTGATTTGTACACAACAGCTGCTCGATGCGTTAATAACTTAATTCGTCAGAGCCATCAGTACGGGAAGAGGGTTTTAAAACGTTGATGTCATGTGCGCGGGCGCCGATGGGGTGTAACGCCTAATGCGTGGGATGTCAAGGATGAAGTTGTCACATTCGACGCTTGAAGACACGCCGCTGAGTGCAGCCGCTGAACGATTTATATATATTGACAACTACTCAGTGTTTAATTGACTGCTACCCATGATAACCGTTGATCAACTCGTCGAGAAATCGTTAATAGGCTCCTTATTTGTGATGATATTATTTTAAGTATAAAAGCCTCTATTCCTTTACACAAAAAATATTAAAATACACCGGGCCTAGCAGACGTTGCCCTTCTCTGAAACTAAAAATATAGGTCCCAATTGCAGCGCTACCTTCCGGGTCTAATAGTGAATCTAAAACATTCCCGAATCCACCTGAACACACACAAAAAAAAATTCTTCAAAACTGGTCTCACCGTTTAGGAGTGCAATGACGTACGAATAGAGGAACTATGTTCATAAAGATAAACAATTCAGTTATTTTTAACACTCTATAACGTAGATAGGACAAACAAATAAACAAGAGAAAACGTTTAGTAAATATTTTCAAGTTGCTACAAGACTTTGAAGCACTTTTGAGTATTTAGTAACAAGATAAGTACAAAAATTCAAATCTGATGATCAGTCACTTCAAAAATTATAAGTTATTTGACATTCCTGAGCTCCCAGTGCCTCTTGAGAGATTCTCCAAACATCATTTCAGTGAGAAATGTCATAATTATTTGTACAGAGGCGCAGCATGTGGGCCCGATGAGTACGATGAGAGAAGTCCCCATCAAAACAGTGCTACATGTTAGTCCAAGCGCCTCGTGATAAAAATGGTATGAAACAATAAAAATAAAAATTGTCACATAAAAATGTTTATATGTTGGCACTCACAAGGAGTCAATGATGTGGTGATTCGACTCCACGTAGTTCAAATGAGCCACAGGTTCGTCAACCGTTCAACCACAATAATAATTACTAACCATTAATTATATTACTAAAGAAAAAAATATTTGATGTAAGTAGTAGTTACATTGATTTATTGAAATGTTACTACACTCTGGTAGTTAAATTTTGTACTGTACCAGTGATTGTACTTGTTCAAAGGTAACAACATTTTGAAGTTTATATCACTTCTATCGTTGTATGTAGAATGTTACTAATTTTATTGATATTTGTCAATAGTCTCCTAAAATAGATTTAGTATTGCATAATTTTCCCATTAATAACACACTATCCCACAAATAAACAAATATTTGAAATCTAAAGTTGCTTTCTTCAAATCCATCTCGTTTTATGAACGCAGTTTTCTATGAGTTGAGAGCTTGGACTATACGATTTAGATGTATACTCAGTATACTCTCTTGTCTCGTAATAATTCATATCCCGACGAGACAACTCGATGTGGATGCCACTTCACTACTTGTTAAGTGTCACAGGGGACTCACCTTTATATTATTTTTGTTATGGTTCATTTATTTTACTGGAACATTTTTCATGAGAGTTTATTTGGATTATTTAAGGATACCATGAAATATTATTCTCATTTTACTAATGCGTTCAAGATTAATTCTACTCAAAATTCACATTATGAATTATTTCAGCTTCATTTTGTATACAAAGGTTGTTATAATTTTCGTTGCTTAAGGAGTAATTTTCTTTTAACAAAATGTGTATATACATGTATTAGATATTGGGGTATTCTTTGTAAAAAATATCTCCATTCCAATTATCGCGATAACCTGTTACCAAATATCTCATAATGGTCGCTAATTTTCCAAAATTTAAAGATATAAACGCTCAAGCATACAAATATTCAAAATTGTTACCATTTTAGATATTAGAATAAATATCAAAGAATACATGGATATCGACGAATGCAATATTTTAAAGTGGTATTTCTTACAATTTTTATTATGAAATAACAATTTAGTGCCCATATTTAGCGTTTATTGAAATTCCATAATAATATTATTTCTTAACTATATATTTCAAAGTACAAGTATGACAATACAAAATTACGAAGAGCTTCTAGAAAGCATAGGTTAAGTTAGCAGGTTAAATTCAACATTTAACATTTGTATGTTGTCAACGATTGTTAATTGTGAACTCATTCATGACATATTGTTAGCTGTATAACGCTCATGTGTATTCCTTAGAAGTCGTCTTAATTGGAGACACGCTTAAGTTCTGCTACTGAAATCGATAAGTCGTGTTTGATTGTACGCCTAGGGAATATACAACGAGTTCGTTATTTTGTTCCGACATTCAATGATGTACATTGTGTACATGTACATTTATACATTTATGTACAATTGTACATGTACAATCGTACATAAATGTGATGTCGCAACACATACACAAATCCCGTTAATTAATGGAATTTGCATTCTATTTAATGCGATACGCGGCGGGCTTCGTTGTAGGACATTGAATTTGTAGGCGTTTACAAAATAGATAAATGGCTTGCTCTGCTATAACAGCATTGGGTTCTTATTTGATATGTAAATAGGGTAAGTAACATTGCTTAGGTTTGGACGACATGTTATGAAAATTTGCAATTGAATTTTTAAAAATTGTAATGTGTTTTTAAATTTCTTATGCTAATAATAGACGGATCAAGTAAATTGAATGTACTAAAATTACAGATCTGACAGGCAACAATAGTATTTAATTGCATTGAGGATTCAAGTTTGTGTATGGATCACTTCGATTGATACATGCAAATTGAAAGACAAAACATGAACAGTCTTACATCGGCCGTCTAATATTTGCCTTTGAATCTTAACACTGGTTATCCTCAGAATAATTTACTTAGAAACGGTTAATTTAGCTTCTCATAAGTACCAACTTGAAACCAATTTATGTAGTCTTAGAAATTGTGGCCACAACTTCCAGGCGCAAGGCCGCCGTAATTCACTTTTCTGAAACCGTGTTCTGGGGTCAACGAATTATAACTCCATTAAAAGTTTCCTTGTTTTCGAAGTAAACAGAGCACTCTTCAAAGGAAGTCCTTAAAAATTAATGGAGACATCCTGATTACTCCAAAGATGCTAGCTATGCGCTCTGTTTACACTTTACACATTTCTATTTATGTTGACCGAGGATTACTGAATCATTCTATTTCCAAGCAAGCATTTCTTCCCATTAAAAAACACATTTTTTGTTTATATTTCGTTAATACAGAAACACATAAATCGCGGCATAAGGGCGCGACACCTACTAAGCAATCGGATAAAGAATCCTTCGTAAATGTAATATTGTAACTATTTCCGGTTATTTACTAGTAATATCTGCACTTCATAAAAAAACATAATCTACTTCATAAATAACTAAGATAATAATAATGTTTTTCTACTTTTTACTTACGCAAATAATTTAATAGCATTAGAAAAAAAATGCGTTGTACCCAGTATAATATTCTAGAATTACTCTCGATTTCCCTTGGATGCACTTATCAAGTCCTAACTTGATGACAATGGTAGAACCTCACGATTATAATCTTTCGAATAAAAAAAAATGAAAATCGGTATACAATTGACCAAGAAATTGCGTAACCAACATAGTCGAATTAAGAATACCTTCCTTTTGAAAGTCGGTTAAACATAGTTTCTTTATGTTTGGTTAATACAGAAACATAAATCGCGGCCTAAGGGCGCGACACCCACTAAACAATCGGATAAAGAATCTCTGTAAGTGTAATATTGTGACTGTAGCCGGCATTTCACTGTTAATATCTGAACTTCACAAAAGAAAAAGCCTTGATTCCAAAAACGAATAAAAGTCTAGCAGAGCGGTGCACGCGTCAGATTATAGGCATAAATTATTAGACACTTTTGTTCAAGCCAAAGAGCTGCTCGCGGCCCATTCAATTACGGATCAGCCGTACAAGGAGTGCCGAGACTTTTCAGATGTTTGTGTTAGGGATTAGTTCGGGATATCTGTGCCGGTATCTTCGTGAGATAAGTACGAATATACGTCAACGTCGGACGGCTAAGCCGATTATTTTAAATGTATTCACTTCCTTAATGGAGGTCGTTTTTCACGTCGCGCCCTGTGAGCTCACTGACTTACTGAAGATTTTCGGTTATGATCCGGTCAATGACTGTTAGGATTAATGTGCATTTATCTGTCATTTATTAAATTGACCAAGAACTTCTTGGTTGATATCTCTATAGTAGTATTCATAAAATTATATTCCTTTCTAAAGTTTCAATTGTATAAAGCTTTGACCTATAAATTAGAGTCTTCCACATCTTTACATAGTATAAAACTGTGATACTTTCCGCGTCTTGCTGTATACACTAACTTCTCTCAAACGACACAAGAATTTTTAATTGGTTTCCTCCATCAGTTAAATAATTTTTATTGAAATATATGTAAAAAAAATACCCGTAGTGTAGCCGTGGGAAAAGCTTTATTGATGTATAAAATGTTACTAAGATCAAATAGATTTTCTACAAGTCATGATAGCTTAGTGGTTAGCGCATCCAATTGTCATTTTAATGACTTGAATTCCAATCATGACCGTAAGTAAGCACACTTGCTCTGTTTAAGATTTGGTGTGAAAGAAAATATCGTGAAGAAATCTGGACATCGAAGTAATTGATGTGTAAATACCGCCAATTTACTTTCGAGCGTGGCGGTTGAACTCTCCATTCCCATACAACAGGGAGAGTATCAGTCTCTGTCGAGTCCCGGCAGAGGAAACTTATTATTATTTCCGTTATTAAAACAATTTACATAATTATGTATATATTCAAATTCAAAGTATTTTATTCAAAATAATTTCCAATGGAGAATACTTTTTGAAGGTCATACATATAAGTTAAAAATTATTTTTAGTTCCTATTCTATACATGTGAACCGCTTCGCAACGTGTTATAGGTGTTAAGGAGAAGATGGGGCAAGAAACTCCCCAGCAACACGTCTAAATATGGTTTTTCTTTATATTTCTTATTCTATTTATATTTCAAATTTTCTTTTTTTAATAAGTTCTATACAGAAGTATGTTACAGAATTACTTTTTGAAAAATTAATTGAGTTGTAGCAAACAGTACATACTCAATAAGACCAAGACACAATAAAAGGAAAGAAAAATATTAATAATGACATGACGTACTAAAATTGCAATATATTTCCATTAGATATATACACCAAACTGTAAAAATTAGTGTAATATTACCAAAAGTCGCGATGGAAGAGACGACAGACATCGAGATGAAGTCAATTTCATGGTAGTGTGAATATTTTTAAACCCTCTTTACATAACATGTTTGTTTAGTAATTGATATAACTATTATTATTGACTAGTAAATTGTACATTATTAATTATTCATCCCTTTATTTTAAGAATAAAATGAATTTAAATGTAAAAAACAATGTTTGTAATTCTTCTAAAATTTATGAGACCACACACACGCGTCTATCATGTAAAAATCTCCTTGGTGGCTGCATTTGTAAGTAGCTACGGGGGTTATTGTAATGAGCCAAAAAATAAAGTAATAACAGGATCATAGGCCGCCCACCTGCGCAGGCATTGACAAATGCTGCTGTTGGCTGGAGTTCCCCGCTCGACGGCCCGCCGGGACCCAAATAATATACATATCATTATTCCGGACCGCGCACTCATAAATATTGCTTACAAATTCGCCCGTCCGACGAAAACGAGCACCCTGTATTTTTTCAAGAAACGAGCACTAAAAGCTAGGCGAAAAATGGAGCAAATAAACCATGGAATGTTACACATTATTTTCATTTAATGGAATTAAAAAAAGCTTTTTACTACAAACATTTTAATTTCTTTGAAGATCTTAATAACCTACTTTTTGATGGATGAGTCCGAAAGTTATAAAGATTTGACTTGTAACGTAAGTTAATTCTTCCATTTCACTTTTTAATGTAAAAGTTTATTACTTTCTTTTACTTCATTTTCTTATGGAATGGAATCTTTAAGAATCGAGGCCGTTTCTAACTTAAGAATATCAAATAACTTTTTAATTGATCAAAAATGTTTTCTAATAGCACTTTTTCGAATCGATATTTAACCATTATTTTATTGCGAAGCTGGCAAAAAGACGGGTCAGTTAATGGAACGTTTACTGTCAATTATAAATATACGTTTGCAACATCAGGAGCGAACCCAATGCGTTGCAAGCCTTTAGGATGGCATAGAGGCTCTGTCTGGGATGCAGGTGAATGCGTGAGCAAACCCACAGCCCAGACAAATGACACTCGAGGATCGGCCAGGGTTTCAGTAGGCATCCCTAACTGCAGCGTCGCAATAGCATTTCACACGTGAAGTGCTAGTGCTGGCTGCTGCCCTGGCGAATCCCACACACAAGTCACGACCTTTTCCTCTCACGCAGCCTTTGGTCCTCAAATGTATTAAAAAGGATAGGATAGGGCGGTAAGATAGAGAGATCAACCAGGTAGTCTGGGATAGGAAAGATGAAATAGGGCAGAAACAGAGAAAACACAATTTCCTGCGACCGGATGCCTTTTGTAAGAGGTGGCAGTAAACCCACAGCCAAGTGGTAGTTGCCCGTCTGGATGGGTATTAGTGGCGTGGATTTCATACAACTCGATTCCCCATGGCCTACCTTTAAGCAACTAGCGACCGAAAGGTCGTAACAGCCATGGATTTACTGGCGCTTAAATTTTATTCGTGCATATTATCATTACTGTATTACTATCTCTTACGCTCGGCGGCTTTTCACATGTACTGGATGAAGTAGCAACTCATAACCTGATCGGGCATGGCTTTTGTTTCGAAACATGCGTAAGATTACAAAGTTAAAAATACAATTTGTAATAAGAAAACACATCGCGAGATAGACTTTTTTAACAGCGGTGTAGTCGCCGTGGCAAGCTTGCATGAAACGGTATGCTTTTCAACCGGCTTACTCCAGCCGACTTTCTACCCCGCGCCCCTCCTGGATACCATCACGAGTTTAGACTACGACGCTAAAAGAACCTTGAGTTGAGTTCTGGTAATAGTGGTCACGGGTAGAGAGAACGGTAGGTGGCACATCGGTAGCACCTTTGGCGTTACAAATGTCCATAGGGAATGGTAACCGTTTTCCATCAGATGGGCTGTCTGCCTGCTGACGAACTCATGCAACAATCAACGGGAACTCCCACTCATCGCAAGGAATGCGATTAGTTCAAGACAAATCGTTTCACGCTGATATTCTGTGAATGCGTAATATCACACCGATCGATGTGAATCATAACATTGCTGTATATTTTTTAATAAATAAAAACAACAAAAGAAATGTTAAATAAAAAATAAAATAAATGACATCCAATAATTTTATTTACATGCCGTGTTATCCACAATAGGTTTATCACAGCAGGTGGGCACCTAATTAATTAGCGGGCAGTCTACCCCACCAGGGGTTGAATTAAATGTATATTTTGAAATTTTCACCCTACACCTACGCTGTGCGCCACCCCACGCCACAAGCCGTCACTCATGCGTAATATTTTATAATAATTTAAAAAATAACACCAATTTCGGTAGTGTCGGGTGGAAAAGTGGTAGATTGTTATTATAACAATTATTTAAATCTTATGTTGTGAATATTATTATTATTACATAAGTTTAGAATTTTTAATATGTGGATGAATGTGTAAATGGATGTAGTGAAATAGTTGCAAATAGAGATCCATAGTGTCTGACTTCCGCAATGTGAAGATATCGTAATGATATATATAGCCGTAATATATTATGTATTATATATTAGTATATTTCAATATTTGCTTAAACAATGTGTGTTCCTTAAATATAAAATATTCCTATATGTGTATATTTCTATTATAAATTTAATTAACTATGAACTAAGAAGCAATAAATTCAATGTTTTATTTATTTTAACTTCACGATTTCGGTTACCTATCTCGTAAATAATACATGTTAAACATTTTTAATTATCGTGTACAATAGGTTGCTAGACGTTACTGATTTTGAAACAAATCTAGTACAAGACTGGTCATATAAGCAAATGTTAGAAAAACATTCATGCTAATTAATATCATGCGATTTCTCTTTATTTGATAAATTAAAGTAATTGTAACTGTTTCTACGTGAAATATTTCAGCAAATTAATCATTTCCTTTTAAATAAAGAAAAGTACACTGTTTTAATCTCAAGGCATATCTCACTGTTTTCGAAGCACTGAACCAATAGAATGTGTAATTTACATATAGTAATACAATAAACATTAATCTTTCTCTTGGTAGGATTGGTTTCATAAATGAGTAGAATAAAAATAACTTGTGAACTCTCATGTACAGTCACCCTGTGCGTGCAATGTGCCTCGAAGTGGGGGAGCGTCTAAGCATTATATCACTTGTGTACATCATATTACTCTGTTACAATTCGTTGCATGACAGCCTGGCCCTTCGGGTTTGAAAGTGGTAATACAAAGATAATATTATAATAAGTTTTGTTTAACAAGTCTATTATTTATAGTTTTGTTACGATTCGTCGTTTTGGCACAGTGTTTTTGTGTTTAGACGTTTGTTTGTTCCCTTCTCACGGCCTGTTATACTTTATCGATAATAGTTATGGACATATATGGATAATTGTTCCGGATTATTTAATAATTTTTTTGCTGACAGAATCGTATTTATGATAAACACACAGACGCAACGTACTCAAGCGCTCACACTTCCATATCATAAATAAGAGTACGTATTGAATAATGTTTCATTTTATGTATATATAAAATTATATGATCCCTGCGACACAGGTTTTACCTAGTGCAGGGTTCTTTAGGAGCCATATGTCACAAAGAATGTGATAACCAAAATAACGTACCTTAGCCATTGATATATAAAAAATACATATCAATGACCTTAGCACAATCTTTACTATAGAGCTTTGTCATGTAATGAGAAGTTGGTAAACTAATTGAAATTAAGTATTTGAAATGTGTTCTAGCGTTAGTTGTTTTTATTTATTCAGGAAGTACAAAAAAGTGGACAAAGACGCGGGTTACATCTATTCGTTTATAAAAACTTTACGGCTACAGATATTAGAAACACAATTTCTGATATCTAATAAGAAAATTGTAAAGTAACATTTGATTAAAATAACAAAAAAAATATAACAGCTAGACACATAATTCAATTATACATTACCACCGAAAATACACAGAAACACTATCAAAAACAATAGTAATTCTACAAATTGTTTACCCAGTTTGAACAGTCTGACAGCGGGGTAATAAAATTAAATTACAGCGAATGTTTCAGAGAGGCGATCGTTTATAATTATTTAATGCGCCAGTTCGTGGCGGTATTTAGCTGAACGGACATTAGGGTAGACACTAGACAGTGAAGCGACGTGCCACAATAGGAAATGTGTTTTGATGCCCACTCGGAGATGTGTTAGTATGTACAATTAAATTTAACGCTGAGACGTTTTGCCTAAGTATTTTATACTTCTGAGGGGGGTGCCTAGTATTGGGTGGAGGCGCCAGACGGAATGCTCCTCAGTCTCTAAGAAAGATCTTCCAGAGAGGCTAATGTGGTCCCTCGCAGACCTAGGCCCATTTAAAATAGTTGAAAATTTGTATATATTCTTTGTATTCTTCGGGAAACGTTTGGAACCTCTGTTATTGCACAGTGCCATCTGCTGTTGCTATTGGCTTATGAGTGTTCCACTACAGTTCCATATCCAGTTTGGACACAATAGAACTCTTATAATTCTGTCATATTTCCATGTCTCGTAGAGGAACTGCAATCAATGTACAAAAATAACCACAAATCGGCCAAATATGATCCGAAAAGATTCTGTACTAATTCATAAAGTGGATTATTGGGCTCATTGATGAATGAATGAATTAATTAATTCGTTCATCATGCTAGTGCTACTTTTTATCCCGGGAATCTCGCGGATTTTTTTGGCAATAATTAAAATGGCCAGATTAAAAATATCGAATTCCAATGTGATTTGTTTACTGATCGATAGAAAATTAATGCAATAAAATTTATGATACTGCTTTATCCTGGGAATCCCGTGGTAATTTTCCCGGGAATGGTTTTTAAGTTGTTCGGATGCATAAAAATAACCTTATTCCGACATAGTTTCTTCTAAAACAATAGCTTACATTCTCTTTTTAAATGTGGCGATACTTTGTGTTCCGGGTAACCCGCAGGAATTTCTAATCTGCGTGGACGAAGTCGCAGGCATTTTCTAGTTAATTAGTAAAATACCAAAAAGCGAGAGAGAAATACTCTGTGGCACCAAAAGATCTGGTAAGTGTTAGAGTTTTCTTATCACCGATTGGCTTTCCTAGTACATCTTGCTTAACACTTACAAAAATTATATAAAGCAGCAAAGTTTATAGCTCTTTTAAGGAATGGTAACTGTTCGATTATTTACTGACGATACGTTGGGTACGATATATTTTTAAGCTAGTTGTTATTTTCTTTTTCACTCATTGTAAATACATAAAACCACATTAATGAAATAAGCATTATAAATAAATTAAATATTACTACGAACATAAAATTATGCATGTCAGTAAATTTTGTTCAAATATTTTATGGCAGCTGACAAATCTATTTAATGAAGCAGACAAAATTTTATGATTCTTTGTTCAAATGAATGCATATGCCTGATGTCACACCTGTTCATTGTGAAGATATGAACAGTGAGTTATTAAGTGCATAGTACACCAAAGCGAAGATAGTGAAAAAAGAGAAAGATAAAACAAGTATTTTCTGCCTATAAAGCAAGTTTATCTATTTGCATCGAATTGTCGAGTCAGACTTCTATTAAGCTCGTTACACTCATCTCTTATCTCCGCAATGAAAGAATACTAGTAATGACCCTTACAAAGTTAAAAATGTAGCGAAACATAATCTTCTTCTAAGTCCTGCATGATACTATATAATTTTCTTCGCATTTTCTACTTATCTAAGATATATGTCGTGGCTCATATATGACTTATACGGAAATGAAGAGATAATCATCACTGAAACTGTTGAAATCCAACAAACAGTTTTTATTTATTTGGTGCGGCATAGTACTGGCCACCAAATATACTAAACGTTTGAATTTAGAACATAGATGTTCTTTTCTTTTTTAAATCTGTTTTCCCTCCATTCTTATTAAATTCGTCATTATATTACGCACGTGCAGTTTTCATTTATAATTAAAATATCTACAGTCCACAACAAATTAATATTTAAAGAAGTGTTTAACATAAACAATATCTGCTGAAACCAAACGGGAAGAATATAATCATTTTAAAAAATCTGCTTGTTGTTAGAGTTATTATTCACTGTCATCAAAGTAATGATATTCACCTGTGAAAGATCAATTATCAAGAAGTCAGTTACCTCTATAGAGATATAATAACATACTAGTGAAACATACTCATAAAAAATAGTTTTTATGATTGACATTATTTGTCGTCAATTTTTATAATCCATAAATTCCTTTAAGCTATAGAAGGTGTGCTAGATTAGCCACTTCTTTAGTCGACAAGTAAATGCATTTAAACTGCCGGAAAGTGTGATTCACATACTAGCTTAATGGTTATCTCGCATGTCTCTTCCATCGATCTCTGGCTTTAGTGGATAACCGACTTAAGGTTACTCAACCATAGTTATGCCACGTAAACACAGGTGCGTAATTACAGCTCTTAAGAGCCAAGAAGGCATGCAACGGGTTCTCAGAACTCACTAGTTTTGTTTTTCTGATTAACCAAATCTGATTATTTAATATTTCTCGGCGTTAGTAAGATATGACGCTAATTTATTCAAAGCTATGGCGGGTAATAAAACTTTTCTCTTTTTAAATAAGGCTTCCTACTGTTTGCGTAGTGTTCTATGAATATTCATGTTTCAGAATAATCTTATTATAGAGAATAGGCATTAAAAGCTGGATTATTATAGTCTCCATCACAACCTTGATGTGGCAGTTTAGAGTGACATTTCACACAAACACAATTTTGGTTTAAAAACAATTAATATTCTACAGCTATCTATTGTTAAACTGATATTTATAGATTTTAACACGCTTTTATTAGTTTATCCCGTATGCATGAATGTAACGGAATTTTTCAAACTTTCACCGAATTTCATATGGATGATGAATTTGAAAATTTACACACCTTGTTAAGAAGTAATAACAATATACAGTAGTTTAAAAATAAAATGACACAGCAATATAACGCACTTCAAGTTAGCACTAAAACTTTAAGCCAGTGGTTCCCAAAGTGGGCGATAACGCCCCCTTGTGGGCGCCGCAGGCCTAAAAGGGAGCGGTAATGGACCCAGAAAAAACATGGGCATCGGCAGGTGTAGCCCATAAGAGTTAACTAGAGACCTCAGCGCCTTTGTGTACTACCTACTGCGCTTAGGTCTCAAGTTAACTCTTGCGGGCTATAGTACAAGTCTCGTTTAGAAAGCTCTCAATAATCAATTAATTTAATTTGACGTTATAGTGTTTTTTAAGTAGGTGAAAAAATGGGGGCGCATAAAAATAATTTATTCTCAAAGTGGGTGGTATAAAAAATAAGTTTGGGAACCACTGCATTAAGCCAACCTCACAAATAAAACTTGCAGTGGAACGTTTCTTGAATGTTTTTATTGTTAAAAAATAAATATTCCTATCTAGAGAAACTAAGTAAGATGTAGCCTCATATGTCCGTAAAATATCTCCGACAATATACCCCCTATAGTTTAGTTCACATTGTTAGTCCTCGAGTCATATCTTGAATAGAGACAAGATCAGGTTATAAAGTGCCAGTGCGATCGATACAATCAATGAAAAACTGCCTGTTCTACATAGAAAAGGGTCTACACGCAAGTTTAGCCACAAAAGCGCCGTATACAAAGCGTATAAATAAATAAACTACCCACGCCGACTTTAACACCAGCCCACGCTTACAAAACACTTAATACACAGCGCGGGGATAAATCTATAAAAATACAACTCAATAAAAAGGTTTGGCCACAATCGATGTAGTACAATGTAATAAGTGCCCATCGACTCTGAGATTGTTATTACTTTTTAAAAAGTAATATAAATAAATAAAGAACCGTCCACTGTGGCGGAACAGTTTCTCATGAGCAGCTGCATAACGGCATTCATTCGCGGATCTCAAAAGCGACGGAAAATTTAAAGGGTTTCAAAAGTATATTAAGGAATATCAGGATTTTAAAAGGCGCTTCCATCCGAGTCGGCGCGTCGTATAACTTTGTTAGGCACAGCGAGTTACCTCGTTACTGGGTGCAGTTAAAATATTACAAAAGAACTCAAATTAATCTGCGATGCAATTTTTCTAGCCATACAAACAGAATTCTCAGCGCTAATGAGCTAGATTGTTAGCTCTCGCCTGACGTCGTGCCTTTGTGGCAGGTGTTCTGGTTTAGGTTTGCGCAGCGAACTTCATTAATGTGCAAACAACATTCTTTAATGCAACATCTTTGTTTTAAAAGTTTATTTATGGCGGTGATTTTGAGTTTTATATCGTGTCTATCATTCGTACAGTCCCTCCCGCAGTGCGATTTATACCGTTGTTATTGGGTAATAAAGACATAAACTGCCTTGGCTGGTCCCCTAAACAAGCTACGCTTATCTATTGGCCATCGATTCAACAGATGTAACGAGTACCACATATTGCACTAACTCGACTAATCGCAGAGTGTATGAGGGCGGGTGGTCTTGGACGTTTCTATCGATATTTTAATATCACAGTCTATTTCAAGTTGCTTTATATTCAAATATGTAGTTGTAAAAGATATTTAAAGGCCGAGTAAAGTTCGCGTGAACACTTACAATTTTCAGTTAATCGACAATAATTTTGATAGTGTTAAAACAGTTAAAAGAAAGTAGATTTTTATAGTAATGTATACGTTTGTCCTAGGTATACATAAATATCGTTTATTATATATTAGGTATATTATGAGCTGAGCTTGTGGTTGTGTGAAATGTGACATTTGAACTGCCACATCAAAGTTGTACTATAAGAATCCAGCGTTCACTTAATGCCTATTCTATATAAGATTATTCTGAAACATGAATATTCATAGTACAATACGCAAACAGAAGGAAGCTCACTGTTTGCGTATTTTACTATGTTAGATAATATGGTATGTTAAGTATATAATAAATTCCCGATAGATATAATAGACAGACCATCAATCTGTTAATTTGTTAAAAATAAAGGTCAAGAGGTGGTTAGTCGAGCGCACCTTTTACACATTTGATAAATTTATGACATACATTTGAATTGAACAAATTGAGGTGTAACAATGTTACCAATACAATGATTTATAAATACAAAAATTTTGTTCCTAAGTTAAATAGATAACACATAAAAGCAAATTAGAACATAGGTAAGTAACATTCGTTTAGATCCAAGATATCACTTTTTATGTGATATGAAAAAGGAAAACAGGTTGAGGAAATTAATTTGGATTCTTGTATTTCCTAGCATTAACAAAGACCTGCTTAAAAATTTTGAAGATTTTCGTTTCGAAGTGTGATTTTGTATTGTTCGTGTGTTGTCTATCTTGTGTTGAATATTCATGCACTTGAACCCTAGCCAAATTACAAACTTCTGAGATTTTTTAGTAACTCAAAATAAATTTTCAACTTAGCATTTGAGATTTTTACACATAACTGATCTTTTATCATATACATAGTGTTTCATAGATTATGAAGTATTGTCAAGAACAAAGTGTTTGAAGCTAACTTTAAAGAAAATATGATTAAATAATAAAACAAACAAAAGTTACACAAACATGATTTTAAATATGGACGGATGTATCGTTCTAGTAATAAATTTTTTTTAAAATAAAACTATAGAGCAAGAACTTGAAGAAAACTAAAATCTTATTTTCTTGGTTTGGTGTAGCCGTAACAACCCACGTGCCGTATTATACTTCCACTGTATTTATGAGTCTTTTATGGTTGAATATTGCTGTTTATGATAGAACAGTAGGCGGGTATGGTCAAATCACTAAATAATTTATTCATCTACAACTTTAACTTCGACATTTTGCATAACAATAGACGGTGTTGCTTAGTTTCCAAAGGAAGTCGAATCTGTTATATCGCGCAGAATATTCCCGGAACGTGAAATTGAAACGTTCGCTTTTTAGTTCTTTATGGAGTTTTCCATTTCTGTTATGCATGCAATTTGCAAATTCTCTAACTGATTCACCGGACTGCGCTATACTTTTTAAACCCTAGCGTTCCGTAGTCGTTAGTCAAGCGTTTCGTAGATGTGACCGACAACTACTGTCTTCTTCGTGTGGTTTACAATCATATTAATATATATTATCGCATATCTCAAAAACTACTTCTTTAATATAATGAAGGTGCACTCAAGTTACTAAAATATATCCAAAAATTTAGTCTGCCGCTACTTCTCCATCTGGGATAATGATTTGGGTAATTACTAATCAACCGTTTGATGCTGATGTAGTTTGTGTTGCGACACTGTTGTTAATTGTTAATGTCTTTAAATATTGGCAGATAAAGAATGTAAATATACGAATGACTAATCATTAACAGCGTTATTTATAACACTAGAAACAAGACATATTTGGCCACATTCACTATCACTAACATTATTCCAGATTAAGCAGGGACATAAAGAAAACATATTTGATGCATACTTAACTTAATTTAAACACATTCCAAACGAAAATCAAAGAAATAACGGTCACGTTTTTACGAGAACATACCCTGTATTTCAACGCGTGATCTTTTTACGTATGTATACGCATTTAAATTCAGTGTAGGCCCTGGCAAAACATAGCGGTGTATTTCTTAAATTACGTTCGTATTGTGTCTAGAATATATTGAAATTATCGCAATTTACTTAATATACGTACTGTTTACTTATGGTCTTATGCATAGAGGGTTAGAGTAAGCTTGAATGCTTCTTTATAGTTCTTAAAGAAGCGTTCAAACTTAGTCTAACTCTCTATGAATAAGATCGTATTTTCGATGAACATAGGGCTTGAAGAACAAAAACTTATCGGTTTTTTCGTCCATAATTAACTCGATTATACAACAATATAAGTGTGGACTTACAAGTGTGGTTGCCCCCCCCCCCACCCAATTTATACAAGACAATTAAAAACATTGTATTTTTATTTTCACTCATGTAAAAATGTTATAATTATCGTTGCATGGATATTATTTTGAATAAAATAATAGGGTGCCAATTACTGCAGTAGATCAACAAGTTTAGTGATCCCCATATTTGTATTTTTTCTCTTTTCATTTTAAAGTATAATAATGACTACTAACTACTATATTAATACAATTACTTACGTTTACATTTTAGTCACATGCAAACTCGCTATGAGCATAAATTTACATTAGTTCACATATTTACAAATATTACGCTATTAATTATCATTAACGATTCTGCTACTTCATAGGTATTTGTAAACAAGTAATTACGCTGCTTGGTAGAAATTAAAATGCTGCCTATAATCACTCCTTTCTAAAGTGTTTAATTTTACTTGCCTAAGCGTACATATATTTAAGTCTCTTTAACAGTCGGTACCTTACTTCCACTCTTACTATCCATTCAATTTCCATACTTTACACATTTGAAGTCTTAATACTTATTAAAATTTCACATTAACTCTTTAGAAGTATTTTTTATTGCTGAAGCACAGCAGACGGGCTGAGGTCCCAACTGTGATGGAGTGGTCATTAGCAATACCAGGGGACTGCCAATGTGCTACCGGCCTCGACTGAAACTGGAACCTGGCAGCTGATGCTGGAAGACAAAGATGTTATGACAGGGGCGGTGGTCATTCAGTTGACAAAATGCCCTACCACCTGGCGTAATGTTAATTTTCGAGCAATGGTCATGTAACATGTAGAGAACTGATGACTCTTTTGTCATTAGAAGGAACTAATTCTAGAAAATCGGGATCGGCAGTGGTCGAATATGTGAGTTATAAATAATGAGCACTATAAAATATATAAAGGCATTTAATAGGTTTAATGGCACACGATTGACGACAGACATGCCGGGACAAACGAATACACGAGAAAAACGTGGTGTCAAAATATTTAAATCTAACTTGGCATTTGAGGTGCCAGTGCCAAGTTACGAATATCATTTTAACACTATTATATATATATATATATATATATATATATATATATATATATATATATATATATATATATATATATATATATATATATATATATATATATATATATATTTAAGAGAAAACTCGTCAAAGTATAGTTTTTATGTCCAAGCAACCTCAAGGTTTAGACTTATTTGTATTACCAAGTTTGGTGTCAATAAAATATTTTAATATACAAATGTAACAAACTTATACAATTCGAGCGCTGCCCGTACGGCTGCGATATGCGGCTCAGATAAATAAATTCCCTTCATTTTTCATCGCTTCACGAGCCGTCACCGTATAAATGCTCCCTGTGTCTTTTTTCGCTCGCAACCGATGGAATTACAACATTAATCAACCGAAATGAACCTTTAAGAGGAATGTCAAAAGGCTTACAAAGATCTCCGGGTAACGAGGCGAAAATGTGCGTAAGGTAAATAAAGAGTGTTTATTCAGGATATCGAATATGTCTGTAGCGTTTCTTTCTCTCGTTAATTAGGATAAAATTAGAAAAATGATTTTTATAATCGTCTTAACTGTATATCTAGGGTTGTCAACCGTTTTATAATATATATTGTAATAATTTCCTTCTATATTTTAGCCAAACTACTATATATAATATAAAATGATGTAGTAGGAAATGTAGTAATTTATCACAAATTCAATGTCGCCCTTTTTATTCAGATATTTAAGGTTATTTTAAAAATAATATACCTTTGTTGGATAAAGCATAAAGTAGTAATAAATACACATGCAATTGCATTTTCCATGAAATAAACAAAATATATAATAAATACTTATAAAACACTTTTCCCTAAAGTATTATTTAAGAGCTAAATATCATCAGTGAGAAAAACAATACAAGCTTGTAGAACGCCACCCAAAAAAGACCGAAGTTTCATATGTGACGTACGTGATGATATTTCACATATTTAGATGCAGATTTAAGGCCGATTTTATTAGAGAAGTAGTAGAATTTAGTTTCCTCATATTCGGAATGAAAAGCAAAGTGTTAGCCTCGGGTGAAAGGCCTATTTAAACACACGAATTATTAGCGCCCTCGCTACGCTGTATTTAAATAGGTCCCTATCAAATCTCGTGTAACAATCTACTATTCATTCTTTAAAAAAAAAATTAATGCGCTATTTGATTAGTTTTACTTGTATATACCTGCTTATGACGTCATAAGTAAGTATGTTCTGTATATTTATAAAAAACATATCAGTTGCTTTGCCTGTCCGCTGCCCTGTTACCACTGTGGCTTATCATCAGCCAGTCCTCAAGATTGATGCATGGTTTTCGCTTCATCTCAAGCGATGTTCGAGTTTTGACCAGAGCGACTCGCTTTCACTCAGATAAGCGGCGAGTCCAGCGCTTTGTTTGAGCCACTACATTAATTCGAGCCTGTTATGTAACCTCAGCCGGGATTGTTAAATTGATTGTAAGAGCGGCTATTCACTCTTTTTTATCATCACACTCGTTTACTTTTTAGTCTTATCGGAACTGAAAGCCATTGAAAAACTTTTTACGTATAATCGTGTACGATAATGACGCCCAATTGCGAAACCTGTATACTCGTAGGTTTTGTTTTAGTAGGTTTATTTTGTCTATATTATAATAATTTATATAAAAGGAAGACATTATTTATTTATTTCCGAGGAAAGCGACAATCCAAATACATAATAATAATATACACGTTGTACGCCGCATTTCCAACAAATGAGGTCAAAAAAACCTGTGCTGGAATTTCTTCCAGCACAGCGCTAATCTGCACCGCCACACCGCCTTATTTATTAATATTGGATCCATCGTGCATAACTAATGTAAATAATAACATATTCAAATAATACTCGACGACATAGGTATACACATATTAACGCGGGTTATACTCGAGTATATCTATCAGTACGGCCAAACATATACACAAGGTATATACATAGTATATATTTGGCCGTATTTTGTCTTTGATGACTTTAGGCACAAGCCAGTAAATTACAAACAAATGTACATTAAAACACACCATACACGTAACTAACCAGTGACACAAAATTCTGTATACATTAAATATGGGATATCGTTAGACAGATCGTGAAAAAGCATAACAAGTGTACTTGACGATTCTGTATTTAAGTCAGTTATGATGAGACATGCGCTTTTAAAGTAAATTATATTTTTTACATATAAGATAAACTATTAAATCAATCTTAGCGACTAAGGGCCGATCTTTGAATCATCAGATAAAAGTTATTAGTGGAATAAATTATAGTCTGGCATGCAACCATCGTTTTTAATATTCCCATGTTGTGTCTAATTCTATAGACTAACTTTTATTTGGTGAATCAAAAATCGGCCCAAAGTCAGAAACTATCAGTCTTATTCATAGAAAGTTACAGTAAGTTTGGACGCTTGTTTAAGAACTATAAAAATGTACTCTAACTCTTTATGAATAAGACCGTATATTAACAAAAGGATTCGTTTGAATATACTCTGTCTCAAGAAATAAATGCCGCTGACGTCGTACCACGGACATGCAACGGAAAGCTGGAGATTGAAAATTTTAAAAAGATACCGATTTAATAGTATTAAATGGGCTGATGTCTGTGATTGGTTTCATTTTGGTCGCGAAACTTTCTACATGAGACACACTTTAGGATACATGTAGGGATTTTGTTTTTTCGATTATACATTCGTATGCTATTTGAGAATTCGATTGCTTAATAGCAGAATTTCTGAGCGTTTTACACCGCTGTTATTATGATCCTTCAATTCATGAGAATGGGTTCGGCGGATTTGTCCAATATTCCTTCTAATTTTAAACTACTTTTTCATTCGAGATTCATAGCTCGTTACTGCAAAAAAGCCGTCTGGAGCTATAGAGCATTACAAATGTACCATTCGGGGAAACAGTTGAAAAGCGTTTCTGAAGCGAATCATGCGAATAAATAGAAAGATCGCAACGAAACGGAATCTAAATTTCCTGTTAGAATTGACCGAATATAAACTCAATTCAAATTCCGTCGGCCGGAGGATCGCAGCTTTCAGGTGTGCGGCGTCGTCGGAACGCGGGTCGGGCTGGCACTAGACCGGACCGTCCGCTCCGGTCATCCAAACACGCATTTCCGCTTGATTAGAGGACGCGGGAGTTGGCTCAAACACCTGCTCCATCTGTACACGCCGACTTTTCGCTACGCTTTGTTTTGAAATTCGAAACACTCCCCCGGCGAAGTTTTATCGTTGAGAACCAAGAGATGCGGGCTCCGTTTGACTTTTACTCGACAAAAACGAAATTCTACTCCAGCAATACTTACTCTCTTGAGCGTTTTTATTTTTGCTTTTAGGCAAATTACTCCCTATTTTTGAATAGAAATGTTATCTTTTCATTAAACCCCTCGCTTCCAGTCTGCGTTTCTAACTATTAATTTTACTAAAACAACATATTTTTCTCGAAACATGAAATGAGTAATTGCGTGTTATTTTATAATATTTAGATTGAAAATGGTAGGGAAATCGAGTTATGAGAATGTATAAAATAATATGCTTGTTTATGAACGTCTGTTTTTTATAGAGCCATAAGGAACATTTTCTTTATAGGGGCTTAAGCATTAGTTACGAGTAAACACGTCCAACAGAGATCTACAGGATAATTTCCTTACCGACTTATGATTCTTTAGTTAATGTTTGTCGATATATTTAACAGCAGATTATATAATACACGGCCGTGTAGCTTAATGGTAAACGCATTCGCGTGCCAATGTCAAAGGGCGCGGGTTCGAATCCTGTCCAGAAGCATGCAGCAAATTGGTAGTTATCTGACCTAATGTGCATGTTGTTGCAATTACCACGTTATTAGAACCCAACATATTACAAAATAACTCTCAATTGCACTGTCTATAACCAGCATACTTGTCAATGGTATAATTATATATCGCTGGTATAGAGGTATAAATATAACTTATAATATAACTCTAAAAGAGTTCCTAATTAAGCAAAAAATGATTGAATGTATTTAGTATTAAAAGATTGAAAGTATTAAGTATTAAAATATATATTTTCATTGTTTCAGGATATGCATCGAGTTGGTTTATAGCTTCGACTGATGACTTCTACCGATATCGCGTTATAACATCCAGCCTTCTGCCTGCAATACTTAGGTAAGCATATTTATGTATATTTTATGGTTACATAAAGTATATGCTACCGGCTTTAATACCAGTATAGTATAGATTTTATTGAAATATAGCCAAGGTTTTGCGAATTTATAGCATACATTTGATGTACCTGCATAGTAAGAAAAATTCTAATAACTCCTTAATACTCCTTCACGATACGAGCTGTCCGTTTATAGAACTCACTGCCATTTCACATCAGACTAGCTAACACCATATCGTCTTTTAAATTGATGACTACTAATTATTTTTAACCCTCTCAGGTCTAATAACGCCACTGATTCTATATATAGTAGGTATGATATGTTTTATGTTGTATAGTACATAAAGTATATTATTTATTTACTTAGTTTTGGAATATTTTATGTTAATTATTGACTTCGTCGCCACTGTTGTTTTAATATTTTCCTTAGTGTATAGTTACCTGGAAGAGATTGCTTTAAGCGATAAGACCGCCCTTTATTTCAACATTTATTTTACCTAGTTTTTAAGAAGGTAGTTTTAATTTTAGGTGAAAATTAAAATGTTTTCATTAATTTATTCATTCACTGAAACCTTATATTGCATGCACTTGTTGTCGGTTTTATATATTTTTTTCTTTGTTATCCGATTTAATTTTATTACTATTAAGTTACAGTCATTTCAAAATATGCTAATAGATTACAGTGTTATAGAGCAAATGTAATGATACCAAAAGAGCAAGTACAAAGACATATGAAAGCTTAAAAATAATAAAACCTAAAATGACAATATAATCTTGTTGTTAGGGCCGTCAATAAATATAATAATAACAACCCATAAAAGTCAGCGGGCTTGGACCTCCTATGATAAGGGAATGGACAGTATACCCGCCGCACTTGTCCAAAGCAGCTTGGCATGTTTAACAGATCTGTTATCTCGATGTGCAAGATTTATCACGATGTTTTGCTTCACCGTTAGCAAATGGCAATTGTAATAATATGCACATTACGTTAGAAAACTGCTTAAGTGGCGCATGCTTTTCAACCAAGATTCGAACCCACGCTCTATGTGTTTGGAGGCGTGGGCTAACCACTAAGCTACTACGGCTTAATTAATAAATATAAGTTATTAATTATAATATTATCCGCTGCGAAAATGAAATTAAGGGTTAGAATAATTATAATGCAGGTTATTATAATATTTTTACTCTTATATCTTTTGTATGTAATTAATAAACACTCAAATATTTGTTCGATCACAGGTCAGATACTGTGATACTAATACATTAGTTACCAAACTATTGTCAACATGCCACTAACCTCTATCCACAAATAAAGATAAAGATGTCGCCGAACGCCTAATAGACCTCTCGCGCGACCAAAAGGCTGGCGTCTATTTTGCTCAAAGGGTAAGCATTGCTATTCAGCGTGGTAACGCCGCCATCCTTTTGGGAACGTTCCCGATAAGTGACAGTGGTTTGGGACCAATATTTTATTTATAATTTTGCTCTCTTTTATTTTATTTAGTTTTAGTATTTAATTTTCTATCCTAAAGTTTAGTTCTATTAATTTGATTTATATACTTACTGAATTAATTAAAGATACATTAATTCTTATTGAGACTTGCTGCTGGACATGTACGTACATATTTGATAAGTCTTCCCGTCACACGACTAATGTGTAGCAATTGAAACATCAAACGTGAAAAAGTGGGACGGCCACACGGATATAGGGCCATACACAAATTACGTGACAAGAATTTCATGAAATTTTGCCTCCTCCCCCGTTCTTGTCACAGTTGGTCACATTCGTGAGATTCCCTCCTCCCTAGTGTGATATCACATATTGTGCAAATTTACATCAAGAAATTACATAATACATAACCTCACTTGCTTCTTTGACATTCATAGCTCTAGTCATGCACGCTCGTCTGTTCTTAAGAAATTATTAAACTAAAACAGCAGTTGTGTAATTAGTTTTATTCCAGTTTTTTTTAATTTAACCATTATACTCATTACAAAAAATATTAGAAATATTTTGAAGATTTTCGTTAAAAGTTCAAATGTCGTGTTTCAAAGCTTAATTTAAGCTCAAATTAAGGTTTTTCAAAATTTGACCCCTCCCACCTATATCACGTATGTCAAAATTTATGGATGGCCCCTAAGACGATGGCTACGGAACTCTAAAAATTCCAGGCTGTTCAATAATGCAACAATCAATATCTGGAATTCCTTTAGTTATACCATTGATTTTAAAATACCGCAAATATATGACATCTAACACAAACATCAATCTACCATCAAGAAACGTAGAAAGGGGTAATTTGTATTCTTTTTTCAATAAAGAAACACCTGCGCTCGGACCATTTCCGCTCTTCCCTCTTAGCTTTAAGCTTTGTAAATGTTAGAACATTTGTAACAGGGATTGAAAAGCTGTTACATTTCTCGGTTGCGATATCATGTCGTACAGTGTGTACATTTTCTTATTTGTCGCTATTGTTCATTAAACTGGAGTAGATTAAATTTTTAACCGACTTGAAAAAAAGGAGGAGGTTCTCAATTCGTCGGAATCTTTAAAATTTTTTTATTTATTATGTTTCCTATATCTATAAATATAAAAGAAAGCCGTGTTAGTTACACTATTTATAACTCTAGAGCGGCTGTACCGATTTGATTGAAAATTGGTGGAGAGGTAGCTTTGAACCAGGAGACGGACATAGGATACTTTTTATCCTGTTGGAACCTGTAGGTGACGCTGAGATCGGGTTCTAGAATCCTAATCACCTGGACCAATTTTGGTGATTTTGTTTTTGTTGTGTGTTTGAGTGTTTTGCATGATTTAAATTCACAATTGGAACTGGTAGATAGCGCTGGGTTCAGGTGCTAGATTTTTATTTTTTCAGAGCAAGACAACGTCTGCCAGGGCCGCTAGTATATGTATAAAGGATATATTTTAAGCAACGTTATTAAAAACTAAGAAAATAATTTAGCTAGCCTGAACCTAACTTTTTTTTTGTAATATTAGAGCTCCTTATTCTGGATTAGTCTGCATTTTGTGCTCCGAAAAGCCAGTTTTTATTGACATAATAAAATCCACACAATAATAAGATATCGATGGATAAGCAGGGCGGCACAGAATTGTTAAAAAATAACCAATTTATTTAGACTATTCGATTATTATGTTCTTACGAAACTCCAAATTGAAATGAATATACTTACAAACTTTAACCGAAATGATGATTCAGTGCTGAATAGTCAGTGGTTTTGTGTGTAAAGAAATAAGCTTAAATTTAGGTTCGTAAAGACATCTACAGACTTACTCTAACTGAATTTGAATAAGACCGTTAGTCTATATTGCACTTTTGCCTTGACATGATGAAATAGGGGTTGCTCGTATTATTCTTCTATTCACTTTTATGGTTCCGTAGCTATTTTGGTAAAAGAAAATACTTATAAAATAGTTATGGTGCTTGTCAACCTGTATTTGTATGTCATATCTATTTTTATCACCAGTTTTTGTTGTTGTTTTGTAGCTGAATTCCAAAAAACGTGAACGTGAACCTTTGTCATCCCTACAGAACCCTTTCTGTGCATAGACTGGCACGCACTTGACCTTTATTAAAATTATCTTAAACTACAAATGTCATTTGTTCTAAACTCATAACAATAAGATACTGAATGAGCTTATGACAGTGTATTAATAGGCTTTAAGTAGGTTAATTGTGTTTTAAATGTCAGAGGTTAATGTTCTTAAACGGGCTTGCAGTTGCGTTTAATGGCATACTAGTGAATTATGTGATTTAAATGCCACTTCGTAGACGTGAGTAATGACTCATACCTCACGTGTATACCTTTAGGACTCTTGTTAACTTCTTTCTTAAATAACAGCTGAGGATCACTGCCTTCTCTCAAGGATCATGACATCAATACTGGATCTATAAATTCGCAATAATACAGTCCATTTCTACATAATATAACTACTTCATGTAGGACTGAAATAAGATAATTAATTTAAAAACTCATACAAGCAAATCAGATAGAACGAGCTTCCAGAGTGAAGCCGGTTAAAGAAAGCTGATTTTTTTGATCATCACGAAGCCGATTGCGCCGTAGAGCGTTACGAGAACTTAGTATTAAATGATCGAATACGTACGGATAAAGGTGGAAAGCATTATTACAATAAAATAAATGTACATTAAATTATAAACTAATCATCATCATCATCTTCAGCCAAATTCAGTCCACTGCTGGACGTAGGCCTCCCCAAGTACGCGCCACATATCCCGGTCTCCTGTCTTCCGCATCCAGCCCCTGCCGGCGATCTTGCGCAGGTCGTCAGTCCACCGGGCTGGCGGGCGTCCTACGCTACGTTTACCGAATATAAACTAATACAAAGTAGAAAACTTAACTGATATTGTATACTACATCATTATGTCTATCCCTTAAGACTATAAGTAGAATACTGAGCCTAGGTCATTGAAGTCGATGGGTGAGGTGTAGGCTGGTTACGTTGTCTCGCTGGATCGCCGTACTGATCTGTGGAATATATATTGAAATACAAGGTGGAATAGTTTCCAGGATACATTACTATTAGGCACGTAAGTTAACGCATACCAGTTTTAAAAATATTTCATTTCGTTGGCCATCCGAGGCTATGGCAGACCATCGAACAAATTTTATGTAGTCTATGTTCAAAACAGCGTGTATTACTGTAATGTTTATTACTTTAGATCTTATTTCAATCCATCAAAGGTTACAGTTTGCTCATTTTTTTTTACTTTCGCTAAGAATTTTTCGTTTAGCCCCCATCCGCTGAGTAACATGCAATAAAGAACTTCGTTCCAAAATTGTTATAGTTGTTGTTTGTGATCGTACAATCTTACGATCATAGCGCAATTAATAACATTTAAAAACAAAAACAAGCTAAAACTGATATTAGACGGTTGAACCAAATTGAATCATCAATTTTATGGAAAAGCACAGAAGCATTAAAAGGACACAAGGGTATTCAAAGCCATTGAATGATTCAAGTTTATTTTTATATAGATCACTGTGATTTATCCAAATTGAAAGACATATAGGGACACAGTTTGTCAGCTCAGTATTATTGCACTTATCGGGTACGTGCGGCTGCGACCGCAAGCTCCATATCAGTCGCAAGTAAACGCCAGTTCAATACAGTTGTGTCCTTTGACTACCTTCTCTTGGTCCTGACAACACTCCGAGCCGTGTAGCTTCCAGTGACCACCGTCAAATTGTTGACCCCAACGTGAGTATCTACTATCACCATTTTTTTAGCCAAGGGAAATCCAACTAAGGACCATAGACCACGCAAGCGCAAAAGCACAAGGTAAAAGTCACGGCCCGTGTGATGGATTCACCAGGTACCGGTTAGACTAGCATCTCTAGATAGAACTAGATGCTATTTCCACTTCACTGTAAGGGATTCCCATTAAACCCCTGGGCGATTTGTCTCTCGCCTTATGCCAGGGCTACGGGTATACCCGTGGTTTAGCTCCTGCATCAGCCCTAGCAGGATCTACTACCACTAACAGAATGGTCAAAGAAAGAAATAAGCCGTGTAATATCGGCTTAAGAGAAATCCAATTATGAAAAAGCGTTCACTTTTCAAATTTCACCGACTCGTACCATACAGAATTTCATAATAGCAGAGACCTGTGATTAATGATTTTATTATTCCCCCATAAAGATGTTAATCCATCAAGATTCCGTAAGCATCCTACTTAGAAATTTAAATTATCAAAATATTTTAATATTGTCACCCTCAGCAATCTTTTGAGGGTGGCTCAAAAGAAAATATATTTATCTAACAGTCATTCATTTTAACGTGTAATGTATGTAATGTAATAATGTTCTTTTTATTTATGTTTACATAAATAATAACGGGCTGGCATCCACTTGATCGTAACCCGATACCATCCCATGATCATGTACACTATATAATAGTAAGGGAACCGATGCTATGTCTACCTCGTTAAGATTTTATTCGTCGAGAAAGGCCACCTCCACTAGGTTTTAGGGTAAGGAGTAGCCACAAGAAAACTTGCTTCACCTTACCATGCAGGAACAAAGAAAGAATTCAATTACCTTCGATCAGGCGACAATTCTAAGAGACGACTACCCACAGCTAGATATTAGGGTATTTGCTTATCTGAATGTTTATCTCCCTTGGTTTAGAGTATGTCGCCATAACAACCTGAAGTTGTGTTTCGGTACTAGTGACCAGATTTCAGTGTCCCTTTAGAACGCGGTAGCAAATGGTAGCACTTTTGGTGTTACGAATATCCAAAGGTGATGGTAACTGCTTTCCACCAGGTAGACTGTCTGCCTATATGCTGAACTTAAGCAATAATAATAAATCATGATGATTAATATGCCTGTTAGTTGACTTACGGATTGAGGCGTGCGGAAGACTAGGTGTTGTCCCACGATCACTCATGTGCACAGGCTGTGGTTGCCGTAAGATCGCCGGGCATTAGGCTGCACGACGATTAGTGCCATCACCAAAATTGTATTCTCTGCTTCGGAATAAACCAGCATTCATACAGCAGCAGTCCACATTCTCATGCAACGTAACAATCTTATTAGTGAGTCAAGGGCCAACTCTTTTACATGTCAATGGTCTAACCTTGACGTCCGTGCAAAGTGTAGAAGAAATAGTTGGCCATCTTATTCCAGGCTATGAAGCGAATTCTCTAACGTAAAAGGGTTTCAAAATGCTCAAACAAAAGTCATGACCTTCATGATTTTTTTTTAAATGTACAGACAAAATTACATTCATATAAATGATAATAATTCTATACGGAGATACAAAACCTTTTTGTACTATTCTAAGTATACCATTAAGATACCTAATATAATAACGATGTATTTAAACGACGTTAAATATTTTTATTTTCATAGCCAATCTCCAATGGGCAAATCATTTTTCAACCCTTCCGCGCAAATTCAAAGCGACGCGTTTGAATGACGCGTGTATCCAATCCGTCAATCACACGAATGGCTGCCCCCAAATGATCATGGCCGGCAAATGACATTGCAGATAGGAATTTCAAACGTAACCCGTATTTATTGATGATATGTCAACCAATTTTTCTATTTGAAGTACTTAATTGATCTTTTATTATGGTCAAGCCACATCTGCGATGGTGTTAAAGATTTAATGTGGCTGAATGCAACTTATTCAAAACGTGATAAATAACGCCGTTCTTGAACAGCCACATTATTTTATATACTTACGTTATCTGTCAATATGAAACGTCATTAACAATATAAAATAAAAACGCATTACACACATCGTCACATCTGCGTGAAACGGCCTACATCTGTAACATTGTCCCAGTTAAAGGACCATTATGAAGTAATAGGTAGGTCACGCGCCTACGGACTCTATCTCATAGGTGGCGGGGAAAACGGGGGACCTTTTCTACCTGCTTAACATTCGATAAGTTAAATTTGGTAAGTTCTATGGTATAGAAAAGAGTTAGGAATGAATAAAGAAAATCTCACTTTTTTGCTTATAACTTCTTTAATTTGTATTTAGGGCAAAAAGTTATATAAATATATTTGTAGGCAAAACAATTTGCTACAAATTATGGCTTTACAAATTTTTTGTAAGACGCATAGTTTCCGAGATATCGCGATATAAGTGTTTTCACCCCTTTTCCCAAGATGGCGGCCGGGGGAATAGGGTGTCAACCCCACAAACTTGAGGTTAAGCTTCTATCGACCCCCCACACATGTCCCAAAAATAAAATTGCGTCCCCTAAAAAATGCAATATTCGGTCCTTAAATTGTAAGATTTCAATGAACTACTTGGCTTTATCTGCATGACACAGATACAAACACTAATATTACCAGGTATTACACAGGCATTACAAAGTCGTGTGAGGCCCTATCGCTAACAATCCTGCAAATACCTACTGTTATTCAAACAGTGTATTCATTACATAAAATTATTAATGTACGTAGTACTATTAATGTTAATTAGGCTAAAACAGTAGGCTTGTACAAAAATTTTGGTGTTGAGTATTATTTACTTAACTGGAAACAAATTTATGACTTAATATTAAAATTCAACTTGTGAGGGGTTCTAACTTGCATGTTGTTTCGAAATTTATTATGATGAAATTGTATGTATAAATATATTATTCCGGGTTAAAAGATACTTGTTTTTCAAGCTAGGCTAGCTGTTGTAGTTTGGTATCAAAATGGTACTGGCTATGTAAATATATAACATAGAAAAGTACACGATGTCACATTTGAGTATTAATAAAATAATTTCTCACTCCGATCCTGGCTTCCGCTGAAACAAGTTGTTTTATTTTACTTTACTAGCAAACTAGTGTGGTAAGCTAGAAAGCTAGTAACTCTGGCTTCATGTATACAGAACTTCATTTCTAGGGTAGTAAGGTAGTGTTTCAAGCTAGAATAGTTTAATAGGATGGGGTCCTATTTTTTCAGCTAGTAGCGCCCCCAACACTGATTTTACTAACCATATGTAGTCCGTGAAGCTAGTATCCGACTGGCTAGGAAGCAGTGACTACCTGTTTTGTTTTTCTGGCCAAGTCATTTCAGAGACAATTTAATTCAAAGATGCCCAAACTAAATATTACCACCACAATTAATCACTCGACTATCACTTTTCGCAAGAATTAAGAATTACCTCTTAGATGAGCAACGGAAACTAGAAACGTCAATATTGATCTTTGTTATATATTATAATTTTTGTCTTCTGCCTCTGATCTCTGCCTGTCTCGTTGTGTGATGACCAAATAAACGTTTTTCTTTCTTTTTAAATATCGATGTTAATTTAAAATTCGTACAATTGTACCGTGAACAGAATGTCTATGAATCTCCATTCCATGTTAGAAATTAATGCAGAACTTTACTATGATAGCAAAGTCGCAGTCAACTATACTTTGGTAAAACTACCTAACAAAACTAAACAAAACTTTATGATATTGACAAGGCTTGACATTGAATTTTATAAAGCTCTAAAAATCGAAACAATTACAGTATTAGAACGCCTAATAACGTTATAATAACAGTGAAAGGAAATCAAACGACCAATTGATATAAATTAATTGACTTCTCAATTTAATTGCTTTACAAAATGGGTTAAATTTACAATAATGAAATTTTACTCGACGCCAGAACAAGATCTTTATTATTGGTGAGTTTTGAAATCATCTTTGTAACTTATTCAAAGTTCCAAAAGAAACCATTTTTTAATAAAATTTAACAAGTACACCTATAACTTTAATTATGATGGGACGCTCAATATTTCCGAAAAAGGGATAAATTATATATTATAGCGGAATATGAATATTATTGCAATTCAGGCTGTCAACGAAATTCGGTTTGTGACATTAAAATGAATGCCATTTGAGTTAAGTCTTCTATTCTTATCGCTTTTAGATTTTTGACTGTTAGGTTTTCTCGAAAACTCTTTGTGCCAGATTAGTAGATTTTAACGAAACGTTAGGGTTTAAAACAGGAATGCTATTGGTAATTCATTGCGATATCTTACAGTCTTCAGAATATAATTATAACTATATATAAAAATCTAATAAATAAATGTCCCACTGCTGGGCTCGAGCCTCCCATTATAGAGGGAACGGATAGTATACCCGCCACGCTTGTCCAAGGCGGCTTGGCAGGTTTGACACATCGGTGATATCGATACGCAGGTTGCATCACGATGTTTTGCTTCACCATTTCACATGGTAATTATAAAAACATGCACGTTACATCACAAAACTGACTTAAGTGGTGCATGCGTTCCAGCCAGGATCAAACCCGCTCCTTCGGGTTTGGGACGCGTGCTATTACGCTACCACTTTATAAGATCCTAGTTCCGTGTGCACTGTTAGTATGATGACTCGTAGTGTCCTTTTTTAAGTCAGACACTTTTATTCAATTCGCAATAGATGTTACACCTATCACACACACCCGAACATACATACATCCTATGTTGTATATTCGGGTGGAATCTTGCAAGTTAAATTTGATTAACTTCCCGGTTTCCGATTGAGCTGAAATTTTGCCCACATATGTGTATCGTGTCACAATGCAATAATATGGAGTAATGCATTAATAATATGCAATAATATGGACAATGCAATGCATATACCATGGAGCTGATCGGATGATGGTGTCGGAAGGTGTCCATAGGAACTCCTGTACTAAACAAGATAGACCCGTCATGTTTGGGCTTGTTTTACTTGTCTTGGCTAGCACTCTGCTGCTACATGATATCCAGGATCTCAAAAGCTTGTATTTAAAAAGATTTTTTTATTTGTTCAATTTTATAACAGAACAAAATGGCAGGCATAACCATTTCATAATAATGTTTTAATTATGACTAATAGCCGAAAAACTATTTTGTTTTCAAAGTGTTTTCAGTAAGAGTTTCTTTATAAAACGTTTACTTATAAATTGAAACGAAGACTTGAGCCGTAAAGCTGACCCCTTCCTTTTGTATTTACCTGGGCCTTTTTGGTTTCAATCGGAATTTCCACTCTCAAAGTTTCGGGTAAATGGTTTCTGCATTCTTTCCTGATGCTCTTTATTCAATATGCAAATAGTTATCTTCGGTTAAATTCTTAAACTCAAGATTTTGGAGCGTTCTATTGAAGTAAATAGCTTCATTTCAGTGCTTATGAATTCACTATGACCGCAAATTGGTTAAGTTGATACTTATCATTATGTATTGGCCAATTTAAACAATATTTTATCAATTATAACCTATATAATATTTTGAAGTTATAAGCTATGTCATTTCATCAAAATTCATTGAATAGTTTCTGGGTGAAAAAGTGCCAAACATCAATTTTATATCTTAAAACATTATTGGTCTCTGGTTTGGCCTAAGCCAAACTAGTGAACATTAAAAATCCCAATGTTACTTTTCAGTAATATTTAATGATTAACTTAAAAATGTGTTTGTTATACTCGTAAATAATACGTCATGTAGGATTTAGGATTTTTTGGAATTAGTTTTATAATTGACGATTGACATTACTGGTTAATAATTAATATGTTGTACTTGTATTGACATCCTCTGTGGTTGAGGGGGCGAAGTCTTAGCCTGCTGAACTCGCTGGGACCCAAAGGCTCCGGGTTCAATTCATGTCATGGTAAATTTTGAAAACGAACTTAATGTTATTTACTATGGTCTGGGTGTTTGGGATCAGCCCCAGAGTGGTCCATTGTACGATACCCATAACACAAGCGTAACTTGCTTAGCTTGGGGATATACAATGTATATATTTGTCTGCTGATTATTGTATTCGTCTTCCATAGTATTGAGAAACATTGGCCTTACGTTTTTTCATGTGTATACGATACTTCTTACACTTGTATTAGTCGAGCGTGTAGTGTTGCAAGTTTAGCCTAATACTATATATAGATCGATGAATCTATTGTGCAATAAGATTAAAAAAAAAACAAGCTTTGATTCATACAATGACATCTGGATAGATCAGGAAAAAACTTAAGTCTAGTAAAAAATTCAATCACATGTACACCAAAAGAATCGCGACGAATTGCCTCTCTGCCATTTTTATCGACACTCTCATTACCCTTATCTCCATTCCACGGGCACCTGAAGTCTCTTAACGGCACAAAATCACCACGGAAGCCGTGCAAGCACCAAGCCCGTTTCATTACCATACAAATTTTAGTTGAGCTCTATTACTTAGCAATTTCCCTGATTAAGGGTACCGCCGTACCTGTGGTGGCGACAGACCGGCAAATAGGGCTATCGTACACTCCACAATGAATATTTATGCGCTCCACGAACTTAATTTCGGATATGGTGCCTTTTTACTTAATATTGGAATGGTTTATCGATAATTTTACGGCATACTATTCCGGCTTTATTAGAGATGCGACTGTTTTAACAAAATTCATGAGTGAATCTCAATGAATGGAGAGAATGTAGTCAGTTAAAATATATCAACGTAATTATTACTCTCTATTATCTCTTACGATTTTTTTATAAGATTTTATATCTATACGTTCACGTACAGGCTCAGGCTTCTACATTTCAGGAGACTGAAAGCAAGTACGCGTGACGTTTGTTCAAGATAAATTGGTTGATTTCACACATTGAAAATTTCCTTGTGTTTAAGGGTTGCAAGTTTTACTTTACTCTTAAAACAAGACAATATATATATCGAAGGGTGTAAGGTTGTTTCTTTTGAGCGACAATATAAAAAGGAATCAAGAGAAGAAACATGTTTCAAATGATCAAAACTTAATGTGACTTTAAGAAAAGAAGAGTATTCATAAATTTTAATGAGCAATCAGTATGAATAAAAATACTATAATTTATATTTAATTAAAGCTACATTATAACGATTTTATGTGCGGTATTTAATTTGATAATTATTTTGACGTGTCGGCCGCTTTTTAGTGGCCTTGGTAGTTTTAACTATGTGTACTAGGCGCGAAAACTAAAAAAAAATGCTTTTTATATAGTCCTCACAAAATGTCGCTTAAAACAAATAACCATTCACCCTTTATATTATAAAGTCAGAAGATCAAGGTGCCTAAAGAACCACACAGAAGATAACGAACATCCGAACACTGACGTTTCCACTCCGTCTCATAACTTAATAGTTATTTCTTAGAATAAAAAATATAAAAAAAAAAGTCATAACATAGTTTGTAAAATTATCAAACTCAAGTGACAATGGGCCGGCCACATCTGCATCAGGACCGATAACTAATGAATCCGGAAGTGATATTGTGTTTTGATAAGCACAGTACAGGCACAATAATACAAGTCCGATGCATAAAATGGATGCCGAAATAGGTGCTGCAGACTTGTATAAGCTTGCGTCCTACAACCAATTGTAATTAGCTAAGAAGTCACTATGCTTGCTGTTTTCAACACAAATCTATAATTTCACTTTCAAACACTGGTATGAATCAAATTTCAATTCCCTTTAATAAATTATTTTAATTAATTCAATTAATTTCCCTAAGAAGCGGAGCTTTCTCCGATTAATTTTATGACCAAAGGATGTTAACAAATAGTTTTCTCATCCTATAAAATATTTCATTCCTTATTTGGGGTCATAGCAATAAAAGTGTTCATTTATGCTCCTTATAAAGTCAAAACTGAGCGTACAAGCTTCTCTCATTGCCTATCTGTTATTTCAGTGAATTGATAGCACATAAAATTCATGTTGTTTTACTACCCTCCATAAATATATCGTAGCTTATCAATAGTTTTGTTTTATTTTATATCCAAAGATAGGACAGGCCAATCTATCTGTCGTATTATAGGCCAATATATTTATTACTGACCCTATAAACATTTTCTTATACAAACCAATACAAAGGCTCATTTGGGCTATTTAGGTTAAGAGCCTACTATACCATCCGATCGTGTTGAGTTTTAGTTATTTAAATATTAGATATACAATAGCTACAAGAATAATAAAAATATAGACAAAATATTTTTCATACATAGTTAGTATGAAAAATGGAAATAATTTGAACGTATACATTTTCTGTATATTTTTTTTATCTAAGCGATTTTCTTTTGTTCTTTATGCGTGGCACTTATTAATGAACGTGTATGTGCAGAAGTGCAATGTATAGGCTGGGTTATTAAATATGAAAACAGGAATATATTCCTTTTGTACCAACTACCATTTAAAGTAATAGCCCTAATAGCTTTGGAGTACTTTCTTATTACTGCATGTAGTTCATACTGGGCAGTTGTTCTATGCGCTAGCCTCATACGGGCTCTAAATTGAAGCTCTGACGGCTAGGCATTATGCTCTTGAATCGACATGCTTTTGTCAGGGCAATTGAAAGGTGGTTATTCGTGAGTGGGTCAGAGGGGATTTGCGTGAGGTATGTTCAATTATACTTCCCCCGAAGCTGTTGAGGCATCCAATGTATTCTCAATTTTAGCTCTAGATTTGTACTGACATACATACCACGATTTCTTCCTCAAAAATGTTTTAAAAGATTATCACAGATTACTACTAGTTTTGAAGGTGAAGGAAAGGAATGCTCCGGTGGTTCGGGTATGTGGAAAGAATGTATGATGAAAGAATGACTAAACAGATATATAATGCAAAAGTGGATGGATGCAGAAGTCGCGGAAGGCCACGACACACCTTCCATGATCAAATTGATCGTGTACTAGCAGAAGGTGATGTCAGGAGCCTCAAGAACAGACGAGCGTGCATGACAAGAGCTATGAATGTCAAAGAAGCAAGTGAGGTGTGTAAGAATAAGACTGTAAGGCGCTCTGTTCTGACCTGCCGTGAAGTTATGAATGTATGTATGTATGTACTACTAGTTTTGATTGATATATACAGCTAGTAGTAGTAGCACATATATAGGAAATTCGAGAAACTACAATGAATAAAATTAATACATTTCGATAAGCTGATATTTCTGGTACCAACTCAATACAATAACAATAATTAGAAACGACAAGTAAACATAATAAAATTATAGTCGTGTAATTTTGGATATATTAGTTTAAGCAAAAAACTAGATTAGATTTGGGCTTATAATTATATTTTTATAGGTATTTCATGAATTGCGCATAACAACTTTGTAATAAGCCACTGAAACAGTCATGACCTTCGTACTAAACACTGAAAATTGTATAGAATTTTACGTTTGTCATTTCAGCTTGAAATACTAAAGGTTAATATTTGAACTATAAACACAAATGACGACGATTGTGTGCTTCGTTTACGCATAAATAAGGATGTCAGTGACCATTAAAAACGGCCATCAAAAATCAAAAGTACTCACCGCAGTCGTGTCCGTCGTAAACCAGTTTCGAGCATCCAGGCATTCATGTTTTAGAAATGGGCCGTCAAAACAAATGGCGGGTGAAAAATACAAGGGAATATAAACAAAGGCTTGTACGGTAGTATGTAGAGGGCTGCAGGGTGGCGCGCCTCATTTCGGCAGGCGGATAAGTACGGGCGTAATCTGTGCTAGGGCTCGTGTAAATGCAAATTGTCCCATAAAGCCATCTCCGACGCCTCGCTCTGCATCCCGCCCCTCTCTCTTAATGAAGAGGAACATCTCGGACCCCAAAGCCCGAGTCTGTCATCTCAGTGGTTTGCGTGGTCTGTAGCTACACGGCCAAATTAGATTTGCCACCAAATTGGTTAGTATACATGTTACTGAAATGGCTCCTCTGTGCGGTTTAGTTAATTTTTGGACTATTATATTCTACTTATTTATACGAAATCTAATAAAGGTTTCTGTGAAAGTGACGAACTTTTAGTGTATTTGTCATTTAGTTTCATCATCTTAAAATGTATTTAGTGAGATCCTATTATAGAATTAATACGAATTTGCTCAATATTATCCGTCCAAGAACGGAGTAAGATTACAATTTCTAGAGCCGAGTAGCCTGTCGTAAGACGCGACAAAACAACCCACAACCACGTGGTAGGATAATTACCCGTCTGGATGGTTACTACCCCTGATCTAGAGTATGCCACCATAACAACCTTGAGTTGTGTTCCGGCCATAAGTAGCCAGCTTCCTCTCTACAGAGGAGTTCCTCTGTCGCACGTCGGTAGCATCTTTGTTGTTACAAATTTCCATTAGGTTGGTCGTTAAAAATTAAATTTCTTGCGACGCCCCCTAAAAAGCTTCCTTTTAATGAAAAAACACTGGGATTTTTTTATAATTTTTTCAAGCCAAGACATCACGTGCCTCAAGACGATTCAAGTTAAAACTAAAAATATAAGAAAAATTGAAAGATAAGCTTGAATCACGAAGAATTTTAAACTTTTTCTGAAACTATAATTTGAAATTCATCACTGAGAAAGATAATACGGAAGGTATTTCATTGTTAAAACTTTTCCAATCTTAAAATAATTATTACTTCTAAGTATGAAGAAGTTTCCTGAAAAAACATGATATTACCCAAAAATTAACTTGAATCGTCTTGAGGCACGTGTTGTCTTGACTTGAAAAAATTATAAAAAAAATCCCAGTGTTTTTTCATTAAAAGGAAGCTTTTTAGGGGGCGTCGCAAGAAATTTAATTTTTAACGACCACCCTAATGTCCATAGACAATGGTAACCGCATTCCATCAGTTGGACCGTCTACTTATATGTTGAACTCATGCAATGAACAATACTTATTTAGTTTAAAATATATGTTTTAAATAATAGTGCTATGTGTCCAAGCGCCGCGTGTACAGTTGCGGGTACAATTTGAACTTTTGGTTATTATGATACTACGGTAACTACGGTTAAATTAACGAGAATGTTCGACTGGAATTGGCAATACAGATAATTGAACTGTTGAGCTATTAAGGAATACACGTATAACATTGACGTATCAAGAAGATGTTCCCCATGAAAGGTATCAAATCAGTTCTGGGGAATCAGCTATTGAGAATTGGCGGTATCTCGCAATCATCGTCAAGAGCTTATTGAATCGGTTCGGTTCAGAATCGATTACAGTTTATAGCAATAATGCTTATTTCAATTATTTTATTTGTATGAGTTTCTCTAGCAGAAGCTAAAAGGCTATACAGATGATTTTAAGACAAATAAATAGAAATACTTTTCTAATGTTAAAATAAATAATTCTAGTCTGGAACAAACAGAAATAAGAATTTAAAAACAAAAAAATATTGTCGTATTTTATCTCATTATATGTTATCCCTGAATAAAATATTATTAAAACTAACTTCAGAATTCACACAAATTGCAGTTTACATAAGGTACAGTAAAGAATTAGTTTTTTTAAAAGTAAATTAATATCTATCTCAATTTAGAGTATTAAAAATACCACCCATGTGAAACGGTTCTCACATATTTAATAAGACAATTTAAGACCAAACTCAGCAATAATAATTTCAAGCGAGAACAAAAGAACACAGCCTTAAAACCCGAAGACGTAGGTGAAACAATACGTAGTGGGACCCGGCGTTGAATTACAAATACGAATACTTGACGTGAATTCGAATGGGGTGGTGTTGCTGTCGTACGACACTGGATCTTTACATCGTTACGTTACTGAAGACATAAGACCAGTGGTTGCTATGCTATGCTGCTATTTGTTGGAGCCTTAAAATTTACTTTTTTTAAATTTAAAAAAAATATTCATCTTGTCATTATATTCAGTATGTCGTCCTAAATATAAATACTTTTGTTTATTTAATTCCTCGCATTTAGTTTTTTTTTAGACAAAATTATTATGTTGTCGCACCATTTTGGTTAGAGTATTCCTTACTACGTTTACATAACATGTGTTTTGTATTGGTGAACTCTCTTAACCAATAAACTGATAGTCAATATCTGGATAAAAGCCAGGTACTATCATTAGTTTATTTATACGGGAAGCAATCTTAGTGAGTAAAATCCTTCATGAAATCACTTTCCTAAGATCCAGCAAAGAACGAAACATGTAATTACCAAGTCGAATACATTAATCCATTATTATTTTTTATATCGAATTGATATTTATATTAATAAATAAATATAAAAATCAGTCATATTTTATTGCTGCACTGCCCTTGGTAGCAAACCTATATTGATAAGAAATAAAAAACTGAAAGACCTTGTTAATCAAATCAATCATATTCACTAAAGCTATACCTAGCTATAACCTTTCTACTAGCTTTATATAGTTTTGCTGGACGATGGAATTATGTACCTAACTTTAGACACTGTTAAGGCTGTTAGGTTGTAAAGTGAGTGCAATTCCAACATGTGAGGCACGTAGACGCAGCCGATCCCTCTGTTATGATATCTCGTAAAAATATTTTTATATCCGTAAGTGTTACGCGATCTGTCAAGAAACTTTGTGCATCATTGTCAAGTGTTTTTGTAAATTATAGTCCCTTTGTTTATTTTTACTTTTCTATTCCATTCAGACTAAAAAAAGTAATTTTAGCAAAACGTCATCAGCCACTTGCAATCAAGTTTGTTGCACGTAGTTCTGTCTACTGTGAACCCGTGAGTTTATTCCGGTTTCCTTTACTGTGTTCAAATGATTATTAAAAATATCGGATACAAAGAGTAATTAATTACACGCGTTTTACGTTACTTTTAAAAACAACGAACTTACGAGCAGCTTTCTAAAGATCATAAATGACCTCCATTTAAACAAGACTTCTCAACTATTAAAGCTATATTTCGAACAATCTTACCAAATTCGTAATAGTTTTTATATCTCGATACATAAAGGGTCTAAATCACACAGATCGTGACGAATGAAGTTATTATTATTGTATTGGTTGGTACAGTAGGAAAATAATTACGGTGGTTCTAGAGACGTAGCATTCATAAGCAGTGGAGCGAAACGGTGAGAACTTTTTGAATTTGGTTTATCTACATTTGATACCTGAACGGAACCCGTGGTTTTTTGTACCCGCAAGATTAGATTAATTTACTCTATGTGACCGACGCGAACTGATTGTCCGGCCCATTTACGTGCTATGAATATTTTATTTAAGCATTATGTTAGTTCATTAAGGATATATATTTTTTAGTAAATTAATAATCTTTAGTTGAACTGAGAATGGTTATATGGGATGGAGATTTTTATTTACAGACACATAAATAGAAAATCTACCTTCTTTATACGTTACTATCAAGTAAGTGGTTACTGTCACCCAAGGACATTTAAAGCCGGTCGTGTATAAATTACTGGCCTAATTTTTAGATTTATTATTATATTTTATTCATTTTCACCTGCCTCTTCATACTCCGACATTGGCAAAATCAGTGCTATTTCCATTGCAGCCAAGAAAATTAAAAAAAAATAGATCTCGGTGGCCCTACTAAAGTGCCTCATATTATAGTGGTTTTTAAAAATTACGAAAGAAAGACCAAATATATATTTGTAATTATTTTAATACTCTCTAGTCTTAAATTATATATATTTCTAATTATAATTAAGACATGTTTATATACTAAAGGCCTATATTACTATATACGTATTAAATTAAAGATTGGGTGCTCCATAAATTGAATCTGAAATTGAACATCCAAACAGACGACATTTTGATATTATTACCTACAGATAATAATAATTAGTATTTTTTTTTATAAAGTAATGTATTTATTAGTATACTAGAGTTTGCCCGCGGCTACACCGTTTGTTAGTCCCTAAGCAATAACTTTATTTTACTTAGATAAAAACATAATTCGGTTTTTTACGTATAATATTATAACTTGTAATAATAAAAAAGAAACAAGCCATATAATCTAGATAACTGCCCAGCAAAAGATAGAGGTGAGTCGAAGCAAACCTAATTTGAAGTAATATAATGAATAACACCCCGGTAAAATATCCGCGGGTTCCCGAAATATAAAATATCGCGTCACTTAAAAAAGAATTAAGCTTCGTTTAAGTGAAATCATATAGAAATCAGCTAAAATGTGTGCAATCTAATTTGTAACATGCCCAGGACTATTCCTACGGGATTCACGAGCACAAAGTATCGTAGCATTTAAGGATTTCTTTTAGTGTAAGCTGTGTTCGAATAAGTCAATCTTTATGCACCCCAACAACTTCAATTCGTTTGCTATCGATCAGTGATAAAATCACATCAGAATACGAATTTTTTTCAGTGTGGCCATTTTATAGCATTAAGAAAACTGCCTCGAAATTGACTCAGTAGTTATTACGTGAATCTAGAATAAACAGAGAAATTGACAAATAGACAAGAAATCTAAAATAAATGCATCGTGTTCTTCGTCGTTTATATAGTCTATTCCAATTGTTTTTTGATAATAAACATAAGGACACGTATATGTTAAAAAAATAATACAACTCGAAAAAGTACATACAAGAGTCTTAGGCCTGGACCTCCTGCGTACATATATTAATACATATATTTGTCTCAGAGGGACTCGCCTCAATTTACTTAAAACATTAAGCCTAGCGACACAACCGCGTAACGTTCTGCGCGGAAAGTTCGACGACAGAAGGATTCGCGATAATCTTACGCGGCGAACCGCGGTGAAAATTCTGTTTATGGTATTAAAAAAAAGTGAGGTTATTTGCCGAACTTTCCGCTACCGAACGTCCAGGAGGTATGTAGTTAGGCTTACAGTTTTTTTTATCACAATGATACTTAACAAGTTATTTTATACAAGACAATTTAATTTCATACTACATTAATTCCAAGCAGCATGATTGACACAATTTTGAATATGAAATGTACGGTATCCATTCTCGAAACTGGATCATCTGAAGAGCCGAAAACTGCGGTTTCACGGTTCATGAGGCAACGTCAATATGTATACTTATTCGAATATTCCCGAGAGATGACGTTGACTATGATATCCGATATCTATTGGGCAATGGCTCGTTCTGTACAGATCTACAGATAACGAAGTCAACCGGCCACTGAGGTAGGCCATAAGGCTATTACATTCGTGGTAGACCTCTTAAAATTGCTTATATTCATGTATATTTGACGTTTACTGTTCATGGGAAAAGCTTCGATTTCACACGTGTCGATACGACACAGATCATTTAAAAGTCAGTTTTATTAAAAGCAGTCACGAAACCTCGTTAGTTCGGTCAGCGTGATGACAGAAATCCAATTTCCTACATTATAATAAAATGTTATTTATTAATATTGCTTTAGAGGCAAATCTATTTATACTAATAAAGAAATATCTGGATTGTTTGTGTGTTTGCATAAGCGAATTTGAGATCTGTGCAGTGGATGCAATGGAACAATTTTTATTATAAATTTTGGACGATTCACCTGAGTGAATTATTATCCGCGACTACATGTGTAAAACTCGTATTCATTCATTCATTCATTTTTGTCTCCAAATCATTGATGAATGCTCATTATTGCGGGCTTCGCAGTGGCAGGTACGTCTTCCTCGTGATCGTCAGTAGACCAGCTGAAACGGTACAAAGGGTACCTTCCAGCAAGTGGGTGTAAAATGCGCCGAGATTTTCGCGAAGCAGCGGCGAGTACACCGGTCGAACGTAGACTATGTCACATTACATAATGACAGATGCGGGGAAAAAAAAACAAAGAGGCGGTAGCTAAATAGGTCGGAGTTGGCAATTTGAGTAATATATATGCTAATTATATTATACTGAAATACATTATCGTGTAGAATATATAAGGAGTTTTCAGAGGTAGGTGCAGATTTGTTTTCTATCGAACCGGGTTTCCAGTTCAGGCAATTTTGCTATTATATCCTCAATTATCATATATTTTTATTTTAGTATCTTACTGTTAGCGTGAAAAGATATAAAAAATTAAAATAAAAATGGGTGCGGGTAATGATGCTCTTGGAACATCATTCAAGTATGTGTAGGTAGTTACTTCCACGTATCGTCCTTCGTCTATAACCACTTTCCAGTGATTTTCTATTACAATTTTTGACTGAAGAATCACTTGTGGTGCTCTCTAAAATTGTAAGATTATTATTTAATGATTTATTTATTATCTTTTAAGTAAAATAATTAGGATATTTTTTCTACGGAAAAATATCAAAACTCTTTAGGGATATTGAATTTAAATTTATACGAATAAAACCATGGAGTAAGGCCTGTGTTTAAATAAAAATACTTGACGTAACTTTTCCCTTAATAAGATAAATGGTGAATGAGTGTTAGAGTTCAAGTTCAAAAGTTTGTAATAATTTAAGGATCAATTAACCATTATTTATTTTAGCTTAAAAATAACTAGACGTATTTACTTGTGGAAAATTCGAATCTAATCGGCTTACTTTTGCTTTTAGTGTTATATTATTCAGAACTTTTATTACTTGAATAGAATTTTGTGGAGAACATTAACCTTTTCTTATTGATAACGAAATAATGATTGATTGAAAGCTTTTAGGACAAGTGTATAATAATAATAATATCCGATGCCTTTGTACTATTTGAGTTCAAGACTTTCGTTTATTTGAACGAACAGTATATAAGACACGCTTTTTCAACACGGGTTAACTGGTTCCATACATCTCGACATATACATTTTCCCAAGTTTCGCTTGATTTTCAGAAACTCATAATAATTGTTATAATATACAAATTAGCCTGAGAAACCGCTTAAAAAGCTTATTTACTCCTGTGGAGATTTGAACTCACACAATTAGAATGCGGTACTATAGGGTACCGTTAAAGGGTTTAGACCGGATTCTTGTCCATTACATATTAGGCTTGGAGAGAGATTTTTTTGCTTTTTGTATATAATAATTAACAGACTGACTTTAAACTATTTTTTACTGATGTGCAAATTTCACGACTGACTCGAACTGACTGACACATTAGGAAGAACAAATAAGAGACTTTTAATAACAAGTGTTTTAGAGACTTCATATGATCTAAATTACGTCAATAGCGTATGTTTGTTACTTCTACAGAACTTTTCAATGTGTACCGAGACAAGCCTTTGAACGCAAAGCCCGCGAAGGCCATCGGGTGCCGCAGATTGGCCAACGAGAGCTGCGGAGAAGCCATTACGAGGCGCAGGCACCAGCTTCAAACCTAGTTACTGGTGGGTAGTTGTCCACCGAGTAGCAGCTGGGGTGAGGAGGTCAAATCTCGAGGCTTGCTTGCGTTGAGGGACAACTCCTTGTAAATTTTCCCTCCCCGTCTCACCATAAAAAATAGAATAAACGTTTAAATGAAGAATTACATTAATATAATAGGAGGAGAAGAGTGTTATTATCTATGGTAATGCGTCAGTGTCACGCCGAAATATCTTTGCAACACAATCTATAAAACATTTTCAATCCTAGTGGTGTGTGAAGCACCCGGGGGACAAGTGAAGTGTGTCTATGGATTGGTAGCGAGGTAAGTTCTTCTTCTCCTTACTTCTTCCTCCACGTCCCTTGGCTTCTCCCAGCCATCGCATCGCGCTCGCAAGGCCCCAACCTCCTCAATGCCTCAATTGCATTAATAGAAAGAAGATTTAGAAAGAAATGGGCCCTTGAACGATATCTTTATAAATATAATGCGTAAGGACTGTGTTGGACTTAATCTACTCAACCCAAGTATGTCACATGACATAACTTCCCGCATACGTTTACCGTGGAGGGCACATAAGCGAAATGTTTAAGATTTCCTTTCACGTCCTTTAATTTCCGATATCTTAATCCAATCCCGCCGTCAATGTCGTTCGTGATATAGAAACTCATGAGAAATTATCTGTTAGATAAATTTTATCCGATTACCGGTTTAATATAATGTTAGTCTTCTTTTTAGATTGAAGTTTATACATAATGTTTCTTTTGTTTCATGTGGTACCTATTTAAGAAATGTTTAATTCAGTTAGAAGTTAGTTAGTTAAAGCAGAGAATGTATGGCAAAATTATTTTTGGTTTTTATAGCTGAAGTAAAATCACCTGATTATATAGTATTACCAACGGTCTGAAGGTCCTGAAAGATTTTCTTGATTGAATGAATTAAGCTTTATTTGTAAGAATAAGGGGAACTCGTATATAAGCTGGTAAAGAAGTCAAATATTATCTCTGTATTAGACCTATATTATACCTACAGACGATCATAGGTCGTAGTTGCATCTCCGAAGGTTTTCTGTTTTGACAGATTTTGATACGTACATAGACTACTCACTTTTAACCTGCTAATTATGTAACAATCAATTATTTCATGTACGTTGGGAGACCCAATTGCGAAAATCGGTGGGATAACCTTAGAGCCAGGATTTCGTTCCTAATTCCTAAAGTGCTAATAATATTAACCAATATGTATATATATATTAATACACATAATCCTATGTACTATCATTATTTTCAACAAAATCCCAGTAAACATACAAGAACTTTTGGTAAACCACTATAAAAAATTGTAAAGCAACGTTTGTGCGACAAAGCTAATTCAGTATACGGCCAAAGATTTTCCAGACGACCACACCAATGGGAATAATGTGATCGCTACCAAGCTCTTTCTCTCCAATTACTTTATTAAACCTCTTATCTACATTAAAAAGACGAATAATAATAATAATAATAAAGTAAAGATATGTTGCTGGAGAGTTTGTTGCGCCTCTTCTTCTTTAACAGTGACTAAAGTTATGCAAGCGATGGTAGACTCTCATGACTTTCAATAACTAATCTATATATGATTCCATTTTCAAATAAATGAAATTCTTTCTTTGTAACCCAGTCTGGATCGGATTTTAGAATTCTAAAAACCCTAAATATTCAAATGTTCCAAAAAGTAATAATCAATTAACGAAACAATTAGGTACGACAAAAATCAGTGTTGATGTTATTTTCTTAGTCTCTAAGAATTATTAACATAATTACTTCAAGTTACATGCCTCATGCCTGTACTAAGAAGAACAGGAAAAACTACTTCATTTACCCGGAGCTCATTTAGCTAGGAACATTACACGGCAGTTGTTCTGAACTACATTCCTACTCTGTATTTTACTTAAACTGGTGAAAATGTAATTAGTAAAATTTATATTCTAAAATAACAAAAAGTAAAATAACTAATTTTGAATATATATAGGAATATATTTGTCAGCAGTTTCTGTTTCTCTTACAAAAAGTTATTTATGTCATGAATTAGGCATGTTATAAGTCTTAGAAATCTCGAATTCTTTCATTCAAAGTACCTAGTGACAAATACCCGTAATGCAATCTAGTTAAAGTGGAATAAACTAACCATTATTAGTCTGTCATTACTGTTTTTTATGGGCTGCTTTAGCCGAGGTTACCCGAGTCATAGAAGTTTATTTATTTGTCAATGTTCCATAATTTTTAAAATTTTAACTTAAGTATAATATTACAATTTTTGTACTTAAATATTAAATTAAATATATGTACCATTGTTTTTACAAATGTATATATGTTATACATTCTTCATTATAGTGTTTTTACATATACACGACTCTGTATTAATACATTTTGTCTTTATTGTGGCGTATTGCGTAGGCGTGAAAATGTCACAAACAAAAAACTCATATTTGTATTTAAAATATTAGTTACGTTTTATTGCTAGATAGAATATCTAATACTGCTGCTTTCTTCATCACACTTAGTATAGTGATAAATAGATCCCAATTAATTAATCCTTTGTACTTAGATATTATTGTAATTGCGGATAGTTAGGTAAAAATCTATAAAATAATTCTTGTAAACGCACATAAAATCCTCTCATTGGTTATTTAAACTTTATAAGTACTAAAAATTTACTGTCCACAATAAATAGCTAGTACTTACAAAAGCCAATAGACATATAAATATTTATAGCTTGTTCTGTTTGTTTCTTGTAACCGTCAATAAAACAAAGCATTTATAAATATTCACTTTAGCACATTAACACTTGTATCGTGTTGCATTGAGTACAAGAAACTGAATGTAAAGGAAACAGCTGTCAAACGCGCAGACAAGTTTTAAACAAGCACTCTGTATGAAACTGTTGCAGTTGCGCAGACGCCGGTATTTTTACAAGATACATGTTGGACAGGACGTGAAGTGTGGTCTCTGCTTTAAGAATCAGATGAGATCATAGTTTTTAGCTTTATATAATAGAATACTTTATATCGTAATTTATCATCTTTGACACAGAATGAGCATCTGCTTCAGAGTCTCAGAACGCTTCTTCTGTTGAAAAGAAAGGTTTCAAATAGTTTACAGATCTAGCTGGTGTTACTACCAGTTGAACCAATCGATTTTAATTAAATAATTAATTATTTTTCAATCAAAATCATTTTATTGGGTATACCAAATTGTTTGAAGTTTTTTACAGGTAAGCAAACTTTTTAAAAATACATTTTAATATATACATCTCGCACAATAACATTGCGTAAATTTATTTCACGTTTCACTATGGGTATCCGTTTTAGTATAAAAATTATATAAAAAAATATCAAAGTGCTACATTAGGTATGTACAGTGAAACCTGGATAAGTGGGCCCTTTATATGTGAGAAACTTCTTTTATTGATAATTACAATGCGGATGGTCCCGACAATTTTGCATCGAAATACTCTATTACTGGAAATTTTCAAACCTTTTTAAAGGAGACATGATTTCTTACATTTGCTCGATGTTTACCTAAAGGTAAATGGGACTTTGTAACTCAGTAGCCCATATAAACGAGACAATTTTCAGGTTTAGACAGATATGTCACGTTTGTTTACGGTCTAAGTCTAATCCCTCCCATATCTATTAACTTAAATTAACATTTTCACCTCTGTCATTATAAACGGTACATTTCGACCTTTCATAATGGGTACCTCTATAAATAAGAAAACTGTCATATTAACCGCCCTATTTGTGAAACTGAGTACATTCAAAGCCTCTATAAGTGATAGAAAATATAAGTTCCTTCAGATTCCAGCTATGCAGGTTTCACTGTATGCAATATGTGCCACAATAAAAATAATAGAATTATGAAAAATAATCAAGACGGTAGAGATTAAAGAATACTTAAATCTTTTACGTATGAGAACCCTAGAAATTGATTAGTAACAAAAGGTATTAATATAATGCTGTCTTCGTTTTTATTCAAGATAAATATTGCGTATTCCCTTTTGCTTGGACGGGTTCCTACGTAATTTATCAAGGATAATACGGAATGAGTAGGAGTAGTAATAGAAAACAGCTTCGGTCTTAGTGCAATCGCAATCAAAGCGTCCAGTGGGTAAATCGAATTAATCAACCCATCTGCCCTTTGAGTGTCGCCAACTGTTTGCAAGGACATTGATTAAAATACGTATATAACACAATGTTATATGACAAACGTTGGACAGAAAGAGGTTCTTATCTTTATATTTTATGGATGAAAACATATCTTGAATTTGAGTCTTAACATTTAGTTACTAGGATATTCCCGCGACTTCGTCCACGCTTGACTTGAAATTCCCACGGGATTCCCAGGACACGTTGAAAGATGAATTATTGGCTCTTAAATAAAAATATCTGAGGAATCATTTTATTCATAAACCAGTGTATGATCGCAGCTTCGCTCACATTAATGTAGATTTTGTTGTTCTTATATCTCGGGAACATAAAAGTTTTCCGTAACCTGACAAATACTTAAAAACACGGAAGTACAGAACCAACTTTTAGATTTTATTTTATATACCGTGGGAACATTACTTTTCGTCTAAATGAAGGGAATAGGACTATAAGGTTTATAATATTGTTATTAGTTAGGAATAGAGCTTTCCATGCGGCTTAAACGTCACCAAAACAAAAATGTGCACTATACGCTTAATTTTTATTTTATCTATTAATTTTTAAACTGTGGTACTTCAAAGAGAGCTGCTTAAAACGGCTTTTTCGAATGCATACAAAATGGTATCTGTTTGAGTAAGCTGGGTATTTAGCTCAGCCAATGAATAGTTGGTTGCATCTCCTATTCATTCGTACATTCATTCATAAAACGTATTGGAAACATTTGTGAGGCATTGCCCTAAAACCTGGAGGTCTCGGGAAATATTTAGAACATCAAAAGAGCTTGAAAAGAAATTAATATTGCACGAGTAACGTTTGCACATTGTTAAAGTTACATAGATCAAAGTAGTTATAGTTGCAAATACGTTACATTCATCCGTCTGTTTTCCATGTAGCATACACAACAACTTACTCGAAGAGTTAAGCATTTTAATATATTTATTGTTATTTAGGCATCTGCTAAGGTGATTTCCTCGTATTTTATCTTTTTCAAGCCTACCGCTGGTGTAGATAAACGTATGCTTGAGCCACTGCCTCGTCGCTATTATGTGTATATGTGAACAATAACGATAATAACAAAATTTCTTTTATCTTTTTATAAGTCTTCAAAGAGTAATTATGGAATTCACTACATGCCTCGCTTCGTTTTAAAATAGGATGAACCCAAAAGCGTCCGTTAATTTTATTATTTTCGTTTATCCATTTTGAAGAGAAAATATTTATTTCTAAAAATGTAACACTTCACAATAATTAGTATTAATATAGATAAAATACTATTTATTGTTCACCATATACACATGAAATGAACAATTTACAGTAATCACGTTATTTTCAGTTTCTTAGTCAAATTGGTCATATTCGACATAAAATACTTCTGGTTTTAGCGGGTATCAATGTATTAAGTACCTATATATTACCGCGGCGGCGCTGTCGCGTCTAATACACAGATTGGTTGCCGCGGTAGTGACATGGCATTAGCGCCATTGGGAACTGGATTAAAATTTGTCTTAGATCCATAGAATAAATATTTACAAGCAATATTTAAAATGAGACAAGTAGACGGTTGATTTAAAAATAATATTGTTCACTGTCGCTATCATTTCAATTATTTTATGACCACAGAGGTAGAACCGTCACGTTATAGTGAAAAATCTTTAGACGCACAGAAATTATTAAAACTAATAAAATATTCTCACAATTTGACTCTCATACTCTTTATTTTTGGTTTAAAATATCATATGCCTTTGCACGTTGTGTTAGGAAAATCTAAAGGGAATCCCTCATAGATTGCAATAGGAAATGGAAACGCGGACGCAGGATTTCTGTGCAAGTTACGCTTGCTGAGTCCCGGGTGAGCTTAGCTTATGCTGCAGCCGGCTTTGTGCCCGTCGCATTTGTATTCTCCTTTAATAAAACTGAAAGAAATGAATATGTCAGATCCGCGTGCGAGAGCTGTATCTGTGATATTTCTCAGTATACCGTATTTGGAGATTATTTCCCCATTTCGTAAAAAACATATTTTTGTTGTCCGAATTTCCATTCCTAAAATATTACTGATAAAAGAATTCTTCGTTGCTTCGTGCTTATTTTCAGGAATAAAAATGCTCCATGTTATCATCTTTGTTATTTGAAGTACACATTAGAGTATTAAGATAAATATATAAGATAATATATATACATATTTATATGTCGGAGGGAAGCTATGAATCGGATTGATTGTTGTTTGGATGTATAACACACAATATTATTTGATTACATTTTAACTACTTTTAAAATTCTTAATTTAATTTAATTTGTTAAATGTTTCTATAACGTTCTAACCTAATAAAAGTTATGAATATTGTAATTTAATAAACGAACCAATCAGAGCAGAGCATATGGCTCGGAGCGGAGTCAGACGCCATCTATACTTGAGTGGTATCAACCTTGGTAGACGGAGGAGTTTTTGTGGCACATTCGGTTGATGCAACAGGTCGAGTTGGACCATTGAGAATTTTAAAGAAATTGTTCAAGTAGAAGTATGATCGGTACCCTGAACCCGCTGCTCGGTCTAATCTATGTCAAAATGTGTTTTAAATCTAAATTAAAAGTGTATAAGCCGTAGCCATTGTGTTTTATGCTCGCATTTTACCATGATGACGCCCACTAAACCTGCAATAAATAAAGAAGATGTCATGAGAACGAGGCCTTCTCCGACATATATATATATATATATACATAAATATATTATTGAAATATCTGTAATTGGAAATTACTTTATGATTATAATACTTTATAATTATTTATTAAACTTGTATGAAAAATTATACTAATAATATAATAACAATGATATTGCAATGTCCAGACAAGAATAATGTTAATTCATAATGAAATGCTACATTCTTTAAATGTATAATTAATTAATAAAGGCGTAATTCTTCATAAATGTAGACATTAAGCTATCATTAAAATAATATTGAATACATGAATAAAATTTATTGTTTTTGTATGAACAAAAATTGTTGAAATAACTTTTCAGCGGCTTTGAATCGCTAATATTAAAGCAACATATGTCTGGAATCGTGTTTTTAAGAAGTAGACCACCAATCGACGTAATACACTTTGGTTTTAAACCGTCTATAATGTTCTTTGCTAATATAACTAGAACTCCATTTATAAATAGCTAGTCCCAATGCATTCCAGACAATTAAATAATTAATACCTTTTGCTTCATAATTTTTTTATACAACCAATTTATATCTGTGATTGCGTTGTTATCTGTGTTAACATTCACATAAACAAGAACAACGGTTTTATCAGCTATAACTGTACCACTTCCATTCTCCTTATTGGAAATCCCGGCATGCGAGCGCGGATTTTTATCCATCCGAGGAACCCGTTTACGCCACCCTATCCAATGAGGACAATGTTTGCCCAAGTCTTTATACTTATATTCCTTCTTTAGTTACTTCAAAACATAGATGCTTTCCATTCCGAGGGTGAAGCGATTTATTTCCCGAATCATTTGCCTAATACCCACTCCACTTAATAACCCTATAAGAGTTTCCGGATATATCTGACGTGAAATCCTTGAGATTTTCGCCAATGCTCGGTCGACGCGATCGCGTTCCAATGGTCTCGCAGTGCCGATAGCGTCTATCTACCGTTTCAACGAGCTATTTCATTATTCGACTCCACCGACTTTGCTGGAGATGGCTGCGATAGGATTGACTAATTTCGCAGTGTGCCTTAGATGAGCACTGCGACGCGTCTTCATTTGGGCTGAAACCATTTTACGGGTTTAGTGGTAGATCCGCTCGATATCTTCCACTCAAGCACCTCATTTGTGGCAGCCGTAAAACAAGACCGCCCCTCAACCTCATCCACTTGAATTTAAATCGCGATAGCGCAAACGTTAACTTTAAATTGCACCGTAGACTTTTATTTCTCAAAGAAAACTTTTAATAATGTTCATAAGTTATAACATGCACTTTACAGACCAAAATTTGGTAGCAGCTTGCGGTTATGGAACAAGCTGGTATTGCAACTAGAACAACTTTCTAATCCTGAAAACTTTTTAGAAATTTTGATTTATTTTGTACAATTCGTATAAATGATATTCGTATTATAAAATCGTAAAAGTGCCGTGTCTGTATGTACATTAAGATCTTATAAAAAATGAAAGCATATACTTTAATTATGAACTATGCAAAACGATATTTTCGTTATTTTTTATTAAATTATAAATACAGTCGGCTTGATTGAAATATGAAGTGTAAAGTATCATAAATTAGAAAACACAGTATAAAAAAACACGTTCAATTTTTCGTAAACATTGAGCATAGCAAACAAAATAACTTATAAATTGAGTGTAAACAAATGAGCATATAATTGGCTTCCTTGCGGTGCAATTGATTATTCTAAAAACATTAAAGATCACACACACACAGGCCTTATCCTATAAGGTAGAGGCACGTTAATATTCGTTGAGCAATGAAAGTCAAAGCGAGAGTAAGTTTAGCCAAAAGCCCTTTGGCGAAGCGGCGAGGCGATGGTGGCTAGACTTGCAATGAAGGCGCATGCGGTAGGTGAAGCTTGCCATTACCGCCAAGTGGCAAGTTTTGTGCGCGGCTCATGGGCGATTCATCGGCACCTCTCGTTAGGATGGGCGCCTGAATACCGCCTTAGCACTTCTCATTATTGCGTTTATAAAAGCTCCCATACAGAACCCTGATTCACTAAGACTCGCTCTATCAGTGTAAGAGAAAATAGATTTGTGTGCACGTTTTGTTTGCTACCATCTTTTTCTCGTAGGGTTGTCTGTGGTTGAGTGAATACATTTATATTAGTTTATTCTAGGTTATCCGTCCTGAGCAGCTCGTAATTCTTTTGTACTTTTGGGTGTGTCTTAACTGCCGCATTCAAACTCTAGGTCTGCATTTGTATTATTAATTCGCCACATTTATTCATCATTTGTTTTAAAATAATTCATGTCATTAAAAGATTAAGCGTTTTAGGACCAAATGATCATGGGAAGGCTAACTAGACTTCTATTTATTTGACTATACTAGTGATATCGATTATCTTATATATTGTCTGAAATGCCCACCTTGTTAATTGACTACAAATTCAGGAGTCTGATATAAAATCGTAAAAGAAATAACAGGATACAAGTTATGAATGCAAGCATTTCTGAAGAATTACAAAAACACTGTAAAGTCAAGCACGAGCCATACATAAAGACAAAAACACGTGCGTGAATGAAATTGTTGATATAATAGCAGTCATTGCACATATATTAATAAAATTAGTTAGGTTAGTTGGCAAGCGGTGAGCTCTCTAAACGGAATTTGATTGCAAAATCAATAGTAGGACGCGTTGTTCTATTGGCAGGTGTGCCTAGGTTGATATTAAAATTTGTTGAGATTTCACTAGACTTACTCTAAACCAATCAAAACCTAAATGTTGAAAGATAAAAATAAAAATTTCTACTATCGATAATTTAATTAGATTATATATATGGATCGAAAATATTTTAGGTATCGATTAAATAGACAGATCTATAAATAAAAATTCAGGAGCAACAACAGCATCCTCAAAATGAAACTATTGTAAAAATGAAAATTTTATTGTAATGAAATTTTTCATGACATATAGCTTTTACACACACGGATACATATACGGAGTATTTTTTTGGATTTTTGTATTTGAGTATGTAAATAACAGTTTCTTTTGTTTTAATAAAACATCAAAACAGAAACGTAATACACCAACTAAACACGTGTTTGAATTTCATAAAATTGTTTTAAATCATGTCTTTGACTACAATACTAGATTGTGTTTTAAGCAATGACAAGAATACATAAGTAAATGGCAAAACTGCGACTAAAGTTTAAATTTTATACTTGTGCAATTTAATGCCGAGACAGTAACTCTTCAGACACGTGAAGTGCACTAAACTCTACTAGAAAACTTTACATAGACAAAGTAGATGTTCAAATTCAAGATATCAAATTAAAACTTTCCCTCGACACCGACAATTATAATTTCCTTCGGAAAAACGAACTAGTGACGAAGGAAACGATTCACTGCATAACTAAGAAGTCAGATATTATTTAAATTATAATTTTTATGATTATAATATTTTGTTGATGTATAATAAAGAATTTTGTAGTAAATCTTGAGAATATTAATTTCTAATAAATGCTAAGTTATAAGCCTCTTATTCATCATCTTACGTAATTAATATTTTCAATCCGTGATAAGTTTAGTGGGTACCGCCTAATAACTTAAGTCCGATTGGTTCTCCGTGTCACCCGCAATTAGGTTCGAGGTAAACGGGTAGTTACGGATATTAATTTAAATAGAGCCGATGACGCCACTATTAATGTAAGATGGCGGAAGGAGATTGTGGACCCTTTGATATTGAATTTCGTGAGTGTACAGAAATTGTGTAATAAATTACAGGCATCCCTTCTCGCCTGCCGAAACGGTGTTTAGATGCTATAGTGTAATTAAGAAGGTCGCAACTTTGGTGGGTGCCAGTACGTTGACCCAGCAAATCGTATACAGCATACTGAGATTAACATTCCCGTAATATAACAGTAATAAAATATATACTTGGACATATAACTATAGAGCTGACTGGTTTTTGTAATATTTACTAAGTACTAGGATTTTTATGATTTCATCTATATACGTGCTTGCGACCTGTGCCTAGAGAACTCTTCTACTGAACCTACTGCCCGATAAAATCCTTTATTTTTTGCTAGTTTTTACTGTACTATATACCAAATTCAAAGAAAATTGTTTAACTATGAAGGGTTTAAAGCGAGAGACAAATATAAGTTCACAAATTCAAATAAAAATAATTATGAAACGATCTGTTGTAACTGCATCTCCACAACACAACCGAAGTCGGCTTAGCTTGCGAATATAATGTGTATTATCTGCCGATTAATATAATTTAATAAAAATAGTTACCTTCTTTTTTAAATTTTGATTCGACTAATATTAATCTAACTGTAAACTAGTACTGTGAATAAAAGTTAATTTATATTGCAATCTACCTATAATCCCTTAAGACTATAAGTAGAATTTTGAGCCTAAGTCATCGAGGTCAATGGGTAAGGTACCTAGAAGGCTGGCTACGTTACCTCGCTGGATCGGCATACTGTTCCGTTGTCCGGGGCAGGCACCAGCTTTCTGATCTCTTGAAGAGTCAATAACTCATTTTGAAATATCTTTGTAGAAGCTCTCATGGCTTTAGGACCCCACAGTCCAAGCGATTCAATAGCAAACGGCACAAACAAATAACTCTCACCGAAGGTTGCATATTTGCTCCGCTTGAGTGACTCAGCTGTTTCTGCCGCCGAAACGGCTGATCTAGACGTGTTTGGTAAATGGTTTTCCAGGGCGCTTCTTGTCGATGTTCTATTCTATTTACTTTCTGGGCGTTAAAAACAACATGGTTATATAAAAATATTAATATTTTATAGTGATAACTAGAGTTTACCCTCTATTGCGTGTCTCTTGTTTATAGAGCAAGCGCTAAAGGTTATATTTTATTAAATTTTTATGTATTTGTCCCCGGAAGATCCACTTCATTTTATATCGCTAACTATACTATCCCCCGTCTATCTGTAAACAACATAAATTACAAAACTTGACCAAAAAGGCCAAAATTGCCAAAATGACCAAAAGGCCACAGTGACCGACGTGGCCAAAATGACGGTAGTGGCAAAAACTACCAAAAAGGCCAAAATGACCGACATGGCCAAAATCACCAAAAAGGCCAAAGTGACCGACATGGCCAAAATGACGGAATAGGCAAAAACTACCAAAAAGTCCAAAATGAAAAGTATCCCTTGTCTACCCTCAGTATTTAATTTACATACGTACCGAATTTCAGCCAAATCGCCCCGTTAGTTCTTCCGTAAAAGCAAAACAAACAGAAAGACAAATCTATTTTTATCCCGGAAACTATCCCATTTTTCGGGATAAAAAGTATCCTATGTTCATTCTCGGCATCGAAAACATATATATACTGAGTTTCAGCCAAATCGGTCCAGTAGTTTTTACGTGAAAACGGAACAGGTAGACAGACAGACAGACAGAGTTACTTTCGCATTTATAATATTAATAGGGATTATAATGAATTTATTATATTATTTACTATTTCAAGGTTTTCCTGTATTATCGAATAAAGATTTCATTCATTCAATAAGATCCAAATAAATAACAAGACTGTAATTATATAGCGAAGTTATATTTCAAAGAATAATCAACAGTATATTTAGATCTTTGTTACGATTAAATTGAAAAAGGCGAAACTTAATAATCCTCACTCAGCCAGTTCAAAACAAAGTCTATTTGAATGATTAAAATCTCGAATCTTAATGTTGTAGAAGTGTAACTTTTCAATAAGGAAATATTTAATTTCCATTTTAAGAGCTTTCGCGGAGCTGAAACAAAAACAGAAACTTGAATACATATTCATTTTACAATGAAAAATAAAATGAGACGCTTCGTGTTGTTCATAATATTGTAGACGACGTACTTGGAGTATAGATTTCCGCGACAAGAATTTTCCAAAGAATTCGGCGGTTTCAATCGATGATGTTTGTAATGGAAAAGTTCAGTAAGCAATAACAAGGTCGAACAAGGTAACGATGCTCCGGCAAGCGAAATTCACATTGGGAGCGTACTCTCGGACAGGAAATTAAAAGACAAAAGAGTGCCGGTTGGAGCAGTTTAGGTTTAGTAATGGGGGCGTGACCCATTATTCGTTTTTTACATCACTCTATAACCGGCATTATAAAAAATCTGAGGTCAAATAAGAGAAGGTACCAAAAATAAAATAATTCTATTTCTTAGAAAACAAATATTAAATATTTCAAAAACATAAATGAGGGTCCAAATATCTGAACCGTGACATTTCCGTTGCAATGCAGCCATATGTGAAAGTTTGTAGTGATCTGAATCCGCCACTAATGGCGTGATGGCAATGTGAATGAACGCCTAAACAAGCAAGTTTGACGCAATATTTACACGATCATCCGCAACGCCGTAATGTGTACCATGATCGTTATATCATGCTACACAAAGCAAAGAAGGTTGATTCTTCATTTGATACAGAGTTCCGTAGCAAGCTATTATTTCGGAACAAAAATCATTAATCCATCTTTAATATTATAAAATTCTAAAAATGCCGTGTTTGTTAAAGTCATTATAAAAACAACTGGAATAGACTATATAAAAGACGGAGAACTGGATGCATTTTTTTTAGATTCCTTGTCTATTTGCCCGTTTGTCTGTTTGTTCGGGATTCACATAAAAAAATCTGGGCCGATTACAATGGGGTTTTCGCTGATCGACAGCTAATTTTTCGATTTAGTCTCTGCGCTACTTTTTTCCTGGAAATCCCGTGGGATTTTTTCTGGAAACGATTTAACAGCCAGATAAAAAAATAATAATTACAATGTGACTTTTTAACTGATCCATATAAAATTTAATGTAATAAAATGTGTGATCTTTTGTATCCCGGGAATACCACGGAAATTTTTCAGGGAGCGATCTGTAGTTGTTCGGATGCATACAAATTTACTTATTCTGCCACAGTTTCTACTAAAGCAATAGGCTACATCTTTTTTAAATGCTGCGATACTTTATGCACCGGGAATCCCGCGGGAATTTCGTGTTAAGCGTGGATGAAGTCGCGGGGATATCCTAGTATTATATAATTTTTGTGACTTTTGTCTCTCTTTCAGATCCAACTAATTAGACAAATCATTAAAACTATTATTCATTATTCTAGCTATATGTTATAGACAAGAACAAATTCTCTGTATTAAAAAATAAGCATCATGTATATTTATTTCATTTCTCTGTATCTTTCAAAATGAAATATATATTCAAAGCAAATACAACTTGTTTCAGAGTGAATCTATCAGTATATTTACGTAACTGTAATCACCCAATGCGTCTGCATTTAGAAATCATTAAAATTGAATTTTCTTCCATTCACAGGTCATAAAATATATTGGAAATCGTAACAGAATTAATCCGTCTTCATACAGGCGATATCTTATATATAAGAACGACTGGTATGCGTATGGTTTCTGTAATTCAGCCGGCTTGGGGTAATCTATTCGCATCGGGCGATATTTAGTTACGGAGGGAGTTTAGAGCTTACAGGTCGTCTTATCACTTCATTGTGTAGATTGGAAGTGCCTATAATGATATAGGTATATATCATCTTTTAAGCCACGTCAATTTGATTAAGTCCAGGTTGAATGCGGAGCGTCGCTTCGAAGCGAAGGGTGCTCTTGTGTACATTACAAAATCTATTTATCACTTTTTTAAGTTTTTGGGCAAACAACAGTGTTGTGACAAAAAACAGACTTTAGCGTTATGAGCCTTATTCATAATTAGTTTCAATTAATACAACAATAACGTCATTTGTCACATATTGCAGCTTAGTGGAACATATTATTCTTTTTCCATGGTGCGCATTGTTTTAATAGACCTTTTTGGGACAAATGATGTTTGTTCTTAAAAATTGTTTGAAATTTTAACGTTATTTGATGTAATAGCAAATTTTATAAATACAGGTATTAGTGAATTAATAATAGAAATCATCACATGTATTGTTTCGGAATAATATAAATTGTGCATGTTTTATCTGACCTCATTTTATGAACATGGTATTTTGTTATGTAGCTAAAATTATATCTATTTTCCTGAATGTCTTTGTTTATTATAAAATTTTGAGTATCTGAAATATGATCACAGCCCCGTTACTAGTTCGATAACCCAATCTTATTTTTCAGGGCTTGTTGTGATTAGTGAAATAGTAGTTAATCGTTTAGCATAATATAACCGACAGTGATAAAGCGTTGGAGCCAGCTCAATACAACTTTGTTTTCTAATTCAATTTGCATTTTGAATCAAAAACTTTCCGTGACACTGTTTTGCATTATTAATCCTTTAGCATGGAGTGATCTCCCGGGAGGCGCACTAGAAGCCATAAATTGAATTCCAACCTTCGCAATTAGTTATTCCCGCGCGTGGAACTTTCTAGATCGTTCGCCTTCGTTAACAGATGTTACGATGCTATTCATTATACATTCCGTCGAATTGTTAAGTCGAACATTTAAATTAAAGTACATAATGAAAGCTTCTGTGGTAAATACAGAATATTATTTTTGTAAGATATTATCAAACGGTAACAGTCTAATAGTAGACGCAAGTAATTACAACTTTACTGTTTATGAAAAACAAACATGAATCATAAACAAATATATACAACATACCTACATTTCCACGAAGAAAGAAAGAAGGTTAGCAGCAGGCGTCGAAAACGTATTAACCCTGAAGTCACGTGTCTCGTAGCACCCGCTTAAGAAAAATGACAAGCGATCCAAGGGAATAGACCCATATTGAATAACAAATTAGGGTCGTAAATAATTTTCAGGCAATAAATACACTCTGTAGGAATCCGAGATGGTTTATATAATGAGTGCATAATAAATAGTAGTAAAAAAAGTTTCAGCGACCAGCTACCATTTTATTGGGACGGCACGTTTCTTATCGCCCTAATTTTGATCAAACAATTCCACTCCCCCATACAAAATGCCGAGACGCCACATTCGCTATCTGCAGTTTCCGCAGAAATTATGTTAAGATTTTATTCAGCGATATTTGTTGTATATTTTTGGGTAACCGTAGCATAGGGCTACGCACCCTCAGCTGCGAGATATTACGGAGATTGTAATAACAATAAATTAAGTTAGGAATGAATTTGATTTTATCTCTAACACCGAATTTACAAAAAAATAATAATTTTATGAAATGCATATAAATGTCGCAGGAAATGTGAAAATTACTATTTTTTATTATTGTACATAAAAATTCAATAAGCAACCAGCTATTAAAACACATAAATTTCAACAAATAAATAAATTAATTTGTGTTTTCTGTAATGGTGTACAATAAAGTGTTATCTATCTATCTATCTATCTATAAAATTGCCATTTTATGAAGTGCTAACAGTTATATGTAATAGTTAAATATTAATAATTTCCATATCACAATTGTGAGAAAACGCTAGGTTTATTTAAGTACATTTGTTTTGACTTTATCTCATTGTTTTTTTCTCGTTGTTTCCAGATTTGAAGTCGTCCATGCATGAGATGTTATGGGCTCCCGCGTAGCGAAGTGGCGCTGGTGGGTGGTGGTGGTATCATGGGCATGGGTGTGGGGCGCAACAGCCCGTACCTTATGTCCTGCGCGGTGTGCCTGCGACGACGCTCTACGTGCCGCTTCTTGTGCCAATGCCAGCCTAGAAATTGTTCCCATCCAGCTCAACCCAGAAGCAACAAATATAAACCTCACGCACAATGCAATCGACAATCTTCTTTACACATTCGGATTTTACACCCAGCTCACAGTACTCGATATTTCTTACAACAAAATAGTAGATTTAGGTAGTAAGAATTTCGAGAACAATATGGAAATGCTACACCTTAATTTGAGTCATAATTTTCTCAAACGCTTAGATAAGGACACGTTCATAGGACTCAAGAGGCTCATCGATTTAGACTTATCAGACAATGATTTATCTAATATACACCCACAGACGTTCAAAGATTTATCTGTGCTTGAAAGGCTTGATTTATCTAACAATAAGTTAGTTACTTTTGAGATGGACACCTTCGAACCCTTATCGGCGTTGAAGATCTTATCACTCAGAAACAATTCCATATTGGATATACCATCTGCAAATCTAATCTTTGCAATTAATTTAGAATATTTAGATATATCGGAAAATCTTATTCAACAAGTACCTAAACATGGTATACCTTTTTTGAAAGATTTAAAGCATTTGGATTTAAATAGTAACATTATCGAAACAGTCGATCAGTTAGGCTTTCACAATTTGCCTTCATTGCGTCACTTGGATCTGAGCGATAACAATATGACTTCGATTCCGACGACCGCTCTCTCAAAACTATCAAACTTATCCCATTTGTACTTAAGTGGAAACTTTTTTCAAAACATTACGTCGCTTTCTTTTCAAAGTCTTTTCCACTTAAAACATTTGCACTTGAGTAGACTTTACGAACTAGAAAGATCGACTCGAGAGCGTTCGTAGACAATATAAATCTGCAGAAAATATGGATGAACGAGAATGTTAAAGTGGGAGATGTGCCTCCTAGACTATTCCACGGCAATCCCAAGCTGACGAATATTTATATGAGAAATAACGCCTTGGAAACCCTAGAAGCTTCTCACTTCCCGATAGACAGGTTGCAGGAGTTAGAAATTTCTGGAAATCCATTTGTTTGCAACTGCTCGCTGTTATGGTTATGGAAACTCGGGAAAGACAGTGAAATAAGCAGCAAAAAATCCGGGAACACTAGCTGTACACTGAAAATAGACTATGATATTGTGAAATGTGCTGCGCCTTTGCATTTGAAAGGCGTTCTATTTGTACAAATTCCAGAATCGGAATTTGGGTGCTCAAGTGGTTGGGTTATAGTAGCGGTGGTCGTGTTGACTGTGAGTATTGTTATAAGCGTTGTCGGTGGTGTTTTATACTTTATGGGACCTTTAAAGAAATGTAAAGGGGATAAATCCAAGCAAGTTATGACGAGTGTCATGTTGAATGGTGATGCATCTAAACTAAGTAACGGGTTAGGATATTCAACTCGTAGTAGAGAACAGGAAAGCAAGCGAGACGTCGATCGGTATCTAATGATCGGATCGTCAGTTACTAATAACTTCCACTCCTTAAATCCACCTTGGCACAGTGTCGATAAAAATCCTTATTACCAAGAAGACAGCGAGGAGCACATTTATCAGCAATTTGCTTATGAGACAATTCCTCATCACAGGACGCCAGAAAAACCCCATATAGTATACGTCTAACATAAGTGGTACGCAAAGGACAATATAACAGACATATTTTCTTTGCTGCGTTTTACGAACAATACTGAAGTGTACTATCGTCACGATGATGATGAACATTTAACTCTGCAATAATGTATATAGTGATATAAATAATGTAATGTGATAGCTTTGTATATAGTCGTGTAAATATATTATTCAGTACAGGTAAAGACATGGATATTCACAATTTTGTACTTATTTAGTCATGTTTGTACTTGAATCTCTTTAAGTCTTTTCACTTACTGTATTGAATCTTTGTATATTTGCGTTATTTTGTTTCTAGTTCCTCATAATAATGCTAAGGCCTTTGTAAAATTTATCAACAATGTTCGATACTAAAATTATTGTAATCATGTGTAATTGTATAGTATAAATACGTTAAATATTTTCAGAATTAAAACACCAATACTTAAATGAAAACTTTGTACAAAGATGAGCAATATAGAATAACTAATTTCAAATACTATATTATCGTTAATTTTGTTTGGAAATATTGTTATAGCTTGATACATATAAGTTGTATTTAGAAAAACAATTCTCATAATAAAGTATCGTGCTTAGAATTTGGATGACATTTAAAAATATAATAGTGAATAGCAATAGACCAGTTGCTCTGATGTGAAGGGGTACAAATATAAAGTAAACATTGGCTATCTGTATTATAATTTATCGGGCGATATTATTTTTAGAACAATTGCGTTGGAATAGATATTCTGAAATTAATATTTTTGTACGTAGCTAATATAAAGGCTATGTTTGAATGTTCTGATTTAATATTTTCTAAATCTTTTAATTAAGAGTTTGTTTAAAGACATATGTAAGAAACTCTTGACACTACCGTGATCAGAAGGCTAGCTCATATTTGCACAACAAATCAGTATTGCCATACAGCGTGTAATGCAGCCAGCTTCTGACACGCTCCCGTTGCAGTGAAATGCTACATAATATTTTAGTTTCAATGTCTTTATTTACTATTAGTCTTCTGTTACACCACAAATAATATCATCCTTCATACAAAAAAAAAATGTTTTTTTTTTCAAAAATTAAAACTATTAATAGAAAGCAATTTCAAAACGCATTCAATAAAAATAATGTGATTATGAAATCAAATATTGATATGTAGAGCTATTTGACACTCCACTCTGACGCTTGATTTTAATGAACTATTCAAGTGCCAGTCTTGAAATTTTTTTAAATGTTACAACAGCTAAGCCTAGCGACCCACCTGCGGAACGTTCGACGGCGGAAAGTTCGCCTAAATACGTTCGCAAGGTTTTTTAAATACCCTGTACACATCAGCGGAATTTCCGCCGTGTACATATTAGCGCTGATCCTTCCGTCGTCGAACTTTCCACACGGTATGTTCCACTAGTATATCGCCAGGCCAAGAATTACTTCGATTATTTATAAATGCATATTTTTACTTATTGACAAATTGAAGTTTTCCGAAAATTATTGGAACCCTTGTAATAAGTTGCAAGCTGATATTCAAATGATTTTTTGAATGGAGTTTGTTAAAGTTAAATTAAAAGCTTGGCTAAAATGATATCGCAGACGTTGCTATGAGCGATAAGGCTGCCTTATGGAAATGTGTAGGTTTAAGTTATCGTGAGCAATAGTTTGCCTTCATTCACGATGTCTACGTGATTTTTTGTTTCATTTCTAGTTTTAAGAAACAATAATATTTTGTATTTTAAGTTATTATATCAGAACATTTAAAGCGTAGTATTAAAAATGTTTGAATTAAATATAATAATTTTTTATAAAAATGCATTTAATCCTATAAATTTCTTTATAAAAATGTGTATCATTTCATATTAATCAACGAATACGACACCTATTCAGTCAATAATACCCACAGTCATAATGATAGTTTAAGGCTATTTATACATACTTACTACTTTAAACCTTTTGTTATGGAACTTATTGAAATATATAATGCATTAAAACAAATGACAAATAAACAATTAAAAATTGTATTGTATTTAATTTATTCCTTAGCAGTAATACTAGACCTTAGTGTCAACACTAAGTCACAGTTTAAGAGATAGACGAAATTAAGAGATAGTCGCCATTATGCTATTAATATGGATAGATAAAGCGCCAGAAATCGATCTATTTTGAAGCGTAGCAAGTCTTTAGTGGAGCACCTTTTTCTCTATAATGCGTGTACTTCAATTTTACAAAAAAATTGTTGCACATATAACTATTCCTCTTTCGTTTCGTAGCGAATTAAGAATACTGGCGGTTGACCATAGACTACAGAGTGATTGTCATAGGCAATTTTATGGTATTACGCGTACAAACGGCGCGAGCGTAGTGGTTCATGCCCGGCTGGACAAGCATGTACTTCCTTTAGTAAACCGAGTGGCGACAATTTTAATGATCAAATTCCAAACCCTTTCTTCTTCAAATTAATTCTGATTAATTGTCAAGTATGTAATGTACATAAATTAGCCAGATACGAAAATAATATTATTCATAAATGTGCCAATGCTAGGTTCAGTTTTATTTTTAGGTGAATGGACAATTTACACAATGGACGCCTATATGTGTTTTATTATTTTTTTTTTTTTTTTTTTTTTTTTTTTTTTTTTTTTTTTTTTTTTTTTTTTTTTTTTTTTTTTTTTTTTTTTTTTTTCATTTCTATTTTTTTTATTTTTGGTAACGGATTTTCATATTTTTATCATTCATGGATTTTATATGTGTTTTACTGTACTGTAATTAAAATTAAATGTATAAACGTGCATGTTTTATTCGATTTATCTGATGACGCCACTAAATGCAATAATAAAATATGTGAAAAGTTCTGCACATATATATACATTTATTTTCAGAAAAGTAAATGTATATTTGGGTATATCTATATACTTACGCATATAAACTTTAATCTACAGAAAGAACCCTGCCTGTTGTTTTCTCACTCTCGTTAGACCAGTAAGTTTACTGCAAGAAACTATTTTAATAGGAGTCGATTTCAGTTACTTTTAAATAACTTCAATATTATAGACAGTTAGATAATTTAGCAAAACTATATAAATGGAAAGCAAATAAACATATTGTATAACTTCAAGCTCAGAAAGTAATGTTTGTGTTATAATACTAGGACAGGACAATTCAGAAGCCGATTTATAAACCGAGACCAGAAAGTATTACATATTTGTAAAATTTAACACGTCAGGAATCAAATAACATACTATTTCTCCGATATCCATCAAGCAACAAATTGATAATGATTAACTCATATGTTCAGCCAATCGATGACAGTAATTCGACATAAATGGTACTTCCAAATCAGCATTCGAGTCTCGTTGTTATGCATAATTAAATATCAATTTCTGGTGAATTATTTAATGATCTTTTCATTAAATTGACCTAATGAATATTGAAAATAATAATTTAATTTTGACATGTGTGTATAATAATACTATAACAGCTCATTAACGACCCATTGCTGATCTTGGGTCTCCCATTATTGAGGACCAAATAGTATAGGTACCCGCCACGCTTGTCCAAGGCGGCTTTATTATATTAGTTTTGATAGATTTGTTGTCTTTTTATGAAAGAATGAGTGTAAAATGACGAATGGGTATTAATTTTGCCAAAATAAAGATGAACTTCAAAAAGTGAAAAAGCACAACATGAAAACGTTTCGACTGAATTATAAAGGGTAGTAGGTTTAACCAAGGATAAGTCCGGTCCAAACTCATTATACCTTTCCAAGGGGGGCACTCAGGGGAGTCATTTCTCTACAGGGCGTTGCTCACAGATCTATAATGGAGATAAATGAATGTCAAAGCACTCAAATTGCTGCGGCGTTGGCCCTCAAATGTAAAATTGCACGGGTTACAACGTTGTAATGGAGTAAACGTGTAGGACATTTATTCCACAATTAGTCCCCACTCAATGTTGCTTTATACGTTTACCCTGTGATGTGGGTTTAAAAATATATTTTAGGAGTAGCTGTGGCTTCATCTACGGTCGCGAGAACTGATTTTAACTTCTTTAGGCTAATGAAACTTATTGTAATAAAATTGTATAATACATGTTTTAATATAAAGTATAATAAGTATACAAAAACAAATTTAAGCTTCTTTGATATTTTTTTCTTATAGTTTACCTGCCACCCCCTTTTAATATTACATATATAAAAAATTAAAAAAGGGATATTGAAACTTTCAAACAAAATTTTGCGGAGCGCTGGTAAATTATATTAGGCTCTCTCCAATACTGGAAAAAACAACCATAAAAAATTAAATATTTAAAATGGACAATTAGAGGGAGTAGGCAAAATAACAAAATTAACATTACTCATTACCACTTGACATATTTTCCTTCTGTGGTGATGATCTAATGAAACGTGACCGAAACGTAGAAATAAAAGTAAAAAAAATGCTGCGCTAATAAATATGAGACAAAAATCAACGGTAATAAATCCGGACTAGATTCCGAAAATGCCACTTATAGAATTGTCTGGCTGGCTGACGTCCGATAAAGCATCACGTGAAAACTGCTGACCGGATTTAAATAAAACTCGATATAGATCTAGTTAATATTCTGAGTCAACATTTAGGATACTTTTGTCCCGATAAGTGACACCTTTTCTATTCTATATACGAATATAATAAAAAATATGGCACTGTGATTACGTTGTTTTGCGCTACCGTTGCGACTTACTCAAAAATATATCATAGACCTGTAAATACGAACGAAGTTTCGCAGGCAAATAATAGTCTTTAAAATATTCATTGAAATCTGTTGAGCCATTACAAAACCTATTCGAGACAAACTTTCAAGGACGCACGCAGACATAAATTCTTATTCTTCATTAGGCATTGGATAAATGATAAAATCATAAAAAATTGTATGGGTACCTATATGTCTTTGACTACAGTAAATTAAAGTAGCTTATTCGTTAATATCCGCTTCCTTCCAATGACAGGTTCGAACCCCGGTCGGGGATCATGCACAGCTTACACAATGTTTTTGAGCGTATTTTTACAATTAGTACTACTCGTACATCCTGATTGATTGGAGGACAATATCGTAGTATATTTAGTTCTACTATTATAGTACTAAAATTTGGTCGTAGGCTTGTTAAGCAAATAGCACAATTGATGCTTGACAGTTTGACGCTAAACTCTCTAGAGGCTTACCCTGTAATACTGAAATAGATGACCCAAATTAAAGAGCTAATAATTATAATACTATGAAGGGAACAATATAGTATAATAAAACATTCATGTAGCTTTACTTGCTGTAGATTTGGAGTTCATATTCCGAGAGGAAAATGTCATGAGTAAGGGTAGAAAAGTGCATACCATCATCCAAGTTATAAAAAAATACATACCAACTCAAATGAATCTCATTTTCAATTACTAAATGAGCTTAGTTTCTTAGCTTAATTAATTAGTTTCACTCATGTGAACCTTAGATTTCTATCCCTCGCTTAACATTCCATCCCGGATAAAGTATTTCCAGAATGTCCTACTATCATCATCCTTTTAACAAAAAGTTCATAATATTTTTTTTTTAAACGTCATTAGTTTAGTTTCGGAATGACGATATTATGATGTACGTTTTTGCTTGTATAATCCATTTATTTGTACTAATTTTCATGTAATCAGGTCTTAGGCTTTGTGGTACTTTTGCCTCGTTTAAACGTAGGTGTGGATTTCTTATACTATTATTTCCCTATTCATTACAGGCAATTTTGTTTATCAGATCTAGCCACTAGGGCCTTAAAACTTTGACCAATAAGAATAATATTAATTATGTATTCCTTGACTGCAAAGCCCAACTAACGCTTTATTTCATTGCACATATCTTAAAGTTTATTTAAACAAAAAATTATGACCCAATCTACAGTATATATGCAGTAAATTCGGATTAAATTAAGTTCTCCATTTTATAGTGATCCGAGATTAACGTTTTTATAAATAACAATAAAATTGACTTGTCAGACAGGAGAAACCATTTGAAAATTCAATAAAGCAAAATGTGTTTGAAAAGCACTTAATACTGATTAACAGCTTCCGGAATCTTAATAGAATTAAAAGCCGAAAATTATTTACTATAATATAAGTTATCGAATATATTTTATGTCATAAAATACGATGTCATAAAATTATTTATTTAATCGAGACGCTTTGCGTGTTGTATATCGTAAACACACCTCGTGTCCATAACTGGCTGTTAGTTATAACAGCGATAGTCTACCACATAGGTTTCCAAAGTGGAAGATGGACACCACATGGTGAGGGATATTTTTAGATGCCCGTAGCGTTAGTAGCGCGCTTAATACGTTTTTAATGTTAACAGAAAATGTGAGCCTTCGTTAGAGTAAGATAATTTTATAGATAACGAATGAAAGATTCAAATAATGAAATGCATCAGTAAAATTTGCAGTGGCGGCTAATCATATACCGTTACATTGGTGATATATTGTCAAATGTTTGAGTAATAGAGGAGAGTAATATGATTTGGAAAAATATGTGGACACATCCCAGGGGAGCGCAGGCCAAACAAGATAAATTGAAAAGAGTGTTGTAGCGGAGAAATGGAAATTAATTTTTTTATTTTGCACTTAGTTTTCAAAAATTGACAACTTCTTAGTCATATTTGTGTTTGTGTTAAATTTAAAATCTTAACTGCTTTCAGGTTAGTAGAACAACCCCATTGTTTGGAATCGATCAACAACTTTTTTTTTTCAAATTTTTGGTATGAGAGTAATATCTATCTAATATATAAAATTCTCGTGTCACAGTTTTCGTTGCCATCCTCCTCTCACTCACTCACCTCACTCCTCCGAAACGGCTTGACCGATTTTGTGAAATTTTTATGCTTATCCGGTATCTATGAGAATCGGCCAACATCTATTTTCATCCCCCTAAATTTTAGGGTGGTCCACCCTAATTTTTTTATTTATTTTGTAGACAAATTTTTAATTTCTATTTTTTATGATACAACATACAAAAATACATATAACCCTAGATTTCAACCCTCTACGATCAACCCTATTTTTACCGGGCAGGACGACGTCTGCCGGGACAGCTAGTGTATGTATATATTTACTTTTTTGCTTCAAGATTATATTAAAAATAATTGACGAATACTTTACATTGACTAAATCTAGAACTAAAACAGATATGATACCCTATTATTCTAAAATTAAAGATTCATTTCTTTGATCTGAATAAATATCACTATTATTTGCATATATAAAAATAAAAACAATATTGTACTTATTTTCTATAACCTTATAGCTCATATTCTTATTAGAATTGTGCTTTCTCCCCAAAATGGGGGCCAGTGGCCCGAAACTAGTTGGCAACCAGTGGTCTGACGAATACTATAATTTACTCGGGTGATAAGGAAACCAATGCACATAACTTTTGGCTGTTTTCGAGTATACTTGTAATCTTTCAATGAAAAATACACTTGTATCACGCTCTTTTCGCGCTAGAGTAGCGGCCGGAAAATCGAGAGTGATTAATGGTTTCTAGATTCGTGACGGCGGACCGTTTGGTTTAAATCTGCGAACGGACGAATGGACAGTTTTAATGGTCTTTGTAAGGGATTGAGACTGTAGCATAAATTTCAGCCGCCTTTTGTCTTCTCTCAACCATTCTACATTTTTTACGAAAACGTTTTCCATACAACGCTGCTGTCTATTGGCTTTTAATTTATTACTCCGTGCCAAATTCAATTGAAGAGGCTTTTATCTATCGATCAATTCATTACACTAATTTTATAATGTGGGTCAGTTGTCTGCTTTACATACTATATTTAATCGTTTTCGTGCTTTACTTAATTATATTCGTGTTTTACTAATATTATAAATTCAAAAGTACCTTATTCACTCAGTAATGAAATTTGTCAGGTAGTTCATTTTTTTCTTGGAGTGTCTTATTGTCTAGTCTTAAACTAGACTCTCTTATTATTGTGAAAATATAATTTTGCCAAAAAAAGTGATTCGTCTACAACAGAAAAGCAACAATCATCTCTCTATTAAATCCAACCAATCAAAACACGGCGAATAAAAGGGATTCAATGGGAAAAAATAAAGGCCTTTTATCCGAGCCCTGAAAGGCGGCTGAAACGGCGGTTACAGCTGGGGTGGCAAGATTTATTTCACGACAGTACTCGTTATGGCACTAAAGGGACGACAGTTGGAGAATGCAGGCTGCAACGCCACCGCAGGGGCGAATTAAAGAGTTTTGAGGTAGAACAAAAGATAAAAGATCTTTACATTAACCATCCATGACATTATTTGCTGTTGTATTTGTAAATGGTATTGTGTAGTACTACTTCTGGATGTAAAGCTAATTTTTTTTAATTGTACAAGCTCAACAGACAGGCAGTCGGGTCACCTGATGGAAAGCGATTGCTATCGCCTATGGACACTTGCAATACTAAAGGTGCTACAAATGCGCTGCTGCTCTCTAACTGATAGTCTTCTCAGAATAGCTGTACAAATTCTACGTGTATAGTACTGATAGCTACTTTTTAAATTTATATTACTACTTTTAAAATATTTGCGTTGTCCAACTGTACATAAGTAATAAAGAATATCAATTTTATGACACCCGGTTCATTCTCATTGGTTCCGACAAAATATAGTATTCAATTGACTGACCCTAAAGAAATGCATTTGAAATCTGTAGTCTACAGAATTTATTTCAGTTTTTTTATTTATCTTACTTAAATATATGTTTGTCTACTTTCCGTGTATATCTAAAAATAAAATTAGGGTCTCCAAAACTCTCTCCCCACAATACAGCCCTGTATTAGGGAAAATATACCATTTCCTTATTATATGACCACAGATCAGGAGATCAGGGAACGTATTCTGCGGATTGTGTGTGTGGGAATTGGGACGCCTACATTTTGTTCCGTACTGTTAATTAAATTCGTCGTTGCTACATAGTATAAGCAACAACGTTTCTCATTCTACGAGTATGCTATAGTGGAAATATTTAACAGTTGAAAGTGCAGTTTTTCAGGTAATAAATAAAAAAATAGCTACCCCCCCTATTTCACCCTCTTAAGAGTTGAATTTCCAAAAGCGCCGCTATACGTGTATTTCAAACTAGAAATATATCTAATATATAAAATTCTCGTGTCACAGTCTTCGTTGCCATACTCCTCCGAAACGGCTTGACCGATTTTGATGAAATTTTTTGTGCTTATCCGGTATCTATGAGAATCGGCCAACATCTATTTTTCATCCCCCTAAATGTTAGGGGTAGTCCACCCCTAATTTTTTTTATTTTTTTTAGACAAAATTTTTAATTTCAATTTTTTTATGATACAACATACAAAAATACATATAACCCTAGATTTCAACCCTCTACGATCAACCCCTATTTTTTACCGGGCAGGACGACGTCTGCCGGGACAGCTAGTATAATATATATATTTGATTTAATGTGCATATTGTTTCAATTACCACGTGCTAACAACGGTGAAGGAAAACATCATGCCTGCACATCGAATATACCGATGTGTCAAACCTGCCAAGGCTGGACTGCCACTGCCACGCTTTATCGCTTTGAAAAAGCGTGGCAGGAATGCTGTCCGTTCCCCTATAGTGGGATAGCCGAGTTATTGTATAAACAATACTTTTAGCTAAGCAACCGAGACACAAAACGAAGGACCACGAGACGTTACTACACGCTTTGGTTGCAATAATTGGATGAAAAACATTTGAAGCGCGAGATAGAGATGAGCGATCGCCACGAGACAATGGGTATTTGACAATCAAACCGACAGAGATGCTTTTTATAATGATACAAAACGGCACAGCCCTTCAATTTTCTGCAGGTGTACTGCGTTTAGACTTCATAATTCTTACGGGTCAAATAGCTGTTTAATCATTGTTTAAACAGTAATTATAATGATTTATGTTATACATACATACATACATAACTTCACGCCAGGTCCCTTGTGGGGTAGGCACGAACAACAGAGCGCCATACAGGCTTATTCTTACACACCTCACTTGCTTCTTTGACATGATTTATGTTATAATTATTTAAAAGGAAGTTTTAAATACACGCTCTTTTTTGTGCGTATTATTTCATTAGAATAGGTATATGTACTAGTAAAGTGTATCAAATAGCCAATCTTTATACATACATTTCTTCTGTTCATGTGAATGTCACTAATCTTCTCCTACGCGGTTGGACCGATTTCAATGATTTTTTTGTGTAAGTTCGTAAGTCCCGGAATTGTTTAGATTCACAATTGGATCCAGTAGATGGCGCTTGAATTATATTTTAGATTTTTTATTTTTTCAGAGTAGGAAGGACAACATCTGCGGGCCCGTTAGTTATTCATATAGTTTCACATGGAATAGATATATCCAGGTCTCACGTGTGAATCGCATATTTCAAAGTACTAATGGTTGACCGTGGTCGAAATTCGAACATAACAATTAATGTCAAAGACTATACTTCTATAATCACAGGGTTCGCCAAGGCTATACTTTTAATTTGACTTGAAAAAAAAAACAAAATACTATATATGCGTGTGTGTCAAATACATGATAGTGTGTGTAATATTTTTACTGATTTAATGTATTTTTAGGCATAATAAAAAAAATATTAGCATTAGTCTCTTCTTCTCTATCTCTAATATTTAAATTGTAAGCAACATGATCAAAAACTCTTTAGTCATGTGCAACATCTTCACAGAACTAAACAAGTTTCCCGGAACAACTCAGTTTTACTGCCGAATGGAACATTGTCTATCTGACAATGTTACTAGACGTATGAAAAGGTTGATGTTGGCAATAAAAAGTTTCCGTTCAGTTCCGCGAATCAAATGAACATTACCGTTCCATTGTGTGAAGATATTTTATGTTTCATATATAAATTGATTTTAGCTTTCAGTTACATAAGAGTGGTTTTCTTTACGACTGATACTTGTAATATATTGGATAAAAAGTATTGTTTTCTCTAAATTATCTCTCAGCCTCATGTATATTTCTCCAAATATATTTTTTTTATTTGATTCCATCAATCATATATCAATAAATTTTAACTTTATTTGTACCTACATATAATAAACATCACGCGTAGCGATAAAGAATTATATTAATATCAAATTATGTTTATTTATTTATTATTGAACAAAAATCAAATAGCTTTATACTTTACATTATACATTTACACATTATACATTATTACATTTACATTATAAAGGCGATATTTTAAACTTATACAAAGAGAAAAATTAATTTAAATTTAAATTATGTCATCAAAAATTAAGTCCAATAAACAAAACAACTATAATCAATATAGTACAAAATAAAGTGTGAATGTCGGTATTTATAAAATATTGTCAATGTCAAAGACTTACAAAGTCATACAGCGCATTCCATTAGTAGCACACAACGTCCAAAATGCTCCGCTAGTAGTTCCACAAGGCGACCGCGTATGTTGTGGTCGTAGCGGAAAAGTTACTGATGTCGTCATCATTTTCGATCACACAATGCTCACAGCGACCCATATCAAGAGATGGGTCGAATAACCGTACCACTGGGGTTTACGATTGTGACGCCGGCAAGAGAGTAGAACGGGAAAAATCGCGGTCGAGAACGTGGTCGTTGTGAGTTTCTAATTGAACCTAGCCAGGGTGAAATGTGCTGCATGTAGTCTGTGTATATTTGAGTCGGTTTATGTGTATATGTGATAAGTATTCATGACTACTGCTGCAGTGCACATCGCGATAATTTCACTAACATTTAGTTATAGATATTTTTTTATTTATTTATTATGTCATTGTTTTGTTGGGGTATATTATTGTATAATTCTTATTCTTATATATATTGTTAATTAATGTAATGGTTTTAAGTTATCTACATACTTGGGGCCTTGGGACATATGAGGTTATGGAGGTGGGCACTGAACACTAGTGCTGTATCAGAACATGTTTCGGTACAGCAAAACACTGAGTGCCAACGTCATTTCATATATTGCGGGTTTTTTTATTGTTATTTCCTCTATTGTGTGAGTTGCAATTTGAAATAAATTTTGTTTCTTTCGATAAAAACTGTTTTTTTTTTATTGCAGGAGTTCAGCAGACAGCCAGAAGGCCCACTTCATGAAAAGCGGCTACCATTGCCTATGGACATTTGCAACACCAAGTGTACTACAAATGCGCTGCTGCTCTCTTAAGGGAGGAAGACTGGAACCTGGTCACTAATGCCAAAACACAACAAGGTTGTTATAGCGGCATACTCTAGACCAGGGGTGGAAGCCATCCAGTCGGGCACATACCCTACCACCTGGCAAATATTATATATTATAATTTTGCAGTAAAGGTGTAGCAGGATTTTTTACTAAATTTTATGATTTTCTCCTGGGTCGCAAAATAAAAATCGTTGAGAAACAATGCCATATTGAATAAAAATACCTATTAAATTTTGACGATATAAACCCTTTACTTTTAACTACTCAGATCTTGTACCAAATGAACAAATATTACAATTACACAAGAGTTCTGTTTTTATTATCTGTAAAATCCTAAAAAGAAAAGAAGAAAATTTAAGGCAGAGTTTAATGCTGTATTCGACATTATTACGTTTTGCCAAAAACTCACAATTCATAACCGGGGTACTTCGTACATTGTTTCGAAGTAAGAAGTTTCATTATATTATATTTTTGCTTTTGAACATAAAAGAAGAACTTGTATAGCTGTAGCTATACAAGCAATAAAAATACATATTTTATTTTTATTGCAAGCATCCCATTTCTAAAAGTATTTTGCCAGCCGCACATCCATTACGATTTATATATTTATGTTATACTTACCCAGTTCCTCTCAAAAGATTATCCATGTAATATATATTTGTGCTAACTTTGACTGAAAATATTAATTGTAGTCATATATTTTAACCGCTAGCCAAAGCGAAAACTGTTTATTTCTTCCATTTTTAATAAACAATTGGGATTAGCACAGTGAGTTGTCCTTCCACACGTCTATTTAAATAAAGATATAAGCATAAATTTAACTAATTACTTTATATAACTGAAAGGGGTTTGGGAAAAAACAGTTATGTTTTTAATTTCCGCGTTGAATAAAGAAATTTGTATGTTATATATAAAAAATAGTATTAAGCAATCAATAGTTACTATGAGCACATTTCTTTAAACCACATCGAGCCGGAGATATTAGGCTATATGTTGACTTTTAAAAACCGAAATATTTATTATAATCTAATCTTTTTTTTCATTTTTTTTAAATTCAATTTTGACCTAATGTAAATTAAATAGACATTTTATGTAATTTTCATATAATTGTATTTCTTTTTTGTTTCTTTATTGTGATTAACTGTTTGAGCCAATTTTTACTTTTATTATATAAATTATTTTATAGTGGAAACTTGATTGATATATGTATTCATTTTGTGTTTTTTTATATTTAAGAATATTAATTATTGTAGGTTTCCCAAACAAATTAAATAAATAATAATATACTGTATTTCTATAATTCTAAGTAAGTGGAGTGCCCTTGGGGCCAACCAAATTGTCTATATTTATCACCCAGTCTAGTACGAGTACATAGTTACTAGCCAGTTGCCGAACGAGGTGATGCGCAATAACTTTTTCAAAGCGTTTTATTTACTATTTTTTGTTGCAGGAGTTTAGCAGACAGACAGGCGGACCACTTGATGGAAAGCGGTTATAGCGGCATACTCTAGACCAGGGGTGATCGCCATCCAGTCGAGCAAATACGCTACCACCTGGCTGTGGTTTGTTTTGTCGCCTCTTACGACAGGCGGCCGGCCCCAGGACATTGTATTCTTTCTCCGTTCCTGTATAGTATATATATATATATATATATATATATATATATATATATATATATATATATATATATATATATATATATATATATATATATATATATATATATATATATATGTCGGAGGGAAGCTTTAATTGGACGTATTGTTGACTGGATGTATAACGCACAATATCATTTGTTTACATTTTAATTACTTCTAAAATTCTTAATTTGATTTATTAAATGTTTCTATAACTTAAAGATCGTTCTAGGAGTTTTTGTGGCACATTTGGTTGATGGCAATAGGTCGAGTTGGACCATGGAGTATTTTAAAGAAAGTATTGTAGTTGGAAGTATGAGCGGTGCCCTGAACCCGCTGCTCGGTCTAAACTATGTCATAATGTTGATCAAATCTAAATTAAAAGTGTATAAACCGTGGCTGTTGTGTTTTATGCTCGCATTTTATCCTGATGACGCCCACTAAACCTGCAATAACTAAAGATGTCGTGAGAACGAGGCCGTTCTGCGACATCAGAAGTGGGATCTCAGCTTGCGCCCACAATGAAAGCAATGACTGCGAAGCCTTGCCAGTATAAGAAGGCGTGCTGATGGATTGAAGGATCCCCACAGTGGAAGCAAAAGCATTTGAAGACGATTGACATGTCGGGGCCATCGGCGGCAATAGAGGCGACGTAGTGGTGACGTCCTGAATTTGCCTGTGGAGCGGTGGTGTGTCGGCCTATGTACGGTTGGGTCACCGTTTGACCTACTATGTGCCAGCATGGTTCAAATTCACGTTAGTACAGCGAGTGGAAAGGCAATTTTATGGATCGTGAAGTCTAATCTAAGGTAAAAATTACGTGCCTATTCTACTTGGCACAGGAGGTATGGTAATTTTTAATTATTATTTAAGTGCGAATTCTGAAAATGAAGGAGGCGAGATTTAAAAAAATTATAGTTCATCGTTCGTGGTAGGCAATTTTACTACCCTCATATTTAAGTGATATTTATCGTGTACAAAAAATTACGATATAGTTGCGAAAATGAACAAATTACGTAGGTAGTTATACTTTTTCATCATTATTTTTGGGAGTTGGTTACTTACAAGAAATTTGTGTTCGTTATAAACGATGTGCGTGTATTCATTGTCTTTTCAAGTCTACCTTCCAAGAGTTTTTTATAATGTGAAAATCGGGTCTAGTTTTTTAAATTATTTTACTTAGATTATGTATGGTAGAAAGTTGACTTTGACATATTATTCCTATGCGATGTTTTCCATGGTTTTTTGATTAAGATAAGAAAACTTCTGTATGTTATAAACGATGTGCATGAAATTCATTGTCTTTTCAAGTTCACCTTCCAATAATTTTTATGTGAAAATCGGATCTAGTTTTTGAGTTTTTTTTTTTTACTTAGATAACGTATGGTGGAAAGTGGTTATGACACATTATTGCTACGCTATGTTATCTTTCTTGTAAAAGTAAGTTTACAGGCATTATATGAAAGACATTTTAGATTCAGATGATTAGAATTTTACCGTGAAGAAAGTGTGGCTATGAAGAAGTTTGAAAGCCACTATAAGGCACACAGGGGGTATTTACGTTAGTAGACACTTTGGTAAGTTGATTTTTTATTTAAGATTATTTTTGTGATAGTTTCAAATTCGAATTAGGGTGAATACCCTAGTTATTGAACGCATTGTAAATCAGAAAATTATTTTGACTTTGTTTGTTCCTCTATTATTATGAGTTTTCATAAGTTGTCGACCCTGGAGCCCGTAGAGTGATAACCTTGGTTACTCTGATTGTATATTCTGGTCAAAAAATGTCATCCGAGCCACGCTCAGCGGGGGTTGGTTGAGAGTACATCACTCATTTAGATGTATTCGTTTGATTGACTGATTGAGAAGTGTTGTTAGCGGGTTGGATGATTGATGAATTCACAAGGTTTTTGTTTGAATTTGAAATAATGCAATTTCAATAATTATTAAACGTGGTAAATGCAGTTGACTACTATTATGGGTAGTTTTTAAATTTAGAGGTACGTATAGAGTGAAAGATTTTAGTCTGATAGTCAAAGATTGTGAATTTGTGATATTATTATTGAAATAATAGTCGTTGGAAATTTTGAAAGTTTATTTTGACTTGGATGTTGAAGTAGTCATTAGTGCTCAGGGGTAGCAGAGTGCTTGTTTGGGTTTATTTAAGCTTTGTAGCGGGCGCGGTGGCCATTACAAAGTGAAACAGAGGCGAGGTGGCCAGTGAAATAGAGGCGAGGTGGCCAGTGAAATAGAGACGAGGTGGCCAGTGAAATAGAGGCGAGGTGGCCAGTGAAATAGAGGCGAGGTGGCCAGTGAAATAGAGGCGAGGTGGCCAGTGAAATAGAGGCGGGGTGGCCAGTGAAATAGGTGCGAGGTGGCCATAACAAAGTGAAATAGAGGCGAGGTGGCCAGTGAAATAGAGACGAGGTGGCCAGTGAAATAGAGGCGAGGTGGCCAGTGAAATAGAGGCGAGGTGGCCAGTGAAATAGAGGCGAGGTGGCCAGTGAAATAGAGGCGAGGTGGCCAGTGAAATAGGTGCGAGGTGGCCATAACAAAGTGAATGAGAGGCGAGGTAGTGATTGAAAAGTGGTATCGATAGAATGAGAAGCTGGGTATTATTTGGAGATATTTTTGTGTTTGATGTTTTGATTTGTGTTTTGACATTTGACCCAAAATACGTAGCTCGATGGCGACGAGGTGGCAGTTTCGATACTGCTGACTTGATTTGGTGTGTAGTCTGGAGTCTGTTAGGACTCGGATCTCAGAAAAAAAATCCAGAATGAAGTTGTTGCGCAGAAGATAAAATGTACACGATGTCCTTGGTCAGGAGTGGCCGAACTATAATATCTCTTTCTTTTTGCAGATAATCCATAATGGGCGGCCTATTACACGAGGGCGTGTAATACGTCAGGAAGGCCGTGTCGGAGGTTAGCTTTAATTGGACGTATTGTTGACTGGATGTATAACGCACAATATCATTTATTTACATTTTAATTACTTCTAAAATTCTTAATTTAATTTAATTTGATTTATTAAATGTTTCTATAACTTAAAAATCGTTCTAACCTAATAAAAGTTATGAATATTGTAATTTAATAAACGACCAATGAGAGCAGTGCATGTCTAGAGCGGGGTCAGACGCGCCCTCAATACTTTGGTAGTATCTACTTCGGTAGACGGAGGAGTTTTTGTGGCACATTTTTGGTTGATGGCAATAGGTCAAGTTGGACCATGGAGTATTTTAAAGAAAGTATTGTAGTTGGAAGTATGAGCGGTGCCCTGAACCCGCTGCTCGGTCTAAACTATGTCATAATGTTGATCAAATCTAAATTAAAAGTGTATAAACCGTGGCTATTGTGTTTTATGCTCGCATTTTATCCTGATGACGCCCACTAAACCTGCAATAACTAAAGATGTCGTGAGGACGAGGCCGTTCTGCGATATATATATATATATATATATATATATATCGTCCAGTAGCACACACATATCTCATCTCCGATTTTACTTAGGGCAAAAATTAAACCAAATATATATAACAATAATACCAATATGAAATTACTTCAACTATTTAGTAGCCGCTGAAAAGAAAAATAACGCCACTAATCCATACAAAGTTACCCACACCCCTTTAGTAATAAGTATTTACATTTTTAAAATCGACTAAATTTACACTCTTATGTTTTATGTATGTGTAGTTTATTATATAAATTGTATATAGATATGTACGTCTTTCAAGACCACGGGCCATAAAAATGGCCCGGACTTTTGGAGGGCTTGCGTGGGGCCATGGGGAGGCCAACACGTAGAGGCCCCTTGACAAATTTAATGTAAATATGTGGCGTGACACTGACCGGCGATTATCCCTGCCTACACCATATAATAATGCACCCAAGGACAAGCCCCGGCCAGTGTAGTACTATGGTGGGAAATGAGGACAAAAAGTACCGGGCTATTGGGGTGAACTGTTAGTGGTACTAGCGGTCTGGGAATATGGGGACTATGGCGTCTGCCCGTCGCAATGTTCAGGGAACATGGAAAAATGGGCAGACGGTGACTCGCCACTCCCTGCATGGGCCCCTAAAAATGTCATAAAAGACAGGGACAACATGGGTGTGAGTGGCTAAGGGGTGTCGAGAGGTGGGCTGCAGGTTCACCGAAGCTACTTCTGACGTGATGCCATTTATCACTTCCACCCCTGGAGCTTGAGTCTTAGCTCTAGCGATCTCCACTCCGTGCCGGCAGGTTAAGGCAAGCACCGAGGCGGGGGCCTTGTCTTGTCCCCCGGAGTCAGGTACGAGGTGTCGCCACTCACCTAAGGCTTCGCCACAAAGCCCCCTGCGGAATCATATAGATTATTATTATACTATATATATTTCCGGTTAATTATAGTACGTGTATTTAATATTTAAAAAAAAAAACGTTTTAGATATTTACTATTAGTTATAGTTAAATTATTACTCTCGATTCGAATTTCTATTCTAATTAATTTTTATACTACATGGATATAGAGTAGAATGTAAATCGATTAGGAAGTCTAATGTCAAATACTCATAATAGAAGTTTGACGTCATATCATCACCCAGTAATATACTCATAAACCTACAATACTTTCCAAGTAAAATTCTACTTAACACAACTGGCGTACAAAGATATATCTTTGGCACGCTATTGTTATAGTGGCTGAAGTGCTAAGCCTTTTAAGAACTTGAAACCCCTCCAAGTATAAGCCTCGCAGCTTACTGAAATACTTTTCTAGTTTTGGACTGTTATATAGCTCTCTTGAAAAGCTATGAATGATGATGAGTTTCATAATATAGCTTTATTAGTATATGCGACGTAGCTATATAAATGAATTTAAACCTGGATAATCTTTTCTTCTTGATTATCTTTAATAATTTAAGATTTCGTAGCTAAATGATATGATACTCCTGAATTTACAGTATTTCTTGACTAAAACAGAGACTAAGGTTTAGTCACTAATATATAACCTCTTTACTAAATTTAAATTTTTGTGACGTTACCTAATGTTTGTGATATGCAAGCTTTATAATTTTGTAATAAATAATATAACTACGTTTTTACCGTTCTAACCGCGGTAATTTATCTTCAGTGGCCGAAACGTCGGCAAAATATTAGTATTTCTCGCTTCTTCTCTATATATAATATATAAAATTCTCGTGTCACAGTTTTCGTTGCCATACTCCTCCGAAACGGCTTGACCGATTTTGATGAAATTTTTTGTGCTTATCCGGTATCTATGAGAATCGGCCAACATCTATTTTTCATCCCCCTAAATTTTAGGTGTAGTCCACCCCTAAATTTTTTATTTTATTTTTTTATGATAAAACATACAAAAATACATACAACCCTAGATTTTCAGCCCTCTACGATCAACCCCTATTTTTTACCGGGCAGGACGACGTCTGCGGGACAGCTAGTAAACTATAAGTGTGAGAAATTTCATACTACTCCATTCGCGCAATTTTCCTAAAAACGGGTACAAATTGTTCCGCATTTACTTTTCAACTACAGCGTAAAAAAATATGGGAAAATTCAAGACGCGTATAGCTTAAAAAGTAATTTCAACATTTTTTTACTACATACGTTGTATAATTCTTGGGATACATTTTTTGTGATGTAAGAGATAGAAATAATCGTATTAACAAGACTAGTCATTAAGAGCATAAGCAAAGAAAACTACGAGCAATTTATAAAAAAAATGGAGAACAGTGTAAATAAGATAATATGGATATTCTTCTTTGGCAAATCTCTATCCCTGCTGGACGTAGGCCTCCCAAGTACGCACCACATATCCCGGTCGCCCGTCTTCCTCATTCAGCCCCTGCCGGCAACCTTGCGCAGGTCGTCAGTTCACAGGGCAGGCGGGCGTCCTACGCCACGTCTGCCGAGACATCGTATCCACTCCAGGACTCGTTTTCTCCATCGACCGTCTGTCCTACGACAGACGCAAGCGGCCCACTGCCATTTCAAATAATGATAATTTTGCGAGCTATGTCAGCTACCTTTGTTCTCTTACATTTGTAAGGGAACAAAGGTAACCGACATAAAATCCGAACTGAGGACGTTTGTCCTCAGTTCGGATTTTAACCACAAGAGAAACATCTACACAGCTAGCTCTATAGCCCGTTGAGCGACTTTAATTTGTGGACCAGCCTCACTGTCAGTGTCCATGTTTCGGCACCCAACAGTAGCTAAACATCTCGGTTACATCTACATATTACTTTTAAGCAATAACTTATGCCTGAAAACCTGTCATATTTTGTCAATTATAGTTATCTAATCAAATGTATTTAGCTGTAGGTTTTCCATAAATAAATTAATAAAAATAAATATTAAAGAACCCATAACTATATTTACACACAAATGCACTTAGCCAGTTTTTATTTTATCATAAAATGTGTAGTAGACGCTACATTATTTTCTTTACATAAAATATTCAAAGTAATGGTACTTCGGCTTGGCGGAAAATCGCATAAATTAAATGCTCCACCAACAAATTTATCTTTTTCCACCGACGGCATACTAATATCTTCCCGCGAGGTCTATCCTTCTCGGGGTGGCCTTCGCATCAATAAAATTAACATTGTAATCCACTTACTGCTACCCAACAAAAAATTACAAGCAAAAATGCTGTTTCGTTTTTTAAAGATTTATAGGGGAGGCGTGAATGTGAGTAGATCTACTATAGATTGTGATGTAAAAATGGTAATTATGATTGACTGTACTGAACGATGCAAACCGCAAACGTAAATGACATATGCACATACAATACTCTTATATAGATAACAGAATGGCAACAAAAGGAATCCTTTGGCAGATGGCTGACAGTATTTACACCTATATTATTAACTTATAAAAGACGTGCACGAAAGGATCCATTATATTATTTACACATGTAGTAAAAAGTTTGAAACTGGTGGCTTGGGAGAGATCGCTTAAGTGGAAAGGTCACCCAACGTTTTCCCAAGAAAGTACTGTAAGTATGTATTACTGTGATTATTGTTTATTTTGGTGAATAATATACATATAATAACTTTCTATTTCATAACTATTTGTTAATGTATCTGGCATATATGAGATGGATATAAACAATTTATATATACATATGCTCCTATGCTATTTTAGCATTAAAAGTGGTTCAATCGAAAAGCGTTGTGAACATTAATATGTTTTACATTCTACATAACAGCCAACTAAAATACACCATTTTAATAATTCCATCAAGACTATATCTTGTCTAGGCAGACGTCGTCCTGCCCGGAAAAGTTTCAATAGATATGCCGACAACAGCGCACCCACCAGGTCCGATTGTGAACCAACTCAGAAACCTTCTTTGGGTCATGCACAACAACTTTGCTAAACATCATTACATGATCAAATGTATAGTTTACGATTCTATAAAGGACATACAGGCAAACGTTCATTTTTATAAAAAAGAAGAAGATGTAGTACTGTACCAAAGTAAACTGGATAAATAAGACTTAAACTTCGAAGGTCAATAATTTAGAAACATACATTTTGCATCATCTTAATACTGAGAAGCTATAATAAAGAAGCATAATTTCAATCAAGAACACGTTAAAGGTATCTTTGATGTTTTGAACTAACAATCACGACCTTACAAGTCTGACTTATGAAGCCTAATTAATGTATTAATTTTGTAGATAACTGGTAATACCTAGTTTGTAGTATAATAGATATTACTTAACACCTAAATCTTCTTAGACACTATTTCAAAGCAATATTACAAATGAATTTAGTGGATTATTGAGTCTATCATATTCATATTAATGATCTATAAGCCTGCTTCAAAGTAAACTATGAAGTTAAGTGAATTTATTGTATTTATCAATACATCTTATATTAATTAATCCATCTATATTTTAACTAAATAATTGGAATTTACACGATTTTTTTATACTGTATGGATTCGCGTGTGACAGACATTGCATCTTGTATCAGGTGGAAATACAGTCTAAGTTGGAGCGCACACCTAGAAGAAACTTGATCACGCGAGACTTGAAGACACCTAAATTGTATGTTTCAGGAAAGACAGGCGACGAAAAAAATTCCACTCCTTGGTATATTTATTACGAAAAGGAAACGTAGGGTTTCGTCCGGTTGCTTAGTATATCGGTGGCGTGAGTTCATCCGTTTGCTTGTCTGGTGGTAAAAGAGTAAGGCAGGAATTAATTCATGCAATCCGCGGCATACTCGCTGATCTGATTTTGCCTTGACTCCTATCAACTTATCACTTACCTACTTCCTAGATCTTAATTCAATTGATTTGAGTGTCTCGGGCTGATATTTGAGATGGATCATCCCAAACATGAAATGTGCTCATGCATTGCTCCCTGAGAGACCATGCTTGGTAAATATTTAGCAACTGAAGTAGGTACTGTCTTACCTTTAATAGTTAGCCCTAGCTTTTTGACAGACAGCTGAGCAAAACTCTATACATGAGCCAAAATTAAGAGTTTAGGCTAACGAAACACCAAGAAGCTGAATATGGTTATTTATCTTGGATACACATCGGACCTTGTTTATTTGTCTTAAAATGGCATAAGTATACACTATCCCACAATCTATGCATTTTTGTGGTATACTTCAACTGAGAAACTATCACACCTTCAGATTTGGGCTTTGACATAATAATTTAAATTTATTTTAAGATGTGTTGTTATCTTATCATAAAATAATTATTTTATAGACATTAAAAAAATAGAATATACAACAATTTTTATTAATATGAATTTTATTGTATCCCTAACATTTTATGTCAAAAATTATAAAACCAAAAAGACATGTGTAATAACAACTGGGCTATTATTACTACTAATGCCATCTGTTCCAAAACTAAAGGACCTAATATTCTTGTAAACAGAATGTAGGTTATTCGCTAACCTAATAAGCCAGATTTTTTTATTTAAGCATAAATAAATAATCAGTAATTAATTAATTATTACTAGGTAGAAAACTTTGCGATCCTACCTTAAGTATCGCTTTTTGCTAATAAATTAATATGTCAAAAAGTTAAAAGTTTTGATCATATAAAGTGCATTTTGGATCCCAAAATTGGACATTGTATAGATCTAATGTGAAATGCAATAATGTAGGAAGTTTGCTAATGAGTTTCACCTCAGTTGAGACCACAAATTGGATTATAATGTTAATATCATGATTCGGTTGGGACGCTGCTGTGGCACTGCAGGGAACAATTTTGGCTTTAGTCGTATGGCCACGAAATATGGAAGACTTCAACATAACATGCCAAGCAAAATACTTACTTAATACTAATATATTAAATATATTTATGAATACTTCTCTTAACCAAATATCATCTTTGTATGATACGCAAGGAAGTTTTAGGATATATGTATGTACAGGTTATTGTGTAATTCTACATCAAAATAAATAAATGCCCGACTCATCTGCAATTTTGTAAAGTGGGAGAAAACAAACTTGCTAGAAGATTATTAATGTGATTTGGAGTTATTTTTATAAGTTCTTAACGAGCTTATAAAGTTCTTATAATAATTACAAATAAGTATAAGGAGGTAATTAATAAGACCATTTTATGAAAATATATAATTGTATTCTAATGTCCTGGGTATCTTAACGTTGCACAACATTTAAATTGCCCATATCCACATTTGCGTTTTTTCACATTCAGAACATTTTATTCTGATAGTACTAGGTTATAATAATAGATAGATAGATACAGAGGATTAAAAAAAACCTTACACTGTTGTAATCCATATCACTTGGCTTATAAAGATATAAAATGAAACAATGGATTCATAACACTCAGACTGAAGGAAACTTACATGGAATACAAGTATATTATTTCTGAGAAGAGGTCTAATCCTCAAATGTTGGCGACTACCGTACTATGTAAATCTTAGCAATTTTACATATGTATATAAAAAAGTCTCTATATTTGGTTGCATTATTTTTGTGTAATTAATTATTTATTACATTCCGCAAATTTAGATTGTTCCAAGTGCATTTAAATTACGTTAAAAAACAGTTTCTTACGTTTCATGCAAACCGCTTGTCGCTTCCGAAAACGCTGGATGCGTATGCACAAAGTTCATAGCCAAACCGTAAGGGTGGCTTGGCGTCTATTATCGTCATTTCAATAAGAAATAAATTACGATTTCTTATTACGTTTTCCATTATACGAGGAAATTTATGAAATTTAATTCAACGGTGCGTATTATAAGAGATTTTAATGAAAATCTTCATCTATTATTTTGCCTTGTAAAAATGTCATGTGGCACGACAAAAGATTTAGATTTGATTTATTAAGCTTTCCCCGCTGCTCTGCCTGTGTAATATTTGATGCTGAATCTCCAGGAAACTTAATTTCAAAGGATAAATAATATTTTATATCCTTCCCTGGTTTATCAGGTAAATTTCTTATATGAACAAATTTTATTATAATCAAGCTATAGGTACCTAAATCCACAATGAAGTAGCAAATGTACATAAAATAATGAAAATAAACAATTCCATTGTACATTATATTGCTACACCAAAAATAAATGAGGCAAGTACGTGCCAATTCATTCAAGTATGGAGGATTTCGTGGGTGGGTAACATATTTATTACACTGGAGTGTAATTTTTTCGTCAGACGCATAGAGGAAGCATTTGGACCAAAATATCCAACCAAAACCCTCAGCGGATATTAATTAAATAGTTCTTTTTCGTAGAAGGTATATTTGCAGCTCTACAAGGTTTTCATGTAGAGCGGTAATGTTTGTTTTGAGTTGATTATGGGATTATTACTATTGATATATATTAATTACAAAATATCACAAACAAAGTTTTCATGTTTTTCATTTCATGTTTTCATTTTTTCATACGACACACCTTCCATGATCAAATTGATCATGTATTAGCAGAAGGTGATGTCAGGAGCCTTAAGAACAGACGAGCGTGCATGACAAGAGCTATGAATGTCAAAGAAGCAAGTGAGGTGTGTAAGAATGGGCCTGTGTGGCGCTCTGTTGTTCGTGCCTACCCCGCAAGGGACCTGGCGTGAAGTTATGTATGTATGTATGTACAATGTTTTCACTTATTTGGGAAACAATACTTGGATATTTATTGATTTAAATAAAATAGTCATATAAATAATTAATTTTAACAGCATTCACTGAGAAATGCGTTTTCAACTTTTAGTTACATGTAAATTTCAACGTTTTCGCAATTAGTGAGAAGACTTAAAAATAAAATTAGCTAGTTGAAAGCAGATTATTAAAAATAACGTTCACATAATGTAAAATAGCTGCTAGAGTCCATGCGGAAAATTGCAACGTTGGCTTATTAAAGCATAATGCTGATGGAATTTCGTTGTCGAAGGTCATTCTGTTCGCCGTGGTCGCTATCCACATGCAGCTAACCAAAACATTCTCGTGCTAACCTGCAAAATTAATTAATTACTTTGTAGAACACTAAAATATGCTAAAATGTACATACATAGCACTAATGTCTACGTGCATAATACGTGAAAATTGTTTTCATTTCACATATTCTATAAGTACGCTTGGAGTTGCCTTGTCACAGGGGTGAACGCAGAATTTTTCGTCGCTGGGAAACAATTCCCTGGTTTTAAAAAAACGATATGAACATAGGTAATGCACTTGATACATTATATGAAAAAAATGAAGTTGTGTATATGTTATAGTTAAACATCGAGGCTCTGGCGCTCCTAGGTTTGAATAGCTAAACATCAAGTCTGACATAGTCTTAGTCAAAGTCCAAATAAAGGAAGTTTTCTGTCTTTGAATAACGAATTTTTGTCTAACCTAGGAAAGGCTCATGTATACAATGCTAAGAAACATATTGTATTTATATATATTGTTATATCAGGTACTTGATAAATCTTTTCGGATTTTTCATAATCTTTGTAATAAATTTTACATTACAGGATTGCTAAAATGTGACGAGTATGTTGTTGGTTCGACAGTATAAAAGGAGGTGAAATTGCCTAAAACGGGACACGGAACCGAATAGATGCTGGAGAGCCTTCGGCACCGGCCTCCTCACACAACGTAAAACCCACCAATCACTCACCTATTAAAGATACAAGTAACCATGCAAGGCTAGCTTAGGCGTGTTACTGGAGAGTTTTTCCGCCGCTTCTTCCTTACCAGCAATAACACGTTGGTAAATGGTAGTAAAACTAGACGGACGGTCTCCGCCAGCGGAGTAGATTACTCCTCTCCATTTGAATCACTTCAGCCTGTTGGCTTAGCTCATTCCGCCTTTTACGGCTTCCCGAAAGAGTCGTCCCCCGCAGCGGTTGAGCTGAAATCGAACCTCACAGGAGTTGCCTCCTCGGGCGCGCTGATTCCGGGCTGAATACCTCCGCTCCCACAGAGTCGGGAAGACCACCAGGCTGGAAAGCTCTGTTCACTATAATCAAGCGGTAGTTATTGTGACTGCTGGTAGTGGATGGATAATACGAAGGTTAGTTATATAAGATTCTAGTTATGTTATTTTATTTATTTAGGATAATAAACAGATATACACTAAGTTACAAAATAAAAAAATGTTTGCGTGGAAAGTTTTCATGTTCTATTAAATAAAGAATGAAATTACGACCTTTTTGGTTTAACTTGCTTTTGATAAAAATATCTGACTTGAACTAAAATGTCCATGGGATATCTGTTGATGTTGTGAAATGGATAAAGTGATTTGCTTATCTAGTATTAAACATTAAATATTGGTGTATATAAATATTTATAGTACCCAATGTAAAATCTAAGAGATGAGACTCATGCTCCAACTTCTTTTACAGCAAACTGTTAAATCGAGGCATAAATTGTAATAAAAAAATATCAACAATTTTGTAACATCATTTATTATTTATAAATTACTTTTCACTAAATTATTATTTAATTTACATAAATTAGAGCTAAATATTTACTATGATCAATGACAACAATAACAGGCTAGTAGGCCACAGCCAAAAAAAAATTACTTGATGTTTCATAGATGACGTGTTTCATTACTTCATAAAATTTAGATATGAACTAACGCCTGATTTCATAGAGAAGTAGTTGTTTGATTCATTTATCAGTTTTGATTTACTTTTTTCATATTCGAAATGAAAAACAGTGTTAACTTCTGCTGAAATGCCTATTTAGTCAATAATATTAACATTTATTATAACTTATTTCTGATTCTGATCATCAATCAATCACAAATTAAGAAATCACGGGGAAAGATCCAAATGATTTCTGGATAGAATCAATCTTCAATCACTACATTTTAAAATTTTATAATTTTGATATTTAATTCATAAGTCAAACTGAATTTAGAGACCCATCTCCGTAATTTTCTAAACAATGAATGGAATTTATCTAAAAAAACATGTTTTTGTTAGATCGGAAAAAGTGTTATCTTCCAGTCAGTTGTCAATCAAGCTGTTCATAAAAAGGCCCAAAAACATTTTATAAACACCTCAAATAAACATGTGGCAGAAGTTTATTTAGCCATAAATTCGCACAGGAAAACAATGCTTGTCAGTTGAATTTTATCCGCAGTGCACTTGACAAGGGGATTATCTAGTAGGTACCTTTTTTAAAATTCACATTTTTCCTCCAAAACAAGTTAAAACAACTTTTACAGGCGATACGTCAGTCACAATGAACCTTTTTTAATTATTCAGATATTTCAGTTACATGTTATCTTTTCAGTAACAGTTTGATAAATATTTCCTAGGCATGACAATCTTTCAATAAAAACCTGATTCATGACACCCGCTACAATCATAATTCTTGTTTTTATAGAGACAATCACAATTAACAAACTGTCAAACAACGTATTATTATTTAGATATGTGGCGAAACAAACCTTTTCGCCCACTGCCTGGCAGGCGATATTTTATAATGAATTGATGAATTGTCAAGTGTGATGTGACATAAGACACAGAGGAAAAAGTCGTCTTCAAAATGTATATATTTTCATCCCTTTAAATCTCATTATATATTTAATTTTATCTCTTTCGGATATGTAAATATTATGTACGAAATTACATATTTTATAAATGAACGGGTATTTATTTCTTCAACGACCCGTCAGATACATTATTTAGCCGTATCAGCCGTGATATTTTATTGGCTAAGTAATGTAGGAATAATAATGTTGATCAATTGACTATAGTAGTACGATCATACTATACATTCACTTTCCCTACCATCGGTAGAATTTTGACATTATTTGTATGCAGCTTATGTCCAATTGCAACCGATAGAAAACAAGTGAACAGTCGGTAAGATTTAGGATACGGCCTAGTTGTAGTAATACTTAGAATGTCGCTAAACAAAGGGGTTTTAGTGATATCTGAGAAAGTGACATCGCACAAAACCTTAATGAGGAAAGCCCATACTCCATAGTGTATTAGGCCCCAGGCGGACATAAAAATTACAATAAAAATTGAGTTCTTTTAAATCTTAATGGTATTAGATATCTAAAAATCATGTTCATATTGACACCACTATTGTAGATACATTTAAAAAACACAACTTTTTTTAGGTTATTTTTCTATATGAAAATGTTTTGCTACAACTGTGAGACAATAATAATTCAAAAAATTCCATTTCTTTCCCTTACGAAAGCAGCCGTTATCCTTGATTCCAGAGCGAAGTTGTCGTTGAAGGATAGCAAAGCCAGGTTGCAGTAGAAGAAGTCGAAGAAAGATCAATACACATTCAAATCGCGCGTAAACAACAAGCGAATTGTTAGTTAGCCTCTCAGGATGACATAATGACATGTCCGATTCAATTCAGTGTTGCCACTACCAAGGAATAATAAAAGTCGATTATTCTTTTACCTAATTAAAATATTATTATTATATTCCTTTTTTTAACAGTACACGTTAGTTTCATGTTTCGTTTTAGTTGTTTTGTAATAAGAACCACGTAAAAGTCCCGTAAGTGTGTCGTTGATGTTAATGCATATTTTGTTTATAGATGGATTTCGGTCAATCGATTAATCATAATACCAATGTGAGTTTGATACTGGCAATTTTTTGCCACAACTTCCTGGTTTTTTATTAAACTTGCTTTTTTTTATCGAATTGTGATCTATTGCAGTAGCGCCGATTTCAATGTAGGTAAATACATATTCTTTAATAACAAAAATTATGTATGTAGTATTTTTTCTGTAGTCAATTGTTCATACTTCTGTTTAAAAATAATCCCAGAACCATTGTTCATTTTTAACAATAATAATAGACATTATTCTTTTAAACCAATTCTTATACAATTCTTTATAATATTCTGCGCAATTAACACCAATCTATTTTCGGAGAAAAACTGTTTGTAAGAATAATATAAAAATTATTTAAAAGTAGGTATTATCCGAAATAAGAATAAATATTAAGGAATAGTAAAGCCGTTAATTTTGTACCTTGGAAAATTTTCACATTTTGTTATATACTGATTACCATTTGTGCGTATCTACCTTTCAAACAAAATTTAAACATTTTAAACCTGTCAATATTATTTTTCATATCAATTATTGTGATCAAACAAATTTATTTCCACATTCATATGGCAGTCGTCGTAACCCAATCGTTATCCACAGCTGGACTTTGTCCCCCCAAGATTGCACCACCTATCCTGGTCCTGCGCTTGCCTTATCCAGCCCCCATCAGGGGCCGTGCGCAGATCGTCGCTCCATTAGGCTGGAGGACGTTTAATACTCGTTTGCTGAGGCGCGGTCTACATCACTTCAAGACTGCTCCATCGGCCATCAGTCTTGCAACAAGTGTGGCTGGACCATTGTCACTTCAAATTGCTTATTTCGCGAGATATTTCGGTAAAGTTTATATTGCAGTCGATAGCTATGATTTCAAGATACGGAACACATTTGTTAAAAATAATGTCCCTTTTTAGCGTTAAATAAATATGTGCCAACTATTAAAGTAATTAAAACTGCAATTTTAATTCACTTTTAAACTGAAATGAGTGCAGTCTTGTTCCATTTACAAATTAAAAACGTACTGCATGTACAAACGAATAAAGTTATTAAGTTAGTACCTAGTCGCGAGAGAAAAAGTTTTATAGCGTACAACAGAAGTTTGTAAATGGAAGCCAAAAAACATTAACAAAATATATCGTCAGCTAGTAGTGCTGCCTTGTAAATATAGTGTTGTGGCCAACTTAAATTGTATCTCATTGTATGTGGGTATTAACTGCAAATTATAAATCTCTCACGCTGTCCTGCACACGCAGAGTTTTGGATTTTTGCTGCATGTATAAAACACACAACTTTTAACATTCAAAATGTTTCATGTTTGGAATTTAAATATTTGGAAATAATAAACCTAGTATTTGCAATTCGTTGCTGTTTTTTTGTGTTTTACGAGTACATGACACCGATTTCAAAATGTTGTATAAAATAGTTTTATTTTTAGTTTGAAGTCAGTTTTGTTTTTGTTAAAAAAACAACTTTTTAGTTGCTTGAATAGCTTTAGAAATAATGTTTTAAGCGCCTGTGAAAATCGTACTTCAGGCACGCGTTTACAAGTTTTTGCCTTTCAAAAGTCTAAGCGCTCGGCGCTCTTCAAGAGGGGTTGCTCTCGATTTTGCTGGGATGCACTCATCAGATCCTAAATTAGTGACAATGGAACAACCTCAAAAGTGTACTCTTTCGAATAAAGAAAAATGACAATAAGCGGAGAAATCGCGTAACAAACATTTACTACGACGGCCTCTGTGGTTGAGGGGGCTAAGCCTTTGCCGGGTGTTGTAATACTGGTTTATAATATTTGTTCTTTTATATTTAAATATTTTTCATAGTATCATAGCAACCTTTGTTACCTGTCTCTTTACAAAATAACTCTTCAATAAAACATATATGAAGAAGACTATTTTTAATTTCAACATTTAATTTCAACACGTTATCAGCACGAAGCTCTAAAATTTAGCTTAGCTAATGTTGAAAAGTTATTAAAAATAATTTGTAAAGTTAGTGTATAACAATGCAGGCTTCTTCGAGTCTGCCTCTTACTATCAAATTATGTAGAAGGGAAGACTATTCCATATGGAAATTTAAGATGAGGAACCTGTTGCTACACGAAGACCTTTGGGAAACTGTGGAAGGATACCCAGAAGGTAACAATAGTGCCACTTCTGAATTAGCAAAATCTCGAAACGACCGTAAGGCTTTGTCAAAGATATGCTTAACACTAGATGGGCCAGCGATTACCCATGTGAGGAGTGCCACAACGGCAAAAGACGCGTGGAATGCCTTAAAACTGGCGTATGAGGATCGCGGCATGGGTCGGAGATTAGCCTTAGAGAGGAAACTCTACAGATTAAGTCTTAACGACTTTAATAACATTGAATCATACATCAATGCTGTACTGAGTACTGCCCAAGATTTGGCTGACATTGGCAAAAATATAGAGGATGCTTCAATCGCAGCTATTCTTTTAGGCGGTCTAACGGCGAAGTATGAACCCTTGATTATGGGACTGGAAAACAGTAACATCGACATTTCCTCAGAACTGGTGAAAACCAAATTGTTAAATGAGATGTCTCGAGAAATAGAGCCTGAATCCGCCTTACGTACTAGCAATAATATGCATCGCATTAAACCAAAGAAAATGAAGATTATATGCTATGATTGCAAAGAACCAGGCCATAAACGCCCAGATTGTCCACATAAGAAGGCAAAGTCAAAGACAAGAGAGTCTGCTACACTGACTGCCAAAGCTCTTAGTGGAAATGATGTACTAAGCATGGATAAATGGTTGATAGACACTGGTGCATCTAGGCATATGACTTTTAGATCAGATTGGATGGTTTCTATTAAACCGCAGAATTCTGGTAAAGTAACCATAGCTAATGGTGAAGAGATTGATTGTACTGGCGTTGGCACTATTTCCATAAATACTAAAAATAATGTATTTGATAAAATTTCAGATGTTGCATTTGTTCCCAACTTAAAAGCTAATTTAATATCTGTGAGAAAAGTAGTTGATAAGGGTTATACTGTTATTTTTGATAAGAATGGTTGTAATATTTATGATTCTAGTAATTTTTCTGTTACAGATGTACCTATTTTGCATGGTTCGATTTGTGGTGGATTATACACTTTAGATTGTAGTGTTAATATTCCCGAAAAGTTAAGCTATAATGTATTGCATAACGAAGTTATTAGCGATACACAATATCGACTTTGGCACAGGAGATTAGGTCATTTGTGTCGTTATTCAATGCAATCGCTTAAAGGTCAGGCTTTAATAAATTTTAATAAAGTAGATAAGGAACCTTGTGTAGCGTGCATTGAGGCAAAGCAGTCGCGAAAGTCATTTAAAAGTGCTTCCTTTTCAAGAGCAACAGAGCCCCTTGGTCTCATACATTCGGATCTGTGCGGGCCTATGTCTGTAAATTCTTGGCAAGGTAATAAGTACCTTTTATTATTTATTGACGATTTTTCAAGAATGATCTTTGCATATTTCATATCTTCAAAAACAGAAGTAAAAAGTAAGTTTATATCTTTCAAAGCGCTAGTAGAAAGACAAACAGGAGCTCGTATTAAAATATTACGGACCGATAATGGGACAGAATATGTAAATAGAGAAATGACTGATTACTTAAGTTCTTTAGGTATAGAGCATCAAACGACCGCGCCTTATAGTCCTCAATCTAATGGACTCGCTGAACGTACGAACAGGTCGATTATAGAAAAAGGTCATTCTCTGCTAGCTGATAGTGCTCTTTCAAAGGCATACTGGCAAGATGCTTTTGATACAGCAGTCTACTTGAAGAATAGATGTCCTCATCGTGCCCTAAAATGTAAAACACCTTATGAGAAATGGTATGGTCTTAAACCTAATTTAAATCATTTAAGAGTGTTTGGCTGTAGAGCTCTGGTCCAAATTCCTTCTTGTAATAGAAAGAAGTTGGATAGTAAAGCTGAAGAGCAGATTTTCGTCGGATATACTGAAGATGTAAATACTTATTATTTTCGTAATGTTCATTGCCCGAGAAAATTAATTAAGTCTCGTGATGTTTCTTTTTTTGAATCCTGCTTTACTGATTTAAAGAAAAAGGAAACGAAATCAGATTTTTCTGCAGATCTACCTATTCATTTTAACGTCACTACAGAGCAAGTTCCTCCTGTTATAGAAACTGTCGAAAGTGAGCAGTTGGAAGAGGCTGAAAGTGATGATCAGGTAGAAGTTTCAGAAAATGAAAATATTCAGGTCCCAGAGATGACTGTAGTGGAACCACTTGCTGAGTCAAGATATCCAGCTAGGGTAAGAAAACCACCCGATTTCCTAACTTATCAAGCTAATCACTCTTTACAAGCATATAATGAACCCGGCAGCTATATAGAAGCCGTTCGTTCCAAAGATGCTGATAAGTGGAAACAAGCGATGTTAGAAGAATACAAGTCTCTTCAGAAGTTAAAGACTTGGAAGTTGGTAGATAGACCTAACAAAAAGGCTATACCCTGTAAATGGGTGTATAAAATTAAAACGGATGCTCTTGGCAATATAATAAAATACAAGGCAAGGTTAGTGGCAAAGGGTTATAGTCAAATTGCAGGAATAGACTATGGCGAAACGTTTTCTCCAGTAGTCAGAATGTCTTCTTTGAGAACTCTGTTTGCCCTTGCTGCTGAAATGGGTTTGAAAATGCGTCATTTGGACGTAGACACTGCCTTTCTCAACGGTGACCTTGAAGAGGAGGTTTATATGGAACAACCTGAAGGCTTTTCACATAATAGTGACAGTAAGGTTTGCTTGTTACAAAAATCTTTATATGGCCTTAAACAAGCACCACGAGCCTGGAATATAAAGTTAAATCAATCTTTATCTTCCTTAGGTTTTACGAAAACTCCGTCAGAACCTTGCGTATATACGAAACTTTTTGATAAAGAATTAGTCATACTGGCTATATATGTAGATGACATTATTGTCTTCTATCAAAGAGAATTGACTTTTGACAATGTAAAATCGGATTTACAAAAATCTTTCAGTTTAAAAGATTTAGGTAAATTAAATTTTTATTTGGGTATTAATATTACTCAAGAAAATGAGCAAATTCAAATAAGTCAGAAAACTTACATAGAGAAATTATTGACTAAATTTGGAATGCTAGACTGCAAACCGGTAAGTACGCCACTACAGAACACTAAATTCGATACCAACATTGGCAGTAAAAGTGAATGTGAAAATGAGTGTTCTTGTCCGTATCAGGAACTTATAGGTTCCCTATTATTCTTAGCCGTCAATACTCGACCCGACATAGCATTTGCCACCAGTTTTCTGGGTCAATTTAGTTCCAATTATAATAAAACCCACTGGTTAGCTGCTAAAAGGGTACTACAGTATTTGAAAGGTACTATGAATCACTGTATAACTTACAGAAAAGTTGGAAAGCCGTTGTTTGGCTATACAGATGCGGATTGGGCTAATTGTGAGCGCACTAGACGCTCATATACTGGTGTATACATGTCACTGGCGGCTGGTCCGGTGTCCTGGGAGAGTAAAAAGCAACAGACCGTAGCGCTATCGTCAGCTGAAGCGGAATACATGGCCTTGACTGCAGGAGCAAAAGAGGCATGTTATCTACGAAGATTTATTTACGAAATAACAGGTAAATTGAACGTTGTTGAGATCTTCAGTGATAGTCAGTCCGCGTTAAAGCTTGCTGAGAATCCTGTCCACCACAATCGGACCAAGCACATAGATACACGATTTCATTTTATTCGTGAAAAGGTTGCTGATAATATTGTAAACCTGAACTTTGTACCCACAGAGTCAATGTGGGCTGACATATTAACTAAGCCATTAGGAAAATTTAAGCATCTCAAATGTGTGAGAAACTTAGGTTTGTCTTAATTTTTTTTTTATGGTTTTGTTGGCCCCAGTGTCTGTTTGTAATCAACAATGTTTATTTATTTTTTTAATCCTTTACACATTGCTGATTATGGGGGGTATGTTGTAATACTGGTTTATAATATTTGTTCTTTTATATTTAAATATTTTTCATAGTATCATAGCAACCTTTGTTACCTGTCTCTTTACAAAATAACTCTTCAATAAAACATATATGAAGAAGACTATTTTTAATTTCAACATTTAATTTCAACACCGGGTTCCCTCATTGCAACGCAGAGCCTCCGGGTTCGATTCCTGGTATGGTAAATTTCGGAAACATATTTACTCCGTTATTTACAATAGTCTGGGTGTCTGGCACCGGCCCCAGAGTAATCCGCTGTATATTACCCATATCACAGGCGTGACTTACTTAATTTGGGGATATAGAGTGCGTGTGTTTGTCTGCCGATTTATTATTATAAAAAAGTACAGTCGAATTAATAACCTTCTTTTGGAAGTCGGATCCAAGTATCTCAAAAACATAGCGATCTGAATATTACATAACATTCAGTGTATTGCCGACATGATAAAACAATATCGATGTACCTACTCTAATTTCGTTTGATGTAACAAGTTTTTGATAAGAAAATACTTTCGAAAGGTCACGGGCCTGACGCACAGAGGCGTTAAATTGAATCTAGTTCAGTGATTTTGCTTTTTCTCTTTCAATAATAAAGGTGGAACAGTGAAATATTTGTTATGAAATAATTAGGGTACGGCCATGAAAATGTTACAAAAAAGGGCCTTTTCGAGGAAATTACCCGAATAATATCTTTAACAGAGGACTTGTTTCGTGGACCTTTAGGCCTATCAAAACAAGAGGTCGTTCGAAAACAATATTTAGCTAATGGCATCGTCACAAATGAAGGCCAGATTAGCAGAACTGATAAGATTTGTTAGAAAATCAAGTTCCATTACTACAATTTTAACGTGTGGCCAAACATGGTAGAATCATCAGGATACTGTAAATAGTGTTCCCTCTTGCTTAAGCACTTTTATGGGATGTAATTGGAATAACACATTAGTGGATTACAACGATAAGTCATGATCATGAAAATTTGATTTATTTCATAACTCAAACATAATAACATACATACATATATAACTTCACGCCACGTCCCTTGCATAATAAATCTACGTTATAACGGTTTTAAGCATAGTATTTTATTTGATTATCATTCCGACATATCGGCCACTTTTCACTAATGGTGATGAATGTTAAACTTATTATTTAGCTTTTATCTAATATTCATGTGAGAATCTGAACACACCCTCAACAAAGCTTATAACAGTTTTGGAACAATAACAAACATTTTTGTATGAGTTTCCTCAACATTCAACAAATATTTTTTAAACGAAAACTGTTCATACATACCTAGAAGAAATTAGGTATTCATTTTACTTTATATATTAACTAATGTATATAATCTTTTCACTTGCCTCAGCCCCTGATATTGTCTAAAGCAAGCAATAGTGCAATATAGTTTGTTTATGTGGGTTTCTGTCTGGCCGATCCAGTCCGAAACTCGCTAAGCCCTCGACTTTGTTGCGATGTTTGAGTGGTATCAATTTGCATGCACTCCACTGGAGGGCGTTCTGAGTATTGTCCCTTTGAAACAATCGGTTTTGCCTCTTGCCTTTATTGCATTATACTATTTGAATATGAATTACCATTTTGATGAAGCCGAATTTCGTTATTAAAGTTGGTTCTTTTTTATTTTCTTTATTAAGGACTATTGTGTCACTAAAATATGTCTAATAATGTCTATAGATGTTTATAACTTCTTGAAGCATATTTTATATTTCTTTATTTGTAGTTTAAGAGAGGTTATATAGTGTAAGGTCTCTACAGTCACATCTTCTCACATCGTTTCTACTTAAAATATAGGCACTGCAATAAGAAAGAAAAGAATAAAGAAACTTATTTATAGGTAGCTTTTTACTCAATAAGCTTATTCACAGTACAATAATCGTTTGGTTATGAGACTTGCCTTCAAAAATAGTCAAAGATATTTAATTTATTTAAATATGCTCCCTAATGAGAGTGACAGATTTATGTTTCATTATTGTTATTCCGACGTTTCGGCCACTTTTCAGTTGCCGTGACCACGGAAGACAAATATTGTTTGCTGAAGATCTTTTACGCCGCTTCTACTCTTCAAGCTAAAGCTAAGCTAAATTAGATAAAGCTCCCATAGAGTTAATAATAAGCATAAACAAAATTAAAACTAAATGAAAAAGTAGCCGGTAGGCTAAATAAAGTTTTAACAAAACTCATTAACACTTGACGTCCATGTCTTCTGTGACCCCGGCTACTGTAAAGTGGCCGAAACATCGGAATAGTGAAAACCAAATAAATTACCGGGCTTAAAACCGTTAAAACGTATTTTATTATGAATACTTGTCGTGAAAACCATATTTATAATAAACTAAACTGTATTTAAAATACTATATTTATGCTGAAAAAAAAATCGGAAATAAAATAATGAGTAAAACAATACATTTTTGGTGGTGAAAGTAAATTTATTAAGAAATCTTCTAATAGACACAACAGATTGATATGTAGGTATAATTTGCCAATTCGTTTTGAAGTGGCGAATTAATGCATTTATAGTCACTACGTAAGGCTTTTAAGGCACAGCAAATGCAAAAGAGGAATAGGGTTTTCTTATCTTTACTAAGCCCGAGATCTCAGGCCTTTAGGCGCGTCTAGGGAGAGACCTTTGTTCAGTATTTGATAAATGTCACTGATTATCACAGTTACGAAGAAATACACCCGAATTTATTTCCATAATGAAAAATGTTGTCCGTGACCGTAATATCCCGGACTGAATAACTCTAACCCGCTTATCCCAGGGTCGTCGTGAGAGTCTAAAAATTCAAATCACGCGCTGGAGATACATAGATTGAGCAGTTAGATTTTGAAAGCGCAAAACATACATACGTTAAATGAAATAGTCGAGATAGGTGCTAAGATAAAAAAATCATCGTATTTCAGTGAACATATGACAAAAAAAAATATTTTCTTTTAAGGGCTACTTTTAAGGGTTTTTTACGAAATGGGCTGGCCATTTCGTAAAAAACAGAATCCTAAAACAATTGTCATGTTCATCTGTCCCGCTGTCTTTGGAAAAAAATGGAGATGATAAAAATTAAATATAATTTCAACTAAACTTGATTTGGAAAAGGACCCGTTGAGTATTGTTATAAAAAATATAGGATGATCCAAATAATTTTTCAGATAACGCAGTCAAATGACAGAAACGGACGTCTGTCAGCTTTATGGACCTTTTCAATTTGAGTAGATTAACACTCATTTGCCCTATTATTCAAGTATGTATTTGCACGGTTCGTGTATCACAGTCCTTGACTGTGGTTTTGGGTCAGGTATATTGGGTGCTGAATCAACGGTGACCACCATCATCCACCTTCTCAAGTCTGAAGATAAATTCTCAATGTGAGGTTCAAATTCAAATTCAAAAGTTTCTATTCAAAATAAGTTCTACTGGAGGACATTTTTTGAAGGTCATACATATAGTTTAAAATTCAATTTTACTTCCTAGTCTATGTAAACAACTTTGCTGTTAAGGAGAAGAAGCGGCTAGTGTCTAACTAAAAATTGTTTTTCTTCATATTTCTTGTTCTATTTATATTTCAAGTTTTTTTTAAAGTTTTATACAGAACTATCTTCCTGAATGACCTTTGAAGAATTAATCGAATTGTAGCAAACAGTGCATACTCAATAAGACAGAGACACAATAAAAAGGTAGAAAAATATTATAATAGTTATTATTATAAAGACATGACGTACTACTTTTTTTTGCAAGATATCTCCATATATTCCTTACAAGTATGGCATGATAATAACATTATACTCGTAAAAAACACACTATAAGAGGTTGGAGCGAGCTGCTATGTAAATGAAGTTTTGTCATTTAAGTTTTCTTCAATATTGTAGTATCCCTTTTTAAGCAAGATACTTTTTATCTAGTTAGTTAGTGTATCAAGCGGGTGTCAGGTACCAAAATCTTCTAAATGAGTACAAAAACATGTATTAAAACTTCTTCCGTATTTCAGTGTATATGGATAGTCGTTTATTAAGACAGTGTCTCCATTTTAGGAAATTTGAACATAACTGGCTGTGTGGAAATATTTAGGGAACTGCCTTAATGACGGCCTCGTGTGCCTAGTAGGGTTCTCGTCGTAATTATTATTTTAATCTGTCGCTGTATAATACGGTGAATGTTTGCCAAATGTTTGCTTTTAGTAAAGGGGTTGAACTTTATGTAGTGTGTTGGTCATTAAAATTTTCTAATTATAGTAGGTATGCACGTTGTTTGGTGCAATGAACTTGCGCGATTCTATTAAAGCCAGATGCTGAGAATGTTTCCCAAATTAATAGAGCGAATTATAAAATGAAAAGCTTACTTAGATTTTTATTTAAGTATAATAGGCATTTAGTTTCTCTGTTTGTTTGCGAATTAGTGTAATTTGTTTATTTTATTAATTGAATGGATCGTTTTACTTGACTTCTCTGGCGTGAAGTTCTCTTCCTTACTCCGAGAGTATTCTTGCATTTTCCGTTACTATAATAAATTCATAGCTAAGGGTCATGAAAAAAACAAAAGACGTAAAAAGCGAGGAAACGTAGCCACCCTTCTGGGCACCTTACCCATAGAAGACGGTGATCTGGGCTCAGTATTCTACTTATAGTATTGAGGGACTATGGGTAGAATACAATACAAATAAGTTACGCTTTCTTACATTGTATTCAATAGTATGTAATTTTATAATTGTCTCAAATGTATGTACCATGTTTTAAGAAAATAAATTTGAAAGACGTAATTTATAAACATCCAATTATACTTTTTTAACCGACTCTATACCCATGTATCCATCATACCCCTAGTGGTAGTGTTATATGTCTCCTACATCTTTTATCTCATATGTCCTGAAGCTTTACTTTTTGTATCTTGCACATGCTTTTCTGTTCATTTTTTTTTTTATACCTTCTTATTGTGTAAGTCCTCTTTTCATATCCGAGTTTACTTGTATAACATCACAAGATTAACCGCTATTTTCTATTAGATATGGAATGAAATATTTGGAATTATATATGTATTTATCCTGTATTACCTTATACATTTATACTAGCTGACCCGTGCCCACTTCGTTGGGTGCTACTCGAGATAGCCAACATATAATTACCATGAGAACAACACTCCTTCCCGTGCCCACTTTGCTAGGCGCTACTAGAGGTAAACTAACATCCAACATATAATTACTATAACAACGGTTATAGCACAGGCTGCCTAGGCAATGATTAACACATCAACGGTTATCATAGCAATGTTTACCATAGCAATGATGGTATCATTAAATTTTTTAATAGTAGATAGAATTTATTATAAACAGGATTTTCTAAAATTCGTTCTTTGTACGCATCCAAGTTAGGAAAGCAGCACCTATACAAAAAGTAAAGTCGATTTCAACTTACCGACCTTTCAGTTAAAAAAAATGCAAAAAAAATCCCAGTATAAATTTAAATATATACTATGTTCTAATTTGGAAACAAATCCAGCAAATGGAAAATCAGTTAAATAGTTTCGGAATATATTACACATAATAGTGAAAAAAAATTATGACAGTAAGAAATTTGCCATACTGTGCAAATATATGAAAACAGAAAAAAAGTTTGGTTACATTACTAAAGCATTATGTATTTATGTGTGTACCTCCATAAATATAGTTATATAATAAAAATATTCGGTATATTCTATCACTGTAAGAATAACCTGATAAAGATACATAGGTAAATATATCTTGAGTCAACAAGATCATTCCGTTGAGAGATGAGCCATTATTGTCTTTATGACACATATACATTATTTTATGACATTACCTGTGTTCAAAGATACCTGTTGCTAATATTTTATTAGCTGTATATTATATGCCAAGGTATGGCAGACATTAGTGTTACGTGTTTAATTGAATCTGAAGTCAGGTCGCAAATAGACAATGTTACTAATAAAAAATTTGAAAATGACGCCGGTGAAATACTTTAGTAATTAGTTTTAAATAATTTAATTTTTAATGTAATTGTTTTGATTGTAGATGTTAATTATATGTATTTCTGAAACAAAAGGAACTATTAACAAAATTATACTGTGAAAATTAAGGAACAAAGCAGACATTAGTAACAGCTTTGACAAAGGTTATGAAGCAGTATACCACGAATAAGCTTCACATTGGCTAATCTGTAAGGGCTTCGCCTTATGTAGATCACTTGAGTGGTACATACAAATCTCTGTCACGTAAATTGTCTTACCTTTTCTGCAATTAAAATTACCCCTCGAAATTTTGTCACATTAAGACTGCTAAAATAAGCGAAATTACGAAAAAAATACTTTCATGACTGTTACTATAGGTTTTTTTTATTAAAGAGTTAGAATGAAGAATTTTAGTGAATCTGTAGTGGATCATTTAGAAGCCAATAGATGCCGCTGTGCATTAATTTATTTCGCAAACCATTCCTGACATGTCCAAAGAATATATACAAATTCCCAATAGTATTAGTCGAACATATGTAAGGCTTGCGAAGTATAACAATATCCTTGGCGGAATACCTGCCTTTTAAGACGGAGGATTATTCCATCTCGCTCCTTCATCTAGGATCATTCCTAAAAATCCAATTCCACAGTACTCCAAATTATTATTCGTAGACACAATATTGAAAACCTTTAGATACACGAGCGAAGTGGTTAAAGATGTTGAGGATGATACTTAGCTGCCGACTCTGTCTTCCAGCAGTGCAGTGGTCGAAGAAAGACGATGGCACACATATGAATAGTTCTCTCTAGTATAAACATATATATATAATATTAGTTACTTTTATATGTTAGAAAACGTTAATAGATACGTACTTTAGTAATAGTACCTAAATCTCCCCATAAAAGACTACTACTAGAACTTATTTTTTGGAACATTATATACACCCATTTTTGACATATATAATATACATGGTATTTACTGTAAAATCAGCTTCATAGAAGTAAAATTACTAAATGTTGTATGAAAAAGAAAAATAATTCAATATATAAAAGAATAACTAGTACCAAAAAGATATTAGTTGAAATATGAAAACCGTTTCAAATTTTCGCCAGTGACCAGTAACCCCAGTGCACCGTCGAGAGTGGAATGCAATCTGCGGTAGAATTCTCCATGGCAGAATTACATTTTAGTAACCCAGACATGTGCATAAATATGGGATAGCCATAGTTTTAGAAGGTATTTGAAAATATTTTTCTACTATTTCAGGTCGTTAATTTATATATTGCTTTAAAATATAAAATATGACTACAACCTTTTATTCCACATCATTATTTTGAAATGTTGATATTGTTTTTGTCCATTCTAATTTATGTTAGTCTTCAGTTAAGAGATAATTGTCCGTTCTTTACAGAAATTAATATTTCAACACGTACCTACTACTCATGTTTGACAAAATAAATAACTAGGTTATTAGCTAGTTTAACAATTTGATAAAAATCGATAAAAAAAACCATTACGTTTCCATAGACTTAGAAAGCTGTCAAAATTGATACAATATCAAGCACAGGCATTGCATAACTCAATCGTTATGCAATGTTCCATCTCAAAAGTTGTATTGGCTGTTCTATACAAAATTCATTTGACTGGTTGTTACGATTCCCTATAATAACTGCTCACTAGTTTATATCCATTCAATAGCAGTCTTTCCTAGTCAAAACTAGTCGAGGATGACTAAATTTTAATTATTATAATGTTGGTTGTAGTTAATTAAGGAATTATTTTTGCTGTTATTTCTGTAAGTGACGAAAAACAGCGGTACTCAGATTTGAACATCAATATAACAAGAAACCCCCTAATACTTTACTTATTGATAGGTGTGATATGCGTCAGACATAAATCTCCGTAAAATACGAGTGTTAGCCAAAGTGCACCTAGTGCCGGTGCGTCCTGGTGCAGCCCTAACCGAGCCGGAAACCGGTAGCTCGCTTTGCTGTAAACGATTTGTCATTTTTATACGTATACTTTAGCTAAGCGTGGAGCGAGCCCACAATAATTTGATTGATTAAGGTTCGTATTGAATAATAACACACAAGAAAAGCAATACAAGAAACTAGTATTAAGAAGACTTCAGCCAACGTGACTACGTGTCTGTGAAACCAGTACTTAACCAGTACCGTACTTAATCATCGTCTTGAATATACCTGTTGCGGCCCTATAGCAAATAAATACAGTCAACTTGTCAAGTGTCATTAGGCAATATCTGAACCTAACGAGATAAAACTAATATAAACGAGAACTAAGCGGTATCTAAGCCATAAAAAATTAATGATTAGTTTTACGGTATACTGTATGTGTTTATGTTGCTTAATCAAAAAGAATGTAATTACAATTATTGCAGATCAGCAACAACCCACTGATAACAATTAATTGCAACACAGGTGCTACGAATGCCTGCTGCTCTTTAGGAGCTGAACCTGTCACTAATGCGGAACACAACTCAATTGTTATGCGACATACTCTATAATTATAATTATTTATTCATGTTTTCTATCATAAAATACCTAAATAAATATATTCCCAATTGTAAAGACTATGTTTTTATTAGTATTTAATTCATAATGAGTTCGTACTTCGTATAAAGCAAGCCACAAATCAAATAACAGGTTAATTAAGAATTCTCTAACTTTTTCATTTAAATGATTTATTGCTTCAAACCACTGAAAGTTAATTTGCGAAAAGTTAATTGGGAGAATAAACGGTTAATTAACTTGCGTTTATTTCTGTTAAATGAAATTCTGTCATAAACGTAAAACCGTATATTTAAAGTAGTAGTGGTTTAGTTCTTAATTCACGTCTTATTCTAATAGTGTGGGTTTGAACCATGAAAAGAGCATGCTAAGATAGTTTTAGACACTAAGGGCCTTACTTATAATAATCTCGTTAAGAAAGGATTAGCCATCTCTTAAATAAGAGACTCTTAAGCCCCTAATCAATGGTTGTTTCAAATAAAACTTGCCATCTTGCCTCTTAGCAGTCGCTTAAACCATCTCTCGATGTTGGTTATTTTTGACAGTTTGACTTTACCACCACCTCTTATCCTTAAGAGGAGTTTATGGGTAAGATTTTCGTTAATCAGTTGCTGAACAGTTTCTTAAATTTTAACAAATGATTATAAGTAAGGCTATAACTCTCCATTCTACTAAAAATGTGGAAGCATGAGGTAGTAGAGGTTTCATCGGCTAATAATATAATACCTTTAATTATACGCTGTTAAATGAAATAAAACATGAAAATGAAGAATTATGTTTGATAAAAGTGAATCAAATAATATTCATAAAAAGAAATAGGCATTTTATTTGAATATATTACGCCTTCAAATAGGTATTACCATGAAAAATAATATTCTTTTTTGGTATTACGTTAAAAAGACGTTTAAATGTGTCAATCTAAAACAAATTTTTAATAAAATAAAATAATTGTATTTCGTGGAATCTTAATTTGTTAGATATTATTCGTTATGACTAGAGACATACTATGTCGCAGGGTGCGAAGCTGAAATTATTATAAAATTCATTTATAAATATTCACTCTTCAAGTTGAAACTTGCCTGGTTGGAGCGAACTGCTTTGACTTACAAATGAGTAGGTAACACCTATCCAAACACTCAGAGGAATTAAACGATCAGCTTTAAGCTTTACGCCCACACGCCCAAGTATTTTTGCATCAACATTACATTAATTACGAAATGAATTGATTATATAATATCGTTATTGCAATTATTTTACTTTGGATGAATTCTAAATACCACACTCAAAGTTGGAATGGATATTCAACTTAAGAACCGTCGCCAATTGAATTTACATACATACATACATAACTTCACGCCAGGTCCCTTGCGGGGAAGGTACGAACAACAGAGCGCCACACAGGCCCATTCTTACACACCTCACTTGCTTCTTTGACATTCATAGCTCTTTTCATGCACGCTCGTCTGTTCTTAAGGCTCCTAACATCACCTTCTGCTAACACATTATCAATTTGATCATGGAAGGTGTGTCGTGGCCTTCCGCGACTTCTGCATCCATCCACTTTTGCATTGTATATCTGTTTAGTCATTCTTTCATCATACATTCTTTCCACATGCCCGAACCACCGGAGCATTCCTTTCCTTACCTTCACCCCGACACTCTCTTTCAGACCAACTCTCTTTCTTACTTCGGTATTACGAACGCGGTCCGCGAGCGTAACTCCGCAGATTTTGCGCAGTGCTCGCATCTCGACCGCGTTTACTCTACTTTCATGCTCTCTATTCCATACCCAACTCTCGCTTCCATACGTGAGCGTAGGTACCAGAATTTGAATTGCCAATTGAATTTGTACATAATATATTATTACTAGCTGTCCCGGCAGACGTCGTCCTGCCCGGTAAAAAATAGGGGTTGATCGTAGAGGGTTGAAAATCTAGGGTTGTATGTATTTTTGTATGTTGTATCATAAAAAAATAGAAATTAAAAATTTTGTCTAAAAAATAAAATAAAAAATTTAGGGGTGGACTACCCCTAACATTTAGGGGGATGAAAAATAGATGTTGGCCGATTCTCATAGATACCGGATAAGCATAAAAAATTTCATCAAAATCGGTCAAGCCGTTTCGGAGGAGTATGGCAACGAAAACTGTGACACGAGAATTTTATATATTAGAAGATAGATATAGCCTATATTAATTATTAAAACAAATTATAAATTAGTATAATGGAGGACACATTACTTGTAGTCTATCTTTAATCCCTTAAGGCTGTAAGTAGAAGTCTGCAACCAGGTGGTAGGGTATATGTCTGCCTGGATGGGTACCACCCCTGGTCTAGAGTATGCCGCTATAATAATCTTGAGCTGTGTTCCGGCATTAGTGGCCAGAATCCAGTCTCTCTTTAGAGAACAGCAGCGCATTTGTAGCACCCTTGATATTGCAAGTGTCTATAGTCGATGGTAACGCTATCCAGCAGATAGGCCGTCTGCCTATATGCAGAACTCGTGCAATGTTTAAAACTTTTCTTTTATTGTAATTTTTTTATTTTATTTTTATTGCAGGAGTTCAGCAGACAGGCAGACGGCACCCTTGAGGAAAGAGGTTACCATCGCCTATGAACATTTAAAACACCAAAGATGCTACAAATGCGCCGTTGCTCTCTTGAGAGAGATTGGAACCTGGTCATTAATGCCGGAATACAACTCGAGGTTGCTATGACGGCATACTCTAGACCATGGCTAACCTGTAGGAGAATCAGGTTCCCCGCACACAAAGGCCGTAGAGGAGGGACGCGAACCGACCCATGCGCCCCCCTCTCACCTCGTCGTGAGACCCGAGGTAGTCGGAGAAACCCAGTTCTCTAGCTTATAATTGAGGGGCCAGCCCGCGACCGGGCTGGCCATCGTCCGTCCGGGCTAGAGGTGAATGCGTGAGCGAGCCACAGCCCGGACATGGGACGCAACGAGGATCAGCCAGGGGTTTTAGTGGGTATCCCCAACCGTGGTGTGGCAATAACATTCCTGCGGGAGTGCTAGTACCACCCCGACGAGGCGAATCCCACACCCCCACCGCGCTTCTCCCGCGGCGGTTGGTCCTCAAGCGGATTTCCCCTGGGAAAAAAGGGGTGGTAGCCATCCAGTCGGGCAAATGCCCTTCCACAATATTCTAATTATTTTTCTTACTTTACTTCCTCTACTATACAGTATTTTTTAAAATACTTCGCACCAGATACGAACCCTTGAAGGTATGCGTAGACGTACGATGAACATAGCAGTTTATTACGAAAGGATTAGCCGTAAATAGTTCTTTCTCATTACATTTTCATGAAGGCTCACTCTAGTTGTGAAATTTATGTCCAGAAAAGTTTGAGCTTTAGTGAATAAAAGATATCTATTTGGCAGTGCTACTGGCGCACCGCCAAGCGACACTTCACACCCCACTTCAACTTATTACACACGAGATCTATTCAATTGAAAGCCGAGTTTCAAATAAATACGTACTTTAGCTATGTATCAAACTTACAATAATATTAATGTAATAATTTTAAAACTTTAAGAGATTTTTTATTTACACATTTGTTTCAATATTGTGTGTATCCTACTTGGTCTTACATTAAAAAAAATAAAAAAATTGCTTTATTGATATCGATTTAATCTTATTATCAATAGCGTTTGTTGGTAGACGTTGGCAGACCCATAAAATATTGTTTTAAGCTGAATAAATGTAAATAGATATTTATGGAGTTAGAATCTTAAAGAAGACAGAATATTATTATGTAACAAAAAGTATTTAATTCAAAATCTATGGAATTACAATAAAAGCAAAAAAGTGCTATAAATCATCTTCGACTTACAATATTTATTGCGTTTTAAATTATTATGCTTTCTGCACTATTTATTACTTAACTGTCTTGTAAATTAAATAAAACTCACAATTAATATGAGAAAAAATTATGAATAATAAAAAGGTCAGTTCAGTTATAGTGTGTAGTAGTGTATAGTGTAACATTTGTACTAGTAAATTGTATGAACAACACTCGCATTAGGTAATACTAAAACAGAGGTGCCGGTGTTAATAATACTAGTCTAATAATATTACTCGTACAACTGTTACACTATACACTACTAAACGCTTTCTCTTATAACAATAATCCTCTTAGTAATTTCGGTACATGAAACGAAATAATCTTATAATTTGGCGAGATAATTAACCTTTATTAGGGTACATATTTTGTTAATAGACGTAAAGAATAAACATCCTAACTCAAAGATAAATATCACAGCAATACATGACATATAGAACCAGCAACGATATGAAGGCAAATGTGACCGCACCTCGGGCGCTTCCCGGGTAAGGTTTTTGCTAGCTTGAGTTTATACTCGTAGTAACCGCTTCACCAATATAATACTGTTACTGAAAAATAAAGATTTTCTTATATAATAAATCCATCAGAACATTTTTTTTACTGTTCTAAAGTACTAGTTGAGTAACTAGCTATGTTGCCATTAATTCATCACTAGCCAGTGACATTCACACGTTCCCGAGACGTGATAATTGAAGACGTAAGTGGATGAAGGTGATATGTCGCATATTCGGTTTTTTCCTTTTTTTGCGTAGATGAATGTTATAAGTCGATACCAATGATACAGACCTTAGACCATAGATATAAGCATATTAAAAATAAAATGTGAAAAGTGTAAGTCAGTCAGTTCAAAATAAAGTAAACTTTTATCTGGATTACTCAGAATTGGAATTATGCGACTTACCACCTTCATCCACTCATGTCTTCAATTACTTGTATAATATCCACATATTACATAAGTCAGTGCGGCGAAGAGCACAATCCACATTGGGTTCTTTGCTGCAGTTTGTTGCCAAATTTTAAAGAACCGATGGAGTAATCTTTAAGTCCATAAGTGTTAGTTAATTAATCACCAGGTGAACCAAACACAAAAACTGCAAACGTAAAAATATTAATTTTATTTTTAAGTTTTTTTTAATCAGATGAGAAATGTCACTTAGGTTTTTGTACTATAAAAGCTCGTCTATCAGAGGCTATAAATACACAACGCTTATCTTATTTACGATATTATTGTTATGTAAGCAGTAACATGGTCTTTTGGGAGAACTTTGTACATTTGTTATAACTAGGAACCGACCTAATTTTAGATATATTGCAAAATTGTTGGGTTATTTGCATATCTATTTCTTAATTACCCATCTTTCCCGTAACGTTTTGATCTACTAATTACTTAATTATTGTTTTGGTTTTATACTAATACTTAATATTACTTTACTATAAATTAAAAAAGTTATTGATATTTTAAAAGATTGTAATTTTCATATGAAGAGGTTAAAGACAGCATTGTAATTTTCATTATGGCAGAAGGTATAACCAAAAAAAAAAAAAAAAAAAAAAAAAAAAAAAAAAATAACATTTATTGCACATCAAAATATACAATTACAGAAACAGACCATATTTACAATGTTTTCTAGGCAATACAAAAGGCTTTTATCGCTCAAATCGATCTCTTCCACGCAACCTAATTCAAAGAAATTTGAATCAGGCGATGTAGGCGGTGCAGGAAAAAGGTAATAGATACATAAATACCCAAACTAATGAAGAAAAAATATAAAAAGAAAAACATATGTATAGTCATATACACATATACAATCATATATTTAAAAATACATAAGTTATTATAATAAATGTATTAGCATGATTATATTGTGTTGATCAGACATAGCTTTTTGTCGATGTTTTAATTTAAGTACTGCAAATATTGAATATGTTTGTATATCAGTAACATAAATATTGTAATTAAACACATGTCTTATTTTATTTTTTTGTTTATATTATTCTATCTTTATACGGTCAATAACCGGATATAAAAGTTATTCATGGAATAAAGTACAATTTGGGGGAAAAACAGTTACATGAATAAAAAACTTGAATGTTCCATTTTTTAAAATCAGTCCTTTTTAATATGTTCCGCTGATGAAATTTATCTGACGATTGAAAAATCGGGCCGATATTAAAAAGTCCTATAAATTAATATACATGTTATGTGAAAGGGCGAGAAATAGATATTAAAAAAATCTCACTACCTATTTATGCAACGGTTCTCAAAACGTTTCTATTCCGTACTGCAGGACTTGAAATGAACTCTCAGTGAGGTTTTCCTACAGTGTTAGGATAGGAATTTTTCAAAAGGCATAAAATTTCTTCGAGGTCGCCAACATTATTGTAAACAAAGTTGGTGTTGCTAATATCTATAGGTTACAGTAACCACTTTACGTCAGATGAAAAAAAAATTTATATCGGTTGCTTTTTTTTATTAGTAAAATTATTCTACGGACTCTTATTCCGTACCTTTTTTATGTTGGTTTAATTTTATAAAATTATTTAATTTTTCACGACGTTACGTTTTGTGTGTGATATTTATTTTAAATTAGTCAGTATGATGACGTGTTTGGATTATTCTAACATCTATTTCTTATTTTATTTCGACACACCTTCCATGATCAAATTGATCATGTACTAGCAGAAGGTGATGTCAGGAGCCTTAAGAACTGACGAGCGTGCATGAAAAGACCTATGAATGTCAAAGAAGCAAGTGAGGTGTGTAATAATAAGCCTAAATGGCGCTCTGTTGTTCGTGCCTACACCGCAAGGGACCTGGCGTGAAGTTATGTATGTATGTATGTATTTCTTATTTTCGGGTATACTTATTCCATATCAATTATTATGAAGCCGTGTTTATTTGTTCATACTTCATCACTTTAAATATGAAGCGATTTTCTTGAAATGGACATGAAAATTCCTTCTTGATGGAAACAATTCACTATGAAAACAAACTGACACTAGTATTGAATAATGTTACGCATGTAACTATAAGAATGTAGGAGATTCTTTTATCATAAAAAATGCAAAAACAAATGTATAATAGCCAAAGTAGATATTAAATGCATACAACACTGTTATTGGAAACACTACATAGTATGTTTTCATGGTTGAACCTATTCGTTCTATCGGGTATAAAATTTTATCACGTAGTAAAACAAACTTGAAGCTAAATAATATGAAGTACTAAAGTTACTTTACATGTTAACTGAAGAAATACTTCAAAACTGGTTTAAAGTTTTATTAGTATTCTTCTTCCGTGACTTAATGAAATTTTGAAATTACTACTTCAATTAAAACTCAGTCGAAATTGCAAATAGAAAAAAATAGTATATATGGCGTGCTGTACATTGAAACTGTTTAAAAAAAGACAACAGGAATAGACTATATAAGCGATGGAGAACAGGATGAATGAAAGCATCAGCCCGTTTTACTCCATTAAAAAAAACATTATTCACTATCAAATATAGCCTGTGTCATTCAGACATAATGTAGCTTTCTACTGGCGAAAAAGCGGTTATTAGTTCAAGAGATATCTCATAATATGATTACTACATACAAATATATTATAATATTTATATACAAATTTTGTTAAAAAAACTTAGTAACGCGGTAGGAAAGTACATATTAATTACCTCCAACTTATTAGGCAACTTTTCCATTCTAATTAAAACCTCGGCTTTACTAAAGATGTATGAGTTTGAGATATTTTCATCAAACAAAAGGTGCTTGTTTGTGTAAAGGGCTTATACGTGATACGCCCAGAGATAAGGTTGCGACATTGCTATGAATTTAAAATAGAGGATTTATGACAACGGTTCAACGGCTATTAGAATATCAAATAAGCTTTTTTCGCCAAATATATGTTTTGCGTATAAAATTTATATGTGAGTCGATTATAAACTAATATAATAAGAAAAATTTAACCGCAATAAGTCTTAAACGTTAGTATAAGGATAGATTAATTCAGGATAAAATGAATCTCGGTGCTGGCTTAAGTCATGAAAAAGGAATATTTGAAATCACTTGACTCTTAAAAAGTTATTTTATTAAGTGATGAGAACAGTACTTTTCTCCCTGGAAATGATTTCCCTGCTATTAAAAAAAAAACTATGCGAGCCATATAAAAAAAAATATAGCCCCTGTTAAATCGCGGCATAAAACAATTTTATGGAAATAAATTAATTTTCTCTAAATTAATATTTAATTTACTTAAATTTGACCTACATATTTACTATTATCGGTGACAAAATAGTACTGAGTGATAGAATGCCACATGAAAAGAAATTTACTTGACGTATCAGAATTATGTGACGTATTAAATGAGTACATCGATATGGATTTAACGCCTGAATTCACAAGAGTACTTGTTTGTTTAAATAATTAGTTCATTTACTTTCCTCATATTCGAAATGAAAAGCAGAGTGTTAGTTAACCTCGGGTGAAAGACCTATTTAGGCACTCGAACTATCAGCGTCCTCGTGCGCTCGTGAGTCAAATCATTTCGTGCCTAAATAAGTCAATTTCATCCCTCGTGATAGCTGACGGTTCATTCATTTAGCTTTTCACATTATACATTCATAGTATCACATTATTTTACATTAGAAGATCACTTTCGTACATTACACACATAATTTTTCGCAATTCATTACACTATCTAACGATGTTTTAATCTCTTTGACAACCTAAGCCACATCTAAAGATAGAGATTACAGTAGAAAATGTTTTATATTAATTATCTAAAGACACAATTAACTAAAAATTATTTTGTAAGAAAAACCATGACAGAGAAAGCATATATTCACTACTCTATGCTACACACATAAGATAAAAAGTAACATAAAAAGAACATAACTAATACACAATAATTGTATGACCCACTTTGAATCTATCTCTTGTTTCTTAAAGTTTACTTGGTTACTTAGTAATAGAAATTTTGTCTTAAATTTACGTATATTTCAATAACATGCAAAGTTCGTAAGATAGGTCCAACTCCCAAGCGAATGAAGTTAGGCGTATAGCTATTCTGTTATATAACAATACTAATAACAGCGTGGAAACGTCCTACTCCTGAATTCGGGTCTCCCATTTATATGGCAACGAACAATAAACCCCCCACGCTTGTGAAGGCGGATTTGATACATCGGTGATCTCGATGTGCAGGTTTCATCACTATCTTTTCCTTCACTGTTAGCACGTCATTCTAACAATATTGTTACGAGTGTGGGACTCGAATTAATATGCCGTTGGAATTACTATAGAATTTATAAGAACTATACAAACACGTATAAAACAGGTACAAATATAATTGGACGCAACCAGTACAAACTGCACACAATAACACGCGCAAAGTCCGTCACTATATAGCTTATCAAATGTACGTCTTGCTCGTATCGTAATCTTCGCTTGACTGCCGATCTCTCCGTTGGGCCATTGCTGCACCGATAAAATATGGATGCCAGCCCGCATAGATCGGATTTCTTAGAATCAGTTCGACACACCTGCCTAATGACTGCCATAAAAGATGACAATACACAATGGAGTGTTTTTTCTAATTACGAATTTTACAAAGACAAAGTAAACAAAAGAAGCCCAAATGCGGGAAGGTAATAAACTGAGCTTTTTGGCAGGCAGCTGTGCATTCACTTTTTGTCGGCATGGAACAATATTTTCATTAGGTAAGAAAATTGCTAAGTATTGTAAGATTTCCGGCTGGGCTTAGAACCGGTACCTTAGCCTTACCTTAGAACCGCTAAAGCTTAAGCCTTTTATGGCTTATAGTCTGTTACACGAAACTATAACATTATCCACTTTTGAAAAACGTACAAATTTTTCTTCAAAATTATTCAAAGAAAATTTACTGTTTTGTATTTTATTTTATTTTAAACTTGTACACAAAGTCAATCAATTCTGACATACTCATTTTAGTAACTTTAGAATTATTGTAGTTAGTCTATTGAAAGAAAAGTTGTAAAATGTTCTAGAGCGAAAATGAATTACTTAAAAACGTGTGTCTGATGTTGTTTAAATCTGAAACTTATTCAATTTTATTCCCCTCAGAATTCTATCCCAAGTTTTGTTAAGTTATTTGTTGTACATTTATTGGAATAGATTTAGTATTTAAAAAAAAGTTAGACTTTATAAAAAATATATATATAAAACATTTAGAAGAAGGCTTTTTGAATATTTTAATATATCTTTTCATAACCTTACAGGTTATGAAAAAACAAGTTAATAAACTCACACTAACTTATCATAAACCGAATAATTGCCAATGATATGAGGTCTTATGTAATAAAAAATATAAATAATTCACATGTTTATTGATGAAAAATCTCAATCATAATCAGTCACTTAAAAAGTTTAGCATATGGCCATGAAATCACAGTAATTATCATAACAAGCCACAGTAATTAGCCATACAATTTAAATGTGTGCTATAGTGATGAGTAAAGATATTATTTAAAGCTAGTTTACTTATGGAGTAATAGTTTTTTTAACTTAACTAAGATAAAATGAAGACATTTATATAAGTAACTAATCATGTATCGAATTACATAATTTGCTTCCACGCAGTTTTTTACAGTTTAAGAATCTAGAATAAAAATATTCGAGGATAGGTTGTCTTCCTCTGACCACTAAAGTACCCTTTCAATAAAATAAACAAATATATCATTTCACTCAAATATATTCTTAACATTCTAGTAATATTTCAATAAAGGTAGCACGAAAAATCAAAGTACATTTTGCATTCAAAAAGTTCATAGAAAACCTAAAAATAGTCGAAATACAGCCACTCAACATTAATGAAAACCCTTCAATTTTATAATTTTAATAAGACGCGAGGGAGGGTTGTTATTCAAAGGGCTTTATTGAATAAAATAAGGGAAAAAATATTCAGGCATAACGCACAAGTTTTTTGATAAGAAAAACATCAGCGGGTACGTATTCATAAAATCTGTTTTTTGAAAAACCATTAGGTAATCGGTTTACTAGCATTTTCAGCGACTGTTTTTGACTGGCCCTTTTAAGATTTGAATTTAAATGAGATGGAGGATTGGGCTTGAATAGGAATAATTGCGTTTCTATTGATAACATAAGTAAGCATTTGAGGCCTCTGTGGTTGAGTGGGCTAAGCCTATGCCGACTTACCTCACTGAAACCCAAAGGCTCTGGGTTTGATTCTTGATATGGTAAGTTTCGAAAATGAATTTTCTTCGTTATTTTCTATGGTCAGGGTGTCTGGGATGGGGCCCAAATAGTCCGTTGTATATTAAAGGAGCCTCTGCGTTGTAGTGTGGTAAACCGGCAAACGATTGGCCCGCTCAACCTACAGAGGCCGTCAGTGTGGAAGGGAACATAAGAAAATAAAGAAAGGTACAATTTATTATACTAGAAAGTGACAATACCTATGCAAAGAAATCAATTTCATAAAATTGCATGGCATTTGATGAGGATAAGGAAAGGACACACTGTGCAAACTATCGGAAAATATGAAAGAAGAGAAACAAAATTACCAGATTTTTGAATAATTAGATTAATTTTCAACATGTTCAGATGGCTTCAAAACAAAATCAGTCTTGATATTAAAACGAAAAGCTCTCCTCTTCCTGTTCAATGTTATAAATTGCCAATCACAGATTTTAAGCTAAAGCAAGTCAACTTCTACTACGTTATTCCAGTGACAATTATATTTAGTCATCAACTCAAACTCCAATTAGTAGGACCAGCAAAATTTAATCGTATCACCTTCTACCTTCATTATACATTGCTAAACTATGTTGTAAATGAAAATTGTATGAAAATATTTTCTGACAGAAGCGTAGGGAGTATAAAAACTCGCACGTTATTATCATGTCGACCTTCACGTATTTATCTTTGCTGAGGCAACACAAACACGGCGCCTGAGCCAATAACAATGTTACCACAAAGCCACACATAAACAATCATACACGGGCCTCTGAAAAATAAACGTCGTACTTTTTGCATGAGCTTATTGATCCTAACTAATATTACGTATATTATTTACGACGCTTTCATTATACATTACGTACTCATTGTCAGAGGTATGTTGGGCCACCAAAATGATAAACTACAAATGTCTCCACTAAGCTAAGATTCGAATGTTGATACGGATGTGTAGACAAGAATAGATAAGGTGAGAACTGAGTACATAAGGGGATCATTGAAAGTTGCACTCGTGACTGAAAAATTGAGAGGAAGAAGATTAAGTTGGTATGGGTATATAATGAGGAGGGATGAAAGTCACGCGAAAAAAATAATGTTAAACTAAAAGATAAGTGGGTGCAAATGTAGTGGTGGACCAAAAAAAGATGGGTTGATTGTGTGAAGGATGATATGATGATATGTGGTATGACAGAAGATGCATGTCAGAGTAGAGGAGTGTGGAAGGAAAAGACATTGTGCCGACCCAAAGTAATTGGGATATGGTGAAAGAAAAGAGAGAGAGGTATAGAAAAGAACATAAGGTACCATTCATCCAGAATAGAGTACAGCACAATGCAGTTTTAATCTGTTGCTCTCATGGTTAGTCCAGTTTCACCAGATGGTGTTATGGGTATTTTGAATTACAAATTAGGTTTAATATTTTTAAACAAGACGTGTGGGACTCGCAACGGCTGGTCTTCCACACTATCTACAGACTGTATATTAACTCAAGCTATTCTAAGCATAATTATGTATTTATGTTGGCGATCACACCAGATTTTTAAATAAACTGTAAACTAACTATCAAATAATAATTAGAAACCACAAAATGAAATAAGAACTCATTTACAAAATTAAAGAATGTATTGAACGTCAAGTAGCGAGCCCTTAACCACGAATCCGCATATACATAAACAATCATCTCGGCTCCTCTGAATAATGTGCCCATTAGCGGGGCTCTACACGTGGGAAGTTCATCAAGAGCACAAAATACCTGCAGAAGGCCAGCATAGAATATTGGTTTTGAAACGAGTACGCGCTTCGAAAATCTCCAGATATCGTTTTCAAGGCTGTCACTTTTTAGGTATTTTAATATCATAAAAAACTAGCTGTCCCGGCAGAAGTTGTCCTGCCCGGTAAAAAAAAAAATAGCGGTGGACTACCCCTAACATTTAGGGGGATGAAAAATAGATGTTGTCCTATTCTCAGACCTACCCAATATGCACACAAAGTTTCATGAGAATCGGTCAAGCCGTTTCGGAGGAGTATGGCAACGAAAACTGTGACACCAGAATTTTATATATTAGATTAACGACTTCTTTGTTTCATTCGGAAATAAATAAATACCATTATTATATACATAATGATAGTTAATTGTTATCTAAATTGCCTAGAAATATAAGATACTTAAATATAACCATAACTTAAATAAACTAAACCTAAAATTATTGATTATGTTGCAGATCACTGCCAGTAGGAAGAGTGCCTAAAATACTTGCTGCATTGCCACGCTAGTTATCATTCTTAGGGAAAATATTTAGATGTTCCATACTCAATTAAATCTGATTCAGATGTTTTATTGTTACAAAATTTGGTCTGGTGAACTTGGTCTTAGTGCATTTTACTTTATTAGGGGCCAAATTCCAGTCTTCCTTTAGACACCGGCAGCACATTGATAACACTTTTGGTGTTACAAATGTTTACAGACGACGGTAACCGCTTTCCATCAGCTCAGAGGTCTGGCTGTCATTTAAACTCATACAATAAAAAAGAAAAGAGTAAATTAATTTCCATACTGAGACTTTATTTGCGTTGTTAGTATTAAAGATTTGAGCTGTGGCCGAATGCGTCTTATTTAAAGCGTTAAAAGGTAACGTCATTAAAATGTCGCATCTTAAATAAACCATCCATCCATCGCGCTAAACCCAGCGCCATAACTGCGTGAAACGGGTTAAATCTTTAACATTAACGCAGATGAAGCTCAACCATTAGTAAGACAAGAGCTTTCTCGCAGTGTTTTCTGTCAGAGCAGAATTAACGCTGTCTTAAGCACCGACGCGTTCGCCGATGTTTTATATAGCCGCTTTTAATTAAATTACATTGCGTGCCTCGAAAGCCACAAGCGCGTCGCCGCGAACATGTAACGTGTGCGATTACCCTTTTTATGTTTATGGTTGTAAAGCACAGTCGTGGTATAAGCCTAGCTGTTTATCGTATGCTGTAGTACAATAACTTATTTGAATGGAAAACATAATTAAATATGCATAAATAAGAGTAATTTATATCACACTTATTTTTGCATATTTTTTTATTGCGTGAGTTCAGCAGACAGGCCGACGGCCCGCTTGATGGAAAGTGGTTACCATCAACTATTTGCAACACCAAAGGCTTTATAAATGCGCTGCTGCTCTCTTAATGAAGACTGGGACTTGGTCATTTATGCCGCGGAACACAACTCAATGTCGTTTTGGCTACATACTCTAGACCAGAGGTGGTAGCTACCCAGTCGGGTAAATACCCCACCTATGCAGCTTATTTTGTATAAGATCTTGAATATAAAAAACACCGGGAAATTATTGTCAGTCTAAAGTTAATTTCCGGTTGTGTGCTGAAAGTAGTAAATGGAACAAAAACCGTTAGAGATTAGTTAAGTCAGTTCATCTATCTTTGATAGGCTTGGCTTTTTTGGTTTTTTTTTTACATGGGGAAATGCGTTACCGCACCATCAGCCGCGCGGGGGATCATCCGCGGCTGGTGTGTGGGGCTCCCCGACGCCGGTTCAATACGACCGGCGCCGGTATACCCACTAAAACCCCATAGGAGCCTTTTTTCCGCCTAGCGCCGGGGTCACGGTATGTGCGCGAGCTTAACCCGCGACCCCGGCAGCGGCTGGCCGCCTCATAAGCAGAGGCGGCCTCTCCTGTGTGCGGGCCGGGGAATGGTGTTTCCCCGGCCCTGAGAGGGACGCGCGGCTACCTCTCGCGCCCTCTCGCGGCATTAGTGCGGGCGGAGGTCTATATGGATCCCCCAGACCTCGACGCCCGCTGCCGCCGGGAGGGGGAGGCTGCGAAGGCTTGCTCCTGCGCCATCACCTCTCGCCCCTCTCCTTCCACCCCCCCCCCCCCCGCCTCGCGCACTCAGCAGCGTCAGTGGCGGGGGGCCTCGCGATAGGGGGAGGGGGAGGCTGCGAAGGATTGCTCCTGCGCCATCACCCCTCCCTCTCCTTTCTCCCCCTCCGCCGCCTCGCGCTCTCAGCAGCGTCAGCGGCGGGGGGGGGGGGCTTCGCGATAGGGGGAGGAGGAGGCTGCGAGGATTGCTCCTGCGCCAACACCCCTCCCCCTCTCCTTCCTCCCTTTTCCCCGCCGCCTCGCGCACACAGCAGCGTCGGCGGACGGAGTGGGGGAGGGTAGGTCGCCGGTCAGGCGGGCGGTGGTGGGTGGACATCACCACCGCCGTCCTCGACGGCCAGCGGAGAAATCTCGACGCTGGCGGTCGCAACGGAAGGGATGGGTGTTTGGGGAGGAGGTTGGGAAGGAGGGGAAGGCATTAGGACTTGGAGGCGGAAAGGTGGGACACCACTGTCACGGAGTGAAGGGGGAATGTGACAGTGGCCGCTCGGGCCCGGGGACGCATCCCCTTGTACCGCTACCTGGACGGGGGGGGAGTCCAGGGCGGCACCCCCTAGGGGATGATAGGCTTGGCCTACTTTAGGTGTTTGTATCCAGTCTTAATTTTAATGCGAAATGTGTACGAAATTTGGGCTTTAATAATAGAATGATTATATATTGTTTATTTATTATTCGTATGTCAAAGCCACTTTTCTCTAAAAGCATGGGTACATTACACCATACAACGCTTTCTTTAGGATTTCTTGGTAAGATAGCCAAAATGACATGCTTTTGGCCGTTCATAGTTATTTAGATACAGAACCCACCAAAGAGAGGCTCTACTTTAAAAATATTTGTCATATCACTACTCAATGGATATTGATCAAACGAAATTTGTTAAAACTATTTTTTGATTAAAGTATTTTTTACATTTTAGTTTTTGGTTTTCAAAAATATTCAATACTCACGTAGGTACTTCAAGAGTAATAAAAATGAGTACGAGTAAGAATGGTTACAAGATTATTGTTATGATTATTTACACATCCAAATGGATAATTTCGATTATTGTAACATATAGGACCTTGTAATACACATGTCTAACGCGTATGGAATTATGGCTTCTATAAATAACACTAATATAATATAAAGTTATTATTAGTGTCCAGGGTTGGTTATAAATATACTAGCGGCCCCGACAGACATTGTCCTGCTCAGAAAAAATAAAAATGTAGCACCCGATCCCAGCGCCACCTACCGGTTCTAATTGTGGATTTAAGCCATCCGGGAACACACTCAAACACACATAAACAAAATCACCAAAATCGATCTAGGTGATAATGAGGATTCTAGAACCCGATCTTAGCGCCACCTACCGCTTCCAACGGGATAAAAAGTATCTTATGTCCGTCTCCTGATTCTAAGCTATCTCTCCACCAATTTTCAACCAAATCAGTACAGCCGTTCCTGAGTTATAAATAGTGTGACTAACACAACTTTCTTTTGTATATATAGATTATCAAATATTATCGATATATCCAGCTTCATCGAAAGTTGACGTTCTAAATTGAATCGTTTCTGCCCTATAAGGTATTCTCCCCCTTTCACTTTAAGAAATAAAAGACACGAACTATAAAGGCGGAATGTGACAAGACTATTTAGTGCAGTGACCGAGCAGAAACAGCCCCTACCGACACTTCCCTTGTCCCGAATCGTAAAATAATGAACACCACAGCAAGCTATCACGTTGTATATAGCCAAAGTATAATCGGATTAATTAATCATGGTAAGGAAATTCTCATTCAAGTTAAAAAACTTGTCGAAGTCTCAAGCGAAGTTTTAAAGAGAAGTTAACGAGGAATGGAGCCGCAGATGAGAGACGAAAGTTCAGACGAAGTCTGGGTGAAGCTGAAGATAAGAATAGCTGCAATTTAAAACTCGATTAGAATTTGAACATTGAACCGACGTGGTTATTAAAAACGCACCGCAGCTAGAAGTCGACGAGATCGATTCGGCGAAATATTAGTATAATAGTACTAAACTTTTGCGGCATTTCATTTGTTTTTTTTTTATTGAAAATTTATACGTTTTCGTTTTCTTTCTTAAACCGTTCATCAGAGATATTTAAATATTTTAGTTTCAGTTGAGTGACAGATTCCAACAACCATTAAATTGTGCTATTTTGTCTTTATACTCATACTTTATAATCATTTCTTGACACGTTTGAGCCTTACGGGAATCAGTTATGAATGAAAATGAAATTTCATTACTGTTCACCTTAAACCTAGGTAATCAATAAATTTGCATTAGAAAAATGAGCGGGTATCGTTTATAAATTTACAGTGATCTCTTCCAGGCAACCTGGTGTTTAAGGAGATTTTAAAGTGGAACTATACAATTTTTGGCGGTGTACTAAACTAGAAAATACTAATCAAATCAACTACCATTAAAATAAAGTGTAAAAGAAGAAATAAACTACACTGTATAGCTACATTAGGGTGGTCGTTAAAAATTAAATTTCTTGCGACGCCCCCTAAAAAGCTTCCTTTTAATGAAAAAACACTGGGATTTTTTTAAAAAAATTTTCAAGTCAAGACAACACGTGCCTCAAGACGATTCAAGTTAATTTTTGGGTAATATCATGTTTTTTCAGGAAACTTCTTCATACTTAGAAGTAATAATTATTTTAAGATTGGAAAAGTTTTAACAATGAAATACCTTCCGTATTATCTATCATTCTCAGTGATGAATTTCAAATTATAGTTTCAGAAAAAGTTTAAAATTCTTCGTGATTCAATCTTATCTTTCAATTTTTCTTATATTTTTAGTTTTAACTTGAATCGTCTTGAGGCACGTGATGTCTTGACTTGAATATACGAATAATACATACGAATAGTAAATAATTCCATTTGATGAAACAACTTTATTTACTGTCTTGATTACAGTGCACATCACCGGCTCGATTCGTACGTTACTACGTTCTCACAGATTACCAGCGGAAATGGTTAGCCATCAGCTAGTATTTGTATATTGGTTATTAGTTCTAGGGGCCCATTTTTCCCTTCAACAAATAGGCTCCCATTATCGTCCCATCCATTCCCTCCTGTTTTAACTCATATGTGATCTCCTCTATCCCGTCGTAAAGAGTGTTTAAGCGTTGTCATCGCCTCTGTTGCAGACATCCATAGACAACGGTAACCATGTTCCATCAGGTGGGCCGTCTGCCTGATTTCTCGCTTCTGACAATAAAATAAATATTAGATCTTTCACAAAGTATCGTGATCACTATATGCGAAGTTAGTGAAGACGAATATAACTAATATTAGAATTGTAAATTTATAAATGAAATGAAATTTATTGGCATATAAGTAAGTAGTAACTGGTGCATATAAAGTTATTAAATACAGAGAACAGTACAAATAGCGTCTCAAAGGAAACTCCATTTCCCACTCTAGGTTTCGCTTCGGTCATGATATATATAGTTCTTATCATTAATGATAGTACATTAATACAATGTCTTTGTGTAGTGAAAATTTATATAAAAATATGAATTTTTTCAACTAAAGTTATTGAAAATGTATGTCACGTAGATTTTAGTTGCATAATTAGATTTAAAACTTATTTTCTTAATAAATGTTACAGAGACCACGGGCCATAAAAATTGCCCGGAATTTTCTGAGAGCTTGCGTGGGGCCATGTGAAGGCCAGCATGTAGAGGCCCCGTGACAAATTTAATGTAAATGTGGCGTGACACTGATCAGCGTTTATCCCTGTCTACACTATATATAACTGCAGAAGAAGAAATATTGTATGCAATGAGAACAAAAAGCACCGGGCTATTGGAATGAACTCTCAATGGAACTAGGGATCTGGGACTATGGCGTCTGTCCGTCGCAATGTTCGGGGAACATGGATAAAATAGGCTGACAGTGTCTCGCCATTCACTGCATGGGCCCCTAAAAATGCCGTACATAATAAATGTTTATTATTGTAATTTCTGTTGACCACGATATAGTGCGAAAGTCGATAATGATCTTTAACCTTCTATTGTAACTCCTAATTATTAGATTTGAATATTTTAAAGTGCGTAATAAATTCATATATAAAATTTTAACATTACTAATCGTCAGTTTTTATCGAATAACTTGTCCAATAAATTAAATAATGTTATTATCACTGACCTAAATACCATAGTAATGTGCTCACGTAACTGCTATAAAATTCGGCGCTTTGTTCTATAATAGCTTTAAGTTTCATGATTCTTACATAGCGAACCACTTTCGACGAAAACATCATTTAAATTCTATATAGCATTTTTATGAATACAGTAGTTTACAATTCGAAACATTTGCATCTAAGCAAAATGGTGTTTCAGAAAAGAGATGAGAATATTGGATTTTCGATCCCGTAAATTCACCATAAACTATCAAACGAGAGTAACATAAGTCACCAGCTTTGTTTACGAGCTATAAAATAAATCGAACGAAGCTGACTTTACTCGCGTTTGAATAAGTAGACGACCGACTTAAACGCCAGTTACCTTTGTAGCCAATGCTTACGCTGAGGCAGCTTATTGTGTCATTTTACCTTTAAATAGGTTTGGAAAAGCCGAATTGAGCAGCGTTTAAAGACTTTATAAATTTTATATTTTTACTCACATAAAAAAGATATACAGCTAGAAGGTCCGAAACAACTCCGAAATAGAAGACCTCATGGCCGAGCCCAACATAATTGGGGAGGTAAAACCTCAGCGTCTCCGATGCCTCAGTCATGTAGATCGGGGAGTGAATAAAGCATACCAGGGGCCACCAGTCGGTCGGCGACCAGGTAGTCGTCCCAAGTATCGCTCGAAGGATAGAGTGGAAGCTGACCCAACCGCACTACAAATACACAACTGGCAGGACAGAGGAAAGTGGTGTGCTCTCGTTTCGGTGCCCAAGACTCACTTAGGGTCGCTGAGCCAACGGAGTTACTTTAGTTCATATAAAAATATCAATAATAAATATTTTTAAAACGAGTGGTTGTGTGAGTCGAATAAAGCCTGTAATACTTTGCATTTTATTAAATGTTGTTAAAAGTTATTCCACATTAGTTAGTTACATTAATGAAGACTGCGTACAAGTAGTAGCAAACAGAAAATAGATAAAGTTGTTTATTTGAGTTTGTACGTATAATTATAATATGATAACCATTCGGTTCTTAATGTCATTGTCCACTTGCACCACATTACATCTGTACGAATTAAAGCATGCCTGTGTCAACGTAAAAAAAATGTACTTCCGATCTTTCGAGATATATAAACTAAAAAAATGGCAAATTATATTATACTTTGTGCTTAGAAATTTGGAATGTATTAAATTAACTTACTAAAGAACAACGCCTGGACATGAAAAAAAATCCATAACTTTCTATCCGTCTATGGGTTGTCCAGTAGGAATAGTTTCAAATGCTAAGATCCTATTTTATGGGTAAAAATTATATTCGACAATTTCTTCTTGTCTGTTCCGTTTTACTCTTTTATATTTTCTCTTTAAAGTAGACAATTACAACGTCGTCTGGAATGAAGCAAAAATTGCTTATTTATGTAAACTCAGCTGAACTAATGAATTGTCTTTTCGAGAATTTTACAGAATTACCAAACTTTCACCTGACATTCCTGGTATTATTAATTTTGTTTGCACATAATTTTCAAACTCATTCATAAATACTTCATACTGGCTACATACATAAATTTTGCAGAATCATATTAATTTGAAAAAAGAACGAAGGAAGAAATATGTTAAAAGTGAAGCTAACAGATGTTTACAAAAGTTTTCCCGTTCTCAGATCGGTCCGGAAGTTTTCCATTAGAATAATCAAAATTGCCAAGAGTTGCATTGTTTCCTGACTGTGAGAATGACCTCGTATCTTGTAGAATCGTCTTTTACCTTCGTTAATCTTATAACATGTTTGCGTTGAAAATAGGCTGATCTATTTTGTTAATTTAAACAACAGAAATATACATAATGATATCATGTAGTGTCTATTAAGGACTTGAAACAAAGATATTAGAAATAATGATCGTTGATTTAAAAATTAACTAATGTTTTTTTTACTGTAGGTGGCGTGACAGCTCGTCCTTACCTCGCTTTACGTCATTTATTTTTCGTTTAAAATATTTTTTTATACTAAATAACTCAAAAACGTAATTTAAAAAATCTTGAGTTATTGACTAAAAAAATATGCTTTAAAGTAGTTAAACTTCAAAAAGCAAGAGAAGAATGACATAGGCCACTAGTCATATTTTATAACATGTAAGTGAAAATATTTTTTAAACTTCTACATAAACGCTCGCAGCAACACAAAATTACGCAAAAATCAACCCAGTATTAACAGAAACAATATTTAGTCACGATTTTATAAGAAACTTCATATGAAATTCATAACTTTCACAGCTATTAATTGAATGATTTTTTCAAGCCATAAACGCTTTAACAACTCCATATAACATGCGGTGGCCAGTAACGTCGGCATTTATAATGAATAATGATCAATAAAAAGCAACCAAACGCGACCGAGTAATCCCAAACAGCTTTTAATAACACGCCTCAAAACAGAATAGTGTTTGCCGCTTTGCTGTCTTTATTAAAACTTGAATATTACAGTCGCCAGTTTCGTTTGATCTAAACTTTAGTCCCCTTTCCTCGAAATAATATTTAGCGAAATGGACTCGGAAGGAGGGGTTCGTAATTAATTAAATTAAGTTCGGAATACGTTAGGAACAAAGTTCGACGCGGCTACCGGCGACTTGTTAATAGCTGGGGAGATGATCCCCGATTCGAGGCTGCGACGCCATGCATGGTCCCTACGTCCCACGGGTGTTAGACCTGAGCAACAGTGCACTGTGCAGCGCAGTTGCGCTAACTCAATACACCGCGTTGCGTAGTTGCGCTAACTCAGTACACTGCGCCAGTGAGTTAACATAAAAGCTATAAAACAGTAAAATCAACTGAAACACTTTTATCATCTTATAAAACGTAGTCATTTGTATACTCCAACATTTTATATAAGTTTCCAAATATAGCAAGCATCATACTTTTAAAGAGTCTAAATTAAATATCGTATTAATTATTGTTTGAACAATAATAATTATTATTTTTATTATGACGTTGTTATGAGTCTCGAATTAAAATGCCGTTAGAATTATTATAGAGTTTATTAGAACTATACAAACACGTACAACATAGGTACAAATATAACCAAACACAACGAATCCCAAACGTAATGCAGAAGGTCCTAATTCAATAAAACGCGCAAAGTCCCTCACTAAATCATTTCCGATTTCAGTACACACGTCTTGTTTCGCTCGTGGTTATCGCTCGATTGACCAACTGCAATATTCCCGTATCTAAGTCGACTTTAATCCGACACACCTGATTAATGACTGCCACCAAAGATTACAATCCAACAACGGGCTGTTTTCTAAATAATTAGTAAAAGCATGCCAATAAATAAGTAAACAAGTCCAAATGCCAGAAAGGTAATAAAATGTGTTTTTACAAAAGTATGCAAGTGTGAATTTGTTTTTGTCGGCGTCTAAGTCGTAAGAATATTTTAAAAGTAAACCGGATAGAGTGTTAGCCGATGGAGTGGTATGTTAGCGCCTGCTCTTTTATATGACCATAAAATAACAGTCGAATGTAACACCTGTCATTTATCTAAATATTATAAAAGTGTTAGTATGTAACTCACTTCAGCAATGCGCAAGATTGCTGTCTGTGCTAGTGCGCTGCTGGTCTACTGTACTGTCTACGATTTGCATTGTATCTTGGCGGGTATTATTTTACTGCACGATGGTACAACTTTGAGTTGACTGGTGAGATGTTGATGAGTTGCTGAGTTAACGTAAGGAATCTTGCTAAGATGCCCCGGCCTATGTCAGTGCGGCCTCGACACCCCGCCTGATAATAGCCAATCATATTCTGTTTACGTTCCATCACCGTGTCTGAATAATTTGTTATTGTCTGCACAAACATGGTCGGCTGATGTGTCCCGGCCAGTATTGTCCACTGGATTAATTCCAAAGAGAAATGAAATTGCCCATTCAGCCTCGTTGAAATCAAAGAACAATCCCCCCGGCAACTCTGATCATAACAGATCATATTAATAAAAAGGAATCGAAAATTGGATTCTATTATTTCGTTTTCGCGATACCGATTTTTCGATATGCGAACAATAATTTCATTGTTGGTCTTTGCCGATAATAAAGCAATTATTTCTGACCCATATTGACTCATATTCGGAAGTGAGCTTAAGGCCAATTAAATTTATTTTGTTTTGTTTACCTTGTTAATGAGAAAATGGACTTCAATTCGCTAAGTAAAAGTATCTAGTCGATTACTAGACAAGATATGTTTTAGGTAATGTAATATAATTGTTTTCATTATTAAACCATGCCAATGGTGCAAGCTTTCGGTCAGATTCGAACTCGCGTCATTGGAATAGAATGGGTGCCTTATACATTTAGCTACGATATTCTTACAACTAGATTAAAAAAAATATTACATTGTCTTAGCTAAGTGGTTGGCGCACGCACCCCAAAATCAAAAGGTTCGAATCCTGACTAGAAACCATACACCATTGCGGCAGTTTTGAATCTAATGTGCATATTACTATATTTTTATAATTACATATAACGAACAAGTGTCAGTTCCCTTACAAAAAAGGGAGACCTGAACCCATCAGTGGTTATGTTTATGGGCTTTTATAATTACACGCTATAAAGAATTAACAAATAAATTCTTCAACTTACAACAACAAGCGCTTCTTGTAAGCGCGCCTATATATAAACAACCTGTTTTCATTATCTCCTGAAATAATTACTAAGGTGTAGAGCGCATCCTTTAGGTAAATTAATCGCTTGTAGCGTACGCGGTTTCCAGCAATCAATTTTGGTTAGACAATATTGGATTTTAATTAACAGTATCGTAGGTCGCTGCTGTATCGGCTAATCGATAAACTGTGCTGGTGCTGTCATCGGTTATTGTGGCCGCACCCTTTAAATTATTATTATTGTCTCATTTTTAATTCAATTAATTACGATTGTACTGCTTAAGATTATTGATTTCGGCTCTAATAGTTCTTTATTGTTGCAAATAATGAAACTCATTTTAACGATTGGATATGTCAATGATACAATTGTTATACTGTAATAATAGCCCCTAAGCGTCGCACTGCTGGGCTCGGGTTTCCTTTACAGGGGAATGGACAGTATAACCGCCACGCTTGTCTAAGGCGGATTGGCAGATTTAACACATCCGTTATCTTTTAGTTTTCACCACAATATTTTTCTTCATCCTTAGCAGATTGTAATTAAATACACATTTGATCAGCAAACTGCGTTTGTAGTGCATGCTATTTAGCCACGATTCGAATCCGAATGTATACAGTCCATTGGCGCAATATCAGCATATTTTTAGATGAGTTATACAGTTCCCTGTATTTTGATTCTCAAAAAAAATTCCTTTAACGTATTAGTTAAAGATTACTCTCTCAAGCTATAATATTATATTGTTTGCTTTTGTATGTATGTATTATTGATTGGAGTAGATACATCGTTATGTAGTATTTTTTATAAGTGTAAGAAATTATCTTATATATTACTTTGATATGTGTGTTTGTCTACCAATTATTATTATATTTTAACTATTTAAGAATTTATAAACTAAATTATTGTGCCAGTGCTGGTTTAGCAACATCCGAATTTTGTTGTTCTTCTTATACTCCATCTGAAAGTTCTCTGGAAGGAACTCCATGAATGATGAGACCTCTGATTGTACTTCGGTATATTAATTTTCTTGATTTTATATAGAATGTTTGTATCATAAAGTACTCGTATATTCGATACTGTTCTAAATTCATAACTATTGCTGTCAGTGACATATGTTTTAGTTAGTAATATATACGTAACTTAAAGAGTATACCTATGAATTAGCTGACGTAAACGAGTAAGCTTCTAAAGCTAAGGGCACACTACGATTTATCCATACAAGACCCAGCTGTGGAAAGCTGGATTCGATATAGTTAAATCGCAGTGTGTGCTTACTTTAGTGGCTCACGCATACCTTGCGCGAGCTAAAAACAGATATAAGGCTAGGCGAACGAAAATTTAGAACATATAAATTTGAGAAGATAATTTTATTTCTTTGTTGAATTTAATTTAATTGAGATTTTCACCGTCCCGTCTGAGGTCCGAAAAGACTATTTTAAATTGCCATAATAAAAAAAATTGAGTCAAAAAGTGAATCACAGTATAGAGCCAGCCCAGTAAACTCCTCGCACTATTGCTTTTCAAATAAAACGGTGACATCAACTGTATCATAGAACTGGTATTTCGAATACTGTGATAGTGGAACTGAAAAATTGTTAACCTGAAAAACAAATGGTTTACGTAGTGCTACAAAGCGAACAACCTGGTACGAAATTCATGCATGAGAATTTTTTGCGTTTAGGTCAATAATTAGTTTGTTTGGTCTTTGTGTCTGTATGCATACGGAGTGCCTTAGGCGCGAAAACAACCAATCGGTTTGAAAAAAATCTTTATTTTATGCGATGCGTTAACTGACACTTAGTTGTGATATTATTTTTATAATGAATTACAAACATAATGAAAGAAAGATGAGTTCATAAACAAACGTTCTAAAATATTTTGAATGATTCAAAAACTTGTTCACAGTTCACATATTCACAATACCAAATCGAAATAATGTCAGTATGGTATTGTAACAACTTAGGCTTCGACAAATTCCACATACACACATACACATTTAGTCTGTAAAAGCACATTTCATTACCTGTCAGCATTTGAACTAATTGTAACCCTTTTATGATCGTCTTCTTTTGTTTACTTTGGCATATGGTTCTAGTTTTGTGAAGGACAGCCTATTGTTCCATTGTACTCGTTTATGGCCGTTCGCAAGCTGCTTCATTAGCCACATGTTACGGATTATAAACTACAAGCTGATTCTAAGAAATTCGGTACACGTTGCCGGGCACATTGCGTTTGTGCAGTATAAAACGACGGCCTGATCGAAGGAGAGGGGCAGTTGAGCTTCGACTACGATACGGGAATAACGAGTGTACATTCGGGAATCTAATAGTGATAGACTTTGTGCGTTTTATTGAATTACGACCATCTGCATTACGTTTGGATTTTTTGTGTTCGGTTATATTTGTACCTGTGTTATACGTGTTTGTATAGTAGAACTATACAAACACTATAATAATACGTCATTTTAATTCGAGCCTCGCTAAACTCGTAACAGTATTTAAAAATCACTGTCGACATGACTAACCAGCGCGTTTTTGACGTTTTGTGTCAATATTCTATTTCGCATTTTTAAAAATGATAAAACTAAAGTTTGTTCTTTGTGAATGTGATACGCCAGAGTTTTGTTTATTCATGTTTTTACTTTTACTAGAACATCAAATCATAGCACAATTTAGCCTATTTATCAGTTTTTTAAGAATGTTTCAGTAGCGGATTTTTACACTCAAATTTGCGACTATCGCAATAGTTTGGCACGAATTATAATTGCCGTCTCTAGTAAAGGCGCGGTGAGACGCACAACTATTTTCTTTACTCACGAATTTGTCACTTTTGGCACAATGTACGACTGTAAAAGATTTTAACAAAGAGTGAGACGATACATCGTGAATCGCGATTTAATCGAAAAATAACATTTATTACAAAATTTTAGTGTAACAACGAAGCCTGGATTTACGACAATTCGCAGAAAAACTTATAACTTTAACATTCAAATCATAAAACCGACATTGTCAGTGTTGGTGTTGTGATATAAGGAGATAGCATAAAATGATTTTATCGCTTTTCTATTTCCATATTGAAGAACAAAGACGTAATAAGATTAAAATACAAAGAAGACATTAAAGATAACAAGTTAACTAGGTTTAAGATTATAATGATTCACACATTGATTTTTATATTATCTTTTTTTTATTGCAGGTATTCAGCAGACAGACCGGCCCACTTGATGGAAAGCGGTTGCTATCGTCTATGGACATTTGCAACACCAAAGGTGCTACAAATGCGCTGCTGCTCTCTGAAGGGAGACGGGAACCTGGTTGTAGGTTGTATTCTTTCTCCGTTCCTGCACGGATGGTTCTATGAATATAATTCAGTGAAGTAATATATGTTAGACTTCTATTTTGACAACGGATTTGATGCATCTTTAGATCTGTAACTAGAGGCCTTGCTCTAGAATAACTTTCGTCTTTCTTTTCGTCTGATCACCCCGAAAGGGTTAATTAAATTATTCTATCTATCTATCTCAGCGGTTCTCAATCTTTTTTGGTGACGGAACCCTTTTGGAAAGCGATATACTTGATGGAACCCTACAATGATACAATAGTTTTTAAAAGTATATTCTTTACTAATAAGCACAATAAAAGTACCTACCATGTAACAGTTACTTATTACTTACACAATAACTTATAACTTCTATTATTATAACAAGTATAATAATAGAAGATATTGAAAAATAAAAAATCTAACTAATGGGAGGTATGAAACTGTTTTGAAGTGAAACTTCTTTAGGCGCATGAGGGTAATTTTTTTACGGATGAAACGCAATAATAATAATATTAGCGTCACGAAGATGTGCAGCGTTTTTGTCTTACATTTTTAAACTCGTGATATCTTTCGAATGAAATGTCTGAATTAAATAATTCAAAAAGTTATATAAAGTTATTGAAACGGTCTTGAATATGAAGTAATTTATTTTGATAAGAATGAATACCAAGATACAAATAAAGAGCCTTTTCTAGCGGTGGCATTTTAATTAAATTTTTGAAATAAAAGAACACTTATTGTGGCATAACTATAATTGTTAGACGTATGCTGCCGCTACACTTTGTAAATAATGATGTGTTCTGCAAAGTCGTAGTACATTATTTTATTCTATCATAATAGTTTTCGCAGCGCACGCGATTTTAGGTATTTTTGAAGTAAAAGTCTCGGAAATCTAAAGTTTTAGATTTGTATAAATATAATCAAGACTTAAAAATTAGTTTGCCAAAGAAGTTTCACTTCAGACATTTTTCATCAATCGGTTGATATCAGGTTTCATAGCGGACAGTTGAAGTCTCATATCAGGTTCGGCGTCCAGTCTATTGCGGTATTTAGTTTTCGTGGCTGCATAGGTTGAGCATCTTGTTTCGCACAAATATGTGGAACAGTCGAAGAATATTCAGAGCCATTTTGGTAAGCATTGGATATTCACCACGGATTCTGCACTAATAATCGTTGAGAGGCGTAGTTTTGCACAGAGAGTTATTTTGTTTTTTTTCTAAATTCTTGCGGAACCCTTACAGGGATATCGCGGAACCCTACGGTTCCGCGGAACACACTTAGAGTAACACTGATCTATCTTAATAGATAGAAGAAAGAAAGAACAAAGATTTCTTATGAACTACAATAATCTATAAAACTCTAAACATGCCGTGTCTATACGTTGAAGCTATTAAAAAACCACTGGAATAGAGTATATATATATACATGCTTCATCATAGAACATGATAATTTTTTTGTCTGTTTGGGATTCACATAAAAACTACTGGGCCGATTTCGATGCGGTTTTCGTCGATCGACAGCAAATTCTTAGACTTAAAATTGCGTAACTCATTATAGTTGGGAATCCCGTGAGATTTTTTATAGGAACCATTTAAAATGGCCAGACTTAAAAAAAAATAAACCAATGTGAGTTTTTCACGGACCGATAGAAAAATTTATGTAATAAAATGTTTATTTTTATCCCGGGAATCCCGTGGGAATTCAAGTCAAGCCTGGATGAAGTCGTGGATATATCTTAGTGTGAGTATATAATTACAACAATGTTTGTAGAAGAATAAAGTATTTTTTAAATCATTTGCTTAAATGTAAATGAAACATTAAAATATACTAAATGAGCTGAAAATCTTCAATGCTGTAGTCATACAGAATGCATAATCGTATAATTACGTAAGTAAAAATATAATACGTAGGTATATATAGTTGTATTTAATGATAAATAATAAGTCATAAAGCTGCTATGAGAAGGTAAACTTATCTTATGCGTCTTAATGAAACTGCCCATAGCGGACAACGATTCAATATCATACACAAACTATATCATAACCTTTTATAAAATAAAGTCAATAAAACAATAGTGATCTTTCTGATCGAGCCGTATATTTTATATAGTCAATTCCTCTTGCAATTGTTAGGGAAACACCTTTCAGGTAGCTACAACTTTGTTAGGAAAGTATCTCCCAAAGGAGATTTGTTAGTGTGTTGGCAGTCGATGTCTGCCCAAGAGAGTTGAAGTTCCTGTGTTGACTTTATAACATTGCTACCCAGACTCATATAATCCTATTCATAAAATAATATAGAATAGTCATCTTTTAAAGCTAGGAAATAGTATTTTTGAAAACGCTAAGAGTGAATTTTCGAAAATTAATAACTCACAACTCTATCGTCAAAATAAGACAAGCAGGCAGATGGATCACCTGACAAATAATAGACACCGTTGCATATACTTATAAAAGTTTGCAAAATAGATATTGTCAACCGTGAAAATGTTTTATGACATCTTCAACACAAAGGGAAAATTAGAGGAGATCGTGCAAAAATTAAATTATTTATTTATTTTATGAATAAACGCATACATTGTACTATCCACACGGATTGGGAATGAACTTGTACCTAATAATAATACAGCATAAAAATTTACATTCAAAATATCTTGCCACGAACTACCTTATTTTGCATTTTTAAATCGTTCACACACGCGGCGAAGAGTAGCAACAATGCAAGTACAGGTATGCGCAAACAGCACCAATCGAAATTGCAAATTTGTGCAGGGGGCCGCTTCGGTTCGTTAGCGACTTGTGTTTACGCGCTACCAACAGCTAGGGCTGCGGCCCGCTAATTGTTGCAAGTTTACTTTATGCTCATGTGATTACGATGACAAACCAACGTGATGTAAACATTTTAACGCAGCGTTTACTGGTATTTGTTTTCCCAGATTTTCATTGTGGATAATGTATGTATTATACCATACATAAATACGTATTACAACTTATAGCTTCACTTGGGTACTGGGAATGTTCTCGTGAAATATTTATAAAAAAATATATAAACAGAATTGTATTGTCTAATAAGTCCTACAAAGTAATAAAATATAATAAGTTATTGATTTTATTTACAGTGATCGCTGTGTATTGTGAAAATGAAGGCTCTGATTGTTGTGGCCAGCATTTTCCTTATATGCCCAGGATGTATTTATTTATTTATTTGGACAACACAACAGATAACAATCAGTAATTTAATTATATAATATACTTCGTATAGTATTACATCTAGATTGAAATCCTAGCGTGCTGACACATCAGTGATAAGATTATATTTTCGAAAACAAAATTACGTTAATAATATCAGTAATAATGATTGAATGAGTAAAAATAATTGAATGATATATATATTAAAGCTGGGACATTAGTTTTATTGATATATTATAAGGTAATAGATTAAGAAAAAAAGAATTAAGCAAATTACTAAACAAGTGAACAGGTGTAATCTTTCAGAATAGAATTTATAATTTTTTATAAGAAGGTTTTGCATTAAATATATCTTTTTTTTTGTTTTTATATAGAGTTTGTTGTAGACACGACACATTCTTGTCAACGGATTATAGTATGATGTGTTGTTTTTACAAATTCCATTATGATACCCAGAAATGTATAATTTCATATCGGAAGTTCAAAACAGCAACACATTAATTGCAGGCTATATTAGGAGGGTGCAATTTTGTTTGCTGCATCTGGTATCAATCTCATTTATTCGTTTCTATTTAAAACTCTAATTTGGTTATTTTAGTAGCACCTAGTAAAGCGCCTTAACTCAATTGGTAGCAGATTATTTTCACCTGTATAGGCCTGGATAGAATTCATTTCATATGGCTCTTGAGACGACTTTATATTGGAGACACTGCCGACCACTGCATTGTGTGCTGGCCACCTTGTTTCTTTTTGCCATATAATAATTTTGAATAAAGGTTGTTTTTTAAAACATACTTGTAGTTATAAAATGGTAGCAAAAATAATTGCATTCTGGATGGACTTTGGGTAGCTGAGCTAAATTAAATAATGTTGACTATTTCCCAAAAATATTTTTAACATAATTTTGAAGTAGCAACCCTAAGTTCCTAAAACAATGTTATAACTATAGTTCAATTTTTTTGCTGGATTTCATAATTGCATTTTATTTACGAGGTCGTTTTATTACACATGCCATGGGTAATTGTAATTTAATTTAGTAAATAACACATACTGAAATAAAATTATGAATAGTTTTAATTTAATATTTAAATTTGTGTTACAGTTTTTTCTTAGTATTATATATCAAAACATCTTTCGTGAAACAATACAAAATCTTTCTGCAATACTGTCCTCGACCGAGGGCTAGTCTATAGAGATTCAACAAGATGACATTGTCATCTTTCTGGGGACTTATCGTTTAGAAGTAGACGTCCTAAGCGTAATGTATTGTAATTCTATTTGTATTGTAAGAATACAGACAATTTAAATCATTATATGTATAATTAAATAGTTTCGTAAATACATATAACAATAGCTTATCAACTTATTATTATTTCACTTGCGAAAATATCGCTCTAAAACTAAATTAAGAATTTAAAATGTAATGTACTTGTAAGATATATTATGACCATTAAGTTTTAAATAATGTTTTAATTACAAGTAAAGTATAATGCTCTCCAACAAAATCCCCAAAAAACGTTCAAAAGCTTTCAATTAACAAATTTAAAAATACGACAAAAATTTTTTTAGACGACCGCGCCGAATCGGTATAATGTGATCACCACCAAGCTCTTTTAGTAACCATGCCTTTAAATTACTTAACTGTTAAATTTGTATTTGTATATAAAGAACATGAAAAAAGACGAATAATAATAATTATGTTGATGGGGAATTTGTTGCTTTGAAAATTGCTTTGGAAGCGATAGTACTCATGCCGATCAGTAAGTAAACTGTATGATTCCATTTTGAAATAAAAACAATAATTTTCATTTTCAATTCTTTGTTAAACTAGTCTGTATAAATTTTGTTAATAAAATAAAAAGTTAATGACTTATGTATTTATATATTTATGTAATTTTTTTTCTTCTTTATATGAATCGATAATCTCATAATTTGTTCTACTCTAAATAAAATGGATGAACAGTATAGTATATAACTATATTATACCTTACTTGAAAACGGGATATTCTCCTGAATTGATAAAATATAAATGGACCCGAATGAAGGTATGTGAGCTATCTAGAATTAAATCCAAAATTTGAAAAATGAGTCTCCGCGGGGTTCGTTATTGGGTGTGCCGACACACACTTTTCACTTTCTTATCTTATTAATTATAATTATAAATCTGACAGTCTTCAACTGACGAGTGAATAGATATCTTATAGGTAAGCTTGGTCAATCTTTGCCCGCGTCATCATTCAGCATCAGTTGAGATAGTGCTCCAACGCGAAAATATACGAACATAAACAAGTGTACACTAAATATAGCTACATACATACTTCATTAATTCCGAGAAAAGTAATTCTGTGCTGTCTACTTCTGTATAAAACTTATAAGAAAAGAGCCCAAGATATAAATAGAATAAAGGAATATAAAGAAAAATATTTTTAGGTAGACGTGTTGGGGAGTTTCTTGCCGCTTCTTCTCCTTAACAGCAACAAAATGTTGCAAAGTTAGTTATATGAACTTATATGTATGACCTTCAATAAGTGTCCTTTAGTGGAACTTATTTTGAATAAAAACTTGAATTTGAATTTAAACCGTTGTTGTACGTTATAATCATAAATTCGCCTTTAGCTACTTGCCTTTAAGCAAACCTTTGACTGAACTAACTTTCGTTTAAAGCAAACTGCGAAATTAACTGCTGAATAAATTTTACACTCTGTGTGTGACTTGAACGTGATACCTATTTCCGTACAGTAAAATTAGTGTGATATTCTAAAACTAAGCTTTGGTTATGACAAACCTTTTTATAATATTTTTTCTAATGCTTATAACCGGTTTAATTCCGCCCTAGGACACTGGTGACTCCCTTTCCTTTTAAATATCAATTTGATTTTGGTCTATTTTTAGGACTTGTTAAGACAAAAATGTGAACCAATTTTATACAAATCTTTAATATTATAAAATGGTGAACGTGTTGCTTACATTTAGTTGTAGTTACTTATATTTTTTGTGTTTGCTCCTTGTTCGGGATTCACGTAAAAGCTACTGGGTGGGTCGATTTCGTTTCAGTTTTTGCTGATCCATAGTCAATTCCGGGACTTACAAGCTGCGGTACTTTATATTCTGAGAATTCTACGGGAATCTTCTTGGGAGAAGTTAAAAGTGGGCAGGTCGAAAAAAAATTACTCCGATGCGAAATTTTCCCAGATCGATAAAATCTTTAGTAAAATAATTGTAGTGATTTACTTTTGTTGTATACTTTTCCGCATTTAGTACATAACTTATTACGATTTTTTACTGGAAATTGCAGAATTTATGTATTTTTAACCGACTTTCAAAAGGAGGAGGTTCTCAACTTGGCCGGTATTTTTTTTATGTATGTACACCGATTACTCTGAGATTTATGATCCGATTTACTTGATTTTTTTAGTTCGATGCGGAATAGTTGCCATTTGGTCTCCTAAAAATTAAATATACTTTGGCTCAGTAGTTTTTATTTTACGAACACTTTTATGAAAAAATATCCACTCCGTTCCATATGTACACCAATCACGATGAGATTTATGATCCGATTTACGTGATTCTTCTTTAATTAGATGCGGAATAAATGCCATTTGGTCCCCTTAAAAATTAGCCAATTAGGCGTGAAAGCTAGTGAGCCACAGTTTGTCTAGTTTTATTTTATGATCATTTTTATGTTTTTTTTTCCGTTCCCGTTTCTTGCGACCTATATTTTTTAAGGCACGCGGCACTTTCGTAGGCCTACTCATAGCTAGACACTAAAAGTAAGAAATTTAAAAAAAACTTCGTTTGGAAAACCGACTTCAAAAACTAAAAGGTATAAAATAACTTATTTCTAAAGCTATTTTTAATTATAATATCTTATTTTAATATACATTATCTAAAACATCATGAAGTCGGAGCAAAAAACATAAAAATTACTATATCTTGAAAATTACTAAGCACCGACTTTAAGGTGTTTAAGATAAGATATATTAAAAATAGCTTTAGAAATAAGTTATTTCATTTTTTTTAAATCATAAAAAATATAACTCAAAATACTTTCAGTGAAAATTTATTTGAGTTTGATCTGTCAAATAGTGATAGTGTAGTGGAGACAAAGGGTGTTTTAAAATAATTATTTGTTGGGAGTGTCGTAGTCAAATGATAAAAAGTAAACGTCCCTCTCCTCCTTACCCTTCAAAAATCTTTTAGTGTGCGTTGACAGACATGTATCTATTTTGTTTCTATTTACACATCTAAAAAAATGTGTAATAATTATCATAACGTTGAAAGTATGCAATTATACTAAAAAACTAGCCAGCCATTTCAGAGTTTAGCCTGAACATCTAGGCAGACAGATAAACATTTTAAATATTGTTTTTTTTATATAAGTGCGCCGTATATACTTTCATATGCATTTAGTTAAACCTGTTATTTTGACATTACAAAAAGACACTTCAATTGTATGTATCTGTATAGATAAATAATATGCACTAATACTGAGCACCGTGCGTAAACGAAGCAGATACAATGCACTAAGGATAATATATTGCAGTTATCTAAAATCTCATTATCGCAAGCCATATTTCATAAAAATCAAATAGCAACAATACTATGCTGAACGTGTAATAAATCTGCATGGAACCGGTAACACACTTATTTATGCAAAGTGCATTACCGTTCAGCAGCTTGTTAGCTTTATCATTACTCCAGAGACTGGCACATAAATTACGGTATTGTTCTACTGGCCAGGTACAGCATCGTCATGGAACTAGTTCAATTTGCACAATAGAAGGGTGGTGCAAGCAAACTGCACGCTGAGGCGCCTAGGGGCACCAATCTCATAACAAACACAAATAAGCTGACGTGATCCGCTTACTTCATAGATTAGGTGGCGAGAAAATATTTCTACACTTCACTACGCTAGAATAATTCATGAGTTCTGAACACAATATTATCTTATCGCTATGAGAAATTGTTTACATGTATACGCGGACATGGGCGTTAGGGGTATAATGCAATAAATTTCAGTGATTTTATGCAAAGTTCTGGAGCAACGAGGCGGGCCAGCCTCCAGGCTTCTTGCGTTCACCCGTCGCGTTATATTTGCAAGTCGAATAGTGGTCTCAGTTTAGTACTACGTCAACACAATACAATCGATAGTCCATATATTTTGTTGATACGTAAAGAATTTGTTGTTTATGGAAGAACGAGATTTTATGAATAATTTTAAAGCATAAGCTATTTTTTATGTTCTTTATTACCAACTTAGCAAAGGTAGACGTACCACCTAAAGCAGCGTACTCAGCAGCAAGCTATAACTGCAACCTTGCAGATACTGTAACCAAAAATCATAGTGTGTACGTGGCTCGTGACCTCGAGCCCACAAAGAAAAGATCAATCACAGATCTGATCTGATCCCGTCGGCTACCTTCCATCGTCGGATAATCAGATGCAACGGCATGAAGCACCGATACATGGTGGATATTCCACCTATAAGAACGAAGCGCTCTACGTCTACCTGCATGCGCACCACAAACTCGTGGAATTCATTGCCGGAATCGGTCTTTCCCGATACTTGCAACCTGGGTGTCCTACGTACATCTAATCTATTCACACGGGATTTAAGCATCATCTCGCCCGATGCGAAGAGAACTATACTACTGTAATACAAAATTAGACCACGTTATTGCATTGGCACGGTTACAGTAAGGGCTCGCAGAGTGGTTAGCCTATAGATGTTCACAGGGGCGAGGGCCAATGCTTTGCCTTCTCGATGGGTTAGAGGGATGATATAGTGACCTAGAACTTTGACAATCACCATTAAATTAATAGAATATATTCATCAATCAGAACCGTCAATTTTCTTATAGATACGAATCCGTACTACCATCAGAATGTGATGTGTAATGTGACTGCTCGCATTTCCGCCGTTCTCCGGTACGGATTAATGTCACAATATTAAAACAAATTATTGTGTAAACTTCATGTAAAAACTTTATAAGATTAAAATAAGATTGGATGTGTAAATATGAATTCGTTTATCTACTTTATAAAATCAGAAGCAGAAATACAATTTTTATCAGAGTGGTCAATATGGTTATTCTATACACTTGATCAAAATAATATTCATTCATAACACACCGTCATAAATATAACAACACAAATTGAAAAGTGAGCGTCACTCACGTCGCGTGATTATCATTAAAAGTTTTAAACATGTTCCACATGACTAAAAACTTTTCAGCTCGAGTTCCATTTTTTTTTTTTTAAACATTAATGAATTAAATGTTTGACAGTACAAAAAACGAAGAAAACTAAATTCCACATTTCAATAACGTGTGCAATCAATATGAAAACACCGATATCAAGTCTCAAGCCAACTATTTGACGGGTCAATGTTTGGGGCTATCGTGAGGTCAGCGATTTGCATCAGTCATTTGTTGGTTTAGGTTCGTTCTCAACAGCCGTTCTCTTCCTTGCAAGCTAGTGCTGATTTACATTCTGCAGGCCTATTTGTCAATTCGCTGACGGGTCTGTTCCAATAAGACCGTTAGGAGACAATTGAATTGTGCTTGTATTTCAATGACTCATGCGACATTTGAATAAGAGGACAAAATGATAAAATAGATAGATTACCTATTCCGAAATAAATTGATCACAGCCCATATCTTACTATTGTTGGTTCCAGCAGCAGGCAAGTTAAGTTAGGTATACTTAAGAGTTTGAGATATATGTGACTTTCTTTCACTATAATTGGGTATGTTATAAAATTTTAGTGCAAGAACATTGAGTATAGCAGACAGGCTGATAGCCCACCAATAGCCCAATTCTGCAATTTTAAGGTATTAGCGTTGCAAAAATACTCAACGTACGATTCTATTGCGATAGTGTCCAAAATTCGTAATTTATTAAATCCATATCTTCTGGATACCATCGCCTCAGAATAGTAGAAGAAAAGAAATCGGTATTACCATAAGCAGAAACAGCGTTTGACGAAATGAATATTGTAAAATTATCAAAAATTTTAACATTTATTTCGCGAGGTTTTGCTTATAAATATTCACAACAATAGTGGCGTGCAACGGACACGCTATTAGAATTAAAGAATACCGTCAGTATAATTATTATATTATATACTAGCTGTGCCCGAGACGTCGTCCGCGTTGGATTTGTTTTCAAAGCCCCCGATTTTGAAACATTCTTCATCGGTGCTCCGCTTCTATTGGTTTTAGCAAACAAATTCTTCAGCTTTATATATTAGTATAAGATTATATTCGTAGTATAAGTAGTCCGGCGATCTTGGTGAGATAGTAATAATAGGATTAGGCCCCTGATGGAATGTGGTAACCGTCGCCTTGGGACATTTGCTACACTAATACGGGAACACAAAGCAAGATTACACAGATAAAAAATCTAAAACAATGTTCGTTTATAGGTTATAATTGAATTTTTAACATGTTGGATTAAATAATACGAAATATTCTTTAAACGATAAAAAATGTGCTGTTTTAGCCTTAACTATGATAAGACCACCCTTTGTGCACAATTACAAATGTAGTGTTTTTTTGTATCAGTGTACAATAAAGTACATACATACATAACTTCACGCCAGGTCCCTTGCGGGTAGGCACGAACAACAGAGCGCCATTTAGGCTTATTCTTACACACCTCACATGCTTCTTTGACATTCATAGTTCTTGTCATGCACGCTCGTCTGTTCTTAAGGCTCCTGACATCACCTTCTGCTAGTACACGATCAATTTGATCATGGAAGGTGTGTCGTGGCCTTCCGCGACTTCTGCATCCATCCACTTTTGCATTGTATATCTGTTTAGTCATTCTTTCATCATACATTCTTTCCACATGCCCGAACCACCGGAGCATTCCTTTCTTTACCTTCACCCCGACACTCTCTTTCAGACCAACTCTCTTTCTTTGTACAATAAAGTGATTTGTTATTTTGTCAAATATGCAAGGGACTTATAGATCTCTTGACATATCTATGTTACAGTATATTTTTTGTATCATGTCATTATTACGACGGTCATATATTTCTTTCCTTTTACTTAATATGTCTTTTTCTTATTGTGTATGTACTGTTTGTTAAACTCTATTAATTCTTCGAAAAGTAATTGTAAAGGAAACTTGTCTATTTATTTAAAAAAGAGCTTCAGGTAAATAAATATGAAAAATAAGATTTTTAGCTAAACCTGTTGTTGGGAGTTTCTTGGCGCTTCTTCTCCTTAAACAGCGACAACACTTTGCTAAGCGGTTTAAGTTAAATAGATTTAAATTTCAACTTATATGTATGACCCTTAAAAGTGTTCTCCGTTGGAACTTACTTTGCATAAAACCTTTTAAATTTTGAATTTATTGTGTAACTAAGTTATTGTATTACATTTATGAAATAATATTATTTTGTATTTTATAGGAAGTGCGGAAAATAATAATCAGTTATATCTTTCAAAATTGCTGGTATTGTAGTATTTATTATTATTTTAATTAATTCATTTACGACCAATGAAATCGAAATGTAATAAATTTCCAAAAATGAATTCGAGTATACCGCAGACTGTTGCGGTGAAGTGGTTGTTTTTCATCTGCCCGATACACAAAAGCTATTTCTGTTCCTGTTTATATTGTAAAATATTAAGTTTATATCGTTATCATCAATTATTTTTGGAAATAAAAATTAGACACGATTCATTATTTAATCTTAAATACTGGTAGTACTAACTTAGTTTAATAGAAATGTATATGACCTCGTATGTAGAAAAATCTACACAGCAACATAGATTTTTTTCACTTCAAGAACAATTCAAGACAAAAGCTCACTTTTCTGCATTTTAACGAATGATTCACAGAAATTATTTTTAAGTTATTTAGTAGTGAAAGTCTTCACTATTTTTATCATATCATATTCAAAAGTACTCCATAAAATCTCAATAACTACTTCTCTTTTGCTTCACCTGTACAGAAAAACACTACTCTTCAAGTTCCCACCAAAAACACATTAACCTTTTAGGTCTGTGGTCTTCATAATATTTATGAAACCATTTATTTTAATATATGCGAGTTTAAAAAGTAATCAATATTCATTCGCGATTCTATGTATACTAAAAGCTCTTAGTCATTTAATTGCTTTTAAATCTAATTTTATACTTTCATTTTTCGTGCTTTATCACTGTTCAGTTTGTTTTATGGCTACGAAATGACGCCCTTTAGACGCCATTATAATGATTGCCAGTGACTTGTGGAAATATTTACATGAATATTACAAAGCTAAGTAGTGCGGCTAATCAAATTTAGTAAAACTTAGTAATCTACAACGTTACGTCCACTATGTTAAATAGTCAAGTGAAGTGAACTTTCATTTTATCTCTACAATAAAGACCTACTTAAGCATCAATTTATTTAACAGAAAAAAGTTTAGTTTAACTTTGAAATATTAGTAGTCGAAAATTCTGCCATTTTTAATTCTTAAGTGCTTAATACACACACTTTTGAATATACACACACATGTGTAAATATACATATATATATAACCTTATTAATATTATAAATGCGAAAGAAACTTTGTTTCATTTTCACGGAAAGACTACTGGACCGATTTGGCTGAAAGTAGAATAGGTTTTTATTTTGGTGTAATTATGTAATTTTAATACCGAAATTTATAATAGATAATTTTCATCCGGGAGATGGATAGTTTGCGATATAAAATAAAGTAAATCTTCCGGAGGCACGCACTAGAAGTTGACCCGCGGCGCATACTACACGACCGACCGATACTACACCGTATAGTTTTATTTAAAGCTTTGATCTTGTTATATGCATATACGCTGTCGATAATTACCCGTTTTCATCAAAGATAACTAAATATTTTTGATTAGAATTAAATAAAAGGATTATTTAATTTTTTACTCCTTGCTGTCTCGTACAAAATGTACGATTATTTAAATGTGTGGTATACTGTATAAACGGCAAACATAACATATATTTTACAAAAAGAAAATAGGTAAGTATAGTAGTAAGAGATAACGGGAAATGTGACTCGTGACAAAAATGTAATTTCCTCGAATAAGCAACGAAAACACCGGTCTTTATTCTGCGAAAATATTTTGCTCCCGGCCAGGTTTCCCCCATTGTACAACTGTCACGAAATCCAACAATCGTCTGAGGGCACATTCAAATGATAATCTCGCCATACGCTTTGCGAATTATTCGTGTAGTAATATGCGGCGGGCCGATGCCAGAAACGTCACATTAGCTTGATTTAAACGCGTTACCTGACGTTCGTGCTGGTGAGGTGAACGTAGATATAATACAGTGTGTACCTGGTCCTTTATCAGGATTTATTGTATCGTCGCACTTCAGTAGTCGAGTCATGTAACTGGACTTATTCATGATTTTCTTATACTACAAATACTATATTGTTTATCATATTAAACATTGTAAATGTTTTAAAAATCCCTCTACCAATGTGTGCAAGTTGTGAAATAAGTTATCTTCCAAAAGTTTCAACTATTTATGAGGTCGCAAGGCAGGCAAAACATTAACACCTACAGTATTGCAGATGTCGATACCTGCCGGTACTATTTATCATCAAGTGAACAGTCTGATAGGTTGCTTTCCTCTAAATGTAATAAAAAAATTGCTGTTCAATTTGAAGGATTAATTTTTCATTTCACTAATCATGATGATTACAAAGTTTCTAACGTTGGTGACTTTAATATCAGCAAGTGATCGTCGCTGCCAAATACCTGTTTGAACAGTTTACACCTACCGTCTAAATAACAACCAGTACATTACAAATATTGTTACGAGTTACAGGACTCGAATAAAAATGCCGTTGGAATTACTATAGACTTTATTAGAACTATACAAACACGCATAACACAGGTACAAATATAACTGGACGCAACCAGCACAAATGGGATGCACGATTCAAGAACATGCGCAAAGTTCGTCACTATATAGCTTATCAATTTTGCCCACATCTTGCTCGTATCGTAATTGTCGCATAACTGCCTCACCCCTCCGTTCGGGCATTTTTGTACTAAGCTATACAATATGTCTTGACCCAATGCTCGACCGCGCATAACAATAGCTTCTAAAAATCACACCTTGTTAATGACTATCATAAACTATTACACTACACAATAGGATGTTTTTATAATTACAAATTTTAAACACAAAGTAAACAAAAGAAATGAAGAGAAGAATGCCCAAAGGTAATAAACTGCAGGTGTGCGTTTACTTTTTTTGGCGTGTAACAATATAACGACGCTAAAGGCTTTGATTATATCTTTTTAAGCACCAACATAAATTTGTGTATATTCGACAATACTATTATAGTAATATAAATTACATTTCGTAGTTTTGCATCTACATTCGCATTAAGCCCAAAATGAAAGCGATGTAAACTACCAGTGTTGTAAAGCATGATCTTATCAACAAAACGTCCTTACCATCAACGCGTTTGTGGCGAAAAGTAATTTCGCACAGCAGCCTACACACGCCGAGATACAGCGAGTACAGTACGAGTGCGAATCCCTATTAGAGCGTCTATGGGCACGCCATTAAATAAACATCTCTGGCAGCTTCCCCGCTAGTTATTAGCGCTGCCTCGCCCCATCCACTCGAAGCCTGGTGATACGGCACGCAGTCGGAAGCGGGGGCAAAATCAATTTCATTTTTCGACACGTGCATTAATGTTATGGCGATTGAAACCGCAGCCTCCTTGACTACTTTGCTGGCTTAATGCTGTTTACACTGATAAAATAGAAAATTGAACATAAATTCAGTATTTTACGACTTTTAAATGATGCGCTAAATTATGAAACGCTTGAGGGGAGAGTAATAGGACGATTTTTATCAGATGATTTTTTAATAAACATAAAAAACAAATTTAGAGCCGAGAGCAGATCGTTTTAATCGTTACCCAGTAATTTGGTTTGTGGAAAACTGGATCACAGCTATTTTTGAAAATAGGTCAGTAAAAGGTTTACTGCATTTTTGCTCTGAGAAATTGCTTTCAATTCGTCCGTGATAAAATATATTGCCATATCATTAAATTCTATTAAAGGAAATAAATTTAAAATTCTCAGAAAATAACTTAATAAAACGAGGTACTTAGCAGATTCTAGTGCATCTTCGTTCGACGGATTCTCAGGGAGATTCCCGTAATCCATTCTGATATTCTAGTTTCTTTCAAAGTCCACTCGTTTCTAGTCATTACAGAAAAGCCAACCGATATACAAGTATACTGAGTTAAAGCTAAGGAATCAAAACATTATAAAATAAGCTTATTGTGAAATGGAATAGGGTTGATAGTTGAATGTATGGTTTAATTAAAGGAACAAGTTTCGCTACCCCCCATACCATGTTTTACTCCGATTGATTCCGTCCACAAGACGGACGCTGGTCCAAAGCGGGACTATCCCGCACTTATCTAATTTTATTGTCACTCGTCGACGTCCGTCGAACCCTCTGCCACTGAGACCGTTTCGTTAAAACTAGAAAATTCTTTCGTCCCCATCGGATATTTTTATCTCAGAGGGATATCTTTATCCGCGAGCATTTAAACTCCATTCAACGTCTTGACTGTAATTTAAGATAAATGTGGCTTGAGACTGATTCGGGGATGTAGGAAATCGATTTATGTAATTGTATTGGATTCAGAAATGTTAATGTCAAAGCAAATATCTTTCATTTTTGATAAATGTTACGTGAAAGCGTTGCGTGTATGACGTGATAAGTTTCTTTCTTTGGATCAAAATGTGATTTTAGACTGACCACTGATTAAAAATATTCCCAGAAACGTTGGTGCTGATTATAAAATTAAATCCTCTTCTTTAATATCAAAGCATTGAAACAAAATGGTTAAAATAATTGACTAAATTTGAATTCAGCCTTTAAAAAAAATCTAATTAATATTTATGCTTTAAAGCATGCAGCAAAACGTATTATAAATACATATCACATATAATCACGTATAATGTTAACAAACATAAATATAATTATTTAGATTATTTTGCATATATATGTATATTTAAATTGTACAGTCCTATCATTTTTCTGCTCCACCTACATCGCCAGATTAGTTAAGAATTTCTTTTAAGCTGGGTTGCCTGGAATAGATCGCTTTTAGCGATAAGGTCGCCTGTTGTTTTGCCAAGAAGTATTGTAATTATGCATTTTGTTTTTGTTTGTTTTGTTGTTATCTATCTCTATCTATTATAAAGGCTCTCTTAAAAAGGTAAACTATATATAAGTATATATGCAGATTGAAATTGTTTTTTAATATGAATACTAACTCATACGATTTGGGTTACAGTATCCGCTTAATATCTTGAACGTTTGAGCTTTGATTTTATTACCAATCGTGGTTTTCATTTTTATCACATTTACGATTATATTTTGATCAGGTCAAAAAAACACATTAATTATTATAATACGCAAATACTTACTTTTTTAAAATCTTTTACATATTTCTTATAAAATATATACATTTATTTATATATAAAAACATAAAAGACTGATCTATTTTGGCAGTGGGGATAGGGTCTAGGCTAACGGTGGTTAAGGCTTCAAAGACAGGAACCTGTTCACAATACGGGCTGTGTCCAGCAGGGCTGCCTTCTGCATCTACCCTTCACCCAGATACCAAGTGAGAGTCTTCACTTCGTCACTCTTAGTCCATTTACTGGCACTACTACTATTTTAGATTATAATATTTATTATTATATTATTATAATCTAAAATTAAAAATGTTCTAAATTTACAGCTATAATTAATGCTTTAACAGTCTGATATGTGTGTGTATGTATGATATGTATCTGATATGAAAACAAGCGCTTAGGTGTAATATGAACATTGCTTTTAGATATATTTACATTGTGTTAAAGACACCATTGAAAAAAACGAAATCTTAATTATTAATTCTCTAATTTACATGAAACAATCAGCGTATCTCAGTGGAATGTACCAAAACAAAAAGCTCCACGAAATATGGTGAATACTTAGTTCCTTAGCGATGTTTTGTGGGTGCTAAGAGCGTCGTTCGGCGCATTAGCTATGATAATTAGAACATTTGCTTGGAGAATGGAATCTTGAGACTCTAGGGTTATAACGCGACAGAAGCTACGCTCTATATGTTTATATCTTCGAATGTAATTTAGTTCTATAACGACCTAGCTTACGAATATGCGCCCTTGGTTATAGCAATTGTATCCATTTAATTCTATAATACGGAAGTGTTGAAATTTTATATACAACTAGCTGTCCCGGCAGACGTCGTCTTGCCCGGTAAAAAATAGAGGTTGATCGTAGAGGGTTGAAAATCTAGGGTTGTATGTATTTTTGTATGTTGTATCATAAAAAAATAGAAATTGAAAATTTTGTCTAAAAAATAAAATTTAGGGGTGGACTACCCCTAACATTTAGGGGGATGAAAAATAGATGTTGGCCGATTCTCATAGATACCGGATAAGCACAAAATTTTTTATCAAAATCGGTCAAGCCGTTTCGGAGGAGTATGGCAACGAAAACTGTGACACGAGAATTTTATATATTAGATATTGTATCACTTCTTAGGTTTAAGATTAGATAAGATTATAGTATATTAAATACTATATTCGTTGTGAATTTGTTCTCAAAACCTCCGTTCAAAATTTTTTCATTGCTGCTCCGCTCCTATTGGTATTGGCGTGGTGATAATAGCCTATAGCCTTACTCGATAAATGGGCAATCTAAAACTGAAAGAATTTTTTAAATCAGATCAGTAGTTCTTGAGATTAGCACGTTTAATCAAACAAACTTAAATAATAATTTGACTTTAACAACTTCCTTGTCCCAGTACAAGATATTTGTATAGCGCCTGAAGTCCAGAATTGTTTTTTCAGAAAATAATAATAATAATTTCAGATACTCATACAAAAGATATCGTACCGCGTTCACTAAGAAAAATGCACTTGAAATTGTATGGATAAATGAGTCACATATGATGCACGGATATATTATAAAACGTTCATATGAGTCGTATGTGACTTATTGATCAGGGAAGTTGTTAAACTTATAATACTGTATATACAGAAATCTTAACTGATATAAGCATGTTTGTAGATGTACCTTTGAAGGTTTCTATTTTCGGTATTGACAGATTTTGTCACGTAGTACATGGATTAGTCAGTTTTAACCTGGCTAATTATGGAGCAATAAATTTTTCCCTGTACGTGACATAACACTAGACTTGAGTATACTTTTTTTAGGAGAACGGAATATTATTTCTGCTATTTCCAAAATAATATGGAAAGTTGACATTGGGTGGTAGGGCATTTGCCCGACTAGATGGCTACCACCCCTGGTCTAGAATATGCCGCCATAACAACCTTGTGTTGTGTTCCAGCATTAGTGACCAGATTCCAGTCTCCTTTAAGAGAACAGCAGCGCATTTGTAGCACCTTTGGTGTTGCAGATGTCCATAGGCGATGGTAACCGCTTTCCATTAAGTGGGCCGTCTGCCTGTCTGCTGAACTCCTGCAATATATAAGTACGCAAGGCCTTACTTCTCCGTGAGCGTTGGTAATTGTAACACAATGAACATTTGCTCAAAAAATTATCTATGCTATGTATGTTGCTCAATACCATAGACCATGGAGTGGATTATTACTATGCTTTTCATATTTTTATAAGTTTCATAGATAATGTTTCTAAATTAAATTACTATCTTTATTATATTTAAACATACCCAATATAATACTCAAAGTAACCATTTTCATTGTTTAGTTTACTAGGAACACTTAAGTCTCACATTGAATCATCGTTACTTAAAAGGGTTGTCAATCTATATATCGAGGGGTGAAAGGCTATTTGTTTTAAGCGACATTTTTGTGTGATACTCAACACGATGGATTTTTCATCCTAATATCTCAACTTAAAGAAATATAAAGAACCTGATCTCTAGTTTCAGTCTACAGATGTTCTTTTTTTTTGAAATATGGGACATAGTTCGTTAGTGATGTGTTTTTCTGGGTCATTAGAAACTTTAAACTTTCAACAATTTATAAGTGTCGTTTAAAACAAATAGCCTTTCACCCATCGATCTAATTATTTTATGTTTTCTACTATGCTATAATATTAGATGTGTAAGTGTGTGAGATGTAAGTATTAAATGGTCTTAAACTTTACAAATATGTATTGTACACTGCTATTCGCTATTTTTCACTTGACATTATTCAAGTGTTAGACTTGTACCGCTAGTCATTGTACTTTAATTTTGTCTCGTTTTACAAACTAATACAGACGCTGTCAGAAAGAATAGCGTAAAATTGTCGAACCAATGTTCCACTCCTTTTTGTACTATGTAAATGTAAAATTTTCAAACATGATTTTGAATTCACTCAATCCACAGACATTACAAATTAATGTCTGTGGATTGAGTGGGTTACAATCTGCTATTGCTAATATTAAATATTAGCAACTTTTAAATATTATTTGTATGCCTGAAAGGGCAAAAACATGTGAAACAAAATAACATATTGTCAACCAATGTTTTTACTAACCATGTTTTTACGCAAATAAATGATTTGATTTGATCACTTATATATATAGCAATGATACAGAAACATATACAGAAATGATATTCTGTCATTCTAACCAAAAACATGTTTTTTGCAGGTCATACAAATACTGGTTGTTTAATAGAATTTAAACTCATTAACACGTCGAAGCAAGGCGTGCAAGTTTCTCGCATGTTGGTTTTAGAAAAACCAATTCAAGATTTTTTCCCAGAAAGAAAGCACATAATTTCTGGCTGATTTTACGTACGTGGATAGACTCAGTTCCGAGTTCAAGTGTCTCACTGTTAGCGCTTTGTCTTGAGACACAAGATGTTTGACGGACATAGCACTTGAGTTATTATTCAGTGCTGTTAAAAAATGAAGCACATATGTAAAATGAAATTCAAGTTAATTGATACTTCTTTGTTATGAGTTAAGTCTAAGTTGAACATAATGAACAAAAAAATGTATGTGCAGTTCACATGTAGTGGAAATAAAACTTCATAGAATATACTCACAGATAGTTCTTCTCTTAATTTTATTGATATGAATAATCCCTTTAGCCTACATCCGTCAACAAATTATAATTCAAAATCAACTTCTTAAGTATCGCTTTCAATTTTTCACTGTTTTAACCGACTTCAAAAAAAGGAGGAGGTTCTCAATTCGTCGGAATCTTTTTTTGTTGTTGCTTTTTTATGTATTTTCGCCGATTACTCGTGATTTATGAATAGCTTCCGATTGGTCCCCTAAAATTTTTACACAGTTTGGCCCGTTAGTTTTCATTTTATGATCATTTTTCATGGAAATAATTTTCACTCCGTTCCATATGTACACCGATTACGCTGAGATTTATGATTCGATTTACGTGATTCTTTTTTTGTTCGACGCGAAATAGCTGCCATGTGGTCCCCTAAAAATTTGACATAGTTTGGCCAAGTAGTTTTCATATTTTTACGAACATTTTTTTGTTCCCGGTTCTTGGGACCTATATTTTTTAAGAAGCGCGGCACCATTCGAAGGTCCACCCATACATAGCTAGACACTAAAAAGTAACAAATAAAATTTAAAAACTTCGTTTAAAAAAACCGACTTCAAAAACTAAAAAACTAAAATGTATAAAATAACTTATTTCTAAAGCTATTAATATATATTATCTAAAACATCTTGAAGTCGGTGCAAAGTAAAACATAAAAATAACTATATTTTGAAAATTACTAAGCACCGACTTTAAGATGTTTTAGAATATATATATTTATAATAATAGCTTTAGAAATAAGTTATTTTATATATTTTAGTTTTTTAGTCTAAAAATTATTATTATCAGTTTTATTTCGGTCCGAATCGGTTCTATGTTTGACCATCGGTCTTGTTGACTCTAATCTTTGCTGCACAATGAAAAGCTAGTATCTCATTCTCTCGCAGGCTGAGTCCTATATATTTATTTGTTTGTCTGTTTTGAGTGTTGCTTTTTCATTTCATTCAGTTTGCAATCACAACGATTGTAAGAAAGTTTCAATTCAAAAATGGTAAATTAAATAACTTGTTTCAATAATTATGATAAGTAAGTAACTAACTTACTCTTTAGAGTGGCATAAATTTCAATGCTTAACGGTCTTTAAGGGGGGGGGGGTACTTTGTGATATTTTGGAAACATTTTGCCGATTTGTATAATGGATATTTTTATTATACTTAAGTGTTTTTACTTAATAGCTACGTTTTATGTTAACAAATTTATTAATAAAACGAAGCAATTTTGAAAAATAATATAATTTAAACGTCCCGCCCGGTGGTGGGTTCAAACTTCCCAATTAGAAGAAAATGAAGAAGAAACCCGCCACGCTTCTCCAAGATAAACCGGGGATTCATATATAGACAATCTTACGATTTGTATTGATTTCTCATTAACATTGACTTCAATAACATTAGCCGCTGCGCTGACATAACCAGAATTTTTAATTTAATAAAAAAAACTATATTTTTATGTTCTACACATTCAACGTTTTCAGAAGTTTCAATAGTTCAAAAGCTGCCAAGAAGAGGAGGCATAATTTTCGGGCAATGGAAAGCTAATGTCTCCTAATTATATAAACATAAGAAAACTTAAATAAAAAAGTCATTAAAGAATATTGTGATACTTTTGAAGATCTGACTATGTTACATCATTGAAAACATTTTTCAACATTGATTATATGTACGACTGCTACCATTCATCTTTCATTTTTGTACTTTCATAACTCGATTATGTCGCGGCATACATATACGACATAGGTACTCGATAGAAAGCCAAATGGACTGACGGAAAGATATGGACAAGAAAATTTACAACCGTTCTCTTTTTCCTAAAAATGTTTTTTTTTAATACAGAGTTGAAACTTGATGGAAAGTGGTTACCATCGCCTATGGATATTTGTTACACCAAAGGTATTGCCAATGTTCTGCCGCTCTCTAAAGCGAGACTGGAACCTAGCCAGTAATACAGATAGACAACTAAAGCTTGTTATGGCGGTATACTCTAAACCAGGGGCAGAAGCCATCCAGACGGAAAAATACCCTACCTCGAAGCTGTGGCCGACAGGCCACTTGGCCGCAGAAAATTGTGTCATTGCCTCGTTCCTGGACGGATAAAATATAGATACAGTTATAAATACTGATATTTAGATTTATAGAATCACATTAAATAATCCTGGCTTAGAAAATAACTACAATATGCAGATAATTTGATTCCATAATAAATAAGGATTACATAGATACGTAAAATTCATGGGTCTTCCTAGTACATTTTATGGCTTCAAAATCGACTTCAAATCCAGTGAAATGACAGCTTAGATATGACAAACGAGTTAGAACCCGGTCGTGGGATGATATAAATTCATAAAGTAAAAGTGCATTGAGGGGCAAAATCCACTCGAGTGTACGCGGGCTAGAGGTAGCCACTTCAGTTGACTGATGGCCAGCGGACGCGGTAGTTCCTAACTGGGAAACACTGCAATTGTTCCCAGTGGCACTGAATGAATAACTTTTCTTTTATTTCTAAAGCTAGAGTGTGGCGTAAAATATAAAATTAGTCATGTCACTGAGCTGGTAAGCGAGTTTGAAATTAATGTGCATAGAAGTTTATACTTTCAGTATAGCCAAAATTTATTAGTTATAAGCCAGCACACATCTGCTAAGGATATGTATGATGACTTTTTGAGATATTATAAAAATAATATATGACCTTAAGTAATATGATCCATATCCAATATGCAATCCGCAACCAAGATATAACTTTAGAAAAAATCTGTTAAAAACACAAAGCGGTTTTAAATCGTGTCTGCTATATAATATGCATGTAATACGGGTTGTCTGGAAGATATCGCTTCTTAGTGGGAAGACCACCCATTGTGTACATTTAGAACATTTTTAGTCTCTAAGTTCACCTGTGTTTTTTGTAATAGTGTACAATAAAGTGTTATCTATCTATCTATAACTGTGTTATGAAAATATTCAAGCATGTTTAATTTTTATCCGATTTTTATATCCGACACATTTAAAGAATACATTTAATTGCAGTCGGCATAATAAAGTCCATATTTGCTTGAAATTGTTGCGGAGCTGACAATATTAGGAAGTAAGTGAAAAAACCAACAGAATCTATGCCTCTATTAACTCCTCGGTGTTGCAAATATCTTTAGGTGAAGTTAATCACTTTCCATCAGGTGGGTCATCAGCATGGCCGCTATACATAATATATGATCAAAAGTAAGCATAGATTAATTTGATTTTTTATCCTTTGAATATTCAAAGAAATCAATTCATAGTCATAAATATATTAATATCTTGTAGGATATGAATAAAAGTTTTTATTCACGGCTGAAAAATAGTTAAATTTTAATTAAAATAAATATAAAAATGAAAACATCTTACGAGTCAGCTCTTATAATAAAGGCTATTGCAGGTTATACTCATGAAATGAAACGATTATTGCTGAATTATATTCTTCCATTATACTAGAGTGTGAAAGGCCACTAAAATTTAGAATTTTAGAGCTTTGTTTAAGAAGCTAAGATAAAATTACCATTTTATATCAGTAGAAAATGTTTATCCTTTGTATTAATATAAATATTATGAACACTTTCTTTAACGGAAGTGTGTAAATAATTATTAGGCAATGAAGACTTGAAATGTTAATTAAACTGTATTGGAAGAGAAGAATAAAAATGTAATTATCTTTAAAATTGGACAAATATACAGTACTAGCTGACCCGGCGAACTTCGTACCGCCATATTTTCTGAATCCCAAAAGACTTTGTTTCATGACACAAAAACAAAATCACCACAATCGGTCCAGGTGATTAGGAGGATTCTAGAACCCGATCTCAGCGCCACCTACCGGTTCGAATTGCAAATCTAAACCATCCGGGAACCCACTTAAACACACATTCATTCCTTGGTGCTCCGCTTCTATTGCTCCTAGCGTGATGGTATATAGCCTATAACCTTCCTCGATAAATGGGCTATCTAATACAGAAAAAAAAAATCATATCAGACCAGTAGTTCCTGCATTAGCGCGTTCAAGCAAACAAACAAAGAAACAAACTTATCAGCTTTATATATTAATATATATAAATAAAACTCTCTCACCGACACCATACCCTGTCAAAATCTCTGCTTCTATTATGTTACGTTCCAGAGAAATTACATTCAGTCTGTTATAAGCTGTTTAAGAAATTAAAGGTTTTTAATTATCCCACGGGAACTCTTTAACTTTTCGGGATCAAAAGTATCCTATATTAACCAGGGATATAAGCTATCACCATACAAAATTTCATGTAAATCGGTCCAATCGTTTCGGAGATTAGCCGGCACAAACAGACATACAAACAGAGAAACAAGAAATTTGAAAAAAATCTAAATTAGTTCTATTTCACTTCTTACATCCCCCTGACTCGGTTTTTAAAATTTTTTTCATTGTACAGAAATTTGACCTCTAAAATTTTATTATAAGTATAGATGTATACACATATTTAGATCAAGTCGTGGTAGCGTAATGGCTAGCGCACGCGTCCTAAACTCAAAGGTCGCGGGTTTGATCCTGGCCGGATCGCATTCACCACTTAGGGTGTTTTCTGACCTAATGTGCATATTGTTACAATTACCACGTGCTAAGAACGGTGAAGGAAAACATCGTGATGCAACCTGCACATCGAGATAACCGATGTGTCAAACCTGCCTTGGACAAGCATGGCGGGTATAACGTCCATTCCCTTACCCGAGCCCAGCAGTGGGACAGTTATGGGCTGTTGTTATACGTTATATTATATACATATTTAGACGAGAATTGAGAATCTCCTCCTGTTCTTTCAAGTCGGTCAAAAAAGATAAGTTTTAAAACTTTTATTATTTGACGTCCCAACACTTATCTTTCTTTGAAATTTTACAAAGACTAACGAAGGTTTGGCATTACAGAGTAGAGTTTCAAGAAGAAAGTTAGTATACATGTCAGTAGACACCATTTCGCTACTCGCTTTGGTGATGCAAATGTTTTGAAGACTTGTTAAGAAGTTCTCACATAGTCTGTAATCATACCTCACAACTTTACGGGTATACACGCAACTCACAAGGCGTCGGATCTCAAAAGGATTGAGATGACTTCGACATGTTTTAAACATGGACTTCTTTGGTTTCTACGGCTAAAAAAATCTGACCGAATATCCTTACCTGTGCATTTACTGTTTTTACGATGGTGGTCGGTGTATATAGGTAACCTGAACAAATTATATGTCTTCCTCTCTTAAAGGCTTGTAGCGACGACCACGTCCTTGGGATTCGGGTGATAGCGGACATTTCATAAACTCGGTCTTTTAAAAATGTGTTATTATTTTATTGAATGAGTGAAAACTCCTTATTATTTATCATAACTCAACCTCGACAATTTAATGGGAATAAATGCCATTAGAACAATGGGCGCCATCTCTCATAAAGCGATCTCTTCCAGGCAACCCGGTGTCAAAGGAGAATTTAAAAGAATTAAATTATATTTGGGGTTTAACTAAAACAAAACCAATTGAATCCTGATTAAATACAATTAAAGAAGAAAATAAAAAAAATAAACTACTATAAATACGCGTAATTGAATAGATTATAATAATAAAAATTCATATACTTACATGCAAACAATAATATAACAATTTGCAGGTGATTGATGATTTTTTTTCTACACTTACGAAAAAAACCACGTTACGAATCAAACAATGTCAAAAAACATGGATAGATGAAGCGGTCATGTTACAACTTGTTTTATTTTTTTTCACTATCCTTGTAGCTTGAGAGCCAGTGATCGGCTACCTGTATGTATTTGATCAGACCTGAGGTTTTGTACATTGAAGCACCTATACCTACCATGCATGGTACGGGGATTCACTAAGCTCTAAGTGGTGGACGCGGCGAGCGCTGAGGTAAGACAGTACAGATTTTGACGAATTTTAAATCCATTTGACCAGGGCTGCCGTTTTGATATTTGAAAATATAGGCTTATTATTATCGGAAAATAAGAATGGCAGACCATTATCACGCGGTTAACTTTGTGGCAGACCATTTTGAAAATAATAAAAAAAATGAAAATAATTGACCAGATCTGCCATTGATATATTTTGTCTTAAAAACGTATATTGATCGCGGCAGACGTCTACTTTGCATATACACATCAATAAATAATAAAATATTAGCTGCTACCCAGTCAGATGTATGTTTTCCGTTCGCTGTTTTACATCAATATAATTTACATGCATACATACATACATACATAACTTCACGCCAGGTTCCTTGCGGGTAGGCACGAACAACAGAGCGACATTTAGGCTTATTCTTACACACCTCACTTGCTTCTTTGACATTCATAGTTCTTGTCATGCACGCTCGTCTGTTCTTAAGGCTCCTGACATCACTTTCTGCTAATACACGATCAATTTGATCATGGAAGGTGTGTCGTGGCCTTCCGCGACTTCTGCATCCATCAACTTTTGCATTGTATATCTGTTTAGTCATTCTTTCATCATAAATTCTTTCCACATGCCCGAACCACCGGAGCATTCCTTTCCTTACCTTCACCCCGACACTCTCTTTCAGACCAACTCTCTTTCTTACTTCGGTATAACGAACGCGGTCCGCGAGCGTCACTCCGCAGACTTTGCGCAGTGCTCACATCTCGACCGCGTTTACTCTACTTTTGTGATCTCTATTCCATACCCAACTCTCGCTTCCATACGTGAGCGTAGGTACCAACACCGCGGAAATTTACTTGCGATTTACTTTATCACTGTATTTACATAAATTAATGTTTTTATATTCTATACGCTACACAAATTACACTTTTGTTCATCTTACATACATACATATTAACACGCCAGTACCCCTATTGGATGCAGATGGAGGCTATGGATCTTTACTTGAGACGGTCCTGACAGATAACTCTTTCGCTTCATTTACTTTTATTATCTTCTTCATACTCGTACACGCACGTTTCTTTGAGATGCTTTTTACTGGACCACCTTTTAACACTTCTGATCTCGACGTGAACGTCGCGGTCTACCGGTACCATATCTACTATTCATAATGCTGTCATACCCTTGTTTGTGATACTACTTTCATCTGTCCATTCTTTCTTCAACTGAACTCATTCTCTCATAATATGTAGAATTATTAGTAATCATTTACTATTTGCAACAAAATTGCTTAGTAAAAACTGGGTTTTAATAAGAAATTAAAATTGTAGTGGTGCAAATAAACTAGAGTACAACTTTGACGTAGTAGTTGGGAGCTACGACATGGTAATAATTTGATCAGTCGCCCAGCACGCGCAACTTTATGCCAATCGAAAAGTTTCACTTCACTGAAATATGTTGTTACGGCAGGGCTGAGTGACGTTCGTTGCGTTTTCAGATATATTTTTAAATTGAAATTCGCTTTTATTGCTGTATACGCGCACGTACATTAGTTAATTAAATTGTTACATTGTTGCGTGACCCGAGTTAACAATGTCAATTTATTTCAACAACAATTAGGCCATCATTTATAATATAGGCTTTGTTATTCTACTAGTAAATTTATTTACTTCTATAATGCTCTATGTTTTTTAAAGATTTCTTATCTATTTGTTGGAGTCGATTTTGATGCGCTTTTCGCTGATCGAAAGTTAATTTTTAGACTTGAACTCTGCGCACCTTCTTATTCTAGGAATGCTAGGAAATTATTCTGGAAATGATTTTAAATGCTAGCCATTTAAAAAACAAAGCAATTCTAATGTGCATTTTTGTATATAATATATTAATATGTCGGATATTTTGTAGCCCGGCAATTCCGCGGGTATGTTCCCGGGAGCGGTTTGTAGTTGTTCGGGTCTACAAAAATTAGCCTAATCCGGCACAGTTTTCAATAAAATTAAGCAGATATAGATAATACGATAACTTACGCTACAGTTTTATTGAAAAAATTGTGTTCCGGGAATCCCGTGGGAGTTTCGAGTCAAGCGTGGACGAAGTCAGGGGCATATCCTAGTTGAGATATAAACATGTTTTGGTTAAATTTTATCGTCAGAGATTCAATAACTTTTGAGAAAAATGACATTCCAATACAGGAATGCTTATGACTTTTTATCTATGTATATGTGTTATTTTGATTTGGGGATTGATTCGGATCGTTAAATAATGACGCGTTTGAAATACTCTAGTAATTAGTTTTTAATAACTTAATTATTTGACTTGATTTTTAATGTACTTCTAAAATAAAGTTATTATTAATAATATACATATTTATTTCATTTCAAGTGATTTACTACTATATTATTATTGTATGTCCTTAAAGGCCACGGGCTACAACAATGCCCCGGACTTTTGAAAGGCTTGCGTGCGGCCAAGGGAAAGCCGACACGTAGAGGCCCCTTGACAAATTTAATGTAAACGTGGCGTTACATTGACCGGCGATTATCCATGTCTACACCATATAATAATGCACCCAAGGACAAGCCCCGGCCAGTGTAGGACTGTTATGGGAAACGAGAATGAAGTGCGGGCTATTGGTGTGAACTGCTAGTGGTATTAGGAGAATCGAGAATATGGGGGCTATGGCGTTTGCCCGTCGCAAAGTTCGGGGACAAAGTGAATGCACACCTGTGACTTATTACCTTTCCCGCATTTGGACTTCTTTTGTTTACTATGTGTTTAAAATTTGTAGCTAAGAAAAACAGCCTATTGTTATTGTACTCGTTTATGGCCGCAGATGTGCAGAATACGTTTTCTAGGAAAAGTTAGTCCACGCAGTCGACTGTTGTATTGTATAGCTTAGTATAAAACAATGCCCGAACGGAGGAGTGAGTCAGTCGAGCGAGGATTACGATACGAGCAAGATATATACATTCAGCAAGATTTATACATTCGATAAGCCATACAGTGACGGACTTTGCGCGTGTTATTGAATCGTACAGTTTGTACTGGTTGTGTCTAGTTATATTTGTACCTGTGCTATACGTGTTTGTATAGTTCTAATAAATTCTATAGTAATTCCAACGGATTTTAATTCGAGTCCCGCACTCGTAACATTATTATGACTATTTTATAGCAGACCACCACAAGTTGCATAAGCCCTTTCAATTAGATGGGCCGTCTGCCTGTTTGCCAGCTTCACAATAGGAAAAGCTCTGTTTTCCCAAAATATCAACACACCCCTGAAGAAGTGATTATTTTAAAACTCCAATCACAATTGCTCTGGCATAATATACAACTGCCTTTAAGCACTGAAATAATTTTATACTGGTTAAATATTTACTTCGCTATAGCTTTAAGTAGTTTACTCGAAGTTACTTCATTAACTCCATAGATTTTCAGCGAATAGTTTCGCTAAGTCACTTATTACTTAGCTGGCGTTAAGTATAAAGAGGAATCAATAATGATTAATTATCATATTTCTAAGAACTTAACTGACTTTAGTCCTATATTGTCATTCAAAGGTTAAAAGGTATTTAACGCTGATTTATTGCCCGAGTACTACTTACTGCCAAATTTTTGGCTGATTTATAGATGAGCTTAAATATAATTTATACTTAATAAACATTTGGTAATTATTTCATCCCTTATTTCATAGCCGGTTTCAAACTCAAAAGGAGTGAGTCCGATCGTGGCCGGAACGCATGCACCGCTTAGGCAGTTTTCTGACCTAATGTGCATATTTTCACAATTACCACGTGCTAACAACGGTGAAGGAAAACATCGTGATGCCACCTGCACATCGAGACAACCAATGTGTTAAACCTGTCAAACCGCCTTGAACAAGCGTGGTGGGTATACTGCCCGTTCCCCTATAATGGGAGGCCTGAGCCCAGTTGTGGGATATTTATGGGCTGTTATTATATAATATACAATGAAAAATTTTGGAGGTGATCCAGTATTACTCAGAGCACAACGGAGCACTAAAGTACCGGTGGTTAGGGCTACAGAGGCAGGAAGCTCCTTACATTCGTGCCATGTCTGGTACAGTTGCCTTCAATATCTGGTCCTTCACCCAACTCCCTAGCGAGGATCTCTTAAGATTTAATTCATTTTATTATTTCTTTTGAATTTACCAGGTTTTAGTCTAATGAACAATTCTACTCTGAGAGATGTACTTAACTATCTATACTAATATTATAGAGCTGAAGAGTTTGTTTGTTTGTTTGAACGCGCTAATCTCAGGAACCGCTGTTCCGATTTGAAAAATTCTTTCATTATTGGATAGTACATTTATCGAGGAAGGCTATAGGTTATATATCATCACGCTAAGACCAATAGGAGAGGAGCACTAATGAAGAATGATTAAAAATCGGGGGTTTTAGAAAATAAATTCCACGAGGTTGACGTCGCGGGCACAGATCGTTACGAGATAAAAAAATTAAAGTAACTGCCAAGTCTCTTATTATAGTCTTATATTATTTCATTTATATTCTTGAGAATAAATTCACAAGATAGCCAACTTCCATAATTTATAAATGCATAAACTTTAGATTGACTTTGTTAACTTCGTTGTAAATCTTAACAAAGAGACAAACTGTAAACAAGGAGTACTCACTAATGATCAAAATACTGATGTAGTCAGTGAAACAGCCACAGCGAGCGCCATTGGTAGACACGAAACGGATTTGAATCATCAGATGTCATATTTTGTCGATAAATATATTCTTATTATTTTATAGATTATTACTGTTAATCCAAAAGCTGTGTTCATGTAAAGTGGGCAAGTGGGCGCTAAAATAGGTACTTTACAGATATCTTATGTACCTATATAACGATTAACATATGTTTGTTACTATTTATGACACACGACACACCTTCCATGATAAAATTGATCATGTATTAGCAGAAGGTGATGTCAGAAGCCTTAAGAACAGACGAGTGTGCATGACGAGCTATGAATGTCAAAGAAGCAAGTGAGGTGTGTAAGAATAAGCCTGTATGGCGCTCTGCTGTTCGTGCCTACCCCACAAGGGACCTGGCGTGAAGTTATGTATGTATGTATGTTACTATTTAAAAATAGAGAATGGATTTGAGGATATGCTTATTCATGGCTTGTAATTATGCAAGGATATATATTATACTAGTTATTTTGAGATTTGAAAACTTTGCCCGCGTCACAGTTAAAATCAGCGCTCATGAACGAAGATGTCAGCAGTACGTATATAAAACACAATATTTAAAATAGTAAAGCTTTATCCACATCTTCAAATAAATAGATGAATATCTAAAATGGTCTGGGAATTATATAAAATACGAATGGGTCAATTAAAATATTTATTTAATATCCGTTAGTTTTATTTGTATTGTTAAAACCATATTTAGTTGAGTGTCAATTCCGATATAAGTTACTTTTTTAACCGACTTCGAAAAAAGGTTCGAGGTTCTCAATTCGTCGGGATCTTTTTTTTTGCTTTTTTGGGTATGTTCGCCGATTACTCCGTGATTTATGATCCGATATACATGATTCTTTTTTGTTCGACGCGCAACAGCTGCCATGTGGTCCCCTAAAAATTTGACATAGTTTGGCCCAGTAGTTTTCATTTTACGATTTTTTTTTGTTCTCGTTTCTTGGGACATATATTTGTTAAGAAGCGCGGCACCATTCGTAAGTCCACCCATACATAGCTAGACACTAAAAAGTAACAAATAAAAAACAAAAACTTCGTTTAAAAAAACCGACTTCAAAAACTAAAATGTATAAAATAACTTATTTCTAAAGCTATTATTATTTATATATATTATCTAAAACTCTTGAAGTCGGTGCAAAGTAAAACATAAAAATTACTATATTTTGAAAATTACTAAGCACCAACTTTATTGGTCTTACTTATAAAAATCTCGTTAAGAAAGGTTTAGCCATCCTTTAAATAAGAGATTCTTAAGCTCCTAATTAATGAATATCTTTTTTTCACTTATAAACGTGTATTACCTGTTGCTTACCGCAGAAGAGCACAGACAAACGAAATTTGAATGATTGACGTAGCGTTGTACCCAAAATATTCGACTAAAGACCGGAAAAGAGCGAAATTCTTGTCAGTACTACGTTTTTTAGTCTGTATTCAGTGACTTTGTTGACACTAACAACTGACAGTGACAGCTGAGTTGTTTATGTTTGTCGTGTGTAAATAGAAAATAATAGAAATTGATAAAATAATCTTTAAATACATCACAGCGGAACGCCAAGTGAAAAGAATACAAAAAAACTTGAGCGAACAGCAAGTGTAAGCGTTATAGGACATAGCATACGTAGCATCCTCCATCCTCCAGCACAATATGTAAAATAACTATTAATCCTTATTTTTCTTTGAATACTCTACTAACAAATGCCTAATGCACGCTAACATAATATTTTATGCTTTTTTAGCAAATTTTCGAAATGCTGGTACTTGAGTGTGCGGATATTATTGAAAAAGAAACGAGCACAAACGCGGAAGTCGCCAAAAAGCTCGCTTGGCTAATATGAAAAACAAGGCTAACAATCTGAGTTGGCATTTAAAAGAGCGAGAACAATGACTTGTGGAGGAGATTTTCCGCCTAGGTAGCCGGCCTGTTGAAGTTCAGATTTTGATGGAGACCATATCCCATGAGTTTACTGTGGATTCCAACAATTTTGACAGTGATATTATTCACATTAAATAGGTAACTACAAGTTTTTATTTAGTACATTCAACAACAAAGAGTCACTGTCTCTATGATATATATTTTCGTATTGCTTTCGTTTTTATTCCCACACAAAGCCGTAGTAGATTAATGGATAGTACATAGGGGGATACATGGCCATATGGGCCATTTAAATAAAACAATTAGTACATGTGTCCTAAACGCAAAGTGCTCAGGTTCGAATTCTGATTGGAAAACATACATCACTCAGGTGAATAACAATGGAGGAAAACATTGAGATGAATCCTGCAGGTCGGTATAACCAATGTGTTAAACCCGCCAATTGGCCTTGGAAAAGCATATTGCGTATACTGTCAGTCCCTTCCCTTACTGAATGCGACATTCAAGTCCAATATTGGTATGTTTATAGGTTGTTATTATTATAGCTTTTGTTTTCACAGACATACGGGAGACTACTGCAAGGAAAGCCATAAACAAGCATTTTTTGTGTTGGCCAAAGCAGCATAGGAAGAAGGAATGAAGTGTAAAAGAGAAGCCCTTGACTGCACGATGAGGTGTGATAAGAGTTGCATGAAAAGTGATTGAAAATAATGTATCTGGAAGAAGACTGGCTATCAAAAATAATAAAAAATACATAATTGTGTATAATTTTTTATTAAAATTGTGCATTTAAATTTTTTGAGGTGTTTTAATTGTTTAAAAATTTTCCTTTTTATTTGTTCTACATGGTCATCAATAATATTAATAATCTAAGCTGCAAGTAATGGCAGTCCTCAGATATTGGGGTCGCCATGAGATTGGTAATTTACTTAGGTTTAGTGGTTTCTGTAGAATTAATATTGTAATAGACTGCACTCAATAACATTAAGGAAGGTCAGTGATAATGTTGATCAGTATCATATCATAGAAAGGGCTATTCTTTATCTTCTCCATTATAGCTAAATAAGAATGATAAAATTAAATCATTATTAAAATCTTTATACAGGCACTTCAGGTTGAAGATTTTCTCTATCTGAAAACAAACAAAAAATCAGCAATAAGGCAAATATTAATAAGATATAGGGCTAGAAGTAACTATTAGTCAGATATAGGAACTGGCCAAAGGTCATATTTTATTATTATATGAAAAAATATTATTAAATTAATATGAATATGCACCTTGTTCTTCATTCAGCTCGATCACTAAATTGTGCAATACTGTACAAACAATAATAGTTGCCTGTATTGAGGTGTATGAGCCTATCATGGCTTCTAATAATATTCGGAACCATTGTTTCCATACACCAAAACATCTTTGAATAACATTACAAGTTTGGATAAGACAGTGATTGTAACACTGCTTTTCTGCAGTGTGGGGCCTCAGCAGTGGTGTTACAAGGTGAGAAGTCCTTGCATAACCACTATCACCAATTAGCCGTTCAACAAACTCATTTTCTTCAAATTTCCTCTTGACTGAGCTTTCTCAGTATATCCTTGCATCATGTGTGCTGCCTCTACAATGACCACAATGTCACAATTTTCGCAAAAATCTGCGTTTCAAACGAACAAACAAACGAACGTTTGAATAAGATTGCATTGACTTCTTCTGTTAAATTTGATGGCATTTTTATGTACCGCCAACTTTTCGAAGCGAACGCGATTGCTACCTTACTCCGTATGTTCACCTCAGGTATCCACTTGCAGATCAGCTCTTATTTCTATTACTTTACACATATTCGTCTTACTGAATCTGTATCATAGCCTGAACTCATCATCTGTTAAATTATGCAACAGATTGAAACGAGCTCTGTATGTCTTTCTCCGTCTTCTTGTCGCAGCAAAAGTATGCAGCTCCTCGATATCATGTATAAAATCGTAGAGATTGTCGAATTCCATGTTTTATACCAAGAAACAAGAAAACAACAGCACACACCAGTATTAACTGTAATACATACTAAACACAGCTTGTCGGGTTAGAACTTTGAACTGAGAGAGCAGTAATAGTCCAAGAAATAACCACAAGAGACAATAGCGCTAGTGTCGGTAAAGGGTACAATAATGAAGTTATTAAATTATGTGCCGAGTGGAAATGTTTAATATTGTGGCGACCGAGGGTAGAACTTTCTGGCAGCATAAGCCGTTCTCAAGACTTTTAGAAAAAGGTAGAAGATTGTGGAAGGAATACACAACATTTTAGAACGGAATAGATGATGAGCGAAAGTTGTAGAATAGAAGGTTTGGGAAGGAAAAGACAGAGATAGATAGATAGGAAGTTAAAGATAAAGATACTTTAGAAAGGGATAGATAGTAAATAAAAGAATAATGAAAAGAACATGGAAGTATGGGTTCTAGAAGATTCCTTGCGGATATATAACCAGCGTAAGGCGCGCCTACCGGTAGTTCAAAGAGTTCAATTGAAGACAGTGAAGCGACAAATGCGATATGAAAGAGTTGGAAGAGAAGTTTAATAGAAGACTGACAAGTTTAGTGGTGAATTTTGTGAAAAGTTAAGTGGACAGTTCAGTGAAGGAGGAGTGTAGCGTAGTTTAAGAGAAGATCCAGAAGCGAGCTACATGGGGTAAATTCGAATGTGGGCACTGCAGCAGCAGAAAGTGGTCTGCGCAATATCGGCGACGGTATTGTGAGTAAGACATAATTGTCGGGACAGAGCGTTGTTAGTTGTGCATGTGGGGCCAACTCTGCGAAGAGGAATCGCGGCTGTGTAAGTCAATAAAAGCGTTTAGTTAAAAACTGGTGTTTCCTTCCAATCCTACATACTCCCGCTCCCACGTAACAATGTTTTTTTAGTTATTTTAACTGTTATTCCTTTTTGAATACATAATACCCTAGTGATTTTACATTGTTTGCTTGTATAAAACTTTTTAGCACTTTCTTCAATAAATATCCCTTTAGCTACGGTAGGTGGCGACACCAATTCAATGCTTTTTTTTACTGATATATTTTTATACACAGATTCGATCCCCTTATTTCCGCACTCCGTGAGAATCAGCTGTTTCAAATGTGAATAGCCATTTTGCCTTTTAGCAGTCATTTAAACTACCTCTCGAGGTTGGTTAAATTTGACAGTTATTTGTGAGTTGCTTTACCATCTTTTATCCTTAAAAGGAGTTTATGGGTAAGATTTTCACTAATCACCTGCTAAACAGTTGCTTAAAATTTAACCAACGTTTATAAGTAAGACCATAAGAGTTTTAGATAACATATATTAATAATAATAGTTTTAGAAATAAGTTATTTTATACATTTTAGTTTTTTAGTTTTTGAAGTCGGTTTTTTTAAACGACGTTTTTATTTTTTATAACTCTACACCTATAGATACAATAGAGTTGTTATAAGTCCTATTTGATACTGTTGGGTGTAGGATGTTGGGAAATCATTTCCGTATTACTTAATAATGTGTACTAATTAGATCAGCGCAATGCCATCAAAGTTGGCAATATCTGAAACTTCTAAAACCCAAACAGTTACGCACGCGTCTCGTTATTATAATTGATAAACACATGCTTTATACAAACATATATTTTTCGGCAGCGAATCTTACATAGCCTACAACTTATAATCTTGAGATATTAAGTATATGTATTATTGTATTATTTTTATATTTAGTATTAAAAGTATCTAAGCCGTAAAAAGAGAAGGAAAGGACGTACAGCTCCTAGGTTATGTTATGGTACATATTTCTTTTGAAAAGTAGAATAATTTCATCTTCATAATTTCATTCTATCCGTCTTTAAATAAATATGTCTAATATATAGGTAATACATTTACTTATTTATCTATTGTAATATTGTTAATTAATATAAAGTGCTTGTCACATATAATGTTAACAAATATATTTATCTAGATTGTTTTGTATATATAAGTATATAATACCATTATATTTATATGAAAATGAAATATTTATTCTTGCATAAATGCAGTTGTATACAGATGTCATTTTTAGAAATACATGGTTAGTACATTTTACCAGTTTCACTGGTGTGCAAGTAGACAGTATCTTAATCGTCATTATTTAATTGGTTTGTTATTTATTTTATTAAATCTTTAGTTTTATCCCATTGAGTCGTATTTATTACATTTATTTATTAATTAATAATGTTAATTACCCGTGTTAATTACATAGATGTCTGTTTTTTTTAAATTTATTATTCCTATCTCTTTGTCAATTTATTTAATGCCATGAATTAAAATATTACTATTGATTATGTATAGATATTTGTTTCAAATTTGTCGTTTAGGAATTCATTTGTGGAATGATAGGATTTATCTATTAATATTTTTTTCAGTCTTGTTTTAAAAATATTAATTGGTAATGTTTCCAACGGTTTTGGTAGTTTATTAAATTTTGCAGGTGCCATTTCGTATATATGTATTAAATTTATAAAATAGTGTAAGTATGTATATTTAAATTGTACAGTCCTACCTTTTTCGGCTCCACCTACATCGCCAGATTAGTTAAGAACTTCTTTTAAGCTAGGTTGCCTGGAAGAGATCGCTTTTAGCGATAAGACCGCCTGTTATTTTGTCAAGAAGTGTTCTAATTATGCATTTTGTTTTTGTATTTGGTTTTTGGTGAGCAATAAAGTGTTATCTATCTATCTAATTTAATAAAAAATAATTTCTTAACCGGCTTCTTTGTATATACATTTAATTCAAGAATTACTTTAACTCGTACCTTGAACATCATTTCCAATCTAAGAAAATTAATACAACACACAACAATTACCAAAAGCCGAATTCAATTTTCAATAAGATTGGATACGATTGCCTGGAGCTTGATTGTTTTATGAGTTCATGGGCAGTTTCCATTTCGCTGGATTTGTACATGAAATTTTATAACATATTTAAAGGGCTAAAATATAGGGCAGTGCTAAAACTGTTAAAACCGTGGAAAAACGTACATCATCTCTACATAGTATTATCCATACTATTTGAATGTAAAAGTTACTTTGAGTATTTTAAAAGTTTGTTTACCTAGGGCCATAAAGTAAATATATTTTCATAAAATTTGGTCTATATATGTAGAATAAATGAAAATATAAATAAAAGTTAAATAAAAAATGTTCGTCCTATAGAAAATGCGATAATGTTAGTAATGGGATATGGAAAGAAATAAGACTCTTTTTTTCAAATGTTAAATAATTTGTACAATTTTATGTCAATTATTATACTGCAAGTTTGAGAATAGAGGAATAAAATAAAATAGCACCGTCAAACAGATCGCCGCGTCACTCAGTAATTATTTTATCAAACATATATATTTCGGGCACTTTAAAATTTTCAGACCTGTAAGGTTATTCACAAACGTCGGAAACGTTATTGGGTAAGAACGGAAAGCTCCCGAACGCATCAAATTTCAATCCAACAGACCGTGAAACTCTATCAACGAATCCTGCCGGAAACAAATTCTCGAATGTGTTTGTTTCCCGTACAGTAGGACTGTAAATTGATCCGTTTGGGAGCTTTCCGTTGTTACATGGAAACGTGACGTTTGTGAATAACCCTACTGATAACTACTAACAGAGACACCTCAATAGACTCTACCACTTTCACGAGCAATTGCGATATCAGATACATAGCAAAAGTATAAAGATATACCAAGTTGATTTGGTTGTACATTGTGGATTGAGCCAAATCTTTTTCACTGTTTTCATCCAACCCTAAAATACATTGTTTGTTATACATTAACGTACTAATCTCATTCGTGTTAATATTAACAACCTGTGTTAAGTCACACCTACGTAAACAATATATCCTAAACAAACTTTACATGTGCAGTGTACTCTACTAATTCGGGATTAAGGCCTATGCTTCTGTTGACTTTATTAGCATCTATCTTTTAATGGATGGAACCTATGTTTTTTTCAATTATTAGTGCTGCTTATGCACATTATTAAGGTCAAGTATAAATCAACTGTAAGCTAATTAAGCAAGTTTAACGTAATCCTCATTTATTAACCGACTTTAAAAAAAGGAGGAGGTTCTCAATTCGTCGGAATACTTTTTTTATGTATGTTCACCGATTACTCCGAGATTTATGATCCGATGTACGGGATTCTTTTTCAGTTCGACGCGGAATAGTTGCCATTTGGTCCCCTAAAAATTTAACATACTTTGGCCCAGTAGTTTTCATTTTATGAAGATTTTTTATGAAAAAAATTCCGTTCCGTTCCATATGTACACCGATTACTCTGAGATTTATTATCCGGCTTACGTGATTCTTTGTAGTTCAATGCGGAATAGTTGCCATTTAGTGTTCTAAAACTTTAACATACTTTGACCACGTAATTTTCATTTCTATAAAGTTAAACTTTTGAAATTAATAAATAAAGCATCAGAAAAACAAAAATACTGTATATTGCCAACTTGAGAAAGATACAGCTATATTATGGCTAATGTGCAACAACAACTCAAAGCCCAATCCTTAACACTGACTTAAATAACGAAAAATTGATTTGAGATTTTTTTTATAGGAATTAAACGCGTGATGTCTATGTCTTAGTAAATTAAACGGGCTTATATTTGGACAATGGAGGCTACGGACGGTTTAAATTTTAATGTTTAATGTAATATTCGCCTAACTAAACCTAGAGGCCGGACTGCATCATTTAGGGTTAGATGTAATTTATAGAGAAAATGTTCATAAATAATTATCATGAGCTTTCTATTAGTCTACTGCTGAACATAAGCTCTCACAAGTTCGCGCCACATATCCCGATATCTCTGATTTCCTGGTCCAGCTCCCACCGCTAATCTGGAGCAGATATAGCCCAATGGGTTAATGGCTCCCTGCGCTATGTTTGTCGAACAATGGTCATTCCTACAATTTCAACAAACAAGGCAGGCCCAGCCATCTTCAAATTTTACTAGTTGTATCGACTGCTTTAGTGCTGTTACAAATATCCTCGTTTCGGATTGTATTAATTAAAGAAACAATGAATATAGTTCACATCACAGCCTGCTGCGCGATTTTAAATTACAAGTCAAAGATTACGTCTCGTAATCAACTACTCAATTATCAATCTCTAAGCGCGTTAAAAAAATAATTAATCTGTCTCCATTATTATAGTAATAGTAAACTGTATATTGTAATAAATTAATTGTAATACTGTCATCCCATTTCCCAACAGTGATTTCTGTCCCTAGCAATTTGGACATATCAGCTGTTCATTTATCAATCGCGAATGCGTATGGGCAGAAAACTCAATTTGCACGCGTCAAGGGTTGGTCAGGATATGGTATCGTCGAATGTCACCAGCACTTATCCGCAACGCATTAAACAATGGGGTCCGTCGTACGCCTACCAACCGCCTGACGTCTGACATGCAGCCCGAGCTATAAATTTTATTGATGGCCGCGGAAAGAGCAATACCAGATATCTGGATATGATTATCACTATTCAGATTTTATTTCGGATCGTATTTTTTTATTTTTGTTTTGATTATTTTTTTTTTTTTTTTTATTGCAGAGTTCAGCAGACAGCAGACGCCACTGATGATAGCGTACCATCGCTATGACATTTGTAACACAAAGTATACTAATGCGCTGCTGCTCTTGAAGAGACTGGAGCTGTCATAATGGAACACACTAAGGTTGTTATACGACATACTTTAGACAGGTGTAGCATTCAGTCGGCAATGCCTACACTGTGTTGTTTTGTCGCCTTACGACAGCCGGCGCAGATTGTATTTTTCTTCTGCAGATAGATTATGCAACAGAACTATAAATATAACTATATAAATGGGTTTGATAAGATTGTAATTTTTTGATATTATTACATGCGTGATTTGCGTGCAACAAGGCTAAAGATAGTCGTCGTATCATGGGCTGGAATGTCTATTCCATCCGACGCAACCTTCGCCAACATGCCTGCGTTGGAGATGCTCACAAGATGTCCCGGTCAAGTTATAACCAGAGACGCACTCTCTGAAAAACATTTTAAAGGTGTCGTCCGAAGTTAGGAAAACCACAAATAAAATGATGATTGGGTATGGCCTACTTATGAGTGTTAAGAGTAAAAGTAACGTTGAATGTATACCAAAATTTTTAAGCAACACTTATTGGTAGTCTCATTCAGAAATGTTTGGATAATGAGATGCCAACGGGAAAATTGGATATCAGTTTCAGCCTAAGGGTGTGGAAAAGGCGGTTAAATTGATCTCCAAAAACAAGTCTCCTGGCCGTGGCTGGCATAGACTTAGTGTAGAACCTTTGTTACACACTGGTCCTCAAGTCTACGAATTTGTGGCAAAGCTATATTCGCTGTCTGTGAGTTATTCATACTCACATATGACTTAATGAAAACCGTCGTTGTTCCAATAGTCAAATATAAAACTGGAGATCTCTCTGATAATAGTAACTATAGCCCCATCTCACTGGCAACTATAGTGACTAAGATTTTTGATAGTTTACTTAATGCTAAATTAGACAAATATGTTAAAGTGTACGGACAGTAGCAATTTTGTGCCTATCGCTTACTGTCAAATACCACGCGGACTGTAAAACCTTAATAGATCTATGTTTTGTCACTTTGTTTACTTAAGCTTTTGATCTGGCAACATTTGATATCCTTTGGGATAAGTTATACATTATAGATTGACCACACGAATTGTTCTTATGCTCAGATATTAGTACTTACACCAGGTTAAAAGCGTTAGATGCGTGGGTGCAATTTCTGAGTCATATCGTGTAGAACGCGGAGTAAGACAGGGGGGCTAACTTCACCGACGCTTTTTAATATTTATATAAATGCGCTTATCGGTGCACTCAGCAGACAGCATGTAGGATGCTATATTGATGAGGTGCCCGTTAATAACCTAAGTGCTGCTGAGAGCATCAGTGTGTGGCTTGTAAAAATTAGTTCAAATCTGTGTTTAATTATTTAAATTTATAATTTTAATGATATGTTTTTCTGAAATAAATATATGAATAAATAAATATAGATAAATAGATTATAACTGAAATTACATAAGTATATAAAACATATACATTTACAATGTTTTAGACCTTTAATACATGTACAGTGTGAAAATAAATATGAATAAAGTCGCAACTAACAACAGCTTCAGATCACTAAGCCCGATGTTACAAGCGACTTTGTAAACATCAATTCACAAATAACATAATTAGACAATGTTAATTGGTTTTGAAACTCACATAACTATTAAAAAAGGAGGAACGTCTAAAGAGAATCTCATAATTTTAATCCTCTACTTTAGGGGCTTTGCTTCAGGAATGATTACGCAAAAATTTTGAAACATTTACTTCTCACCCACGTTCTATATTCCCGCAATAATCTCGCTAGGAAATTGAGAGGACACCAAGAATAGGGGGCCTAAAGCCTGCTCTGAAATGGGGAATATTTTTTTAAATTACATCTTAAATTATTTTTAAAGCTAAAAACATGTCATATAATATAACGTTTGAATAAAATTGCAACATACATGTAAACAAGTGTTCAACTAACTATTGGAGATAATTAAAACAACTGCGTCAATTCAAAACCAATTTAATTGGTTAATGATATGAATTTAAATCACCATTCAAATTTCGCGTTGCAAATTGCTCATTAGTGACGAATTGTATATTAAGCGCCGAAACGAATGAAAGAATGGTTGACATGTGGCGATAATATGAATAATTGCTATTTATTCTCCCCTCTTTTCCATTAGCCGCCAAGGGAACCTCCCTTGCGAATATCACGTTTCAGGTCTAACGCTGATTAACACAGACTGGAGACAATTGAATTAGTGATGTCTGGTCGGGCGATTTTTGTCATATTTCCACAAATAACCCTAGACATCTAAGAAAGGTGTGTTCTAGATAAGTTTTATTATGTTCTAATTTTGCAAATAAATCTACGTAATTACCCGACATTAATTTAGGGGCGCAACTGGATATTATTTCAAGATGCATAATTCTTTTTTCAAGTTTATACAGGTGGCCAAAACTTGTCATACTAATATTAAAACCCGTTATTTAAAAAAAATCTAAAACATATAAGGGGGTAATTCGAGTACCCCTATGTAATAATGTAAACTAACTACATTTTTCTTTTAAACGTCACTGTCTTGGCCACCATGTATAAAAACTGCTTTTCAGTCATTACCAACAATATAAGAATACTTTCGAAAATAACCATAAAACTATTATTACACTTGTCTTTTCTATAAATACGTAAAGAGTATTATTATTTACATGTCCCGCCCCTCCGCGTATTGTACAATTGTAGTGTTGTTTTGTAGATATAGTGAACTATAGTGCAATGTTGCTGCTTGAGTACATATTATTGAGCTATATTGGCGTACGAACGCTCTTTATTAAATAAAATATCATACACAGCCTAGCATGTGTTATATTACGTCCACGGATAGGTTTAATCGGTTTGCCGCTGCGGTCACGTAACATTTTCAGAGCATTGCCTTTGTCATCGGTTTTAAATTTTCCAGTGGAATATTTTTTGCGAGTAATATAAATAATAATTGAATGGACATTATTAGTGCTTCTCTTTCGTACTTTGCATTTTCATTCAAGTAAAATTTCGATTAGAAGGATATACTCACGATAGCCCCTTCTGGTATAGATAGACTATCTCTGACTCCACGGGACTCTTGAGACTGCTACCTTGAACGCTGCTGCACCGCTGGTATCTAACTGTATTTTACAATGGACTATCTAAAGCGAATAGAAACTTTAATATCGAATTACTAGGTACTTAGATTATTACCCTCAAACATACACACACCAGGTCTATTAATATTAGTATTACCATGGAAAGAGTTATACCTATGTATTACTGAAACTTTATAATACCCTCGTAAATGTAAAGAAATTTTAGAATATAAGTATGCTCGCTTTATGATTTTAATTATGTAAAAGTAATTTAGATTTTTTAACAGCATAATAAATGTCAAAACTTTTATTCAACAAATCCTAATTAATCGGTATAGTAGCAGACTAATTTAAAGTTTTCATTATTTAAGATGTCTCGCTTAATCTGTACATAAAGAATAGCAAATTATAATATTTTTTCACTCCAATTTTAAAGTGTGGCACATCTGGCGTCTGAGGTTAATATTTCAAAAAGGATCACGACAAAAGTCACAGTGTTGTTTCAAGATGAATATTAACACTCAAATGCTGCTTCGCAATAGTCCTGGGAAGATAAATTTATCCTCGAGTCGGGAAATGGACCATTTTTCACAGCACCTAACATAAAGTGAGGAGAGTCCCATTGTATAATATCCTAAGTGAAAAAAGCAATTTCTTTTTTTATATTAAATAGGTTTGCGTTTGACCACGATCACGTCCAATGCCGGACGATGATGCAGTCGAAGATGGAGCACGCTCACCTAGATAGTACCTATTCACACGAGAATTGAAGATAACCGGATTGTACTTTTCGGGAAACACGGACTCTGGTAGTGCATTCTACAATTCTGCGGTACGTATAAGGAACGTGGAGGCGAAACGGACGGACTGGCACGTATTAAAGTGATATGTATTTCGTAATATGTGCTAGTTTAAAATCGTGGCAGGGGCGTAACTCAATTCTTAGGACAATATATGTATAATACACATATATATATATATATATATATATATATATAAGCAAAGTTTGTTTTCTTTGTCCGAGGTAAACTCGAAAACTACTGGACCGATCAGCATGAAACCACAACCATTCGACGCGGAATTAATCGTAGATGGTTATAGGCTATAATTTGCTGATACTAGGAGTACATAATTAAATATATGTATGGGATGAAAAACTGAAATGTTTGTTTAGGTCTTTATACAGCGGCTGCATGGTCTGTCGGTTTAGGTAGGTGTCACACGACTGAAGCGAAGACGCCGTTACTTACCTTATACGTGAGTAGAATAACACGTGGTACAAAATTAGCTCCCGCTGTTGTTATTTGGAGAAATTGTTATTTTCTTTTTCATTATTGTTGTTGTGTTATCAGCAAGGTGAAGGGCGGGTTAGTTTTAACACATAATACAAGTGTTGTATTCTTAAGGATGATAATTGTCTTTTGTTACGACAAAACTGACCAATATAATCTATATGTAGTTGTAGATATAGATAAAGTCGTGTTAGTTACACTATTTATAACTCAAGATCGGCTATACCGATTTAGCTGAAATTTGGTGGGGAGGTAGCTTAGAACCAGGAGACGGACATAGGATACGTTTTGTCCCCTTGGATCCGGTAAGTAGTACTGAGGTCGGGTTCTAGAATCCTCTTAATAACTGGACCGATTTTGGCGATTTTGTTTTCGTGTATTTGAGTGGGTTCCATGGTTTAGATTCGCAATTGAAACCGGTAGGTGGCACTGGGATCAGGGTCCTAGATGTTTATTTTTTCAGAGCAGGACGTCTGCTGGGGCCGCTAGTATTCATACATATCTAAGTTATATCCCATCATATAACTTAGATATGAAGTAACACGTGAATTTTCTTATCTTCTTTTTATAAAATGAATGTTTGTCTGTATGTCGTTTATAGAATCGTAAACTATACATTTGATCACGTGATGATCTTTAGCAAAGTTGTTGTGCATGAGCCAGAGAAGGTTTCCGAGTTGGTTCACAGTTCGACCCGGTAGGTGCGCTGCTGTCGGCATATCGATTAAGCTTTTCCGGGCAGGACAACGTCTGCGGGACAGCTAGTTCTAGAATTAATATTTATTAACTAACAACACGTTATAATCAAAGAATAAAGAAAAAACAAAAGCACTGCGACAATGTCAAATAATAAAAAGTAAAATATTTAAAGAGGTTGATTTCAACATACACTTACACCAAAAACAATGTATCACTACCAAGCACTTAATATAAAAGCTAATATATTATCATGCAACTGCACACATGGCTGAAAGCACTATGAGAGTAATACAGAACCAACCAGTGTTATTACAGGTTTGCGAAACAAAAGGAAACAAAACGAGTGGACCCAGAGATACCAGTTAAACCGTGGCCTGAGCCACCGCTTCAAATAACAATACCATGCATTATGGCAACGGGAGGTACCAAAACGTTATCATTTGCATTATTAATTTTCAATGGGTTTGGGAATGAATTTGTGATGAGGATCATTTTGTCAATTGTCCTCTTCATAATAAAAAAAAAAACTGTATTTAAGGATATTATGTTCACTTCATAGTTTCACTTTTTTAACTTCAATGATTAAATAAGGAAAAAAAATCAAAATATTTCCACCTTTTCATAATGAGTACAGTGTTTAAATAATTAAATACACATCGCTTTTATGTTGTTTTTATTTCGTTTCAACAATTTTAAAATTATACAACGATTCTAAAGAAATATTCAGATTGAGAACCTCCTTGTTTTTGAAGTCAGTTAAATAATAATTGCTTCCACAATGGTCTAAGATCCGACCCTACATTGACCTTCACCGAGCTGATAATAGAATAAAACTTATTTTATAATAAATTTAGTATATTAGAAAATATATTAAAAATGGGTTGCCTAAAAAAATCCGGGACAAAATATTTTAATTATTTTTTAAAGAAACGATTTTTCATTCAATGTTGCAACATCAAGATAATAAGAAAATTTTATACTGGACTTAAAGTATTAAACATATAGAATGTGCAGACGTAGGGTTGACTATAATTTACCTGGACAGACTATGGGTTGCCAGGTATAAACAGGTATGTCGATGCCAGATACTGTCACTTGTTATGATAATAGAAAAAAAAAATATCAGCATAAGCGCTGTTTTATTGCGAACACGTTGATATAGGGTTGTCTGCAAAAAAGTTGGTCCTAATAGAGGCGTGTGAAAATGAGTGACAGATCGATCGAAGTATGTATACTGTGTAATAATAAAGGACCGAACATTGCAGTCGTCTCTGATGTGGCCTTGAATTTTTTTTTTTTTATTGCAGGAGATCAGCAGACAGGCAGACGGCCCACTTGATGGACAGCGGTTACCATCGCCTATGGACATTTGCAACACCAAAGGTGCTACGAATGCGCTGCTGCTCTCTTTAGGGAGCATGGAACCTGGTCACTAATGCCGGAACACAACACAAGGTTGTTATGGCGACATACTCTTGACCAGGGGTGGCAGCCATCCAGTCGGGCAAATGCCCTACCACCTGGCTGTGGGTTGTTTTGTCGCCTCTTACGACAGGCCGCCGGGCCGCAAGAAATTGTATTCTTTCTCCGTTCCTGCACGGATAAATTGAATATAAGAAAGAGCGCATACTTGGCAAGTGAAATCGCAATAAGAAATAAAAATTAGGGATTCATATTATATTGACAATTTTTAAATAGCGAATGAATATTTAAGTTGATGGATGAGTAAATGTATTTTCATTACGTGAAGCATATAAAATTAAAAGTCACTAAAGGCGCCAGCATTATAACATAATTAAGTATTTTTTCCAATATTTTAGACAGTATAATTAATAGATAATAACATTATTTGGTATAAAATTATCAATCCTTCTTATCTACTAATTTTTGAACAAACTTTTCCTGTGAGATAGATGTCTTTGAATTTCTTATTAGACTGTTTTATCATAAAAACTTTACAGACATTCGGCAACAATGGCTCTTTAAAAATACTATTTCTTAAAAACGGAGAAAAGAATTACCTAAGTAATTAGCGACCATTATAAATACAAAGAATAAAAACATAGTAAAGACACGTAAGTTTATTTAATCTTCTTAATTATGTCTTATTTATTTTTAGCTTATTCTTAACTACATGTGGATGAAGTTAAATAAGTGTAGAAATTTATTTAACTTAATTGACATGTATCGTTTAAAGGACTAAGGCGTTTGAGTTAGTGTAGTGTATCTTATACTAATATATAAAGCTAAATAGTTTGTTTGTATGCTTGAACGCGCTAATCTCAGGAGCTACTGGTCTGATTTGAAAAAATCTTTCATTGTTAGATAGCCCATTTAACGAGGAAGGCTACAGACTGTATATCGTCACACTAAGACCAATATGAGCGGAGCACAAATGAAGAGGTTTTTGTTTACTTACTATTTTTTAATTATTTCACGTAGATGAAATCGCGGGTAGAAAGAAGCTAGTGTAGTAAAACAATTCATTTAATTATTTAGAAAATGAGAACATGTCAATGAACCTTAACACACAGTGAATAAGTAAAGAATTTAAACATAAAGATATAATTTTCTTATTAGGTAAAAATTAATTTCCAGATTAATTTAATTTCTTATTATTTAGTTTAAATCGTTATATTTTAGTAAAGTTATAGTATAAAAATTAATGGCACACATTGAAAAAAATGTGTATTACTACATTTTATATTTTGGAAGACATCTCCATTTACAGTTACAAGCAATAAATCTTGCACAGTTCGCGCCGTAATTCGCACTCTTGCTTCATTTGAGATCTGCGACGATAAGATACTTGACGTTTGGTAAAGTTGCAGCCTCGCAGCGCGCCCGCACGTCATTTGTCATGCCGGCCCCGAGGCGGTGTAGCGGAACTTCACTATCTTACCAGTAACTGACGTATCTGATACTCCTGTAAACCTTGTACAATGTTGACGGATTGATATCTCTGTTTGTTTTTGCACTGCGAGTGATTTTAACCGACTTGTAAAAGGCAGAGGTTCTAGTTTAGACTATATTTTTGTTTTGCGATTTTTCACCAAGTCAAGATGTGAGTGGATTATTATTATCTAACAGTTTTAATAGATTTACTTAAGTGCCATTTATCAAAATTCTTTTGGTTCCCTTTAAAAAGGATGTGCCATAGAAAACCAGTTTTATCAGATTGGATAGATATGGATTTAACGCCTGATTTTATTAAAGAAGTAGTTGTTTATTTAAATAATCAGTTTTATTTACTTTCCTCGTATTCGAAATGAAAGCATGAAAGCAGAGTGTAAACCTCGAGTGAAAGACCTATTTAGGCATTCGAATTATTAGCGCCCTAGCTACGCTCGTCTGCCAAATCATCTCATGCCTAAACAGGTCACTTTCACCCTTCGTGTAACAATCTACTTTTTTTGTCTTAATAATAAAGTTGAGGCAATTTGCTTAGAAAACCGATACTGACACCTAGCTAATGTTGATATTCTGATTATTATAAACGGATCAACCAAATTCATTAAATTTAGTTGATAGGCAAAAATTTTCAATTCTGTCTTTCAACTAAATTTATCGTGATTTCAGACGATGGTATTCAATGATAAAAGTTTGTGTATCACTTTAATTAATTTACCCAAATTGAAGGACAGACATGAACTGTCCAAGTCCAAATACAGTTGCAAAATCTAAATCAGTCACGTGGGAGCTACGTATATACTAAAGAAGACTAAATAAAGTCACACATCATTATGTCTTTATTCTTTGTATTTATAATGATCTCAGATTACTTAGGTAATTCTTTTCTGCGTTTTTAAGAAATGGTATTTTATTCTACGAAAAACAAAATAAAAAATAAATGATATTTTCTGCAAAATCTTGGTGCAGTTTGCAATTTTGTTTTTGTTTTTATGTTTTATTTGACACAGACATCAATATGTTATAGGAAATATTTATCTTCAACTCTTTAGTTGCTTGAATAGCTTTAGAATTAATATATTAAGCGCCTGTAGAAAAGGTCTTTAACAACAGTTGCTCTCGATGTCAATATTTTCTTATGTTTTGGACTGTTAGGCAAAATTCACAAATATTATGAAGAAACTTACAAATCAAGATTACTGATGTATGAAATCCACTTAACTGCCTTAAATAATGTTAACTGCTAAAGCATACAAAAATGACAAAGCCCAAGGCTTGAGTGTCAGGTGCTTACACTTAGATTACAATTTCTACTTTATTGACTTTGTTTAAATAATTGACGTATATTTTTTTCCAAATATTAATATTAACATTTAAAGATTAATTTAAACTATGGTATTTGACAGAGACAGTAAAAGCTTTTCTTTCGTTCAAATTATTTATTTTGGGATAAGTAAAACTCATTTGGAATTATAATTTCTACCTACGCTTTGCTTTGCAAATGATTTGTCTAATTACGTACCAGGGATGTAATATATTTCAAGGGATTGACAAACTGTAACATAATTAAAACTTTGGGTATGTCATTCTCAGTTATTTTAGGGTATTCACACGTGGGAGGATTTATACCCATATTATTAGAAGTTATAGCTTAGTCTCGAACGTTGGGTTGTATTGTTGGGTTTATCTCTTATTATCATATCTTATATCTTAACTGGAACCCGGTTACTAACGCCGGAACAAAATTCAAGGTTGTTATGGTGGCATACTCTAGATCAGGGGTGGTAGCCATCCAGTCGGGCAAATACCCTCCCACCTGGCTATGGGTTGTTTTGTTGCCTCTTGGGACAGGCCGCCCGGCCGCAGGATATTGTATTCTTTCTCCGTTCCTGCACAGATAAAATACATGTTGTAGTAGCGCTGTATAGTGGCTAATTATAGTGCTAGAGGTGAAACTTAATTACAACGGAATTAATTGCAGACTAGGATTAACAGACATTGAGTTTAGAATTCGACTTAATTAATTAGATCGGCTTTGTGTGAGTAACATACTCAGAATAAATGCGGGCTATAAACGAGTATCCTCTTATATTCTCTATCTTAGTATCTAATATCTATAGACGAAAAATTTTACACAGTAAATTCAATTGAAAAGCCTTACAATATTACAATCACACGTTCAATACATGATCACATTTTTCATTAATAATTTCGTGATGTATTCACAAGCACACCATCGAGATACTTGCAGCTGTGGCGTGACGATAACACTCCGCGTGACACCTGCACGTCATTTGTCACGTCGCACGCTGTAGTTCTTTTGCAGTGATATTGAACTTGTTTACTTTGTCCCGTCGACACGCCGACTTGTTGGTGCAGTTTTCACGGTAAATTGCTTCGCGAGTTTCGGGGGGTGTAGCTTGAATGGAGTTTTAGAACGGCTTTTTAAGATTGATTTGACTATATTTATGTAACCATAGCTTTACCTGATATCTAACCCTGGCTATGACCTCGGAAAGACGTCGTAACAAAACATACATATAATTCATGTTTTAATTTCTAAATCTCATTAAAATCCGACAAGTCACTTCGAAGCCAATTCGAGTCGAATTTTTAAAGTGACCACGCATCGTACACTGCTGTTCTAATTTCTCGTATGTTTTGGAAAATATATGTATTTTAAAACCCCTTACAAACATTCCGAATTTATTTATTGGTACGAGTATAATATATACACAAGCAAACCGCCGCGTGCCGTGTAGTCATTTATTATTTATTAGTCATTTACTATTCTACACTTCTACAGAGTAACGTTTTTAAATGACATTGGCATTCCCACTAATTTATCCTAGACATACATTTTTATGTTTTCTGTAAAATCAATATAATAATTAACACTCTAGTGAATTAAAAATAAACACTTAAAAATAAATTACACTACAAATAAAACTTAGAAATTAAATACCATTATTAACATATTTACAAGCAAAAGGTCTAAGCCAGATCGCTGTCGGTGAGGAGTAATTATTTTTTCTAGATACCGTTAAATTAATGTGGATGTAATAATGAGTCAATCAATCGTGTAGTATTGACGTCACAATGCTTACGATTTACAACATGTCATAGGTTTTAATAGAATAAATACATTTATGCAATTTTCAATTAACTTGAGAGTGCTGTCAGAGTTCAGAGGGGCATAACATATCGGACGTCGGGCGCAGGACAGCGGCGCGGATGGATCGGCGAAGGGAACGTCACAAGCAACGTACGGAGCACGGATAAGTCTGATTGCATTTATTCATTTGTTCGTATACACGTTTTGTACTTCTCAGAATATAAAGTTAAGCTAATAATACATGTTTCATTTCTGTCTTTCAATTACATCTTAAATCTTCAACTATCGTATCCTTATGCTCTGTGTCTTACAACCAAATTGATTCAACTTGGTTGATCCGTCTAATGTCAGCATTAGCTCGATGTTACCATAGAACAATAATACACGGAATGAAAATTGCCTGGTAAATGTATAAAATCTCATATATTTGTTTTATATGTATTAGAATACAAACTTTTAAAATTGCCCTTTTAAAAGTATAACTTCCGTAGCGATTATATTGATATCTACTGTTGAAGCTACCTTAAATATTAAATTATACAATAAAATTAAATTTTAAAGATTATAAAGTACTATATACATATTTATTGTATTATATTTAAAAACGATTGAAATACAAATGTCAAAATTTAATTTTACTCGAACTGCCTTAAAGAACCCTTTTGCTATAACTCATAATTTAAGTTCTAAAACTGAGTAAACAGCAATGAATTAAACAAAACAATTGATGCAACGTTCTATTATCATAGTATTCCATACATTTAGCAGTTATGCATTAATTTGAATGCGGAATACATTATCTTTGGCTCTCAATTGGAAGGCGCACGAGACACATTCTCAAAACTTCCTAGGCTCTCAAGTTTCCCGTTGAAAGTATGGAAGTAGGCTATCGACAATGAACTAGCGGGAAGCAACTACCTTTATACAAAGGAACGCCTACAAACTTCTCTAATGAGATGAATATTAAGCAGGCCCGCGTAAAACAGGCTGAATGAATACGTATGATCATTATATTTTGCTTCGATTTCAAAATATCATCATCATATTAATACGTGAAGCAAAAACGTTGTACCCCTTTTACGAAAATTGCAGGGACGGAGGAGTATGAAATTTCACACACTTATAGTTTATAAAGAGGAGTACAGAATGATATTTTTTTAAAACCTATGCATAAAAATTCATTAAAGCAATAAAAAACCCATTACACGCACTACCATGTATTTGACACACATATGCATATAATAATCTTTTGTTTATTGTTAGTCAAATTAACAGTGTTACCTTGGCGAAATCTGGTATTACAGAAGTATTTATGGCCTGTGTCAACAGAACCTTAATAATATTCAAACTTATAATTTAAATTATGATATAATTATGGTCGAATTTCGAACACTGGACTACCACTAATATATAGAAAGAAATAAGACTATATTTATTATTATATTAACTTTTGCCCAGTCGCTTCGGTCATATTAGAAAACATAGTCTATGTGATGGAGGCATGTTACGGTTCTTAGAAATGTCGAACTTGAATTTACTTTATAGTACCTAACAATAAGCGCACGTAACACCATCTAGCAAAACGAACGTTGAACTAACCATGAGAGCAACATATTAAAATCGTTGCTGTCATGTTGATGTATGTGTAGGCGAATTGCAACGTTGACGACAATTAAACGCGGTCGGAGCGCTCTTTTCGGCTGATAGTCCAATATAGCCGAAGAGTGCGCTCCAACTAACCTCGAGAATAGTTTATAGCGTCAGACAACTCTTGATTACTTACTCACCCATATTAGATACCCTTATCGTTGTTATGTAACCACTAGTTTACACTTGTTGGGTGTCGTACCCAACAAAAATCGGTTGCTCTAGCGACAGCAGATTTTAAACGAAGCTATTCACACTTACCCGACACTATTCTTTTATCGGCGCAGACAAGGAATATAGGGTGTTTTGCTAGCCTTCTACTTCCGTAAAGAAATCGTGTCAGATTGCGTTCGCCTACGAGTACGTATGACGCTGTTCACACTTGTCCGATATTGGGCCCGGCTAAGTTCTCCTCGCTCGCCCTTCTTACGCTCGTCGCTAGTTGCTTTCTACCGCAGATCGCACACACCCTTATCACGGGTCCAGCTTCGATCAGTTCCGAAAACCGACAAGTGTAAATAGAAGCGCCGACACCTGACAAGTGGGAACAAGATATAACTTCGGTATGTTACTGTATAAATATTTGTGACCTTTACGGACGAAATTACGGACACAGTAAGCACCAAGTACATAAAGTTTATTCGCTTTTAATTGTATGGAGAATAAGTGAAACTTAACTATCTCAGTAAAATCTTTATTATATTCAATAAAGCTTATAATAATGTAACCAAATATACACTATTAAAGCCTAAATTGCTTATCAAATATGAGGAGAAAATTTAAGGATTATGTTGAATATAATTATACTATATAATATAGCAGCAGCTTAGGACTAAGTGTACAAATAATTAGTAAAACGTGAACATTATATATAATAACTTAATTTAACGTGATTTGGTGCCTAAAGGTATAATGTTATTGCAAGAAAATCAAAGATTAGAAGTAGCCGGCGTGCATATAACTAAGTCCCGATTTTTTTATATACAAGTATACAAGTTGAATTTCACAAACGGACCTTCAGGGCCAAATGTAATAAATACTATACGAAATAGCGAAAAATACTCAAAGTAGTCACGAGACTGATTTTGACGGGAACTAATTGAAAATACGAATATTAAGAATTAATATTAAGAAATCAACCCTTTCCTGTAGTTTGCCGTTTGAAATTATTTCTCTGAAATCGATCCTTATAACCTACATTATGATTTGATATAATAATACAGAAGTGTTATTTTTTCCAAAATCAGGCGATGAAATCCTAACAAGGGTAAAAATAAAAAATCTAATCATACCATTTTAGTTTTCATTAACACCGGCCTCAAGATCCCTTTAACTGTTTTCCGTTATTTCGTATAGGTTAGGCATTGGCCTTGAGGGCCAAAAAAAATCACTTTGTATAGTGTATGGCGTCGGCAGTCGATATTAGTGACGGCAATAGGTTTCGATATACCTATAAATATGGGATTCCATTGTTGTTAAATTGGCCCTTCCTGGCCCCCTTAAACTGTGAAATAAAAATATCGTGGAGCTCAAAAATACTTTTAACGACAATATTTTAGAACAATATCCGTTAAGGTCAGTTTAGTTAAGGGTAGCTTTTAAGATAAGGAGAATTATTGTATCAATACTTTCTTTTGCTTCCATAGCCAAATAACAAAAGAATAACTGTCACATTTCCGACCCTTGGTGCACACCCACTGCCAAGCACTTATATTATTTATTTATTTGCAGTTTTAACTGAACAAAAATTACTTTTCCAGCTACTGCAACTATTTTCCCATTCATTCAAATCTTTAACTCTCCAAAATTATACACACATAATTCGGAGCAGCATTAAGCAAATTATACAAAGTGCGATAAAAATTTGAAATATTTCAGTGTGTTTGTGGTAATGAAATCCTTTATTAATCATTTTAAATCCTACATTATTAAACATTACACTGGCAGAAATGTTAACTAAATAAAAGCTGAAATCCTGGGGAATTATGGAGGACTAATTATTGTTGTTTATCCTTCAGTTTATCCTCCATTCCTTTTCATGGCTGTTAGGAAAAAATATTGTTCTATCCGTGCAAAATTAATTAATAAACAGACCTATATAGTTCCGATGCCACGTTTTACTTAGTGTTTAAGCATCCGCATCTCAGTACATTCATATCTATTTAAACGATGATAGGGTAGGTATGCTCGTCGAAGTAATTGGCACAAAAGATTGATTAATGTAGTAAAAATATAAACATATATCTAATCGAAAGGGTAAGATGAGTTTCTAAGAAATTATCCCAAGTTTTCCTGTTTATTATGGGGCTCTTATAAATTGGTCATATCCATCCTTTCATTTGAACGTCTTTCTATACATGTTACAGCATTCTCTACGTGAACCTACTGGGTCATAATTCTTAGTTTTACTACGAAAAAGCAACGAATAATAAATAAAACAACATTATATTGTCAACTAAATAAGTAGTTATTTGCGATTCCATAGGCAAACATGTTTTGATATTCATCGTATATAAAATTTGCCTTTAATAAATTTTATTGGCACGTATATAAATAATGACGTGACCCTCATATTTTCGTGGCCAACGGATCGTAAAGAAAGATATGTTTAGCTATATTTGTATTCTTTATAAAACTGTTTATGTAAACCTTGAAGGTTTTACAACTCAATAAGGTTTTGGCCAATAAACAAACACAAAAGAGATTTAAGTCTGCGATGTTTTTATATAACTTCATATATATAAACAATAGTTAATGGAAGTATATAGTTTTTGTGTTGTTAAATTTAAGGTTGTACGTAATTATAACATTGAATGGGAGGCCATGACCTAAAATAACTGTGCCCTATATCTATACCGCATTGTTGATTCTCGCACATTAATTAGCAACCTACTCTGATATGTGTATCCAATCAATGTATAAATGAGAAAGATCTTTCGTCACTACGCCCGCTTGCATTTATATCTGATTAGTAAAGACGGCTATAGACTGGTAAACAAGTGCCTTTTGGACCAACTTTTTTCAGCAGTCTCCGAAAATTATAAATGAGGTGTCATTCGATTCGGAATGGCATCTAGATGATTTGTTGAAAAAAATGAAGTTCCGCTTGCAAAAATTGTAAAGTTATTAACAATTAACTAAAAAAAGGGGGGTTTCGTTTTTTGAAATATCTCAAAAAGTAATAAAGATTTTTCAAGTTTGATTCAAATTTTCGTTGTTAAAAAATATTTTTGTTTTGCTTGAACATAAACATTGCAAGTGTGATAATTGTTAAACTAAAAATTTAAGATTTTTTTCCTTTCTTGGAGCAATTCTTGAAAGGCTTTAGAATAGAACCGCGTTGGACAAATTAGAAAATGTTTATTTTTCATTTTTCTATTAATAAATTTAGTTTAAAAGTTTAAAACAACCCGCAAATATTACAATATAATGGTAGTACTACTAACATTGGGACAGGCAGACGCCATAAGCCCCATATTCCCAGACCCCTAGTACCACTAGCAGTTCACCCCTATAGCCCGGTACATTTTGTTCTCATTTCCCAACAATAGTTCTACACTGGCCGAAGCTTGTCCTTAGATGCATTAGTAGAATGTATAGTGTAGTGATATGTATATTATATATATATATATAATATATACTACATTATAGTGTAGACAGTAATAATCGCCGGTCAGTGTCACGCCACATCAAATTAAATATCTAAAGGGGCCTCTACGTGGTCTTCCCATGGCCCCACGTAAGGCCTCCAAATGTCCGGGCTATTTTTATGGCCCCTGGTCGTCAAAGTAGTAGTACAAAGAACAAATGTTATTAACAATATACACAGTGAAATCATTGTAAGTCCTATATCAATTTTCTTAGTCTGTACATCAAAGTAATGTTAAAAAGGACCCATTATGGCATTCGAAGAATACTCTTTATATTACCAAGGGCATATTCACCACTTTTCGTATAGTAAGAACGTTGCTAAATTATTCATGAGTAGTGCAAGAGGGTCCAAAAATTCCTTCACCTTTATGTCAGGGACACCTTAGGGTGGATGTCTAATGTATTCACTTTTTCTATTGCCACAAACAAACATCACAGAGCTTTCAACTTTGAATAGTAATTCAATTTTTCCTTTATCATTCCTTTATACAAGGTATCTGGAGAATAATTTAGATTTCTCTAAAGGTCATAAAGGAAATGGGTAAACGTTCTTTTGTTGTACCCAATTTCTTTGATATTATTTATTGTTTCGCTATCTAAGGAAATCGAATAAGTAAAAGAACAGAAACTTATTTTATAAGTCATGAAATTTAGGTACTTTTGTAGATTGAATTTTTTATAATGTTTCTATCTTCTACTTTACTAAGACTACTTTCCATGATATCATTTGCAAAAAAATATATCTGTAGAGCTGTAAATTATTTCTTTATAAGCATTTGCGAAGAAACTTCAAACTAAAACTGAAAATATTTTTTACTGTATAAGATTTTTATATAGCTTCTTAGTTACCACTTTTCACAAAAAAATAATTTTACAGGTGTATGTATGCGTATTTTAATATTTGCAAGACTATTTCAAGGACAATTTCAGGTACGTGCACTACCGCCGGTTGTGCTGCAGCCAAACAGAAGGCCCTCAAGCGTCGCAAATATGCCACCATTGGAAATGGTTACGTATATGCGGCATTTGGGGTGGAAACTTTTGGTTCGTGGGGTCCTAGCCCCTAAAGGTCTACCAAGACGTCGCCAAACGTCTGGTAGACGTCACACGCGACCAGAAGGCTGGCGTCTATTTTGCGCAGACTAGGTATTGCTATACAACGTGGTAACGCTGCCAGCCTTTTGGGAACGTTCCCGGTAAATGACAGTGGTTTGGGTCATCTTTAGACATTTTTTCCCCCTTTAATAATTAGTTTTAGTTTTTATTTATTTAATTCATATTATGGTTTGTAGTTTATTAATATTTATTAGAATCAATACTTAATTTAAGGACAATTTTGAATACACGTGTGTAAGTGAAACTTGCTAATCCAACTTGGACAAATGAGGCGCTTATGCTCGTCATCCTTTTAAAAATGGGAAGGTCTGCGCCCATAAGTAGGTTTTTATGGGTTGATATTGAAATTTGAAACTGAAATGTGAAACAAACCTATAAAATGATAATCCGCTTTAAAATGTTTCCACCTTATTGGCGTGCATTGAAATGGATTTCAATTAGTTATCATCACAAGCATGTTTTTTTGCAAAATTTTTAAATATTATAGAACTCGTGCTTAAAAACAGCTAGATATTACGAAGAAAGGAATATATTGTATCGTGGCAAACTCGTGCTTTAATATTTCCAGGAAGAGCGTTCACGCCTTGTGTCTCGATTTAATCCTAGCTTGCCTCAGGTGTTGGATTAGTCGAGGTACTAGTGTATCGGAAATGAGGCATGGGTTCGCAGATGCTCGTCTTGACAAAGTGAGGTTTTATATTAAGAAAAGAGAGCCTAGTTGCGAATAGTAATCTTGAAAGGTAAAATATCGCTAGTACAGGAACCGTTCTAATATGTTATTAAAGATTTGTTTTTAAAAGGTTCAGAATATAATACTACCAGATACCTGCGTCTTCTTCCACTTCGATTTTTAATCTTTATTTCTGTAAAGCACTTTGTCCATTAAGTTAAGCCGGTATTAGCATACTCGTGTTCCAAATTGAAAGAACGTGCATTCAAAATCCGGGAAGCATGCACCTCTTAGGCAATTTTCTATAGTGAATATTGTTACAAACACTACGTACTAACGGTGACAGAAAACATTGCAATTAAACCTGCACATCTGAATAAGAGTTGTGTCAAACGCTTCAATCCGCCTAGGACAAGCGTGTTATACTGTCCGATTGCCCTTTAAATTTGAGGCCTAATTCCATAAGTGGAACTTTTAGGGACTGTTACTCATTAATTTCAAAAAAGTTTACCCGTACTTTATATAAGACAAATTGCGGGGAACGCCCTAGTAACCTCCTCTTAGGAATAGATAAATCAATACTGAATTGAAGTTATTTCGAATGTTCATTGATAAAGTGCGCAGCAAATGTATCCCAAAATTGTTTAAACCTGAATGTTATAATTCAAACGCAGAACTGTTGCGATTACAGTACGAACAACACGGACTAAGTCCAGGCTTAACGCGGATTTGCCAGCACATCTGTGTCATGCCCACAACGCAGCATACTCGCTGAATGCACAATAATTATAACTTTAACCACTTCATACGAGAATCGCATCCGACTTTTAAGTATTATATTTATCATTGTATAGGTTCAAGCTCCACTCGACTGAGATAAAAATGATGAGATAGATGTATGGTGTTACAAGAATGGCTATCTTATGACAAATAAGTACATATGGGTCTTTGAAAGTTTTTAAGGGTATTATGGGGATGTAATAAGTATAATTAAAGTCTTGTGACAAAAAGTATGTTAAACTGGAAGACCGACTGATACAAGGTAATATTAAAAAGTGACAGATGGATTTTGTGAAGGATGACATGATAATTTATGATATGACGGCGAAAGTGTGCTAGTAAAGAGAGGAGAGGAAGATGAGAGAGGGGAGAGAGAGAGGGAAAGATATTTTGTGTCAAACTCAGGTTATTGGGATAAGATGAAAGAAAAGAAAAAGAGGTTGGCGTTGACTTGAGACTTAGGTCGTCTGTAACATACCAGGCAGGAAGTTTAATCACATAGACAAGGATGGATTTACGATTTCATAATTACACTTTATTTTTATCTTTAGTAAATTACTGAAATGACTGAAAATAATTCAGCCCTTTCATAGTCTAAGGCAAATTATCACAGAGACGGACAAACAAAAATTTAAAAAAATATGATTAAGAAAATAATTATGAAACCCCGTAGCTTAGCCCAACATAATTGGACATATTATAAAGACTTACCATATTCGCGGCTTTGGCCACGTTAAACAGATAGAGAAGGTTCGGGGTGTGAAAAAAGCATACTTGTAGCGACCATTCGGTCGGCAACCAGTTGGCCGTCCTAAGTGACACTTGAAAGATAAAGTAGAAGATGCCTAAACGAACTTCAAGCACACAACTGTCAGACAGCAGGAGAGAATAAAAAGCTGCGCTCCCGTTTTGGAAGCTAAGAGTAAGTATAAGTGAGTTATACCAACATAGTTTTTTTGTTATGATTAGGCGTCGTATAAGTAGCATTGTCGTTACGGACAAATATAATAATAATATAATAATAATATAATGTCAGCCCATAAATGTCCCACTGCTGGGATCGGGCCTCCCATTACAGGGCAACGGACAGTATACCCGCCACGCTTGTCCAAGGCGGCTTGGCAGGTTTGACACATCGGTTATCTCGATGTGCAGGTTGCAACACGATGTTTTCCTTCACCGTTTTTAGCACGTGGTAATTGTAAAAATATGCACATTAGATCAGAAAACTGACTAAGAAGTGTATGCGTTCCGTTCAGGATCGAACCCGCGCCCTTCAATTTAGGGGCGCGTGCACTAACTATTACGTTACCACGACTTCAACGGACAAATACTTCAGTTTAATTTCTTATTAGTATAGATGTATATGTAGTGTGTGTATAATGATGAAAATCTAATGCTATTTATTGAAATGGCTCAAAACAATTTCAGTTAAAACGTTCTTTGGTCGTTGTGTAATCGCACGGGTGCTGTATCCGAGCTTTCAATATCACCGTATCAAGCGCGAATTCAGGCACATTCATTCCAACTGCGGAATTCGTCGGATTGCATCGCAATGCCAAATGGTTGCAAACAGATAATAAATTCGGGATTACCGTGGTTTTCGCAGCGGCATCTGGTGGCCGCGCGCTTGAAAAGTGATTCGTACGTGGCAACACTGACGGCCCTGTAAATTATGTTATTTATTGCCAGATACGAATTGTGATCGTTTTTGTGCAGCGAAATTTGTTGAACGATCTGATGTCCACCTGGGTTTAAAATATTTCTATGCAAATTTTTCCTTTGTTGTTATATTTATAGATCGTCTAAGCTATATACTATGTCTGATTATCGAATTAATTTAATATTCCTGCTTCATCTAAGTTAATGTTAGTATTACTAACTGTGACTAAATGCATCTTGTTTATAACGTTATAAATAACGTCATTGATGGTTAGCGAATAGTTATATATGAGGCCGACAACGCTAAAGCGGCCTAACCCTCAATTTATTGTATTCGGAGATAAATACTGGAAATTATGTAAAACTAAGGAAATGCAAAAAATTCTCTGGAACGGTATCTATTATCAAGTGACAAAACCAAAGATAGGCCATTCTTGCATTATATTTTAGCACGTTTTAAATAATTTCCAGCATTTATCTCCGAATATAATAAATTGAGGGTTAGGCCGCTTTGGCGCTGACGGCCTTATATATTATCTATCATTGGTTTGACAATGCCGCGTCACAAATAATGCGTTAAACCTTTACCTACATCTGCGTGACACAATCACAAATACTAACATTATTCCAGACGGAGCAGGGATATACCAAAATCAGCATACAAATGTCAAGCTAACATAATCTTGTTTTATGTAACAGGATCGTATTCTGGCCTTACCTGTCCAAGATTCACGCAATGGTACTTTCAATGTGCAAATTTCCTAGTGGTATTTTTCTTTATCGTAAGTAAAACAATATGCACATTAGGCCAGAAACTCTGCCTAATTGGTGCATATTTCAGTCTTGATTAGAATTCACATCATTCAGAAGTTATGCTCCCGGCGTTAGTTACTAAGTTGTCACAATTTTACTAGTAGCATGTTTTTAAACAAATTTATTTTCATATGTATAAAACTGACTGTATTTTACAAAAAATCAATATTTCAAATCCAGATTAGCTGGATGTACGGAGTCGTATCTTAACGTATTTAATGCCAATGTATCCCAAAAGTTTAATTGGTATCTACCAAAGCCAATTGAAATTTATATATTATGCTCTCCTCTTCTCTCTGAGATTTTTTGCAAAACGGGTGTGCTTACAAAATTTTAAATAAAATAAGAAATTAATTTATTATCTTTTTACTCAATACATAACATACAATCAAAATGACACTATTTAAGGCTGGTTTTAGAGTAACGCTGATCATCGGAGCCGACAGGTCAGCGCGTAGCCTGTCAGCGTGGAGGGTGAGCGCGAAACGTTTCAGTGTCGTGCTGATCGCCGTGGAGTACAGACGTAGACAGACAGACGAAAACGTCGATCACAAGGCTAGTAGTGTCCACATCGCGATTCGTCATGTCTGTACACGCTGACGGCGTATGGCCGCTGAGCTGTCGGTGCCGACCACCATCCTTAGTGATCCCAGCCTTGTGCCTATGTATGTATAATCAGCGAGTTTGTGGTTCATGCTTGCTCAACTGTCTTACAATATTCTACATGTACATACAATACAATAATGACTGCCGCACTTGTGCAGTGTGTCCGGGATGTTTTTAGCTACACGCACGGGTGGATTTGATTCCGTTTGGTGAAAGAACACCCTCCCCCCCCCCCTCTGCTATGCAGAATGTGTGGGACCAGTAACAGCGTCCTGAATTTAACAGTCAATAAACACGATGATAGTTCTCTCATTTTGGTATCCATGCAGAGGAGGTCCAAATCGCTATTTGTTATAAATTGCTAATGCAGATTTTTAGCTTACTAATTCCGTTGCATCAGCGACCCAAAGTGAGTTTTAGCCAACGAATCAAGGGCACGCCACTTTCTTCTCTTCTGCGCAGTATCTTTCCAGTTGTAGGCTTTTAATAAGGTCAGGTCAGCTTCCACTTTATCCTTCCAGCAATGCTTGGGGCTTTCTTTACTCTCCGATCGTCCTCCATCCGTTCTACATGACTGAGCAAGCGGAGACGGTGAGATTTTATCTCCCCAATTACGCTGGGCTCGGCCATGAGGTCTTCTGTTTCTAAGTTGGTTCGGACCCTCTAGCTACCATTGTTGTTATTGGTACCAAGATTTTCCTGAGAAACGCAGATTTTTAAGCTCTACTAACTATGTTTGCATCGAGTAGTCTGTATACTTAAATAAATAAAAATAAAGATGGAGAGACTACCACAAAGATCTAAGCCTGTATAAACGTCGCCTACATCATGTAGATATTGTTCCTATCCTTACTTTTAGAAGCACAACAACCGTAAGAGTTCCTTTGTGGCACTAAGTGGTTCATTTTGAGTGAATGCCATTTTAAGAACTATTGTTTCTGTGCAGCCCCGCTTCAGTTTCAATGGAAATAGGCTATCGATCGTATAATCCATTTGCCAGGGAACAGAGTTTAATTAAAAAACTTACATTTTCTGGTGCGATTTATTTATTATGAAGATATACATATAAAGTTATGGTTTCGATTTTAAAAGTATTGACGGTATTTTGTTAATTTTGTGAATATTTTTAAAATAATTATTGATATACATATTTGATCGCGACCGGTATTTTGTTAATTTTGTGAATATTTTTAAAACAATTATTTATATACATATGTTGATACTAGGATTTAGCCGCGACTTCATCCACATTTGACGAGTAACATATATTATTTATTTAACCAGTATTTAAAATCAAAGAGGTACTTCAGCAAGACAATGAATTTTTAATATGAAAATACGTGAATTTCGAAGACATTATAACCCGGGATAAGTAATGTTACTAAAGGCTTTTAATAACTAAATTTGTTCTACCAAAGATATCTAACAAACATAGAAACTGTCATATGAAGCAAATCCTAATATCACATGGTTATCAAGTTAAGAAATCCAGGGAAATATGAAAAGTCCCGGATTATATTGTGTTAGTATCAATCGAATCCGAATTCGTTAATTGTTATCTATAATAACCACTTTGAAACACTCCCGAGAAAATTTTCGCGAGATTCCGGGATCACAGAGTACCGCAGCATTTGAATAATTACTAATTTTTATGCACATAAAATACTTCAAATCGCTAAATCGCTTCAAGCCAAATTCCCACGAGATTCCCGAGGATAAAAAGTATGACATATATTATTACATAAAATTTGGTATCAACTGTTAAAAGATCGCATTGGAATTAAGTTATTTTTTCAATCGGGCTATTTCAAATCATGTCTTAGAAAAATTCCCGTGACATTCCCAGGATAAAAAGTAGCGCATATTACAAGAATTTTTTTTTGTCGATCAGCGGAAACTGCATCGAAATTGGCCCAGTAGTTTGATCTGAATCACGAACAAACAAACAAGTAGGTAACCTAAAAAATGTAGTAGTAATCTAAAAAAATGCATCACGTTCTCCATCGTTTATATAGTCTATTCTAGTTGTTTTTTCTAATGGCTTCAATGTACAGACATGGCATGTCTAGAATTTCGAAATACTATATAGATAATATTAAAAATCCGATATATACGTACTTGTCAGTTTGCATCTAGTTGCTTCACTCAGAGTCAAGTAACGGCCCATTAAACTACTTAACTGAGTATGCTTAATTACCAATATTTTTATTTATGTACTTAATTTATATGACGGATTGTTTTAAGCTTTACTAAAATAAGCAAATAAATAAATCAATATGAAATGTCAATATTTGGTATATGACATGAACATTACCAGCTCATTTTTAAGTTACGAAAATAAAATTTTATACTTTTGTTTTCAATTTGTATCTGTTTGTTTTGGGCCTATGACCGTACAGAGTAGTTTGTTTAATACGTTCAATCCACTACTGATAGTTTTCAATGATTCAGTGTACAACCTACTCGCTTCTTTTTATGACTCATAATATGGTCACCATCACGCCTCTCAATGTACTTACTTGTCTTGTACCAGCACAATCTATAGATCAAAGTTAAGTTAAGTAATAACTATTAAGAGTTTACATTAATTTATACTTAAGCTTTTTGAGTACGATTGTACAATTAACAAAATTAATATGTAAAACTAAACATGATACTAATATAAGCAGAATGTCTTAATTCCATATTACAATTTAAATTGTTAATACTGAACTTTCTCATTTACGTATATTAAGCCCCCTACAACATACGTTGCATTAGGGAATACAGTGCCGCACGCAAACGTGGGGGTGCCATGAAAGTAATTCAGCAACAGAGGTATACCGAAGGTGTTTTATCACGTCGGCATTCCCCCAGTGTCATGACACGTCGCCGTGTCCACTGACGCGAACATCAAATAAAGTTGTTTTACTTATCTGGTAGCGAGGTTACTGAGGGGTGCATTAATGACCGTAGTCGGGGTTAGAACGTATGTAAAAATACGAAGCGATCTTAGACAATTTTTTAAGGTTCTTTCAATGATATATTCAAGCGTTATAAATTATAGTTATATAGATCACCAGTAATGAAAATATAGAATGCATTTATCGTCCATTGCTATCGTTTGTATGTTTAAAGATGGCGTGGCGTTTTTGTTTAATTGTCATTGCAGGAATTCAGCAAACAGGCAGACGGCCCACTGATGAAAAGCGGTTACCATCGCCTATGGACATTTGCTACACCAAAGGTGCTACAAATGCGCTGCTGCTCTCTTAAGGGAGACTGGAACCTGATCACTTGTGAAACAAGAATCAAAGTTGTTCTGGCAACATACTATAGACCAGGGGTGGTAGCCATTCAGTCGGGCAACAAGCCACCTAGCCGCAGGATATTGTATTTTTTTCTCCGTTCCTGCACGGATAAATATAGATGGATGGCGTGACGTTTTTATTGTGTAAATTACTATTTATTTTGACATCCATTTATTTATTTATTTTGAAACATTCTTCATTGATGCTCCGCTCCTAATGATCTTAGCGTGATGGTTTATAGCCTATAACCTTCCTCGATAAATTGTTTATCTAACACTGAAAAAAGAAATCAAATCAGATCAGTAGTTCCTGAGATTAGCGCGTTCAAGCAAACAAACAAAGAAACAAACTTATCAGCGTTATATATTATATATATAAGATAAAACTCTCTCACGAAACCACACCCTGTCAAAGTATCCGCTTTTATTATGTTACGTTGCAGAGAAATTACTTTTAGTCAGTTATAAGCTGTTTAAGTAATTAAAGCGTTTTAACTAAGTATCCCACGGGAACTATTTAATTTTCGGGATCAAAAGTATCCTGTATGTTGACCAGGTATATAAGCTATCACCATAAAAAAATCACGTAAAGTTGTCCAGTAGTTTCGGAGATTAGCCGGTACAAACAGAATAACAAGACAAACTGATAAACATTTTTTCATTGTACAAAAATTCGACCTCTACAATTTTATTATAGGTATAGATTATAATCTAACTATATATTGTGTACCTGTCTAACAAAGTAAATAAAATGTTTAAGACTTGTGATTTCAAGATTTCATTATAGTGTAGATATATATGTATTTATATAGGTGTGATATGCATTTAAACTATGAAGTCTTTGTAAACGAATAAAACAAAAAAAACGTATAAATCACACATATCTAATCTCACCCTCATCTCGTAGCCTACTCCTTGGCCGTTGCAAGTACCTCTACGTGTTTAGGTGTTTTTCTTATTTCTTTGTGGGTGTCGTAACAAGTTTTTCTGCGTAATGTGTTTGTTATGAAGACTCTCGTAAACACATCTTTTGATTTGGTTTTTTTGTCTTATGTATAACAAAAAAATAAAATCACCCTCTGTTTTATTACATTAAGAGCGATGTAACAGTTTCGTAGAATTACTTTGTTTTATTTACTTCATTATGAAAGTAAAGAGAATAAAGGTAACCTTATTTAACTAATATAATTAAAGCCCGCACGAGCCAGGCTTAGGTTATCGTATAACAATTATACATAACGGTAAACATACATACAAGGTTGAAAATACTTTTGAAGTGAACTTCTTTAGAACCGATGTGATTTGAAGCTCGATAAAACAAAGAATCGACACTAAAAAGAGATAAACACATAAATCGTCCGAAACAGCACCACATTTAAAGGCGCAATTTTACTTTATTATACTGCAGTCTTAGTAATATTTATGTTTCCCCTGAATACATTTGTTGCTTAATTTTTGATAGGGTAAAATATTGTGTTATTATCGAAATGTAAACCCACCAATTCACCCTGAATTAGTATGGCGCTTACATTGACGGTAATTCAGAAAGTTCATATTATTATCTACCCAAAATTACCTTTTATTATTTTATTATAGTTAGTTCGTAAGCCTGTGTTGAAGCAGATTAGAAGTAGGAGGTACAATAATGTAACATTCTGAGAATAACACCGTAATAACCACTTGTAAAATGGCTGCGGATATGGGGCTGACCGCAGCCCGCCCTGTGCCAACATTCTCGGCTATGCGAATGGCATGACTCGACTACCATAACCAACTATGTGTAGTGGTGTACTCGCAGACACGAAAATGCGACAACATATTACGATGTATACAAACTACCGTCTACATATAGACTTATGCTTTTAAATTTTTATACCTATATACGCTATATACTGATATAAACAGCAAGATGTTTTGATTATAACTACATGACAATTTTTTAATTAAGGGCCAATTTTCAATCCCCACACACAACATAGAAAAATCAAACTTATAGCTGCATGAATAAAACAGTTGCATTCTTTCAATTTCGTATTAAGTCAGGTTATAATAATTGGCTGATAAATTACATCTGTTGATTGAAAAACGGCCCTTAATTTGATTATTTTTCAAATAAATAAATATAAGTAGTTCAGACTTCTCTAAAACATTTGCTACATCAGTACCAGCATGTAAGGAATCTTTTTATCTAAGTATTTCCTAAGAATGACAATCACCCACTAAGAAACTTAACTCGTAACACGCTTTGCACTCATAGTGGGAGCACCAGGTTATTCTTGTTTTTATATAAAAACTCAATTATTTGATATAGGCTGGTGTAACAGCATTTTTGCCAGAGCCCTTATCAGACTCTGCCAAAAAAATATGAATATCTTGCACATCTTGCAATTTAAACATTGTTAATTATTAAGGCAACATAGCCAAGTTGTGGCTTAACCTTCAGGAAAAATAGAAAAGGTTTCATAATTAAAAATATTTTTATTTCAATCAGATACAAAGTACTACTTATCTGTTAATAACCTTACTTATTACCTACTTAATAAACTGTTATTGCAAGTTCATAAATTTGAAAAGGAACTCTACTTATCTTACTTGTTATTAGTCATCCTATTTACGAATGCTAATATGACTAAATATACTTAAAAGGACATATGCTCTTAAAAACTCAGTAAAAGGTAAACGTCTTTTTGCCTGGCCTATAGATTTTAACAGAGCAGTTTGAAATTGATTTTCGAGTAAAATTTGTTAGATAAAATATTATCTTAAAATACAAATTAATTAACAGTGTCTATAGTATATGTTCGTATCTAAATTTCTAAAAGTTTCATTACATTTTGTTCATACCACAAAGGGAAATTCCAGCGAACTGGGCGCAAACTGAAAAGTTAGAATAGCAATTGGTGGCTAGATAAACTTTTATGCTAAAGTGTAGGCAAACGGTGAAGCGAAGGATAGCACGTGCGGACTCCGTTATATGCAGTCATTGTTATTTTAACGTTGTTCCACATCACTTCCTTCCTTCCGATAGACCTGGCCTTTAGAATACTGTTATTTAGATTAGTTTACCATAGCTTTTCGCAATAGCATTATTATATGGCGTAGACAAGGATAACCGTCGCTCACACCACATTCACATTACCTTTGTCAAGGGACTTCTACGTGTTGGCCTTCCTGTGGCCCCACATAAGCTCTCCAAAGTCCGGGCCGTTTGTATGGTCTGTGGTCTTCAAAGATATACAATATAATAATCGGTAGACAAGCACACATACCTACCAGCTTATTCACTGGAATGTATTCAATGTCGAGCCGGTGTCGTTGTTGATGATCCTATACTCAGAAACGGTCTAGATACGCTTTACCTTAAGAGAGACTTCACGTTTTCTGCGGATTCTATATGTATGTGACTGTATAACGGAAAGCGTTCCGAGGAACTGTTTAGAATGGTGCCTTTGTCTTATTTCTACCACCGCACCGCTCGTCTTTCTTCTTTCACTTCCTCAAGCCGCTTCGCTCATGTACGCAACGGTTCTCTAGAACGTTTCTCTTGCTCCTAGCTGAGGTTTTCCCATAGCGCTACGATATGGAGTTTTTCAAAAAGGGTGTCATAGAATTTCCTTGAGGGCAGCAGCGCGCTGGTAACTCTCTGAAAACCTCTGTTGCAAACGTCCATAGGTGAAGGTAACCGCTTTCCATCAGGTGGGAAGCGTTGGGGCCGTCGCGTCATATTATATATCCCCAAATTAAGCATACTACGCTTGTATAATGGGTATATATAACGGACTTGTCTGGTGCCGATCCCAGACACCCAGCCTAAATAACGGAGAAAAATTGTTGCCGAAATTCACTATCGAGGACACCGGGAATCGAACCCAGATCTTCCACGTTGCAGTGAGGTAAGCAGCAAAGGCTTAGTCCCCTCAACCACAGAGGTGTCTAATCTGTATATATACGAATTCCCTTATCTATGTTGCATCTAAACCATGTTATAATACAATTTTTTGACTACACGGCAATTCTAACAAACACAATTGGAGTTCTGCTTAAAGTTAAAATCAGTAAGTACAGTTAGAATCGCGTGACTCCAGTGAGGGTAGGTACGAAAGTATGTGATCGGAAGTGACACAAACTGAAAGAAGCTTACCTCAAGAAGTCGATTGGCTATAGATAACGTTAGGATCTCAAGATGACGAGTCACAATTGCATAAATATGTAGTTATAGTAGAGGTTTCTACTCTATTTGATATTAAGTACGTTGAATTCATATGAAGCAGAAACTATACCGTATTAAATATATTTTTTTTTTTTAAATCCATTATATTGTACGAATCCGTGTTATAAATAAATAATTTAAAAAATAGTAACTGATAATATGTTCATCTAAATTTAGGAAGAACTTCTTTTGACGAAACTTGGAGTGTAGTGAACTGTCAGAATTCGTCACGTAAGGAACAAGCATTATGCCCACTCCAGGCGACTCTTAGTTTAAGGAACTTTATTCCTGACGGGGATTCCCCAACTGTACAATGAGTTTTTTGCGTAAACATACAAAATTATTACATTTTCCGGGATACAAAGTATACCAAAGGTATATACCAAACTCTTGTTAATTGATTGACTTTTACGGGCGTTACGTAGGGGTATGCTATCCGCCTAAACAAGGACATATTTACATACTAGTGTGGACTGCCAAGCAGATTTACGGTCTTACGGAGTCTCCCCCGCTGCATATAATTATATTTGCAAATACCGAAATGTCTATGTTAATATAAGCTTGTGGTGAATATCATTGACTTTAGACCTATGCTAAGCAAGTCTCAATTACGGTGGTTATTAATATTGTTTCTATTCTCATTGCTTTAACATTAAAGTTAAATACTATATGGGAATTAGAGTTAGGTACAAGCTGTTTTTATAAGTAAACTTAGAAAAAAATATTATAAGGTAGTTTTAAATAAACTTTATTATTGAAAAACAAATTTCATTTCATTTTTAAGGATATCTCGATTAAAGATATAAAGTAAAAAAAATATATGTGCAGTTCACATGCAGTAGAAGTGACATAAAGTGTGACAAGGAGTGAGTAATGTAAAACCCTTTATGGGTTCGAAATTTCGTGACGTCTCATTACATATAGGTATATCGTAATATATTCGTTTAATAATTTAATATAATGTTTATATTATTAAAGCTTTAAAACACGAAATTTGAAATGTAAACGAAAAACACTTCAAACTCTCTCTTTCTGAGTGAGAGACAGTGTTTCAAATCTTTACAAATAATAAAACTGTAGAGGTCGAATTTTTGTACAATGAAAAAAATGCCTAAAACCGAATGAAATAGAACTAATTTAGATTTTTTTGTTTCTCTGTTTGTACGGGCCAATCTCAAAACGACTGGATCGATTTAAATGAATTTTGTACGGTCGTAGCTTATATAGAGATATACTCACTTGACCTGGGGGACATATAGGATACTTTTGATCACGAAAAATTAAAGAGTTCCCGTGGGATATGTATTTTTTAACTATTCCACGCTGACGAAATCGCGGGCAGAAGCTAGTATTAAATATAATGTATTCTATCTCATTCTCTCGCAGGCTTAGTGTTACATATTTATTTACTTATCTCTTTTTAGTGTGGCTTTTACGTTTCATCAGTTTTAAATCACGACGGTACTAAAAAAAATCACTTCAACTAGTTTGTAACTAACAAAACTAAAAGGTATGTATGTAACATTGAATCTGATTTTTTTCAGTATAAACGTATTTTCAGAAAGAGACGATGAGTACAAACCTATAATTGCAATTCAGTCAGAACAGTGTTCAATAACCGTGTCCTGGCTATCCGAAAACTTGTAGATATAGTTCAGTGTACGTGGGAGTTCTATCTGTTTCAATACCGCAAGTGTTTCGAATGTGCTCGTGGCTTGTTTACTCGGTTCCAGAAGGCCATTAGGTGAACGAACAAATTTATAATGCAAATACGATTACATGCCCGCGCCGTGCTGAGTGCCGATCCACTCGACGCGCGGCAACCTGATATGAATTGCAAACTGTACGCAAATTTCTTTCAATATACTACAAAACTAAACTTATTGTTATCATATATCATATTTTGCCAGGTGGTAGGGCATTTGCCCGACTGGATGGCTACCACCCCTGGTCTAAAGTACGTCGCCGTAACAACCTTGAGTTGTGTTCCGGCATTAGTCACCAGCAGCGCATTTGTAGCACCTTTGGTGTTGCAAATATTCATAGGCGATGGTAACCGCTTTCCATCAAGTGGGCCGTCTGCCTGTCTGCTGAACTTCTGCAATAATATATATATATAATTAATTAAACTTTTACATATAAATAACAAGGGAAAAACTCTGTTATTACTTTGGAATTTTTTACGTCATGAACGGATAAACAGATCATGTCGACAAATAAAAATTCTTGTAGGAAATTTAATGCTCTACAAAAAGGTTTCTTATGTTTTTTTTGTGTGTGTATGTGTATATATGTGTAATATTTTGTAAATTAAACATTTTTATTCACTTAGAGCAGATTAAACACTAAAATATTAATAATATAAATTCTAGCAATTGTAATAAATCTACGTTTTAACGGTTTAAAGCGCGGTAATTGATTTGATCTTGGTTATTCCGACGTTTCGGCTGCTTTTCAGTGACCGTGGTCACGGACGACAAAGATGACATTTGTCTAACGTGTATTGTTAAAGTTTTATTTAGCCTACCGCCAACTTGTTCATTTTAATGTTTAGTTTTAATTTTGTTTATGGTTATTATTTACTCTATGGGAGCCTAATTTAATTTACCACCGCTTCAGAACATTTTATGGCTTGAAGAGAAGAAGCGGCGTAAGAATCTCTTCAGCAAACGTGCATAGCATTAAAATTTTTATATAATATTAAAATTGGTTGAAGGAAAATAAAAGAAATTATCAGGCAAGTTGGTTTGTGTTACGTTGCACGCAGAAAGAGCTCACAAGGTCTTGAAGTCTGGCAGTTGGTTTTTGCTAGCTAGCTTCTAGCAAGTGTTATGAAAATCGAAAGGTTCCCCTAAAAGCATATAAATCATAAACATAAATAAAATAAAATATAAATAAAGCATATAAACATAAATATATAAATCTATAGGATTAAGCCTGCGAGAGACTGAGATGTGACTTTTATATTGTGCAGCACATATAGAGAGTTAATAAGACCGATGATAAAACATAGGTCCAATTCGGACCTAATTAAAACTGATAAAAACATTTTTAAGATTAAAACAGTGAAAAATTGAAAGCGACACTTAAGCAGTTTATTTTGAATTATAATATGTTGATGAATGTAGGCTAAAGGAATTATATTTATATAATAAAGTTAGAGAAAAAAATCTGTGAGTATATTTTCTGAAGTTTAATTTCTACTGCATGTGAACTGCAGACACAATTGATTTTATTATTTACTTCATTTAATAATAATAAAACCAGCATTTCAGTGGTTCGTCATTAAAATTCTTTGAAGCTGGCAACGTGTTGGCAGTTGACTATTTTCTATCGGGTGGGCTGTTTTTCTGCTTCAGGTAATAAAAAAAATGTTAGTGGTAAATTATGTCAAAATCATCAAAACCTCCGTTTAGGTGTTCAACTAACTGAGTTGAAAATCGCAGGGCAGAAAAATAAATCACAATAGGATAATTTTAGTATTCCCCGGCTTTCCGATTACCCGGGAGCATGAATGGCACCCGATCGATATAACAATAGCCCCTGTATTTGCCTGAATGCGACTAACACTGGGGTGCCAAAGCCTTTTAATCTTTTTTTATTAAAACAAACAGAAATGTTTGGATTTTTCACATATATTATTTCGGTTGGCGTTATGTGCGTGGCGGATATTAAAACATGGATTGTTAATAAAAATATTAAATATTTACTAACAAACATTTAAAATTATTTTATTAATATATCATAATAATAATAACATGGAGAAGAATGCCAAGACAATCGCAAAAAAACTAACTGAAAAAATTCTAAGTCATACTTGAACAGATGCCGTCATTCTTCAGCTTTTTGCATTGTTGTTTAGAATATATTTTTTTAGATCAAATATATACAAATTTATAAGTTCTTACAAACTTTAAATCTTATATTTACACAGAGTATTTAGCACTAAATATATAATTAAGGTTTTAACGATTTTACATAGGTGAAATTAGGAATAATCGGTACCAGAAAATCTAATTAATACGAGTATCTACTTAATAATTTAATTAATCATGAAGGCGAAATTTCAGAGTACAGAATGCTAATAGATGTGCGCCAAGCATCTAGAAAGCGTGGATGTACTAGAAGTAGGGCTTCTATTGTGGGGGCACGCAGTGCCCCTAAAGGAAATTTCTAAAATATCTTAAAATTGCCATAAAAACCTAAAAAAATGAGACAACAAAAACAAAATGATGTACATACAACTTTCGAGTATTAGCGTGCCCCCAAAGAAGAAGTGACAAAAAAGGCCTGACTAAAAAGAATGTTGAGAGTGCTATGAAGAATTGTTTGAATTTATGCCTCAGTCACCATTTTATTACTGCAGATCTTGCTAAGGATTAGGAATTCCTTCACATTTTTTTAACATAAACTTTCTGTCGAAGCTATCTGATTGTGTGATATTATAGGTCTCTTTGTAAGAAGCGTAAACAGATCTTTGAAGTCCAATTAAAAAATAGTATAGATGGGAGTAACAGAAAAAGTATATCTATGGGTACAGAGTTACTCAAGCTTCACCTTTCGTAATGAAAAGAGAAATAAATTACTATTGTACAGACGTAGAAATAATCCCGTGAAAATTAATTCTCACCAAAAATTACTGAAACATCTTCGTATATTGAACAGCGTTGTTCTCGCGTCGTTCTAATTCCTTTCGCGATTAGGTGCGCTTTAATCATTAAACCGTAATCCCTTTTTACATTTGCCAGCGTTTATACGGCCCTGTAATTATTCTGTAGAACGAGAGTCGTAAATAAACCGGGATGAGCGCGGCCCGTATAAATCATTCGCCGCATCGCGGATCCTTATTCGCGGATAGAAGAACAAAGCCCGCGGAGATAAATACAGTGAGCCTGTGAGGCTACGACCCTGGAAAATTAGACATTTCCGACGCCAAACCAGTTATTTTCCATTTGTTGCTTTAAATTATTGAATACCTGTATAAGACCGGTAGGAAAGATCTATTTTATTTCAGACAGTTTGGAAATTTATTAATTTTCTTCGAAGATTTATCTTTTATTTATTGTATTACATTTAACTGAGTTTTGTAAATTAAAATCCTAACGAAGTTTTAGTTAACGCAAGATTTTATACGGCCTTTTCACATTACACTACATTCGCATACTTACTCATACATCTATCTACCTTGGTTCTAAAAATGTCTTGTTCGAGTCAATTGCCTGAAAAAGATAGCTACAAAAAAACCCCGTATGATTGAATTGCTTCTTTCTATTAGTTTTATGTTTATTTTTATAACTAGCTGTGCCCGCGACGTCGTCCGCGTGGAATGTGTTTTCAAAACTCCCTGATTTTTAAATACTCTTCACTGGTGGTCCGCTACTATTGATCTTCCCGTGATGATATATAGCCTTCCTCGATAAATGAGTTATGTAACACAAAGTTATTCAAATCAGACTAGTAGTACTTGAGATTAGCGCGTTCAATCAAACAAACTCTTCAGCTTTATATATTAGTATAAGATTAATTTAAGCGCTATACATAGTACATTTTGTAGCTAAACAAGTTAAGTTTGTCGTATGAATAACTAAGGTGACCAACATTTTTTGTTCAAAGGAGTACACTTGGCAAGTATATTATTTCATAGGTGAAGAAAAGAAGAAAAACGATAAAAAAATATTTTCTTTTAAAAACATACTTTTCTTCAGAATGGATTTTTTTGCTAAATGACGATGTTCGTCGAATAATGTAGCCACATCCGAACAACTTTCATTTTGCATATTAAATTTGGCTGTTAAGACGGCAGATAATGTTTTTACAGATAGTTGCGACTTCTCACTGCTCCAATAATCATTCCCTAGTGAAAATACCCAAGCAGCATTAGTGCCTGGACAACAAGGAAATTTCTATTAAAACTTTTACATTTTCGTGTGGGATATTTTCTACTCTGAAATGCCGAAAGATTTCTACCCATCTTTTGTCAAGTTCTATTTCTTCAATTTTTCTTCATTTACATATAAATTTACTCTTATTTAATTAATATACAAATGAGTACTTTCAGAGTACAGGATTTGAAAAGAGTACGGTTTCCGAAAAAAGAGTACAAAACTCAGTAAATGAGTACAGTTGGTCACCTTAGAATAACATACAATGGAAAACTTAGGGGTTTACCTGAGGCACCCAGATTAGAGTACGTAACATAATATTTCTTTAAGAAATTGTACTCGCCACGTTAATCCAAAGTGGATTGGCTCCTTTCATACATTTCATCATTTATCTCGATTGTAATAAGGTGTACAGAAAACCTACTATAGCGACATAGCGACGTAATATGCTAGTCTATTAGGATCGACCGACCTCATTGGTATGAGATGCATCTTGCTAATTTAAATGCCTCAAAATACCCATTAATATTTTTAACTGTACCAAGAAAATATTTATGATAAATATCGCTTGAATTTCTTTTTAAAGAAATTATAGTCAAAACCTTTTGGATTACGAAATACATAAATGTCCTAACACCACAACATTGCACTAGTATCCAACCCACTGAATTGGTCAAAATCAATGGTTCTCGCACAAAAAAGACACTCAATCAGCAGTCCTACTGAAAATCCCGTTTGAATTTCTCCAATCGTAGGCATTTGCACAAAAGAAAATTGGTCAAGCGTTATATGTCCACTAGGCTGAGCGTCCTATTGTTCATCTGAATGGGCTCTTATTTAAAGATATGTACAGTTCAGTACATCTTAAGATTTCATAAAACCTGTCCTAGGCTTTCTCTAACTGGCAAATTAAATTATTGTTACATGCCGACAAAATCAAAGGCACATCTGCCTGCCATAAGCCTGGTTTATTACCTTTCCCGCATTCGGACTTCTTTTGGTTACGTTGTGTTTAAAATTTACAATTAGACAATAGCCTATTGTTATTGTATTTATTTTATGGCAGTCATTAAGCAACGGTGTCGAACAAATTCTTGTTGTTATTGTTTTGCGTCGAGGCATATCGTATTTGTATACAATTAAAGGAATGTCCGAAGGGAGGGGTGATGTAGTCTAGCGAGAACCACGATCAAAGCAAGACGTACATTCGATAAGCCATATAGTGACGGACTTTGCGCGTGTTATTGAATATAATCCAGTTATATTTGTACCTGTTTTATACGTGTTTGTAAAGTTCTAATAAATTCTATAGTAATTCCAACGGCATTTTAATTCGAGTCCTGTAACTCGTAACATTATAATTTGCTTATACATCTTATTACGACATATAATTATGTTTTCTTAAATATTTTTCAGACATTCAATGCACTGTTAAACTGTAAAAATATGTTTGCTAAAAATATACACCTACTAAATAAATGTCTAAATTTAATATCTATTCATTATTTAGAAGCTTTTCCGGTTTTAGTAAAAGAAATATATACCTACCAAAATAAGACACCGAAACATGATATAATGAAATACTTTATGTCCACATGTCTATATTATAGTATTAATGGATTCGAAGTTCTTGATACTTGAAACACATTTAATTTAAGATACTTTAATAAGATTCATATATACTGCATTAATTAATTAAGAAATTATTAATATATCAGATTTCGTGTTTAGTGATGTCCCGATAACCGGCATGGAAACTTTTTATCATAATTGGTGGCACGGCACATGACAAGAAGTTTACTTTACTTACAGAATTTTATAAAATCAATTTGATTAAATATAAGAGAGCGAGCATTACAATACTCATAATTGTAACTATGGTTCTAATGTCAATTAAGAAATTATTTTACTTCTTATGTCTAATTAAGTCTACACTTATTGTCAAATCGATGAAATTTAGTCGTTTTGTAATTTAATTGTTCTAAAAGATATTCTACTTTCTGAAAAGTATTAAGACCGTTATGTGGTAATAATATTGGGTGCAAGGATATCCTGACAGGGGATTTCATTAGATGCAGCTTAAACAGCAAGAGTAAACATTGGGGAAAAAACTCAGATATTTTTCTTCTTGTAAGAACTTTAGTATGCAGTGAATTTTTGCCACGTAAGAAGACGATATTATGTATTACTAGAATATGCCCCCGACTTTATCCACGCTAGACTTCATATTCCTGCAGGATTCCGGGGACACAAAGTACCATACCATAGTTTTTTTTTATTTCATGAGTTTAGCTGACAAGTAAATGGCCCACTTGATGGAAAGCGGTTACCATCACCTATAGACAGTTGTAACTCCAAGAGTGCTACAAATGCGCTGCTGCTCTCTTAAGGGAGACTGGAACCTGGTCACTAATGCTGGAACACAACTCCAGGTCGTTATGTCGACATACTTTAGACCAGGGGTGGTAGCCACCCAGTCGGGCAAATGCCCTACCACCTGGCAAAATTTTAGAACCATTCAAGTCACAATAGACGACGGCCTTTGTGGTTAAGCGGGCTAAGCCTTTGCCGGCCTACCTCAGTGGTACACTGGGTGTCTGGGATATGACCCAGAGTGGTCCGTTGTATATTACCCATAGCACAAGCGTAACTTGCTTAATTTGGGTATATACAGTGTGTGTGTTTTTCTGCCGATTTATTATTTATGACTATTTATTTAAATAGAACAAAATACATAAACGGGATTCCTGCCAAATGCATATATAAAATATATATACTATAGTATAGTATATATACTATATATATATATATTCTATGGCTATCGGGCCGTTTAATAACTTAATAGTGATTATTACAACATCGTTATTGTATTTTTGAAGTGATAACTTCTTCGTTACGTAACGAGTCTCGGCTCCAATCGGTATGGCTTCCCTTTCTCTCACGCAAGTTATCACTTCTATCGGGCGTCCCGAGACGCAGACGTTTGTTTTTCATTTTATAATTTCTTATTTGTAATAAGTAAATTAAGTAATTTTTCATTTAAAAATATGTCAAAATGTCAACTCCATCATAAATGTCATAATATAAGCATCTTTATCCTCACAAGATTCATTTCCACCGTCGATTGATTTAATGGAAAACACTTAGGTCCACCCCATTCGGTGTAAGTGCTCGCATTTGTAAGATATATGACGTTGAATAATGACATGTGGCCTAAGAACAATAACTTTGGGAGTAGTAAAAGAGTGAAACCAATCTCAAGAGAGTACGGCGAGGGTGCGGCGAACAATAGTAGAATTCAGAACGCGAAGGGATAGATGACAAACATCTCGCGTTATGAGTGGATACTGAACTTTGTTACTTATAGACTGTTAGGAAGGGTTTGTAGCTATTTGTAACATATAAAACTTGTTTTATAACTTACTGTATATATTTTTATGGCTCTATTCCAATATGCTTTGCTATAAGTAAGTAAGTTGGAAGATATAGACTTAGACTTATTTACTAATAGTGTAGCATTGTTTAGCGCAAAGTTGGTCAAGTTCTATTCAAACTCGGATTTGTCAGTTTAACCTTTTACCTTATATTTATGCACATTTTATTATTGTTTCTTTGTATGATTTTCTTTTTTTTTCACTTCTTAGTTTTACCGTTATCTGTGGAGGCTTATTAATAGCTTCTATAAATTTATCTTATTTTTAGTTATTATAAATGATAGCTGTTAGCCCCCCAAATAAAAAAAAAGCCTATTCCGTACTCAGAGCCAGATAATGTCCATCAACGTTAAATAATCAATCGTAAAATATTTACGTGAGAAAACAATTACAACAAAACACAAAATGAATTTTTTTCCCTCGTGTTCCATCTGAATATCGCGTATAAAAACATATTCCTTGCAGGAAAATAATACAATTTCTTGCGGCCGGGTGGCCTGTCTTAAGAGGCGACAGCACAACCTATAGCTAGGTGGTAAGGTATATGCCGATCTGGATTGCTACCTGATCTAGGGTATGTCGCCATAACAACCTTGAGTTGTGTTTTTTGTTCCTGAATGAGTGGCAAGGTTTCAGTCTACCTTCAGAAAGCTTCAGCACATTGGTAGCACCTTTGGTTTTACTAATGTCCATAGGCGATGGTAACAGCTTTTCATCAGGTGGGCCGTCTGCTTGTCCGAACTCATGCAATAAAAAATATCAATCTTTCAAATTAATTTGTGTTCACGTTTGTTGCCTCTTAAAGCTGATCTATACCGATCCAGCTACTGACTTAAAATTCAAAGGAAGTCAGCGCTGACTGACGAGTAATACAAGTATCGTGTAAATTAATTTAAAATCAGTACAGCGCTACCAAATCAGTATCTGGATCAATGTAAATCAGCCCTTAGAAAAAGTCATTCACAATAAGTAGTCACGTGTAATGTAACAAGCTACACTTTGAACATTATGTCAATGAGTGCATTCGGCACCCGTATATAGCTACTACACACGTCTGTAAATATTCAATTTGTATCATTGCACATCATTTCTCTTGGTGAATAACCACTTTTATGGTATATTTTATTTCTCTAATAAGGAAAGAAAAGAAAGAAAGACAGAAAAATATTTATTCTCAGAAATAAATGTACACAGATAAAATACAAGGATTTTTACTAACAAATACATACTGTTTCAGAAATGTATGTTCATAAAATTCATGACAATGACGCTGGAAACTCAGCATTATGTGTGTTAGGAGCTAACACAGCGCTGATTTTCAATTCCAGCCTCTATCCAACCAGAATCAACCCAAACAACCTAATGTTTACCTTCATGTGGGTAATACGAAACAGTGTGATTACTTACATGTATCACAAAAATGAGCCAAAAACATGGACGTCATTATCTCCTTTGTAATGGAAATGTCTCAAACAATACGACCAAAACCAATTAAATAAACATTAATTGGCATAAACAGTGGCAGATCTTAAGAAAAACAAAGGAATATTATTAGCTAGAGTGTAGTTTGGTGTCGACGAGTTGGCGCGCCCTTCCATAGACACAATGATTGCGAGGGGAGGAAATAAATGTAACAAATGGATGCATATAGCGAAGCGCTCTCATACTGTCTTACGGAATTTGCTGATGTCATTTATTAGCCACTAACATAAAACATTTTTATGAGGACTGATATGAGGCGAATGCCGCGGAATAGTTGTCTTCAAGCTTCTTTCTTGGAATAAGAGCAACCGATTTATAGTCACATATAAAATTGTATTGCATATACGAGATATTTTGTTTTGTTGATACTTATTCCAACTGCTTTATAGATTGGCTTATTATCTTTGTATATGTATTCATACTGTTACGAATTACGCAGGACTCGAATTAAAATGCCGTTGGAATGACTGTAAAATTTGTTAGAACTGAATAACCACGTATAAAACAGGTACAAATATAACTGGACACAGCCAGTGCAAACAGCACGATTCAATATCACGCGCAAAGTCCGTCACTATATCACTTGTCGAATCTACGTCTTGTTCGTATCGTAATGCTCGCTTGACTGCCCCACCCCTCCATTCGGGCAATGTTTTATTGCAAACTGTACAATACACATTAGATTGCGTGGGCTGGTTTCTTCCAAGAAAACGTAATTTGCACACCTGATTAATTATCCCCGCGAACGGCCAAATCGAAAACAATAACAATAGGCTATTGTCTAATTGCAACACAAAGTAAACAAAAGAATTCCAAATTCAGTAATGTTAATAAAACAAGGTGCGCATTTCGTTGTCGGTATGTAACCATACTAATAATAGGTCTTTATAACCAGCATTTTCAGATTTAATTATCTGTGGATTGGCGCGTGACTCAAAATTGAAATAGATCTTATTTGATGATCTTGTTTCAGCGGTCGAGCGTAGACAATGTCACATTACATAGTGACAGATGCGGCGGAAGAGAAAAGAAACAAAAGTGGCGGCGACCAAACAGGTCGAAGATAACAATACACAACGTAATTAAATAATATAAAAATAAATTACAAACTTCCTCTATTGAGTAGGGTGTCTGCTCGATAAGATAACTATTTAATCCTTTCTTAAAAAAACCGAGTCTTTAGGAATCTTTTATATTGAGAGGTAGTCTACTGTAGATTAAAGGTCCCGTTACATATACCGTCTTGTTCATCTTAAAGAGCGAGCATGATGTAGCCGAAAGCCTTCCCGTGCCCCGAGTGCAGTAAGAATGCGTGCTGCCACGTCTATGCACACGTGTTTAGATACGTGATGTATAGGGGTTAAACAGTCATTAAAATTCTATTATAAATGTAAGTTATAGCTAAGGGGACGCAAACTTGTGCCTTTAAGGCTTCGACATTACCTGCATTTGTTGCACCTTACTGAAAACTAACGGGTCTCTGGTGAGCTCTAAGAAGGGTTGACCGCTAATTCCAAACCGATCGTAAAAACTTTACAACCCAGTAGATGGGTTACGTGTATCCCCAAACTTACATGTCGGTGCAGTAAAGGGGTGTTTATTAATCAACTAACATAACTATTACATTATTTATGTAAATATACCATAATAGGAAAATAGGCGTAGGGGTCTACACTCATGTATAATAGAAATAATAGAAAACATTTTATTGTTCATCACATACACATAAAATAAACAATTTACAGTAGTCACATTAAATAGTAAAAGTGGGAACAATGGGCGGCCTTGTCGCTTTAAAGCGATCTCTGCCAGACAACCTGGGCTATGGATAGAAAGAAGAACGAAGAATGGACGAAATAAAACATTTTTAAAGTTGTATGCCGCACCTCGAAAAATAACTATAGGTTATATAATAGGTTGGCATTCAATATATTATTGTACTTAATAAAAACATCAAGTATAATAATTTTGTTCTACAGCAAATAAATAAAACTGAAGTGTCTGTTGATTTCAAAATACTAAATCTAAGTGAAAACTGTTATGCTACTACTAATAATGACTCTTGTAGAGTGGTTTGTGTGTTTCTACATCATCTGACAATTTGTCTTAAGTAGCCCCCAATAACTTAAATAAATTTTACTGATGAAAACAGATATTTCATATTAAATTTTCGTGTATGTTGATTTCTACTATATCTGATAGGGTTCAGAATATAAAAGTTTGAATTCAATGCGAAAAATCTTTTATATTTACTGGCCTATATAATATATATGACTATAATGATTATGACGAAGTAATAGAATAATAGATGAAAAAAACAAAAATATGATGAATAAGAATATGCAGTTCATACGCAGTAGAAGTAAAACAAAGTATGACAAGGGTGGGAGGGTGCGTGCACATGCTCACCTAAATAATTGCCCATCACTTCTTTTCCTACATATTTGACATAGTTCATTGTTACCCTAAGCCCAGCGCCGCCGCAACAAACATAGTATTTAAATGATAAGTATAATGTATTCTATATCTCATTATCACTCAGGCTCTCTGTTGTATTTCATAGCTAACAATATAGAAATTGTATTGCAATGGGTTCCAGCGCATATAGGCTTACCAGGGAACGAGGAAGCAGATCGCTTAGCGAAGGCATCTATCGTCGATGGAACAGAAGTAAATATACAAGCAAGTAGTTTTGAATGTTTGTCAAAATTTAAAGAAAGTATTTATAAGGAATGGAAAGAGTACTTTGATTTGGCGTCAAGAGAAAAGGGCATATGGTATAGAAAATTGCAAAGCGAGCCTCCTCGTATTCCCTGGTTTACTAATACTAGATTTGATAGACGGCTTTGTGTCCTAGCTCATAGATTGCGCTCCGGTCACATTCCATTAAATAAATTTTATCATCTTGTGGGAAGGAGCAATACTCCGAATTGTCTACATTGCCATATTGTGGAAGACGTACAGCATCTGTTAGTGGAATGTGTTCGGACCAGAGACGGCAGGAAGGGGCTAGTGGATGCTCTGGGAATTAATCTGATGGACGCGGGTGTTTTCCAGAGCATTTTGTCGCGACCACAGTCTGCTGCGGCTCTTTTAATTTATAAAATAGTTAAGCCATTTATATGATTTGCGGAATTGTATGATTAGGGTAAGATGGGGTTGACATGGTGACATTATCATTAAAAGCCCCTAAATAAATTAGATAATAAAAAAGTCTCTCAGGCTTAGTCCTATTGACTTGTGTGTTTATCTCTTTTTAGTGTCGCTTTTTCGTTTAATCGAGTTTCAAATAGCAATGATTCTAAAGAAGTTTCACTTCAAAAACACATATACACACCTTTTACAAGGAACCATGTAAAAATACAGTGAACACGATATAATTCACTCGTTTCATACGTTCGTACTCTTAATGATTAAATAAACCCTAATTTGAATTTCTGAGTTGTTCAATTAAATCGGTATCTTAGGCGCAGTAACTCGACTAAACTTTCGATAAGTATCTTCAGAGAACTCACTTTACTAGCAAACTAGGACGTATTTAGGTAAGTTGGAGTAGTTCAATATAATTTTGTCCAATTAGTTTCGATAGTGTGAGGATATTTCGAATAAATAGCAGGAAAATCCAAATAGGGTTTCGGTATCGCTATAGTGAGGGAGGCGACGTCGCGTGCGACAAGTGACAAGTCGCGCGACGTGTACGGATAAGCAACCGCGCGTGTCGTGCTAAAGTACTAGGATTGGAAAATATTGATACTTTATAAATATTTATAAAACAAACTAACAGCAGTGAATATTAGTAAGTAGTACAAGCAAGTAAAAACATTATTTCTATCTTAATACTCAGTTTGTTTTTAATTACATAGTAATTTAAATGGAAAAGAAGAGAATTATGTTTCTCCATAGTAATATGTATAAAATATTTACCACATGATCCCGGTCTATACGTCTCTATAATCATTGTAATATTATAAACGCTCTTTGTCAGATTTGTTATTGTATAATTGAGGAATAAAGGTAATTTTAAATTAACAATGAAGAGCGTGTGAATTTATTGATTTAAATCGGAGTTCCAGAAAGCCAAGAGCAAAATAACCAAATGATTGAATATAAATATAAGGTTTAAAATACTTAAAATCAGATACATCTTTGAAACTGTAAAACTTTTAGCTCCACTGAGACTAATATCGTCATGAATCACGAGGTTATGTTAAAAATGTATAAATTACATTAATACTTTATATTACGTATGTACTAAAAAAACTTCTAACAACATGTAGAAAAAGGAATAGATGTATTTTTATATATTATATAACTTACGCGATGCGTTTTCATATACACATGGGAGTAGAGAAGGGATGCGGCATAATTATAATGATAGCATTATATAATCAAGCGTATAATATATTTATATAAATAAGCGTATATGGAACCGTAATAAATAGCTGTATCTATATTAAGTAAATAATATACATCCCATGAAATTAAGTAAATAAAAATTCTATTCAAAGTTTAAGAGTTTGCTAATTGCTTTGTCATGTATAAGTAATGTGTGAAATATAGCGAAATATTGCATGTCAATGGTCAATTATACACGCCAAAACTACTACGTACGTGTAATAAGCTCATAAAGGTAACATTTGCTTTAATATAATTGACTATGTTAACGATAACAACCAAATATTTTTACAAGTGTTGTAGCATAATAAAATAAACCTTTTTTCTCCTTTCTTTGTTGTTCTACGCTTATCCACCATTTCATAATCGCATGTTCAAAATGATGAATATGTTGCGTTTATTCTAAATTATTAAAAGTTTAAATTTGCCACATTGTTTTGGCCTCGTTCATTTTATTTTATAAAGCCAAATCAAATAAGCAGCTAATTAACACGCTTTTATTTATAATATGTTGAGAATTAAATAGATTTTAGTTGTTGCATATGTATGCATGCATATGTGTACTACAATCAGGAATCTTTTCGTGACGGACTTTGTGCATTTTATTGAATTACGACCTTCTGCATTACGTTTAGAATTGTTGTGTTGGGTTATATTTGTACCTGTGTTATGTTACGTGTTTGTATAGGTCTAATAAACTCTATAATAATGCCAACGGCATTTTAATTCGACTTCCGCTAAACTCGTAACATTATTTAAAGTTAAAGGAATATTATTTTATTGTAAATGCTGCAGTTGTTAAATTTCGTTAAATAAGATAGTTTGAAATAAAGACCGTGTGACATGTAATATAAGATGAAAGTATCAAGATATGGCAGGATGCAATGACTAGATATTTTTACTTGCTGTCGTTTCTTTGACGGGCCGCGACACTGCGTTTTCATTATATGCAGCTTAGTGGCTAGGAGTAAATAAAGGCCCATATTGCCGACTCGGCTTATTCTCACGAATTCTATCCAGCACACGAGCACACCGACTATAATCCGCTTTTTACGATTCTAGTCGTCTACTGAGAATTTGAAACGAGAAAAATAACCTCGTATTCTTTGTAGGAGTGGGTTGCTCACGGCTTTCACGCTGTGAATGAATTCAATATGAATATTATTTAAAGAACGGTTCAAACTTTAAAGGAAAACTTATAGTTACGTTAACTGATTACAAACAATAAGCTATCTATACATGAAAGTTGTGATCTTAATAGATTCTCTTGGTATAATTATGTCTATTGTAGATGATTATAACGTTTCTAAAAACAAATATCAGATGTTAAAAATAATTTTAATAAAGTTTACACGAGCAAATCCGAATAATAATAATAATCAATCGGCAGGCATCGGCAGATTTTCCGCCCACGAAATTTTTTTTTTAAACAAAAATATTTTTATAAATCTATTATCTATAATGTTCAATAGTTAAATTAATAGTTAGTTAATAGTTTAATGTTGATTACTACTTTCAATATGTGTTGTTGTGAATTAGGGTATTACTCGATACTCGATTTTTTTTTCTCGATATTCCTCTGACTCCAATTGTGCACACGTGTCGGGCAGATGGAGATAAAAATGAAACAAATAATTGGATAAATCAACTGCCTATTAAAACTAACTAAATTCATGATACGCCTCGACTCGGGGGCGACCAGAAGACGACTGTCGACTGAGCCACGAATATTCACATATTACAATTTTCGCTGAATTGCAACAGTCGTATAGTTACCCCTTCCATAACTAAACTACTTGCCATGTCTATGTTTATAATATCAGTCTTCCATAACCAATCAACTGTGTCATTAGTGTCTCTGTATATAGTTAAGTAAACTTATTATTTTTAAGGCTTAATAGTCGTTTACCCAAAAAAAAAAAATTACTTGCCATATTTGTCCGTCTACTCGCCTGTCTGTCTATCTCTGTATAATAATAATAACAGCCCATAGGGCAGACGCCATAGTCTCCATATTCCCAGACCCCCAGTACCACTAGCAGTTAACCCCAATAACCTGGTTTTTATTCTCATTTCTTACAATAGTTTTACACTGGCCGAGACTTGTCTTTCGGTGCATTATTATACGGTGTAGACAGGGATAATCACCGGTCAGTGTCACGCCACACTATCATGGCCCCATGCAAGCTCTCCAAATGTTAGGGCCATTTGTTTTCAATATGATATAAAAATTGCTGTAAATTGTATGTAAAAATAGTCATATTCAGAATTTCAGTGTAGTTTTGTTGATTATTTTTTTCAACCGGAAATTGCTGAATAAAGTGGAGATTCTGTTTAAAAAAAAATACGGACCGTGGTCTCTAGAGACAGCCCATAAAACTCCCTCTGCTGGGCGCAGCCTCCCACTATAGTGGAACGGACAGTATACCCGTCACGCTTGTCTAAGTTGGCTTGGCAGGTTTGACATATCGGTTATCGATACAGGTTTTATCACGACGTTTTCCTTTACTGTTCTTAGCACGTAGTAAATGTAACTATATGTATATTAGCTAAGAAAAACTGTATAAGTGGTGCATGCGGCCAGGGTTCGAACTCAAGCCCATTGAGTATATCACAGACGATTTCAATGAGTTACTAAAGCTTAAATATGACTCCATAACTACATTTTTAGCAGCACATTGTTAGCACCTTCGTTTCTACAAATGTCGATAGGCGATGGCAACCACTTTCTATCAGGTGTGCCGTCTGCCTATTTGCTGAGCTCATGCGATTAAGATATTGGATATTTTAAAAACAATGAATATTTGCCACCTCAACGGAACCCTTCATTGTGGTAATCTATGATCTGGGCCGATTGTATCTCAAGGTATCATTACCTAGGAATATTGATTGGTCAACAGGAAGGCACACAATATGAAGGAAAGGGACAAAATTCTAAGCGAGTCGAAATCCGCAGCGAGACATGCCTTCTTATTTCCTATGGGATGTTACTGATATGGGGTCGTGAATGCACAGCTGTCATAGACCTTAACTATATGAGAAAATGATTTTGGTTGTTTATGCCTAGCCCACAATCACGCAGAGCAAATATTCACATTAATTATTGTCACCGCACGATTTACCAAAGAAGGTACACTCCAGTCCAGTTGGGTATGAAATCAGTACACTTGAGCCGATCTGTGTATATGGAAGATCATAAATTAACCATGAAAAACACTCGGAGTCTACGGCCAAGCACCAAGATTCTAAAAATTTGCTACGGTACACAAAACGATCTTTTATACGCAGCATTAAATGTTCTTGTACTTATAATGTAATTACTGTAAATAATAAAATACACGCATTTTTCAAGCAAAACGGAACCCTTCTAAAATCGTCTCTCCCATTTGTCCGGCCATCCGTTGTCTATGTACATTAGCTTTCTCAGAAACTACAGGGTCTATTTCGATGAAATTTAATTTGAAAATAAAAACATATTCAACATGCGTTACATACAATTTTTGTGGCACTTATAGAAGTAACTAAAATCTAAAACAAACACACAAAAAATATATACTAAGTAGAATTTCATCCAGTCCCCTTTCTCATCCTTCTCCCAATGTCCATAAAACTGCTTTCGTAGTAGGTAACAAAACTAAGAAATAATGTTGATCACATCGAGGAAGGAAACAGCTGACAGAGAGGTTTTATTAAAAATTATAGTTTGCACTGTTATTCCACCCTCAGTCTTTGGTGGGGTTGAAGCTGAAACATAAAAGGGGTTAGGAAAAGAAGTCTAAGCAGCAGGGTTCTTGAAACAAAATGGATGGGGTTGAAATGGGCTAAGGATTTATTTGAAAATACAATAAGTGCCATCGGGAAATAACGATGCTCTTATGCATAGAATGGAGATACTTGAAGAGTGTAAATTGAAATGCAATAATTAAATGTAGCATGTAGTTATAAACAAATGAAGAATGGAATAAAAAAACAGTATAATAAATACATTGGATTGGATACGCGACAAATGGTCGTTTCCTATATCTTATTGGCCGTTTATTTGCCATACTGCCGGTTAAAATTTGATATAATCTATTATATCAAATTAATGACAAAATTCAACCGATGATAAGGCAAATGAATGCATAGTAAGATATAGGAACTGGCCAAATTTAATATAACACACTCCTACGAGGTACACTTTAGAAGATATTGGAAATGGCTAATTCGTTAATCAGAGGTAAATATATGCTAGTTCCTATTTAGGTATAATAAAAAATTCTTTGTTACGGAACTGCATAGTTCAATTTAAAAAAATTCATCTGTGTCCGAATGGAACTAGAAAGGAGCGCTCGCTTGGAAGAACAACAACTCAAAAGAATACTAAAGTACGACGTAGTAGATGACCTCTGTGGTTGAACGGGCTAAGCCTTTGCCGGACTAGGTCACTGCAACTCATTGATCGTGTTTGTCTACCAATTATTATTTAAAAAAAGTATTGATACCAAAGACATTGAATATTTAATCTAAGAGTGAGACAATTATCTGACTAAGTGAAAGAGTTATATCTCCTCTTTCTTTCAATGAGCTGTTTCGAATAAGTATATATCATTCGGCGTTGTGTATCCGCGGACATCCCAAAATTCATTTTAGCCAATTTACATGTGTTACAAAGTTTGTTATTTTTTACACTCCTGTATTAACAACTTAACCACTCTGCACTGCACTGCACTGAACCATCCGTATTTTAATCTTAGGTTTTACCAGCAAATCTGAAACTACGTTTTAACGGTTTTAAGCGCGGTAATTTATTTTATTTAGGTTTATCCGACGTTTCGGCCGCTTTTCAGTTGCCGTGGTCACGGAAGACAAAGATGACATTTGTCAAACGTGTATTGTCAAAGTTTTTATTCAGCCTACCGCCAACTTGTTCATTTTAATTATTTAGTTTTAATTTTGTTTATGGATATTATTTACTCTATGGGAGCCTAATCTAATTTACCACCGCTTCACAACATGTTGTGGCTTGAAGAGAAGAAGCGGCGCAAGAAACTCTTCAGCAAACATGCCTAGTTCTAAAAATTTTTTATATAATATTAAAATGAGTGGAAGGAAAAAATAAAAGAAATTATTAGCCAAGTTGGTTTGTTTCGTTGCACGCAGAAAGAGCTCACAGTGTCTTGAGGTCTGGCAGTTGGTTTTTGCTGGGTTTGGGTCTTAATAGTTTTGATGATTGGATCCCAAACAGGTGGTACTTGCCAACCATCTTCTCTATTGAAATTTGGGTGTTTTTTGATTTCAATAGCCTCACGCATCATTCTTGGTATGAAACGATTCTCTTTCGCGAGGATTTGTGGGTTATCGAATCTGATGTAATGGTTGGGTTTATCCAGCGTGTGTTCACTGATCGCAGACTTCGTAGACCTTGTGTGTTTCATGTCAGCAATGTGTTCTTTTACCCGTGTTTTTATGCTCCTCTTTGTTTGCCCAATGTATGATAATCCACATTCACAATCGAGCTTGTAAACACCTGCATCCTGGAGTGGGATATTGCATTTCACAGGTCTCAAAAATTGGGTTATCTTTTTATGCGGCTTGAAATATGTTTATTATGTGTACAAGTCGCGAAAACTTAAGAAAATATTAAGCAAATCTGAAATTTGATTGTTTTAATTACGAAATTGGCAAGCAAGTCGACGGCCCAGCTCATCCAAAATGGCTACCGGCGACTAAAGACGTTTGCAACATAAGGGGAGAACCCAACAGGATGCCAGCGTTTAGTATGGGATAAAGGGAATGAATGCACAGAAATCAAAATGGAAATGGGCAGGTCATATAACAAGGATTACAGACCAGGATCGTAAAAACAACTCTGTGGACAGGATCACAAGACAGGAAAGGCAGAGGGAGACAAATGATGCGTTGGGAAGAGGACATAAAAAAGTAGCCGGCCCCGACTGGTATCAAATTACCCAGGACAGAGGCAGATGGGGTCTTTGGAGGAGGCCTCTACCCAAGCTGGATTCTTACATAAAATAAGGGAACTAACAACAACAATACTAGCAGTTAAATTAAATTTATTAACCAGTCGACATACTACGAATCAATACGTACTGTAAAAAGTAAGAATTAAAAGGCTTTTTTATTTATTTATTTATAAAGAGGATGGGATGGCGGACGAAATAGAGGGATGAGAGAGAAAGAATGAGATAGAGGGGATGGTATTGGAATAAAGGGTGGGGTAGAGAAAATTGGATGAATGGAGGAAAGTGGGCCATTGGACCTCTCACTCATCACACGAAACACGATTAAAGATAAAAGAGTAATATAATAAGTATGATTCTCTTAAGTTTTCATCGAAGCAAACTCAGATTATCCAGGTGAGGGTAAATATTGCTAATAAAATATAATAATAGTATAATGAAATATCTTCGTGTTTTAATCAAGTGCTTTACGGGAACTAGTTTAATATTATCTCGTGAGAAGTTCTTACAATGTAAATTTTAGGTCATCAATCAACCCGGAGTTCGTCCAAGTTGTATAACTTTACACGAGCTAGACATTACACCAAAATGTTTAAAGTTTTCTTACATAGTTGAAATTTGATCGAAATTCACCTCGTATTCCTAAATGTGCTTCCAACTTAATTCCAATTTAATACTACCTCAATAGATATCTTTCACTTCTGGGATAAGGTATTGTTACGATTTGCAGGACTCGAATTAAAATGGCGTTGGAATTACTATAAAATTTATTAGAAATATACAAACACGTATAAACAGATACAAATATAACTGTACATAACCAGTCCAAACGTAATGCACGATTCAATCACACTTGCCAAGTCCGTCACTAACGTCTTCGCTTGTGACTATCGCTATACTCCGATCTCTCTATTGGGACATTGATTTATAGTGCACAAATATAATATGTCTCTCGGCCGCGTGGACTGAATTTCTTAGAATCACATGGTTAATCCTTAACCTCGAACATCCAAACTAAAGAAATTTATAATATTAGTATATATAAGCAGCGCTTGAGCCGCGCCGTAACCGCGGCGAGCTCTAGCCAAATAAAAATAAGTTTTAAATCAGCCATTAAAGAAAAACCGTTGTGAAGTTGCAAATACATAAAGTCCATTGTTGCCACGCAAGGTATAAAGGAATCGAATCAAAGTTTTATCTGCACAATAATGGAACGGATATTGAGACGATATCCTGATAAAGTTGCGGTGACAACAATCGCGGGATTCGAAGAATTTCCGGAACTAGTCAATAAGATTTTGTGAAATATCTTAAGGATGTGGATGTTACAAATAACTGTAAGGAGAAAGACAGCTCGGTATGTAGTTCTGATATTCCTGAATAAGTGAGACTTGCAGCAGAACTTTTTTTGGTTATAGAACATATAAACAAATATAATTTATTTATAACAAATTGATAGTATATGCCAGACCGTTTCATTATATTTAGTCGTTCCTTTTTTTAAATTAAGTATCTCTTTTTATAATAATCAGCAGACAAATACATTTTACATCCCTAAGCTAAACAAGTTACGCTTCTGTTATGAATAATATATAACGGACCACTGTGGGGCCGATCCCAGACACCCAGACCACAACAAATAATGGAAAGATCGCTTACGAAATATCTCTTGTCTAAAATTGAACCCGGATTCTCTACGCTTTCAGAAGCTCGGCCGGCTTACAGTTAGCCACTTCAACTACAAAGGCCGTCGTCAATTATTGTTTTATTTTTTTAAGATGAACGTTAGCTAACCAGATGAATAATTCCTCTTATTACTAAAATTGCATTAGATTATTGAAGCAATTGGAGCCTAGAATATTTCGTCTTTCAAAGACATAAATTCAAATACTCTCATAATTAGAGTTAAATCTGAAATTAAATTATAATTCATATTTAGACTTAATTTTCATAATTAGATTTAAATCTGAAAGGTAGTTCATAAGAATGCATGTATATATTTTGTGCTTTATTAACGATTGTAACAAAAAATCGAAAGCTACATTTAATTAAAATTATCTCTTAAAGCGTTTCCTAATAATCAAAATAATAGTTTAGAATCGCTCTTATAACAGTTACACAGGCTGCACGCTATGCAATCTGGTATCAGAAGCCAAGCTTGGCAACTACTCTGATATACAGTAGCCCATTAGAGAGAGAGGCAATTAAAATTTCTGCTAGAAGGCTAAAATTGTATTAGTTGCAAAGATTATTTGCTCAATGTTAAGGTTGCCGCAGCCAGGTAGCTTAGTGTTACTTAATGCAGAGCCTGATTCAGTTTTAAATATCAATAATATCTCTCGGTGTGCCATAAGTCTTAGGGAGCGTCCGCGTTGCCCGTCCGCTGGTTAGTGAGTCGTGAAGCGAGACGTTTTGTATCGGGAGGCTTTCATCTTACGCGGTGACTGTAACAAATGATCGCTGAGGGGCGGGTTGCTCATGCCATTTAGTCATTCACCCTACAACTTTAGACTTAAAGTTCTTTTTTTCTATTATTCGAGACATTGCTTCAGACAGCTGCTCACGGAAAATAAAACATTTCAGTCGGTTCCAGGCGAATTCAGAAGTTATATGTTGGATTTTTGTTGAAGTAGTGATGTGGACAATGATGAATTATATCAATGCTTTAGTAATAGCCTTTTGAGTAGTATGGTCTAGTATTTTTAGTAGTAGGTATAGTTGTGGTAGCGTAATGGCTACCGCACGCGTCTCAAATTTAAAGGGTGGGGGTTCTATCCTGGCCGGAACTCATGCACCACTTAGGCAGTTTTCTGACCTAAAGTGCATATCGTTACAGTTACCACGTGCTAACAAGGGTGAAGGAAAACATCGTGATACAACCTGCACATCGAGATAACCGATGTGTCAAACCTGCTAATCCGCCTTGGACAAGCGTGGCGGGTATACTGTCCGTTCCCCTATAGTGGGAAGCTCGAGCCCATCAGTGGAACACTTTTGGGTATTATTGTTTTTAGTAGATTTAGATTGAATTTAATAAATTTTTCTCAAAGATATCAACTGTGATCTAAATAAGTATAATCGGAATAATACGTGGTAATGAAATATAAATATGTACTCAGCTCACATATTTGAAAAATTACATTTTGTTTACAACTGGCTGTTAGGACACATATATGGTCTGCTGCTACTTTTACCAGCTTAAAACCACTGGCAATCTCTTTTAGATCATACCATTCTTTGTCATCAAAAGCACTTCCTAAAATTACTTTTTCAAACTGGAATGAAAATTGAATCTGAGTACATATATCAGGAGAGCATAATAATATTGAGCTTCTACATTTTTTATTCATTTCTTCTGCCATGATGAGCAATTGTTACAAATACCACGTACTGACTATGGTGTAGGAAAAGATCTATAAACAGGAAAAATGTAAAATCCAACAATCGGCCGGCGACAAGCGTCGCCAGAATATCGTTCCTTCACTTAGAAATTGAAACGCCCCAGCCTGATACTAGGAAGTTTATTGTTTAAGCTAATTTATTTTTTCATTATTTTTATTTATTGAATACAGAATTTGGATTAAATCTTTTCCGTAGAGTCCCTAATCCAAGATCGGATTGGATCGGAGATACGGTGGTCTTGATACTTTACTTGCAAGGGCGTTTTATGGCCGTGCACCCCATATCAGGATTTAATTTAGATCCACCACTGAGATACGGCAAAGAGACGTTGTTTTTCCCGTAAATAATAATAAAAATAAAGCGAAATGAAAACAAAAAATTACGATTCCTACCTTGTTTCTCTTCTAAATACAATTTTGCTCAAAATCAAATTCTAGTTGCTCATATTTTAGATTGATCTACTTCGTAATACACAACATAGATGTATCAGAAAACATTTCTTGCAACTTTGAAGCTAAAATCTCATCACTTTGTCGTTATAAAATATGATTCCTAAGAGTTACCTAATCAAATTGATGTAAACCGGCCCTTGGAGGTGTTTTATTAACCCTTTGAATTTGAGCGATCTATTGTTTGCGATAATCTCTTTGTTCACGTCGCTGTAGGAGGTCATAAAATCTTCTTTCCTCTGTTGGTATTTCATGCGAATTCTTGGAAGCCAATTAATCTGATCATTTAACGATTTCAAGAACCAGTGGGCGTAATGTTGCTGGGGCCCTGTCTAATTTACATATGGGTGCTGGTCGGTAAATTCACCAGTCGTATTCTGACAGAACGAGGCGTTACCTAGTGAACTTTTGGAGCAAGTATCTTATAGTGACGAACTTTGTGCGATTTCCTACCCTACGGTTTGGTTTTGTTGTATTCGGCTATACTTGAAAGAACTGTGAATAACGTATGTGTACTTCTATAACTTTGTGATAATTCTAACGGGCGTTTCAAATTTACATCTTACAAATACCCTACAAATTTGTATGGCTACCTCTAATGTTTTTGAATCTTTTATTGTTACTATAACATTATACAGCACGTATTTAATTCACTCGTTCCAAATTACATTCATCATTAAACCCACTAGGTTTTGAGAATAACGATTGCCATATAGTTACATAGAGAAACGTAACGTAAAAAAAATATTATAAAGATTCCCAAAGAATACAGAATATATTTTATATATAAAAGTCAAAGGAAAATGTAAATGCGCGTTATTCGCTTGATATCCAGATACTTAGGATTTCATGTGATATAAGCCTCCCTTAGGCATTTCAGACTAGCTTTGTTAGTATAAAATGTCCCTTTTCAAAATCATTTATCACGGTATAACGAGACAGGCACACTCCAGACCTCTGTAAAGCCCAGGTGTACAGGCCTTTGGATTACAACGCGCAAAGGATTTGGGCAAAACATGCCCTCTTTAAGGAAAGCTTTTGTATTGTTTGGAAACAAATCAAATTCTTACAATGTTCACACTGGATCTGACTCTTTACCAAAATCCTAATCATTGTTTGTCTCTGAGTCTAACACTGTTTTTTTTTTTGTTTCTCTCTGAATTTAGAAGACATAATGGTGTAAATTTTTATACACAATATGCCCATTTTAACGACTAAATCTCGGCTGTGTAGTAAAACTACAAATTCGATGTGTGACTACCTGATATGATCCGTTAGATGTAGTATGTAACTGAAAGGAGATATTGTGCTGTACAGTTTTATTTTCTAAAAATGTGTAAAATTACTCTTAAATGAGCAATAGTTGTAGGATGTTGATAGTTTTTGAGTAGTAATTATGTATTTTGTGACAAATGTGAACTGTATAGTCAAATTTGGCCTTTTGAGTTCACAAGAACTCCGTTGAACCACTTGATAACCTACAAATCAGCTGTGCTACACATAGGCTTAAGAAAATGAAGATACTACATTATAACATTGTAATCTAAGATCTGGCTTAAAGGCCTAGCTGCCAAGCCATAAACATTAATCAATTCAATTAAAACAAAATAATATTTAATTGATTTATTGTATTCGAGATTAGAGTATACAACTACTTTATAGGGGTTTAACGTCTCATATGATTTCACCACGTTGGGTAAAAGAGCCTTGTTTATCATATAACATATAAAATAAATGAGAACAGACCTCCATCCACATTAACTCTATCATGAAGTAAATTCAGTAAATTCACCAATAACGTCTTAAATAGGGCGCGTTCTGGTCCATTCTATTACCCTAACGATGCAATATTACGTTTACCCAAAAATGTTTATAGCGAATGCGGCTATTCCCGGCCGGGCTAATCAACTGACGCTCCTTCGACGGTTGTAAGGTTTTGTATACACGCGAACATGGTGGGTTGTTGTTTGTGCAGCACAGATAAGATTATTTGCGGCTACTAAGTCGTATAAGTGTAGAACAGCCCTATTTGATGACCCTCTCAGTTGTACATGTAGATAATATTGGAGGGGAGAATTATGTTGTCTCTTTGAATAGAAAAGAATTAATAAATCATTCAAGATTACTAACTTTAGTAATGTTTAATCGTGACGCAGTACGTTTTCCGAAAATGTCGTTTTTTATACAGCTGGTGTACAGCAGACAGGCAGACGGGCCTGGGACCCAATCCTGCTATTTCAAGTATGTAGGCGTTGCGTAGATATGCAAAGTATAATTCTATTGCGATAGTGTCAAAAGTTCGTATTCTACTAAATGCACAATATCTTATCGATATCGTCACGGCGGATTAATAGTAGAAAAAATTGTATTACCATAAAGAAATGATAATGAAATAAACGAATTATAGCTAGAAAGATTTTAAACATTTGTTTTGCGAGTATATGCTTACAATTAGAAAAAGCGTCGTGGCATCGGTGTGCCATTGGAGTTACCGAATACCGAAATCAGGCACCTGAAGATTGAGACGATAGTGACCGGCGATTTTGACGACATAATAATAGCAGAATTGGGCCCCTGATGCCAAGCGGTTACCGTTGGCTATGGATGTTTGCACAAACGCGCTTCCAGCCTCAAATAATGTTATGACACCCTTTTAATCACAGTTAGTTCTTTTCTAGCTATGTATGTGATTAAAACAATTTATTAAGTCATATTATATTTATAGGTCGTTGAGAGTTATGACCGGTGAATGAAGTATGTCATATATAACAACTATAATCTTACACAGTAGTATAGATTCGGCTAGATTATATGCTATGAAATATATCATACATATTATAAGACATATTACTCATACTTTATTATATACAACATTTAAATTATTGAGATTAAACTTAATCTACTATGAAGTATCATTTCATAAAAATAAATATTGATAAAATTGCTATAAGGTGAAAGTTTACACATTCATCATCGCTAGAATTATGAATATTTTGCCCTCAACAAATTTGCCCTAACATCGAAAACCGGTATTCACGAACAGTATGACGCTTTTACATCATATTACTCCCGTATACGGCGAGATTGATGTGTGAAAAAAGCTCTCGAAATTGGTAAAAAGGGAAGGCTAAGTGTCGAGGACGAGAGTGATCGAAAAACGTCGGCATTGGCGTTCCTGCCCGCAATTTCGTCACGCATTTTTACTGAACAAATGTTCCCTTAAGATTCGGCTTAACTTATGCGGAGCACGTTTTATTATAGGTTAAATTCGCTCTGAGAGACCGTATATTGGGTTTTATACAAGTACTATAGGCGTAAAGATGTTATATCTTGTACGAGTACGTACTATTTTTGTAAACATGAATGTGTTCAGTTATACGTTTTAAAATTATATGAAAGTGTACAATGCAAGGACACCTGAAGGTTAATTAGAATGCTCAATACCAGGCATTCTCAAAGTTGTCAATATCGACCCCCTGGGATTGAGATCGGTTTCTCAGAGGTCGAAATAAATGAAAACTGATTCGAAATTCGAATTCGAATCAACTTCTATTAATTGACAAAAGTTCTTATTTGAAACTTTCAACATACTGTGTAAGTTGCGTTACGTATAAATAAAAGTATGTTTTTATACTAATTAGGTAATTAGTAAGTAATAGTAAGTATTTTTACATAATTTGTGTTAATAATTATTAACTAAAGTTGATATTTACTGAATTTTGTGTCTGTTTGTTTTGTTAAACATTGATGAGAAAATTATGTCAACTTTACTCAATCAACCGCGATATTTTTAAATAAATTTGGTTATGGAGGTCCGAGGCATCAGCTTATTTTGGAAAAGAAGTTTTTTGCCCAAATTAGTTTAGGAATCTCTGTTCCCAGCCTGCGGGTCACGACCCTTGTGGGGTTCGCGTTTGTTATTAAAGAGGGTCGAAGTCTTAAAAAAATAAGACCTATGTACAAAACATTCAATTCAATAAAACGTATAAATAAACTTTTAAATAAAATGTTGTTATAATTTTGTAGCGAACAGTTTGCAAAACTCTTTTGTTTTTTTTTTGGGGGCGACATAAAAATATTTGGCAAACAATGCTCTATACAATAGTTAGGTCGCTATCTATCCATTGCTGTTCATTACAAGATAATTTTGGTAAATGATACACACAATCATCATTCTTAATCAATTACACCATTTGATGGTGTATATGTGCCTCTCTTAATCGACTTACTTGCACATTGTAAGATATTAAAGTAGAAAATATTTTAAATTAATCATCTTAACACACCATATAACTAAAATCTTGATAAAAGGCTTATCTTGTAAAAAACAAGATATACATAATTTACTTAAATACTACTGCTTTCTTTTCGACTATATCGTGTAATATAATTATGGATCTCGCATAATAATCCCATCTGTGGGATTAAATAGTCGTGCTCTCGTTTCGGAGGCCAAGACTCACTTTAGGTTGCTGAGCCAACGGAGTTAGTTAGTGTCGGATTAAAAGTTATATTTAATGTCTTGACAAGATCGTATGTACATATAAACCAAATTTTATGTCAATTAATCTATAAGCCGTCTCTGATTCGATTCCTGGTAGAGTACTTTTCGTCGATGTACTTCTCCCTTGTTCACTATATTTTGGGATTGGCTTCAGAGCGCCCCCCCCGCCGCTGACGCTGCTGAGAGCGCGAGGCGGCGAGGGGGGGGGGAAGGAGAGGGAGGGGTGAAGGCGCAGGAGCAATCCTCGCAGCCTCCCCCTCCCCCACCGAAGGAGGTTAGCGCCCGTGACTCCTGGCAGCCACGGGCGGGCGGCAGCGGGCGTCGAGGTCTGGGGGATCAATAGGACCTCCGCCCGCACTAATGCCGCGAGAGGGCGCGAGAGGCAGCCGCGCGTCCATCTCAGGGCCGGGGAAACGTCACTCCCCGGCCCGCACACAGGAGAGGCCGCCTCTGTTTACGAGGCGGCCAGCCGCTGCCGGGGTTGCGGGTTAAGCTCGCGCATGTACCGTGACCCCGGCGCTAGGCGGAAGAAGGCTCCCATGAGGTTTTAGTGGGTATACCGGCGCCGGTCGTATTGATTAATCGGCGTCGGGGAGCTCCACATACCGGCCACGTAGATCCCCCGCGCGGCTGACGATGCGACAACGCATTTCCTCATATAAAAAAAAAGGGATTGGCTTCAGAAATCTTTGTTGTATATTACCAATTATAAATAAGCTGATTATCAAAGATTATAGACTTTTGGAGATCTTAGATTGTTAATTAGACGTCTGAAAATGATTTATTGAAAAATATTACCTCTTCATACTGTTACGGGCAAGCGGGGGTACGCACTAAGGATTGGAAGAAAACACCAGTTTTTAACTAAACGCTTTTCTTGACTTACACAGCCGTGCGTGGTTCCTCTCTGCAGGGTTGCCCCTAAACACACAACTAACGATGGACTGTACCGGCGATAAGATGTCTCACTCACAATACCTTCGCCGATATTGCGTAGGCACACCTTCTGCAGCTGCAGTGTTCACCTCAGAATTTACCACATGTAGCTCACTTCCTGACCTCCTTTTAAACTACGCGAAACTCCTCCTTCACTAAACTGCCCACTAAACTTTTCACTAAATTCACCACTAAACTCGTCATTGTCTTCTATTACACTCCTTTTCCAACTCTTTCGTGTCGTTTCGTATTCGTAAGCGTGCCTTACGCTGCTTATATACCCGGAAGAATCTTCTGGAACCCATATTTTCGATCTTCTTTTATTTAATATCTGTCTCTTTCTAAACGCCTATTTATTTAGTCTTTTCCTTCCCGAATATTCGTTAATCATCTATCTCCTTCTAACATCGATCTATCTCTGTCTTTTTCTTCCCGAACTTTCTATTCTGAAACTAAAATAGACGATAAACGACGTCGACTATCCCTTTCTAACATGTGTCTGTCATTGTCTTTCCAGAATCTTCTATCTTTTTCTAAAAGTTCTTAAAATAACTAGTTTGCTCCACCATCACTCGCCACAGTGCTATGATACAAATAAGGTTCTGAACATATAAACACTTCTACATTTACACGAAATCAACGCTTTACGTATATTACTGTAAATCAATCGACCTATAATTTGATATCGTTATATTTTAACTATGACTTGAATGAACCTTACCATACAATACGAGTATGTCAGATGTGTATCTATGAAGCAAGTTATTTATGTTCATATAATACAATTTCAATATTTTACTAGATACGTGTGGAATCTCATAATATTATTTAAAACTTCCCACGCAAGGCACCGGACTGTGACCAAAAAGTTATATGAGATTTCTTTAATAAATGTGATTTACGAATATGCTCCACTGCAACACCTGCTTTCAGTATATAAATTAATACATTTGATGTTTGAGAAACTGCTTTGATATAATTATGATTGATAGATCAAATAATATCAATTTTATTGGCTGGGATCGGGTTGTACCATGTTTAGAAGAAAATATTGCATATGTGTCAAGCTTGTTAAAGACGGTTAGGCGGGTTGAACATACCGGTAATTTCCATGTTTTTTGTCATCATCTTCATATGTGGAACTCAAGCGGTAGACGTGGTGATGTCCACCCCACCACCGCCCGCCTGACCGGCGACCTACCTCCCCGCTCCGTCCGCCGACGCTGCTGTGTGCGCGAGGCGGCGGGGAAAAGGGGAGGAAGGAGGGGGGAGAGGTGTTGGCGCAGAAGCAATCCTTCGCAGCCTCCCCTCCCCCTATCGCGAGGCCCCCCGCCGCTGACGCTGCTGAGTGTGCGAGGCGGCGGGGGGGGGGGGGCGGGGTGGAAGGAGAGGGGGAGGGTGTTGGCGCAGAAGCAATCCTTCGCAGCCTACCCTCCCCCATCGCGAAGCCCCCCCCGCCGCTGACGCTGCTGAGAGCGTGAGGCGGCGGAGGGGGAGAAAGGAGAGGGAGGGGTGATGGCGCAGGAGCAATCCTTCGCAGCCTCCCCCTCCCCCCTATCGCGAAGCCCCCCCCCCGCCGCTGACGCTGCTGAGTGCGCGAGGCGGCGGGGGAGGAGGAAGGAGAGGGAGGGGTGATGGCGCAGGAGTAATTGCATACCGGTAATTTCCATGTTTTTTGCACATCTTCAGTATGTGGCAATTATAAAACTATACATAGGCGGTTAGAATCAACAACTAGCGCAGGCGTAGCTATTACCTATCATGTCATTACACCATTGAAAGATAAATGTTCATTAAACGTGCATTCCACTAGAGACTTGCAACAACCACGTTCACGTCTTCGATTTTTCCCGTTCCACTAGCCAGCGTTACAATCGCAAACCCAAGTGGAACGGCTATTCGACAAAGGTCGTTTTGAGCGTTGTGTGATTGAAAATGATGACGTCATTAGTGACGTTTTCGCCACGATCACAACGACCGCGGTCGCCATGTGGAGCGGCTAACGGAGCTTTTTGGGCTTGTGAGCTACTAATAGAACGCGCTGTGGGTCAATTATTGTTAACTACGGATTCGTATCATTCAAAAAGAAGCAAACAAACATACAGACAAGCTCACTTTCACGTTTACATACTTTTTAATAGATATTTCTTATTTTTGTTCGAATTTGAATAGAAAATAGCCGATGGCATAAACACCGTTTTCATAAAAGTAATAAAATATTTGGTGCTGTCAGGAGCCTTAAGAACAGATGTGCCTGGCATGACAAGAGCTATGAATGTCAAAGAAGCAAGTGAGGTATGTAAGAATAAGCCTGAATGGCGCTCTGTTGTTCGTGGCTATCCCGCAAGGGAACTGGTGTGAAGTTTTGTATGTATGTATGTAATAATATATTTATTAAAATAATTACTCCTTTCTACATATTGGTTATATTAATATGAGGTCCAAAATTTTATAAAATAAATCAAAATTAATAAAATAATGGAAAACCTAAATAACTACTGGCTGTTTGGAAACCCCGTTACTTTATAATAATTAAAACCTATGTCGAATAATATTATCAGTTACTATTGAACTGTTAATGTAAATTAATACTGTATATAATTAATATTAAATATAGTTCACGTGAAATACATTTTAATTATGTTATGGATAGACACGCATATATTAGCCACAGTCTACTAAAATACATACTACATATATTTTAAACAATAATTCATTTCATAAAACTGCGTTTTAACGATTTTAAGCGCGGTAATATATTCGATTTTTGTTATTCCTACGTTTCGGGCACTTTTCAGGGGCCGTTTAACAATACTCGTGGACATTTGACACGTTTGTCTTGCGTGATCACTGCCACTGAAAGTGGCCGAAACCTCGGAATAACAAAAATGAAATAAATTATCGCGCTTAACACCGTTAAAACGTAGTTTTATTATGGATATAAGTCGCGAAAATAATAATTCATTATTTACATCGCACATGTTTCGCACATGTATGTCATTATAGTAAAGACTTTTTCAACAAATGAATGACAATAGGAGGATAACTGTAATCACTTTGATTCTGTAAAAGACCGAACAATGTGTCAATACGTCACCACAGCACATAAAGCACCGAATAAGCGGCAATTACATCAATTGACGAAAGGAACATCGGACGCTGGTGCTGCAGTTTCATTATTCCCTCCCCTCCGTCCATCGGGCTTATTGAATCGTACGATAAGGTGCCTCTGTAATTTCCTGCCATTTACGATCATTACTCTTGGCTGTGATCATCTAAAGTTGGGGTTAGAGCAAAAAGTGGGACTATAACTGAAAAGATTCCGCAGAGAAAACTATTTCCGCCGCCTCTTTTACGTGCTAAAGGTTCTGACGGGACGACGTGACTGTGACATTTTCAAGGCATGAAAATTGGGGTACTTATAAAAATTAGGGGTTCTATATTCAATTCGGATAAGTGTTGTTAAAAGGATTTCTGGTACTGCGCGGTTGATTTTAGATTGGTCAAGGATTTCGTGTATTGTACGTATTATAATAGTTGGAATAATCACCGTCTAAAAAGTAACTCTCAAATTCATATGAAATTGAAGTGAAATGGAATAGTTTATTGCGTGAATTCAAGCGCAGCTCTCCCCGTGTATATTTTGTTTGCATTTCCCGTGTAAAGGCTTGAATTTTTTTAAATAAATTGTTTATATATGATTTCATAAAAATCGTTGACAAATGTAAAAGTAAAAAAACAGGGTAACCCAGTGTTAGTTACCAAACTCCTCCGAAACGGCTTGACCGATTCTCGTGAAATTTTGTGTTCATTTTGGGTAAGTCTGAGAATCGGCCAACATCTATTTGATATTTCTTTTTATTTTTATTTTTTTATGATACAGAATTAAAATAATATACCAAATATTTAATATATTTTTTATTATTTTTTATAAAATAAAATACATATAACCCTAAATTTTCGATCCTCTACGATCAACCCCTATTTCTTAATAGCGATATTAGTATTTTTACAATTCACTACTGGGATAATTTAGATTTTAATTTGAACCAGGTAGATGGCGCTGGAATCGGGTACCAGATTTTTATTTTTTAAGGGCAGGACAACGTCTGCTGGGTACAGCCAGTATTTCTATATTATTTACATAGAGATAGAATAAAAATAGACAAAGTTTACTTTCTTGTAGCAGGGCCTGTCAAAAGTGGCGGCTATATATAGCCCACACCAGGTAGTAGGATATATGCCCGTCTGGATGGCTACCACCCCTGGTATAGAGTATGCCGCCATAACAACCTTGAGTTGTGCTGCTGCATAAGGGACCGGGTTCCAGTTGCCCGTAAGAGAGCAGCAGCGCATTTGTAACATCTTAAGTGTTGTGAATGTCTGTAAGCGATGGTAACCGCTTTCCATGAGGTAGGTCGTCTGCGACTGTTGAATTCGTGAAATAAAATAAATAAACATTTTTTTCAGCTATATGTTATATCAATTGTATATATTATTTATCAGTCATTTTTTATTTAAAAAATTTATAGTTTTTTTAATTAAAGAAACCGTATAAATAATATAATCTAAATGAGCACAACCTCAAACAAATTTCCTAAAAATACCCCAAAGCTATGAATATACGTGAATATTTACCCAAGCGAATGGGGTTAAAATTATAAAGAGAATTAGCCGTTGTTGGTTCGGAGTCAACGAACAAAGGGGAAGTAGCGGGATCGTATGCAAGATCGATTAATGGCCCCTAATTACGCAATTTCTGGCGATCTCTAATTGTGGCGCGGACCAGTATATTCAGCGTGACAGCACGTTATTTCCCCGGAGGGCGGTAAAGATAGCGCGCGTTGCGTGAAGATCGTTACAAAAATATACTAGATGTGGTACGAAGTTTCTCTTTTAATATTTATAATATTATACATTTCGAAACATGCCGTAACTGTACATTAAAGTTATTACAAGAAAAAAAACAACAGGAATAGACTATATAAATGCTGGAAAACCAGATGCAATATTTTTAGATTTCTTGTCTGCTTGTTCGGGATTAAATTCATTAAAGCAGATTCTTAGAGTTAAAATCTGCGCTACGTTTTATCCTGGGAATCCGGCGGGAATTTTCCTGGAAGGAGACTATAGAATTTAGCTTATTCCGACACAATCACTAAAACGATAACTTACATTCGTTTTTAAATGCTGCGTTATTTTTTCTCCCGGGAATCCCGCGAGAATTTCAAGTCAAGCGTGGACAAACTCGCGGGCATATCTTAGTACCTGACATTTTTTATTGTAAAACAGGCAAACAAGCAGAGGGCCCAGATCATGGAAAGTGGTAACCGTCGCCTATAGACTTTCTCGACGCCAATGGCGAAGCCAACGCGTTGCAAGACTATGATGGCATAAAGAGGAGAGATGAGATAGAGGAATCAAACAGGGGGAATAAGATAGAAGGGATGAGGCATGGGATTGGACTAGGGGTTGGGATTGGCAACATTGGATAGAGGAAGGAAGAATATCCATCGGTTTATTAGTTAGCATATTGGCTGACGGTGATTTAGTTTGAATGACAATTTTATGAAACTATAATTAAAATTTATGTACAAAATTATCCAGTTGTAAGGGTGTAAAATGTAGCCTTTGTTTTAGTAATATAAATACATCTTGCGAATTAATAAGTTGTTCTAGATTTTTGAAGTCACACATTCAGCTTTATCTTGGTAGTAAGAAAGTTCATATATGAAAAGTACAAAGCATTCCGAGTCGAATATAATCTTACTTAATTATTATATCTATATAAAGACATGTATATTTTCAATTCAGTGCTGACTATTTTATTTTCGATGTACAACTTGTATTAAAACAATTCATATCTAAGGCCATGAAGAAGGAACTAACAAGAGTGCAATTCCTTTAACTTTTATATATTATTAGATATGGACATATATACACTAAACCTTCCATTTCTTTTGGTCTATGATAATACTCGAGGGTGACACGTCGCGCCGATGCTGGGACGGTAGGTTGAGGCTAAAATTATTCACTGCGTTGCCGAGCATTGTTCTCCTACACACACCCATACTTTATTTGTTTTAACCACATACACAGTTTGTGTAAAATAGTACGTCAAATCCAGTCAATGAAGTCGAAATGAAAAAGCAATGAGTTTGACTAAATACTAAAAACATTGATTTGCCTTTAATGGTAATTGGTTAGTTATGTAATAAACACATTTCTAGCCATGCCATATCAGGCAGGTGCTGATAGAAGGTGTAAGCCCATGAAGTGTCTCACAATACAGACAGTACGAAGTAGAGAAAAAAAGGGCAAGCTTACCACCGGGATGACCCATGATACTCTTTTTTCTATTGTGTAGATTCGTGATTGACCGTCATTATACCTGATGATTTATTCTAAAGTAAAATTTACAATTCAATAGCAATATTTACAATTTCCAGAAATTCTAAGTAGTTTAAATAATAGAGTAATTCTTCTTCAATGATTTAGACAAATATATATCGTAAAAGTCTTTTATAAATGACATGATTTGCATGAATCTCTCGTTGTCCGTAACTCTCATTGTCCACAATGAATATTATGTCAATCGCATCGTATCTAATCGTTCAAGATTAATCAAATTATGGAGTGGTGGATTCAACCAGCAACTTGATTGTTTCTTTTGTTTTGGATAGTTATAAGTTCTACTGCGTAGTTCTAGATAAAGTCCTTGCAACATATATAAAATGGCTGTTCCAATGTGGTAGATTTTATTCATCTTTCTTTGGTCCAATATCGCGTCAACTGTAAACGAGGGAGATAATACGGCTGCAAATCTTTTCAGCTTTTATTACGCATACTGTTTTACCAATTCTGGGTGCATGGTTAAAACAAGATACATTCGCAATACTCATTTTGTGGCGTTAGGAGTCGCTTAAAGGGCAATCCTCTCGTAATTTGCGATTGAAAATAAAACTTAACTCATCAAAGGTTACAAATAACACATTGAAAGATTTAGCTTTAACGAGATTGATTTAGTGAAAGATGTTTAGAGAACGATATCAGATGTCGTGTTTAGCAGAAATTTCGACCAATCTGTTTTGTTGTGGTGCTATTGAAAGATTTTGAGTCAAATCGATAGCTTACAGTAGTATTCGTAGAGATAAATTTGACTCTTGGCTGAAACGCATGCACCACTTAGGCAGTTTTCATACCTATTGTTACAGTTACCATTTGATAACAACGGTAAAGGAAAGGAAAACATCGTAATGAAACCTGCAGATAGAGATAACCGATATGTCAAACCTGCTAAGCTGTTTTGGACAAGCGTGGCAGGTATACTGTTAGTATCTCTGTAGTGGGTGGCTTGTGTCCAGCAGTGGGACGTTTATGTACTGCTAGTATTATATTTATATTTGAAGAGATCCGTTGGCTTTTTGGCAAAACAGAGCTTTTAAGAAATCTTCATCTTTCATCATCCATCTTTGTTTGTATGTCACTTACATTAGATGTGGTCGCTATGCATATATCTAAATATTCGACATTGCAGCTTCTTGGCTCTACTGTGGAATTATTAATTAGGTCTTGAAAACTCATGTCAACATTTTGAATGGTTTTTTTATTGAAGACTACTTGCTAATACATAGATAGTAAATTTTGTGTATCTTACAACTTTTGTACTAACAAGTAGAAAGTTCTAAAAAAAACAAGGTGGAGCTTGAAAGGAACGAAAATTTGTATTGACAATATGCGTCAAATAGTTTTGGATTTATGTTATATATATTCATTTAAATGCTTTTAACGGTTTCGTAGCCAAAGAACAAAAATAGACGAAGTTTTTCGCCTTCACGGAAGTTTACTTTGTTTATGGATTATTAAGCACATACATCATTTATTTTTTGAAAACAATAATGATGGAATGATTAAATAAGTGTCATATATATCTGTCTATACTATACTATAATAAATCTGTAAATGGTTCGAGTTTGCACGATGCGTTGAAAAATTTGAAAAAAATCAAGGGGATAATTTTGACCGTGAGATTCCGAAAACGCAAATTTTGGACTTTCGTCTGCCTGTCTGTTAGAGCATCACGTGAAAACTACTGAATGGATTTAAATGAAACTCTACATATAGCCAGCTTATATCCTAAAGCGTAAGTTAGGATACTTTTATCCCAACTGGTGGTCGTTTTCATAAAATAGACAGATTATTATTAACTCGAATCAGGTTCGACTCATCTCTATGTTTTTTGGGCAGCTGTTTAGACTTGGTTTATTCGTTATTGTAGTGATTTGAACAATAAACAGTAAATTTTTTGATGTGATATGTATAAAAAACCTAGTTTAGTTTTTACATGAGTAACATGAGTTACAGAGTTACCACCTAGGGTTCTTCACGCAACATAGCCTCGGGGAAAACTCTAGTTAGCTTCAAATATGTATTTATTTACAAGCTTACTTTTTCTAACTTATTAATATTAAGTTACTGAAAACAAAACTCAAGCCGTTTTAGTGACAAAATTTAAACATTACAATCTAAGTAAAAAATACTCAATCACATCTAATGAGAAATAAGAAAAATATAACACAAATCATTTTAACAAATCTAAACTGCTTTTTTAGCATAGCTCTGTTTGATTGTTATTAAAATAATGACTAGTATTTGCAATTAATGTAAGCTTACTGCGTTGTTTATTAGATTCCAGCCAAACAACTTTTGCTTCTATTTACTCAAAATTTTACATTGAAACAATGTTTACGTTGTGTAAAATTATAATTATATTCTAAGTTCAAAATTTCAGTTCAGCAGATTTTCATTTCAGATATCTCCGACGAAAACGTGCTAACGTCTATAAATTTAAATAAACTAACAACAAAAGCTTATTACAAAAACGTCAGATAGGGATGAAAGTATCTTAGATTTCATTTTATATTATTATGAAGCAAAATTTTAATAATATCAAAATACGGTATCTTGAGCTCGGTATTTATTTCTTTTAGAAAAGCAGAGAGATATAATAGATAAATTGTTGAAATAAACTTTATTTTTATTTTGTTGCTTTATTATTAACTAGCTGACCCACAACTTCGTTTGCGTTAGACTCGTAGCGGGGGCATTTCAACTTAATTTTATATTTTAGACAATTTCAATACTGTTCTTATAAATTATGACCTATGTGTGTATTCTGGTCTATATTTATTTTTATATTATTAAACTTTTATCACAAATTTAATATTAAACATACAGTATATTAAACATACTTGGAATCGCCAGAATATCCCTTTTCCATCCATATTTCATTACGTTTTTAAATATAAAAATTTGGTATACTTATCTATGTATTTCTTTTTAAAATAAAAGTAAGTGTATATATAATGTTACTATTGCCGTTATAATATATGAAATCTTTTTTAATGTTATTTAGAAAACATTCTTTTCTTTGATAAGGGACCGCGCTTTGTATACATTTAAATATTTAGTTATTCGGCTCGTTCTTTTTTAAGTTGGTGTATAATAAAAATTAACTATCTATATATATATATACAGGTAAATTAGTTTCGAGACGTTTTGCGTAGTATTTTTATATTTATAACAAAGACTTCTAAACGTGAAGTAATAAAATTTATCTTTAAAATAATATTTATTATTTTAATATCTTTTAATATTAAGTATCTGCCTATAAAATATATTAAAAAGTATTCGTTTATTTATTTATGTGCTGACAGTACACAACTACAAACGCATAAACGTCTCGAAGCTAATTTATCTCTGACATATCATATATCACTATCTGATATCATCACCCTATTATCTATAACTACCTGTGTAATAGTTTGAAGAAAACTATGACAAGTACTGCCTAACTAAAGAAAAAATAATAAGATTTAGTTTAGAGAAATTAGTTGAGAAATAATTGTCAAAAAAGTTACTATATAACCAACAATAAAGCAATTAAATACACTATATCCGCGGAAAAACTGAAGTCAATAGATGTGGAAATATTCAGTTCCAAACTCATGAGCTGATATGCGTGCCGATGGTCTTATAATAAGGAATCGCCAAGAAAATGAAGAAAAGTAGTTAGGGGACCATATGCACCGAAGTGAGCGCACCCAAGGTGAGATCAAACCAGTGAGATTGCTTCTGAAATGTTTCAAAGGCACCGCTCATTCAGTCAATGACCGTCTGAGTTCTCTCCTGCACAGAGTCGGTGAGGGGTCCCGAGCGGGAGCTCTTTACCCCGTTTCATTGCAGAGCGTTACTATTCTCCGGTAACTGTTTGAGAGCCGCTGTAGTGTTGGCGGTTTACATCGGCCAATCGGCGATGGTCCGTAGCCATTGCGGTCTTCATATTGACTCCGTCAGCGGTGTGATTAGGTAGTATTGGCGTCAAGTGGCTATCGCAAACTTCGGTCAGCCATCTTTTTTTATTGCATAAGACAGGCAGACACCTCACCCGATGGAAAGCAGTTACCTATGGACATTTGTAACACCAAAGGTTCTACCAATGTGCTGCTGCTCTCTAAAGGGAGGCTGGAACCTGGCCGCTAACACCGGAACACAAGTCAAGATTATTATAGTGGTATACTTTAGACTTGGGGTGGTAGTCATCCAGATGGGCAAACACCTTATCACCTGGTTGTGGATTGTTTTGTCGCCTCTTACAAAAGCCCGGCCGTAAGAAATTGTTCTCTTTCTCCGTTCTTGCATGGATAAAATGTCCGTTTCTCCATGGATGTGTCTCCCTGTCTACGGCGTTGAGGACTTTTCGCAGTCATCTTAATTTGGGCGGACAAGATCACTGAGGTTCAGTAGCCAGTATCGATACTCCTTTTTCATTGCCCACACATGTAAAGAGTAATCCTCTCAAGTTGTGTGTGCACTACGGCGTATCATGGCCATGGTTAATACAACCCTACCCGCATTGCTTAACCATAAAGAACAAGGGATACCAGTGAGGATCCTATGCCTATGTGGCAGTTTTGATGATGTTACTAATATTACATTGTTTGGACCTTTTGTTGAGGGCGCGTGTCGTGGCGCGTGCATGGCGCGTATGATTTATCGCTGTTGTTTGCACAAACATTTTGGTTGTACATGTTCACCAAACAATGTAGGTTTTGATTTCATTATTCATATCTCATTACTCTGTTATCATTAATTCAAGAGTTTGTACGGAAACAATTCTATCTAAATATTTGATTCTATTTTATCTGAAATAAACGGCACCCCTGTATTTGATAATAACATGTCTCATAATGCATTTGTATAACCACAATAACAGTATTCCCCGGCTACTACAGTAAGCGGAACCTCGATTATACCAATAAATAAAGTATTTTTAATGTGAATATTTTTTACATACATTTTTAGTTAACATCAACTGCATAATGTCTTTATTAGTACATAAGATAGAGCAGTTAGAGTAAAGATTTTACCTTAAACCGTCGCTGAGACTACCTGCTGTCAGCCCGCCTCTTAATACAGCAAACAGGTCCTCCCATGTTGACGGGAAATTCGCTCTTCAGCGAGATTTTTCACATATAGTGAGAGTGAGAAGGGCCCTTCGAGCTATGAGGTCTATCACCCAGACTTGCATCTATCTAAAGAAGCTGAAAGTCGCTAGACACTGTCCAGCGATGTCATATTGACTGCTGAAATAAAAACTAGATTTAAAAATTATTCACATACATTAATGAGTATACTTCTAACAAAGATTGTAAAAAAGTTATTGTTCTTTCAAATTTCGAAAACCAAGCTCATATAAATATAATATATAAGCTCATATAAGCTAATATTATAAAATTCTAAACGTGCCCTGTCTGTACATTGAATTACTTAAAAAAACCAACTGGAATAGAATATATAAACAATGGAGAACACGATGCACTTTTTTAGATATATTCTCTGTTTGTTTGGGATTAACATAGGAACTATTGGGCCGATTTCGATGCTGTTTACGCTGATCAAAAACAAATTTTTACTTTGTAGATTTGAAATCTGTGCTACTTTTAATCCCGGAAACCCCGCAGAAATTTTCCCATGAGTGGTATAAAGTTGCTCGGTGCATAAAAATTAGCTTATCACAGACACACTGATATTTTGTGTCTTGGACATCGCGGAGGAATTTTTCCGGGTATGGTATAAATTTCTTAGATTGCTATTCAAATATTAGCTGGTTTCCATAGCTTAAGTCCTTTCAAGTGATGAGAAACTTTATATTCCGGAAATCCCGCGGGAATTTTCCAGGGAGTGTTTTCAAATGGGTATATACATAATATTTAGTGATTTGGATCCCCGGGATTTTCAATCTTCGAAACCACATAAATAAGGACTTGCTTGATAGTTCCAATGTTTATTAGACATCTTTATAAGATTTAGATATGTATGGTTTTATTATTATTACTTATCCCGGGTTTTTACGGGGATCTTCCAAATTCATGTTATGTCATACAAAAAAATCTGTCTCTGCTGAAAATCAAAATTTGATTTTGATTTTCAGCAGAGAGAGATTTTTTTTTGTTTTGAATATTTAGATATGTATGGTTTTATTATTATTACTTATCCCGGGTTTTTACGGGGATCTTCCAAATTCATGTTATGTCATACAAAAAAATCTCTCTCTGCTGAAAATCAAAATCAAATTTTGATTTTGAATACTGGCAAAATAACTGGAATCTATGTAAGCTGTTAAGCGTGGACGAAGTTTCGTGCAAATGCTAGTATTAAAATAAAAGTCATATATAACAATTTCAGTACACTAATTTAAAATCCAAGGTCTGAATCCCTTTCAGGCGGGTTGTCTATTTACCTTATACATTATTAAAACTTTCCTGATCTACATTGTGTGAAATGTTTCCATTTTTGTGCATATTATAGTTAAAATTTCAAAATCCTGAGAGTGACTCAATTAATGTTCATGTAAACATCACTCTTAGGACATGACCACTAATCATGTTAATTTTGTACCCTCTAAAATCAAAGATTTTTTTATGGCAGGAGTTCAGCAGAAAGGTAGACGGCCCACTTAATGGAAAGCGGTTACCATCGCCTATGGATATTTGCAACACCAAATGTGCTACAAATACTCTGCTGCTCTCTTAACGGATACTGAAACCTGACTCCTTATGCCAGAACACAACACAAGGTTGTTATGGCGCCATTCTCTAGACCAAGGGTGGTCCCCATCCAGTCGAGCAAATACCCTACCACCTGGCTGTGGGTTGTTTTGTCGCCTCTTACGACAGGCCATCCAGGCACATTGTATTTTTTCTCCGTTCCTGCACGGATAAACCAATGAACCAACCGGAATAAACCATCTAATATTGGTTTGACGTTAATTTGCGACAAAAACATACATTATAGATAGATTAAAAACATAATTTAAATATTGACGCCCAAATTTTTACCAGAATGTTCATCAAATTTCAGAAGGCATACCACATTACTTATTAAAATTCGGCATAGAATAGAATAGAATACACTTTATTGCATAGCATCAAGAAGTTTAAGTACAATAGACAATAGGCGATCTTACACTAAAAACAAACACTAAAAGCAATTTCTTCCAGACAACCTTAGGATGGATTAGAGAAAAATTGTGTAATAATCTAACAAACATATCCACTGCAAATATATCAAAAACCAAAAGTACATTTGTTGGTTTAAATACATATACCCCGTATCCATTTAAAAAAACGTTTTTCCAACGAGAAATGTTAGAAGATAGTTCCTTCAAACACAAGAGTTAAGCCAGCTTTGTGAAGTCGTTGTTAGTTGCAATTTAACAGGGCGATAGTGAGAACTAACCTTACATCCCTATAAAACTGCGGATAACTACGGTTCCTTTATCGGTCGACGCGTAAATTCTCGGGATCCTGCGGGATTGTAATAAATAGCTAAAATCCTGAACTTTAACTACTGACATAGACAGCTCTGATAAGACTTAGCGTCACTAGATCTATCTTTGCGCACTATTTTGGCAAAATTTGCTAATGCCTTGTGGTTGCATTTGACAAATGAAGCAAATGAAAGTCATAATAATTTAGATACAAAGAGAAGGTAACACTCCATTGTACACCATTACAGAAAACTTACGAACCAGTATTATTCTATTTGTACTTATATTTATTGTGTACAAAGGCAGGTCTAGTCGCTAAAAGCGATCTCTTCCATGCAACTCGTGGAAAATATTGTATACCAGAATTATGGTATGATTAATTACATTTTAGCGGCTCTCCATAGCCCGCGTTTCGCGCCCATAAGAAACGAGACGTGACGAGTTGCGAACTACATGGCCGCCATTCGGATTTTACATAACTTGTGCTACATCGCATTACTATGGCACATCGCATGTGACTGGTAGAGTCGGTGCCGGTAGACCGAGACCTACTCACCATCATCAAATTGAATATATTTTGAAGAAAGGTCAGATAAACAGTAGTGTAAATAAGCGTGTATGTATGAGAAGATTAATGAAAGTTGATGAAGCGAAAAGTGTCTGTCAGGATCGTAACAAGTGGAGATCCATCATCTCTGCCTACCCCAATGGGAAACAGGCGTGACAATATGTGTGTTTGTACATAATTACATTTCAATAATAAATTTATAACTGTATATATATAAACATACATATAAGTTTTATAAGTACCAATACAAGATATAGTTCTAAAATGCAACTACAAATATAAATATCATTATATTGCAGATAGTATTTTCTGACTATGGTCTTAAATGGTATACAGATTTTACTTGTCTGAAAGCAACAGGCAATGTATTCCAGAGTTAGTCAGCCTTAAATGTATTATATAATTATCGAAAAGGTGAATAAAAAAACATTAGCAAGTCTATGTTGACTCGAAGGGGGTATATTGTGAGAGCAATTTAGCAAAAAGTTAATCCATGCTTACAACAAGATATTTCACCCACTCCTATTTATGTTTCGTTTTTACAATAAAAAAAAAAACATTTTGAACACTGCTTACTGTAATAAAGCGTACTTTTACTGTAATAATGTGTCTATAAAAATAAGTTAGCCGTTATTAAATAAACTATTGGCTTCGACTCAAGCATACTCTTAATAAGTTTTATTCCAGGTAGTGCGACCTACTATTGGACTATTGTAATATTTGAGGGTAGTTGTATTTACTAATCGTATAAAAAAGCGATCGCGTGCAGTAACAGTAGATCATTCTCACTTCGACTTTGTAGAAGCTCTCTAGGGTGGCTAATTATTGTGCGACAGTCATAACTTAATTGTAATTTAGATCGGTATTCTTTGGTAGGTAGTCAAATAAAATATTTTCATAATCTTCGTGTATTGTTGTAATACTATAAATTTCGCACTAACAATACTTTATCATATAATAATCAAAACTACAAGCCTTGCTTGCTAAAATATTTTTACAAGGTAATGTAGAGCATCAGGTTCGAATTTTGTTATTTAATAATTAACAAGAATTTACCGTAATCCTCATTTCACTCACGAAAAGAATTTTCCACGTAATCTTCAAAAGTTTCGGGTACTGTTGTTCAACCCTTGTCAGACCTTTTCTGATAGTTGAACTTTGAAATGCCTTCGCTAAGTAGTTCATTTCAGCGTTAATTCCGTAATTAGATAACTTTAATACCCACGTCATTATCGCTTGTCAGTATTACTGAAACTTGATGGTTTTGGACAGGGTACTTTGAGGGTAACACAATTTTGGTGGTGTGTAAATATGAGACACGGCAAAGTAAATGCCACAAAACGGAAAAAGAAGATGATACTATGAAATAGAGTGAGAGTATGGTATTTGCAAATCCTCAGGCCTATATAATTAGCAAAGGAATATTTTTTATTATTGCATGAGTTCAGCAGACAAGCAGATGACCTACTTGATGAACAGCGGCTACCATCGCCTATGAACATTGGCAACACCAAATGTGCTACAAATGCGCTGCTGCTCTCTTAAAGGAGACTGGAACCTGGCCACTAATGCCGGAAGACAACTCAAGCTTGTTATAGCGGCATACTCTAAACAGGGATGGTAGCCATCGCCAGTTGGGCAAACACAACCACCTGGCAAAATATAATAATAAATAAATAAAGAGAGCTAATTGAGATCTATGTGGGGGTTTATTTTTTTGACTGTGGTGCGTCGATGATGTTACCACGTTGGACGAGGGTGACTCACCACTGGCGAGAGCCCTTGGCTCCATCGCCGCGGGAGCTAGGTTCAACCGCTGGAGGGTAATACAAAATAAGACTACTATATATACAGAAATCTTAACTGCTACGTTTTTTTTTCTTAAATGTTGTATTTATAAATACCACATTAATATTACAATCTAATCTAAAAAGATTAATAAGTAATTTAAATATAACCTAAATTGACTAAAAGTATTTAACTAAGAAAGTGTCCATTAGCACTTTTCTTATTGTCTCTATTAAGGGGAAGACACTGTGTTGATGTGTTCTAAGTTAGCACAGTACACTTTAGTTTTGTTTAAAGCACTAGTTCAAACGGTTTCGTCCTTTTGAGCCTTCTCGTTATATCCGTGTTGTCGAGGAGCTGGATCGCCTCATCATTCACGTGATGGTGAAGCCGATGCTCGTGGGCTTCCGCGTACTTTCTGATAATACTAGTAACAAACTCCACTTTCAGATCCCGGTGGAGGTCGCTCGATCTAATGTACCATGGCGCGTTTACAATGCCTTTTAGTACTTTGTTTTGGAATCGTTGTATTATATCTATATTGCTTGGTTTGGTACAGCCCCACAACTGTACGCCGTAGGTCCATACCGGCATCAGGACTTGTTTATAAGGAGCAGTTTGTTAGGTACTGACAACTTGGAATATTTTCCAAGTAGCCAGTACATATTTCTATAACGCGCTTCCAGTTCATCGCGTTTCTTCTTAACGTGAGCCTTCCAGCGTAGTTTGGCATTAGAGTCATACCTAGGTACTTTGCGGTATTTTCATACGGTACTACGGTGTTGTTCATGTATACTGGATGATAATTAGGCATTTTGTTAGTGAAGTCAATGTGGATTGACTTGGCTTCATTTAGCTTAATACGCCATTTTTTTGTCCAGTTATGGATGGTATTAACTGCCTTTTGAACTTTTTCCACGGCTTCTTTGTGGGTTACTCCTGTAGCCATGACGGCTGTGTTATCCGCAAAAGTAGCTATGGTGTTATTTTCTAGTTCTGGGATATCACTCGTGTATATTAGGTACAAGACCGGTCCTAATACACTACCCTGTGGCACTCCAGCTTTAATTTCTTTAAGGTCTGAAAAGCAATCTTCTTGTCGGACCCTAAACTTTCTATTTGAGATATATGATGCTAACAAATCTGAATACTGTTTGGGTAGCATTTTCCTTAACTTAAAATTAATTAACTGCTACGTGAAAACATATTTGTAGATGCATCTCCGAACTTTTTCTGTTTTCTGTATTGACAGATTTTGGCACTTACATGGATTGCTCAGTTATAATCTTACTAATTAATTAGCAATAAAAAATAATTATAATCTCAACTTATTATGTTTTAATTTATTTAGTCAATTTTTGTTTTCTTTAGACTTTCTTCTTTACATTATCAGTCCGTTTGTTCCCGTATCATTATCACAACTGTTTTTATCGCATACTATTTTAGGTTTTTATAACTAAATAAGGTTGGAAGAAATTCGCAAAAAAATATAAATTGGCCCTGCTACCATTCACATACTTGAAATATGAAAAAGTATCAATAATTTACATAGCGCTTAGGATGTCACTACACTGGTCTTAATAACTATATATTTTATTGTAGTGAATATATATGGTAAAATATTCATAACTTTTTTCCACGTACATCGCTGTTTCTTCAACTAAAGTTTAACTTTCTTTTCTTTCACTTGGAAGTAAAAAGTATGTTTAATAATAACATTTTGTTGAATTAACCAGAGTTAAGTGTGTAAGTATTTACAGTTTTACACGACTCATTTTTCCGATCGGCAGTTTTCGTTCGCGCAGGAATGTCCCAACTGGTTTCCAGCATGTTGAACTTTATTTGCAAACGGAAATGGCAATGTTGCTTGCTATGCATTCTTAGCTCTGTTCTGCTTACACAATTAGTACACTGTCGCGTGCTACTAAAATTAATCTCCTTCGAAGGTATATCTGAAAAAAATATTAGTTGTATAAAGTTTACCTCAATTTTATAAATATTAAATTAAACTATATAAAGTGTGTAAGTATGTTGAAACACGGTTTTTAGTTTATAGAACCGATTAACACTTAGTAAGTAGGTAAGTAGAGTTGTAATTGTTCCACATAAAAAACATATGTCACGTTAGTATATAATTATAACCGTTTGAACTAGTGCTTTAAACAAAACTAAAGTGTACTGTGCTAACTTAGAACACATCAACAAAGTGTCTTCCCCTTAATAGAGACAATAAGAAAAGTGCTAATGGACACTTTCTTAGTTAAATACTTTTAGTCAATTTAGGTTATATTTAAATTACTTATTAATCTTTTTAGATTAGATTGTAATATTAATGTGGTATTTATAAATACAACATTTAAAAAAATAAAAATAATTATGTGTTAATGCGTGATTTTCAGGTAATTTAGGTCTACAGTAAATCTTTCATGCGGCTATAAGTTTTACCCCCATACCTAGTATAGTAATAACTATATATACACTATTGAGTATGTATAATTATTATTGTATATACTCAATATTTTATACACTACACACATCACATATACTGAAATTGTAACATGAAATATTGAGTATTTTAAGTAAATATAACCCTTTTCAGCCTGTAGGATATATTTGCCAACCATTTTGTTGCTATCCTATTGGTATTCCGATTGCGTATGACTGCGGGCATTGGCAACTGCGGTTTAACGAACCCTGATAAATCCCATTACACTCTTTAGGTTCAGTATCTATAAATATTAGCACGCATTGGACCCAGGGCTATTATTAAATACAAAAAAATAGAATATTGTTAATCAGATAATCGTTTAAAACTGTTCCTGTTCAAATATATGTCACAAGGAAGTTGATAATTACCGAATGAAAAATTGGTCAAGTGTGTGCAGTCACATCTTGGGTGGTTTCTTGTAGGTAACGAACGTCAACTGCTTTTTTTTGCTATTAAGTTGTAAAAGTTTAATAAAAGATATTCCATATACAAAAAAACTTCACACTGGATCTGGACTTGACTGGAGTTGATTCTGACGCCCCTGTGATTGAGAGATAGCCTATGTTGCCTACCTCGTTGTAACGAAAAGGTCCGAGTTCGATTTTTGGCATGGTATTTCGGAAATGAATTTTCTCTTTCATTTACTATGGTCTGAGTATTTGGTATCCGCCTCAGAGCAGTCCGTTGTAATTACCCACAAGTGCAACTTGCTTAATTTTGGGATATATAATATATGTCTTTGCTTGCCGAGTATTACTATTATGATCTCATTCAAGTACATATTTTTGTGGGTGTCAAAAAACACAGAATCCTGTAAAAAAATACCAGTTATAGTTTAAAATTTAGAAAAAGGGACAATAATTTTAGTGACTTTCTAAGACAGCTAGGGTTCGCCCGTGACTTCGTTAACGTTCGACGGAATAAGCTAATCTATACGTGTCCTAAAATCCCGCCAAATCCCTGGGATATAAAGTATCACAGATTTTATGACAGAGAGTTTGCTATCAATCAGCGGAAACCACATCGAAATGGGGATAGTAGTTTTTACGTGAATCCCGAACAAACAGACAAGCATAGAGAAACCTAAAAACAAAAGACAACATTTGCAATTTTATAATATTATAGATATCTCATTACCTATTCTCATTAACTATAAAGTTGATAAATATATCATTATAATTTTCAAAGCCCCACTCTTGTTCGATGATAACTCACAAGTCTGTGTCTATTGAAGTATTTTTAATTCCTTCCATATAATTTAGAACTTACAACGTTGTATAGTGCCATACAGAATTAAACGCATTCTTAGCAAAACTGGTTCGTAATGATAAAATTGATTTTTTTTAGAAAAATAATACTATATATATAAATAAACGGACAAACAGATGCCTGGACATATCGACTTATGGGTTTAGTTTTTTGCAAAATGACTAAGGCACCATCAAAAAAGTATCATAAACAATGTGACTATCCACTACCTTTTGCGTCACTAAATTGGAAAATAAAAAAATCAAAAATGTTGTAGTTCAACTAATTTGAATGAGATAAATTGTGTTGCATCTTTTTTACCCTACTGTTCCAACTGAGTTAATGTTACAATAAATTAACGTTTCACGGAGATATAGCGAAGGGTTCAATGCGTTATTTGGATGCGATATTGTTATTAATTGTTAATGACGTTACATATTGACATTTAATTTAGCCATTCGTTAACGGCGTTATTTTTAACGCTATAAAAAAGAAGCATTTGGCCACAACCACTAATTATAATATTATCCCAGATGATGTTCGAAAATAAAGGACAGATTTTAATACAACATTTTTTATTATATGATAATTTAATAAGGACGATATTATGTGAGTTTTAAGATGCATTGATAATAAGGAAACAGCTTTAGAAACACGAGTAGGCCCACTCTAACGACACTTTCAGAATAACATATCGTTTTAAACAGCAACTGACAGTTGACACATTTCGACATTCTTCAACTTGTCGTTTCTGAAATACGCATTCACGCTCCTCCCTTTCATATTTATTTTGGCTTGACATACTACAATCTAGTATTTAAAGTAATTTAAACTTTATTGCCATAATTTAAAGTCTAATTTTATATAATTCGGTTAGAGTAAAGTATTTTGAACAATCGAGTTAAACTTTTGTTTTTAAATACTAACAAGTCGCTGTAAAACAAATTTTTAAGCGCGATAATATGGTATGTTTATTGTATAAAACTTATTAGCGTAGTGTGCACAATGATTATATTTTCAGCATGATTATGAATCTTAGTCTTCGTGGCCTATAAGTGAGGAGCTGGAATCTCATATTATGACGAATCTTCAAAACCTGGCCTAGGTACTTGTATTGGCCTAAGGCCTATAAGTTATGAAAATACATATCGAAGTAAGTGACATGTAAGAACGGTATTTTCACTTTAGGTATTAGTGGCGGTGAACAGTTGCTTCTCCTAAAATAGGGATGGCCCTTACAAGCATTTTCGGAGTATGAGGAGGTATGTTTCACCTTAGCTACTCCGGGCTTTATTTTTTTAATACTTCCACTTCTTAAGATCAATCCATAACACGGCGCCAGTCGGTTAAAGACCATTGAGGTATAATGGAGTCCAGTAGCATGGTGTTGGCACTCAACTTAAACCTCTCCACACCCTCCACTACACGTGGCATACGCAACACATTATTCTTGAATGTCTGTTATTGGTTCCTTGTAAGCATTTACTTATTTACTGTAGTTTTATATCAATAAATAAAATTTATCCGTGCAGGAACGGAGAAAGAATACAATTTCCTGCGGCCGGGCGGCCTGCCTTAAGAGGCGACAATACAACCCACAGCCAGGTGGTAGGTTCATTTGTCCGACTGGATGGCGACCACCTCTGGTCTACATATGCCGCCATAACAACGATCTGTTGTGTTCCGGCATTAGTGACCAGGTTCCAGTCTCCCTTAAAAGAGCAGCAGCGCATTTGTATTTGTGCACCTTTGGTGTTGCAAATGTCCATAGGCGATGGTAACCGCTTCCCATCAAGTGGGCCGTCAGCCTGTCCGCCGAACTCTTGCAATAAAAAATATATAATTATCAGCTTATATCAATATTACTGTAAGCGAGCTATCTAACACAAAAACACTTTTCTCTAGAAGTCGGTCTGATACTATATCAGATTAATATTTATAAACATACAAGTTCTTCAGCTATATTATATTAGAGTACAGATATGATCGGAAACTTTCATGGAATCCTAATATATTTTCCATACAACATAAGCCGGTAAATACTTAATGGCATAAAATTTATAGAGATCATTACTCCTGTCTCTGAAAAGACATAAATACATTGTCACGTTATTAATACTCGTGATACTTAAGTTATATTAAAGGGGCATTATAACATGTGTTAAACAACTCGGCCTCTACTTTTTTAAAGATTAATAAGATGGCTTTCTAGTCATTACTATTTTAGGGTTCCGTAACCTCTGGATAAAAAAGGAACCGTTATGTTTGTTATAATATATCACAAACATTTTTCTCTGATGCTACTGACCCTATATGAATGATTTTTAAGGACGATGAAGTTTACATGGCGCAACTCAATGCTGTATACCTACTGGTATGGTAAAACGGCGAAAGGACTTAAAAATATGGGCAGCCGCCATACATCTTATGACAGGCTAGGTAAAAATTGATTCTTGTTAATGCACATAGTTGGTATCGTTAGAAACATCTTCAACTTAAGTTAATAAGTGACACGATATTAGCTTGTGAAGATTGTGTCCTTTTCTAAGTTTTTTCTTTCACCATATCGTAATGGATATGGGGAAAAAAAAGAAAGAATAAATAATTATATTTGGGGTCGGCACAAATGTCTTTTCCTTCCACACTCCTCTACTCTGACATACATCTTCTGTCATACCACATATCATCATATCATCCTTCACACGATCCATCCATCGTTTTTACGGTCTACCTTTCTAAGTTTTTAACTATGAATTGATAATTTTTTGAGATGATCCAGGTAAAGTATAAAGCGTGTTTTTTGTGACCAATATTGGTCTGGATAATCTTTGAATAATAAATAATATTAAAAAATATTTTATGTTTTTGTTGCATGCGTTCAGTAGACAGGCAGACGGGCCACCTTAGGAAAGCGGATACCATCGCCCAAGGACATTTTGTAACATCAAAAAGTGCTACCAGTGTGTTGCCGGTCTCTAAAGAGAGTCTGAAACCTGACCACTGATAATACACAACTCAAGATTATGGCGGCATACTCTACACCAGGAGCAAAACCATCCAGGTCTACCACAATACCCTACCACTTAGTGGCGAGGTGTTTTTTGTCCCTTCTTACGACAGGTCGCCCGGCTGCAGAAAATTGTCGTCTTTCTCCGTTCCTGCACAGATAGATTTAAAAATATCTTAAAATTTCCGTTACGTAATTTTTTAAATATGTGATGTGACAGTGACAGAGTACTTTTCAGTTAAATTTTTAATACTGAACATTTCTCGCCTCCTCGGAACTCTTCAAGATTTGTGGACTTAGACACACTTCCTTGAAATCTATTCTTAATAAAAACTTAACACAGATGTTTTGTTTAATCCGTAGTAACTTTAAAATGTGAAAATTACTTTGAGTGGATTTTGGGACAATAATTGTTTCCTCTTTACGATTATAAAAATGTACCGAGTATTATGCAATTATTGTAAGTCAATAGTATTTAAAACAATATGTTTCTATATGGCACCATATTCTCTGTCAGGTGTATTGAGATGCCTGATTTTTTAAATGATTTATCAACTAAATGACTACCATTGTGATAAGTCTCTTTATGAAGAAAGTCGCCGTGCTTGCCAGTTAATTCGCGTGATATCTGAACTCCATATTCATATCTTTTAACCCTAGATATTGAAATGAAATATATCCAAAAAAATTCAAGACAAAATAGCTGTTAAACTTCATTGAAATCCGTAGAGTAGTTTTGGAGTCTTTATTGAAGACAAACAGACAGATAATTTCGAAAACGCCCATTTACGATTAGGCATCGAATAAAAAAAAATGCAGTTTTCATTTATATTTTTAAGATTTAAGGTTTACGCATTTATTTATCAAAATAATTTAAAATTCACCTACAGAGAAATAATTAGTTACATTTAATTCACATTTACCCTTAATAGGGCATCTGTACATTTATTATTGTAATATTCAATTAATGTTTTGTTTTCGAATGAATTTATTGGATTTACTTTGAAATCACAGACAAAGACTTTATTTAGTACAGATTTGTTTTTGACAAAATTAAATACAGATGTGAGGTTAAAGCTAGCAGTTAATGCACTTTAAATTGTCTAGCTAGATGAATTTGCTCTGAGTCGACGAAATAATTGAGCCATTCATAAAGCTCGTGATAGCAGGCTCGGGGCCCGTCCCAGAACAATGACTAATAAGAAGTTAATCCGCAAATAAAAGTGGAATTGAAACAGAAGTGGAACGCCTTTGCGCGCCGTGTGGGTAGGCTAATGTCGATTTGTCTTTGTCGGCGTCACTGAACTCGTCAGAAATAGATTAAGCGCTCTCACTCTATCTAATGGCGCCTCATTTGTTTGGCTTTAAGAGAAAAATTACTCTTAAATTCAGGACGATAGGATCTTGTCGATGAATTTCGTTTGTTTGATTCGATTCGGCCGCAGCGCCATGCTTATCCGCCGCAGCGTACAGATGCTTCGGTCGGATACGCTTCGCCCACAATTTGAAATTCACTTACCCTTTTGAGAGTTTGTCTTGATATATCGTTTTAATTAATACTATTCTCTTTGTTAGCAAACTGTCCTAATTTACATTACGGTGATCGTTTATCTAATTTTAATGTTATATCAGCATGATAAAAGATAGTTATGGATGGAGTTTATGAATATGATGATTTTTGATGTGACAGGAGTTCGGAAGAAAAATATATATTGTCCCGACTCCAAGCAAGTAATTCGAATAAATAAATATTGACCAAGTTTAGTGACTAAAGCACAAAGTGTACTATATAAATGAGTACGTTCGAATCCTGACAGAAAAGATAATCTTTAACTCTTTATTATGATTGACTACACATTAATGGTAATTAAAAATTAATGGAACCTTACAATGAGACTAGGGATGTGTGATTTACCGTAAACAATATCAATGTATATATATCATCGGCCCTATATTAAAATTCTCGTGTCAGTTCTGCATATCCGAACGCTGACCGATTTGATGATTTTTTTGCTTTCGTTTATGAATCATTTTTTTATTTTTATTTTTTTTTTTTTTTTTTTTTTTTTTTTTTTTTTTATAAGATTAAAGATACATAATAATTTTCATTACGATCAACCCTATTTACCGGCAGGAACGTCTGCGGACAGTAAAATAAAAGCCTGAGCCTAACCATAGCACGTGCAATATCCTATTTAGTCTATTTGAAAATTAACGGCAGCTTGTATATCGAGATTACTAATGTATGAACCTACCTTGCACAATATCAGCGTATACTACATCATTTGTCCCTTTAAAATATAAACGTCTGAGCTTAGTCGTAGGACGTGCAATATCCTACTTAATCTATCTATACCAATAAATCTGTATGAAATTAGAAAAATAAATACTATTATTACTCGAATAACGTTATTACACGATGTCTATTCATAAATGATCATTTTAGAGTTTTCTCTGTCAGTTGTCTCGGGCAGATACCGAAACGGCTCAGCAAATTTTAATGAAATTTTAGAGATTAAAACAACTATATTAAATTTGGCTAAATATCATTTCGATATATTGCAGGATAAATAATGTAAGAATATGAAGTCTAATTCCCGCGCAGACGAAGTAGCGGGCACAACTATTATAAATTCAACTCGAGCTATCTACAAAAAAATCTACAAGAGATCTTAAATTCACAGAAAAGAAATGAATTAAATATCTGCAGTTGCAAAATGAACTTACGGCGAGAATCTCGCTTACGAATGAGTGCGGTTGCGGAAATAAGAATTTCAGGCGTTAAACTTTTTTACTTGAAAATAAATACTTTACTATTCTTTTGAAGTAATATTAAATGTTTATGGACGTTCCAGGAATACAAGGATTAAGAGAATTAACGCTTGGCGTGTTTCTTATTAGCAATGACTACCGTTTCTTAGAAGTAAGTTCAGTATTATTGTTGTTAAAATTAGATAAACAAGTTACTCCATGTATTCCTGTGTTTTCTTTATAGTATAAATGGTATATACTTTATTTAATAATATCGAAGCAATAGGAGATGGAGATTAAGTGGGTTAAGTGCATTAATAGGGTATTAATTAACAATTAAATTAACTAGTGTGTCCTAGTTAATTTATTTGTTAATTGTTATTACAAATAATTTGATGAATTTGATGTGTGTGTTAATATATTTTAATTTAATTTGAAATTATGATCAGAGATTTCTTATTTAAACAAGAAAAATATTGAGACAAACAAACCTTCACGACTTTATACTTATTATTTTTTTGATTTAATCTTAAAATATTATTATACTTAAAAGTACCTTTCAACAATAATTTAACATCAAATCTAATACATATTATATCCGTGTAGGAAAGGAGAAGGAAACCGATTTCCTGCAGCCGGCCGGCCTGTTGTAAGAGGCGACAAAACAACCCACAGCCAGGTGTAGGTATTTGCCCGTCTGGATGGCTACCACCTCTGGTCTAGAGTATGCTACCATAACAACCTTGAGTTGTGTTCCGCAATTAGTGGCCAGGTTCCAACCTTCTTTAAGACAGCAGCAGCACATTTTAAGCACCTTTAGTATTGGAAATATCCATAGGCTATGGTAACCGTTTTCCATCAGGTGGCCGTCTGCCTGTCTGCTGAGCTCGTGCAAATAAAAAAAACAATCATAATCAATCTATCCATTTTATTAATTAGGAATTCAAGAGAAAAAAATATGAATAGAATCTAGACCAATACTGAATATACAAATTTAATTAATATTCTTATTTTATTTCCGGTATATAATGTACGTACATAAAATTACTGCTTATACTTTAAATTCATAATAGTGCTGTAAATTGTAGAATTTACTATCGCAAATAAGATAGGCTAATCCACTAGATGACATCATGCGTCTAATTTATATGCCATAAAAAGCAGAACTACAGCTCTGAATGTTTGTGTTACTAAATAAAGTAATATGTTTATACATTTACATCAAGAATTGATATTATGATTCTTTGTCTATGCATACTTTTATTATTTTATCTTATACTTGGGTTTTAGCCCTGTTTGGGTACGCATAATTTTCGGTACCACACTCAGCTTGGCTTGCACCTCCCAATTTTAAGGATACGTCCAAAGATTTTCAGGTTTCACACATTGATAATTGTGATGCTCATAAATTGCTTCGTGTTTACCGTATATCCTCATAATGTGGTAATAATAAAATGAGCTAGTATATCTATGTAACAATACGAACTATGCAATATAATGAAAAAATAAGTTATGTGTCTATTTCCTGTCCAGATTTCAAAGCCTGATTGAAGCCCGCGTGAAGCCTGATTTCACTGAAATGAGATGAAGGTACACAGACACGGTGGCAAATCGAAAAATGGACAGTAAAATCACTATTGAACATCCCACAATCATATTTAACACGTGCTAAATTGAATCGAGACAATGACTAGTCGTTTCACGATACTCAGCTAAGAATCTACCGTACATTATAAACTCTTGCGTACATATATGATAAAAAGGATAAAACAAATTTGAAATAATAATTTATAGAATGACACATTCGTTCTGTCATAAGCAACGTGTAATGCGACAAACGACAAAATAGCGCGAAGAGTTTAAGTACACTCTCTATATTTAATCTTGAAACTCGTGTAGTTCATGCTATAAATAACGTATTTAAGGCATGTGGCCGGTGAAATCTATAATCGATTTATTTTATACAGTCGCCTTACGGTGTTGATATACGCATTAGTATCATACATTTAACAAAGAATACAACGGTCACGATTTTTTATGAAACGACATTACCTAAGTGGCCGGTGAAGTTTCAGAATAGAACATACAGGTCGTAGTTCTATGTAGTCTAATACATCTATTATTATAACTAAGACGAGTAGAAAGTTAAGAAGAATTCACGCCGATTATCTTTATAACGATGCAAGATGCATATTATATTACATACATACTTTCTAACGACACCCAACATATTTTGTGCAGGTATTGATTTTTGTAATATTCCTCAGTTATATGACAATCGCTCCTAGAATTTACTTTTTTTTCAAATTTACTACACCATTAATGTCTATTAGCGGCTTATACAAATTACCTATTTTGTATTCATTCATATATAAACACTAACTGATACCCCTTCTCGTGCCGTTAAATCCGTTCTTAGCTGACCTCTACATGGCGAAAGGAAGGTCTATGTCAAATTTCAAGTCTATAGGTATTATAGTGCCTGAGATATCGTGATGAGTCACTATATACGTGGACTTCAATTATATATGTATTATGGCTGTGACATACATAGACAGAGAGACAAGCATGGCGAATTTATGTACATATAAGCGTTCTGTTTTTCTAGTTTTGACGGTTTCTGTGGTTGAGCGGGCTAAGCTTTTACCGGCCTACCTCACTGCAATGCAGAGGCTCCGAGTTCGACTCCTGGTTCGATAAATGTCGGAAACGAATTTTCTCCGTAGTTTACTATGATCTGGGTGTCTGGACTCGGTCCCAGAGTATTCCGTTCTATATTACCCATAACAAAAGGGTAACTCGCTTAATTTGGGGATATACAATATCTATGTTGGATGGATGCAGAAGTCACGGAAAGCCACGACACACCTACCATTATCAAATTGATCGTGTACTAGCAGAAGTTGATGTCAGGAGCCTTAAGAACAGACGAGCATGCATGACAAGAGCTTTGACTGTCAAAGAAGCAAGTGAAGTGTGTAAGAATAAGCCTGAATGGCGCTCTGTCGTTCGTGCCTACCCCGCAAGGGATCTGGCGTGAAGTTAGTATGTATGTATGTGTTTGTCTGCCATTATTATATATTATTATTATTTAATTTTGTCTATGAAACAATAAAAGCTATATATAATATTTTATCAATGAAAAAGTATGTAATTTCTTCAAGTATCCGTGGAAATATGGTGTAATAAATCATTACATTCGTGTAAGTGTTCTAGTTTTAACACTCCGTTCATGTTTATTGCTTTAGGTAGGTCATACCTGCGTCAGTAGCTCATTAATGTTGTTTTAACTGTTTGCAGTTTAGTTCGCAGGCCTCGTTAAAGGTTTACAGCGTTAAGCGTGCTCCGCGTCATAATAAAGTTGGATATATTTGTCAACGCACTTTACGACCGTAATGTCAGGATCATTTCGTGATTCAGTAACATCCTGAAACACTAAAAAAGCTTAATGTCAATTATATCTACATCTAATAATTAACACTAGGAATCGCCTGCCACTTCATCCACGTTGGACACGTTAAGATATTTCTTACTTATTATTTTGTTTTGGGTTTTAGTGTAAGTATACTTAATAGTTATATGTATGTATGTATTTAATTTATGAACTAGTTTAAGTATGTGTATTTTTTTTATAAATTATTTAGTTTATTTATGTTATTTGATATTTAATGATCTGCACCACCTACAACGCCAGATTAGATTAAATTATTCCTTAAGTTAGGTTGCCTGGAAGAGATTGCTTTCAGCGATAAGGCCGCCTTTTGTTTCTACTATGACAAAATTGTAATTGTATATTTCGAAATTGTGTATTTAGTGAGCAATAAAGTGTTATCTATCTATCTATCTATCTAGTAGTTTTTTCGTATTACATCAGAACCGAATTTTTCCAACCGGGCCACTTTAATAAAAAATATAACCATTCCCAAAAACTTCCCATTGAATTCCCAGGATATAAAGTACGCAGATTTTAAGTCCGATAATACGCTATCAGCAAGAACCACATTCAAATCGGTCCGGAGTTTTTACATGAATCTCGAACAAACAGAAAAATCTAAAATACAAAACACAACACTTTTATAATATTATAAATTGTTTATACATACGAAAGTTTGGATAGGTGTTTATTGCTTAGTCACGCCAGAACGGCAGAATGGATTGAATGAATTTTGGCACGGAGATATAGTTTATAGTCTAGTTAACTTTATTTAATACATAGGCTACTTTTTATCTCGAACAAATCAACGGTTCCCGTGGTATAACATTAACTCAATCGAAGCCGTGGATAAAAGCTTCTAGCTAAAAGAAAGTTTGTAAGAATAAATATAGGAGAATGTGGCTAACCGCATAGGAATATATTTAAAAAAACAATAATAGTCCACAGTTGGGCTCAGGCCTCCCACTGTAGGAAAACAGACTGTATACGCGCCACGCTTGTCCAAGGTGGCTTAGCAGGTTACCGTTAGTACCTGGTAATCGTAACAATACACACATTAGGTCAGAAAACTGCCAAAGCGGTGCATCCGGTCCCGCCAGGGTTTTTATTATTATTTTATTATTCAGCCCTCGTATTCTCAAGCGAACAAGATATGCCCGGGCGTACATACATAGGTCATTTATAACTACATATTTCTATACATACCAATTTGAAAAAAAAATACTTATCTACTTTCATGGTCCGGCCAGGATTCGAACCTGCCCTTTGAGTATGGGACGTGTGCGCTATACATTACGCTACCACATTTTTTAATAAATAACATTTCTTCTTAACTATGTTATTTCATACTCATAATACAATCAACCATCTTACAACATGTTTTCTCACAGTTGACGTATAAAACTCTTTCAACTTCAAGTGCAGTGCAGTAAAGTAGACGCTATTACTAAATTACTCCACTGGGCACTTTTACATCTCGGCACCGCGGCCCCGCAGCAGCTCGCATTCAGTGGCACTATTTCCGTGTGCACACTTTGAATTTGTTTGTAGTACATTGCGGCGTGAAATGAGCGTGAAGGCGGCTGCCGCCGGCCACCCAGCGCGCTGACTGCTTTACGCGCTCGATGTCATTTCTTCTGATTTATTGTAACGCAAAGAGCCGTCGGCAAGCTCATTTCGTACAATTTTGGACAAGAAACGCAGTTTGAGTGAACATTTAAATTCTATCGAGCTTTTTTAAACTTTATTTAATCAAATAAATATAAGCAACTTATTCTAAAAATATATGATACTAACAGAAATAAACTTATAATTTCTATTTAATTATTATTAATACGTATGCAAAACATTAGTACAAAATTAAATTTATGGAACTTACATATTTATTATTATATTTGGCCAAATAATATATTTATAGAATTCCATTCAAGTTTTATTTTTTACACCTTCCCAATAATTCTTAAAACAACTTAACAATTAAGTTAACAACAAGCAGGATTAAACATTATTTTACTGATGACGGCTAGTAAATAAAAAAATCTATAATATGTGTACATGGTATGATTGTTATACAATAAGATTTTAGAACAAATATTTTTATGTAACAAGTTATTTTTATTATAATAATATTAATAAATGTAAGCAATGGACTAAACGCCGCAGCCGGTACCGTTTTCTTTGCTTTAATGTGTAAAAGACAAGTTGATATCAACAACGGCTCAACTAAATTTCAAATTTATATTTTGAATCGGGTTTCTCACGCTAGTGGATTAGAGTAGCGGCTCGTTTTATGTATAATCGTAAATAATAATTATTATCAATACTTATACATAACGAGTCATTGAAGCCCTACTCTGACGTATACTTTGTAAGTTATGAATTTTATTTACGGTTTAAATTATAAATGATTGATTTTCGTTTCAACGTTCCAGTTTCACACAATATTTGAACGTAAAGCTGCTTACCGCCTGATAAATGATCATAAATATATAATCATTTTAGCTTATAAATACTCGTTTAAATAGATAAATCATGTTCGCTTTTTGTAATAGATAGCTGTACAAAATCCACTCAAAGTAAGTTACTGCGTTGCTTCTAAGAGGCTGAAGATTCACACCATATGATTTGTTACTAACATATAGTTTGACATACTCATCCCGTTACATTTTAGTTTAATAAACATCTATTAGTAACATTAACTAACGGACCAAGCTCTATCACTTGGTTTTTTTTTTCATTGTCCATTTTTTTATTGCATGCATAGTGGAAAGTGGTTACCATCGCCAATGGACATTTGTTACACCAACGGTGCTACCAATGTGCTGGACTCACTAATGCCGGAACACAATTCAGAAGGTTGTTATGGCGGCATACTCTAGACCAGTGGTGGTAGATATCCAGAGGGGAAAATAATCTACAACCTGGTTGTGGGCTGTTTTGGCGCCTCTTACAACAGGCCGTCCGACCTCAGGAAATAATGTTCTTTCACCTCTCCTGCACGAAACTGAAGAAGACTGATTTGGTATGGCCATCTAATTAAGAAGCATGAAAGTTACGTGATAGAAAGAAAGTTAAATTGAATGGTTGATGGGTTACATTACAAAGGTAGGTACACCAAAAAAGAGATGGATAGACTTGAAGAAGAATGACATGATCATTTGTGGTGAGACAGAGGGGGAATGACTGGAGAAGTACAGAAGGAAAAAATGTATTATGTCAACCCCAAATAATTGAAAGAAAGTAAAAGAATACATACATCTTTGTGCCAAATCTCGTTCATCAATTAAGACCCAGTAAATTTCGAGAAAAATTGTGCCCTAAATACATAGACAGACGGATCAATGTAGATTAACGTGTTATACGGCTTACATTTTTGATAAAATGGCAACATAATTGAACGATAATATAAGATATATTTGGCAATTCCTTGTAACCCTATTTGATGTCTTTAATCATTCTTTTTTACCGCTTGCAAGGTGATATGTTAAAAGAACTGTGTCAGATATTGCAGTGATTTATGTTCTAAGGTTATGTCTATCTTATTTACCACAATATTTTATTAACTTTAATCAATTCTTATGTTAAAGGTTACACATGTAATGAGAATTTTTCTAATTGATTACATTAATCTTATCAAGAAACAAATGAGCTTTACTGTTTTGCTCATGTTTATGTAAATCATCATGGTCATCTTTCTTGTAGTCTGGTTACATATGTACTAATATAATTATAATGAAGTCGAAGAGTTGGTTTATTTTTTCAAAGCGATAATCTTGAATGATTAAATGCTTGTTCAAGTTGATGTGCTAGTTTCTTGGCGAGTTCGGTTACGAATAAGACAAGTATGGGATTAAGTTCTACAGAAAATATGTACCATTTATGTAGTTTTTAATGTTCCGCATACATTTTGCTAAGAATGAATATCGTTATGTCCCTTCATTCGTTACCTGTTTAGAATCTTGTAGTGTGCGCGGACTGTCAAGCATTTACCTAATTTATTATTTTATCCTTAGTTAAGCTAAGATCTTAGCTTAGATCAGAGAGATATATATTAGATTAGAGAGATCTAATTATTATTCTCAGCATCATCTAGCGTCTGTTTTTCCTGACAAAAATAATCCTGGAATTTTTCAGTAAAACTAAATAGCTATCTTCTAGATGAGCGTGCTCCGTCCTAGACCGCGTCGTTACTCGACATCAAGCGAGACTGTGGTTAAACGCAAACATATGCAATCATAAAAAATACAATAAGGTTTGTCAAATTTTATATATTTCCTTACCTAATATATAATATAAGATGATTAATTAAATTACGGTGCAAATATATGCAAAGGGTTTCTTCAAAGAAATTTGTAAGAAACTCTTTGATACCACCCGTGATCAGAAGGCTGGTTCGTATTTCGCGCAACGAATCAGTATTGCCATACAGCGTCGCAAAGCAGCCAGCCTTCCGGGCATGCTTACCTCTGGCAGATTTGTTACATAATGTATAATAATTTATTTATAATTTAGTTTATTTTTAAATATTAATGATTAAAGTGAATAAATACTTTTACGAATAAACTACGTTTTAACGGTTTTAAACGCGGAATAATATTAAATTTTAAATTCATCGTTGCGGTTCGTTTATTGTGTGTACTACTCGCAAAAACTTAAGCAAATACTAGTGCTAGATGATGTCTGAGGTTCTATAAGTTTAAAAATGTTTTTTCTAGTTTTGAAGCCAACATAATAAATACATTAGAGATATAAGTACAATTTTTTTAGTTATTTTAAGCAAATTACACAATCTGGGTTTGGCTGTTTGATTTGGACAAGTAAATGAGCCTTAGATTGTTACTAATGTACGTGACTGTATTCTGCAAAAGATTCAGCGCCTTTACCTGCGTAAATACGCGGGCGACAAAAGAAGCATCCCCTATTGTTGGCTTTATCTGGGCAAATTATTGCCAGATAAATGTAGGCAATTCATTTAGTTACTTTTGAGCTGGGAACGTTTTACTTTGTCAGCGAGATATCTGTACGCTTTATGAGGGCGGGTCTCGATTAGGTATTTGTTTTCTTTGAAGTATATTTTATGGAAATTTTGGTAGTCTTTAAATTAGAAGTAGGATAAAATAATCCAAAGAGTATTAGCGAGTTCCGCGTATTTGTAATCTCTAAGTGGTGATTATATTGTCCTAGCCATTTTATTGTTGTAATTGTAACATATGCATTTTGTGTTTAGTTAATTATGGAGATGTTCAAAAATGGCATAAATAGTTACTTAAACTCTCATCGACGTAGGTAACGCATCGCGTCCTCTAGTGTTGCAATGTCCATGAGATACGGTAGAGTAATCTATCATCAGTTAGAGTGGTGGCCGTATGCCAGTTTTCCCAGAACCAAACGTGAAAGATCTGCCTACCTATTATATAAATCAACTAGCGACCCGCCCCGGCTTCGCACGGGTGCAATGCTGATACAAAATTAAATACACTACAGAAAAACATATGATGCATGTATTATACATATAAATCTTCCTCTTGAATCACTCTATCTATTGGAAAAAACCACATCAAAATTCGTTGGGTAGTTTTAAAGATTTAAGCGCACATAGGGATATAGGGACAGAAAAGGCGACTTTGTTTTATACTATGTAGTGATAGTGAAGTGATGATATGTAGTGATGATGATAACAGTTTAACTAGTGTGCTTCTATCTTATCTAAATTGTCGAAAAACCAAAAAAACATTGAAATACTATATAATAACACATACACCGTGGTGCTGATAATGTAATTGTAACCTTAAATTATGCATTAACAAATTCTTTGTCACTTACATACTAGATGACAGAAAAATGGATTCAATACCTATTTAAATAATTAATAAAAATACTCCAAGTAAAGAACATATCCAGCTTAAAATTAATAGTTATACTGATACCATCTCATTCTCAACATAAATATGTATTTGACTTTTATTTCATCGATTTTGACGTGCATATATGATATTTTCTTACTCTTAACCTTACTGCTTCATCTGGGATAATGTGATGGTTCAATGCCGTTTCATGTACCTAGATGGTGCGAAGGTTGTAATGCATTATTTGTGACCCGATATTGTTATTATTGTCAAAAAAATTAAATATTGACAGATAACATATGTACAATATACACTATTTTACCTTTTATTAATGGTGTTAATTTTCTGACGCTATAAAAAATCCGACGGTAAGAAATATTTATATTATTGTTTTTGATGTTTTAACAGTAGACTATAATAACGTTGACCGTTGCAATAACCAGAACGAGAGAATCAGAAGTGCGATATAAATAATTATTATTCCCGTACCACATATTAAGGTCGATGTTTTAATTCTAACAGTCTGCCACTTTGAAACCTTTATACAGTGGTATAGTTAAATTCTAATAGAAATACTAAAACCCCTGTAAAGTTTAAATGCAAAACTATAACATTGGATGGCGTTTTCTGAATGACTTATAAAATATTATAGTTAATTTAAGTTATCGATATTTTGCTCTCATCAAAACGCAAGGCGTTGAAAGACTTAATATTATTAATAAAGAGACGCATGATTTTAAGTCCTCTTTTGGTAGATATTATGTTTTTTCTTAGGGTCTAGATATGATTTTATATATCTACAGTTATAAAAATATATTTATAAAAATTTCCCTATTAAATTACTTACTATTACAAAAATATCCATTGGTCTTTTGTCAATATAATTATTTCAACATTATATAAGAGTTCCTAATATTCACTATTTATTTTTTGTACTACTAATATTATAGATAATTATGATAAACAATAGTAAATATTTTTTTCAATTTAAAAGGATCACATTGTTTAAAACTTCGATTACGAAAACGGTAATTAAAATTACTGCTTTATAAATGTTTTACTTACGCCTTCACTTTCTTGAATATAGTTGAAAATTAGGAATAGCTGATATACGATAACTGAAGGGTTAAACATATTTTTCCGTATATACAGGAGTCTAGGGTTTGTTAGACTTACAGAAACTAAAATTATGTTTCTTATTTTTTTCATCTAAAGCAAATTCTTATTAATGGCGATATATTCGCTCCCAAATTTATAAACTTACCGTCTGCAAAAATTTCAACTTAGGACAGTAAATTTGTGAAGAAAAAAGCGCTAATATAGCTGAAAATACTTTCAAGTATTTACGTTTTCAGATCGAGATCTGTTCTGGTTTTGAGATGTGGGATATTTTGATTTTTGAAGTGAAACTTTTTTATCGGCGTTGGCAAAAAATTTACCGTCATATTTTTCGGTTACGCGTCACATTTTTTCCGTTGCGCGCCATCTTTTTCTTGCGCCTACCACGGTCGAATAGAGCGTGGTAGGAGCTTTATTTATTTAACCAATTTAAACGTTTACGTGTGTACACTAGTACACGCACACATTGGATTGACACGCATTTCATAGATTTTGTTACTTTTTTAAAATTAAATGGGAATTAATCGCAAACCGAATCATTTTTTTATATTTCTAAAGGTAAGTTACTTAATTATAATTAACATGGGAAATTAAGATATTTTTTTTACAAAATTAGGTCTCGTTTGCTAACATAAAGAAAAGGGACATCTAATTTAACAGTTCGTTAATTTGTTAGCTATAAATTAACATGCTTTCATTCGCATACTTAACAGACCGTAGGTTCTTTAATTACTTTTTAACGACTTATGGAAAAGCTAGATCCGCGTACTTGAACATTTCTATATATCTTTTTCTAAACAGAAGGTAGAGTATTTGTTGTTAATGTATAATAGAAAAAAAGCAAAAGTAAAATTAAAACATTAAAATAATAAATTTAAAGATTTTTTTTTAATGAAATTAATTTATTTCAATAAGCAAAAGCTAAATTATTACAGTAAATAGTAAGTACGTAGTCCACGGTAATAACGCAAAATTTGCGGTACTCATGTTCGTTTCAGTGCCAGTGGGTCGGAATTTCCTAGTAATATTGGTTGTTGAATCTATACTATAATGTACCTAGTAGGTATTATAAAAAGGAGAGATTTGTTTGTTTGCATTGAGTAGGCTCCGAAACTACTGAACTGATTTGAAAAAATCTTCCAATGTTGGTAAGCCACTACCCCGGGTGACATAGGCTATATTATATTTACAAAAAATATATTTTGAATTTATATTGCCCGTGTGACGGGGGGTGGGGGCGGGCCGCTAGTTGTTAATAAAGTAAAATAAAAATCTTCACTGCTTTTATTCGTTTTCATTTAATAATGTATACTTGTAACATTACTTAAGATTATTTCAAGTAATGATAGTGTCATGTTATATATTAATGCTAACTGTGTAATACTCTTTGTTTGAAATTTACATATATCAAAACACTCGGCTTTTGTATATAACAAAGAAAACACAAATTAGTCATACCAGACCGAGCTGCAGGGATGTGACAAAGTGTCAAGAGGCAAAGAACGCTAACAAACTCGGCTCTCAAGCGTCGGAGGGGAGCGTTGACAATGGGTTATGTGTCGCCCACTGTGCTCAGCAGCCCTTGCGGCGACAAGGCGAGAGATTACCTCTATTGCGTCGCCTACCCTCGGGTTGTCCCGAGTCTAGACAGTGAAATATTTATATGTCACTGAAATCCTTCTAAATTTCTAAATTTATCCATTCAGGAACGGAGAAAGAATAATTATAATTTCTGCGGCCGGACGGCCTATCGTGAGAGGCGACATACAACCCACACCCAGGTAGGATATTTGACTATCTATATGGCTACCAACTCTTGTCTAGAGTGTGCCGTCATAATAACCTTGAGGTGGCCAGGCTCCAGTCTCCCTTTAGAGAGCAGCAATGCATTTGCAGCACCTTTGGTGTGGCAAATGTTTATAGGCAAAGGTAACTGCTTTTCAACAGGTGGGTCTGTCTGCTGAACTCATGCAATTAACAAAAACACTTGGACCGATTTTGATGAATTTTTGTGTGTGTTCAAGTGGATTCGCTGGTACCGGGTTCCTGGATTTTTATGTTTTTTGTGTGTATTTCAGTGGGTCTCGGCATGGTTTATTAGATTCACATTGGATCCGGTATATGATGCTGGAATAAGGATTTAAATAATTTAGATAATATTTCTTTTAGTGTATTCGAACATCTGCCCGACCCGGTAGTCAAGGTTTCTATAGTAAAATGCTATTTTTTTAATAAAAATATAAAATACCCTTGAAATGAATTATGAGTATATAAAAAAATTCATTATTTATGAGTCTTTCTAATACAAATTTATTTTTCTGATTTATTCTTACTTACTTACAATAAGTAAAGGATTGTTGACAATTACACTTTAAAGAAATTAATACTTTGAATACGTAATAATGCTTCACAAACCAGCATCCCGAATGTCTCGCTGAAGGATGGACATAGGATTATCTCGGGCTTAGTTTTCTTTTGCTTAGATTTGACATATCTTGCACAGCCCTCTCATATAAATACAAACAACTAAGGCGGAAGCCGTGAAATTTAGAAATCCCTTTGTGTCGACGCGTCGGCGCCACTTTGCCTTTATGCCTTTAGATCTACAAATTTTCAGATTTATTCTTTGAATAAATTTTGTGGTAGACGCCGTTAGCTTTGAAATTCAATTGGCTCGGGGTCGACACATTGCTGACGAGTTCGCCTTCGTTCTTTTTGTTGTGGATTTTTGTCTACACTCTTTAGCCTTTGAATAACTCTGATTTATGTTCACAAGGAAACAAATACCTAAATCCTTGTCTTTATGCGGGTTATGTCTCTCAATTGTTTATGCGATGAGGGTAGTAACTCTTGATGTGTTCAAAACAGCATTCAAAGCAATTTCAAATCTTGATAAAAACATAACATTTGTTGCTTATAATATATTTATAATATACTAGGATTTTCCTACTGTTTCGCTGTATATTGTAACGTAATGCAGACATAAAGACGGATCAACTGAATTGAATCAATTTAATTGTAAGGTGCCGCGTTGAATGGACATGACGGTATTCAATGACATTGAATGTTTGGGGTTTATGTTTTTATGAATCACTTTAGTTGATTAATTAAAAGGAAAAACAAAAGCAGAAATGAACCGTCTAAGGTCGGCTTTAGATTGAGGTTCACAAGTTCTTAGTAGATTTCTGGCCAGTGAGTCTTAAAATCGAGTTATCATCATTGAACATTTTATACAAAGATACGGCCTCCTTTTGTGCATAATTAGATAGTTAAATGTGTAAGTCTATTATATATGTAAGTGTGCAATTAAGATTCTATCTATTTAACTAAGATATAGATACAGATTATATAGATAGCTAGATAAGTATCTATCAGAGTTTTCCATTTTTATCTTGATTGCAATTACAGAGGTATCTGCCGTACGCCAGTCTGAGCTCTATACTTGTTTAGAAATAAAACTGCATACCAAAAAAAAACTCCTTGAAGTTCCCGCTACCACTCCCATCTAAAATTCAACATGTTTCTTCCATAATTTAATCATCACCAAACCTCTCATGAGGAATATAACTATTTTATTAAGGCAGTCTCTATACGCATCGTACAAAGCTTGCTTGATGGAAGGGACCATAACTCAATCGGAATCGGAAAGGCTATTTGGTCTTTTGTATGTAAAGACCGCGTCCGGAGGGTTCTTAGCTTAACCCTCTTTCAATAGATGTGTGTAGATTCAATGTGATAAATAAAATATTCAAGGAATTACTAATCTATTTGGTAATTTGTATCACTCTTATAATTATTTAAAATACCTGTAATTGTTTATAGCAACAATAGTAAAACTTACAAGATAAGTTTTCCTATATAAAAAAGTTAAGAATTTTCAAAGACTCACAGAGATGATATTTCCGTTCAAACTCAACTACATACATACATACATACATCACTTCACGCCAGGTCCCTTGCGGGGTAGGCACGAACAACAGAGCGCCATTTAGGCTTATTCTTACACACCTCACTTGCTTCTTTGACATTCATAGTTCTTGTTATGCACGCTCGTCTATTCTTAAGGCTCCTGACAAAACAAAACTCAACTAATTAAACTGAATTATATAAGTATCATGGAAAAAGTATGTATAAGGTCAGTAAGTACGTATAGTTCTATTCAAAGTTCTTTCTCTCTCTCATTGCTAATTAACTTTTTTTAAATTTCTTTATGTTTGGAACTTAATAGCTATTAGCCTTATTTTTTTTCTTCTTTAAATTAAGTATATTATAATTTATTAAAACTACAAAATATCAAATTGCATATAGTGTTTGCTTATAAGCGATTACTGCATTTGTCATGTCTTTTTTTTTGTAAAGCAATGTATGTACATCCTTTGTATTAGTGTAAGTAATTGTTGGTAAACCAAATAAATAAATTAAATTAAATTAAAGTCAAAATCTCTGAATTACCGCGCTTTAAACCGTTAAATGTAGGTCCATTATTATGCCTGGAAAGATCACTTTCAGTGCTCCAAAAACAGATATGTTTTGTTAAGGTTTGAATATGTATTTTTATTTTGGTTAGTAAGTAGTAGGAGGATTGAGCGGAGCAGGGAGATATTTATGGGTTGTTATTATATTGTAAGCATTTTTAAATAAAATAGATAAAAAATAAATCCTAAACATATTTTCATAACAAAGAGCGCCCACTATTTTACTGTAATATTTAATGCCTTGTTTTTAAATATAATTAAAAAAACTCCTTGTGGCACTCGGGGACTGCCGCAGTAAAGCATAGCATAGCATTTCTTTCAACTTGTGCAATTATAATATATATATTTTTTATGCAGTATTTTTTTCTTTGATATTAATTCAAGTTCACTTTTTGAGCGTGGTGACCGATAAAGAAACAAATCACCTATGTATACATATATACCTACATGTATGCTTACGGGGCACACATGCGGTGAGTGTGGCATTATAAAGATATGATAGACACCTATACATCTATATACTTTCTCACAAACAGCTGCTTACGTATTCGTCCGATTTCGTGGCAGCTCGTCTCTATCTGTGCGAACTTCGTACAGTCGTACCATATACATACACGTTAAGCGAACGCTCGGCCGAGCTACATGGTAGGCGGAGTGGGAGGTGTTAGGTTTTATTTTCGTTACGGAATTTCTTGATTCGGTCGCCGCGCTCAAAACCCGCGATAAAAGCTATGGAGTAGCTTGAAAAATAATTTTAATAGATTGTATAAAGGATGCTGGATCTCACGTGAGTGGTGACTAACAATTTTACGAAATAAAACAGTATTTATATTAAAACACCGGTGCGTTTGCGCGTATAACAAAGTGCGTCGTGTGCAGGTGGATGCTACCGGTCAAGTGACCGGGGTAGGGGGGTATACTAGGTTATATGCGCAAGCTTCGGTGTTCCTTTTATTAAACGTAAGTACATATATGCAAGTTTGTATTCATATATCAATTTATTTTTTAATAATGTATTTACGTTACGTTTCAAGTCCTGATTGGCACGTATCGTCTACAGATTGTTTAACAATAATTTAATTAAAACACTGATTGATTTGTTTAAGTTTTGACAACATAACTTATTATTCTCGTACGTATTTTTCAACATGAAATATGTATCGCAGTTAATTTGACTTTCAACTACGCTACTGTTTATTTTGGAGAGAATTTAAGTCTTATTGACTTATCTATCGGTCTTAATCTCTTGAGAAGCATTTTGTATCTAATTGTAAAGTGTGTATTTTACTTGTGAGTTAATAAAGACCAGTTTCATAATTACAATAAAATGCATCTCGACTACTGAAATATGTTCAAGCTGCTTAGTTTAAAAGTGGTGTATAGTGGTGTGTTATATATGCTCCAGTTATTGATACTTGAAATCTATATATTATTATAGTACACGTGAAGCAGAAACACAGCCAAAACTTTGTGACCCTTTTTACGAAAATTACGCATATTATTATAATTACCACTTGCCAACAACGTTGAAGAAAACCCTACCAAGACACCCTGAACAAGCGTGGCGAGTATGCTGCCCGTTCTCCTATACTGGGAGGCCCAAGCCCAGCAGTTGATCGTTTATGGGCTGTTATTATTTTAATAAATAACAAAAAATGACTACTGCTTTCTGATGATAACAGCATTCAATAATTCAAAAAAAGTAATTTTCCCAGATCGTCGATTCGGAATTATTACCCTAGCAATACCATAAAACACCAAGTCAATGACGTACAAGGATTAAAATTCACCCCCGAAACACATTTCTGAGATTTATGATAATATGATATTGGAAAGTGCATGGAAAATTTTACCTTATTGAGCTTATGGTTCCTCTTATCTTATACGACATGCGTACTTCCCGAACACTCCCTAACACAAACATAACGAAACGCAGTTTTCGTGTTCAAGTCAATAGCTTAGAATAATAAGTGATAGTAAGTAATATTAAGGAAATCCACGCTTCCCCTTATATTGTGAAAGGATTACCGCCGGTTCACATATTTTTCTCACTTAAGGAAAGTAATTGTTTCAATTTTTGATATAAAAATAAACCTTTCGACTGAGGTTTTATTATTTAATCTGTCTACTTGAGTCTATAGTATACTTGAGTCCTATTAAAAAAAAATACCATATTATATGTAAATAGAGTCCATAAATAAGTTTTTACAGATCTTACATACCTAAAATTACGATCTATCTAATCTGTATTAGTGACATTTACCGTACAATTGCAACTAACACTGAGACATTGCATGTAAATAAAAGTTTTATTTTCATGTTTAAGGATGAAAAATCATAAAATACACTTTCATTTTTATATTATACTTGTTTAAATTACTCAGATTTATTCAAACGCAATGCGAAAAAGGTCACATATTTTTCACATTTAATTTGCGACCTGCGATGGGGCCAGTAGTAGTCCCCTAAAGTTGAAGATAATGGCAATTTGGGGGTACTCTATATGGCTGGTTTACTTCACGAGTCATTAAATTTTCCTGTTTGCATTTTTTAGCATACGTTATTCTAAAGAACTTGTCTTGCCTTCAATCCAGTTTTACGATTGTACTTCTAAAGGAGACGGTTTCCTCAATATGATATTATGCTTTAGACGGTTTCTGCGGTTGAGCGGGCGAAGCCTTTGCTGGCTAAACTTACAACAACGCAGAGGTTCCGGGTTTGATGTCTGGCATGGTAAATTTTGCGTGAACAATTTTTGCGTTATTTACTATGGTCTGGCTGTCTGGGAACAGCCTAAGAGTGGTCCGTCGCATATTACCCATAACACAATGGTAACTTATCTAGCTTGTGTGTGTACAGTTTATATCCCCTGTATGTGTTTGTCTGCCGATTTATTTAGTTATTATCTTAAATTATTTATTTAATATCACCGAGGTTTATTTGAAGTTCTGATGAAGTAAATTTATTGATCAGTTAAAACTAAATATACTATTTCGGTATTCATTATTACATCGCTCCACAACTGTTTATTGTTATACATTCATGCAAGTATCTGCATAGACTGTTTAGTAATAAATCTTAGTACATTCATAAGCACATATGCCTCAATAGCATTCCGGAATATCCACTAAGGATTCAAATGACAGATGCCTCTTACAGAATGAATAGATTTAATAGTGCTATAATAAATATAAGACTTCTCTTCACTCATTTCTGTTTTAGATGTACTCTATTGTTGTTGAAGTGAAATTTCTTTATCGGCGTTGGAAAAAAAATACCGTCACATTTTTCGGTTACGCGCCATCTTTTTCGGTCGTTTCGACCATGGTAGGGGCTTTATTTATTTGACCAATTTCTGTAAAGTTGCATATAGTAGATCGGATTACGAAAAATAAGGTTATAAAGAAGTTTCACTTCTTACGTGTGTACACTAGTACACAGTAGGACACATTTTTTATTTATTATAGAATCATTGCGCGACATCGTGTTATGGATAAGCTGGAAAGTAAGCCATGTACTCGACACAGCACAATTCTCAATCAGGATCTGTTAACAATTTCAACAGAAGTATCGAAGCTTACGTCAAACAGATTTTTTTCAATAAAATTCTTCAAAATTGCGAAAGAGCAAAAAAACTCAAAGCTCCAAAATGAAATTGTGGTTTAGCTTTATAGAGGACGATGCGTCGCAGTTGATCGAAATTTTGTTTTTTTCCAAACTGAAAAAGATCCATTGACCACACTAATGGCTTAAAAATAGAGCACTATTTGAGAAGAGCGTGTATTATTCAAAATGTTTTAATGGAAAGTTTTATCGTCGATGCTGAAATTGCTGTCAGGTTAAAAACCAATGAAATATTGAATATCACAGACGAAAAGCGAGCTTTTTGTCTGAAATCGAATATCACTGTCTGTTTTAAAATCTGGGTACAAATGAACTAGGCGACCTATTTAATTGAACTGAAATATTTAGTGTTAACTGATTCCAGCTGACTTCTTTACTGCTATTATTAGATCACGACAGTAAAACTATGTTTTTTCCCTCCACTCTGTATGGTCTTCGGGGTATCTTACTTATTACTATTTCATACTAAATTTTACTTTTTATACCAATCCAAAGACAGTCAGCACAGTCAAAATATTGAAAATCTTATGACATTTATTTTTAAGTTTATATTTAAACAAAAAATCTGAACAAAATCGATATATTTTCACATCTAGCTAACAAGATAGAATTAACCCTCAGGACAAAACTTTCAGGTAACTGGTAATTTCTAGTATACTTCATCAATGCTTAAGTATTGTGAATACCTTTGAACATAAAAACTTTACAACTTAGACCCCGACAAAGACAAACTTCACGTTACAGATCTGCTAAAGCACAGTTTATTACCTGTTGGCATTTGAACTTGTAATTCTTTTATGATCGTCTTCTTTTGTTCACTTATTTATTGGCATACGTTTCTAAGTTATTGTGGAGAATTGTCAATTGTTCCATTGTACTCCTTTACGGCCACTTGCAGGCTGCAACATTAGCCAGGTGTTGCGGTTCACAATTACAAGCTAATTCTAGGAAATTGTATCGACTTCGCAGGGTACATGCATTTGGGAACTATAAAACGACGGGGTTAGTTGAACTACAACTACGACACGAGCGTGACGTGTGTAAATTCTGGAATCTAATAGTGACGCACTGTACGCGTTTTATTGAATTACGACCTTCTACATTACGTTTGGGATTTGTTGTGTTCGGTTATATTGTGTTATACGTGTTTGTATAGTTCTAATAAACTATAGGTATAATAATTCTAACGGCATTTTGATTCGAGTCCCGGTAACTCGTAACAATACTATTGATTTTCTACTTTTTAAACATTTCGATTGAATTCTGGCTGGCACCTGTTAATTTATTCAATTTTATATTTAATCATAATTTTTGATATCTAGAAATAAATTTAGTCCGATATGCGAGAATTTCGGGCTAAACCATATATGGGTATAATTGCTTAGAGTCTAGTTTCAACAAAGACGCAACAGTATTATACGGAAATTATCCAGATGCTCCACCATAATAGAGGTTTATTCAAAAATACCATAAAATGTCAGCAACACAACCTAATAATTAATTTAAATGGAATCTAATTGCTATACAAATTTTACTAGCAATCAAATAATCGTTTGTTGTTATAAAAGGTGATCAATTAAGCTTAAAATTGCGGAAGCCCAAACTTGGTTCTAATAGTATGTTGATTGGAAATTGCTTACAAAAATATTTCATGGGAAATAAATAACAGTTCACCATTATCTCACATGTATCGCTGTTTTTTTGGCAGGAACTTCTAGTGTGATGGTCTGCAGTTCAGTTTTACATTCAAAAAATACCTAGACGATAGATAGAGAACTCTTTATAGCACACCACGTATAATAGACAACTTACAGTAATCTCATTAAACAATAAATGCAGGAATAATGGGCGGCCTTATCGCTTTGAAGCCATATCTTCCAGACAACCCCGGCTTTTGATTTTATGTATGTATATATGACGATGGCGTGCAAATTAAATATATATAAATTGGATATATTAAACAACACATATATCTCAAATAAATTAAGAAATGGACAATAACATTGATTAAAAATATGAACAATAATTCTAGGATATTGATGTTGATAAACAAGAAATCTGTGTAATGTGTTGAGAATATCATCTGTTTAGTTTAATGTGCTATTTCGACCTACCACAAGAAGTCTTATTATAATTTAACTGTTTCTAAATCACTGCTATAGATCTGGGACATTTTTCCCTCGATTTTTTTATCTGATTTAAAAAAGAATTGGGTAGGTATAATATCTTGTCTGTGGGTTGTGAAAATTCGAGCACAGCACTAAAATGTATCTAATAATGACGAAAGTGAGGATTTTATGTTACTTCTAATATAATGTCAGGTGGTAGGGTATTTGCCCGACTGGATGGCTACCACCCCTGGTTTAAAGTATGGCGCCATAACAACCTTGAGTTGCGTTCCGGCATTAGTGACCAGGTTCCAGCCTCCCTTAAGAGAACAGCAGTGAATTTGTAGCACCTTTGGTGTTGCAAATGTCCATAGGCCATGGTAACCGCTTTCCACCAAGTGGGCCGTCTGCCTGTCTGCTGAACTCCTGCAATAAAAAAAAATTACAAATGGGAGAAGTTCTGAAACTCAGTCTGTCGACCCTGACTGTGAATTGACATGCCATATTTAAAAGAAGAAGACTTAAGAAAATATTAGTTGTTTATAAAAATATCCTATTCCATACTTTTTTGCCTTTTTGTCTGTATATTTAAGAACTAAAACCACTGCGTGTTGTTATTGTATTAAAAAAATCCAGCTTGAACGTAGGCGAATTTTAAAGGCAGTAGTCGCCTTTTTTGGAATCGGTCCAGCCAAGCCGACAAACTTTTATATCATTTCAATGCAGTTTGACTAAAAGAATTACATTTGCAATCCGCAACACTATCGTTTTGTTATTAACCCATTGGGTTTTTTGGAACACGACCAACCTGGTAAAATTTAGAGTTGGAAAGTATTCGTCTTAAACTTTCAAAACGTAATAATAGTAGAGGAAAATTTTTGAAACATATTGCTAAATATATACACATACATGTATATAACGGCCCGTAAACGTCCTACTTCTGGGCTCCCACTATTGGGACGACCAGTAGAACCGCAATGCTTGTTCAAGGCTCGGCGGGTTATAATACTAAATATATATATTCATAATTAAAATGGGATGAATTTTTTATACTTTAATATATGACATCAAGATAGTTTATGAAGGTTTTACATAAAATACAGTATGTGTTATTAAATATTTGTAACACAGGTGGATAATAATACAATAATATAAACTAACTAATTATATAATTATGTAAGAAACTAGAAATATATAAAAGAAGATAACACATTACACTAAATATTTTATTCTTTTATAGGTATTGCAATCACTAAAGCAGGCAAAAGTACCTTCATTTTTTTAAAGATTTGATTAACAATATTTTACATGACTGGATTCTTTAAAAATATTTTTCCATCTTTACTGAAATGTTATCGCGAGTTTTTATATTTTTTGAGATTTTACTACAAATTTGTAGCGCCATACAGACTACCCCTTCGTGTCAAATTTCATACGAATACTGTGGCCTAAGTAACCAAAAGGATGGACGGATATACATTATTTAATTACTCTTAGATATACTAACTACGCTACTAAAGTTATAATAGTAGTCAATAAACGCAACGGGTCAACATGTAACACTGGTAGTATATAATTGTATATACCTACACAGTGTACGTAAAATAGTAATTAAAATGTAAATACCCCAACCTGTGCTAATAGAAATGTAATAGATAAATAGTAATAAGTAAATAGTACATAGCTAAAATGTTACAAAAATAGAGCATATATACAAACTGTAATAAATATAATTAACTAATAAGATAGATACATAACTGAAATAGTAAATAAGAGAAATTTGTAATTAATAAGAAAGAAAATAAATAAAAAAGATCCCCCCCTTATCATCCCTAGAATAATAAAAATAGTTTAAGGTAGCTAGAATAAGACTTGTAAGCAATAGGCTCTGTCTTGAAACATGACGGAGGAGTAGGCGATTAAAATATATATATATATATATATATATATATATATATATATATATATATATATATATATATATATATATATATATATATATATATATATATACTATTTGCATGTCTGACGGACAAAAACATGTGAAACCCAAAATAAACAACATTTCATATTATTTTAATACACCATGACTTTAAATAATAACTATTTGATTGATTGAGGATTTCATAAGGATCCCGTTTTACTAAAATATTTATTGAATCCTAATAAAATGATATAGTAATAATAGTACACAAAGACCGCATCACGTCCTGGTAAAAGTCGTATATCTTGTAAAAACTTGGTCGCAGGCCAATTAAGGGGCAGGCGCCAAAGTCTTCCCCACTTCCGGCCGTTCATTACCGTCAAATCGGCGGCTTCCAGGCTTCATTAGAGTTACATTTACTATAGTACAATAAGAAGATTAATCTAATTTGCTATACGTGTGACATATAAATCATATCATAGTCTCATAACCAGTAAGTTCTTAGATGTATTTATAACAAGTCTTTGTATTTAAGTTACAGTATTTCATGTCACACAGGTTTAATATCGTTTAGTGTGTATTAGGATTTGTATGATAAAATGATGAACTATACCATGCCAAAGGATATATCCATATAAAATATATACCCTCTTTTGCAAAAAGTGTTATAAGGTACAAGAAAAACTCTGCTGTTTCAAAATCTTGGCATTGCAAAGGTATTCAAAGTCAGCTTCCATTGCGATATTGTCAAAAAATCGTATTCCACTAAATCCTAAATATCTTCTCGATATCCTCGCGATAGGATTATATTAAAAAAAATACCGTCAACAAAAATGGCGTTTGCCAAAATAAATATTGATAATCTACCAAAAATTTTAAACGTTGATTTCGCGAGTTGCGGCTTAAAAATATTTGTAAAGATAGTTTCCTACCATGGGTACCATATTAAAATTACCCGAATACTAAAATCAGACAAAACTACGATTGAGACGATACTGTCCGGCAATTTTGACGAGGTAGTAGCAGAATTGGCCCCCTGGTCTCTGGAATCATTATACATGATTATTAGAGCCTACTTTCAGTAAAACCATCCTGCACTAAAAGTGACCATATTAAGAGATGGTATCCACTTCAAGTAATTAACAAAAATATACTCAACGGCATGGAACATCATAGCTTGTCGACACAATATAAATTTCATAATATTATGCAGTATTGAGTCACACAGAAGGACCGCATTCCAAACTCTCGCAAAGGCGTTACCTTTGCCTCTGTGAACATCATAGCAAACGAATTTCAAGAAAGTCACTTACGCTGGGTTTACATACATACATACATAACTTTACGCCAGGTCCCTTGCGGGGTAGGCACGAACAACAGAGCGCCATTTAGGCTTATTCTTACACACCTCACTTGCTTCTTTGACATTCATAGTTCTTGTCATGCACCTCGTCTGTTCTTAAGGCTCCTGACATCACCTTCTGCTAGTACACGATCAATTTGATCATGGAAGATGTGTCGTGGCCTTCCGCGACTTCTGCATCCATCCACTTTTGCATTGTATATCTGCTTAGTCATTCTTTCATCATACATTCGTTCCACATGCCCGAACCACCGGAGCAATCCTTTCCTTACCTTCACCCCAACACTCTCTTTCAGACCAACTCTCTTTCTTACTTCGGTATTACGAACGCGGTCCGCGAGTGTCACTCCGCAGATTTTGCGCAGTGCTCGCATCTCGACCGCGTTTAATCTACTTTCATACTCTCTGTTCCATACCCAACTCTCGCTTCCATACGTGAGCGTAGGTACCAGCACCGCGTTGTGTATGGCAAGCTGGCTTTCTGGCTGAGGTTCTTAGCGCCTAGAAGTTTACCTAACGCTCCATTCACACTATTCCCCAAATTCACTCTTCTTCTATATCAGCGGTGTACCTTCCATCCCTGCCTGGGTTGGGTTTATATGCCAATGGACAGTATACCCATACCACGTTTGTCCAAGGCGGCTTGGCAGGTTTGACACATCGGTTATCTCGACGTGTAGGTTGCATCACGATGTTTTCCTTCACCGTTATTAGCATGTGGTGATTGTAGCAATACGCATATTAGATCAGAAAACTGACTAAGTGGTGCATGCGTTCCGGCCAGGATCGAACCCGCGTCCCTTGATCTTGGGACGCGTGCGCTAGCCATTACGCTACCACGACTTTTACCTTTTACCTACGCTGGGTACTTTCTATGAAAACAGACTGGTTATGTGGAGAACAAATATCTTGCTATACTGCTCTGTAAGACCGGGTAAAAAGGGAAGGCCCAAGAAATGCTTGTGAAGATCGTGAATAATAAATAAAAAGTGTATCAATAGTTCCACAATAAGAAATACCTTAGGTCACGCATAGTAAATAGGATAAAGTGGAAAAGCGGACTCTAGACTCCGAAGCGGGCGCTCCAAGCGCAATCGAGACTAAACACAAAAAATATTATGACAGAGTTCCAAAATAATACGTTCTTTTATAAAATGCAACCCTGTATTTTGTCTAATTAAAAAGGAAGAATGCTTAACAAAATAAACGCTTAGATTAAAAATTAAAACATAAGCATCACGACACAGCTCAAAGTAATTTTATGGTGCTTTAAAAATTTTATTTTGTTTTGCAACAATATTTATTTAGGTGTAACATCTATGTTTGTGAAAGGTACCGCTGCGTAACGGGTTATTCCATACTTGACTTAAAATTAATACAAACAAGAAGTTTATATGTTTGGTCATTTGAATAAATTGGATCGCAATAACAAAGCAGATTATTTTATAACGTTAATCATATGAATTTTATATCTGACTGGGAATTTATAATATATTTATAATTATAATAATATTTTTCTATCCTTTTATTGTGGCTTTATCTTATTGAATATGCACTGTTTGCTACAACTCCATTAATTCTTCAAAAATCATTCTGTAACATACTTCTGTATAAAAAGAATTATAAAGAAAAACAATTTTAGCTAGACGTGTTGGGCAGTTTCCTGCCGTTTCTTCTCCTTAACAGCAATAACACGTTGCAAAGTGGTGTAATATTATAGGAAGCAAAATTAAATTTTAACCTATAAGTATGACCTTCAAAAAGTGTTCTCCAGTGGAACTTTTTTATTTTATTTTAAATAAAAACTTTTGAACTTGAATTTACTTTTAAGAACACGCAAACGTCTCAGCGTCCGCGTAACCAAGTAGCAAATATAGTCATAAACAGCCGAGAATATGAGACGCGCTAATCGAAATCCGGTTAATTGATTATGTATCATTCCACATCTACATTTAGCATATACTTAATTAAAAGAAATAGCATTACGGTAACCTTAAAATGTCCTTGCACAAGAATATTTGTGAGGTCATTGGACCCCGTAAAAATTCCAATGTACTATTGCAACAATTGGGGCGTAAATAGTCGGGACCTATTTGGCACTCCGCTGTATCTCTGTCTGAGATACTGAGAAGGAAGCGAGAAGATAAGGCGGTGCGCAGTGCAGCATCCACGGATCGCAGTGCGTCGGGCAGAGTGGCGCCGGCCACTTGGCACAGCTTTCGGTCAACGTCCCCTGCCTCTATAAAAGCCTCCATAAGCCTGAGCCAAAACAATTTCGGCAAATTTCTTGCCAGTGCCTTAACACGCATGATTTTACGACCCTTCCGCTCCTCTCTCGCGATGGGACTCGTTTACTTATTTTCGGCTACGCCACTCCAGATATTTTTATTGAAATTCAAGGCACTTCGGTGTTTATTTATTCTCATATTATAAGGTCAAGTATTGCCTTCGTACTTATTATTCACAAAAAGATTTTAAGCTTTTGATATGTAATATATAATGTATGGAAATGGAATAAGTTTCTTCGTTTTTTGTTTGTTGTTATTAATACAGACTGCCATTTTAGCGCCGCAATAAAGATTAAGCTTCAAGAATGTCGATTGCTAGACGTGTTATAAATTATCTAGCACCAAAATTAAATGCACATTTTATTTTGGTAACATTTTCTCAAATGGATATTTTACGACTGTTTTTTAGCTATACCATAGAGACGGCACTTTTAAAACAAAACAATTTAACCCAGCTATAGCTAAGTTATAGCTATATAGAAGTAAGACTGAAATGTATTCTTATGTTCTTTTACAATAAGTGGATTTAACAGATCCAGTTTAAAGAATTAAGATTTCATCCGTGCAGGAACGGAGAAAGAATACTATTTCCTGCTGCCGGGCGGCTTGTCGTAAGCGGTGACAAAACAACACACAGCCAGGTAGTGTATTTGCCCGACTGGATGGCTACCACCCCTGGTCTAAAGTATGTCGCCATAACAACCTTGAGTTGTGTTCCGGCATTAGTGACCAGGTTCCAGTCTCCCTTAAGAGAGCAGTAGCGCATTTGTAGCACCTTTGGTGTTGCAAATGTTCACAGGCGACGGTAACTGCTTTTCATCAAGTGGGACATTCACTTGAAATTGTCCATTCTCTAACACAGACTTTATCATACATTAGATATTTCACATCTAAAAGTATTTACAAAACTGAAGCAAGATATTCTTGTAAGTTGCTAAGAAAATATCTGATGTAAAACAGATTCGTTCACATTTATCTTCCTCAATTTATCACGCAGTCTTGAATCTAGTGATTGCATAAACAGGTTAAATTCTATTCGTAGCAATATTTCTTAAGAAATTTAAAAAGATCACAGTAAATATTAGTTTGAAACTAGACGGAATTGTAGCACGAACAACTGATCCTGAAGTTTGTGACAGATAGTAAAGTACCAAATGTTTTAATCAGAATATTGATTAAGAGTCTTGTTTGAATAGGTCAAATACAATATTTTAAGAAATTAGGTAGTATATAAATACACAGTTAAACAAATCTAATCTACGGAGAGCTTTTAAAAATTTTGATTCAAATATATTACCATATACACTTACTTACCTCGAACACCGATTTATTACAGTAATCCAAAAAAATGTTCGTAATATTCTTTGTACATTACATAAAGAAGAAGGTTAACTAAGTATATTATTGTACTTGGAATGCTAAAGGGCAACAGATACCTATATATTATATCTTAATATATAATTTTATTTATTACATTTGTATTTCTAATTATTTTAATTATATGAAATTTAAGTTTTACTGACATATGTATGAACAATGAGTATGACTCTTCATAGTCTATCTTGTAACATAGTTCATTTTCCTCATCAATATTAATATTCTAGTTTTTTAAGGAATTTCAACCAACTCGGATGTCCAAATAATGTTTACATTGAAGAATAAAATATATTTACTGACCATGATTACGCTGAAGGCTGTAATATGAGACCCCTCGATGCGAAAGGGTAAGAAATAAAGGAAACTGGCTATTGTTTTAAGGTAAATGAATCGATTAAACAAGTCAGCGCCTTATTTTTAAGGATTTTTTTATTGTTATTTATAACTCTCTTTAAATATGAAACACTCATTACAGTGCTTAAATAAACTGTAAAATAAATATTTCATTATATGCACGTCATGTTATAGTAACAAAGAGAAAATGAAAGAACAAGTAACATAATAGACTTTTATAAATTATATAACTTCGGCATCTCTGCAGGACCTTGTAACTACTACATTTGGTTGTGACATTATTTGTTTCGTCGAATTTTTACATATTTCATGTACAGTACCTACATGTAATATGTACCAATTCTGATATGCGTATATCACAACTTTGACAAAAACATATAAATACTTGCAAGTGTTAGAGCTCCTGTAAACGTCGGCATTTGTACGTCGAGGATATGCCAAAAACAAAAGTGGTCTATTTATAATAAATTGGATGATTCAATAGGATTATGTCGTCTTTGGAAATGTCTCAAAAACTAATATAAAATGGTATATTTAAAATAAATGTACTCCTTACGAATACTTAATATTTCTTACTAATATCACTCGTAATTTATATTTCATCATATTTTTAGCTGTGGGTAAGGAAAAAGAAAAAAGTATTATTCTTTATGGCCATAATAAATTTATTATCACATTTTTCATAAATAAGTACCTAAAATTGTTACAATCTAAATTCTTATTTCTAAATATAAATTACAATTAACTAAGCAGACACAATAAGGCTTTCTTTAGGTAATTCGCACATAACTCACAATTTCACAAACTTTGTACTACGATGAATTTGAAAATTCAATATGTGAAATATATACATCAATGTCCATCTAATGTAATTTAAACTGTTTGTAATTCGGGCAGAACAATATTGAAATGTCATAATCGTGACTTAGACGAAAAGTCGTGAAATAAATTGCACTCAGTCAGGAAGATGGTTGAATTAGTTTTGTTGGAGAAATAATCGCCTACTTATTTGAAAATACTGATTCATACGAGTATGATAGATGATATTTGGCTTGTTTTTTAGATATTTAGTTGACCTTCTCTAATGTCCATTTGCCGGAGTATGGTGTCTCTAATCGCTTGACTTTGGGACGGAATCCATTCTCGTCAGCGGTATAGTCAACCCTGTACATAAAACCGTCAGGTCCGATGTACTCGTAGAAGCCTTGTGACGCGATGCCTTCGTCGATTGTGTTTGGGTTCTTCAAAACAGCCTTTTCTTCAGCACGAATCTTGTTTTCAGTCTCGAAACTGCAACAAGATAAAATAAATAATAAGATTTGTTTCACATTAAACGGAGAGTATGTTTGTACACTATTGATGCTTATTCTAAAGTATTAACGTCAATGATCCTAAATGAGCACAAGTTATTGAAATATAATTTGTTACTTCCTCTTTGATAATATCCAGTTTCCTGTTAAAAGGATTACGCTATCAAATATGTAATTATCAAATTTAATAGTCAAATTCTTTTCAATACACGTCTTGTGATAATGTATTAAACCGTAATGTCAATTCAGATGTCGTAAATTATAAATAGTTTTGAACTTTCAACCCGCATGTGTGAGTGCCGTTTTGTGTCTGAGGTCAAGGCACACATTTTTTTCTTACAAGCGAATTGATCTCCTTTAATGCTTTTGTATAATCAAGGTCTATGAGCTAACTTGAATGGAGTTTATGCTATCATAGCTAATGAGATTATCAACGATATGATTTCTCATCCGGCACTTGTAATTATAATAATTGTATTTGATGAGATTATTCCGCCTAAAGTAGCTGTATATCTTCCATTATGAAGATGACATTTTTATTTTGTCACATGAACGCTGTTGGTATGTGTGGCTTTTGGATACAGATTGCACTTTATAAGTCAACTTGAAAAATTATTATAATTACTTTTGAATGACATTCCTGCTGAATATGGATGAGATATAACCAAATCGCAACTGCAAAAGTTCATGCTAAGAAGCTCTGTATACTAATAAGTTATGATAAGCCTGACATTCTGTGAAGGCTAAAATTTGCTTAAGAGACGGGAAGCTAATGCATTCCAAAGATTCACGCCTAACAAGTTGTTTTTATAATTCAGATCGATTATTGCTTGATTAAAATAAATAGATATTTAATTAAACACGTCATTTTGGATATCGCAGATTAGTTTTAAAAAATCTTTGTGGGATTTAGATTTAATATATATTACAATAGAATTGACCAATTTACAACAGTCGATTTGGATTTGATTTATATACTTTTGTTAAGTTTAGTAAATTATGGACTATATATAAAGAATGAAAAACTGATAAATGTCTTAGATTGGATTGAAATATGAATTCTAAAGGGTTAATATAATGTCGAAAAATCTTATCTTTAATATTATAGTTTCCAGAGCACCTCCTATAAATTTTAATTTTATCTTTAGATACTTACTCAAAGTCGTATTTATCTTCTTTGTAGTTGTGCTTTTGTCTGATGATCTTGATGCCATTGTTCTTATAATAGCCGTCTTGGTAGTAGGGAATATCTTTAGGTGGTGTTAGAACAAGTCTGTATTGATCTTGGACTGTCGCTTCTCCAACATAAGGCTCATCATCGTGATCGTACGGCAAGGAGGGGTTGTCGATATGGATGTAAGGGTTTGGTATATGTATGTATTTGCCTTCGTCCGTTGGGATATATCTGTTAACAATCATAAATAAATCAATGTTATTGATACATTTCTTAAAATTTACATAAGAATTTGTATTATAAATTCATGTTATTATAATTTGAATAAAATATAGGTTAGATGTATATTTAGATTCTTAATAAGATGTTTGGCATTGCATCATTTTCCTTACTCGGCTAATAACTGAATGAAATATTAGCTAGTTATACAATGACATTTACTTACTTGCCAGAGTCTCCATACTTGTAAGGATGCCATGCGCCATCTTCCAAAGGTACGCCCACTACAGCCACTATGCAGATTGCGATCAAATATTGTACCTAAACAATAACATCATCTACGTTATTATATAAATTCACAACAGAATTTTATAACAGGTTTCTCATATATTTTTGCTTTTACAAAATAGTATATAGGTTTATTTTAGAAAATTACAATTTTAAATTTTGGAAATTATTCGGCTTGACAAAAAAATATTTTTAAAATACCTTAATGAATGCATCCTTGGAACACTGCACAGATTTTTTTATTTGAATTATTTTTAACTGTTACAGTTCTTCAGAACACTTGTTACACTGCGAATGTTCGCGAGTTCACTATGCGGAAATATGTTCACGGTCGCGCCCTGTCCGTGTGTACACTCCTTAGAGAATTTCAAATCGTTGTGTTGATTTCGAAATCGACGCCACGCTTTTATACATTTGCAACATCAAGTCATCTGTTCTGTGATCTGCAGGAACAAGTGACGTGTGTGAGTGAGCTCAATCCATGTGCGTCACACACTCACACATGAACAATATATACGCATTTCTTTATCATCTTGCATACCATCGTTGGTCCACATTTCCATCCTGAAAATTATCTCCGTACATTCACTTAAAAGGGTTCCGTTGAGACCATTGAATACTGAACTTAACTCTTTTTATTGTGATATTGGTTCGCTTTTGACCACATTCTTATCTTATGTTAAGTACAAATATATGCATATGGTCTAATTTAATTCTATAAAGCATACAGTAAGGGCCTGGTTGGTATATTATCTTCGAAGCGATGTTAATCAAACATATATTATTATTGTTTTTTATTTACTTCGTATTCTTTAGGTGGGTTTGCTCACGTATAATATATCAATCCAAATGTACAGCATTTATCCCACTGTGTGAGATAAAAAAAACTAACATTTTACTATTAATTTATTTACTTTCTAAGACCTGGAAAAAGAAACAAGCAACTTTACATTCCTACATATATTATATGTATAACCACCATACATCATGGTGGTCTAAATATAAGACCTAGAGATGTACATTCTCACGGAAGTCTGCCATTTATGATATATTTGCGTTTAAAAAAATGTAATGCAATAGTAAACAAATTTATTTTTTTATGACATCACGTTTATTATGCAGGTGGTTTTTTATTAAGAATAAATTAGCGCAAATGTACTTGTATGGCAATGTTTATCAGTTTAACTTTATTATAATTATAGATCCATCCATAGTATCCATTATTCCAGATTGTAAAATTTTCTTTTGTTGACTTCATTTGTTCTTAAGATCTAAGCTTTGAAGGTAATCAACACTTTCGGGGATAAAATAAAACCTCTAATGTTCAGGATTCACCTGCGATAATAGTATAGTTATTGACTGTGATTAAATGCACCGTATTCATAGTGTTAATATTAGTGATGCATTTAGATTACATTAGTGTATATAATTATGTTATCTATCAATATTTGACGCCATTAATATTTTTTATACAATGTTTGCGTTCGACACACTTAGCACCTGATGTCAGATGGAAATGCAATCTAGGATGGAGCACCTATACCTAGAAGATAGATGTTAACACGAGCATTGAAGACACGTAAATTGTATTTATATATTTGGGGTCAATAAAATATATCATTATTATATTACAATAATCATAATCTCTACTTTTCAGGAAAAACAAACAACACTAAAGAGTTCAAATCCTCAGCGGTACGTAGAATATAAGTGGAAACATGGCTTCGTTGGTAGTCCACTATCGAAATACAGATTAAACCCATCGCTGCATACACATGAAACTATCAAGAACTATACACTATCGCAAGTGAAACAAATAGGTAGCACGAGAAGAAACATATATATAATGATAGTATATTTTACAGAAATCAAATTCAACTCTTGAGCATGGGTTAAGGTTACTTATTATTTAATAACATTTTTTACAATAATTTTTACATTTATTTATTTTTACAATAATTGTGTTTAGTACGCCTAATACTCTTTTACCGAATAATAATTTCAAAGTTTATATTTATTTTCATTATAAAAAAAACACATACGATGCCACAAATTCCTGTTAGGTACTTAAAATTTTATCAGAATTATTAAAAATGTTAAAAATTACAATAGCTCGTTAGTAATAAAGTATACTGACATCAATTCCATTAGTTAAAAATATTGCACTTATTCAAATTTTTGTTAAGTAATGTAAATATTTTATCAATAACCCTAAATTAATCTGTATAATAAGCTTTGAATAATTACAATAAAAAAAGTCTAAATGTTGGCATTCATTGCAGACCACAACGAAGGGTTATTTGTCTAAGGAACCCTATAGAGTATTTTAATTGAAAATAACCCATATCTCAATAACTACTCCACAAATGTTGTTTAAACACATTTTTACAGAAGTTACTTTTGCAGAAAGTATTGTTGCAGAAGTTATTTTTGCAGAAAGTATTGCTGCAGAAGTTATTTTTACAGAACGTATTTTTGCAGACAGTACAAGTTGTACAACTTAGACTTTTTTCAGAACTTTCGACGTTATAATTTAATAGTTAGAGGGAACGGACTGACACTGTTTTCACTATTTATGTTATGTTTTTCAAATTTGAAAACCGATAATTTAGACGTACATTGAAAAAAAAAACTTTACTCACTTGACAAAAATAATGTTAAACTGCAAGATATCATCAGGGTACATGTAAAGGCAGACCAAAAAAGAGATGAATGGATTGTGAGAAGGATACTATGATAATTTGTGGTGTGACAGAAGATGTATCTCAAAATATATTCATAAACAGACAGACGAATATGCTCGTATTTTCTTCTGTAACTTCCACGTCACAGTTCAACAATTAGATAAAGTTAACGAGTTTTACATAAAAATACAAAAGTCTTTATAAGATACTCGTGGTTTTTTAAAGTTCAAACTAACGATAACTCCCTCGCCTATTGATACATAACTCTGGAAAATGTTAAATCCCCAGTTACATGTTTGAAAGTACACGCCACCTCTAGTTCGTAGGTTTTTCGAAGTTACACTATACCATTCTGCATATTTCTATAAATTTTATCTAAATGTACTCAGTATAGACATGAACTGATTGTGTGTAGATGAAGCAGAACATATTGGAGTATAGAAGGGAAAGGCATATTGTACCGACCCTAAATCATTTAGAGAATTTGGAAGAAAAGAGAGAGAATCTCGTAGTTTATGAGAAAAATTACTCTGACATGCAATACAGACGGACAAAGGAACCATTTAACAAGGGTTTCTTTGGAGCTAAAATATCTACGGAACCCAAAAGAACGAAAATAAAATGCGTTGAAGTTTCATTATTGTAGTTCACTTTACAATGTTTATAGAAATCATTTTGATTACATTCTCTAATAATAAATGGATATCATTACCATACACCATTTAGTATAAGACTTGAATTAATTGTATGGGAATTCTCACTTTCGACGCATAACATAGATTCAGATAAGCCACACCTGGATAATGCGATTGATTACACTATCTCATTCAATGATTAAAAATAGAGTTTGACTCAGAAGCCGCATTCCAATATTAGCCTTGTTGTTTTCGCTCTTGGTGTACAAAAACCGTATAAGATGTCATCTATAAAATATTGTAATTTTCGTATTATAAGTAGGTACAGTTTAGGCTTACTACTTTTATAAGGTGAATTCTATGTTATTTCAAAACATTGAACTTGCAGATTCAGTTCTTTTTGTTAGAATGAATTTATATTTCTTAGAAAACTTTATATTTGATGGGACAGATAATATCTAATCTCAATTTATTAAAACTTAGTGGATTTAGGTTTAGTGAAACTGATGTGTAAAACCCGCTAATCTGTTTTGGAGAAAGGCTTGGGTAGACTGTCCGGTCTACTAAAATTACTAAGCCACTTGGTTTCCACCAAGTGGGTTCCATCTGTTCATCATTGTACTTCTATAAAAATGTCACAGACTATATTGTTGCGAAGAATAAGTTATTCTCATGTAGGTTTTTGCCTAATGAAATATTCGTTTCTGCCGAAATAATTAATTTCTACTTAGCATAAAACAAGATTGATTTAGCTTAATATGAATCCACTAAAAATTGGATTTACCCAAGAATATTTTATGAGTGAAATTAGTCTGTGCAGGAGTTTTCGATGTCACATCATCATTTAATGTTTGTAATATTTGTAGTTCCGGTTGACGAAAAATTCTTTGAATACTTGGAATTTGATTTGTAATAAAATGTAGGTATTGATTAGTAATCTGTTTATTTTTTCATCAATGGTTTTTGGCCTGCCCCGTTCGTTTTGGGTAAAACCTCAACCCTGATTAGGCTCACGTGAAGTCTTCTTAGTATAATGTTGACATACGAATTTTATATACTCAAAATATATAACCGGTAATATTTTACGCGCTTTATATCTTTGTTCGGCATACAGGGGATATAATAAACCCTCCAGATTTTGAAGAATATATGTAACAAGAAGAAGTAGAAATTTGAAGTTTAATTAAAACTTTATAAAGCAGTATAGCCGTCAACGTATTTGGAATATCATACTTAATTTATTTAGTATGTTGACATACCTATAACATGATTACATCGTCGTAGTTTATATCCATCATACACACTTTTCAAAATGAATCTGCAACTCGAATATGCATATATAGTTATATATAAGTACTTTGGAACATTTCTTCGAAATTTTATTTTTCATTTGGCATTATTTCATTTGATAATTTTCTAATATTATTATAGATTTTAAAGTTTTTAGTACATGAAGTCTTTTGCAATGGGTGTTAGAAATAACAATTTGTAATTTGTAGTATAGATAAAGCACTAAGTTGCCGATTTTTTAGCATGGCATTAATTGTATACATAATCAATTACTTACAGCTTAAGCATTGGTTTGCTACGTCGTAGATGTACTCAGTCAAAACTTATAAAAATATTCTATAATTATCTCATGTATTAAAATCAATTGTATTAACGCTCGATAGCAGTTTACGAATTACTGAGGCGATGAAATACGAACAACCAATTTTCCGAATCCCCTACCTAATACTACAAGAACAACTATGTTATAACAAAGAATAAGAAGCGCGAGGCTTTGTTTTTTATGTAATAATATTTTATGATGTATTAACTTAAATAAAACCACTCAAACTACGATACCGTGAAAAATCATTATGTTATTTAAATTATTATAGTCAGGCGCCATGCTATTAGACGAATCCGAACAATTGGCTAACTGGTTAGTTAAATAATTGCTTTGTCAAAAAAAAACATCTATCAATTATATATTACATGGATTATATTTTACAACTTCTTTTAAGCTTATCTTTACCCGTGCAGGAACGGAGAAAGAATACAGTTTCCTGCGGCCGGACGGCCCGTAACAGCCAGGTCGTAGGGCGTCCCCCCCCCCTGGATGGATACCACCCCTGATTTAGAGCTGCCGCCATACCTTGAGTTGTGTTCCAGCATTAGTGGCCAGGATCCATCTCCCTTTAGGGAGTGGGAGCACATTGGTAGCACGTTTGGTGTTACAAATAACCATAGGCGGTGGTAACCGCATTCCATCAGGTGGGCCGTTGGCCCATCTATTGAACTCAGGCAATAAAAGAAACTAAATTTCGATTTAAATTAATTTCACTGTAATTAAATTATAATTTGTGTTCGTTAAAATGGAGGACTGCAAAAGGAACAATTTTCTATTAAATGTAGCAGCGGTTTCCCGATTTGCAAAAAAAATCGCTACGCTATGCCAAATCGTATATATCCATAGAAATAAATATGTTAAAATAAGTATTTATTATTTGAATTTAATGAAAATTGTTAGTCTTAGCAATTGTGGATTTACCTATAATTGTCACGGCTTTTGTCTCAAACATAATGGGTAATTTTACTGAAATAACAACAATAAAACTTAATTTTATTATTGTTATTTCAATTATTAAAATTTAGATTTTCTTAAAACTTAATAAAACTAATTAAGCAATTCTTCAACTCTTTGCGTTTTATCATTGCTTTTATCAAAGTAATTTTACCTTTGCTTAGCGAAACATTTTCATATTAGAAGATCTTATTATAAATATGTTATTAACATTTAAACAACTTTTCTTGTAATAAGACAAAATTTAATGGATTTTCGCTTAAATTATAGTAAAATTCGTTTAACTTGCTAAATAACTTTGCAACGAAACAAAAGCATCAAATAATACCGTTTTGAAATGTTTCAAATACTATTATGTAATAAAAGGCAAATTTCAAAGGAAAAAAAACCACTTTGAATATTCATGTAAACAAATAGTCATTACAGAAATATTTAAGACATTTCTTATCGTTCATAAAATCCTTAACTGCTATATTATGCCCGAATGGGTTCATTAATTCAAATGTATCTATTTGTGTCCGGTTCAAGTTCAGATGAAACAAATATTGACGTTGTCTTTGTTGAATCAGCCCTACTTATTCGTCATTTTAATGTAAAACAACGTTTTAATATGTATTATTGGGAAATTTTTGATCATATGGCGCCGTGGTTATGACGCACTGAGACGCGTCTTCTGATAAATTGACCTCAAGCTAAAGCTTGTCATAACGTTTTGTGAAGGCTGACCGCACATTAGCTACTGTTGCTTGTGCAACTATTAGTTGGCATGACTAAGTACTGTTACTCATAGTGGTGGCATATCAATAGTAGCTATTAAGCTACTAAACATAAGTTTAAATTGGCTTAAACTTCTTCATGATCAATAGAGTAATTGTCCAAGCAAACGAAATAAGTTAGTGGGGGCAATATGCACTGTTTTTATCATTTAGCGACCAAAACAGATTACTTAACAAATGTTCATTGACAGCATTTTTCATAAATACTATTTATCTTTTTTAGTTTTATTTTTTTTTATAAATCATTTTACAATGCTCAGTTAAATATATAGCGACCATCTCTAATCTATATTATTTCGTGATTTCGCTACAGTATTATCTAGTGGCATGAACATTATATTTTCCTACTAAACTTCATTCATAAGCAAATGATTTTGATATCAAAGACAGACAAATAAATAAACAGACACGACAATTTTATAAGGCTATTGTTACTGCCTAAAAGGCTGTGGAACGATAAAAAGGGTGTAAATTTTTCTCAAATATTTACGAGGAAATCAATTTATCACTTTCATTAGCGTTACAAACGGTAATGGGTGGAGGTACCCATTTACCCCCACTTTGCTTACCTACAAACACAAAATTACTAATCATAAGCATTGTTCAGTGGACAGTACGCAGCGGGCAGTGCGCAATATGCAGTAGTAGGTAGTGGGCAAAAAATTATGCAAATGCGTTGCTTAATGCAAAAACCTTTTGATCTTGTATATCGACGGCTTCATAACAAATGGGCGTTTACGAAAAAATGCTATTTGTTTGTTGTTTACTAAAATATATGCATGTTACCGTTTAGAAAATCTTACCAGTATGCAAGTGTACCTAAAAAGAAGGGTAATCCAAATTTTAGCCTTATACAATCAACTAGTTTTGTTTTGTTCACAATTTTGTCCCTAGTGTAAAACTGCACTTCTGTCTGTACGCCCATTTGTTATGAAGCCCTCGATATGTTTCCTGGTTCATTTGGAAAACGGCATGGTCGTTAATTAAAAGAATAGCTCTTTGAATAGCTGTTTCGATGTTGTTGTACAATCGTAACCAATGGGCGGTAGTCCTAAGAACGGCAAGTCCTTGGTTGAACTGATAAGGCATATATTGCACAATAGACCTAAAATCTTTTGTCTCGCAAGGTACGAGTTACGAATTTCATTTTCTTAAGTTTTGAGCAGAGTAGGAAAATATATGTAAATAGAATAGATGTTTTTAAAGTGTTTATGAAAGTAAATAAGGCCAAGGATAGACTAAAATGGTCTAAAATTGAAATTTTTAGTCTTAAAAAAACTATTGTTCTGAAAAGAATATTTTACATTCATACATTTATTTGTATTTTCACGTTTAATTATCATGTGGTAGGCTAAGACGAAAAATCTCCACATGCGACATCGGAGTGATGGGTACTTCTAATTTCTGTTTTATTCCCTTAATATTTCATAAGACTCTTGAAAGCGGTGTCGGCGTGTATTTAGGAAAAACTTTCAGACAAACTAAAAAACAAGAATTCTTAAAACTATTATAATTGTATGAAGGATAGTTGTTATTAAAATTTTGGCATATATTTTGAACTTGCAAAAGTCACTTCACATTTTTTTTTAATTGCAGCTGATCAGCAGACAGGCAGACGGCCCACTTGATGGACAGCGGTTACCATGGCCTATGGACATTTGCAACACCAAAGTGCTACGAATGCGCTGCTGCTTCTTTAGGGAGCCTGGAACCTGGTCACTAATGCCGGAACACAACACAAGTTTTATGGCGCATACTGTAGACCAGGAGTGGTCGCCATCCAGTCAGGCAAATGCCTACAACCTGACTGTGGTTGTTTGTCACCGCTTACGACAGGCCGCCGGCCGCAGGAAATTGTATTCTCCGTTCCTGCACGGATAAAACGTTATTACTCGTATAAATATTATTAAAAGAAATTTAAACGAACAAAATGTTATAACTATTTAGTGAAATAAGTAAAAACGGTTTAGAATAAAGGACATAAATTTGCTATCAAAAGACACATTAACACTAATAAGACAGCTCTTTCGATAAATTTCGAATTAAAGAATTTTAATTGCGTGTTGAAATGTTTGCAAACCGATAAGGCAGTTTCGTGTCAATACAATCAAAACCATACTTTATAATAGGGAAAAGCACGATAAACAAAAATAATTTAATAAGAGCTTTGAGAAGTATATGTAAGGTTAAAGTAAGTGATATGATAAGAAACAGTGTAATAAGGGAGCGTTGTGAATTGTAAGAAGATGTAGTGACAAGAGTTGACACGGGAATGTTAAGGTGGTTTGGCCACATATAGAGAATGAATAATAGCAGAATCACAAAACAAGTATATGACAGATACTTAACTTTACTTACATTGCAGCCTTACAAATTTCGTATGAACATACCCACTTATGACGTCATAAGTATTTACAAATAAAGTGAGTCAAATAGCACATTAATTATTCTTTGGAAAGTAATTGTAATTATTTGTACACTGATATTTTAAAAGTTGGACGGTAAATTATATTTTTTTTGAGATGTAAATAATATTAGAATTCAAAGTTACACGTATCCGTATTGCTATTGTCAAGGAGGTATCAACAACGATGTGTTCTACCCTCAATACTCTTTAATTTTATTAACATAACTAGCGACCTGCCCCGGCCGCACGCGGGTATCTAAGATTTTTTATAACCTATATAAACCGTGGAGAGTGTAGCTTGCCAACAGTGAAAGAATTTTTCAAATCAGTTCAGTAGTTTCGGACCCTATACATGTAAACAAACAAATCTTTCCTCCTTATAATAGTATAAATATAAAATTAGATAAGAAGTTGAGTCCAATTTATTAGGTTGGCAAAAAAACTTGAAACCTCAATTTATGTGTTCTTTATACAAAAGTATTTGCATTGTATAATTGTAAAATGTCAATTTGTCAGTGACCGCGTAAGCCGGTAGCGCATGAATGGAACTTTGGCATTCGCAAACAACAGTTCATTACGAAATATACGATTAAAAACAATAAACACAAAGATTAGGTAGTAATATAAAAATTATACAATTCATTAATTCATGTTATAGAGATCACTGATCGCAAAAACTACCAATATTTCTTAATATGTAGGTTTAGTAATAAAATTCTTGATTTTGAATGATATTTTGTACACTATTTGCCCATTGGGCATATAAAATTGCGTGTACTTACGGTCCCGTTATATACTGGTTGTCCTCAGTTATCTCTCACAAAATAGCTTACATAATTTGAGGCGCATGAAGAAAAAATACCCTAGAGAAACTACAAGAAGGAAAGATTCAAAAAATAAAAAAGAATAACGCCATCTCTAAATGTTGTAAAGCATAGTTTCATATATCAAGTTGTTGAAATTTTCAACTAACTACCTGCTTACCTAAAGTTTAATATGTTTAAAATGCAATCCTTCTTAAACATTCATATTACTCAGTTGGCGATATTTTTTGTGCTTAAATAATAATATTATTACATAAAAATACCTTCCCGATAGGAAGGATAATATTTGTAAAATTAATAATGTTTATTGTAAATTAGTTTTTTTTTTATAATGGTAATTATGACTACGTATTTCAGGCACAAATGCTTTTTTGTTAATGAATTAATATAAAAAAAATATTGAATGTTACGTGACACAGTCAAATAGGCATTAAAGTTATTTAAAAAAAATCACAAACCGATACTTTTATCACCTCGAATGCCATATTGCAAATTGGTATATAAAAATGGCAAACACTAAAAAGAGTAACAACACCAAGTTTTTTACGACATCAATTATTATGTACCGTGTAATTTTTAATTGAACGATATTAGTAATATTTTTACCCCATTGGTTTACATTTAACTCATATTTGCATTTTATATGCATTCCTTCGTATTCCATATTAAAAATTTGCTATAACTAATTACAATATTAAAATACCAATCCGAATCTGTCACCTTTTTTTGTACGATATCGATAAATATCGCTAGACGGACTAAATACTTGATCGGATCTATTTGCATTAGAATGGTATAACATTGATTAGTTTTCCAATCATACGGGTGATTCGTGCAGGAATGAAGAATAATACGATTTCCTGCAACCGGCGGCCGGTCGTAAGAGACGACAAAACAACCCACCGGTGGTAGGGTATTTGCCCGTCTGGATGATTACTACCCCTAGAGTGTGCCGCCAAAACAACCTTAAGTTGCGTTCCGCCATTGGTGACGTTTAGCAAACGAGTTCTGGAGTGGAGACCACGTCTCGGCAAACGTAGCGTAGGACGCTCGCCAGCCCGGTGGACTGATGATCTGCGCAAGATCGCCGGCAGGGATGAATGAGGAAGACAGGAGACCGGGATATGTGGCGCGTACTTGAAGGCCTACGTCCAGCAGCGGACTGAGATTGGCTGAAGATGATGATGATGATTGGTGACCAGGTTTCAGTCTCCCAATAATCCATTAAACCGTTTGGGAGTTAATCATGATCTAATTTATTTGTATAAACTCTGCATAGTCTGATAAAAAAATATATTTTGATGATTTGGAAACAATACCAGTATTGATTTTAATAAAATAGTCCGTTAATGCTCAGACGACTAGAGTACAAAAGATATAATCAAACGTTAGATTGATCTTCGATATTTTTTCTTTTCATCCAAACGTTTCCGTTTTACTCGGAATTCCTATTTTCATCGTCGCAGGTCGACTTTAAGCGACAACACATTCAAGAAAATACCACCGTTTTATAACATGAAAGAATTTCAAAAATGTCCCCAAAAATTAAGGTCCGGGTGATACCGACGGTAGTGCAGCTGCCTTTGTAACAGCTTTGGGGTTCGTTGCCCGTATAAGTATCGATACTTTTTTCATTTCATCGAGGTCCTTAATAATGAGTGCATATTTTGAGAGAATCATTTTTGAGTTTTTGTAATATATAGATGCGCGTTTGACCAACATTGCATTTGATATCAGGTGCAAAAGCAGTCCAAGATGGAGCATGCTTACATAGAAGATACATGTTCACCTCACACTTGGGGATGCCTAAATTGTATGTAGCATGAAAAACAGACGAGAGTAAAGAGTGCAACTCCTCAACGGTGTGTATTATAAAAGTAAAATCATAGGTATTGCCGCTTGGTTGGTTCCCACCTACCACCCGGTGGTGCACTTCATAAAATAAATATAGGATTCCACTGTGTGGCTCAAGCCTGTCCCCATAGCTTAAGAGACTGGACAGTATAACCTTCAGACTTGTCCAAGGTAGATCGAAATGTTGGGGACATCGGGTCTCGATGTGCAGGTTTCATCTCGATATTTTCTCACGTGGTAATTGCAAGAGCACGTCAAGAAAACTACCTAAGTGGTGCTTCTTCGCCAGGATTTGAACTTACAACATTTGGATGGGATGCGGCTGCCTTACTTAGTAAGCTACCATGGCTTAAGACAACAAATACGACTTCTGTTATAATTCATGTCCTTGCTGCTGAAGAATATAGCATCAATAACAGCAAATAGATTTTCTTTGTCAGGTTATTTTTCTAATTTATCTAATTATGTCATAAATCCAGCTTTTTGGATGTTTGCCTTTTGGTCACATATTCCCCAGAAACTACATGTCTCTCCTTGCTGGGGTTTTTCAAGCTGAATTGACAAAATATAAAAATTAAATTAGAATTTAAGTGTATTATTTATTATTATCTCCAGATCGTATATAAAGGATTAAAACGCGAGATTTATTTTTAATTGTAGAATATTGAATACCTACTTATTTATTTTTAATTTCGTAATCGTGGGACAGACGTCACATGTAAGATTTAGCATTTTATATCGGGAGGAAATGGATGAAGACAACTTACTAAAATGCTAACAACCTAATTAAAATTCTTGCCACTTCTATCAAATTCATACTAATAAGTAAATAAATGTGAAAGTAAGTTTGTTCAGATGTTTGCTTAGATGTTTGCTGGTAGATATAAAACTATATATATTTAAGGAATACTAATGTGATTTCCAGTGTGTTTTTTTTAATAATGTTGTATTTCTATTGTGGTAGAACTAAAAATAATAATTGAAAATGCCAATGTATTCATACATTGACGATGCAAGCAACTTAGTTTTTTCTTTCATAAAGTACATTATTCGTACATGACAGTGCGGTTGTTGAAAAAAATAGTTAACCTGTCTATCTATTTATTGTATGTATTTATAAATGCAGTACAGTAGCAATGCTAGACACCGATTCCAAGCTTACTCGAGTGAAGCCGCGAAGAAAGCCTTAGTATTTCATACATACATGGTCTAGTTTGAAATCTAATTAAAAGTAGTAATTTTGCACATATATAAAGTATCAGAAAACAAGTTCAAATTCATATAAATCCAGTTCTTGATATCGGTTGATACACGTGACAAAATAATTAATTAAGTTGATCTTCTTCCTCATTCTTTTGCGACGTTTGATAAATATGATTTTAGGTTTTTTTTAAATTTTTAGTACTGTTGCCATGAAGGTAGTGTTTTAAAGGCAGCATGTGGCTGCGAGACATCCGGCCTTTCAACACAGACGTTTCACTAAAACTACATTTTTGTGGTGTATCGATTCCGATAACCGATCGACTTTAAGTTCTTGGTATTTCTTTAACTTCATTCTCAACTTCGGCTCCTATATTGAATCTGTAGCTGTACTTCACTGCAGAAAAGCTGCTTAGTCTTTACTGTTCTCAAATAAGATCTCGCATATAGTACAGTTCTCACCTTTGTGACATCGTAGCTAAATACCAGGTTGAAGTACTGGATTCAAATGACAGAAAAGCCAAAAGTTTGATAGGTAGCGACCAGCTTGTCAATACAAGACCTTAAAGCCTAGACCATCGACGCCGGGTTGGCAAACTATCTGTATTTTATAGGACACATTTGGAGAGTATGTGTTTGAATTTTTTGACTTGATTCCCCTACACCATTTCATTTTCGGACGACAAGGCGCTGTGGTCTCCGCCATCGTTTCACTCCACATTCCTTCTGCGTCTGCGGTGCGCACTGTATTGAACCACCAGAGTCCGTTTTTCCCGAAAAGTACAAGCCAGGTATCTTCAAATCTCGTTGGTAAACGTGCTACATCTTAGCTGCGATAGTGGTCAAACTATTTATCATAAAAAAATAACATGCTGCAATAAGTGACGAATGTCTTTTCACTTCTTGATGGAGTAAAATTAAATATTCATACATTAAGTATAGCACTGGTCATATGACCTGAATAAGGATGATAGTCGCCTTTGAATCACAATTGTGAATACCGTAATAACCTATAATAGCACTTAGTTTAATTTCCGTATTCTACGAATATTAAAGTTATACCTATATTATATACCAGAACGATAGTTAAGAAGGGCATTTCTGTTTTTAAATTTGGATTGACGAAACTGATCCTTATAAATATACTAGCTGATGTAATTAGTTTTTTAACTATCCTACGGAAGCTTGTTAATTTTTCGGGATCAAAAGTAGCCTGTATTTTGACCAGGGATATAAGCTACCACCATACATATTTGATTTAAATCAGTCCAGTCGTTTCGGAGATTAGCCCATACAAACAGAGAAGCAATACTTTTGAAAAAAATCTAAACAAGTTCTATTTCGCTTCTTACATCCCCTGATTCGGTTTTTACCATATTTTTCATTGTAGAGAAATTCAACCTACACTAACCTACAGTTTTATTATATGTATAGATACTTGATTAATTCAATGTCATTGAATGATGTTGTGTCAATTGAGTTAAATAACTTTCAACCAAATTAATTCAATTTGGTTGGTCCGTCTAGTTGTTATTACTAAATTGTATTCGAGTTTTTTACAGATTATAGAATACAAAGACACTATTTAATGGACATTCATATTGAGTTAGAATAAGTTTGTAGGTTTCTTTAAGAACTTTAAATCAATATATAACTTAGCCACATATCAATTAATATTATTACGTCATTACTTCTTCAAATATAGTCTGTTCTTTTTTTATTGCAGGAGTTCAGCAGTTAGGCAGACGGCCTACTTAATGGATAGCGGTAGCCTATGTACATTTGCAACACCACAGGTGCTACAAATGCGCTGCTGTTCTCTTAATGGAGACTGGAACCTGGTCACTAATGCCGGAACATAAGTCAAGGTTGTTATAGCGCCATACTTTAGACCAGGGGTGGTAGTCATCCAGTCGGGGAAATGCCCTACCACCTCGCTATGGGTTGTTTGGTCGCCTTTTACAACAGGCCGCCCGGCCGCAGGAAATTGTATTCTTTCTCCATTCCTGCACGGATAATCTCTTTCTTTCTATATTTTGTTATAAATTTTTAACGTTACTTCTATGAATTACTATTTACATTCAGCGACTCGTCATTAGTATAATACTAACCTTACTTAAATAATTAATTTAATATTGTTTACAAAACATTATTTCATAATTTAACTTCCACATTTTGTATAAACATTTACTAATATCTGACATAGTAATGACCTTTAACATGACTTTGTTTTTACCTGTTGTCAATTCCACGTAACTTAAACAAACAGCAAGAAAATCAAATAAATTATGAATAATGTGAATAATTAATGGAATACAATCAGAATGCCAATTATGGACGTTTGCAGTGACAAACTTATTATATCGTTTCCTGTTATTTTGAATTCATTGTATATCATCAAAAGCATTGACCCAATGACTAAGTTACGAAAAATGAAACAAAATCGGTTTGATGTGCAATGGGATTTAATTTGACGACTTCGGGGTATTTTTTTTATTTGTTATAAAAGCAACTTTTAGTCACGTAGACCCAAAATTTTAGTTTTAAAGTTTTACGAATTATGAATTAATCCTCAAATTTCCTAAAATGTTAAGGTTGTTTATTGAGCTTGTATTATGTTTAATCTTAATTTTTAGTCACCGTTCATTTATACAACTATCCAGATTGGATTCACTACAAATAATCGTTTTAAGTAAAGGAAATAAGAAAATAAAGAACAATAATAAAACTATTTACAATTCATATTTTTGAGTACACTACAACCAAAGAGGTTTAATTAAGATGCTTGACTGGAACATTCGATACTTATAATCTACTATATAAAATTCTTGTGTCACAGTTTTCGTTGCCATACTCCTCCGAAACGGCTTGACCGATTTTGATGAATTTTTTTGTGCTTATCCGGTATCTATGAGAATCGGCCAACATCTATTTTTCATCCCCCTAAATGTTAGGGGTAGTCCACCCCTAAATTTTTTATTTTATTTTTTAGACAAAATTTTAAATTTCTATTTTTTTATGATACAACATACAAAAATACATACAACCCTAGATTTTCAACCCTCTACGATCAACCCCTATTTTTTACCGGGCAGGACGACGTCTGCCGGGACAGCTAGTTATTTTGGTAAATTGTAAAAATGCAATTTTTTGCGTTGTTTACTAAAATGCATGTTACAATTTAGAAAATCTGCCCAGTACGCAAGTGTACCTAAATAGACGGGTATTTCAAATTTCACCCTTATAAAATCCACGAGTTTTGTTTTATTCACAATTTTGTCCCTTGTGTAAAACTGCACTTTTGTCTGTACGCCTATTTGTTATGAAGCCCACGATACGAAGAATTATCGGTTTCTGTGATCTGATGGTTTATGATTTTTCCCCATTGATGGAAATGCAGAGGACTCAGTTTCAATTGTAGCAAGAATTTGTAAATGAACTTTCCATTATTTACTCTGGTCTGGGTTTGTCCCAGAGTTCTCTTTCGTATATTACAAATAAAATATGCGTAACTTGCGTAGGTTGTATGTATATATTTATGAGAGTATATGTGTATTTTGATGGCTTTTGTGGTTAAGCGGGCTGTGTTTATGTGCCGGTTTAACTCGCTGGAACACAGAGACTTCGCGTGTGATTCCTAGCATAGTGAATTTCGGAAACGAACTTTGTTGTTTACTATGGTCTGGGTGGCTGGGATCGGCCCCAGAGTAGTTCGTTGTATATTACCCATAACACAAGTGTTTTTGTGTCGATTACTACTATTGTTATAAATTATGTTAAATGATCGCTGTTTATCGATTTAGAAAAGAATTATAGTGGTGGAATCTGAATATTGAATCAAGAGAGATCTAATATATAAAATTCTCGTGTCACAGTTTTCGTTGCCATACTCCTCCGAAACGGAGGAGATAATAGATAAGAGATTAATCTAGACATTATTAGTTTTAAATTATATTATTTTGTAAGCTACATATGTGGCAGGATACAGTGATACCTATTTGTTATCATTATGGACATCATATTCAAACCTGTATACACAAAATAAATTACTTTGACTTTGACGGCTTGACCGATTTTGATGAAATTTTTTGTGCTTATCCGGTATCTATGAGAATCGGCCAACATCTATTTTTCATCCTCCTAAATGTTAGGGGTAGTCCACCCCTAAATTTTTTATTTATTTTTTAGACAAAATTTTTAATTTCTATTTTTTTATGATACAACATACAAAAATACATACAACCCTAAATTATTAACCCTCTGCGACAAACCCCTATTTTTACCGGGCAGGACGACGTCTGCCGGGACAGCTAGTAATATTATAAAATGTAGTTGTATCGAATGCATATACAATCAAAGAAAACCTATCTTATAGAATTTTGAAATGTAAATTGTAACTGAAGGAATTTACAATAAAAAAATGAATTTCATGACAAGACAAGAAATATAAAGAAAAGAATGCATCCCAAATTTATTGGCTAATACTGCTCAAGGAAATAATATATAATGGGATGTTCTGAATACATCCTGATATAGCAAAGTACGTTTCTTGATTAAGTGACAGAGGATTTAAAGGGAGATGCTTACTTAAGACGACAAAAGGAAAATTGTGGGTAGTAATAAATATATTTTTAACTAAGATTGCATGTTTGTTATAAGTTTCAAAGATTATTTCGTAACTCGGCTAACTATAAAAACACCACGGAATTTATATGTGGTTTAATTACTGAAATGACGAAATAAAATATCTTCAAAGTTTGTCACAAAACCAGATGTATAATATTTTACTTTTGCAATTTGTTTCAAAATGATATAACACGCAAAAAATACTTGTATCTCAAAAATCTTCTATGGAAAGTAATTGCAATTCCGCCTACGCGGACGAGATTACAGTACGGAAATATTAATTCAACCAACACCCACTGAGCCTCTTGACAATACGTAAAATTATTTCTTTATACACCCCATCGGCTAGTGAAGGGACCACGTACCGGGCATGTCGGCAAAAAAGCACTGCAGTGAATAAACACTCATCTGAACAAAAGAGTGTATTTCGTACTCGAAATCCTGAACCTTCATAAGGATCGACACTTATCGTGCCTACTTCAGATTGTCGATGGTAGGTACAACCCAAAATATCTTTAGAATTCCTACAAACGTTTTCTGTAGGTGTCTCGATCTCAATTTTCACCTGCAGAATAATTTTAATCACCAGTTCTTATAAATCCACAGATAATCACAAATATTTTATTTATCACTATAATAAATCTGTTAATGGTAAAAGTTTGTACATTGTGTTTAAAAATGTGAAAATGTCAGGGGGGATAATTCGGACCAGAAGATTCCGAAAAAGCTATTTTTAGAACTTTTATCTATATATTTGTCCATCTATTTCTCAGTCTGTCTGTCTGTCAACTAGAGCGTCACATAAAAACTACTGAACGGATTTAAATGAAACGACACAGAGCTAGCTCATATCCCGGAGCGTAACTTAGGATAGTTTTTCGTTTCCATAGAATAGACGAATTAGCTAAATAAACGGCACAGCATTCGCTTTTTTTCAATTTACTAACAAATACCTACGTGACTGCGTACGTAGATAAACAACATGTCATTCGTTGCTTTACTTCAAATCAGGTTGGCTTCGACTCCTCTCCCTGTTTTGCTGGGCAGTTGTCGAGACTATATGGATTTAGTTTCTTTGTTATTATTATATCAATGATATCATATAAAAATAAAATTATATGTGAAAGAAAACCGAATTAAGTTTTTTGTGTAAAATAAAGCTACTAGCCGGGATTTGAAACTGCAGTTAGACATAGTTTTGAGTAATTCCTTTAGAGATATCTTCGAAATCCCAGGTCCAATACATATGAACTTTACGCGGGACCACCTTGAAGTTATATTAAACCCAACATAAAAAGATTTATTGAATTCGGTTTTAAAATAAAAACGTTATAAACCTAACAATACCTGAATCAGTATACATTTTTTATAAGGTTTTGAGGAATTCCCTGTCTTATCTTCAAAGTTCAAGGTCCAATATGAATAAAACTTTTAACGATATCCTACCACTGGTTAATTATTTTCAGACTAGTTTGTAGATGATATAATTATGACAAATAACTCTAGTATCAGTTTGATCTGTGTCGTAAGTAATAATCATTATAGGAACCCAGACCGTTATAAATAAAGAAAATTCGTTTGTGAAATTTATCTTATCGCGAATCGGATCCAGGATTCTGTTTTCTCATTAAATCCACTATAGACTGACACTGGTCATGGGCCACAAGGCTTCGAAGTATCATTTATACTGAGATAGAATAGTTTGTGTCCTCCTATTATGAATTAATTATAACCATGTTAAAACGAGTTTTATAAGTATTTGTTTTGTATGTTTTCTTCATTAATATTAGTTTAAAAATATTTAAAAATTACTACAAATTTTATGTTCGAATTAGTGAAAACATTTATTTTTGCAAAATAGCGTATTTAGGCATATAAAGTCTGTAAATATATAGAACATGTTTATGTATAAGTATCTACGTAATTCTCCTTTACGCAATCATTTTATTCATTTAAATCTCACTCGGGCGAACGTCCTTACTGGCTGATAGGAGCAGTGGAGTGAGTTTTGAATTAAAATATTACTGTAGATTCAATATTCGAAGTAATGTATTTATTTGGAAAATGACATGCCCGATCGTATATGGAATGTTAATAGTTAATACGCAGAACATGTTTTGATATAATAATATCTGTAACATCCCTTCTATATTAAGTTAATCCAACCTTATTATTCTCAGACGCCCACGTATGAAATTTCGACTTTTTAAAATATACGAACACGGATATAGCACACATTAACAAAATCTTAGCGCCAGAATGACAAAGCACAACACTAAAAATCGTTATTAATCGTCTTAAAATCCTTCATGAAGGTATTTAGTGTCTTACACAAATCAGGAGTACCTTAAATCGTTTGAAGGTTCGAACCGGCAGTCAATATGCATTTATAGAGGTCACTGAACCGTCGTTAACTTTATAACATTCCTGTGGAATTTCAACCAAGAAACAGGACTTAGGGGCTCTCGGACAATTTTGTTTTTGGACATATCTTCTTTTTCATAAGGAGTGCTAATCAATCGATTTCCTTGCATAACGGTTTTTATTATAGGTTTATTGACCTTTGGATACTTTGTTGCATTCAATAAATACGGAATTGAGTATGCGTTAACACTTGAGAATTAATTGCGCATAGGTAATCAAAACTATATTGCATGAAACATGAAGTAGTATTTATTTTAATAGTATACATACTAATAACATCTTTATATTAAGGATTAATGTGAGTATTATATTACTTTTCAATTAAATAAATACCTTTTATATTTCTTTTCATAAACCATTAATAATCAGAGATTTATAAAGTGTATTTTTAAAACCTAATAGTAATTTTGTGCTCTGCAAGGTTTCAATATATTTTTGTTTTTTCCAAAAGCATAAATTTCATACAGAATGTACTACGTTGCATAAACAAATTTTCTTTGAAGTATTTTTTAAGCTTGGGTCACCTTCAATATCAGAAATTGCTAAAAGTGTAATCCAAAAGCTGACAAGATAATACATTTCTTAGATAGTTGAAATATACATACATCGCTAAATATAAAAAAAATACTTAAAGTTGCTTTGGTATTTGTAGACTTTTTAAGATTTTTTGCCTCATAGTATGATGGCCACCACTTATTTACTTTTATGTTTTGAAATTTTACTACCCCAGCGTGTAGCATTATCTAAAACTCTTATACGGTACGTTTTAGATCTGAAACTAAATCTCAGAAACAAGATTTTTTTTTAACGTGACTAGTGTGCAATGCTATTGTAGGCATTAATATATAAACACATCCACTTACATATATATGCACGCAACAACATCACAATGTGAAGGACATTGTGTCTTCGTAAGGCAAGAAAGGAAAGAAAGAGAAGAATGAAATGAGGGAAATTATAAGTGAGAAACGAGTAGGTACTTAATCAGATCTTTGAAAGTTACAGCCCTGACTAAAACATTGAGATGAAGAAGACTAAGATGATATAATCATGTAATGAGGAGGTATGAGAGTTAGATGACATTTTTTTTAAACTAGAACATTGACGAGCTCAAATAAATGTAAATGTAAACTCAAAAAAAGATGGATGGATTTTATGAAGGATGACATGATGATTTGTGGTGTGACAAAGACATGTGACATACGTATATCAGAATAGAAGAGTATGGAAGGAGAAGGCATATTGTGCCGAACCCAGATAATTAGGAAAATGTGAAAGAGAAGAAGACATTATAATACTACAAATCCAAAACAAATGGTCGAATAAAACTAAACATTGTTCCATGGAAATAATTCTTATTAACAAAACTAGATTATTTCATTTAAAATATTGTTAATCTAGGATTATACCGTTTTTTAAGTATGTGATGTGAGAAAAGATCGATTATACCAACCGTTGTGTGTCTTCTATTTTTGTAATATGAAACCAAAAACATACTTTATTGCTATTAAAATGTGTTAATATTTAATATGTTTGTATTTTGTCGTTTCCATTCCTACTCTTTTTAATACAATTAATTAATGTTGGTCACAATCAAAAAAATCTATCACCGTATTATTACAAGACTAATATTATGTTAAAGTTCCGTTACAATTTTAACGCGTGTGTGGATGTGACCAAAGACCACTATATGGCTTGTATTTTCATTTTATTTTTTACAAAACTTAAAGTTTTTGTTCATTAAGTCATAATTCTAATATGAACATATTAGAAACTAAACTAAGTAAAATTAGTACCAAAATAATCTAATCTGTATATTTTAGGCTTGCCCTAAAATATCACTAATTTGAACATACCCCTTACTCCAAAACTACAAATAATTAAATTATTTGTCAAGTTACCTCATAATTAAATCTTAAAATTAAAGAGGGGACACAGTATTCACGATTTTGAGAACTACAAATTAATAATATCTTGCCACCGATTGATATACATAAAAAAATAATGTACAAAAATGTGATTTTTAAGATAAGTCTATAACACCCCTTACGCTCATGTAGTCAGATTTTTTTCAGAATTTGCACGTAGGATCATTTTTAGTTTTTAAACAATTTCATTTTGCAGCATCCAGCAGTTTATAAATTAATTGTGACATATAAATAATAGACAGTGACGAAAATGATGATTGTATAAGTTGCCATTTTATAAAAACGGCTGCTAAACCCTAAAAATCACAACTCATTGATAGGTAGAACTATCAACAAAGTTGTTTTATAACTTTTGGTATATACCTATTATAAAGTTAATAAATATAACTTGTATTAGAAAATAATCGGATTTAAAATCAACGGCAATGACCATAAATTTTACACCTTGTTCCTCCTACTGACTCTCGAAAAGCTTACATTTTTTGTATATGAAAGTCTTAATTATTTTTGAACCGTTTTATATCTCAATATAAGTGTCTGTGCGATGATTCACTGATTTATGGAGTGGTTTTCTTAGTAATTGACGATTTATTTTGGACCCCACAGAAGGTTATAATTTAATATGTAGTTTTTCTCACTTTTGAAAAATTTCGTAGCTTCTAATAACATGAATTGAATTTGGGAAATAAATTTCATATAACCCATACTAGACACCGAATATGGAAGTGAATGAGTATATTTGTTTTTGGCTCTACAGTTTTGAACAACTATCATAAAATTATTTTCATAAAAATTAATTACGTTTTTATGATATAGAGCACTGTTTCCCAAACTTATTTTGTATAGCGCCCACTTTGAGAATAAATTATTTTTTAGCCCCCCCCCCATTTTTACACCTACTTAAAAAAAACACTATACCGTCAAATTAAATTAATTGATTATTGAGAGCTACGTTAGCGGAGATTAAACATTCATTCTAAACGAGACTTTACTATATATAGCCCTCAAGAGTTAACTTGAGACCTAAGCGCAGTAGGTAGTCACAACGGCGCTGAGGTCTCAAGTTAACTCTTATGGGCTACACCTGCCAATGCCCATTTCTTTCTGGGTTACTTACCGCCCCCTTTTAGGCCTGCAGTGCCCACAAGGGGGCGTTATCGCCCATTTTGGGAACCACTGATATAGAACTTGATTTCTTTACCGAAATTACACAACATTTCTGAGCGATATAGAACATTTGTTCTATATATATGCTATAATAAGCATTTGCTTAGCATATAATATAGGCAAAGGCTATTAGAAATCCTTTCTCGATAATAAACATTTTGCATCGAAAGTTACACACAGAGGTTTCCTCAATAAATTAAAAGCCAGATGTCATGTTCTTATTCAAATTTGAAAATAAATAATATATTTAGTAAAAACAATATACTATATTTAACTTCAACACTGCTCTTCAATTCTTAAAATAAAGTAATTTGACCCTCCATTATTATAATCTTTATAGTATTGTTAATGACTGAATTAACCTTACTGTTGTTCACCGTGAACTAGAACTAGAGTCATAAAAAATACACCTAATAAAGATTAAACAAAGGACGCCGATCCGGATTTATCGCTTAAAGCGTTAAATTATGCTCTATGTATCTATTAGGTTGCATGAAATTTTAATAAAATAAATGATGTGAATATTGATAACGGGGCGATCCACAAACATGAAGTCATTCATCGGGCTACGGAGCGAGATATATGTTGATATCCATAATATGACTAAGATTACAGATATAGCTTGTAAAATTCAATAGCCAAAGTGACAGTGGGTCGACCGCATCTACCACGACCGATGGCTGATAGAGCATTATGTGTCTTGAAGCGGAAACCGCACCTTGGTAAGCGTAGGATGTAGGATGCTTTTCAGTCTGATGAATCGATAACTATTATAAGCATTCCTTATAGCCCATTGGCTATGAGGAAAGCCGAGGATCGGGAAGTGGTTCGTAAACTTAGGCAAGTCTACATATAGAGGACTGCGATTGGTTGATGACAACTAAATTATCCCTGCAGAAACAGATAAGAAAAAGATGGCTAACACCCCTAAGTCTAGAGTATGCCGCCATAACAACTTTGAATTGTGTTCAAGCATTAGTGGCCAGCTTTCAGTTTCTCGTTCAAGGCCGACAGCGTATAGGAAGCACCTGTGATATTGCTAATGTCCATAGGCGACGGTAATCACTTTTCATCACAGTTGGACCGTCAGCCTGTCTACTGACCTTAAGCTATAAACAACAAAAATTACATATCGAGCGATAGAAGGGTATTTTTAAACAACATTTGTCAGGACAAGAATTTAAACTTTCAAACAACACACAATACGCATTATTATAAATAAAACTGTTATTGAAAAATAAAAAAAATATTTAGTTAGATTTAATTGGAAACTAGCTTAAATTTTTACCTTGAGACAATAGAATGGTATAAAGCTTTTATGTCAACGTTGTCACAAAATATGCCTTTCATTGGCTGATGAGTGACCCATTTATAAAATGCACAATATATATTAAAAAAAAACATCGTACAAACTTTAAACCTTCTGATGTGCGCTGATTTATGTATTTGCCTCATACAATACAGTTTATGAGTTGTCGTTGTGTGCTATTGACATTAATGATTTAAAGGGTTAGAGGTGATCCGATAACGGTGCCAATTCTGCGGTTGACCGTATGAACGGTATAGCTACTTCCGTATCCTGGTCATGAATTTGGATTTATAGGATAGTTTTTGTACGTATAGATGAGGTATCGAATGCCAATCAAACTTTCAACAGACCGTAAGAATACATTATTAATCGTAGTATTCATATAGTTTACATTGCCACAAAAAATGGGGATAATGTAGCTATTTTAGTTCATACTTGAGTGTGTCAATCATTTTTTTCTACATATAACGGTGAAGTTAAAATGGTTGTACCACGATTTTCGATGACAAGTCGATGTAAAGTCGTAGAATGGAAGCCCGCTGACCCAAAAAGTACAGTCACGGAATGAAAATATTCGTCACCTTAAAGTCAACTTTTGTTTGCACGAACACAAGAAACAATACTACCAACATTTTAATAAATGTTACGTTTATAAAGATAGAAAAATAACAAAATAAATTGCAATGTTGACAATGACAGACGCAGGGATTAGCAAATAGGATTTATTCACTACGCTTAAAATAAATATTAAATCCAATAAAAGGTTTACACGTCTAAACAATCTTCTTAGACGAGATAGAACATCATATAACTTTGATCTAAGTAATTTTACACTTAATTGCCAAACAGTTAAATATAATTTCCTCTGGAATAGTCTGTTTTTTGGATTAGTTTGATAAGGTAACAGTGCTCGCGGTACGTTAAATTAATCAATTTAAATTGACGAACATTTTCATACCACGACTGTACGTAATCACATCTGGTATATTAGTATTTATTATACAAATGTCAGCATAAGTCTAGAGACGTACGGTCTTATTCATATCGAGTTAGATTAACGTCAAAAGCTTCTTTAAGAACCTTAAAGAAGCCTACAATTTATTGTGCTTATATGAAATAGGCTGATAAGATAAATGACAAGCATAACGCTTGGTCTGGACTATTTTGATTGAGAGCTTTAAAAACATTGTTGCTGTAATTGCTTAATTGCGATTGCGAAAATACCGGTCGAGCGCGTGTAAGGGCGGGTTCACATTAGGCCAGACCGACAGTTTTACCGTTGGACCGCTCTTGGTGTTAACAAATTCGGTTAAATTAAAGGTACCGGTTCGACCTAATATAAACGTCCAGTCATTATGGTCAGTGTCTGTCATTTTTGAGTTAGCTTTTGTAGGTTTGGTATTTTGTATAATGAGGGCGTTCTGATAGTAAAGTGATATTTAATTAAATGTAAGAAGAAAAGAAAGAGAGAAAAAAAGAAAACTTCTATATTAATTTCGCCTTCCATATTTAAACATGTTGTTCTTGTGTACATGTTGCGAAACTGCTGGCGAAATCGGGCAAAGGGCTATGAGCCGACAACCGACCCAACAGAAATCGTGGCTGAACGTTTGTTAAATATGTTGTCGCTGACAGTTTTATCGGGTGGCCCCGTATAAACAGCGCTATTGAAATACATCCGACGCCTAATCGTTCCTGTAAAATTGTCAGTCCGAGCTAGTGTGGACCAGCACTTACACCACGAACGATCAAGTGTTACGTATGGAGGACTATTTTTGATTTATTTTGTGATTTAGCAATGAAACTTTAAAATAAATTACAATTTGTCATGTTTAATATATTTTTAGGTTCTTAAGTAGGGACTTTTACATGTTTAGTACTAATGTAGAGTACTACTAGAGTCTCAAAAAATTAAGCATCATGATTATGCTCACCTCGCCTCCCGTGGGGCAAGTTACAAACCTCCCCACACAGGAGTAGACCATGAAGATGCCGGAGGATGAAAGTAGTGTCCCGGCAGTGAAAGTGACCTTCTGAGGCCCCCGACTGCTAGAGCATGCGGAGTTGAGATAGTTTCCGCCTTCCCTCAGCCCTGGCATAAAGCGTAGGACATTAAACCCAGTATGGCAACAGCATGACACCAATTCTGGCTAGGCATGCTAATTATCCCCCAAAGCTATATCGCTTGATGCGGCCTATGGTCCTCAATCGACTCCCCCTGGCTAAGAAAAGGTAACTCTGACGACTTTCCATTAGACTGGATTAACATTCTAATGGAAAGTTTAACATCTTTGTAAAAAAGATATATTAACCAATAATAAATTTTGTTTCCGTGTGTTGATCAATAAAGCCGGGACTGCATTCGTATAAGGCAGTTCGTCCCCCATTAATTTGTTAATTGCGAACCAACCGTAAAATGTGGGCGTACATACAACACACCCCTGACAGCCCTTTGGAGTTATATCTGAATGGTTTATTGATATCAGTTATTGATATGCAATGTTAAGAACGTATCACATGGAATTTTGCTTCATTAAAATAGGTACTTTAAATGCGAGAACAATACACGGGTACCATCATTGTTGTCAGTAAATTGACGTATATAAATGTCATGAGTATGTGATCTTTTCACATCAGCCGGAAGACAGATATTATATTTAAATGTTGTAGGTGCATCTGTGTTGTGTTAATGATTTAGGCTGTGGGCGAATGAGTCTTATATAAAGCGTTAGTGCATATACATACGCTATCTGTCAATATTTAACGTCATTATTTTTTTATTGCAAGAGTTCAGCAGACAGGCAGACGGCCCTTGACTTGATGGAAAGCGGTTACCATCACCTATAAACATTTGCAACACCAAAGGTGCTACAAATGCGCTGCTGGTCTCTAAAGGGAGACTGGAACCTGGTCACTAATGCCGAATACAACTCAAGATTGTTATAGCGACATCCTGTAGACCAGGGGTGGTAGCCATCCAGTCGGGCAAATGACTTACCACCTGGCTGCGGGTGGTTTTGTCGCCTCTTACGACAAGCCGTCCGACCGCAGGAAATTGTATTCTTTCTTCGTTCCTGCACGGACAAAATTATTAACAATGCCGCATATCAAATAACACCTTAAACCTATCGCCATATCTGAATGAAACGGCTTAAATATTTAACTGCATTTATAATAAATACCATGACAACTCTATAAGTAGGATAATTTGAGAATGTTAGGTAAAACTTCGTTAGTTTTTATTTTGTAGAGAAAAAATATATAATAATTATTATAATAAAGGCTTGCTACCAGGGGGAAGGATCGGATGTGGAAAGCAGTCCTGCTGGATACGGCCCGTATCGTGAGGAGGTTCCTGTCTCTGGAGCATTAAAGCATTAAACACCGGTAGCGGTGACCTAGGAGCTAGGCCCTGCTGCCGGCGGACATCGGTTTTTTTTTACATTTTTTTTAAATATATGTTTTTTTATGTACGTATAAAGAAAAATGAAAATAATTTGAAAACAATTAAATATGTGAATAATAAATATTTCTTTATTTGCTCTCACAATATAATATGACATAAGTAATTGCTAAAAAGGTTTTAAACACTAAAACATGGTGAGAGCCTGGTATCAGTAGAAGAAAAAATCCTGTGCTCTCTCTCTCCCCGGAAAAATAACTTATGTATACAAGTAGTTTTTTTTTGCTTGCTTGTTGATTTTATAATATCTAGTTTGCTTTTAAGATGTTCTCTTCCCACGTTACGTTTCGTTACAGATCTGAGCATTACTTCAGTGAAAAAGAAGAACCCAGTATTCAAGTGTGCAACCTGTAATATTTTGATACAACTAACACAACGACCGCTTCATTTGCTATTGTGGAAGTAATTAAATGCTCAAACTCGAATTATCAATGTTTAGTTACAGGCGAATGCTTGTCAGTCAGGGAGGCAGTATCATAACGTCATGATCCAAATCCAATCATAAGTGTTACATTACAGGCGAACGCCCGCGGTCGGGCACCATCTTTAGAAATAATATTAATTCTTAGAAAATAATAACAATATTAAAATATTGTTATTTTCCTTAAATTAGTCGAACTTCTTGGGAATGATTCGTTAAAATATTGTAAACTTTGTACTTCCATTGTTACTGTCGTGAACATATTTGAAAATTTTATACCGGCAATAAATTTATCGGCTATGGTACAGAATAAATCAATTAACAACTTTCTCCATCAATCCTTGTTTGGCATACCTTTTGAAAGGAAAGTTAGTAAAAAATATTATACATTCCATAAATTATAGATTTATTCATTAAAAAAAATATATGTATTAGAGTTCTGGGCACCATACCTGTAGAAAAAGCACTGGGATCAGATTTGTAACATTGAAAAATTATAGCTAATATAGAACTTAATGTATATAACATAGTAATCAAAATAAGTTATACGAAATTTTTACGTTCGTTATAAGTAGATAACCAAAAGATTATTCATAATTGTGTATTAGAATTAATCGCTCAATATCTCCCCGATAAAGTATATTAATTTGTTTTAAAACTGCAAGGACTCAACTATAAACCACCTGTTGAATTCATTATTGGTTCACTTATGGGGACCATACAATCTATCAATAGCTTTGTGGTAATTGAAAATGTCAGAAATCTTATCAATTATCATTTCTTACTGCTCTAGAACATTGGTTTACCACTAATCCTAAGAAATCTAATATTTTCTTAAGTTTTCGCGACTTGTATACATAATAAAACTACATTTTAACGGTTTTAAGCGCGGTAATTTATTTGATTTTGATTACTCCGACGTTTCGGCCGCTTTTCAGTGGCCTGCGCTTTTGCGTACAACGGAAAAAATCGTTTAAAATCGTTAAAATATAGTTTTACTAAGAAATCTAGTTAAATAAGGTAAAATAAAATTTAAAAATCTGAAGTGACCATTCAGTTATGAGAAATATACCCAGTATGCTGTCATTGTTCCGCCAGTGAATAACGCCCATAAATTGTAAGCTTCAAGTTTGGTACGACATGACATTTCACAAATAACTTACTTACCTTGCACTGTGATAAAAAATCCCGTATTGTTCGAGATCCATTTTCTCAAATTGGTCGCAATAAAAATAATTTATGGACAAGGTCAAAACCGCGTTTGGACGATCTATCAAAAAAATCCTGAATATTTACATTTAACATTAGAGTATAAATATATCATTACATTTAACATTAGAGTTTTGGATCCTCATACTTATGTTTAAAATTTGACTTGATTAAGTCCGCTATCCATTAAAGTTTAAAGGATTTGTGTTGTAAGCTATAACAGAATTTATGTCTTTGTTGTTGTTGCTACCTGCGACCAGGAAGCTGGCTGCTTTTTTTTTTTTTTATTGCAGGAGTTCAGCAGACAGGCAGACGGCCCACTTGATGGATAGCGGTTACCATCGCCTATGGACATTTGTAACACCAAAGGTACTACTAATGCGCTGCTGCTCTCTTGAAGGAGACTGGAGCCTGGTCACTAATGCCGGAACACAACTAAGGGTTGTTATGGCGACATACTTTAGACCAGGGGTGGTAGCCATCCAGTCGGGCAAATGCCCTACCACCTGGCAAATTGCAGACCTGCTTCCTTGCAATACAAATATATGTTGCAACCTAAAGTTGGCATGATTCTCGTTTATCGTTTATAAATAATATCAGCCCTTAAACATCCTCTAGTTGGGCTCCCCAGCCATCTCTATTGTAGGGAAATGGACCATATTTGTACAAAGTGTTTCGGCGGTTTTCACACACTTGTCGTAAATATATCAAAAACTCACGTTGCTGGAATAGAATGTGGGAACATTAGCCAATAAGCATCCACGGATTAACCTGTCACTTAACATACCAGAGTCTCCTTTTTGTTCCTCCTAATGGGACCTGGCAGATGCGGGGTGCCTGGATATTCAATAATCAATCAATATCTTTATTTGCCAGAATGTAGTTTATACAGGCGTTACACAATTGTAGATGCACAGTACATTCTACCACATAGTGGTGTACAAAACAATGAAATCCAATTTAAAATTAAATTAACATAAATATTCTAATTAAAAAAAAGTCAATTTTCCATAAAATGCAAGTAATTAATGTCAAGAGAATAATTACAAATAGATCACTAAGCTTTTCCGTATAGATAATAACGATAAGCACTTTTTTTAAGAAATTCATCTACAGTATAGAAACACTCCTTGATCAGCCACTTTTTTAAGACTACAGTGAATTTTCGTGGGGGTGCGTTTATAATATTATTTGGCAAAGAGTTATAAATAAGACGAGCCATGTTAGTACAGTTCTTTCTGAAGAGATCCAGAGATGGCACAGGCATCTTTAATTTTACTCGCGTCACAAGTCTCGCGTTAACATCATTAAATTCTTCAAACAAAGACCCATTGAATTGGATAAACTTAGCGATTTCAAGTATATAGATACTAGCCACAGTAAGGAGATTGTGAGATTTAAAAACTGACTTGCACGATTCTGCCCATTTCATTCCAAATACGGCACGAAGGCATTTCTTTTGGGCGAGAAAAACCCTTGCAATATCAGGGGAGTTTCCCCATGTTAGGAATCCGTAGTGGATTAATTTTCCACATAAGGTAACGTAACATCAGCCGGTTTTCAAAGTTTGTAGTCGTATCACCATTTAACTCAGTGAAACGCTGTTCAATATTTTTTTTTAATTCACGCTTTTGATGTGTTTGGGTGTTTGCCTGACCACTAAATCTCTCCTCTCTCGTCTTCGCTTATGTACGCTTACTGGATGCCCAGCCTAATTCAACAACAATTTAAAATTATTCGTGATTAAGCAAAATGTACATAGAAGTACATAATAATCACACCGGAAGCTCTTAAATTTTCAATAGACATATATTTAAAACAAAATGTTATATCGTATCTGACTTTAATGTCAGTCCATAAGCGATTTGTTGCTGGACTTGGGGCTCTCCTTTACACAGGAGTATATACAGACAGTATATCCGTCACTCTATCCAGGGATGTTTGGCGGTTTTTATATATCAGTAATCTCAATTCGCACATTTCCCGTTTATCTGCCCCGTGATCGGAACAATATTATGTCAGAGACACAGACAACAGATTGCCTAGGCGGTGCATGCTAGCCACCGCATACATACCCAGCCAGAATTCGCATCAATGTATTTGTAAAGAAATGGGTCACTTAGCTACTAAACTATCATAATTTGCATCCTTAATACGTAATTTAACTTCAACAATTAAGTTTTTAATACAATACCAGCTTCCTTCTAGCAGTTCCTGGAATTCTGTTTAATATCCAACCAGTTGCAATCTCTATACAGTCAACAACAAAAAGCCCGCTGTTTGTTGCAAGGATGTATACATATTCATAAATATGGAAATGCTATTATATATTAATGCTAAGATATAATGAAATAAATGACTATGTGAGAATTGAACTCATGCTTTTTGGTTCCAATATAAAAACCAATATATTTGTTACAAGTTTTATTCTTCTTTATAAACGTTGTGAAAATATGAATACTAACGGCTATAAATAAACGTGAAAACCTTTTAAAGTATACATTAATATTAAATACATTGGGGAAATATAAAAGTTATTTTACTGGATTCGTTAGATATCCGTACGCTATATATAATTTAAATAGTTGCTAATCTATTTACACTACACAGGTACAACGGGTGTTTTGATAAGATATTTATAAATAACCATCCATAATTTAGTAAGTTGTTTTGTTGTCATTTTATTCTTATCGTGTAGATTATTCAGTTTAATTATTCATATTAGTGTGTTTGGAACCAAAATGAAATATTTTATTACTTGTGAGAAACGATTATTTTATGTTAGCTGTAGGGCGGTTTTCGGTGCTCAGTGTATAAATTAATTACTAATAAAAATAATTGTTTTTAATTAATACGTAAATTGTCTTTGTTACCAGGAAAAGCTGTGTACAGTTTTGAAATAGATTGACTCATATATAAGTGCTTTTGGGGCAGAGGTTGATGCTATTCATCGCGTGATCGTTCACGTACGTTCATTAAGCCCAATCAGATTCATATGTTGTTTGGAAATAATTAAAATTTTAAACAAACATTCTCGACAGCTATAAAACGCAATTAGCTATAACCGTTTTATAGACAGGAACTATTTTACAACGATTTATTGAATTAAGACTTTACTATATGTAATTAATTAATCCTCTTAATTTCCCCATTTATATTCTTCGCTTCAGTTATTAGAACGGATACGAAATTATAGGCCATAGTTTTTTTGGAAAGAAATTACAATATTAATGTGACTAAATGTTGGTGGCTTATTATTTCTGTATAATGTAATTGCCTCCGGGCGATCAAGTATTACCTGTACTATATTGCTCAGACGTTATTAAATCAATTTGAGATAAAATCTAATTTCTCGATTTGTATTCACCATCGGTGCTTTATATGAAACGAAATTAAATATCCATACTAATATATAATTTTCGACCTATGTGGTCTAGGTGATTGTCTAGTGATTGCTTGCTTCCTAAAAAGCAGAGATCTCGTTTTTTTATTGCTGAAGCACTGCATACAGGGTGTCGGCATTAGCAATACCAGAGTGCTGCCGGCTTTGAAGGAGAAACTGGAAGCCGGCAACTGATGCAGGAACACAAAGTTGTTATGGCGGTATGCTCTAGACCAGGGTGATTCAGACGGGCAAATACCCTACCACCTGACTGTAGGTTGTATTGTCGCCTCTTACGACAGGCCGTCCGGTCACAGGAATAAGTATTATTTTCCCTTCCAGCACGCAATGATTGTAGAAAATTTCGCAAACAAATTTTCTGCCACATTATCTAGTCCTAAGTATCTAGGATTTACTTCAAAGTTATCCTTTATATTACTTGTGTATTGATTGATTATAAAAATGGTAAGTGTTTGACACTGCGCACAACGATAGGTTCCGAAGACGTGACAATAATGCCTTCTTCTGCCACGTTTACCGAGATGTGATCTTCAAAAGAACCTTCTGCTCCATCATCATCCACCCTGTAGCAGATTTGAGCAGCTCATCAAAACTTGAAGTTACTGATTCTATCAGCTCTATATATCAATCTGGTTGTTTTTCGGATATTCTAGTTTCAAATCTTAATCTCGATTGGCTTTATTGGCAGGATCTTGAAATAATGTTTTTCTGAATAATTTTGAAATGTGTTTTTACTTAACATAACTTTCACTTGTACCATAAACAGAAAGAATATCCTATACTCATTTGTATGAATTACGTTCTTAATAAGCGCATAATAAAACATTCTTGTCAGTGGAACCACCCGTTCGGTAGTTTACCTACTTTTATGGAAATTAGAACAATATTAAGTCGATCTGGATTATGTAAATTAATAAACCTGTTAATATTGCATAACAACTAAATAATAACAACGTATTCCTGTTTTGTTAAACAAACAAAGGTCACAGTCACATTAATTTTGGGTCATTATGCCTTGTAACAATTTTGATGTTTTTTTAAAGTAGACAAACTAATTAAAAACCAGTTCAAAAATAATGTGTTGGTTTATTAATATTAAATAGAATGAAAAATCTTAAAACGTCTTACAGAACACATTATTTAACAGGTATACAACATGCCTGTTAAATAATGTGTTCTTGTGTGTATGATAATGGTGATTGATTTATTGTTATTGCGGTTTTTATATAATATAATAATCATTTGTCTTGGTAGCTACTATAATTTGCTACTTGATACTGGAGCAAATGACATGAAAGTATTTTATCATGAATCATAAAATGTACCAAATTCATTAAAATTTGGCAAACATTAATTTTATTTGCATGTGTGCCCTTCGCAATAAACAATTAAATATAATTTTAAATGATAATCAACTTAATTAGTCATATCGTTCTCAGAGGGAAGAATTTTCTTTATTTTGTTGGTACAGTAAAGAATGTTTTCTTGTAGTCGATTTATTATTGAATGGTTAAGAAACTGGAATAGGATTAGAAACCAAATTAAATACACAATTTATAATAACGTTAAATATTAATATAAGAATAGTGTAAATAAATGCCATTTACACTATTTACAGATAATATAAGAATAGTGTAAATGAATACCATTTACACTATTCTTATATTAATTTTATTATTGTATAGTACATCTTCTCTTTTAATATCTAACTGGTGTCCCATTAAATACAAATCTGTTCTGTCTATGGTAGTCATAATGATATTATATTATATTACAAATTCCATGTAACACATGCACCTGATATGAATAAAATCAATAAACATATTGTTTGTATAATGGCTTTAAATAAATATTTGTATTTCGCCATCCCTTACGGTCTTTGAAATCTTTATTCTTAAGGCTAGATAGATATCTTGTCTCGTGATGATTTATAATGTAGAAATCTAACATATTGTTTATTTATGTCAGCCTATAATTTATATCTGCTACAGATTGGCATTGAAAATCAAATTATTAGCTTTGTTAATTTTCCTTGATCTCCTATAAATTTACATTGTGATTAATCAAACTGTCAAATTTTCAATGTTTTCATAATTAATGTGACTCAAAGTAATTTGCGAAATACAGCCATGATTATTATTTGTTGTTTGTTGAAAATCAATAGCATTTTTATATAATTTTTTGTGTTCAGGTTTTGAACTATTGCGGGAAGGGAATATTGTTTATTGCTAACCAATGTTCATGCTTTACTCTGATCTTGTTATTCACATATGTATACTTCGGAGGTCGCAGTTCAATTTCCTGCTTTTTCCTTCCACTTCACGTAGACTTTGGTGGTGGGTTAGCATTTATATAGTACTTAACAATACACACCACAACTCTTCAAACTATGCCCTTTTAGGCTTTAAATTACATTCTAATTCTAGTATTTTTAATGCATTTATCAAAAATACTAGAATGGCCGTAGTAGCTTATTTCCTAACGCGCTCCAGTGTCAATTACACATTTCAAAAGAAATGTGGTTTTGAGTTCTGACCTGGAAGGATACAACACTTAGAATTTTTTTTTTTAATTACGGCGTGATGACAGTGGTTGCCTGAAGGACAACTTCAGGGCACTGAAGGAAAGCCAGTGTATGAAATATGCCCTGGATAACCATGCTGGGTACACTATCCGTTTCCCCCATAAAACAAGGAGGCACGAGTCCAGTAGTGGGATGATATGGGCTGTAATTATACTACAGCTAATTCAGCATCGTGTAGAATGTACATGGATATAGAAGATTTTCTCTTTACTCAAGCTAAACTCATAAAACCTATATGCGGAGATTGTTTCCATTAGCCAATGGGGCCGTATGGTGGCGGTTGAAGGTTGTGTAATGCACGTAGCGCGTATGCTTCGAAAAAGTAGAAAGAATACTAATCATAGTAAAAAAAGAAATAAAGATGATTTCATTGTTTTACATACATAACTCCACGCCAGGTCCCTTGCGGGTAGGCACGAACAACAGAGCGCCATTTAGGCTTATTCTTACACATTGTTCATTGTTTTATTTTTAGAATACTGTAGACACTTGTAGCATAGAAGGGACATGTTAATGTATAATGTGCTAACGACCTTGAGGGAGAGCCTAGAAGTTGGCTACTGACACTGGAATACAATTCTAGATCAAGAGTGGTAGATTTTCGGGTGAACAAATACCATACCACATAGTAAATGCGGGGAATACCTGCAAACGCTGTGAATCATGTTATCGAATTATAACTTTGATTGCATTCTTTATATCGGAATCGACCAATAAAATGACCAAAAGTTATTGATTTGCAAAATTTTATTTTATGAACAATAATTTATCTTTCATAAGTATCAAATAAGAATATGTAAGTATCGGTAATCATAATAATTATTATTATGAGTCACATATTTTTAAGCCTCGATGCTTTTATAATTTTCTTTTATTTCATGTTTCGTACTTGAATCTTCATTTGAATTCTTTTGACTTAAACGCATGTAGGCATTAATGTTTTTCAAGCAGACCCTTTGATCGAGATTGCCTCTTGACATCTTGAAAGAAAGGTTTATGCAAATCACTTTTATGTTTCATCGATCAATGCCTCAACTCATACTCAAACATAAAATTGTTTTAATAGCATCGACATGTTAGTAACCGATTAATCTGATATTATAAGACTCATTGCGTACAGACACAGGTAAACACCGTTGAATATCTAAACACCTATGTATACAGGTTTGTCTATAGAGGTACAGTAACACCTATTTATTGAGGACACATATTTTACATGGAGTTTCATACTAGACCTTTCTACGTAAGTCTACGTATTTCTCTAAAGATAGCGGTGTAATTGTAATTTGAGGTCATATTTTAAGTGTATCTGGCGTGGGGGATATTGTTAGATAAGGTGTTTAGGTGGCAAATATTCGCGTTCAAAATCTTTAATTGTATCCCTTTTAATATATATATATATATATATACTTTCGAAATACCGATTGATAAATTTTGAAAAAGTTCTAGGATACAGGTAGAGTTAAAAAAAATCAACAAAATTTAGTTCATGCAATATCCATTGATTATCAGATGTGTAGTATTTTCGATTATCTCTTTAAGTTTCCATAGCCAAATGATAAGAGGATTTTTATCTTCTCTACGGAACCATATTATTTACTTCCAGAGACATTCAAACTTCAATGTTACCATAGACATGAAATATATAAAGTAAAAAAAAATATTAAAAGAATTTTAGAGTAGAACATAATAAATGACATGGTCTTCACCCTCTTATTTATAATAGATACACAACCCTGTAGCTCGTTAAAAATAAAATAAAATAAGTGTTTTTCACAACCACATTTTTAATGCCATACTCTTTGTTAACCAGCTTATAAAACTTATATCACTATTATTATTACGATTAAGGGGTTTAAATCTAGTAATACCTTATTAGATGTCATTTATGGCCGATTCTCATAACTCTTACTGGTACCGCCATGTAAACCTCCTTTCGACCTATTGATACTTTTCTTTAACATATTAAATTCTTCTTAAAATGTGACGGCGCGTTCCCCTTTCGCACGTCACTTCAGTCACTCATGTCATATATCATAAAATAAATTAAATATCTCCGCATTGTAAATAAATAAAATAACATAAAATAACTTAAATATACCGCGCCCCCACCATATAAATATATAACCCGCTCCGCACCACAATTACAATAAATAATATTATAATAAATTAATATTAAAATATATAAAGTTAATACATATATAATATAAACATTAAATACAATAAAGTGTGTGTGATAGTGGATAGTGGAGAAGAGGAGCCGTGTTTCATTCCCATTAACCAGGTAAGTGCGTGCTCGTTCCGATTCCCATTCCAAATCCACACTTCTTTTCCCGCAAAGTTGACACAGTTCGCTTAACGCTAAATCCAGCGCCGCCGCAACACTTACAATTCATTCACTTGCCTTACCACAGACAGAAATTTAACATTACTTGTAATCTTGTGTCAAATTTTAACGGGTACTAAGACGAATACAGGATGTGTAAGATATAGGAATCCGCCATTAATAATGGTCAAACCAAGGGTTCAATATCTTTGCAATAAAGTCAAAAGGAATAAATACTTTCAAACGTTACATGATGAGTAAGTTTCGCTGACTTCACGACAGGCCTTCTTCACTTTATAAAAGCAGTATATGACTTGGTTTCTTAATTGATTGAGGGGGCATTGACAGTGACGACTTCAGTGCTATTATATACGTATAAATTGTATTATGATACCTTTCACGAAAGGGTCTTTGTACCGTTATGGAGAGTAATTCAAATAAGCTTACGATTTATTTCTCGTTTTTATTAGAGATCCGTAGTCAGTTTACCAAAAGTATAAACCTTATAATATTGTTATTTTTGTCAGTTTGTCTTTCCACTTGTATAGTCAAAAGCATTTGAACCTAAAAGTATGAATGTGTAGTTCTTACCAATAAATAAAAAATAATTTGTCCTTATCACAACTGTTCACAGTCGTGAGAATCCTCCCTGGTGTAACATCACATATATTGCAATTTTACATTAAGAAATTAATATAGCAGTTCCGTAATTAGTTATTCATTCCTATAGTTAGAAATATTTTGAATTATTAAACGAAGTATTTAAAGCTTAAATATATTACATTTTGAAAAGTGACGTCACGAAATTTAGGACCCCCCCCCCACCCTTGCCACACAATGTTACACTTCCTAGACCCCCCCCTTGAACGTGTGACGTTATTCAGGTACGCTCTTTAGAGTTTAAGAATGACTATCTACGATTTGTTTCCACCATATCCATTGAGTATTTATTTGGGGTGTTTTGGGATGAATTTTATTAAACACTTTTTCAATTCCACATTTAATTACAAAAACAGCAGGGATTTTCACCTCACAAGAACTACACTCCGTATGGACCGATACGCTCTTGGTCAATTTTATGGATTACAAAACGCTCTTTGACTTGAATTGCAAATCTCTGCGTGAATCATTTTATGTGACAGAACGGGAGACATGTATATTCAGTTTCGTAATATATTTTAATAAAAAATATAGTGGGTAGGAAGCAAGTGGTAGGACGTTGATCTTTCGGTTACAGTAAATATGATATCATATTCCTATATTACTTTTTAATGTAATAATTCTTTTCCGTGGAATATCGGAAGTGGTCAATGCGACCTCCTCTCATTGCAATGATGTTAATTCAAATCTTGTTAGCTTTACTATCTAATGTGATGTTTACAATTACAAGTACCACGTGCTGAAAATGCAGGAAAATATAGTTACGAAACACGCACGCAAAAAACGTGTTTTGTTATATTTTAGTTGGCACCCATTTCAAGATGTAGACAATATTTATTTTTTAATTTTTAGATACTTTTGAAGATGGTATAGCTTTTTGCGTAAAAAAATATGCGGTGCATAATAAATGAACTATGAGAGTAAAAGCAGATTGCAGGATATTATCAATATAGATTGGCGTGGATAACAGCTAGTCTTCTATAAATATGTGCTGGAAATTCTCTTTATTACATAATGCTCTTTTAGATAAAAAAAAATGTAGCATTACTGTGCTAACTGCTTTTGCTTTTAAAAAGAAATATGTACTTCCATATTTCATGGGGTCACGTCCTCTTGGCTTATTGACCTCGACCTTGCCATACAAGGTTATCAGTGTTTTTGTCTACGACAGCTAAATTGCACCTATTCCGCTTTCCACTTTCATATTGTGTTTGATTTCTATGTTTGTGTTTTCATAAGACTAAATTGTTGATGTTTCACGCGTCCATAGGCGGCTATATGCACTTTCTATCTATCTATAGGTGGCACGGTAGCTTATCTTTTCTATTGCAGGAGTTTAGCAGACAGACAGATAGCTCTCTTGTTGGAAAACGGTTACCGTTGACTACCAATGTGATGCGTCTCTCTACAGGGAGACTGAAACTTGGCCACTACTACCGGAACACAACTCAAGGGTGTCACGGCGGCACACATACTCTAGACCAAGGGTAGTAGCCATCCAAATTGCTCCTAGACTGTTAGATGCTTCATTGCTTTTACGTCAGGCCACCCGGCCGCAGTACATTGTATTATTTCTGCGTAAATAAATAATGCAGCAAAAACAAGACAATATAGAGACATTTTAAAAATATTTACAAATATCTCAAATACCGATTCAAAACAAACCAATAAATGAGAATAGATTAGGTCGTTTATACACATTATACACATTTCGAGACGTTGACAACTATTTCTACACAAAATAATCCAGTTATGTTTATGAATTATTTAATCAGATGATACTGCGTTTTTTTTAACGGAAAAATTGAAGGAGCCACAAAAATTTGCGAGAATAAGCCATCAACATTCTTAATTAGATTAAATCAACAACGAAATAAATGGAATTTTTATTTATCGTTTCGTTTAAAGATGATTAATATATGTATATTAAAATATGAATAATAAGGATTAACTTATTTTGTAAGTTTTGGTTATACTACACAACATGAAACAACCCACAGTCAAGTGGTAGGGCATTTGGCTGACTAGATGGCTATCACCCCTGGTCTGCCATGTCTGTCTGGTATGGCACAACTTTGAGTTGTGTTTCGGCATCAATGGCCAGGTTCCAGTTTCTCCTTCAAGGCCGGCAGTACATTGGCAGCAGTATTACTAATGTCCTAGGCTAGTGTAATAGGCGACGGCAACCACTTTCCATCACATTACGAAACACTTATGATATCAACAACTCAATCCGTCCAGTTATCCGTCTTTGAACGTTACGAGTGCAGTAATTTTTCTCAAATTTGACTAGAAGGTAGATATCATGCATTTATTGACATTTTCATACCGCTACCTTTGATGAATTTAAATTACAACGACAATAAAGATCAAGATTGCTGGGAAGTTTCTTTTCGCTTCTTCTCCTTTAAACAGCGATAACACATTGCGAAGCGGTGAACATAGAATAGGAAGTTGATTTAAATTTTGACTTACACGTATGACCTTCAAAGTGTTCTCCAGTGGAATTTATTTTGAATAAAAAAATTAATTTGAATTTAAGCGGTGAGTAATGGGTATACATTTAAAGAGCATTTTTTGTTCAATGTTCATAGTCGTGTGGGGTATTGTTGGTTCAGGCTTAAAAACATAACTTTTAAGATCGAAGTAATAACACCCCATGTTGTTCTTTAATGATTATTAAGAATAACGTATCCATTTTGGTAAACACGGGGGCCTTGTGATATCGTTATATATGTCTATGCATGTCACCGATCATATTGTTACAACTCTGATCCCGACAAAAACAAAATCCACCCGCATACCTGAAACAATTATTACATTAATTACCCATTGGTATATGAACTAATAACATTTAAATTCTTTTGTGGTCGTTTTCTTTTGTTTACTTTTTGTTTAAAATTTGTAATTAGAAAACAGCTCATTTTGTATTGTAATCTTTTATGGCAGTATTTTTTTTTATTGAATAGGTGTGCGTTTGACCACGATCACGTTCAATGTCGTACGATGATGCGGTCGAAGATGGAGCACGCTTACCTAGCTAGTACCTATTCACACGAGACTTGAAGATATCCGGATGGTACTTTTCGGGAAACACGGACTCTGGTACTGCATTCCACAGTTCTGCAGTACGTATAAGGAACATGGAGGCGAAACGTTTAGTACACACTGGCAGCGTTTCCACTGTGATACGATGGCGTAGACCAGAGCGCCTTGTAGTCCGAAGATGGAATGGTGTAGGGGGAATCAGGTCGAACAGTTCAGCCGCTCACTCTCCGAAATGAATCTTATTAGCCAAGTGTGTCGGATTAATTTAGCTTAGATACGGGGACATTGCAGTTGCGCAGTATAAACCGATCGTCTGATGGAATCAGTCGAGCGATAACCACGAGTGAAGCGAGACGTGTGTATTACAATCGGGAATCTAATAAGTGACGGAATTTGCGCGTTTCATTGAATTACGATCTTCTGCATTACGTTTGGATTTGTTCGGTTATATTTGTACCTGTGTTATACGTGTTTGTATAGTTCTAATAAACTCTATAATAATTCCAACGGTATTTTAATTCGAGTCCCTCGCAATTCGTAACAACACTAAACTTCTACTAGGAATTTAAAAATGGATAAATGTTAAACAAAGCTTAAGATTAACCAAGATTGAATTAATGTATGATCATGAATAATTTCTATCAGAAATCACGATTTATAAAATACTAAACGTGACTTAGATTCGTTATGTGGTTTATTGACGTCTAAGAGCAGGAAGTGAAGAGTACTGAAATATTTTAGATGGTATTTGATTGACATTTTCAAACCGTTTTGCTAATATTCATGAATATAATTTTGTTTTTTTCTTACATTATTAAAGTTGTAAATCAATTGATTTGTCAATTAAAATCTACATTTTTATGAATTAAATAAGTATTTCATTTATCAAGTTTTTACCATACATTTGTGTTTAGTATATAATTTTTAAGATTCCGATAGATAAAGGTGACAAGAAATCCTTGTGATCTAACCCCAGTGCCTGTCTTTTTGTTTGTTTGTCACACTTAATATTTTTTACACAACTGTTATGTAAATATAGCTCTATCATATTTATCAATACAATTTGTTGCTGAGATTGTCTGGAAGAGACAGCTCTTTAAGCCTTTTGAGCACAGTTAGTTAAAGTATTTTCTTAAGTTTTCGCGAGTATTAGATATAGTTACAACTACATTTTAACGGTTTTAAGCGCGGCATGTTATTTGACTTTTATAATCTAATAATTAAAGTATAAAAAAATTGATTTTCAATAATTTACTAGTATTATCGACTGATATAGACAAAGCACTCAGCAAACTTGGAAAACACGTAAATGTGATATATAGCCGTTTAATTTTTTGTTTGTCATATTCGTATATATTTTATTTTATTTATTTTATTTGGGGGATTAACAGACTACAGAGTCTTACAAACTAACGTTACAGAGATAGCTTAAGAATAGCTATTCATAAACCTCCACAGATGACAGGGAAAATATTATATCAAATTTTCTAAGCTTTTGAGCTGATACTATTAACATTTATGACACAGAATTATAAAATTAACATTATAAGACTAATTTATTTGATTTATCTTTTTTAAGAATTAACTGTCCATTAGCAAAAACCGCATCGAAATCAGCCCCAGTAGTTTTTACGTGAATCCCTAACAAACACACAAGAAATTTAAAAAAATGCTACATGTTCTTTATCGTTTATATAGTCTATTTCAGTTATTGTTTTGTTAATAGCTTTAATGCATAGACAAGGCATGTTTAAATTTTCTAATATCTATATTTAATACATAAAAATCTCGTATCGCGGCGTTTGTTACCAATTCCTCCGAAACGGCTTGACCGATTCTCATGAAAATTTTGTGCATATCGGATAGGTCTGAGAATTGGACAACATCTATTTTTCACACCCCTAAATGATAAAAGTGATCCTAAGTGACGCCTAAGTTTTTTTTTTCATTTTTATTTTGATTTTTTATGATTCGGCATTAAAAATACACACAACTCAAAATTTTCACCCTTCTACCACTAACCACTTTTTCGTAATAGGTGGCGCTGCAATCGGGTACTAGAATTTAGGTGTTTTTTGTTGTTGTGTCTGTTGAAGTTTGTCCCGGAATTGTTTAAATTAACGATTGAACGCACTAGGTGGCGCCACGATTCTCCTCCTAAATGGTGGCCTGAATTTGATGAATTTTTTTTTTGTTCAAGTGGATTCGAGAATAGTTTAAATTACATTTGGTCCCGGTAGATGGCGCTGAAATCGGGTTCTAGATTTTTATTTTTTAAAGGCAAGACAACGTCTGCCGAGTACAGGTAGTCTCTCTATAAAAAGCCAAATTGAAAAAAGAAATCTAAAACCAATGCGATTTTTTCACTGATCGATAACAAATTTTATTTGTATATTGTGATATATTTTATTCCGGGAATTATGTGGAAACTGTCCCGGGAGCGGTTTTAATTCTTCGGGTGCATTAAAATTATCTTACTCCGACACGATAACATAGCTTACATTCTTTTTTAAAATGCTGTGATAGTTTGGCTCCCGGAAATCCCGTAGGAATTTCGAGTCAACGTGGAATAAGTTGCGGGCATTTGCTAGTCAGCTTATGAAATGTTACAACTTCCTTGATATTATATATGGTTCTAATAACTTCTGACGTCATATACTACATACATACATACATAACTTCACGCCAGGTCCATTGCGGGGTAGTCACGAACAACAGAGCGCCATTCAGGCTTATTCTTACACACCTCACTTGCTTCTTTGACATTCATAGGTGCACGCTCGTCTGTTCTTAAGGCTCCTGACATCACCTTCTGCTAGTACATGATCAATTTGATCATGGAAGGTGTGTCGTGGGCTTCCGCGACTTCTGCATCCATCTACTTTTGCATTGTATATCTGTTTAGTCATTCTTTCATCATACATTCTTTCCACATGCCCGAACCACCGGAGCATTCCTTTTCTTACCTTCACCCCGACACTCTCTTTCAGACCAACTATCGTTCTTACTTCGGTATTACGAACGCGGTCCGCTAGCGTCACTCCGCAGATTTTGCGCAGCGCTCATATACTAACGACTCAAATAGCTTATTATTTTTAGTGTATTTTAATATGATAAATACATAAATGCTCGTAATTATACAGACGTCATATCCGTACGTCTGTCTATGCATGCCATTTTGCTCAGTAATTAATGGATCTATGCACATATAGGAATTTATTATTAATATTTGACAAAAAGGTAAATTATGTATGCCACTAAACATCAACATTCCAGGTGGTAGGCATTGCCGACTGGATGGCGACCACCCTGGTTGAGTATGCGCATAATAACCTGTGTTGTGTTCGGCATTAGTGACCAGGTTCCAGGCTCCTAAGAGAGCAGCAGCGCATTCGTAGCACTTTGGTGTTGCAATGTCATAGCGATGGTAACGTGTCATCAGTGGCGTCTGCTGTTGCTGATCTCCTGTAAAAAAAAAAAAAAAAATAAAAAATCGACGTAGTGAAATTGCTAAAAAATATAGTAATATAGCTTACCAAATAAACTTCATATCTAATCTTTATTCATATACGAGTAGTTACGACCGACAAAGACAACTCACACCTGCATACCTGTACAAACACATATATTACCTTTCGGCATCTGAATTGCTGTTGTTTACATTGACATTAAAACTACTGATTACAAAAACAGCCCATTGTGTATTGTAATCTTTTACGGCCTACTGTTGTATTGTGATCACTGCCAGGTGTCTCGGATTTAAAATACAAACTGATTCTAAGAAGAACTTCGGTCCTCGCGGCCGGGCAGACATATTGCATCTGTGCAGTATAAAGCAATGCCTAGATTGAAGGACGGTAATATATATTCGGTAATCTATTAGTGGCAGAATTTGCGCGTGTTATTATATTTGTACCTGTGTTATACGTGTTTTTATAGTTCTGAAAAACTTTTATAGTAATTCTAATAACATTTTAATTCGAGTCCTGCAACTTGTAACAGTATTATTAAAAGAACATCTCAACTTCATCAAATTCGCTCTGACAAATAAATAATTAAACTTACTTTTATATCAAATACTATTAAATTTATCAACAGTGCGGCGTAACTTCGTGCGCGTCATGATGACGACGTGTTTGTTATTGAATTGCAGGACCCAAAAAAATGCGAACGCAGCGCCATCTTTTAAACTACTTATATATGCGTCTACCCTACGGAAAGACGTTAGAGCGGGGACACACGATGCGTTGCGGCGGCGGTGGGGCGCCGGAGCGGTGTTGCTGTGTCATTTTACATAGAAATATCTGTGGCATGCACACGATGCGCTGCGGCGTCGCACCGTATTCGCAACCACTGAGACGAGGTGGGGAGGGGTGAATGCGTTGCGACGTCGGAGCGGCACCGCTCAGTTGTTTTTTAAGGGACTTTCCAACGCTGCTGGGGCGCCGGCGCCGCCGCTGCGACATAACAACGTTGCGGCGCCGCACCGATCGTGTGCCCGCTGATACGGCGAAATCTTTGCGGTGCGGCGCCGCAACGTATCGTGTGCCCCCGCTCTTATTTATCGGGATAATAAGGATTAAAAGTATCCTAAGTTTTGGTAAGTAATATACAGTGTGAGTCTTCATAATGTGCACATATCGAAATTAGGGAATCTATACTTAATTTTATCGACGGAAAAGATACTAAAAAAAATAAAAATAAACATTTAATTTTTTATGGATTTTTAAAAATTTTGGTCGCTGCTGTGACTCCAGTGTAAACAAAACGGTATAACTTTTAAACTAAATGATCTATCACCATGAAACAAACTCCATCATGATCGGAAGTAATTAGCCGGCCTAATAAAATGAAAATTGTGGAAAAAAACTAGCCTCGATTGAAAATAAACATGTTTTTTTAACAAAATCTGTTTATTTTTCTTCAAATTTTACAATAATCGTGAAATTTCTCAAAAAAACGGCCCCATTTACCTACCTTTTTTATTACTTCAAATTAATCTTCATCATATTCGCTACCCAACAATAAAAATTGCATGTTTATAACTTAAACATAACATATTTTTATCAAGTGTTACAAGATGGCACTCCGAACGCGCAATTTACTATTTTCTTAGGGGTGGTTTATTTGGGACGATAACCTCATTTCATTAATTCGTAATATTAATATAAATCATACATGTCACTCGCCTTACATACGTCTAACATAAATATTACATCTAAACAATACTATAAATCTAAGTACATAAAAAGCTGTAAAAACATAAAATATACATCTCAAATCGACACAGACTTTTAAATTTATATAATCTTCACAGACACCAAGATCAAATCGCACACTAATTTTAAATTCCTATTTTCTACCTTATGTGTTTGTATGTTATGTTACACACAATAATACGTCCAGTAGATTAATGATGTTTAAATTAATAAGTGAACCTCCATCACTTCAACGAGTAACTTCAAAGTGAGTAAAGAATGTTACGATGTCGCCAATTTGTAAAGATTATTTTAGTACTTTGCTAACTAACAAAAGGGTTGAGTACCGCTGCTTTAACAGTCAAAACGACAAAAAATACAAAAAAATGCATTTTCGGAATATGGTGGTTCGAATGGATTGTGCTAACTCAAACCCTCTATATAGATAGATACTTAACTAAAACTAAACATTTATTCCAAAATACAAAAACTTTTAAGTACATTTTTACAAAGCTGAATACTTTAATTTCATAAAAATTCTTCAACGGGCCGTTTCGATTTCACAGCGATTAGTGTTCCAGGACCTGTTACATTAGAACTTACAAGAACTTGTCTCTCATAACCGACCCCTTAGCCCGGTATTTATTAGGGTGCATTGTATCATATCAAAAAAGAGCATTATGCAGATGCAACGGAATGCGACCTTCGCGGCCGTCCTTACTCGAGATTTTGGCACCGTGTGCTGCGCCCACCAACCATGACATTTTATTTAACGATCCTACCATTTCGTTACAAGCGCTCAACGTGAAACGGTCTTCTTAATTTTGTCCATTATTCAACACATTAGACTGACCCAAAATCAATGTATGATAAGAAATACAGAATATTTTTTTTAATTTAAAAGATGGTCGTTATCTCTGTTTTACACTTTATTTTATTTTATTGTGAAGTTTGCATACAGGCAGACGGCCCAACTAATTAAAAGTGGTACCGTCACCCATAGACGTTTGCAACGCCAGGGGTCTAGCCAACGCGTTACCAACCTTCAGAAGCTAAGATACAATAGATCAAGCTAGAGAAATGGGATAGGGAAATGGATTTAAAACAAGGGGTTTGGAACTTTACCTATTCCACAAATTATACAATAAATAGCTCGCGATATATTGATGTGTCACAAGCACCTATTAAGACTGTCGTTACACTAACTAATATGATATTTTTATCTAAGATGACCCAAGTAAGTCTTTGAGGTGATTGCATTTATTTCAGATTACTTAAAAACTTCTCGAAAATATATAACTGCTGCTATACATAGCTCCACTTTGGATCTATGCATTTGCCTATCCACAACCTAAGTTTCGCCGAATATTGCACAATATGCTTCCATCTGATACTTATATCGTCACTAATTTCTTTGTTTGATTAATCGTTATTTAAGCTATAAATGTGTGTTTGGTTATTTATATTAATTATACTGTGTATATCTAAAAAATTTGTCCTTATTATTTCCAATCTAAGCTGTGTTCGTTGGTAATAGATGATACACTAATTTTAGTATTGTTATTTTAATTCAGTTCATCCAAATTTAACTTTTCATTTGACATCTTACGATATATTATGTACAATGCATGACGTGACCACCTATAATAGGGAGTATATTCAGCATGATCATTGTTTAGATTTAAGATGTATATGATGTATCTCCTGTTAATGGTTCATAATAAATAAATAAATGTGTCTCTTATAGTGTTATATTGTGGTAACTGTAAACGAAACAAATAAATAAATATGGAAACACTCAAATCATGATTTAGCAACCAGGGTAGTTTTTTGTTGCCTGAAGCAGGAAAATATCTATAAAATTCTATCGTGCAGGAACGGAGAAGAATACAATTTCCTGCGGCGGGGCCTGTCGTAAGAGGCGACAAAACAACCACAGCTGGTGGTAGGGCATATGCCCGACTGGATGGCTACCATCCTGGTCTAAGGTATGTCGCCATAACAACCTTGAGTTGTGTTCCGCATTAGTGACCAGTTCCAGTCTCCTTAGAGGGCAGCAGCGCATTTGTAGCACATTTGGTGTTGCAAATGTCCATAGGCGATGGTAACCGCTCTCCATCAAGTGGGCCGTCTGCCTGTCTGCTGACCTCCTGCAATAAAAAAAAAAAAAAATAAATAGGCAAACGACCTGATGGAAAGAGGTTACCGTTGTCTATGGAGGTTTGTAAAATTAGAGTTGAGCTTGATGCCCTAGTTCCTGAACCACAAACTTAAAAAAAATCATATAAGTATTATCTATGATTTTCATGTTTGTTCTTCCCTAGTTACGTGAATTGCCGTGTTCTGTTTTTATTTGATTTTCAAAAACTTATTTTGGGTTTTTTGGTGTATATTGAATCTTTTTACTTTGAATATTGGAACTTGGTTGGATTTATCAACTTTGGACATTATGAAAGAACTATGAATGTCAAAGAAGCAAGTGAGGTGTGTAAGAATAAGCCTAAATGGCGCTCTGTTGTTCGTGCCTACCCCGCAAGGGACCTGGCGTGAAGTTATGTATGTATGTATGTATGGACATTATGATATAAGTACAATATTAATGAAAGACATAAGTGGGATTATATTTACAAAAAACATTAATATTCCAACTATTAACTATACATTTCCTTGACACAGGGGTTGCAGAAGGGGTAAGTATTCCTCCCCCTCCTCCCTCCCCTGCCCCTGTCATTACTTATAGTAAAATGGGCACATATCTATAGCGCACCCTGTTATTCATAAAATGCAAATAAATATAACGAGCGAATATACATTCATAAACAAGAAATAATTATGGTTAAAAAGTTAGGGGGCTACCCATTGTAAATCTTCTAATGCACGTGTAATACATTTTATCATTCGAAACTAAATAAGGTAGTCACTGCTGACAAACATATTCAACAACCTAACAAGTATATTATAATCGTCTTTTTGTAAAAAAAACCCGAGAAGATTAGGCATTGTAAATTTTATAGGTCTAATTTATTTTTGGGTGCAGCAATAAAATTTCAAACAATAAATAAAGCGCTGCACCCATGTTGTATCAAGTTAGAGATATGTGCCGGTCCTGATTATTTTATTTTTAATGTAAAACTGGCATTTCCGCGTTGTTTAGGTGTCAAGTATGGAGAAGATACCTTTTATACCATGTTGTTTGTCAAATAATAAATTTAATATATTCGTATAATGAACATTCTTTATTTTTGTTAGGTTGACTGTTTTGGTTAGTTCACCGGCAGATATCTAATGATAAAAAACTCTTCTCTTTAACCCGGCTGCGATCTCTGTTCGCCTGCATGTCACAGGTAATTATCTAGGGAATTATGAAACAAAGAAAGAAAGAAATAACAGATTATCAATGCTAGAGATATAACATTTGCCTAATATTTCTTATTATTATTAAATGAGAGTCCGAAAGAGAAAACTCAAATCGCAAAAGTTGGCCAATGCCATCAAGTGATATATCAAAATAGGAAAGGACTAAATATATGTCAAAATTATTACTATTATTTAATGAGTTTTAATGAAAAATATCCAAAAGGTATCGCCATACATATCTTCGAAATCTTGCATTTTAAGTTTGTGAAAAATAATTAGCATTATTCTCACATTATCTATATTTTGAACGAAAAATAAAGTTTCCCAAACATGTATAGGCAGGTTTTGTATACCTACGTTCTAAATTGGCCAAATCTACTCAAACTCTTTTTTATAGAAGTTTATGTGTTTGTAGTACTTTAAATGAATATATTCATGTATGAAGATTTTCGTTAAGGTATTCTAAGGGCATAAAGGATGCAACCTACCTGTGCAATTTTTAAACTATACTTTTCATATTTTATTCTGTCAATAACATTAATGTTTTCTCCTCTTGTATTGCTAATTTTATTTTTACTTATTTTAATTTATGATCCTATGATTCTATATTTGTAGAAACAGAAATAATGCAATTTCTTGCGGCCAGGCGGCCTGTCGTAGGAAACGTCAAAACTACCCACAGCCAGGTAGTAGAGTAGTATTTGCTCAACTGGATGGCTTTCTCTAACAATCTTTATTTTCTAACAATATTTAGTTGTGTTCCGGCATTTGTGACCAGGGTCCATTCTCCGTTTAGAGAGCAGCAGTGCATTTGTAGGACCTTTGGTGTTATAAATGTCCATAGGCGATGGTGAACGCTTTCCATCAGGTGGACCGTCTGCCTGTCTGCTGAACTCAAGCAATAAAAAAATATTTATTTTAAGGTACTGTTTATAATGTAAAATAATTGCAAACATAGTTATAGACAAAAAATCCGTAAGAAGTAATGAAGTAATGAGTTCTTAATAATACATTACTATTTACATATTGATTCTAAGTACAATTTTCGCAGAAATTAATAATTTAAATCTAATCGTGCTTTAGTTCAACGCATGCGGTTTTATTCTATGGAACGATAAACGTCAGTTGGCATATAATTTCTATGAATCAGCGTAAATACATCCCATTTAGTATCTGACTGCCGAGGTCGCGACGCTCAAAAGGCTTGTTTACGGATGAGCCTTCTGCACCAGCGACTCTCAAAACATTCAATGTTAGCCGAGCAATTTCCAAGAGCTAACAATGAACGACCTCTCGACGGAATTCATGCTACCAATCGGCCATTTATTAAATTAATTGATTCATTATCAAACTTGCTTTAACCGATGACTTTAATTGATTCTGATTATAACCGAAATATGTACTATGAAATCCTGTTGAAGTTGCGGTAACAACAGTATTTGGTTATTCTATTGGCTTTATGAAATTTGTGATTGCTTTTTGGGGTTTCGTAGTTGTTCTGTAAAAAATGGAGCTTTATGTTTTCACTGTCTGTTTTTCCATCTGTCCATCTGTCTCAGTCAATATATTTTATAACTGTTATTTTTATATACAACTAGAGTTTACCCCGCGGCTGCGCCGCGGGTTAACCTCTAGTGCGTGTCTCTTGTTTAAAGAGCAAGTGCTACAGCTTATATTATATTACAATGTTTTATGTATTTGCCCACGGAAGATTCACTTCCTTCTATATCGCTAATTATATATACTATCCCCCGTCTATCTGTAAACAAAATAAATTACAAAACTTGACCAAAAAGGCCAAAATGGTCTAAATGACCAAAAGACCACAGTGACCGACATGGCTAAAATGACGGAATAGGAAAAAACGACCAAAAAGGCCAAAATAATCAAAATGGTCAAAATGACCAAAGAGGCCAAAATGACCAAAAAGGCCAAAATGACCAAACAGGCCAAAATGACCAAATAGGCCAAAATGACCAAATAGGCCAAAATGACCAAAAAGGCCAAAATGACCAAATAGGCCAAAATGACCAAAAAGGTCAAAGTGATCAATAAGGCCAAAATTACCAAATAGGCCAAAATGACCAAATAGACCAAAATGACCGAAAAGGTCAAAATGACCAAATAGGCCAAAATGACCAAAGAGGCCAAAATGACCAAAGAGGCCAAAATGACCAAATAGGCCAAAATGACCAAAGAGGCCAAAATGACCAAAGAGGCCAAAATGACCAAAGAGGCCAAAATGACCAAATAGGCCAAAATGACCAAAGAGGCCAAAATGACCAAAGAGGCCAAAATGACCAAATAGGCCAAAATGACCAAAGAGGCCAAAATGACCAAAGAGGCCAAAATGACTATAGGCCTAATGACCAAATAGGCCAAAATGACCGAAGAGGCCAAAATGACCAAAAAGGCCAAAATTACCAAATAGGCCAAAATGACCAAATAGGTCAAAATGACCAAAAAGGTCAAAATGATCAATAAGGCCAAAATTACCAAATAGGCCAAAATTACCAAATAGGCCAAAATGACCATATAGGCCAAAATGACAAAAGAGGCCAAAATGACCAAAGAGGCCAAAATGACCAAATAGGCCAAAATGACCAAAGAGGCCAAAATGACCAAAGAGGCCAAAATGACTATATAGGCCTAATGACCAAATAGGCCAAAATGACCGAAGAGGCCAAAATGACCAAAAAGGCCAAAATTACCAAATAGGCCAAAATGACCAAATAGGTCAAAATGACCAAAAGGTCAAAATGATCAATAAGGCCAAAATTACCAAAGAGGCCAAAATGACCAAAGAGGCCAAAATGACCAAATAGGCCAAAATGACCAAAGAGGCCAAAATGACCAAAGAGGCCAAAATGACCAAATAGGCCAAAATGACCAAAGAGGCCAAAATGACCAAAGAGGCCAAAATGACTATAGGCCTAATGACCAAATAGGCCAAAATGACCGAAGAGGCCAAAATGACCAAAAAGGCCAAAATTACCAAATAGGCCAAAATGACCAAATAGGTCAAAATGACCAAAAAGGTCAAAATGATCAATAAGGCCAAAATTACCAAATAGGCCAAAATTACCAAATAGGCCAAAATGACCATATAGGCCAAAATGACAAAAGAGGCCAAAATGACCAAAGAGGCCAAAATGACCAAAGAGGCCAAAATGACCAAATAGGCCAAAATGACCAAAGAGGCCAAAATGACCAAAGAGGCCAAAATGACCAAAGAGGCCAAAATGACCAAATAGGCCAAAATGACCAAAGAGGCCAAAATGACCAAATAGGCCAAAATGACCAAAGAGGCCAAAATGACCAAAGAGGCCAAAATGACTATATAGGCCTAATGACCAAATAGGCCAAAATGACCGAAGAGGCCAAAATGACCAAAAAGGCCAAAATTACCAAATAGGCCAAAATGACCAAATAGGTCAAAATGACCAAAAGGTCAAAATGATCAATAAGGCCAAAATTACCAAATAGGCCAAAATTACCAAATAGGCCAAAATTACCAAATAGGCCAAAATGACCAAATAGGCCAAAATGACCAAAGAGGCCAAAATGACCATATAGGCCAAAATGACCAAAGAGGCCAAAATGACCAAAGAGGCCAAAATGACCAAATAGGCCAAAATGATCAATAAGGCTAAAATTACCAAATAGGCCAAAATGACCAAATAGGCCAAAATGACCAAATAGGCCAAAATGACCAAAAAGGTCAAAATGATCAATAAGGCCAAAATGACCAAAGAGGCCAAAATGACCAAATAGGCCAAAATGACTAAAGAGGCCAAAATGACCAAAGAGGCCAAAATGACCATATAGGCCAAAATGACCAAAGAGGCCAAAATGAAAATTATCCCTTGTCCATCCTCAGTATTTAATTTACATACGTGCCGAATTTCAGCCAAATCGGTCCAGTAGTTTTTCCGTAAAAGCATAACAAACAAACAGACAAATATCATTTTATCCCGGAAGCTATCCCATTTTTCGGGATAAAAAGTATCCTATGTTCATCCTCGGTATCGAAAATATATATATACTGAGTTTCAGCCAAATCGGTCCAGTAGTTTTTACGTGAAAACGGAACAGACAGACAGACAGACAGACAGACAGACAGACAGACAGACAGACAGACAGAGTTACTTTCGCATTTATAATATTAATAGGGATTCTGTACAGAAATTATAAAAAAAATAAGGATAACCGCCATTCATACATACCTGAATACCTTCAATGAAAGTTGGTTTGAACCATATTTGTTAAATCGTTTTTGAGATATTGTATATTTTTTATTAAATGTTACTTTATGAGTTTGTAGTCAAATGAGGAAATAGGTGCATTATTTTTTCATTTGGAATTTCTCACCTCTACGGAACCTTTCATTATGTGCAGATAGTCAAGCATTTCCACATTTTTTAAGTTTAAGACTTTTAAGCTATTTAGAATTTTCAATTTTATAGTTTGTATGTTTTAATAAAACACACGCTTAATCTTGTTTTTAAATTGAAAGAAATACAAAAATTATACGCTGTTAATTTTTAGTGTTGTACTTAATCATTTTCTTAGGTACAACTTCATCGAACTTCCAAACAGGTTCTATTATAATTAAAATAACTTAATTTATCATTTCATAATTTGTTCATAATTAGTTTCAAACTATCTAATTGGCATATTTCGGTAATTTTCTTGTATTCATTAACCGTATTTCCAGTTGTTCTTTCAAAGGGCCTCTACTCAATAAAGACTTCATTATTAATTGCCCATTCGAAATAAATTACTGTATATTCTTCTCCTTGCTCGCTACTCGTGTTGATAATCGAATAATTAATATTTATTGCATCTTGATTAATTGTTTTATTCCTACTTTGGGCATTAATATATTTTGATATTTAATATGCGGTATCATATTCAAGTTTTTAAATTTACATAAGAAAGTTAAAGAGACAACTACAGTTTGACTAATGCCCTTTAGAAATACACTTTGGTATTTTGCGGATAACATGACACCGTATAATATGTTAAAAGTAAATATTACTAACCAGGAAATTTACTGACTCAGGTAATCAAAATTTAATCTCTTTTCATAAAGGTTTCCGTAGCTTTTTTTTTAAAAAAAAACCTAACTTTTACAGAATCGTGATTCCACCCATTCGCAATCCTCTGTTTACCTCTCCTTTGCTTGCCATCGCGGTTTCATCAGAAGTGACTACTGAGGCTACATTAATAATATTTAGCCGAAAGGTATATTCTATTATCCCACCATACCCTCTTTCATTTTCATTATAATTAGTGAAATCGTTAAAAAAGTAAACATTAAGAGAAGTTGCCATACATTTATAATTGCGGGATAAACATTTCTTTTCCGGTTTATATAGATAGATCTTAAAAATGTGATTATCAGTGTATCACTTGGGTCTCCGGATTGGGGCAATTTTCCTCAAAATATTGGCTCTGAGATGTAAAAATTCAAGCCAAACAGAAAAACCTATCTAATAATGTGAATAGTTTAAATTATCATGTTTATCATTATGTCTAGTATAATACATTCAGCAAATTGAGAAAAATCTCGAGAACCTACCTACCATTTACCCCTCTAGACTTTGAACTATCTTAACTCTTATCTATGGACTGTTTCTCTTTCTCTCTCTCTCACTCTCTCTCTCTCTCTCTTGGACTTATTAAATTATTTTTGTAAAATTAATAATGTTTATTGTATATTATATTTTTTTTATATAATTGTAATTATAACTATGTATTTTTATATTTCAGACAAATGTTTTTTGTTAATAAATTAATATAAATAAATAAATAAATATATACCCAGTTCTTCATTACAACATAAACCTTCTAGCTACTTACCATTATGCCTTCATATCTAGACCTTTAAGATAGATAAACTCTTAAATATCTAACACATAGTTTACTTCAGTCATATTGTGATTGACTATACTGTACAAAAAACGATCATGTCAATTTTTCTCTTATTAATAATAATCATTTACAGAGTGTCAATTAACGTAATTTGTTCATAGTTACATTACAAGATATTAATTGATAGTGTATTTTTTATTGCTGGAGTACAACAGACATGTTGACGGCCTGATGATGCTTACAGATATATAGATTCAGAGCTTATGTCATTCATTTAATACTTGAAACCCCTAAATATATCTGGGGTTGTCTGGAAGAGATCGCTTTTTAGCGATAAGACCGCCCTTTGTACATAACTAGATATAATTTTAGTCTTTAAGTCCATGTTTGTATTGGTGTACAATAAAGTGTTATCTATCTATATATAGTATATATAAATATATAATATATAAATCTGTAAAGGATTCAAGTTTGTACAATGCATTTACAAATGAGAAAAAAATCAAGGGACTAATTTGGACAATGTAAGTTTTTGAATCAATATCTGTCTATCTGCCAGTTAAAGCATTAAGTGAAACTTAGTAAATTAATTGAAATGAAAGTCTAAATAAAGGTGGCTTTTATTTCAGGTTAACACTTAGAATACTTTTGTCCCTATAAACGACATCGTTTCCGTAGCATAGACAAATATAGCGAAAAAAATGTCGCTGGTAGATGCTAATATAATAAAAAATACGATAATAATATCATATATAACAGCGTTTATAATTTTATCTGAAAATGTAAATTTCAAATTTATGTGTTCAAATTCAAAGGACTGGTTTTGTAAATGTATAAACAAGTCAACCTATTCATAGAACATTTGAGAAAATGCATATTTCAACGAAATCGTCAAACGGAAAATTATTTTTAATCTTGGTTCTGATTGGGGTGTAAAAATAAAAACATTTGTGCGCATGTGGAGCGGCACGGTCGCCGCTGGCGCCTTCGCTCCAAGCCGCGGCCGCCACCAGAACCGGCCGACGACGCCTGCGCGACATCCGCCTGCAAGACAAAATTAATAGCCTGAACATACCGAACATTCTTGCGAATTCCTGTTTTTGGTAATGGACTGCCACATCGCTGTTATTGAGAACGGCGCCAGACTCGCGCACCAAGTCGACGCTTATCTGAACTCTTGCTCCGCCAATTGCAATTTTATTTACACATTTGATAATACCTTGAGTAATTCGTGAATTTATACGTAGCATGGTTTAACACTTACACGGCCACTCAATTATTATTTATGACATTGTATTGTGCATATGCAAATTTACTGAACAATATCCCTTATCATTATTGGCGCCATTGTTGGCAACCTGTTTGTATAGTGTGCGGAGAAATTTTGAAAAGTGATCAAATGCATCATGTTAACTTTTGCAAAAAACTGACAATGACTAACGGTGTAAAATCATGACAGTGAGGTTCTTATTAAAACCCAAAGTAACGGTGAGAAATTCTATCTTCAGTGTCAAGATGAACAATACTTGATTTTTTATCTATGAACAATATTGATGTAAAAGATTCGTCTTTGTTATTTCCATTAAAATATCCATTAATTATCACTTAGTTTATGAATTATTATTTATAATGGTAAAAAATTAGGTGTATTCGATTTTTTGCTAATACGATGGTAGGTCAATGCATTTGTTGTAACGGTTGTTAAGCTAAAATTGATATATCAATCATACATATCAGTGATTTATTGTCTTTGGGCGTGTAATAATTATAGTGTTGAGAATCTATCCACATTAACAGTAAACGTTCATTAACACCGTTTCTTATAAGTTACATTCACTAAACTCTAGCGGTTCAACCTCTCTGCAAATAAAATATTAATCATGCGTTTAAATGTATTGATGGTAATCGATAAAACCCAAGAAGAAATTCGGTTAGGTGTATTGCACTACGTTTAATCCCGTTAGGCAGCAATGTATTTATTAACTGATCATTAAATAGGATGTCTCTTAAACTAAAACAAAACCGGATAGTATAAAACTGCATTTGACTTATGACTAATGTATTCGAATGAAATATAAATTCTTCAATAATTCCTCTAATTTTTATTAATTTATTTGTTTACATAGAAAGTCAATAAACTTGCATCATTCAATATTTTGATTGAAAATTCGCCATTTATTATAATTATACGGTTTTGACTAAGTATCTTTTTATATAAACATCAAAATATCTGTATAAAATTATTTGCTTGCGAGCTTGCTTGCTCGTAAAAAAGTCAGTCATAATTATGTTTATGACATATGACATCAAGATGAACATAATCTAAAAGCGTCATCTCTAGTGGTTTGCCAATATATGCTTTGATTTAAGGACAATCTTAAAAGATGAGTATATTAATAGTTTTATCAGGAGAAAAATGTAGATGCCAATAAAAGCGATGGCTGACTATTTTGAAACATAAAATGAACTCTTACGATAAAGAATATTACAAACATATTTTCGTCATTATTCGGCCTGTTTTGTGTTGTAGGGGTATGCAAAAATAATGAATCTCCACCTACTATGACCCTGGATCTTTTTTTCTTAAATCTCTTAATATATGCATGTTTGTTTTATGTTCTTAGTGAACTAATCTTGATGTGTCAGAATTGATAAGTAAGTGTGGTCTACCAACATCACTTCAAGCATCCTCACTGCTATTATAATTTATAAAGAATATTAATGATTATTAATTAATAAAGCGAATCTATTAGAAAGTCAATTTTTTTATTTATTTTTTATTGCAGGAGTTCAGCAGACAGGCAGACGGCCACTTGATGGGAAGCGGTTACCATCGCCTATAGACATTTACAACACCAGGTGTTACAAATGCGCTGCTGCTCTCTTAAGGAGACTGGAACTGGTCACTAATGCCGGAACACAACTCAAGGTTGTTTTGGCGACATACTTAAGACCAGGGTGGTAGCCATCCAGTCGGGCAAATGCCTACACCTGGCTGTGAGTTGTTTTGTCGCCTCTTACGACAGGCCGGCCGCAGGAAATTGTATTCTTTCTCGTTCCTGCACGGATAAAAGGATTTTATGACAACAGGCTCAATAGCTGGAATAAATTATTGCAGGCAGAAAGAAAAAATATAATGACTTATTTCCCTTTTAGAACAATTTTATTGAAAGCTCAAGTTTGTGTCATACATAGATATCTCTGTTTAAATTTGCGGTGGCCAGTTGTCATAAATTTTATATTTAACATTGCACAGAACTGACAGGCAAACCTCAAAGGATATCATAATCTGGTAATTAGATGATGTTACTCATCGACTTAAGGAATGTATTTGAAAGGGAAATATTTTAATAGCTTTCCTTGAATGTTGAGGAATTCCCAGTTAAGCAGAATATTATCTTACAAGTAAATATTTTGAGAATTCGAATCAACATTGAATAGATCGAGTATGTTATGAATAAAAAATACAAAGAAAATACGAACCTAAATATTCAAGTTAGAGATATGTTGCTTTGATTATAATAAAAATATCACATATGGATAGTCTTTACCTGCAAAATGGAGAAAAGCCCGCAGGAAGAAAAAAAATATATGAGAGACTCATTTATCTATATAGATAAATTCTGAAACCAAACTTCTGTTTTCATGTCAACTTTCAAGCTTTGGGTTTAATGTGTGTGTTCAGGATATGGGCAAATTTTTTCACTCTGCCGACGACCTTAATTTTTCTCTTTTTTACATGACTTTTTCAACTTCTCTAGTTCTTGGCATATTTTATGGTAAACTACACGAAAGAACGCAACGTCTCTATTGTTATTCTCTAAGTCAAACTATTTTACTTTGTTCAAAATTATGTTTAGACAAAAAGTCTGAACTAAATAGTGGGTATCGCCAAATCGTATGATAGTAACAATATATATACATATGTATATAAGATTCTTTATTCGATAATTTTGTTTACCAAAACCTTTGTAACATAATCCGTACATTGACATTGCTTTTGAATAAAATCTAGAACTTTCACGGATGTTTTTGCAAAATGTTATGTGGTTTTTGGACAAAGAATTTGAATTTATTAGTATGTAGATGCTTTATAGTATTTGAATTAAAATAAATGTATCGGCGTTGAACATTATTATAAAAATAAAACAGTTCATTTCGAGCAATAGGTATTCCAGTAGTTATAGGGCACTTTTTTATTTCACGTATAGAAGGAAAGAAGAAAAAAACTTTATTTGTAGAAATAGCAACGTAATTACGTTCCTTATACATTTTTAACACAGAGCATATTTTGAAAATTTGTACGCAGCATTTTATAGGTTTGACTATTATCTTGCTCGATTTGAGCGGAGATATGGTCTGAGATCGAGCACGCTTACCTAGAAGGTACTTATTACCATGAAACTTGAAACACCCAGGTTGTAGGTTTCGGGCAAAATAGACTCCGGCAGTGAGTTCAACTCCTGCGATGCGCATAATGAAGGTGGACTCAAAGCGCTTTGAACAATACTTACGATTTTAATGGGCTTGACTTGTTGTCCACTATTAGTAGTCCGCTGCTTGTCTTCATCAAGTTTTAGCCACACATAGGTCCTTTGCTTTGCTATAGCTAATACGGTCTACTAAAGCAGGCCTTCGGGGTAACTAGCTGAAGAGCGTCTTACACACCGTAGGTCCATATGCAGTAAGTATACATTCCAGAACTCATCTGTTCCAACAACCTATCCTGCTATGAGAACTAAGAGCCAGTGCCACTTCAGCTGACTTATTATATAATTAAGATATGCCCGCGACCCCGTTCACGGTTGACTTGAAACTCCCGTGGTATTCCGAGGAGACAAAGAAGTGATGTAAAAAGAATGTTCGTAAAACCATTTTAGCGAAAACTGTGTCGAAAAAGCTCATTTTTCTTCACCCGAATAACTACAAACCGCTCCAGGGAAAGTTCCCGAAGGATTCTTGGGATAAAAATATCACACATTTTATTACATAAAATTTGCTATTGATCAATGAAAAATTACATTGGAAATAGATTTTTTTTTAATTTGGCCATTTTAAATCATGCCCAGAAAAATTCCCGCTGGATACTAAAATAAACAGTAGCGCAGATTTAAATTCTAAGAATTTGCTGTCGATCATTGAAAACCACATCAAAATCCGCCCACTAGTTTTTACGTGAATCCGGAACAAAAAGACAAGAAATTTAAAATTAATGTATTGTGCTCTCTGTCATTTTAATAGTCTATTCCGATACAGCATATTTATAATTTTGTAATATTTATTCTATATTCTTTAAGTTAGACTTAATTAATTATCATTGCAGTGAATTCATTTTGTTCGCTTCATGTTATTTCGCTCGTAAGCTTCAGAGGGTTTTCCCGCGGATACTATGTCAATGCATTCTAGGTTAATCGTTCTTACCAAAAGTACAACGTATTATGAATCTAATTTCATGATAATCGGTTTTCCCAAGGCCATGAATAAGGATCAAACAAAAATATAATTCATCAAAATAAAGTTACTTTCACATTTATATAATTATTAGTATAAATTTAAAAATATTAATTCGATATGGTAAAAAGATTTTTGAGGTCATAAGTTAAGAATATCTTATTTCCTAACTAACCTACTAACGCTTAGTAGTAAAATATGTTTTGTTATTTCCATAATTTTTAGTATAGATACAGATCAATAGATAAAATATAATATTACACTATAGAATAAGATTTAAAACGTCACTTTAAAAGTCAGCCAAGTGCTTGCCAGTCCATGCATAAACAGGGTTCTGTAAAGGAGACGAATATCCATTATTTTTGTTAGTTACATAACGGATCTCTCAAAAAAAACATGAAAGTAGTATATTTGAAAATTACTCAACCGATCAAACCTATTTCGATTAACAGCATTTTTTCAAATTTTAGCAGAAAGAGTTTTTCAATAATTTTCTATTTGATATTTCAATATTTAATCATAAACCTATTTATTGGTGAAAGCTCTTTTAAGCTTGAATTTATTCAAATTTCGTAGGTACTTCAAAAGTTTCAAGGCTAGGCACATTTATTACTCCAAAAGCCATTATCTGTCCACCTATCAACAAACGGTCTTACTTATAATAATCTCCTTATGAAAAGATTAGGCATCTCTTAAGTAAGAGAATCAGAATCAGACCCTAATCAATGAATATCTTTTTTTTCACTTATACACGTGTATTACCTGTTGTTTATCTAAGAGGAGCACAGATAAACGAAGTTTGAATGATTAACGTAGGTTGTACCCAAAATATTCGGCTAAAGAGGAGTTTATGCGTAAGATTTTCTAATCAGCTGCTGAGCAGTTTCTTTAAATTTAAGAAACGGTTATAAGTAAGGCGCATAGTCTCTATAAAATATTGATACGATTTTTTTAAATCTGTCTAACATAACTATGTATTTTGAAAAACTTTTTGATACCTCACTTATATATAACCCGTCAACATGTAGACACGTTTCAGTCTTAAGTTTTTCACAATTTCACAACATTATTGTAAAACGATATGTTTGTATGTACACCTTATTAATAAAAGTCAACCATTTAAAACTCAGTAGTTTCTGGGAAAACATACTGTGTAATAGCAATGGAGATACAGATTTTAAAAAGATTCCGTTTTTCTCTAAATAGCAACGGTAAATAAAATTATGTTTAAACGGTTTTAAGCGCGGTATTTTATTTGATTTTTATTTAGATCATGCGGCCACTTTTCAGTAGCCGTGATCACGAAAGATTGAAAAGTGGCCGATACATCGAAATAAAAATCAATTAAATGCCACAATTAAAACCGTTAAAACACAGTTCTCATTACTCGTAGGTACTAGCAACGATACCCTAATAACCAACTACATAAGTATCTAAACAACATAATCATTAATTTTAAAAAGTTTTTTTTGAAAATGTCATTGTCATCACACAATTACGTCAACGCTACAGAATTTATTTAAATACAAATATTCTAGAAACAAACATTTGCTCTAATTTGTACCTTATTTAGTAGTATTGATTCTAAAATGCGCAAATACTCACCTACGCGTCAGAATTTATTGAATACATTAAAAACTGGACTTTAATAATTAAAAATAGGGTATAAATTTTGATGTTTTATGTTAATTGGATACACGAGATGCGGTATATGAAATGTCGTGGGTCGCCAGCGGTGTCAACGTTGGTCGGCGACCGCGCAAGGCCGCCCAATTCGATGACCTCAGATTCTTACCATTGATTCACGAAAACAATACTCCAAGTGAGTTTCCGTGGTAAATTTTATTTCTTAAACTAGATATTTTTACAAAATTTGTCTTGAAATCCCGCGGGATTCCCGGTACGTAAAGTAACACAGCTTTAAAAAAGTAAGCTATCGTTTTAATGATAAATAATTGTATCGGAAAAAGCCAATTTCAATGCATTTGAACAACCCCAAACAGTTCCGGGAAAATTCCCACAGGATTCCCGAATAAAAAGTATTACACATTTTATTACATTAAATTTGCTGTCGATCGGTGAATCGTATAGGTCAAACCACGGATTCGAATATCAGGCTTAATATTTTTCAATCAGTGAAAAACCGCATCGAAATCAGCTAGTAGTTTTTAAATGAATCCCAAACTAACTGACACAACTAGACAAACAATGTGAAAAAACACGTCGTGCTCTCCGTCGTTATATAGCCTTTTCCAGTAAAAAAAAAGCTTAAATGTACAGTACACGGCATTTTTGGAATTTTATAATATTATGATATTGCACACAAATGTGTATATGTTAATGGATGATTTGTTTATGTCGAACTACGAAACGAACTTCAGTATGTATCTTACTTGGTTTTATTTTAATAAATATGTATATTTTACAAGGAATTCCTAGGGTTTTTTTTTCAAGGGTAAGGTCAATTTTGTCTATGAAAATAACCCTGATGCTATAATTCCTTTTGACGAACATTGGTTTTCGATGAAAACGGTCAACAGGAGATCTTCTAGCGTAAGCCACACACATCTGTAGTGATGCCATTGATTAGAAAGGTGAGGCGCTTGACGTTTCTCTTAATATTTCGAAAGGGTTGACAGGGTTTAGCACAATAGCCTTATTAGCAAACTTCCAGCATACAGATTGCCTGGAAGTCTCTGTACTTAGATATCTAATTTCTTGAGGGAACGATTGATAAGCGTCGTTATAGATGGCTATTGTTTCGATTATATAACAATCAGTATCGGGGTCCGTCAGGGACCTATTCTCTCCGAAACTCTCTTCGATCCAGATATTAATAATCTACTTAAGCCCAAAGTTTTTGGATACGCAGACGACAGCATGATTGTGGAGAGATATATATCCAATACGCAAGGTGACATAGCCCAGATCCAGTTGCACAAAGAGGCGATGGTCAAACGACTTAAAGTATCCTTGCAGGCAGGTTTAAGGAATTAAGAGCATAGTCATAAGGGCCTTATCTATCTTCTATCGGATACATTTCGGGGAGCGTTCCTAAGAATTGCACAAGCTGGTACCTCCATCCCCATTTTACTATTGAACAACCAGATACACCGGTTTGTGCAACCATTACATGGTGGAAACTACCAGTCAGAACCAAGCACTTCACTTTATTTTTTCTGATGCCCACTGTCGAAGGGTGGAATAATTCAAATGATTAAATATTGCAACTTCACGCATCTCTTCCGATTATTACAATTGCTAAGTTCATATCTTACTCTGCCTGAACTACTAACATTCTGGTTTTTCTCCGGACATTACGTACCTACAAATTTCAACTGGACATTTCTTCAGTTTGAACCTCAATATAAAATGGCCGTCTTTTTCTCTACCCATTTTAATTTAACCTTATTTGAGTAATTCAAAGTGGTTTAAACATCACAGTAGAAATGGCATATGTAATCAAATAGGATCTTACATTCGTTAACACGTTTATTGCTAGATATATATCTTTCATGTCATTAATTTCTTTGATCGCTTCATATCTTGGTTGAACAGCATATCTCCAATTTAAGGAATTTGCGTTTTTTGTTTATTGTTTAATGCATTGTTGAAACAAAATTCCATTGCCATATTACACAATGTCAACATCGACTAAAATGTCACTGCCTAAAGATTTCACTCAAGTGCTAATCAAAAAATATTAATTTGACAAAGAAATAAATTATCGGATAAATCTTAATGAAGAATGCTTTAATCATAAAATATGTCCACCTAATTGGAAGTTGTAATGTTTAGTTTTAACGTGATTTAACGCAAGGATCATGTTTAGTAAATCTCGACCCTGGTGTCATACGTTTGACATCTAAATGTTCCTCATTGTTTATTCCAACATTTTGAAAGACGTAGAATACGAAAAAACAACGTAAGCATAAATGCTCAAAACTGGAGCAAATATCAAAACATGCATAATATCTTAAAGCGTAGGTGGCAAGAATAACAAACAACATTCCGACTTGTTTTTGCCTATTTCGTATATTTTTGATCTTCTCAAAGTAAGGTGGACAATATTTATTACAACGATTTTATAAACTAATTCAATAGAAGAAAACTTACTTATATTGAATTCTACCCATAGTCCAAGACTATAAATATACTCTACTACTACTCTACTATCCTATTTATACTCTTGAGGGACTGAGGCTTACTAGCCTAGATCGCCGTCTTCTATGGATAAGGTGCCATAGAAGCCATACTGATCCGTTGTCTGAAGTAGGCACCAGCCGTCTGATCACTTGAAAATAGAAAATTGTGTGTCTATAAGTTTTGTTGAGAGCAAAAGTTTAGATAAATTTTGGTAGAGTCTCATGGCCTCAAGGCCCTACGGTCAAAGTATTTCAACAGTTAAACAGCATAAACTCTCAGTGAGGGTTACATAGTCGTCGTCAGCCATTTGTAGTCCACTGGACGTAGGCCTTTCCAAGACGGCGCCACTCATCCCTGTCTCCATCCCTCGGTCCGTAGCCTCTAATCACATTACTCCAAATTTTAATATTGTAAATATTTACGTTTAGCCGTGTTACAATGTTTAAAAACTAGATCCATATCATTGAGCGTCGGTTTCCCAAAACGCTTTCTTTTCGATAGTGGATACTCATATATTTTCTAATTTCTCTATTCGTTGAAGGCTCAAATTTTTAATACTGTTAAACATATATTATGTATGTGGGTTAAAGTTATTGATCGACTTCCATAATTTTCTCAATAATCAATTACTTAATTTAATAAAGTCACATTGTATTTTCTTTGGTTATTCTATTCAAAGGCGGGTATGCTTTTAGGGCCACGTACTCGCTACACGTACCGTATTCAGAGAATTAAGTTATTTTGTGTGTGGATTTTTATAGAATTTCATACAATTGTGAATTGAAAAATATTTGTGTAGTACTAAGCTGATACGGATAATAATATACGTAAGTATTGAACATACACATAAAGAGCGAGTCAGGGAGAGTTGATTGCACTCGAGACAACACTATCAGGGCTGCTTTAGTAAACCGGGTAATAGACGTGTAAATAAATATTCGTACTTATGGCTCAACGAACTTTGTAGCTTCTAATAACATTTTCTAATAGTTAAGATGTAAAGAACACATGGGCAAAAAAGCTAGAAGAAACATACGGCTACCTGTTTTCAAGTCTATCACCTACTTAATAGGCATTTTCCGTCTCATACTTATATGAAGTTTCAATGAATTTATACAATAGACCAAAGTGACGATGAACCACCCACAAGGCTAAAATCGCCGGGCAAAAACTTTCGCTAGCAGCGCAATAACACGCGTACAAGTAAAACATCAGTTTTAAGAAGCGAGTTGATATTGCTACTTGTTTTGGGTTTTACAAGGAGGCATCGAAATCGATGTCTGTAAACAAAGTGAAAGCAGAGTCCAAAAGAAAAAGGGTATCTGCAATTGGTAAAGTGAATATTAGAACTAAATATATATGAAATATAAACATTTCAGAACTGTGTGATTGGTGTATACAAAATTTGGGAGTGTGTGCGTGGATGTCGAAACTTCATGAGCCGTTTCAAGCAAAATGTTAGAGCACTGTTCAAGAAGGAATTTGTCCGACTGTACATACATATAACAAAGCATTTTATATTTTTTATTAAACTCGTATTTTACAATGAATCACTGCTATTAGAAAAAAATGTTTTATTATGATGTCAACAAAACAAGCGCAAAGATTTATTTATTTTATATTTATTATGTGTATATCTTCAACAGTCTGCGTCAACGATATATTACGGATTTAAATAAAACCTTAAAGTAAATTATATTTTAAACTATATTTTATAAATTAAAATAAACCTAATACGGTAAATACGCGCACTATAAAAAATATAAATTCAATGCATATTTTATTTTTATATTAATTTAAAAAAAAAAAAAAAAAAAAAAAAAAAAAAAAAAAAAAAAAAAAAAAAAAAAAAAAAAAAAAAAAAAAAAAAAAAAAAAAAAAAAAAAAAAAAAAAATTTTATATTACATTTTAAATCTACATTATTATCGACTATTGTACGTGATAACCCTATTATTTCCATCAGGAGTCGAAAGATATTATTCTCTTAATAGTCGAAAGTCCACCTTCTAATAGTGCTTTATGATCATGTGTAACATAGAGAATGTTATGTTTTGATTTTTTAAGGAAAAATACTAAAACATTTAGCGCGTGCGGTGAGAATATTGCGCCAAAACGTTTATACAATGTTATAAAGAAACTCTGAGTCATTATAAATATTTTTAAATATCACATTCCGATCTTCTTTAATTTTGTTTCATTTTATTACTTAAACTTTAATACCAGCGCTATACATCATGTTGACAAGGAAGAAATAATCTGTGGCTGACAAGTCTTATATCGACATACCTTATGTATATGTAAATTGTTATACATTTGACGTAATAGCAATTTTATTAATTAGTTCGACATCCTGCTAAAGCTAGCGAAAAACTTCGCGGGTATTTAGATCTCGTGAGAATTTTTATTACGTCTTGTAGATTTATTATGGTAATTTCAGATGGAATGTGGATTGTCAATATTTGTTGTTTTTTTTTCAATTTGCTCTCTTTAAAAGTACTAATATAATTAATTAAATAAATAAATAGTTAAATTACTAAATACATAACAACATTTTTGCGAAACTGTAAAATGATATAAATATTAGTATAACTTAAAGCGGTATTAATATGTAAAAAACATATTATAAAGGATTACAAAAGAAAGTAAGGAGAGGCTAGAATCAAAACTGAGAAAAACCCGTGCTATTCAACTTCTATTTTATTATTTATTATTAACAACTCAACGGACTCTAGTTCCGACCCTTTTGTTACAATTATATTTGAGAGAAAGTTTAAAAGTTGTACATGCTTATTTTTACTGTAGGTATTGTCTGTGTCATTTAATGAATGTATGTTTGTGTTGTGGTGTATATTAATATTAAGTTATTATATTAATTTATTATAATTTTAATACTAAACGTATACTAATGTAGAGTGTATCTGTTACATGCTGGTGTTGTGAGGAAGTACATGTGCAATGTGTGCCTTATGTCTATACCTATATATTATCCTAACCAGTCCGATGTGTGTGTTTTTCCTTTCTGTGTTATTCATTTTTAGGCTCTTTGTGTGTATATAATAGTGTTTGTGAAGTGTGCGTGTAATGCAATGCGGTGGTAGTGCGCGTTGGTGTGGGTATGTGTATAAGTTTTGTTATTAGTTGTGTGTTTGTGACTTTGTGGTGTTATAAATTATTGTTTAATTGTTGTGACAATGTGTTGACTGGGAATTATTGTTGAAATATACTATAGAACTCCTGGCTTTCCCCTCTGGTGCAGTAAATTGAAGTATAATCATTTGAGAAATTGATTGATTGTATAATAATGCATGCACGTACATGTGTGTGGGTGTGTTTGTGTGAGAGAAAGAGTATGCGGATCATTTAAACGTATCTGTGTGTGCCTATTTTACTATGAATTACTTAGATTACAATCTAAAATTGTTTATTTAAATTAAATTTGAAGTTAGCAGATATTAACACTTTCTTACACTCTGGCGTTTTCATGAAATGAAATTTTAAACTTTTATTAATCTAATAATATTTGTTAGCTTTACATAATACATTACATGTGTTAATCTGTCAATTGACGAATTACTTACACGTGACGATTTGGCACTGAATGTTTATTGTCTACGCAGAAATATTTCTACAGGGAGTGTTTTGAGTGTAGCGTACTTTGATTAAAACATTCTTAGTGTTTTTGTGATCATTACAGCTAACTAAAACTTCGTTTCAAGGGGTTTTTCGTGAGATATTTTGTGCTTAGTACTTCCATAGTTATTTTTTCAAAAAGGAATTGAACATTATCCAAAAGTAGGTATTGACAGATGATGTATTTTCATTTATTGTTTTTGTACTTTTGAAGGATTTGTTAAGAGTTACATATTTAGCGAAAAATTGCAATTCCTTGTTTATTCTTAGTGGAAATTATAACATTGCTACTACAATAAAAACTGTTCGTTATGCATTATTTAATCAGTTAAATTAAAACAATGCGTAACACACAGTCATAACGGAACGAGATATTGTGATAATAATATTGTTCAAAACAATGATTTTAATTGGATATCGATCAGTTTCATCTCAAAGACGTTCTCGGCGTCCTTTTTGTGCTTATGACCATGTGGGTCAGGATAAATACGTTAATTTATTTAATTATTTCCCAAAATTATAATCTAAGCTTAAAAGGTAATAAAGGATTATTTATTTTTATGTACATTTCCTTTGTTATACTACTTAATAATTGAAACGACAATATAAGCATACTTGTCGCTATGTGCAGTCTTTCTGGATGACCTAATCTTTATATATATTATTCTTCTGTGCGTGTGAATGTGTGTGTTTGCGTGGGTACTGAACTCCTCCTAAACGACCGGACCGATTTTGATAATTTTTGTGTGTGTTCAGGTGGATTCGAGAATGGTTTACGTTCACAGTAGAACCCGGTAAGTGGCGGTAGAATCGGATTCTAGCCCAATGCGAGTCGCAGTTATTATTATTTATTAATTTTTTTATTAAATTATTTAACCTACCCAGTCAAGGCTGAATCATTTTTCAGCGCGAGGTGCGCCCACATATTTGAACAATTATAGTGATGTTTTTTAATAATAAATATTTTATTCAGTTTTCGCGATTACTACATAATTAAATAAGTTTTATCGGTTTCAAGCGCAGTATTTTATTTATTTGATTTTTTCATTTTTTTTGCTAGTATAAGTACAAAGCGCTTTGCTTCCACTTTTATAATACTTACCGCTAAGGATAGGAACTCCATACCTTCGTCTGTCTTTCTTGAAACATACATAAATTTTGGGTGTCTACGAGTCTAATGTACACAAGTAGTTTTTAGGTAAGCATGCTCCGTCTTAGACTGCATTATCGCCTGATACCAGGTGCAATTGTGCAAGGTGAAGTAATTAAGGTAAGAATATGTGTGGAAAATTTGAAAATTAAATCAAGTTTAGTTTAAAGTATAATTGTAACGAAAATTAAATTTCAATATAATGCTCTCTGTTGATACGTAGTTAATTTATTATTATTATTATTTTATTTTCCGTTTAATTATTATAATAATATATTATATATCTAAGTATGGTACTGGTACCAAGTTTACCGACATAGCTCGCAAGATTACCTAAAATGGTAGTGGGCCCTCCATATTTGTCGCAAGACTGATCATTGATAGACCAAACGAGTACTGGAATGGAGACCATGTATTGGCAAACGTAGTGTAGAACGCCCTCCAGCCAGATGACCGAGGATCTATGCAAGATCGGCAATGGGGGCTGATGAAGACAAAGAGGGGCCGGAATAGACGCCGCAGACTTAGGGAGGCCTACATCTAATAGTCGATAACAGTTGACTGACCACGTATTAAATTTATTTACTTCTCAAAAATGGTAATGTATAATCAAATAAGAATACAATTTTGAAAAAAGCCGTGCCTAAGAGTTAGGCCCTTTTCTCACACACACGGTTACCGTATTAACGGTACCGTGACGGTTGAGTATCATCATCCGGCATTGGATGTGATCGTGGTCAAACGCGAACCTATTAAATATAAAAAAGTAATATAAAAATTAATATACAATACAATACAATATTTTTTTGGACACCAACATTACATGGAAAAAATAATAGTTTACTAAAAAACACGCTTTCATAAAAAATCCAACTAAAAAACTTTTAGTTGGATTTTTTATGAAAGCTGTTTTTTAATTTTTTTAACTATTATTTATTTTTCATTTTATAGTTGATTTTTTAAATGTTTTAAATACAAGCTTTTGAGATCCTGCATATCATGTAGCAGCACAGTGCTAGCCAAGACAAGTAAAACGAGCCCAAACACGACGGGTATATCTTGTTTAGTACAGGAGTTCTTATGGCCACCTTCCGACTCCATCATCAGATCAGCTCCATGGTACCATATTATTGCATTGTCATCGACCTTTGACAGGTGTGCAAAGTTTGAATTAAATCTGATTCTTCAAAGTAGGACAAAATCGAGTTCAAAGGGGTCGGTTACAAATATATATACATACATACAGGTGAAGCTAATAAAAGCGTGTTAAAAATACAAATACACAAAAAACTAAAAGGTAGTACAATGGGCGGCCTTGTTGCTAAAAGCAATCTCTTCCAGGCAACCTTTGGATTGACAAGATCTTATTACATAGATAGCATTGGCGTGCAGTAATATATAAGTTTTGACACTATACCGCGCCCGTGCCGTAATCGTGATGTAGCCGTCCAAATCTACGCGGACACGGTTCCGCCACGGCTGCCGCGGAGTGCCGTGTATGCGCTGGTATTTTGCGTTACTCGTAACCGTTGACACCAGTTTACATGCACGCGGATAGAGAACGGTACGCTCGTGGTTACGTGCCGTTTCGTTGTAAACAATTAGAAAGAAAGAAAGAAAGAAACAGGTTTATTAGACATATACAAGTGAAACATTAAAAAAAAAAAAAAAAAAGACAGTACAACACAAAGTAACTGAAAAACATAAATAAAAAAAAAATCAAGCCAGCAAAAATGTGATCCAGACCAACGCTGATCCCGCTTGACCTAGAGCGACGTCACGGAAACACATTATAATAATAAATAACATATAATGGCAATAAAGAGAATATAGTATGACAAAAAATTACAAATAATAGCATAAAACATATACAGCAAAAAAAAAAAATAACGATAATACACAACAATAATGTAAACAAGTAAAAGATAAAAAAAAAACAGCTAAAACAATACCAGAATATATAACTGTGTCGTGTCTTGCCGAAGAAGGAGCGAAGAATAATGGAACAGGTAGCGGCTACCGTATACGTGTGAAAGATCTACATCCGAATAAGGGTCGCCGTTAATATGGAAACCCTGTGTGTGTGTGAAAAGGGCCTAACACTGAATTTGGACAGATGAACCAAATTAAATTGAAATGCACAGAACTAAAAATTGATTGTTCAAGTTTGTGTTTATATAGACCACTTTGGTTGATCCATCCAAATTGAAAGAAAGAAATGAACCGTCTAATATCGGCTTAAGATGCCATTATAAGCAAGATTGTTCATCAACAATTTGTACAAACAATATATAATTATAACATGTTATTGGTAGGTATACATAAGTTTCAAGTTTCTAATTGATTTGGATAAGCTGTTAAGCGTAGTTGATGGATGCGTTCACTGTTTACACTGTACCTTAAGCTCTGATGTGTTTAGCCTGTAATTATAACACAGAGTGTGTGATGTAACCATCTTAGGGTTGCTACGTCTGTCACGGAGTTACCAGTCTATATTTCTTTTTTAAAATGTGATTATTTTCGTAACTTTACTGAATTTATGTTCAATATTATATATAAAACGAATAACGCAAGCAAAGCCGCGGGAAAAAGCTTACTACTACGGACAGTATTACGATTCAAAGGCAAAATTCTTTCTTTCTCCGCAGAGCCTCACAATTTAACGATGTAGCACTAAAATTAAACATTGATTTCTTTGTAACTAAACCTAACACCATTAGAAATATAATGAACACAGAATTTTTCAAAGTAAACTAGTTTTTCCAAACTACTTAATATGTATTCCACTTCAAGTTAAATTCTCTTTTCAATCTTTTAATTTCACTTTTCATTTTATAATTTTTCAATCTCCATCATCAACCACACACATTGACACACATACGCACACACTCACACTTCTTCATCAATTAATTTTTAAGGTATTCATCAATTAACTCAGAAGTTTCACTTCTAATATGTGTCCCAGCACACATTTTAATTTTTGCTTACATTTGTGTTATTGTTGCTTTTTGCATCATTATTCTTAAACATCTGCGATTTGAACAGTCATTAAGTCGCAGTCTACCGGCACCAAATCTACTATCCACATAGTTGTCTTGTCTTGACAACGTACAGCCCGAGCTACTGAGGTTAGAACCGTAAAGTGGTAGATAGTGATAGTGGTAGATGAGTGGCGAGTGGTTGGCAATAGATTAGTGGCGAGTGGCAACAGGCGCGTGGCAACAGGCAAGTGGCGAGTGGCGATAAGCGAGTGACGATAAGCGAGTGGCGATAGACGACAGGCAAGTGGCTAGTGGCGGGAGGCGAGAAGCGATAGACGAGTGGCGATACACGATAGGCAAGTAGCGAGTGCCGAGTGGTAATAGACTAGTAGTAATAGACGATACGCAAGTGACTAGTGGCAAAATGCGAGAGGCGAGATGCGATAGGCGAGATGCGAGATACAAGATGAAAGAGGCGAGATGAGAGGGGCGAGATGTGACAGGCGTGATGCGAGAGGCGAGATGCGAGATGCAAGATGCGAGAGGCAAGATGCGAGAGGCATGATGCGAGGAGGGCGAGATGCGAGATACAAGATATGAGAGGCAAGATGCGAGCAGTGCAGGCGATCGATGGCAGCCGAGTGGTGCTGCGGCGGTCCTGCGGCGGTCTGCGGAGCGATCTCGATCGCATCTCGCGTCTCGCGTCTCGCGTCTCGCGTCTCGCGTCTCGCGTCTCGCGTCTCGCGTCTCGCGTCTCGCGTCTCGCATCTCGCCTCTCGCCGCATCTCGCATCTCGGCCATCTCGCATCTCCGCCATCCTCGCTCTCCAGCATCTCGGCCATCATACGCCATCTCGTCATCTCGCATCTCGCCTCTCGTTCTCGGCTCTCGTGCTTCAATATCTTTATATAACTTTTTGAATTATTCAATTCGGACTTTCCATTCCAAAGATATCCCGAGTTTTTGTATTTGTGTCTCTTAATTCTAATTTTTCCGTTGCATCCGGTTTGTAATCACAACGATTCTAAAGAAGTTTCACTTCAAAAATGCATCGGGTTTTCCGTCGTTTATATTGTATACAGAAGGGCATTTTTAGAGTTTTAATATGATCATAATTTTAGAATTATAAATCATATCATGTATATACCTGTTTAATATACAGATTACATAAATACAGATTACCATTCTAGAATATTCATGTCAAATTAATAATAAGCCACTATTTATTTTGGTAACATCAGTCTCGATATTCTTATTACTGCTATTTTTATATCATTTACTATGTATGCTAATTCTATTTTGTGGTTTTGGCGCATATTTAACATAATGTGGCGCCAGATTTTATATTTTAACATTTTCCTCAACTCTTATCACATTATAGTTTTACGTCAAAAAACAATATCAATAAGTCCCTATCCTTAATTAAGGTTAAAATTCCAAAGCATGTCTTTCATCACCTTCTTTAAGTCAATCATTAAAAGCGTGTGCTATGAAAACGACTACTCTAACTAATAGCTTTAGAAATAAGTTATTTTATACATTTTAGTTTTTTAGTTTTTGAAGTCGGTTTTTTTAAACGAAGTTTTTATTTTTTATTTGTTACTTTTTAGTGTCTAACTATGTATGGGTGGAATTACGAATGGTGCCGCGCTTCTTAAAAAATATAGGTCCCAAGAAACGGGAACAAAAAAATGTTCATAAAATGAAAACTACTGGTCTAAACTATGTAAAATTGTTAAGGGACCAATTGGAAGTTATTCCGCGTCGAATAAAAAAAGAATCACGTAAATGGGATCATAAATCACGGAGTAATCGGCGAACATTCGTAAAAAAAAAAAAAAGCAACCAAAAAAAAAAGATCCCGACGAATTGAGAACCACCTCCTTTTTTTGAAGTCGGTTAATAAAAGGCAAGAATCTGATAAATGCGCTTAAATGTAACTCAGCGTATTTTTATTGTTATTTTTTTCTTGTATTCTGTGCTTATAGAAAATAAATTCAGCATAGAACGTCAATTAAATTGTAATTATAATTAGAGAATAAGAAGTACGCCATTTTAGGTATGGTGTGTTTTTAAATAATAGTAACATTTTATAAATGTCCCGTTGTACAACACTTACCTCTCACCATTACAGAGGATCAAAAATTAGACATTATGCTTAACCTAGGTGGTTTGGCGTGGGTAATCCATATAATTGAAATAAGATGTGGTTACCTAAGGCACTAACTTACTACGCTTTATACATAAAAAACATCAAAGATAGGCATACGATCAGGGCCTGCGGTACCAGCCGCATTATAGCGATTCAGCCTCCAAATATTTATCAACATGTTACCGAAAACCGCCTGCAGAACGTTTCGTACTGCAAATAACAGATAAGCACGTAGCTCGCCCACAACGGTCCGTGCTTCATGGAATAAACGGGTGATTTATGATGGTAGTTGGACTAGACGGCGTTTACACGGAGTTAATTTGCACCTTTTTTCAAAGTTTATGTTTCATTTAGATTACAGTCAGAAATCAGAAATCATTCAGTCGCAATGCTGATATTAGATGGAGCAATCAAATTGAATCAATTCGATTGAAAAGCATAGAACCGAATGCCTCAAGTTTGTATTTATATGTATCACTTTGGTTGAATGGTTCAATATCCGGCTTAGTGAAGAAAATAAATGGGTCATGCCAACTTAGATGAATAACCAACTGTCTGCTTTAAAAGAACTTAATTGTCATAAAATCTTGCATAGGTATTTTACGTGGTTATCTGCTTATTTGTTATTTAATAGTATTTCTCAGAGTTTACAGTGTTTTCAATGTCAATTTTGTGTTTAAAGTATAAAATATTATTCTGTATCAATAACTGATATTTTTTTATCGCCTGAAACGAGAAAGTCGCCTATTACATCTGCAACACCGGGGGCGTTCCCAACGCGATGCCAGGCTCTAAGAAATTTTGTAACGCCTTTCTTAAACGACCCTATGTCGTAGAGGGAAAATCTCAGCGGGAAGTTCCCTCCAAATCATTGTTTTACGCGGAAAAACCTTCTAGAGAACGGTTTTGTAGTTGAGTGTGAGAGCTCCAGGAAATGGGGGTGAACATCCCGTCAATAGTAAGCGGTACACGGGTGTAAAAATGAGGTGTTGGCACCAGATCAAACAGTTTCTTGGAACACTTTCCGTTGTACAGGTGGTAAAATATGCAAAGGGAGGCAGTCTCTCCGAAGGTATTATAGAAATGTAAGTAACAACATTTGGAAATTTGTATAATAAAATTAAAAAAAAACGAAAAAGCAGTTCTTAAAGTTACTTATAATATCACTAGCCGCGCCCACGGTTTCGACCGCGTGGTGATGGAAAATCGTCATGTTTTGGGCAATTCACACTATATAGCCTATGTGTTATTCTGATGTGTAAGCTATATTATTGTAAAATTTCATCGAAATCCGTTTAGAAGTTTTTGCGTGAAAGAGTAACAAACATACATTCTTATAAACTTTCGCGTTTATAATATTTATAGAGATACAGTCTGTCACTCATATGAAACTTTTTGATACAATTAAGATCATTTTATTTTTAAATGTTTATAGTTTTTAAGATCAAAATTGAAGATTATCATGGTAGCGTAATGGCTAGTATACGTATCCCAAATTAAAGGGCGTGGGTTCGATCCTGGCCGGAACGCATGCACCACTTACTCAGTTTTCTGATCTAAAGTGATTATTGTTACATGTACTTTAGATCAGAGAACTACCATGTATTAACTACGGTGAAGGAAAACATCGTGATGCAACCTGCACATTGGGATAGCCGATGTGTCAAACCTGCCAAGCCGCTTTGGACAAGCGTGGCGGGTATACTGTCCGTAGCCCCCACAACGGGAGGGTCGAACCTAGCAGTGGGACATTTATGCGCTGATATTATTATTTATTATATATAAGATCAAAATACTTAACGTCAACAATTAGATAGATTGGGGTGGCCTCACAAACAGACTTGTGGCTGCAATCGAATTATGAATCTGACAAGTGATAAAAGTCACTCAGACTTCTATGTAATTCACCTCTTAATGTATCTTAAGGCTCAGTTTGACTCACATTGTAATTCTGCAAAATGACTTCATAAGGCTATTAATTGTTATCTAAAAAAAATGCACAAGTTTACTAAGTCTTGAACTCTTGAATAAATATTAGCGTTTAATTAATTATTTGTTTTATTTTATGAATTTATCCTTTAGTGTAAGATGCTAATTAACGGCGCCATGACCTACAAGAAATGAGGTGAATTTGCCCATATATTATTCCTTCTTACTAGAAATGGTCAGATATTATCGCAGTCTTATTATCTTTAATGGTAATTATTAAGAATACCAGATAATAATCGTTGATTGTTGATTACGTTGAAAATTTCAGTTTAAAAGACCTATTTTGGAGCGAAGACTTTTTAGTATATAGCTACACGTGTTTAGATGTTCACCTGCTGTTGAGTGATGATACGGTCTAGGATGGAGCACACATACCTAGAAGATACCTATTCACTCGTGACTTGAAGACTTCAAGATGGCGTTTGTCAGGAAAAACAGACTCCGGTAAATTATTTAACTCTTCGGTAGTGTGCACCTGAAAAGATGAAGCGAAGCACTTGGTTCTATCTGGTGGTGTTTCCATCATGTAACAGTGGCACAAACCGGTACGTTTGCTTTTCGGATGGTAAAATGAGGATGGAGGAACCAGCTCCTGCAATTCAAAAAAGATCCTCATATGTGTAATAATACTTACCAAAATCTTATGCAAGTCTTGCTACGGTCGTCTTCAGCCAATTGATATTCATTGCTTGAAGTGGGCTCCCAAGTTTGCAGCATATATCCCGGTCTTCCGGTTTCTTCATTCAGCCCCTAACGGTTCTTACGCAAATCATCAGTTTACCGGACTTTAGCGTCGTCTATTCTACGTATATCAAAATTCTATCTCTATTCCACTTCTCGTTTGTTTCATCAGACATTGGTCCTGCAGCCTACGTAACCGGCCTAATGCCTCTGACTCATTGTCAGTAATTTCGCTATATTTCGCCAGCTATGTCGATCACCTTCATTTTTTTTTTACGGATACCGATTTCTAATTCTATCCACAAGTTTTACTGTAAAAGATAGAAAAACATAATATATTTGAACACATTGAGAGACATTACACATTAGAGAAAAAGAATGTAACACACTAAATACGTAGCAAAGGACTTTTAGATTAATTACATATTGATGTCTGCTTAAGTATGGATCAGATCTCGCAAGTCTGGCGCGGGCGGTTCGAGAAATATGGAGACGACTTTACTAGGTGGGTGAGGCAGTCGTATTAAGTTTGACATTATCCTATAGTAAACAATTTTAACTGGACTTTCCAGCGTTGAAAAAATTATTGCCTTTAAGCAAATGCTATTATCTAGTGACTTTCGTACCGGGTACAATATAAACAAGTCTTTCTTCGACATTTATGCTTTCTTCATATTTAAGGCTGTGTGATCTTGAAAAGATTCCTAAGAGTGATAAAAAATATTCTAAAACAATTTTAAATGGAAATAAGGATGCGATGAGGTAAATGGATTTTCAGTGATGTGATATCTTTTAGCGTATAAGGATTACGGATATGAAATGGCCGTGCATATTGCACTTGCCAAAATTCTAGAATTTTTTTCCTTGAGTGCAAGCAGGGTAAAGCCCACATAAGCGGCTGCCTTTGAATGAATTTCTCTTCCGACATTTCCGTATTTAGTTATAGATTGAATTCAAAATTTAAATTGATGGTAGCTTTGATTGCTAATTCAGATATGAAAGGTTAAATAAAGACGAGTCCCATATAACAAAAAACTCACAATAGGCTTTTCTGAACGTTTTAAAGTTGATCTATTTGTATTTGTAACTACGCAAATATATCCTATGATTATGGAATAAATAACATAATTGAACATGAGCATAATGCTGATATTGACAGACCAACGAAAGTGAATTTATTGGGTTGAAAGGTATGGAACTAAGTACACGACGCTATTAATATGATTGAATGATTCAATCTTTTTACTTCATTGCTATTTTTTTTTTTTTTTTTTTTTTTTTTTTTTTTTTTTTTTTATTTTTTTATGACCAATAACATGTAATCTAGATAATAATGATGAAATTATCATTACAATAAAAAATAAAAGATACAATAATCAGCTATAACAAATGGTCGTATAACGACCATTATTCCAAAATCGTTGTATCATGACGAGCATGCCATAGTCATCTTTGACTCGAGTGCATTTTTACATAACCATGTGCTGAACGAGGAAATACAGTGAAAAAAGCTAACAGATACGACCTGTAAACCCACCAGCCTGCCATAGACAAGTATGGTAGGTATATTATCCGTTCCCCTAGGAGTGGTGCAGCAGTAAGACGTTTGTTGGCGGTACTGTTCTTTAAATATGGTAGATACTGATAACACAAATGTACATATATATTTATGTTAAGCTCAAACTCTATTAGTAATACACCGTTAAACTTTAAAACATGACCATTGACTGCATTTTATGCATTTAAACAACTCACTTAGTTGCAGATTTAATGTATGCAAATGTGGGATGATTTGAAATGGAAATATGTATAATTGCTGCACAGAACCTTAGAACTTTGCTAAAGGTAACTATCATAAAGGTTCTTAGATCACGATATATTAGGTATAAGAGATATAATAATAAAAAGCCATAATTTTAGTTCGTTCAAGTTATGAATTAATGCCTTGTGCCATCAACGCGTTACTTATTCGGAATATGAAGTTTCAGATACACAAAAATTTACGAACAAACATATAATTGAATTCAAACTGTTCTTGAAATAATAGTAAATATCTAAAAACAAAAAATCAAATAACAAGTTTATAGTGAATAAATGCAGAATGATAATAATACGACAAATGATATTAAATGGCATAATTTTAATTCGTTTGAGATATGAATGCATGCCTTGTTTGCAATCAATGCAGTACTTATTCAGAACATGATGTTTTAGACAAATGTTTTTAAATCAATAATCAAGGATTATGACCAACATGTAATTGAACCCAGATGCTTATTAAAATAAACATCAAAAACTAAAATGCTAACTAAGTTAAAAACAAAGAATTATTAACATACTTTTGTAATGATTAAATACAACGATAGATAAACATACTTATTAATGTCCACATGTTATTGAATAAATCTATTAGTATAGGAGACGCTAAAATCGACCTTCACCCATCGACTTGCAATAATAGAAACCAGATGAGACATATTTTTATAATATTATATTGATTTATAACCACGCCTATAGTTTGGTAATCGAAAAATATCCATAGCTATTTTTAAACAAATTAATTTTAATTATTTTTTGTTCATAACCTTGATTCTTTTGATAAATGAACAAATTTAGGTCAATTGATAGTCTTAATGGAGAACATCCTTGATATGTTTACTACTTATTTCTACTCATGGTTACCTAGCTAGCAGGTATGGCCAGGTAAGTCAATGTAGGTAACTACACCGTTCTGTTAACAAAAAAAAATAGGACCGTAAGAAATATAATTTAATTTAAAAAATAACTATGAAAACTGTTGGCGCATTTTTTACGAAAAATAACTATACGCACTCTCCGTATAGAACGACGAATCCACGGAGGGCGGTAACGCTAGCAATTGTATGCTTTATTTTGCGTTCCGTCCGCTATGGACTACACAGAGGAGTGTGGAGACTCCGAGTGATGCCGCACGGGCGAGCAACCTCAATACCCACTAAAAACCCCCTCCTCCCTGACGACCCTGCGCTTTTGTGTGTTGGAAAGACTGAGATATAGAACATAGTTACGCAACAGTCGATCCAGCGCAATAAAGTGCTTGAAGTGTGCCCTGGGAGAACACACTCCACTACGAAACGGGGGTAGTTGTTAAATAGGGCTGGGCGGCATTCGGCAAGCTTCGTCAAGTGTTCTCGTCGATCATTCCGCAATGCTTAAAGACAAAAGTCCTCGAGCAGTGCGTCCTCCCCGTCCTGACCTACGGGGCCGAGACGTGGACACTGACGGCAGGATTGGTCCACAAGTTCCAAGTCACTCAACGGGCTATGGAGCGAGCTATGTTGGGTGTTTCTCTTATGGATAAAATTAGAAATGAGTATCTGAAGACATTGCAATAGCATGAACATGGGGGGGGGGGGGGGGGGGGGGGGGGGGGGGGGGGGGGGGGGGGGGGGGGGGGGGGGGGGATGATGCTTTGAAGACTTCAAATAGCCATGAACATTTTTCGATTGGCAAGCTATGAAAGGCGAGTTTACTAATCAATGTATTTATTGTTACTACTTGAATGCCGACAAAAGACAAAATCACGCCTGCATTTTATTACCTTTATGGAATTTGGACTCCTTTTGTTTACTTTGTGTTTAAAATTTGCGATTAGAAAAACAGGCCATTGTGTATTGTAATATTTTATGGCAGTCATTATTAAGGTGTTATTCTAAGAAATCCGGTGCATGCTGTCGAGCAGACATATTATATTTGTACAGTATTAAGCAATACCCCAATGGAGGGATGACGGAGTCGAGCGATAATCAAAAGCGAAGCAAGACGTGTGTACTACATTCGGTAATCTATTTAGTGACCGACTTTTCGCGTGTTATTATATCTGTACATATGTTATACGTATTTGTATAGTTTCTAATAAATTCTATAGTAATTCTAACGGCATTTTAATTCGAGTTCTGCAACTCGTAACAATATTTTAATTTGTCAAAAATGTGTCTTATCTGGTTATTGGATGTGCGAAGGTCAATCGTCAGCGTCTCTTAGACTCTATTTTTTTTGAGCATTATCTCAAATATTTTGTTCCAAAAGTTACTTAAATTACAGATAGGAACCAAAACATCTCAACTTAGAAGTCTATTGGCTCGTGTGGGCTCTTGAAACGTCAAGTAAACACTTCACTAGCCAATCTTAGAGAAGCACTTTTGAACTTAGTAGTTCTACAAGTGCGGGTTTCCGTGATCACTTCTAATGAATTTTCCGACAAGATCAGACTTTCAAAGTGTTACTAAGAGGAAATAGCTGGAACTAGAAAGTTTTAACTCCTTAAATGAAGGCGTGAAGTGTTTAAAACTGAACACAGCATACGGTATTGAAATATGTTGTAGTTAAACGTATTCGTTTTAACGGTTTTAAGCTCGGTATTTTACTTGATTTTTATTCCGACGTTTCGGCCACTTTTCTGTACCTTACATTTTTCGGCCGTTATTAGGGCTACTGAAAAGTGGACGAAGCTTTGGAATAAAAATCAAATAAAATACGGCGCTTATAACCGTCAAAACATAGTTATATTATGTGTACTAGTCGCGAAAACTTACGAACTTTTTGTCAGAAAAATTCGCGGGCATATTCAGAACGTACTTCACTCTACCAAAGTTTTATCACAATCTGATCAATAGTTTACGAACGCATAGAGAATAATATAAGTGTTAGTCTATTTCTGTCATTAGTGACTTAGATCATTGTTATTATATAAAATATACAATTTATGTCAACAATGTTTTTATTAATTCATAGCTCATTTACCAATAGAAACAATATGATTATTGAATTCAGAAAAAATATTACTTGAGAAGTACTGTCTGTATTGTATTAACTTACTTAAATTTACTAAGAAAATTAAAAAAAAACTAATAAGTATTAATCCATGAACTCTACTACTACTAGGGAAAGCGTGTGTCATGAATAATATGTATTTTAATTACGTATAAAGACGTAAAGCAAATAAATATTGTACGCCATGACAACATTACGTAGATATCTTTGTGGTAAAAATTTAGCATATCATATGCTATGCATTAGAATCCGGTAATTCCATTACACTAAGAAAGGTTTCTGGAAATTGAGATGTCAGACTATGAGTAATAATTACACTATTACTCAGTAAACAGACATCTTTTTGTCATCTATCGAGAATCATCAGTGAGTTATCTTTACTTTGTATCCAGTTACTAAAGTAGCTGTCAGGCCTCTAATTATAATGAAGATATTTATTTCTTAGAAACACATGCACAAAACGTGCTCAGTTGCTTGAATTTTCTTTAAGTAAATTTTAATTGTATGAGAAGATTCCGCTCTCTCATTCCTTAAATATTACGTTGTATTTGAAAGTACTTAGTTTCTAAAATGTGTTCATGCTATAGAGGTTCATAACACTGATATTAAAAATATTGCTAAATACATATATATTGTATAGAAATTAGTTTACTTAATTTTCGTTAAGTACAGAACATAGAATTATAATAATACTTAATAAAAGAAAATAAGAATGTGTGTGTATCTAATAAAATAATACATAAAATTTGAACAATGGATCTTTATAATTATATGTTTAGGATTATGTCTAAGAGAACAATAACTTCACCTCACACTATAAATACTTTTGTAATCAATAATATATGTGGCACTTTGAGATTGAGCAATCCTTCTATCTGTGCACGAACGGAGAAAGAATAGAATTGCCTGCGGCCGGGCGGTCTGTCGTAAGAGGCGACAAAACTACCCACAGCCAGGTGGTAGGGCATTTGCTCGACTGGATGGCTACCACCCCTGGTCTAAAGTATGTTACCACAACTACATTGAGTTGTGTTCCGGCATTAGTGACCAGGTTCCAATCTCCATTAAGAGGACAGCAGCGCATTTGTAGCACTTTTGGTGTTGGTAACCGCTTTCCATCAAGTGGCCTGTCTGCTGAACTCAAGCAATAAAAAAAAGAAAACCTTTACGGATATTCTTGAAATTTAAATGACTATGTCTAGGATATTTAAAAATATACTTTGATACTTGTAGTACAAGACAACATACAGCTTATAAATAATTGGTCAGTTTTTTGTTCTTATAACTGAGTAACAATTCTTAAGATGAAAATCATAAAGTAAATCTCAAATGATAAAGTTTCAAATTTCCTACCGAAATTAATCCCATGAGAAATAAACTAAAGTTTCTTTTAACTGGATTTCCTTTAAAGTTTTATACATTTTCGGGACGAAGTGACTTTGTCGCTGGCAGCGCCATCAATCAATTCAGAACCTCGCAACTCTTGACGGAGTCGTTTAACGTATCTCTGTAGATCTTTTTGAAAGATATGCACTGTGAAATATTACTTTTAATATGTAATGATAGGTTCATGTTCCACCTATACATAAATAAGCTATAGAATGCTACGTCTGGCATTATAATAAATTCGTAAAACATTACGTCAAGACTTTGACCACTGTCCCACCTGATGTTGAATGATGACACAGTCTGGATTACAGGACGCTTACCTAGAAAATATCTATTCACGCGTGACTTGAAGACTTCAATATTGCATTGGTCAAGAAATACATAATAATTATAATATAAAAGAATAGAATTTTATCTTTACGTTCTTTATAAAATATTTTTATTAAACACATGATATTTCCTTTTTCAAGTGAAACTTCTTTAAAACGTTGTGATTTGAGACTCGATAAGACGAAAAAGCTAAATATACAGACAAGCACATAAATATATAAGACTAAGGCTGCGAGAGTATGTTATACGAGTTTTACATTGTGCAGCACAGATAAGAGGGTCAATAAGGCTGATGATTAATCATAGGTCCAACTTGGATCGACAGATAATAATATTTAGAGACTAAAACAGTGAAAAATTGTAAGTTATACTTAGGAAGTTTATTTTGATTGTTGACGGATAAGCTAAAGGAATTATTTATAAAAGTTGGAGATGTATATATATTCTTTGAAGTTTCACTTCTACTGCGTGTAAACTGTACATTTTTTCATCTGCCATATTTAGTCAGAGGGAAGCAAACACATTTTTTCTGATTTTGAAATTATTGTCATAAATAAAAAAAAATTAAGAAGGAATGTAACAGATTTCCAATCTACATATATAACATGGAGTTCTTTAAAAAAGTGTTTCAAAACTCCTTAGAGATCAACAACGCGTTTCAGTGCAACTGGTGTCGTAAATATCCATAGGCAACGGTAACCACTTTCCATCAAGTGGGCCGTCTGCCTGTTGGCTCGCTTCCGGCAAAAAAGAAGATATTCTACAAAATATAAAAAAAAATGTTTGACTTAATAGCATTGTATATCTTCATATAGCTTAATATTCCATCTGGGGTCAATTCCACTGCCAATCTCACGTTTCTCATTTATTCAGATGGATATCAAGCTTAATAATGAAGTTTACAATGTTGATTTCCTTTTTTCTTTTTAATGTGCATATTTTAAACGTGTTAAGTGTCCATAAAGGAAATGAATTTTAAGAACAAAGAATCTGGTCTCATCTAAAAACTCATTTAATTTTATGTAAGGAGAGCGTTTCGAATTAAGTGTTTAGCAATTATATTTTTTGACATGTTTTTTAGAACAAGATGTTGGTTGTCCCGTGATGATGAGCTCAAGGGTAGTGAAGCCCGCCTCCCATCAAATTGTCAACGTTTATTTTTCACAAATGTAAAGATTGATATAAAATCTGTATGTATGTATTTTTTTTTTTTTTTTTTATTGCAGGAGATCAGCAGACAGGCAGACGGCCCACTTGATGGACAGCGGTTACCATCGCCTATGGACATTTGCAACACCAAAGGTGCTACGAATGCGCTGCTGCTCTCTTTAGGGAGCCTGGAACCTGGTCACTAATGCCGGAACACAACACAAGGTTGTTATGGCGACATACTCTAGACCAGGGTGGTAGCCATCCAGTCGGGCAAATGCCCTACACCTAGCTGTGGGTTGTTTGTCGCCTCTTACGACAGGCCGCCCGGCGCAGGAAATTGTATTCTTTCTCGTTCCTACACGGATAAATGTATTAGAGTATGTTGTATATAATTTAATTTTGTTAATCTGTTTATATTATTATCCCTGCAAATCGGTAATGCGCTGGAACCTTGTTAAATTAACATTCACGTGACGTCATCCGCAACCCAATATGTAAGCATACTCGCCGACCAGTGATGCTAACTGTATGAGTGTTCGCCAACAGTTACGTTATCAAAATGGTGGCCAGGCGCAATAGCAATTTGCTGGGATAATATATACCTACACAACCCTGCATTTGCTTCTTCCTTTCTCGCTAGAATCATAGGTTTGCTGGAAGAAAAGTCTTTTAGTGTTAAGATCGCCTTTGTACATCACCACTATTCTATAATTTTGTATGTAAATTTTTGTGTACAATAAAGAATGAAGAATAAAGAAAATCAAGAAGATGTAATTATATTTGGGAGCCATACATGGAATCCTGTCTTCTCCTACCAGCGCTTATATGTAAAATAGTTACCAAATTTTTATACTATATTTTGTAGTTAATTACCATTTTTTTATAAAATGGTCTGTACAAGGTTGTTTCAGTTTGTGAAGTATGGGGATTTTTCTATTTTGCCTGTTGATTAAATACTATATGTACATAAGATTTCGTAGCCAAATAAAAACAGTGGAGACTCATAGAATTTACAGAACTTTTCTTTATGCACGGACTTCCAAGCAACTCAATGTTTTGTTACAGCACATATATAGAAAAGAGGCTGGGTGGACAGTGATCGAATTTGACAAGTCACGATTATCTTTTACCAGCTCATCACTTCTAACCATATTAATCATAATATTTTCTTACAATAGTTGCACATCCATTCAATTTAAACACGCGTATAGCATATCGCACATACTGGTGTCGCAGAGACGGCTTTCTAATAATTAATGTCTTGTAAAGTACAACTCGGGAACTATCTCAGGGCGTGAAACCCGGTGGCATCTGACATATCCAATTAACACAGGATCCGGTTCCGCCGGGGTTCTGTCCGTACTAGCTGTGAAAGCATGGCACTATCTGCCACTTGCTTTAGGCGTGATTTTGATTTTGTCAAAGGATTTACTAAGCACATACGATTACTTTTTACTTCAGGTTCAAAGATGTATTGAGGCGGGCTTTCATATCTATCTATAAAACACACGATTCAGATGTCAAACGTCAATGGGTCGTGTTATTTAGTTATTTTTCTCTACCCTCAATTTAATATTTTCTTAAGTTTTCGCGCCGCCAAAACTTGAGAAATTTATTACAAGCACGCTAATTTATTTTTTATTATTACAACGTTTCTCAAAAGCAGCCGAAACGTTGGAATAATAAAAATCAAATAAATTACCGTACTTATAACCGTTAAAACGTAGTTTTATTATCATCAATTTATTTCTTATTAAATTTAATAGATTTTCTAGATTCTTGGACAAGATATGTCATTTACTAATAATAATAATATTTGACATTTGAAATATTATGCATTCTATAAATATACATTATTACATTAAAACAGTTTTTGGATACTATACGATGTTTTCGTTCTATATCTTAAGATGATCCTTTGTAAAATGTCGCAGATAATATCTGACAATCGTTAATAGATTACACGATTGACTGAGATCAGATTGTGATTCAAATTTGCTGCTTATATTTTAAATATTATTTTTTATTTAAAGGTATTGTTCAAATTGGAAATTCGATAGAGATAAGTTATATGTAACACTTTTGAGATTGTTTTAATGATATCATTTTATATAGTTAGTCGTGGTAGCGTAATGGCTAGCACACAAGTCCCAAAGTCAGAGGGCGCGGGTTGGATCCTGCCCGGAACGCATGCACCACATAGTCAGTTTTCTAATCGAATGTGCATATTGTTACAATTACCACACGCTAACAACGGTGAACGAAAACATCGTGATGCAATTTGCACATCAAGATAACAGATGTGTCAAACCTGCCAAGCGGCCTTGGACAAGCGTGGCGGGTACACTGTCTGTTCCCTATAATGGGAGGCTCGAGCCCAGCAGTGGGACATTTATGGGCTGATATTATTATTATAATAATCTAAAGAAGGTATAAATGAATAGAATAAATTATTTTCTGAACGAACGAAGCGCTACAAAGTTCCATATTCTTGAATGATTTTTATTAAGCATGTAGCTATACCTATTTCGGTTTTTCATGTACATTACCATAGAAAAAGAAACATAATTCCTGGCATGGTTTTTGATATTTCAAAGTTAATAGCGATTACTAAACATTATAATTTAGTTAACAAGAACAATGGATTAAACTCTATGGAGAGATAGAGGTGTTAACATCGCTGGAAGTGTCTCAGTTGAAATTACAACATACCTCTCCATAGGTATCTTACCTTTCGTCACTCTTGCCTATATTACTCCTCGCTATTATTTTAAGGTTATTTGAGGGTTTCATGTGATGAATGAAATCATTGTGAAAAAACCTCAATACACGCGTATGTATAACATTGCGAAGCTGGTAAAATTTTGCGCGATGTAAGTCAATCTGCTATATCTAAATCAATAAAAACTCAGATCAAGTTCACAAGATGAACGATCTTATAAAGCTGGTTTTTCAAATTGATGAATATGAAAGTGATTAATTGATATGCGGTTGTGTCTTATGTAACAGAGTTCGAATGTCAAGGCCGTTATACAAAATACCAAAGCAAATTCCTTATGAAATATGCTTGTCAAGTTTATAGGAAGAACTCAAGCGTTAACTGTTTGTTAACAATTGGCTTAGACGGTTGAGACAACAGCCTGCGGGGATGCCATCAACAGACATCTAATGCCGCTTAGTCCTGTGGTCCTGTTTCATGAATACTTGAGTATCAATTACTTATTTATACATTCATTCGCAAGTAATTATATGACGTGTCTGTAAAGCCGTGAACTAGGGATGTACAAGTATATGTTTAGTTTTCTGAGAATTTATTAAAACCTATGAATTTGTGCAAAAATGAAACTATATGTATTATAACATGCCGACAAAAGCAAACGCACACCTGCCTGCCATAAACCTGGTTTATTACCTATTCCGCATTTGAACTTCTTTTGTTTACTTTGTGTTCAAAATTTGTAATTAAGAAAAACATTCTACTGTTATTGTACTTGTTTTTTGACCGTCATTAGGCAAGTGTGTCCAACTAATTCTAGTTGTTATAGTTTTGCGTCAAGGCATATTGTATTTGTACAAAATAAAAGGAATGCCCGAAGGGAGGGGTGAGGCAATCCAGCGAGAACCACGATCAAAGCAAGACGTGTACATTCGATAAGCGATATAGGGACGGACTATGCGCGTGTTATAGAATCTTGTAGTTTGTACTGGTTGTATCCAGGTATACTTTTACCTGTCTTATACGTGTTTATAAATTTCTAAAAATTCTATAACAATTCCAATGGCATTTTAATTCGAGTCCTGTAACTTGTAACAGTATATTAGAAAAGTAGACTAACGTAGTATTCGTATTGGCTTAGATGATGTTTTGTTTATTATGTTGTAAATTAAGTTTCAAAAGCGACTGGCGGTTTTCGGCCTGAACTTCTACAAAGACAGAGTAATGTAAAAACATAACTAATATTAAGGCAAATCAATTAATAGTAAGATAATACAAAAATCGGCCACAACTGAACCGTTAGCCTTTCTATTGCTACTAAAACAAGAAAAATTATTAATATATATTAATAGAAGCTAAAACCCACAATACACGAAATCACGCTCTGCTACTATTGACATCGTAAAACTGTATATATAGAATTCTTTTGTATAATTTGACAATATAATTTCAATTTCTAAACAGATAAATATTTAAATGATATAAATATATCAATAATAGCCTTAAGAACGGACGAGCGTGCATGACAAGAACTATGAATGTCAAAGAAGCAAGTGAGGTGTGTAAGAATAAGCCTAAATGGCGCTCTGTTCTTCGTGCCTACCCCGCAAGGGACCTGGCGTGAAGTTATGTATGTATGTATGTATGTAATATTACAAAGTGAAGCTACAGAAATAAAGCGATTAAGAGACTTGATTTATAGACGAGCAGTGCATATACCCTTCGATGTGATATACAATAACGCCGACAGAGTTCAGGTCAGTCAATTATTTATATTTGCAAACATCGCGTATTCTATTAAAAATTTAAATTAGGACACAGTTGTTTTCCACCGTTTGGCTTTATAATGGATGATTTAGACTACACAGTGGTAAGCACAAGCCGTGTACGGTCGTGTATGAACATAATATAACAGCTGAATTGTTCAAGTGAATCTCTATGAGTAAAATTGAAACTATAATACATAGTAACTATAAGACCTTTGTGACAAATTTAAAAAACAAAATCACCAAAATCGGTGATTAGAAGGATTCTAGAACCTGATCTCAACGCCACCTATCGGTTCCAACGGGATAAAAAGTATCCGTCTCCTGGTTCAATATTCAGCCAAATCGGTATAGCCGTTTCGTTTATATGTTACTTTATTTTATACATATGTAAGATGTTTTGTTGTTGTTAAAGACTGAATATAACAAGCTCTATTTTGCCAGCACTAGAGTTGTTCAATATATCATCATTGTTATAGGGAAAGACATAGCATAAGTAAGCATTTAGATGCATGGTTATTACTCGCGAGTTAAACACGGATGGTCTATACGCAAGACTCATAAATACATTAGTAGTTAATTTGCAATTTAAACTACTTATTAACCTGCCAATCAAAATTATACAAAGATAACTCGCGTAGTCTTTCCCAGAACAGGTAAATAGACAATAGTGAATTTAAATATATATATTGGGCTGCCATACTTTTAAATCTTAACATCTTAATATCTTCCTGTCAACTAATATAAATAAATTTCACTAATATACATCGTAGATTTTTTTAAATCCTGCTCCCACAACGTGATCCCGCAACTATGTACACTAAAAATTGAAAACTGTCAGGTATGTAAATTTACGACCGGTGGTCATCCCTATTTTTTCCGCAACTTGACATTTCTACATATAGAAAGATGGACAGATAACTCTTTATTGTACACCAAAGCATAGAAACATTTCGTATAAAGATTGTCCATTCATCCATAGTTAACTTCGGTAGTTTCTGAGGAAAATATCTACTCAATACTTAGACAGATACACGGGCGTATGGACACAACGGTTGTGTAAGAATTCCATTATTGCTGAAATTTCTAATCCTAAAAGTTACATTACTGTGAATAATTTTATTTCTAACAAAAACATAAAAGTGACTTTATATTGTGTTTTAATAAAGTTTCAAAATCTCTTTCGTGATTCTAGATAATACAAACATTGTTGAACGCTTATAAATAAAAATTAGTCATGGCCAGAATTGTTCTATATTTTCGTCACCACTAATAAGGCTATAATATAATCCAAATTTGACTTTGTTCTAAATCAATTCAGATGTAAATCTTACGCTTGTCATTATAACATTCTGTTAATTAGATATAAACAGCTATATATTATGAGGCGTATTATACATTAATAGGATTACACACATTTTTGGCAGATTCAACCTTTATTAAAATTCCATTCGGGCTGATCACTAGTCGCAAATGCAAACATATATAAATATGCAAGTGCAAGTCTGTATATTTATATATTTTCATATTAGTTTCTACTACCTCCACGGTAGTTGGATTCCGTAGTTACTTTGTACTTTGTTGTTTAGAAATATGTACTCTGTATTGCTTATCATTTGATTTTTTTTTCATTTCACTTTGGTAGGTAGGAATCCTTATAGAATCGCCATCCGACCGTCTTTTCGTCTGCGTATCACAGTCGTTTGTCAGAAAAACTACAGGGTATATAGTGATGAAATTTGACAAAAAGATGAATTCTACACCTTTGCCACTACACAACTGTATAGAGAAATATGTATAAAATAAGGGTGGCCCTTTTTATTGACTTAAAGTTTATAAGATAACGACTGCACAATTAAAAAAAACATTCTTCGTTTTAACTTACATTGATCTATGATTCGCATATACAAATCACAATTCGCATACACAAGTCGTGGTAGCGTAATAGCGTCTAGCGCACGCGTCCCAATTCAAAGGATGCGGGTTAAAATCCTGTCCAGAACGCATGCACCACTTAGGCAGTATTCTGACCTAATATGAATATTGTTACAATTACCACGGTGAAGAAAAACATCGTGACGAAACCGGCACTTCGAGATAACTGATGTGTCAAACGTGCCAAGCCACCTTGGACAAGCATGGCGGGTATACTGTCCGCTATCCTATAGAGGGAGGCCCGATCCCAACAGTGGGACGTTTATGCGCCGTTATTATAATATATTACATACAAATCTAAATTAGTATATTAACCTTCGAAAATAGATTGGTGTCTATTATTTATAAAAAGTTATCAAAAATAGGCACTTCTTTTAAAAATCGACTGACACTGACCTTCGTGCAAAAAGTTCCATATCAATAATTTCTGTTATGATGTTAAGTCTTTGCCAAGAAGCCACCATATTTGTCTAAATAATTACTCGAATCGCTCGCAAATTGTCGATAATTAATTTTATTACTCAGAATTCTTAGCATGCATAGTCATCTCAATAGCAAATAGTCCCGTTTCATGGTTATTTAGTATTAAATTTAAGACACCACCCTACGCGCTGTTCATTGCTATAATTAGAGATTGACACAAACAACGCTATTTAATCTCACCTGCAACAAAAAAGGATGCTGATATTTATACGCCTGACCGCTTTAAATAGTTCTTTGAAATCATTGAAGAAATATTCTCATCTGTCTTTCAAATGAAAATTTAACGCGACAAACTATCTAATATCGATAGATTTTTAGAATGTATGTATTAAATAAAAAAGGCAGTGTGCGTCTGAGAAAGGAGAGCCAGAGAGACTGGTGCCGTAATGCGTTACGTAACGAAGTGGTTTACCTTCCTATAAGAAGTTATTAAGAAATTAAAGATCGTTGATATAATTATTTTAAAAAAACTTGTATTAACATCAAGTGATTAAGGATTAATAATTTAAGTATTTTCTCTTTATATATTATACTTGTAGATTCGATATATTTAAAAATATATATTGTCAATAGTAAGACGATTTGACAGGGTGGAATCTTAAGTATAGAACAAAGAACATCAGCATCTGTGACGCTCCATCTCCAGGGAGCAATTCAAAGTAACCGACGAAAATCGAAATTTATAATCCGAGTGAAATTAGTAGTCATGACGTAAGCTAAGATTAAAACTTGTGTCGTCCGCAACTTCCTCTGAACGGATTATATTAAATTAAGTTTGTATAAAATTATGTCGTAAGAATTGTTTAATCTGCTACAGGATTTGTCAATGTCGCTCGGGATGAATTATGGTAATGTTTTTAAATATTTCAAGAGTCAATGTGTCAATTAGTTAATTATACTGAGCGTGGGAGATACAATATCCTTTTTGGGAAGATTAGAATTTTTGCAGTTTGCATTCCTTCGGTATTTGAAAATAGATTGTGTAGCATTGACACAATCAGAATACATATTGACCAAAGATCGATGAAGTCGTACATACATTCATTTAGGCTTACTTACATACATATAAAACTACTCTGTCAAACAAGTACAGTGAGAAGGTCGATAATAGGTACACAAAATGTCAGTTATTCATAGAAAATTATTTTAACACCTTAATAGTATGCTCCTTCAGAAACTATACACTTACGCCAACGAATATTCCAATAATCAAAAAAAAAATTTAACGCTTTTTCCGGAATTGAGTTTAGTTCGTCGCAAAATCTCCTTTATGTTTTCTACGTAATTTGAGTTTAGGAAAAATAAAGAACTCGGCTGGAGCCATATCTGGTGAACAAGGTGGTTGCTCGATGGTATTTGTTGAGTTTTCGGTCAAAAATTCGTTTACAATGAGAGACATTATGTGAAGTGCGAAGGGGCATTATCGTGGTGCAAAATCCAAGAATTACCTTTTTGCAAATCTGACCTTTCTCGTCAAATTTGCTCTCTTAAACTCCGCATAGCACTCAAATAATACACTTTATTTACCGTTTGACGTTCCGGTAAGAATTCCGAGTGGACAACACCGCGATAGTCAAAGAAAACACTCAACATGACTGTGACTTTTGATCGACTTTGGCGTGGTTTTTTCGGTTCAGTTGGAAGACGCCACTTCGAAGCTTGTTGACTAGTTTGTATGTCAAACTCGTAAACCCACGTCTCGTCAGAAATAATAATGCACTTCATGAAAGTTGGGTCGGAATTGAATCGTTCCAGCATATCCCCCCACCCCCTAGCGACACTTATGCGATTGAGTTTTTGGAGAAAATTCAGGTCTTTTGGTACTAGCCGAGTGGCAACATGTCTCATACCCAAGTGATTATTTAAAATGATACGGATCCACTCGTGAGACATAAAAAATTCAACGGCTATATTTTAAAACTTGAATGAGGATTTTCAGTCACTACTTCCTTCACTTTTGCGATGTTAAATTCAGTTGAAGACGTTGATAGCCTACCAGGGCTAGGCAAATCTTGTAGCATATCTCAACCGCTTTTGAACGCTTTGTACCACTCGTAAGCACGTGTTTTTGATAAAGTCGATTCACCGTAAGCCTTCTGTAACATTTTCAGTGTCTCCGAATACAAAATTCCATTGGCGATGGAAAGTTTAAGATAAACTATTTGATCCATGTTTTGTCTAAAAACAGCAATGTATTTAATCTAAATGACCGATAAAACTCAAACTTCACGCCAAAATGTAAAATAGTAATGCCAATCGTGCCAATCTAACAACAATATAAATGATTATTTTAGAAACATAAACAAATCATCCCTTCCCCATACTTTTTGATAGAATTTAATACTTAATACATAAAACCTACTTGTATCAATCTGTTTGTTTATATGTAGATTTTCAAATTCAATTATGTCAGACCAGTTTTTTAAATATGACAATTTAGTCTATTAACATAGTGTCCATTAGCACTTTTTAATTTTCTCTATTAAGGCGAAGACTCTTTGTTCATGTATGTTTGTTATTAATAATTGGCTTATTAAACACTTTAGCTTGGTTTATGATATTAAATCAGTTGTCAGATTTTTTCTGTAAAGTCATTAGAGTCAACCGTTATTCGCGCTAGACTCTATTATACAAATTCGCATATATCAGAAATTACTATATGAGTAGCATCCAAATAGCTTTCCGAGTGTATTCGGATAGTATGAACGAGGACTTACTGCGGCAGATACTGCTAATAAAATGTGTTAAAATATGCATATAGAATACTATAAAACATTCACTAAACCAATATGACTGTGAACATAGCGGCTGCAGTGCCATATATATTTTATTGCAAAACCAAATTCTGTTTCTCTTTAAATAAATATTAGATAAAAATATTGTACAAGCATCAGCGAAACTAGTCATTTAACCTACTGATCCTTTTACTTCTTATTAACCTACTATTAAGCGTTAATAATGAGACACTATCAATATATTTCTATCAGAACTAGATAATGTTCTTTGCCTGAGATAAGAGTAGAAATCGCCCATTAGTTATTTAAAAATTAGTCCAAGTGCGTTTCGGACCACGCACATATAAGATTCCGTAGAAGTCATGAACAATTACTATTAAAACCCCAAAAAAAGCATTTAACTAAAAATACCCCATTTCTCAAAAACTACTCGTCGGATAATGCTGAAAATAATTTTACTACAAAAATTCAAAGGAGAAACACAATCGGCACGACTTTGGAAGCAAAGACTCGCCAAATGACTTAAATTGCAAAAAGTTAGACTTTAATTAAAGTAAATAGAGATAACACATCATTATATTAAGGCGTACGGACCTTTTTAAACCTCAGTTATATAACTGAAGATTAAATTTATACCTATATGGTAGTCGTACCTAATCGTATTTTTTACGTTTTCACTACATAACTGAATACGACATATTATAGCCATAAATTACATAATATAAGAAATCTGTAAATGGTTCTAGTTTGTACTATGCGTTTAAAAATGTGAAATAAAACTAGGAGGAATACCTCAAATCAAGAGATTCCGAAAATGCAATTTCTATAATGTTTGTCTGTCTGTCTATTAGATCATCACGTGAAAACCACTGAACGTATATAAATGAAACACGACATAGTGCGGGCTCATAACCCCAGTTAACACTTAGGATACAATTTGTCCCGGTACATGATGCTGTTTCCATAAAAAGACAGATTAGCTGAATACAGCTGCAGTCGCCTTTTTTTTAAATTCACTAATAAACACATTGTCATAGCAAACAAGTCATTCATTGTATTAAGTACTTCAAATTAGGTTAGCTTCTACTCATCTCTATGTTTTGCTGAAGTGCTGTTTAGACTATTTAGTTTGTTTTGTTATTTTAGTGGATTGAACAAGAAACAATAAAGTTTTCAGTATAAAATATATATATATATATATATATATATATATATATAAACAACCTAGTGTTAGTAACATAGAGCTAGCACCAGGATTTTTTACGCGACGTACCCTGGTGGAATACTCTGGTTCCAAATAAATTTCACTTCTATAGTAAATCCAGTAGTTTCGAAGAAAAAGAGCAGTGCCATATAAAAACAGACAGACTGATGCATAATACAAATCTAAAGTTTACGTTTTTCAAAATGGTTGTAGTTTACCATCACAACGACAGCCATTTTGTGTGGGCACTGACACGCACTTGGTCGAGTTTTTTAAAAGAAGCAAACAGTATTTCTGGAACAACAATGCGCGCAATCAAGAGTTTAAAGAGTAAATGAACTGAGTGAAGGGGTGAAAATTTTACATTTTTGTGTTTTTCTCAGGAATTATATTATGTATTGTGAGAGAACAAAACAAGGAAAAGACGATAAGAATTTTTAATAGATGCAGAGGGTTGAATTTTTACAAGGGAGGCGGAGATAAGAATTTAACATTTTATTAATTTCCCGGGTAAATCTTGCAGAACGTCTTTTTGTAAGATTAAAATTATCAAACTACTCTTGTTTGATATTTTTGCTGTTCTAATTTTCACAAGATTTGCACTCTATACCTACTCGTATACCTCATATGTGATCCTAAAATACATAAAATTGTGTTTGTTGACTTCTAGGCCATCTCAAGTGATGGTGGTATATTGACAAATTGCTCTATTATTAAGAACCCTGCAAAACTACTTCAAATTTATCTAAAGAAGAACGGGCTGAGATCGGGTTCTAGAATCCTCGTAATCACCGGGACCGATTTTGGTGATTTTGTTTTTGTGTGTTTGAGTTGGTTCTCGGATGATTTAGATTCGCAATTAGAACCGGTTGGTGCGCTGAGATCAGGTTGTAAAAGACTCCTAATCACCGGGGGCGATTTTGGTGATTTTGTTTTTGTGTGTTTGAGTCGGTTCCCGGATGGTTTAGATTCCCAATTAGAACCGGTAGGTGGCGCTGAGATCAGGTTCTAGAATCCTCCCGATCACCTAGACCTATTTTGGTGATTTTGTTTTTGTGTCATGGACCAGTCTTTTAGGAATTCAGAAAATAGGCGGTACGAAGTTCGCCGGGTCAGCTAGTATAATAATATTTATGTAATACAATAATAATTGTAAATCTAAACCTGAAATAGAGTTTATCCATATAGTAGACCTGAAATTAAAACTTAATTATTTCCTAAATCCACTATAAGTCACAATCTCTTAGATTAATTCAATTAGTACTTATCAATTAAAAGCAAATTCAAATATCAAATGGTAATTAATGACTCCTTAAAGTTGAACCAAAACTTGTTAGGATCCATTTCCTAGTGTAATTGCCAGTTATTTAGTTAACCGAACCATTTATGATATACTAGCTTCTGTCTGCGACTTCGTCCACGTGGAATAGTTTTAAAATATCGGGGGATTTTGAATCATTTTTCATTAGTTCCCCACTCCTATTGGCCTTAGCGTGATAATATATTTATTACCTATAACCTTCCTCGGTAAATACGCTATATAACACTGGAAGAATTTTTCAAATCAGACCAGTAGTAGCTCCAGAGATTAGCGTGTTCAAGCAAATAAACAAACAAACTCTTCAGCTTTATACGAGTGTCTTAGTATAAGATGATGTCAATATACTAATAATGTAAATGTATTTTTTTTCGTAAAACTAGTTGAATTGGATTCATGAAGTTCTTTACAAAATGTAGAATTTGATAAAAATTTATAGTTACTAAATGCACCTATAATTTTGCTTTTGCCAAGTTGTTTGCAATATAGGTAATGTACATAATTATATTAGGTAAGGACACACTTATAAGCTACGTTAAAATTTAACCATTACCTCCATGACTATCTTCTTATTCTCTTTCACTTTTTCCAGTTATTTAGGGTCTATCTGCTTGATCATTTCTTCTCCCCCAGTTTATCGCATATTCCATTCTCGATCCCTCAGTTTTACGGTTTTCATTGTTATAATCACTTGTGACGGTTTCTTTCTTAATTTGTTCCCTAAGCTATAAATATTAAGTAAAAATTGAAAATGATTTTCAAGAAACTGAATGACATTCAGAACAAGCAGTGCAAATGAAGTCACTCGCCTATAGATAAGTTTGTTTTATACAAACTTTCAAGTTGAAGCCTAGCAACACTAATCAAGTACTGCATTGGTTCTCTCCCAAGACACAAAACACAATAGGATTTCAGTTGAAAACTTTGTTAGCGGGAAGGCCAAGATTGCAAATTTCCCTTAGGGCCTACGCCAGTTTCAAGTTGCCAGACTGTATCGATAACTTACTCTGACACTCGCTTAGTTATTTATTATCGTCATCAGTTTTGGAAATCGTGGTCTTTGTAATGTTCCATACATTTGATGATATATCGGAAAATTTCAAAAATTACCCGCGTTCAAGCCTGAACATGGGTACACGGATTTTAAGGGAACATATGAAAGTTTGCAATATTTTAATTTAGTAAGTACATCATAAAAACATATCAAATAAAATAAGACAGTCAATTAAAAAATAATATAAAATAAAGCTATCTTTAAATTAACGTATACAGAACTTTTTTGTAATTTTGGTATTTAATAAACAACTACTTCTAATTTTTTTTGTACATTTGTATACTTGTAGTTCTATTATTACTGAACTTTTAGCTGAAAATAAAATAACAAACAAGACATTTAATAATGTTACGAGTTACGCACGATTCCAATTAAAATGCCGTTGGAATTAGTATAGAATTTATTAGAAATATAAAAACACGTAAGTATAACACAGGTACAAATATAACTAGAGACTACTAGTACAAACTGCACGATTCAATAACACACGCAAAGTCCGTCACTATATTGCTTATCAATGTACACGTCTTGCTTGTATCAGAATCGTTGTTTAGCTGCCCCACCCCTCCGTTTGGGCATTGTTTTATAGTAAACTGTATAATACAATAATTGACTGCGTGTACTGATTTTTTCCAAGAAAACGTAATCTGCGCACCTGGTTAATTATTCCTGCGAATGGCCAACAAAGTCAAAATCATAACAATAGGCCATTGTCTAATTACAAATTTTAAACACAAAGTAAACAAAATAATTTCAAATGTGGAAAGGGTAATAAACCAGGTGCGCGTATTCTTTGTCGGTATGAAATACTATCTCCCACTCTCGTCCGTCCCGAACATCAATAATATGATACAAATATCTCCCAATAATTTTCTGTGTAGTCTGTACGTAAGCAGCACCAGCTTATACTTCCTGTTTCTACAGTTACTATGTATAATGATTTGTAATTTACTATTTCTTACAAAACAAAATTGTCTCTTGCAATTAACTACTAGGTATGTTCAACTTAAAATAATAAACTAACATTTGAGGCGACGAATTCTTTTAACATTTCATCACGAATGTTTGAGCACAGGCAACAAACCCAAAAAATATTAATCTAAAGGAATTCATTTGTAGAAATAAAAACGGCGAGAAACCAACATAAAATTGAAAATTACACGCGAATCTCAAAATTCACTTTAGTAATTTAAACAAAGCCGAGGATGTCGGGGCAGAGGACTTAATTTCGGGAGAAGACAGAGAAAAATGTTATGCAAATTTGTACACAGTATTTTTCTTTCATTAGGCTGGCTCACATTCATTGCTATGGTGGAAGCGATAGTTGCGAAATATAACACATTTTGTCTTTCTGATATTCCATCTTTTGAGCAGATTCAAAGTAGTGTAAAAGAATATTGTTCGAATGATAATGAGTGTGTGAGTGCTAGAATATGAACGTCTTCAAAAAACGTGTAAATGATTTTTTTAATACACTCCTTGTAAATACATAACGTATCGAGTCTCATGGCGTTGCATATGTACATTAGTGTCGGTAAACACATAGCTTCAGATGGACCGTATTCTTAACAGAATAAAAAAAGTTAAATATGCAACTGTCTATCCACTTACACTGAAGGATTTTGTGGAATTAAAAGTTAATTGTTTTGTCACTTCGCTAAAAAAAGCACAAAAAATATTTAATCTACATTATCCAATCCATCCCTTCCATCTCAAAAACTACTCCATGGCTCTATCTTCAAATCATTCTACGATAAAGGTAGTATTTTTTTATATATTTCAAAATTTTTTACGAACTTATTCAAAAGTTAGTTCAAAGAAGTAGTCCATTTACAAGTTTCTAAGCGAATATCTCACCACCTTTTTGAACAACGTTCTAAGCCAATATCTCGCCATCCATTAGCATAACTTTCTAAGCGAATATCTCACCACCTATTCGTACAACTTTCTAAGCGAATATCTCGCCACCCATTAGCATAACTTTCTAAGCGAATATCTCACCACCTATTCGTAAAACTTTCTAAGCGAATATCTCACCACCTATTCGTACAACTTTCTAAGCGTATATCTCACCACCTATTCGTATAACTAACTTCCTTAGCGAGTATCTCACCACCTATTCATACAATTTTCTAATCGAATATCTTGTCACCTATTCGCTCAAATTACCGATAGCATTCAATGTACGCTCAGCTTTAACTTTCCCATTTGGATTGTGTGGAGTTCGGTCCAAATGTTCACACAAAAACAGGCCTTTCTGAAACTGTAATTAGGAAATTAACGACGGCCTTAAGAAAAACAAATTGTATTTCCGTGGTCCATGTGGGAGTTTAGCAGCTTTTGTGAAAATTTAAATAAAAAATTACTAGTTTATGGAGATGTTAATAAAATCGCTCTGGTTTCGCTTCTCTTTTCTCATTTCATTTATAATTTAAGCTGGCATTTGGGTCTGTTATTATATTTTGAGTGGAGATCGTGTCTCGATAAACGTAGCGAAGGACGGTAGACCGACAACCTGCGCAAGGTTGCCGGTAGAATCTGGATGAAGAAGATGTGATACTGGTATATATGGCGCAAACTTGGGGAGGCCGGATATACCAGCAGTGGACATGGATTGACTGAAACAGAAAACACGATTATCAAAATATTGGAAATCAATCTTAAGATATAGTAATATACTATACATTTTTAAAACCTGGGGTAAAGAAGACAGACGGACGGCTTCATGGAAAGTGGTTACCTTCGCCCGGGGATATTTGCAACACCGAAGGTATCAATGTGCTACCGGCCTCGAAGAGGTGACTGGAACCTAGCCATCTCGCTACACGGTCCTTCGTGTCCAATATAATAATGCGTTGCGGGCAGTGTTGGGGCTGCCCCGCTACTGAATCGCTTCGGGTATATTTGCCCTGACGGGCACCGATTGCTTCAGACCACCATTAGGAAGCGATGTGCGTCCCTGGTGCGCTGGTTGCAGCCCAGCACCAACGCCGTTATGGCGATGATTGCTGATAACGTAGACTGTATCTATATTAGACACTGCTGTGCAACGCATAATAGTGTAGTGATATTATAACTTGTGTGTGTATTTGAATGTGTTGTTTGTTCATAATTGTAATTATTAAAATGAATGTATATTGCTGTATTGTCTTTTAAAGATACAGTTAACAAAAATATTTTTTTCAATACAATAGGCGGTCTTATCGCTATTAGCGATTTCTTCTAGACAGCACTTGGATGGACAAAAAAAATGATAAGAACAGATGTATGTTGCATTATTGACACTACCGAATCTTATAAATATATACATACATGATATAATATAAATACATTAACAACAATATAAAAATTATATTAATACGATATATTATGTAAATAAAATACATTTACATAAATAAATAAAAAACTAGAAAAAGATGACAATAACTGCTCCATCCTTAAATTGAGCTATATTAATCATTCACAAGTCTATTAAAAATAGGCAGTAATTTGGCTAACTTTATATTAACAGGCAGCGTGTTCCAAAGACGAACTGCTTCAACTGTGAAGGATTAGCCATATATTAAACATGTATTATAACTACAAGAATGTAGGCATTAAACATGTATTATAACTACGGGACATTTTTTCCTGAAATAAAACTATAAATGAAAAATGAATGATAGAATACAAATCGAGCTTTTCATGGCGGCATTTTAGGACCAAGGTTAGTCGCCATCCAGTAGGGAAAATACCCTACCATAATTAGCAACAAAATGAAATAAATAAAACGAAAAAAGCACCGTATGCCTTCATATAGGACGTTAATTTAAATCAAGTCTCGATTGCAGAATAGAGTATGGTATTAAAATACAAAACTAAATAACATTTTACCAAAGTAACACTGTTTTTCAAAGCGCCTTCTCATAATATCACCGAATATGACAGCAAGTATGCTATGGATTAAGTTTTAACAAGGGTTTTACTAAGACCATCAAGTAACAAATAAATCAAAACGAATCGTTAATAATAAAATAATAAAAATAATTTATTCATATTTTTTTCGGGGATATAATTATAGTCACCTATGTTCATACAATATCTTTCATACCTCTAATATCATGAAAAATAATAAGTATTCTAGAAATAACAAATGTTTTATAAATTAATCATTCTGTAAAGCTCCTGCATTTTATATTACTAGAGGCACTATTACTTAGGCACCATAAGTCACTCTGCTAACTTTCTGAATGTTTTATTTATAAATCAAAAAACTAGGATATGCACGTGTTAGCAGAAAGAATAATAATTTCTGAAACATTATAATCAAAAGTTTATTACACAATAATTATTACAATATTAATACAGCACAATAATACACAGAAATATTAAGACAACTCCAAGAGTTTGTCTCAACCCTTTGTCAGGTGTCGAGCATCAATTTGCCCTTAAAGAATACTGCCATTATCGAACAGTAATTATCGTCCACAATATACTATAGGCCTCTTGCCCAACAGAGCTTTCGCTCTGTTCAACCGATGACCGTAGACTATCGTTGTAGACTAGCTGAATATAGTTTGCAGACTAGGTGTAGACTGATTGAAGACCAACCCCCCTCTGCCCGAACACAGAGTATTTATAAGATCCTCGTAGTGCGTCTGCAGCGACACCATCCTGTAATACTTTGGCGCCACTTCACTTCCGTCGTAACACCAACTTCCACCATCCGTATAACTTCTAAATTCTTCTACGTTGACATCCGGTTATAGGACTTCCGATTACTACATTAATGAATATTCTATCCGGTTATTGACGACTTCCGTCATATGGTTACTTTACAATAATAAATACGATTCTAACACACGCAACTTCTTCCACAAATTTTCTTCTCAAGATAAAAAATAGCGCAGATACTTTTATTACCGAAAACCACATCGAAATGGGCCCAGTAGTTTTTGCGTGAATCCGGAACAAACATACAAGAAACCTTAAAAAAAAAAGTTGTGTTCTCCAACGTTTATATAGTCCATTCTGTTTTTTTTAACAGCTTTAGCATTAGTTAGTTTTTAGAATGTTATAATATTACAGTGGCCTTACTTATAAACATATGTTAAATTTTAAGTAACTGCTCAGCAACTGATTAGTGAAAATCTTACCCATAACCTCCTCTTTAGTTGAATATTTTGGGTACAACCTACGTTAATCATTCAAATTTTGTTTATCTGTACTCCTCTTAGGTAAACAACAGAACAAAAAAAAGATATTCATTGATTAGGGGCTGATTCTGATTGTCTTACTTAAGAGATGCCTAATCGTTTCATAACGAGATTATTATAAGTAAGGCCGTAGATGTTTTAGACATAACAAAAAACAAGTGACGCGATCGCACCAAACGATCTATGTTTTCAAAAAGCCTAAAATCCATTAGTAAATAATGTTTTAGACTTCCAGATATTAATTATAAAGATATTTTATTTATATTTTAAACTAGCTTATTTATAAGAAGCTTTATAAAAATAAAAGAACTGTAGATAAGGCACAGTACACAATAAGATATTCCTAGGAGTCATCCGCATTCCCGATGGCCATCCATCTAGCGTTCCTTTGGCAAAATTTTCCACCACTGCCATTTTATTGCCAAGGCAAATTATTTTTGGAGTGCAACGTTTGTTAAATCGGTAAGACAATTGCGTGTCAACCCATGCACAATTAATGGTTTTGTACAGAATTTATCATTTGTCTGGAGAACACTAAAAATCATTTTATTGAAAACCCAACATTTCTAAATTACATAAGATCTTGTTGATTTTTTTATATTTAAGAGTATTTCTAAGCTCTGTATTCTTATTTTTTTATCTTCATCCAAAAGCACAAAAGTTAGTATTCACATATTTTTTCAGTCTGTTCATCCCACATATTGCTATCATAGAATTATTAGGAATATCGTTATGATGTTTTTAAATAAAATTATATATTCTGAACATATCCCTAATTTATATGTTAAGTGAAGTGTGTAATTTCTATTGTTTACACAATTTTACTACAACATTGTATAGTGGCTTACAGAATACACTAATATAGCTTTCTTGGAACAACTTTAATAACTGTTCAAACAATAATTAGTTGATTACTTGAATAATTAAACAATAAATTTCTATATCACATACGTACAAAATCAAGGAGGCTGTAACTTTTGGGAGATAATAAAAGGGTCTCAGTGATTTGCTTGTCAACTACCCCACAGTAAATATACAACATCTTACGCTATCTATTTGGGTGGCAAAAAGTATGTCATAGTACCTTGAATAGAATAGACGACAAGCCAGCTCTTATCTGCCGTAATATATTCCCACACACAATAGATTCTGAAGAGAAAAGCGTGTACCCACAATAATTAATTAGAAGTCGTTAATGTTGACTTCATTCTTTCCCGATTATCATTTGTTTTATCCCTTGGCCTCGCAGGGCCGGGAAAAATACATTACAGCGGTTTCCAACATTTGTCTTCGTCGCCTTCGGTTCCGACGTTAATTAATATGGAATACCCTTTGGGTAGCCGACGGCTTGCCATTAGAAATATGTCTTATTTCAATTTATATTTTATCTATTCACAGATAATTATTGTTTTCTTTTTTAATACTGGTATAACAATAAGTGATAGACGACAAACATCTCTACTCAGTTAATATGAGAATGTAGAGATTAAATAAGTGATGTTATAAAAATGGATGAGGTGAGAAAGTTAAAAGGAAGACGACTAAACCGGTATGTAATGACAGATGAAATTCACGTTAAAAAAATTTGTTAAACTGCAAGATTGATGAATACAAATGTAAAGGTAGACAAAAAACATGGATGGCTTGTGTGAAGGATGTTATGACGATTTGTGGTGTGACAAAGGACGTATATCAGAATAGAAGAGTATGTAAGAAAAAGTCATTTTTTGCCGAACTCAAATAATTGAAGATGGTGATAGAAAAAAAATATGTATATTAACCTACTGACATGTTTTTGGACTAAAATGATAAGAATAGCGTAACCTAGACCATACCTTGTATAAAATCCTAGTTTGATGTCACACCAGGATTGAAAAATTATTTTTAAATCTATGAACTTAAAAACCACTAGTTTAGACTCCAGATTCTACTATCGGTAGATATCAATTGATTCATATAATTATTTAGAACTATTTGGCTTTTATAAAACAAAATACAGTAAGTGTTGTTTTCTATTTTTAGCGTTCCGCGGCCAATTTGGCGTTCAAGATTCCTTCAATATCTGTCTAAAGATATCTTTAGTTTGTTACCATTTTAGTAATAAATTTATATTAAAATTTAATAGTCTTTTAAGCTCTTGAAGTGCATGTATAAATATTGTACAATATTGAGGGCTGGAAGTGAATTGACGTCTGTCAGGCTGAGGCTGGATCGATCAGGCAGCGATGTGCCCGCTTCAATGCAACTTTGACACAATAGCGCCCGTTTCAATGATCATTCAACCTGACCTAAGCTGCTTATGCAGTCTCTCTAGATAGGACGACGGAGCCGGATTCACTTAGCAAAGCTGTGCAATATTCTGGTTTCAAAATTAGAGAGTTACATACATACAATAGACTAGCTGCCCGCGACATCGACCGCGTGGAATAGGCAATAAACAACCCCGGATTTTTAAACATTCTTCATTGTGCTCCGCTCCTATTGATCTTAGCGTGATGATATATAGCCTGTAGCTTTCCTCGATAAATGGACTATCTAACACTGATGGAATTTTTCAAATTAGACCAGTAGTTGCTGAGATTAGCGCGTCCAAGCAAACAAACAAACTCTTCAGCTTTATATACTAGTATAAGATAAGATTTGATTGATTGAAGATCATCCCCGCGGCTTCGTTCGCTTATTTAGTTCAAAATATTTAATGAAAAATTCCCATAACGCCATTTAGCGAAGCAAAGATGGAATTAACCGTAAGAGCAACACGTTAAAATTGTCGCTGCATTGTTGTTGCCATGGCGATGTATTTGTTAGTGAATTTATCGATCAAAGGTACCCTTATTGTATATTGTATTCTTCCTTTTTGCATAGTTAAGGCATGAACCCGTCACAAACAAAGAAACTCACAGTCATTATTATAATATTAGTTAGAATGTTTTGAGATCTAAGACAGCTATTCTAAGCTAGTCATGAGCTAATAATTAATAAAGTTAATGTATAGTTTATACATAGTAGTTGATTTACAAACTCATAAGACTTCATAGGTTTTATAAAGTTTGGGGTCTACAAGATCATTTCCCAAGCGTTTTGTTGAAGTGTCCTATATATTCTTCTAATTTATCCTTTTATTGTCTAGTGTATATTTTGTACATGCTAATACACGATCAAATTGATCGTGTATTAGCAAAAGGTGATGTCAGGAGCCTTAAGAACAGACGAGCGTGCATGACAAGAGCTATGAATGTCAAAGAAGCAAGTGAGGTGTGTAAGAATAAGCCCGAATGGCGCTCTGTTGTTCATGTAGACACGAACAACAGAGCCCCACAAGGGATGTGGCGTGAAGTTATCTATGTATGTATATTTTATTTGTGATATTTTGGTGACATAACGTTTCCGTTGTTCTTTGTTTTATAGTCTATATGTCTATGACGACTTCATATTTATATCTTGATTTTAATTAAGCAAACTTTGCGACTCACAAGCAACAAACTTGCGCTTTTAATCCTACCACAGGCCGTGCGTTCATCATGTACAAGTTTCCAGTTACCTGAAGTATTTATATTGGTATCATAAATTTATAAGTAGTAGGAGAATGCCGTCACGCACGTCGCCTTCTCCCGGTATCGAATAATTAATGAGTTGATGGAATATTTTGAATTCCCAAACACCTTGTATAGTTGATATTAACTTCGCTGCTATTTGACAGTTCATGAATAACAGTTCCTGTAAGTTAATTTAATTAAAGTAGTTCACTGTTAAGTTAATCATTAAATTCTGTAATATTTTATAGCGACTAAATAGATTAAGACTTTGTAAATTTTCTAATGTTTCTAAACTATACAGATAACTTAAGCTTGAAATAAATTCATAGATACTTAAATACCACTTCTACACTACATAATTGAGATCCCAGTCACACCAGACTTACGTGATTTTAGGAAAGATAATAATTGTTGGGATCGGTAGTTTAACATAAATTTAGAAACGGATGGATACTCGTTAAGCTGAAAGCGGGTCCATTTTTCAGGTAGCAGGTATCAAAGGTGGGAAAAAACGAAGCTCAAGTACCAAGGCTAGTTTTTACATTATGTCATATATGATATTGTCGCTTTCTCACACAGCGGAACTCTTAACGAGTCTGGGAAGATGTTTGGTCCGGTAGGTTTGTCTGGCTCATTGGAAAATATTTTAAAATATTATACATGATGATATATATATACAATTCAGCCTTCCTAAAATGACGTAAGTTCCCACATTTTTTAAAGTATCAAAAGTAGTCAAAAGTTATCGCCCACAGGAAGTGGCTGGCAACTGTATATCTTTGTTTATAACAATATCATATATAACATGTAAAAACTAGCTTTCCTACTTTGACGTAAGTTAGCATAGTTTTTTTTTCACCTTTGATACCTGCTACACGGCCCCGCTTTCAGCTTAATGAGTATTTATTCCTTTCGAAGTTTGTGTTAAACTACCGATCCCAAAATTTCATCTTTCCTAAAATCACGTAAGTCTGGGGCGACAAGGATCTTAAACTATAATATTACGCCTGTTTGCCATGAGGGTTAGCAAAGGCAACGTATCTCTATTTGCTACAATCTTGGTACACAAATGAACGTCCCTTTGAAAAGACTTCCTGATGCTCCTCACTTACCTGTTCTTAATTTAAAATGTCAGCGACATGCTCGTGGTATGTAAGCCTTGGTCTACAGTCGTCATTTCTGTCCGACAACATTTCATACTGCAAATTATGTTTAGTCACAAGCTGCAGTGCCTTACTGGAAAAGGAATCCGCATTTCATTTCAAGTAGTCGACTGAAATCATAGCAAGTACACTTTGGTCAGTATTCATAGTACTACAAGAGCTAGGTGTTGTCTATGAGGAAAAGCGATTTCTTATCCTTGGAAAATATTATTTCACAAGAGTCAGTAGCAGATATTTATGGTCCAACCGGAATAAGGCATGTGTCCCATCTCTCTAATTCTTAAACTATGGATGTTAAATTATGAAAACTTCATGATGATAGCTTAAAATAAACTTTCAATAAAAATTTGTATGAACAAGATTCGTTAAAAAGTTTTTGAGATATAAGGTATTTTGTATCAAATGACAGAAATCCAACAGTTAACATTCATAATACCACGCTTAGCCTACTTAAATTTCTTTTGTAAAAACTACAAAATTTCTTTTGACACCTTTGTAAATATAGGTTAACAATAAGTAGTGGCATGTACTAGAAATTTACACGTCGAAATATTAACAAGCTTACATACTTGTGACTTTAACGAGCAGCGTATCAAGTTGTACAGCGTGTTTTATGGACTTTTCATTCTGAAATGGCACATCAAAGTGAACGAAAGGTAAACTCACACTAGCGGCTACTAATTAGTCGTACATTCATGCATGCATGGCGTTAGCACGTACAAAGTTGCATGCATTGAGTATTTTTATGACATTTATTTAGTTTAGTAAGTTAGTAAGCTCTTGATAAAGTTGTGTTTATCACCATTATGATTAGGAAGTAGGCTGAAGTCCATGAGTATCGGCTTCACCATCATGTGAACAGTGAGATGATCCAGTTTCCAGAAAACATGGAAATAATGAGAAGGATCTTTTTTATTTTTTTAAATTCGTGTAGGAACGGAAAAAATGCCGCTGTAATAACCAAGTTGTGTGGATTAGTGGCCAGGTTCTAGCCTCCCTTAAGAGAGCATCAGCGCATTTTTAACACCTTTGGTGTTGCAATTGTCTATAGGCGACGGTAACCGTTTTCTATCAGATGAGTTGTCTACCTTGCTGCTGAACATGTGCAATAAAAAATCAATAAAAACCTCTTAAAAAACGAAACAGAATCCGAAATAATTCTTGTTGCTTTTCATGACAAAATTAATATGGCTGAAACTGTTGATTAGTAAGCTATAGGTAGAAAAAAAATCAAATATTTATCTTATAATTCTTTTATTAGAATACGTATCTCATAATTCTTTTATGAAAAGTATTTAAAGAAAGAAAGATTATTAATAGCATTTCTCGTAAAAATACATTACAACTATTCTAACATTTAATTTACAGCAAGCATTTATTAACATTAACCTATATAAAGTATCTGCTATTTTCTTTTATTCCAAAGTTCTTGTAAAGTTCAACTGTAAATAAAGACACTCCAATTTATCAGTCTTCCATAAAACTAGGCACTCAAACGGGATGTCAACTGTCTGAAGAAAATCTTAAACTAATAAAAGACAATTCAACAAGGGTCGACTATTTACCTAATTTAAAGCAATTGGAGGAGCGTGTTAAGACGGGTGGCAGTCGACTCGGCGTTTCGTAGTTAGTTGAAGTCCGCTCCGGGCACGCCTGACCCATTTAATTTGATGTCTCTGGCGCAGCTAAGGTATTTACTTAGTAAGTTTACATGGGCCTACTGAGCTCTTGTAGCACTTAGGCCTGAGAGCTAACTAAGATGGACAATTACAAGAAATTAAAGGGCTAGTCTATTGTTTCTCGCCATGCCATATAAACTTCGAAATTAACTTATTTAAGATGTTTTTGAAGTTCTATTCAAAGGTGTCATGTTCCAGCGAAACTTCTTTCGCTTTTCTGACGCAACATATGTTTCGCCTATACTCGTCTACCCCACAGAAATGACGTCCTCTATCGGGATAAAAGTCCCTAAGTGCTGCTGTAGTGTATCCTAAGTGCTGTTGACCCAGCTCTGTGTTGAGTTTCTTTTTGAACCGTTCGTCATCGTCAGCCAATCACAGTCCATTGCTAGATGTAGGTCTCCCCAGGCGACACTCCTCATGGTCCTCTGCCTTCAGCGCCTACTGGCGACCTTGCGTGGGTCGTTAGGACATCGGGCTGGAAAGCGTCCGACACTACGTTTAAACCATTCAGTAGTTTTCAATTGTTACTGTAACTAATAGATAGACAGAGAATTTCTTAAAAAGAAATATATGTTCTGAATCTAATTTAAATAATAATTCATTGTAAAAATTCCATCTCTACAGATTTATAATATTTAGAATTACGATTTCAAATTTATTTTGCACCTGTTCAATTTGCAGCACGCAAATATCAAATCTGGCAGATTGTGACAGAACTACAGACTTAACAGTTCATATTAAATGTTTTCTAATATATTTAATGGATCGGCATTATTTGCCCTTGAATTTGTATTAAATGTAAACCATTTCTCTATGAATGGCAACAAGAAAATCCTACAAGGTTAAATAATTTAACAAAATAGTATTTTGACCTACTAGCCTGGTTACCAAACGCAACTTTTTCCCCAGGGTACTATTTGCAATGCTCTCACAGTCGTTGCTTGTATGTCGTCTCTATCACGGTTCTGAAATAACTTTGTATAATGTGTGTTTGTTTCTGTTGCAAGATTACTTAGTAAAAGTAAGTACAATCCGCACTAAACCTATTTCCTCTCTAGATTAGCTGCAAAAGGTTTGGCAATATCATAGGACACCTTATTGGACAACCATTTCGTTGGTAACTACTTATATAAATTCAATAAAATAGTGTATAAGTATTATTAAGAAGAAATTTGTCTTTATAAATGGAGGTAGTTAATAATTTAAATGCTTTTCGTAGATTGACTTACTGTCTTTGTCTTTTACATGGCTGGTAATCTTCAACTTAATTCTACTTAACTTCCTGTTACCCTATTATACCCTTGTTTAGTGTTCATATAAGTTGTATTCAATAACTTTAATACGTACCTTCGTGATGAAAACTGGTTTATGCGGAAGACCGCCTCCTTTTATAAATTAAGTAAGGATAAAACACACTCATAGAACAAATAAGTATTTATTTCAGTGACTCTATTCATCTTGTAATACTTAGCTACTAAGTAATTTTTATGCTCATTTTAAATTTATGTCAAAGATAGCCTGCTGGTCGATAGAAGTCACTTTGATTTTACTTAAATATTTGACAAGGACGTGTATCTCTATTTGCACCGGTGTAGGTAAACTGCAAAAAATACAAAAATACTATAAAAAAATAGTTTAAACACGTTGTTTAGTCTGAGTACTTTTTGCATATGGGATATTTTCGATTCAATGAATTTTGAATATTCATTAGCCTAATAACAAAAAGAGGAACGTTAATCAACTCCACCTGTTCAAGTCAGCAGACACGATTGCATATCTAACAACCAAATTCGTGGAATATTCTATAATCTTATAAATACCAAATAGTTCTTTTAAAAAGTTTCTTGCGCTTGGAAGTCACGTTCTCTCACCAGTAACCATCACTTCCTCATAGATAGTGAGCTAAGTTCTCACAGTCGGATACTTTCAGGCGTGAGTGAATGATCTGAAAAGTTTTTACAAACATACCGAACGGGTGGGCCTCGTTAGTTTGGTGGGAACTCGGTAACGAGTTCAGGGGTTCCTTGATTGATGAATGTACGCGGAAACACGTATTGATAACGCAACACATTAATTTCGCTATCGGCCCAACTGTACCGACAATAAAATATGTAGACATTTACTGACCCCATTTGTTACGAAGTTTTGCTTTCGAGGGGGTATTGTTTAGCGTGCTCATTTATCATTTTAAGAGATAGATAACTAATTTAGATAAAGGATTGTGGTATTTATGGCAAAGGAATGCGAGAAAAATGCATGGTATGATCACTTTAATAAGATTATGAATTAGTATAGGAATAGAACGGTTGCCAAATAAAGTGTTATAAAATGGTGCGATGGGTGTTATGTTAAAAAAATATATAAGCTGAAAAACGAGATCTTTGAAAGTTGCACCTGTCACTGAAAAATTGAGAGGAACAATAATAAGGTGGTATGGGCATTTAATGAGGAGGGATGAAAGTCACGTGACAAAAAGAATGTTAAACTGCAAGATTGATGAGTATAAAATATAAAATACATCAAAAAGAGATGAAAAGGATGGATTGTGTGAAGGATGATATTTTGTGGTGTGACATATGTCGAAATAGAGGAGTATGTAAGGGAAAGACCACCGACCTAAATAACTGGGAGAAGGTGCTTGCGTAAACTTCCGTTTATAATTGTTTTCTCAACATTTCTGATATTAACAGCAGTGTTTAACTGCAATCTCTTAAGTAAACAAAAAACATAGTAAGAATCGATTATGAAGGAAACCTGTAAAATAACCAATCTAATTTTTACAAATCAATCAGTTAGAATGGTGCATAGATTTCAATTGAAGACTTAAAAAGGATTTTTTTTTATATTATTTATTAACACAATGATAAAATTACATACTATTGAATACAATGTAAGAAAACTTATCTAATTTGTATTGTATTCTACCCATAGTCCCTCAGGACTATAAGTAGAATACTGAGCCCAGATCACCGTCTTCTATGGGTAAGGTGCCTTGGATTTTAGCTGAAATTTTACAAAACAAAACATTTCACGTATTTAAGAAATTTCTTAATATTTCCGCTTTAAACCGGAACATTTTGTCTACATAAAAATGAATGTGTTTTTCATAATAAATTCAGTAGTAACCTTTTTTGGTTGAATCTAAATGGATTCAACCTAATTATATAAAATTAACAGGCACATAATTGAAAGGACACGACTGTAGTCAATGACATTAAATGATTCATGTTTATGTGTCATATGGATCACTTTGGTTGATTCATCCAAATTAATCATCAGAGATGAACAATATAATAACAACTTAAATAACGTCCATGCTTATCTTACAAATATTCTTTCGACCACCTTTCATCGTTTCTGTACTTTTGGCTTTTTCACAGTGCCATTTCTCCTTGTTTTCACTACTATAAAAGGAATGGCAACAACGTTCATTGCTGAATTATGTCAATTAAGCGTTTTAGTTTATTTTTTAAAATGAAAGCCACAGTAAAATTCAATATGCCATCCCGCCTGCGGTCTGACTAATTAATTCGTCCTGGAAAAACGTTCGCTTTTTCCCCAACCTGCCATCCTTGATTTTCAATTTCTGTTGCTGAAGATTAATGAACAGAGACAGGTCTCGACCAAGTTATATTTTTATTGAACTTCGTCTACACTCATGGAATTGTTATTTAAGAATATTATTACAACTTAGGTTCCGACATAAACAAATCACACTTCTGACACCAACTGATACATATCTGCAGGAGGCGTGCAAACCGATCCTAATAAGATTGAAGCAGTTCAGTGACAACTACTATCAAGGCATGACGTGTGTACAATCGGGAATCTAATAGTGAAGGACTTTACACGTTTTATTGAATTACGACCTTCCGCATTACGTTTGGATTTGTTGTGTTCGGTTATATTTGTACCTATATTATACGTGTTTGTGTAGTTCTAATAAACTCTATAATCATTCCAACGGTATTTTAATTCGGGTCCTCAAACTGGTAACAATATTTTAGTCGTTTAAATGACACGAATTTAGTGCGATAAAACATAACTATCCTGCTTTCATTAGTGATATCAAATGTATATCATGTAGCAATTTCGTCTTTGCTTGATTAACCTAAGTCGATAAATAAAGACCAAACAAACCTCCAAATAAAGTCACTTTTACTTTTATATATTGGTATGGATCCAAAACGCGTTGAAATTTTGGCAGTTGCAAAACTGCAGATTGATTTGATTATCTTAAAATAAGATTTATAAGCCAATTAATTTCACACGAGTATTTAATGTTCAACTACCTCTTTCAATTATGTACATACTTTTGCTACTTCCAGTTTAACTTCTGTTTAAAACTAGGTACACAAAAAATGGCAATGTGACTGCGGCTTTATATAGGCGTAAATCCATAATTACTCGACGACAGTATTTTAAAAGCTATTACTTTGACAAAATTAGAATGTTCGCTTTGTTTAACAGAACTTTTTTACGCATGTTTTCAAAAAGTTTGTATTTGCATTTCCTTTTTTCAGAGTGTTGTTTCTTTTAATTATACGTTTGTAAACAATTATTTTGTATTGGTGACAACTGTAATTATAGCGATGTTTGTAAATTAATAAATAATTTTTGGAATTATTGTTAAATGAGTTCGTACAGTTTATGTTTTGGTATAATAAAAATAGTTTTTAGTTCTATTAATTTTAATTCCGCAAAACAAGTTTCTAAATTCTTTTGATATGCTATATTCAATAGCGTAAACAAATGACTATGCAATGAATAATGGAGGAAGAATATCTATGAGGAAACTTCCACATCATGAATGAAGGAATTATTATCTGGTCTTAAAATAGAGAGGCTAGAATTTAGTGAGTCTACTCAGATAGTGTCATGCGGGTGTTCCGTATGTGACCACTTTACTTAGGCCAGTGGTTTCCGGATATTGATTACCTGCCAGTAGACGGACTTGCCTGCTGTTAGGAAAGCAAGCGAGCCAACAACTGTCAAGTTAGTTGAGCTAGGCCACCCCGCGGCCCCGCGCATTCGAAGACAATGGGCCTGGGTTGGGCTAGGGGACTTTCAGTGCCGTCCGCAAAAGGCCGTTGACAAAACTTCCCGCCGAGGAATCCGCCTGCACTTAAGGCTGTCGGGAGTAAGTTGTTACACGCTCCCCATTCTGTGGCTGTGGATGTTTTGCGCCCTGCAGTGACAATTGAAGAGGCCTTTTCGGCCGGCAACTGCGAGAGCACACGCGGAGCAGGCGATAGCCTAGCTCTGGCTATAGATGAATAGAAGAAACAGGCCGACGAGTCTTAAGCCGACCTCACCGTGATTCGTCCATCCTATGTCCCTAAGTGGATATCTCCTCGGCTAAAAAACAGGGCGTTTGGGTGATTATAGGAACAAGGGGTGTTTTGAGTGCATATTTGACAGTCTTCGTGATTTCTATATAATCATACCGCTTACCCTCAGAACATGAGAATCCATAGCTTAATAAATAAAAAAAGTTGAGCATACGACCAGGCGCCGTGTAAATCAAATGTACCCCAACCGTACTGATAACGATGCAAAATCATCCCCTAAACCATATACATTTGTTTTCCTACAATACGATATTGTGAAGGGAATATTAAACGATCTGTGATACGTTTTCAAATTTAACTTTTTCCCCCTTTATGTGTACCAGTTTATTATGTTTTAATTATTGCTATGTACGCTTTTATCTCTGTTGTTTGTATGGGGTTTTGGGTTGAAATGCGTTTTGTCCCCTTTTTTACTGCGGAATAAAGTAACAGTTTTATTGAAAAGGGAAACCTCAGCACAAAAATTTTAATACAAAAATAACTTAATTGTCTGGATAAAATATATGTGAGATTATTAAAGCTAAATTACATATGATGTATTTTATTTGATACAATATTGGGAAATTAGTTAATTACATACAATTGTAAGAAGACTTAACTTATTTGTATTGTAATGTATTCTACCCATAGTCCTTCAAGATTATAAGTAGAATACGGAGCCCAGATCACCGTTTTCTATGGGTAAGGTGCCCAGAAGGCTGGCTACGTTTCCTCGCTGGATCGCCATGCTGATCCGTTGGCCGAAGTAAGCACCAGTCTTCTGATCACCTGAAGAGTCAATGAGTCGTCTTGATAAATTTTGGTAGACGCTCATGGCCGCAGGACCCCACGGTCTAAGCGTCTCGACAGCAAACGGCAAAAAAATATAACTCTCACTGAGGGTAGCATATTTGCGCCGCTTGAGTGATTCAGCTGTTTCCGCTGCCGATAAAATATTATTTGCTTATGTTTTAACTTTATGCAATAAAGTCAACACTTAAACATTCAGTTACTGGGTATGACCTCCTTTGACAAAATGGATGCTTTACTTGCACATTGAACGCAAAATGTTCATTTATAATTTCTCCCAGTTTTAGGTTCTCTTAATCGTAATTCCATAATTTTTTAGAAAATAATTTGTATGTCATATAAAATGATGACCAAATCTTAGCTAGTCGTTGCTGGAGCATTACTTGAAGCTTCAAAACCGTCGTAAAATGACGTGTATATTTATCTATACATAAAATCATATTTATGCATAATTTGGTAAAAATGGTTTTTGGATTGTAATTTTTTGTCTCGAATTGATGAGCTTTCAGATTTATGATGGTTATTCCTATTAACTAAAACTAATTGAGTATCTCATTTAAAATTGTAAATCCACACCTGTTGTAAATGTTGCTTAAATAGGTCAATCAGTGTAAGAGTTATTTCATAAAACTTGGTATTAATCTATTTATTTTCGTTGCCAAATATAAAACGTAATTGAGTAAGAAGATTTCAAGTTTTTTTCTTTATATAACTGACTTTATGCTCAACCATAATCTTTCTTTATTTGACATTGTGATTTTATGTTGTTTCTTTTGATTTCATATATTCTAACTATTTAAATAATTCCAGAGCGATTTCGATCTGAATTTCCTAATTAGTTTTTTTACGATGTCATTAAAACGGTATTTAAGCTACCATCAAAATATGACAAAGTTTCCGTATTATGTTGTAAAATGTTGTTTTGAGTGCAAGGTCGACCGTTAAACTATTAAATATACTCATACGTATATTTAAGTCTCTAAATAAAAAAAAACTCCTTGTGGCACTCGGGGACTGCCGCGGTAAAGCTATTGCATAGCATTTTTTATCAACTCATGCAATTATAATTATTTATTTATTTTGTATTTATGCAGTATTTTTTTCTTTGATATTAATTCAAGTTACACTTTTTGAGCCTGGTGACCGATAAAAAACAAATCACCTATTTATACATATATACCTACATGTATAGGTATACTTACGGGGCGCACATGCGGTGAGTGTGGCATTATAAAGATATGATAGATACCTATATACTTTCACAAACAGCTGCTTACGTATTCGTCCGATTTCGGAGCAGATCGTCTCGATCCGTGCGAACTTCGTACAGTCGTACCATATACATAGACGTTAAGCGAACGCTCGGCCGAGCTACATGGTAGGCGGAGTAGGAGGTGTTAGGTTTTATTTGTTACGGAATTTCTTGATTCGGTCGCCGCGCTCAAAGCCCGCGATAAAGCTATGCAATAGCTTAAATAAAACTATAATATTATAAAAGTCTAAACATGCCGTGTCTGTACATTGATGCTATAAAAAAAACTGGAATAGACTACGTAGACGATGGAGAGCACTATTATTTTTTTAGATTTCTTGTTTCTCTTCAACAAATTCTTAGACTTAAAATCTGCGCTTCATCCGGGAATCTCATGGGAATTTTCACAGGAGCTGTTTATAGTTGTCCGGGCGAATAAAATTAGCTTATTCCAATACAATTTTCAATAAAATGATAGCTTACATTCTTTTTTAAATGTTACGGAATTTTGTATGTGGAATCCCGAAGGAATTTCAGGTCAAACGTGGACAAAGTCACGGGCATATCCTAGTATATAATAATATTGTCACTATTCAGAAAACACCAAACTAGTATTAATATGCCTATATATTATCAGCCTATCTATATCCAGCCTGTTTCCTATAGAGAGGGATGATGGATCTCAACTACATGTATATGATATAAGACTCCTATACTATAATATAATAATACGTATGTTTAATGAAATACGTTATTCCTTTTCTCGTAGAAATGACATAATACAAGGACTGCCCTCAATGTTTAGTTTTTTCATGATATTACTAAACCATTATGCACGGTCATATTATATCTATATGTATCTACATACACCTGCCTTTCAAATTTTATCCATATATACCTCGTTTCTAAGAAAACGACTATGACAAAAACTTCTTTTACGACTGTTAACCTAAATTAGATACACGTTTTACGATTTTAAGCACAACTTTAATTTTATTTGACAAGAAAATTAAAGATTGCACTCAAAACCCGTTAAAAATAGTTTTAATTAAAAAAGACCTTGATTTTTCCACTCGTAATGTGGCTAATCAGAGCTTCCTTTTCCCCAGACTGTTCTAACAGGAGCGCTTCCCACTAACTGCTGGAGCAAATAATTTATTAGGTACGATCTAACTTTATTCGTTGATTTTCACGTTGAAAAAGAAAAAGAGAAAAATCGCTTTATTGTGTGATTATTTTTTCTTTGGTGTTTTAGTTTGATGGTTTATCTTATATTTTCTTATAATGACATAAATAAAATAATATCTTGTTAAATGTAGAGTACGTACAGCCTAGGAGTATGGGTACCACCATATAGGTAGTTCTCCCTTATTGATTGTTACAATTGCTAAGTTTGGGTGGTAAGGTGAAAGGAACGTGGTGAGGTTCATGTGACTGTTATGGGTTAACGGTTTTTTGGACAGTAAATTTAAACTAAATAATAAAGGGCGGTTATACAATTATGTACTAAAATACTTCACGCGGCAGCATTCGAATGAACATCGGTCAACTACCCAATGAAATATCGCTCTTCTTCATCTTGTTCTTATATATAAAAATGAATGTTTTGTATTCCTTCATAGAATCTTAAACTATACATTTGATCATGTCATGATCTTTAGCTAGGTTATTGTGCATGAGTCAAAGAAGGTTTCTGAGTTGGTCCAAATTGGACCCGGTAAATGGAGCTGCTGTCGGCATATCGATTGAAGCTTTTCCGGGCAGGACGATGTCTGCCGGGACAGCTAGTTCATTATAAAAAAGTTTGCTATATTGGTTTTTATTATCAATAAAGTTATTATATAGCAAAAAATAGGTCATTTCAAAACTCTGAACTTCATGTTCAGGACTTGAAATAAAAATAAACATTTAAACCTAGTACTCACTTATCTGCCAATATTGTTTTAAAAGTGAATATTATTCAAAATAGCTGTCGGTGGGACTATTTCTAAAGACTGAGCACAGTCTAAGTTGCGGAGAAATGTTGATGCTATTACATTTCATGGTAATTATAATATTTAATGCCATTTATGTATCCCGTAAAACTAAAAAGTTACTAAAACTTAACCTATTGGATAGATAAATCATGCGTTTCATAAATGGAGTAGGTGATAATGATATAATATTAACACGCATTGGATAACTAAATCGGTAAACCATTGCCGTATACACAATAAACATCAGTGGTTATCAGTGAACATGAGACTAGAAAAACCACTCCATACAAATAAGTTTTATAATAAATAACTCATTCAGTGTTCAAGCGTCCAATTAAGGAATATGCTTCCACTGGAAGTGAGGCAAGCCGAATCAGTATTCTCCTTTAATAAACTAGTTAAGGATTACTACTCAAAGTATTATATATTGTGTTATTATTGTACGACGTACCTTTATACCTACTATTCAGTGAATTATTATTAATATTTATCCACATCTATATGTATATTTATATAATGAAAATATGTAAAATAATTGACATTTTTAAAATATTGTGCAGCAATAGCAAAAGTACCTAGTTCTAAGCTGTTTTTATGTATTATTTCAATAATTTTATGTAAAATAAAGTATATTTTATTCTATTCCAAGTAAATTAATCATCGATGATAAACAAAATTTATAGTGTATATAATATATATATATATATATATATATATATTATATATATATATATATATATATATATATATATAATATATATAAGGGTGGTCGTTAAAAATAAATTTCTTGCGACGCCCCCTAAAAAGCTTCCTTTTAATGAAAAATCACTGGGATTTTTTTATATTTTTTCAAGTCAAGACAACACGTGCCTCAAGACGATTCAAGTTCATTTTTGGGTAATATCATGTTTTTTCAGGAAACTTCTTCATACTTAGAAGTAATAATTATTTTAAGATTGGAAAAGTTTTAACAATGAAATACCTTCCGTATTATCATTCTCAGTGATGAATTTCAAATTATAGTTTCAGAAAAAGTTTAAAATTCTTCTTGATTCAAGCTTATCTTTCAATTTTTCTTATATTTTTAGTTTTAACTTGAATCGTCATGAGGCACGTGATGTCTTGACTTGAAAAAATTATAAAAAAATCCCAGTGTTTTTTCATTAAAAGGAAGCTTTCTAGGGGGCGTCGCAAGAAATTTAATTTTTAACGACCACCCTAATATATATATATATATATATATATATATATATATATATATAATATATTATATTATTTATATTATACATATTACATTTTAATTACTTCTAAAATCTTAATTTAATTTAATTTGATTTGTTAAATGTTGCTATAACTTGAAGATCGTTCTAACCTAATAAAAGTTATGAATATTGTAATTTAATAAACGACCAATGAGAGCAGAGCATGTCTTGAGCGGGGTCAAGGACGCCCTCTATACTTTGGTAGTATCTACTTCGGTAGACTGAGGAGTTTTGTGACACATTTGGTTGATGGCAATAGGTCGAGTTGGACCATGGAGTATTTTAAAGAAAGTATTGATGTTGGAAGTATTAGCAGTGCCCTGAACCCGCTGCTCGGTCTAAACTATGTCAAAATGTTGATAGAATCTAAATTAAAAGTGTATAAACTGTGGCCGTTGTGTTTTATGCTCGCATTTTATCCTGATGACGCCCACTAAACCTGCAATAACTAAAGGAGATGTCGTGAGAACGAGGCCGTTCTGCGACATATATATATATATATATATATATGTAGAACGTACAGTATATATATATATATATATATATATATATATATATATATATATATATCATAATATATTAATTATACATATTTCTAAGTTATTTAGGTTTACCCGTTTTGATTCATGAAGAGATAGTAAAATGCAAGTAATTTAACAATCGAATAAATTAGGTTTCAGGGCATTAGCGTTATCTAGAATGACATAAAATCTAATATAACGGCACCTGTTTTAATTGGATGTCTTTATTAGGATTATCTCAGATTCGTTAAATTTACATTTCAAAAATATGGCAATTACGATTTTGACAGTCATAAAAATTATTCTAAATGTCAACTAGATATACTTACCTAAACGCTTTATCAAATCTTATTTTTTAATTTATGCAGCTCAAAACCAATTAGCACTTCGATGTATACGGCACCGCTGACTCGTTACCACCACGCTACAAACGCGCCGCCACCGCGCTGTTATTCTGTGATTATCTTTATATATGCGAATGTTACTTGCCCTTCCATACCACCGTCATACCACTGACGTTCTGTTGATAAGGAAACTGTTGCGATAGTGATATGGTAATGATGTGCGATGTCGCGGTGGTCGTGTATGTATACTTGTCTTTAAATGCAGGATACCAATGCTTGACTTTAAATAATCTCAATCAGAACATTCGGGAGAAACTTACTGAGCTAAGTACAAAAATCGGAACCTTTGAAATTATGTAATATCCGGTCGTCTAATTCTATATTGGTAGAGATATTTGTAAGGAGTGAGTCTTCTATGTCCGCTCAACGACGGTGTAAAGCTGCTTCAAAAATGTATAGGTCAAGCACATTGCTATTAGTATCCGAACCCTAAAATACATTTATATCTATATTAACATTATAAATAGGTAAAGTTTGTGAGTTTGGATTTCGTGATAATCTACGGTACAACTGATGCGATTTAAAAAAAATCACCACTAGAAGGCTACATTCCTTAGTAAAATGGGCTATATTTGATTGAGATTAATAAATGAAATAAATAAAAATGTTATATGCCCATTGAAGTGGTCATGGGGACGCCTGTCAAGTATGTTACAGCAATAACGATCCACGCAAAAATTGCGCACATCTTCGTACGAGGCACTGCGAGTATTTCTGCGTTTATGAATTAATTAAAATTTACAATGCTTAATTTAAACTTCATATCCGTGCGTGCGTGTGTGCATTTGTGCATGTGTATTTTTTAATTACGCCCATCGAACTGGGCACGGGGCAGCTAGTCAAAGATAAAATAGCGAAGAGCAAAGCGACATGCTTCAAGTAATGAGCTCACTTATATAAGCATAATATTGGTACAAAGTAAATAGTTTCTTGTTCACTCCCACTTCATTTTCTAGACAGATCGTGGAAGCGGCCATGTGGTTAACCGGGTATAATTCAATGGATAAAGGCACGTTCACAATATGTCCGGAGTGTATCATAATATCGAGTTTCATGACGATGTTACAGATTAGGTAATTTGTTATAGATTAAGGCGCTCCTGTTACCTAATTTGGCTGCACTGAATTTTCTTTGACGCAAAGTACCTAATATAATGTAATTAAAGTGTTATATTTATGTTCCATCACATTTTCTGGAATGCATCAAAAAGTAATGAAAATAGCTTCTTTAAAATTGAATATATCCGAAAAAATACAGAAGTCTACCACCCGTTTTAGGTAAATATTTTTTCTGTTTAATGAAAGTAAATGATGCAGTTATTTTCTTCCATACTAATTTTGCAAATGCAAAGGTAACTGTTATCATCTGTGTTACGCTTTTACTGGAAGTTTGGTTTTTTTATTACTCAATATCTACCGAGAATACATACATACATACATACATAACTTCACGCCAGGTCCCTTGCGAGGTAGGCACGAACAACAGAGTGCCATACAGGCTTATTCTTACATACCTCACTTGCTTCTTTGACATTCATAGCTCTTGTCATGCACGCTCGTCTATTCTTAAGGCTCCTGACATCACCTTCTGCTAATACATGATCAATTTGATCATGGAAGGTGTGTCGTGGCCTTCCGCGACTTCTGCATCCATCCACTTTTGCATTGTATATCTGTTTAGTCATTCTTTCATCATACATTCTTTCCACATGCCCGAACCACCGGAGCATTCCTTTCCTTACCTTTACCCTGACACTCTCTTTTAGACCAACTCTCTTTCTTACTTCGGTATTACGAACGAGAATACAGTGAATGCAATATAAGTTATGTGAATGCTTGCTCACAAAATAGTATGAAATCCATCCGACTCGGAAATAGATATGTTTCTGAGGAATAAGAAGAACCCCTAGTTAGAAATATTGTTATAGTCCCCGTAGACTCATACAATTATATTTTAAGAAACAATTAAACAATGCTTCACACATTTTATATTTCATAAAGATGGTATTTTTATGCTGCGTCGGGATTTCTACATCCAGCATTGGACTACGAATGACTGACAATGCAGAAGGTAAAAAAAGTTTCAATTTCAATTATGTATTCAAACACGCAATCGAAAAAGTGCATAAGAATTCAATTAATATTCTACTAAAAGCGTGTCTACAACTGTATCATGTTCTGCATCGACGCGTTCTCTTTAGACACTAAAGTCCTATCATTTGCAATTCTGTAAAAAATCTCAACCGCTCTATACATAAGTGATTTTGTTTCACATACATTGTGAAACAAAATCATAAAACGCACAAAACGATACCAATGTGAACGTATACTCATGCATGAATACATTCCTTCTGGTATAACGCAAGTTTGACTCCAGTTGGTTCGCAACTCGAGTGCGCAGTGTCTTTGAGAGCAATACGATGTTTCTAGATTCGTCGAGACTGTGGACGGATGTAAATGTTATCGCCGAAAGGCTCCAAAGGTTTTGTGGCTACTAAACGCTATAAGTACGCAGCGAGATTTATAAGCACATTGTTTATCGGTTGGTTGTTAAGTGCTATGCGTAGCAAGCATATTGTTTTCTTTGTGAGGTTTAAGTGTTTACTTTTTAGTAATATTTTTTTTGTTTAAATAATTGTGTATGTTATTTAATATATTAAATAAATTTGTTAGTCTATTTCACCTGCTCTACTCTACTCCAGAGTCTGGACTTCAGGCGGTTGAAATCTTTATTGAATTAATATATTACGGTTATGCAACATTTATGCACGTTTGCAAGAAGTATATCAAAAGCATAAATGAATTCTTATGTAATGAGAAACCGATGCATAACTTTAAAAGTTAGGACTTTCTCGCACGCGTAACCTTCCGACCAATATCCCGTAGATTTATTTAACTTGATCAAGTAAAAATTTATTCGGTATGCAGAGTGTTTATAAACCAAATTTATGAATCATATTAAAAGCTAAGCAGAACAAACATATTCATTTTCACATTTATAAATCAGGTTACTGGAATACTATAAATTATAATCTGATTTAATTATTGTAACTAATTATAAATAATGAGACAACTACCCTACAGTGGTTGTACATTTTACAATAAATCTCATTAAACTTCACACAATTAGATTTTGAATAGAATTGAAAGTTCCTTCACACGTTATATGTCGAAACATCAACAACAATAAATAATGTGTTAATAGAGTCAGACATCATGATGAATTGGATGAAAAGTTCTGTGAAATATCTATCTACGAAATTACAGTCTGAAAATGTAGTATAGTAACTTCCAGATAATTATTACCAATTACTATCAGAACTGTGGATGTTGGATTATTCAATTAACTTAGTTCATAAAAGATAAGCATTTATCGAAAAATAGTTGTTATACAAAGAAAAGTTATTATGATTAAGTCAATAAACTGTGTAAGAAAAGTCTAACGTTAAGTATTATCGAAAGGAATAGATTATAAAAGAAGCCTATCATACAATATGTGAGTTACTTCACTACGTCAGCCTTAAAATAATAGGAAAAAGTTAAATTATTTCGATGTGATTCACGACAGATCATGGCAGCAGCGTTACGGTACCTCTCCTTTGAGAAACTCAAGCGTAGTGTACACTAGCGGATATGAAATGTAAATTTACATCCATACTTACATCCAGCTTACAATACAGTTACACAAATGTGTGCTAAATATTTTAGACAAATGAATTTTTGATACATCCTTCTGCTGTACACAAGAGGTTGTAACTCATTGCTACCACGATTGTTTTTGTGAAGGCACGAAAGCATTTACTTATCAAGACAACAAACGCAATACAAATGGAAATGGTTACAAGTATTTTTTTAAGCATTACAAACACAATATTTCAAATTATGATAGCGCTGAATATTTTTTGCTTATGTGAATCTTTTAATATTTATAGAATTATGTACCCAGATAAATTTTAAGTATAATTTTTAACAAAATTTTAAGTTATTATCCCTTTTTTGTGGAGTCACCTACGTAGACTAAACAAAACAGTAGCATTTAATAGTAAATGTCAATAATCAAATGTTAGACAGTTAATAGTCAAAAAAATCTTATTGAATAGATTTGTATTTAATAACACTTCGCTGTGATTTTGACACATTTTCCGAGACGAAAATTATTTAGCAAATAGCTTTTACTTCTATATATCGAAAAAAGGCTATTTATAAAAAAATGAAACATTAAAAAACCAAATTTACTTTATTTGTCCCTCTCAGATCTTTTTAAGATATTAAATATTATGTGTATATAGCTGTCCCGACGTCGTCTCCGTAAAAAAAAAAAAAAAAATATACTAAATAAATAAAAATAATTGTCTATCTCAGATACCAATATGCACACAAATTCATGAGAATCGTCAAGTCAAGTTCAAGAAAACTGTGACACGAAATTTATATATAAAATACTTTCCCGTGCCATCCACTAGAATGTAGACTGTGGCTGGAAGTTGAATTTATGACTCGAATTATTTCCCTGTCGACCCTAATTTCGCTACTTCTCCATTCCTGCCCAGGTGCATGGTATGAAGACTATGAAATAAAACTTTTTAAACTGAGTAAAGTGGGGTTTAGCCGTGTCCATACTACGTGCGTTCCGCTCGGTTACTTTCTTTTTATTGGGCTATTCCACTTTGATTTGTTGATAGGGGAGAACTTTATTTAAGTTTTTATCTTATTCTGCTAATATCATTACGCAGTTGGTAAGAAAGTCTCATTTGATTGCCACTTAGGGATGAATAATGGATGCTAAACATATTTTATGCACAGTTTTATGGAGCGCATCTGCTTTTCAATTTGATTATACATCGGCTTTCTAACTAACTAAAGTCTACAAAACCTATTTTTATGTACAGCTCATATAAATCTTTGACTATTATACATCTAGATGTTGTATTGAGGCTTAGCTTGATTAAACTCGCCTTTTTTAACTTTAGTAAACTTTTTTTAGAGATAAATATGTTTATATTTTTATCACATATCCCTAGATATGTGATAAAAATCATAATCATAATTCATAACAAATGAATGTACAGACAACCGTGCAATTTTACACAAGGGCCAAAATTGTCAATAAAACAAAACTAGATTCTGTAAAGCTGAACTTTAGAATACCCTTTTATTTAGTTACAGTTACACACTGGTAAGACTTTTTAAATTGTAACATTCATAAATTTTAGCAAACAACAAAAATCTGGCATTTTTGCGTATACACCCATTTGTTATGAAGCCCTCGAATTATATAGAAATAAATATACCAAAATCATAATCATGGATACTTATATCGTTCGCAAGACTGTTAAGAATTAACAAGTATAAATATATTATGAACATCCACATAAAGCCAAAATAACTTAAAACCGATCTCCGTCCAAAATATAAATAAACACCTCTGAGGTTTAAATGTCAATAACCAGTAACACCTCTCAAGTTTCAGCACAATAGACGGCTCTTGTCGCTGAAAATTTCACGCGTAAGGATTTCGTAGAGTGCCGGGTCGGTGCGCAAATATTCGGCCTCTCAATTACTTACGCTCGCCTAACCGTTTGCGTCGGTGACGGACACCCGGCCTCTCGCACCGGCAATTTCTTATAAACAAATTGTTTTATTCCGTATAATATCTATTTATTCAATTTCCTGCAACAATTAGCATTATTTTAAATTATTAACATTTTTACCTCGTAGAACCTTGGATTTTAATCCAAATTTCATCACATTTAAATGATTGTAGTTTGTAATGTTGTATGCATACACATGCTCGCTGGTGAAGATATATCCTTACACAGTTTAGGTTGTGATTCTAATGGCCCCCTTCCCCCTAATTCAGCCCTTTAATCTTTTCCGCCTATTCCATACCTACTATATCACCTTTAAGTCTGTACGCGTTGGCATCGCCTAGTGTTGCAAATATCTTTCTATATGCGACGCTTACCTTTTTCCATTACATAGTCCAGCTACCTGTTGGCCTGCTACGCAATAAAGAAGGTAGTTTTCTGTTTCAATATAAATATTGTTATATTAAATGCATATTGACGGTGACAGAACAGGTAACATCCGATACAGGTGACAAGACATCCGCGTCAAGATTACCGAGTACAAAATGTCTATCAATTCTGCTTTAACATTTTTGGTAAGTATATATGTTGCTTCATGGCAAGGATTACGTCTCTTTTGTCACAGAGGACCAGTCTCCCCGAAAATTCCTTATTTTTTAAAGTGAGAATGATGCCCACGAAACACCTGATGCATTTTCTTCATAAGTATAACCTAAGTTTTGAAACTCAGTATGTCGTATGAATTGCGTGCCAATATTTTTCATTATGTGTCTAATTTGAAAGTATATTGTCAATTCACAATGACTATAGTCTAAGATCCCGCTATACAACGACCTTCATTCACCAAGTGCTTATTTGATGAAACCTATTTTATATTTAATTAAAGGTGTCAATAAATATATTGCATATGGGTTGCCTAAAAAAATTCAGTCCAGTATATGATTAATTAATAATTTAAAAAAAATGTTTTTAACATTTCAGCGGTTTGTTTATTAAACAAATATACTGGACTGAAATTTTTTGCAATATGTTTATTGACGCATTAAACTAAATATAAAATAGGTTTCAACAACTAAGCATCTCGGTGAAGGTCGTTGTATAGCGGGGTTCTTATACTACTATGACATTTGTAAATGTATAATTTATATGTAGGAAACAACGAACTGACAATAGTAGGTTTTTGTTTGAATAAAAATAGAAAAGGCGGTAGCATAAATTTAAATATTGACAATGTAGTCGCTAATGCCAAGTTCACATAAATTATTTTACAACATGAAGTAACACATTGTGAATTCAGTTATTCATCTTACTTATTACCTTGTAAAGAGATCTTTGATGGCTATGATACGCACGAGTAACAGCAGCTGGAGTTGGTCATAAAATTTTCTGAGTAATAAAACTACTCGAATACTTAAAGTAAAGAAAACTTTCCTACTCGTAAAATAGAGTACGAACTAAAGGATATTAAGCGGATGGGAATTTTTGACTAAAAGATCTTTTTAGGTAACAATGCGTTATATGAATCTAATTTAAAAGAGACATTTGAAACATGTACGATATTCTTTATAATATCTACACTTACAGTATTTTAAAAACTATCAAAATTAATACGTAAATATATATTTCTTTTAAGTAATTAAAAATATTATTCTTATGCGTAATTAACTTACTATTAAAAGTGTAGTTAGCATCAGTTTTATTACTTGAATTTAGCACCAATCCTGTTGTTTTTGGATTAATCTTAGCGGCAATAATGGGCTATCTAATACAAAATACATTATTATTATTATTTAAATCACACAAATAGTTCCAAATAATAACGGATATATATCTTAATAGTCAGCTACTCAAAGTATACCTATAGTAACATACAATCACTAACTAGTAATATCATAAAGTCAAGTCGAAAGTAGGGCAAATTGCTGTTTTTTCTTGTCACACGTTTTAAAATAATGCAATCATATTCCAAAATACCGTACAGTACCGGGGATCGCAATCGCCTCTCTGTCGCTCCGCAATTCCATAGCACTTAATCCATTTAGGCGTTTTCATTGGTTTGGACTGGATGTTAAAGCCGTACAAACATTGAATTATTAGAAGTGATTATAAATTTTAGCTGAGATATTGGGTGACATTAGTTACTGTCGTTATAATAGATATCCTTTCATTTCAAGTATTATCCTAGATTAGGAACACGTCACGCTATACTTACCAAGTACTAGCAACTAATCTGAAAGCCCAACATGTGTTTAGCTAATCCGTCGAGTATCCAAAGGTTCGCAGAGCGTGCGGTTGCTACATTGACTGAGGACCTACCCTGGATTAGTCTATCGGACCGACCGACCCGATTCGGCTTTATTAAGACAAATAGGCACACATTTTTAACACATAAATGTTCTATATGTTACAGAAAACGGACTGGAAATAGATTGCTTTGGCATGAATAATGGGATGTGATTGAAGGAAAGGTTTTGATTTCCTGATGGAGTCTATTTCCCACATATATTTCGGGAGCTCAATTTTTCAATGTTTGGATTGTTATTGTTTGGTCGAATGGTATTTTTAATATAAACAAATGTATTTAATCATACACATAACTAATCTAATAACAATAAGTATGTCTTTGATTCAAGATAAAACTAATGGGGCGATTTCGATGCGGTTTTCACTGATTGACAGCTAATCCTAGAGGCTCCGCTACTTTAAAAAAACCTAATTCCAATGTGATTTTGTGTGTGTGAATTAATGGTGTGATTTTTTATCCCGGGAATTTTCTCGGAAGTGGTTTGAAGTTGTTAGATTGCATAAAAATTAGCTTATTCATAGACATAATTTCCACTAAAAGAATGGCTTGCATTACTTTTTCAAATGCTGCAATATTTTGTGTCCGAGGATTCCAGCAGGAATTTCAAGTTAAATGTCTACGAAATAGCGGACATATCCTAGTTAAACTTCTTTAGGAACCTATGGAACCTGGAATATTAATTGCTTAAAACCGATAGCTCTCTCAGCCGGGAATTAAGTGTTGGTTTCGGCCGCTGACCGTATTTTCTGCTGAATCCTTAAATTTGTACATGTTTGTTAATGCGGGATAGGTCGACACATCGAAAGGGTTGGACAGTGACGAAGTGAGGTCGAGTCGGATTACTGTATCAACTCCAGACATCTTACGCTATACTTTTTGTATACGATTTAATATTATTAAATTTAATCTATTTTACTATTATACTAGAGTTTGCCGTGGGGCTACGCCACGTGTGAAACCCTATAGACCAGGGACGATAATTTTTGAATCCAAAAAAAATAAGAGAAGAACAAAACGCGGAAAAGAAGCGAATATAACAAAAATGAAAGGAAAAATAATTTAAAGTTGAAGGGGGTGAGTTTTTAAGGGTAAAAACAGTTTCTATCGATTTTCGCCGAAACTACAAGTCCTATAAGTTAAATAGCAAAGTTGTAGGTAATAAAAAGATCTAAAACTTTTGTATTTACACTTTTTCACATAACCTCTAAATTGATGAGAAAAGTTCAAATAACCAAAATTTTGGGATTTTTATTTTAATCTTTTGCAAAAAAAACTTTTTTCACGAAAGTTGGTGAAAACTTACCTTTTTTTAGTCCTTAATAAACTGTAATTTTTTATTTATTTTTTATTTTTTCACCTTATTTTGATTTAATATCGAAAAGCCACCCTGATTTTCATTCTAAAATTCTCGAGTTTTTTTTTTAAATCGGAGGGTTCTTTGTTCGTTGGAAACTCTTCTTACTGATGGTGTGGTGAAAAAAATACATTACTATAGTAAACGTTGTCAGAAAATGCAAAGAAATACTATACAACAAGTAGTAAGGCCCAGACCCTCCTAGCCCCTTCCCCACTTCTCTATGAGTTACCTTTTGATGGGCTAAAATTTTCCGTTGGTTATTCAGGTATATAAGTTATATTTAAATATCAATAAATAGGCATGTACGCATAAATTTCAAATTCTATAATTCAAGCAAGCGCAGCAGTTACCCTATTGACAGCTATTACATACATACATATAAAAATAACGCACTACGTAACGAAGCGGTTAACCCTCCCATAAAAAGTTATCACTTCAAAATACTTTTTCTACAGCGTAATATAGATTTTTTACATAATAATATATTTTTCCAAAAGATCGAATATAAAAAACAAATGTAACAATATAAGTAAATATAGATAACTCTTTATTATATGAAAACATGGCAAAACAATTACATTATTAAAGAAAATTATGAAGCAACCAGACTATGTAAAATTAAATCTTTCTCAGTTAATTTTATTATTCCTATCAAATTTGAATACAAAACATAATCGTATTATATAAATATACGACCCGCCCGCTTCGCACGGTCATGCTATACAATTAATACTACAGAAACTACATGTATATAAAACATAGCGCCGCTCCGACTTTGCAGGGATCATACATAGAAACTCTAAATTAGCATTGTTGCTTAGTTAATATTATACATATATTCTCTTGAATCACTTATCTATTGAAAATACATCAAATTCGTTTTTTAAGATTTAGCCATAGATATAGGAAGAATATTATGATTTACTCGTAATTATGTAGCCATTTAGTGTGAGAATTATCTTTTTCTTAGCTTTAAGAAAAATACTTTTACAGAAAGAAATTACTTCAAAGACAACGCTACAAAAGAGACATTCATTAATTTGTGTCAGACTAGTGTACAATTCTGGGAAAATTGGAATTTTCTCCAAAGATAAACAAGTTTAATATTTATTATGTTTGTAAAGAGGACCTTTGTAAGCACATTTAGGAAAGTTGTGAAATTCTTTAGCCTCTTCGTTTTCCGAATTCTTGTACAGCGATCTCAGGTATACATAATATTACTAAACTGGCGATCAACTTGCGAACAATAGTTATGAAGTTATCTAATTTTAGTATACAAGAAAGAAACAAATAACAGAACAACTACCACTGTTGTTAAAATATTCATATATATACATTTATGATGCTTGTTCCAAAGAAATTTTATTAAATACATAAATAAGTTAACCAATGTTCAATTTCAATTATTCAAAAAGTATATTAAAAGTAATTTGTGTACTAAAAATATTATTTATTGGTCTTTTATATGAGACTATAGTAGAATTATTTTCTCCGTGCAGTTTGGGTCATAAATCAATGCTCGGCCTCAGCCCGGCTGGGGCGGTGAGCATGTTGCGCGGCCGCAACGCCATTATCGATAAAAACTCATTCTTATCAAAGAATGATTATCATTCTTATAAAAATCATTATTATCTTTTTTGCTGTTAATTTTAAACTTAGATATAAGTATCGATATTTATTTTTAATATTACTTGCTACATTCTAAACTTTTGTACTTATAGTTTTTAAATACATAGATACCTAATTAATAATTTATTTTGAATCATTAGTATTCTTATTTTAATAAATACGTTGTTTTATCTATTTTTTCTTTCATTTATATAAGTAACCCACAAAACGACAAAACTAAATACACTATCGATAACGCTTATCGACAACAATAATGCGCATATCAGTATTCCCGCCCATAAGGCCCGTCAGTAGAAGAGAGAGCGAAATACTCGCTTCACCGCTCCGATTGTTTATGACCCAAACTGCACGGAGAAAATAATTCTACTATGGGAGACTACGAACTGCTTTCATTTATAACGAAAACGATGTTTCAAAGATAACATTAGCTAACCATAGTTTTAAAACTGGACTCATGCGCGTTTCCATCTAATTTGGTCTAACTATATGTGCAGGTAGTAATTACTAATACTATCCTAGATCGAAATCAATCCATAGCGGTCGATAACTCAAAATTGATTTAGTCAATATCATAATAGCATTCCACTATACGCATTATACAAAATACTGGTACCTAAGACCCTTAGCCAATTAAACGTCTAAGAATTCCACGAAAATAATTTAATTCGATTTCATCAGAGTTTAATTCGCAAACTTTGAGCACACGTATCTCTTTTGTTAATTACATTATTAATATTTACATAACACGAAAGTAAGCTTGTTATACAAGAGCCTTGTGGCTCAAAAGTTTTCGAGTTTTTGACAAAATTGTCTTATTCCACAACTTGTTAAACTCTTAATTACTTTCGTCGACAGTCCGCAAACATTCATCTTGTTACGAGACGCAGGCTTCATTATTTACTCGTGCTCACGCGTTGCTTCTCTCACCACAATTATTTACCTCCTAATGAGAATCCTGACTTCATCCGCGGCAGTAACAAACTTTTCTATTGTAGACGTGGTTATCGGTAAGCTGCTTTTCATTACGGCAGGGCCGTCTTTACTCGGGGGCGCAAGACGTGCGTGGCAAGTAGCACAACCCGACCCTGTCACTACACGACTTGTAACGGTACATATCTTGCATCATAATCTGCTAGTTTTGAAAATATTTAGCATCATCTCGAACACCGAAAACATATTGAATAACAAACATCGGTTTTGTGTTTGTTAAAAAAAATCTTCTCATTATTGCTTGAATAGCTTTAGACCTAATGTATATTACAAGCGCTTAGAATTTTTTTAATGCTGTACGTATACCTACAGATTGCCTTTCGACGAGTGTATGCACTTGGTGCTCTTCAACCTGGGTTGTTCTCGAATACCCTGGGATCCACTCATCAGATTCTGATAATGGGACCACTTCTGGGTCATACTGTTTTGAATAAAGCAAAAACAAAAATGTGAGTCAGTCGATTAAAGAACCTCCATTTGGAAGTGGCTTAAAAATAATTTAAAATATTTATTTTCAGGGTTCTTCCACTGATACCGACGACATTCAAATTTATTGACGATATTGAAAACAATAAAAATTAACTTTATTTTTTCTACTGGAAAGGAAGGGGGCGCAAGCTTGCATTCCGGCGCGCCCAATGACGGCCCTGCGTTGTGGTGTCTAATTAATTTTTGAAATGAGCGTAAACTTCCCGTACCGCGGAACTAACATTCCAGCGTATAAATCATAATTTCAGTTCTCTCTCAGTGGAATAATGACGGTAAATTTATTGAAAAGGCAAGTTGTGAATGCCAGGTGTTGCGCGGCCGTCATCTGCCGCGTCGCGCTACCCTGTCCCACCATGCGTGAATTCAATTCTCATTTTCCTTGGATGAAAATAATTATTAATATCAAATAAGGAATAAGTAATTCAAGCGTAATCTTGATACGAATTTTAAAAATGAGATTTTATTTTCATATTAATTTACAGTCAACAGATCCTGTTGTAAAACAGCTTATGTAGAAAAAAGAAAATAACTTATCTGCAGAGATATAAAAATAAATTTTGCTTTACAGCAACATACACACAAGGCAAAACAAAAAAAATGTTTCACAAAAAATATCTGTCATATTCTTATGAAGTGCCACGATATGTATCGAATCATCTTTTTCTTTCATTACTTATTCTTTCTAAGTCAAAGCTTTAAAAGGTAGAAATATAAAAATTAACATTTTTAATTATATTAATACCTAATACAATAATCGGCAGGCAAACGCACACATTGTATATCCCCAGGCTAAGCAAGTTACGCTTGTGTTATGTGTGATATACAACAGACCTCTCTGGGTCCAATCCCATACATCCAGACCATAGTGAATAACAACGTTCGTTTCCGAAATTTACCGTGCTACGAATTGAGCGCTGTTCGGCTGAGTTCGGCCGGTTAAAACTTTGCCCGCTAAATTATAAATTATTCATATAAAACCGAAGAAATCAATATTTACAAATAAAGTAATAGCATAATATTGTGTATAAAATAAAAGAAAAATTGAATAATTCTTTCTTTGATTTCAATATATTTTTTGAGCACACACGTTTAACAAAATGGCACAGAGTAGAGATTACGTAGTAATATCTAACTACTCTGTGGGTCTCTCCACTTTCTCCCAGGATCCCTCCTGGGCATAGATTGGGTTCGCAAGAAGTGAGTGAGTCTTTGGTAGAATCAAACGTTTGGATTTTGATGAATCTATATTTTATGTTCGGATATGATACATAAAATATTCTTATATCCTAGTAAGAGAAGGTTAATTAACTCTGTCGGAAGACGTGATAGCAGGCATGCATGTAGGTTTAATAACTTTTTCTATACCTACGTAATTTCTTCCTGAAGATATGTGAATTATATTAGAGAGAGTTTATGCATATGATATTTCAAGCCATCTTTCGATCAGCAGTTATTGAGAATCAGCTGAAAAATCTGTGTGGAAATGTGAGGTTGATCGTAGTACTTTACTCGCTATGAGTTATGACCTCTAATGGCAGACGTTGACAAAGCGCTTACTGGTTCCCATGAAAACGTTCAAATACATCATCGTAACTGACAGCGCGGTACTGCGGACTACCAATTGCCATATTTTACTTCTGCTACACTTCGCCGATGTTTGATTAATGCTATTATTTTATTAATGTTATGTATAATAAAATATTATGCCGTCTGTACATTGAAGCTATTTTAAAAAAACAACTAGAATAGACTATAACGATCGAGAAAACAATGCATTTTTGTTATATTTCTTGTCTGTTTGCCGATGTGTCTGTTTGTTCGGGATTCACGTAAAAACTACTGGGCCGATTTTGATGCGGTTTTCACTGATCGACAGCAAATTCTTAGACTTAATTTCGCTACAAAATTTACGATTAGTAAATCAAGTACCCGCAAATAGTGCAATAGTACAATAATAGGTGGCAGTACTTGGAGTCAATGTTCTTAACAATGCTTTAAATACTAATTACGATTGTTTCCAGTAATTTACAAACAATTTAGCATTTTTTATAAACCTACAAATTTAAGTGTCTATGTGTAACGTCAAAATAAACATGTGAAAGAATTCGGACCAGGAGATTCCAAAAAATGCAAGTTTTAGGATGTTTGTCTATCTTTGTGTCTGTCTGGATGTTCGATTTTGACGAGACTTTCATTGGCAGGTAGCTATTATTGGGAGTAACTTAGCCTACTTTTTTAGGGTTCCAAAAAAAGCCAACTAAACTGTATCTACTTTTTGTCAATATTCGGAATATGCAACATGAAGTATCAGACTGAAAAAATAAACAATAGCCAGTTGTTGATTGTGTGGAGCAACGCGTTGCACAAAGCATGGCGTGTGTTTACCGACAATAGAAATTATTCCCCTCAAGTATTGTGCGGATGTAAAAATACACGTCTAGCTGTGACGTTGAGTGATGCGTTCCCGCGCGTCCACATTGTCTGTCGACTGAAAGAGATTGCACAATATGAAATACTTCAGGTTGAGTCGCGGATGCTTCATTGAATACGGATTGTGAATGTGCGATTCTACGGGAACTATTCACATACTAAAACTCATATCGTCCCATAAAAATACATTCCAAGTAAATAAATTCTTTGACGATAAAATCATCAGTCTGGTAGGAAAGTGATCCAAAAGTAATTATAATCGATATTCAATACAATATTTATTATTCTGATTATGTTTGTTTCTCAACATAGTCTCCTAACAAGTTAATAAATTTCATCAAAATTCTCCAATGCCTGATTTTAAAAAAAATTCTACACCCTCCCAAAATGCTTCCACAGCGGCCACCGCACGTAGGTGAATGGTAATAATGCACGTATTAATGATATTACGTGCATTTTCCCCTGATTGCTCCTTAATCCTGAAAAAAGTTGCTAGGAGCCAGATCTGGCGAAGAAGGTGGGTATGCAAATAATTAAAATCAGCTTCTCGAATGACGGCCGTCGCAACTTCAGTTGTGTAGTTTTGAGACAACCCTTTCATACTTTAGCTTTATATGGTGGTATGAGAAAAATCCAAAATTAATTTATACTTATACAACATGCTATATTTAATTTTTTGCTTTGCCTTTTACTAATACGACCCTTATGCTGAAAGTACAGGACGGTTTTATTAACATTGAATCATTCCAGTTTGTGTTTACATGGATCAGTTTGGTCGATTCATCGAAATTGAAAGACAGAAATTAACCGGTAATTTCATTAAGCTGATATTACGAATCAACTAAATTTAATCTATTAATTGAAAAGCAAATAACTGAAAGGAACGACGATATTCACTGACATTTAATGTTTCAAGTTTTTGTTTATATGGATCACTTTCGTTGATTCATCCAAATTCAAAGTTAAAAATGAACCGCATAATAGTCGACTGAATACTTAACAAAAATTATCACTGGTTGATAGTGTAATTTGTTGTTATTCAAATCCAAAATAAGAATTAGTCAACAGTATAAATTGTCTAAGAAATTATAGCTGCTTTTATTTTTATGGTCGTGGATGGAATGACACTCGTCGATAAAATAGATAAAAAATCCAAAGGGCGTTGTTCTCTGATACAAATCGATACAAATAATAAAGTTCCCGCTACGATAGCGAGCGTAAGATAAGCAAGAAAATTGGAAAATAAGCCACAGCGGCAACCACGTCTGTTTTGCTCATTGAATTAGTGTTTATCGAACCAACTAATGCCTGCTTTGGAATCGAGAAGTATTTTTAGATATCTTATTTATGTAATTGAATTACAACATGAAAGTGCTTGGCAGTCCGTGATCGATAAAGAGTTCTGTAGTGGTGACAAACATCCCAAACGTTTTCATTTAGCTACGGAACAATGAAAATGTATTTTATCAAAAATGACCTAATATATTTCAGTACTCAGCGAACATTGTTCAAAACAATTTCCTTTCTAAGCATTTTTTTAACTATAGTATATTGTTTTCTTTTTCTTACTTAATTGTTCACTTCATAGTTCAAACGTGATAGGGATGGAACATAATTTGTCTACCTATTAATTCAAGAAGAAGGTCATCAGGAAACATTGTTTTTATACTATGTATTTAAATATCAACACATCTCACATGACGATTAACTAAAAAAAAATTTAAAAAATTATTAATATTTTAAAGTTAAAGTTTAAAGTATTTGAAAAAACAGCCACTAACTTTAAAAAAAATAGTTACTAGTAAAAATTAAATAAATATAAAACCCATTATACTCTGAAGTATACAGGGCATACACTAAACACATTTCTTTGTGAAAATCAGAGATGCCGTGGCACTGCAAATATTCAAATTGAAACATCATGAAAACATGAAACGAATCTGCATTCGAGACACAAACACATCTGTAAATATGGAGACATGTTTAATGAGAAGCTTTTACGAGTAGATTGCATCCGATTGCAGGCTTTGAAAGCGATGTTTGGTACTATTGAGATCGATATGAGACCTCGATAAACCTTTATAGCTTGGAGGTTAAATTTAGCTGATGTTGCGTATTGGAAAATAGATACTCTTCTCATTCCTTAGATTCAGATTTTCTCCTATCTAAAAGTAGTCATTAGTGTCGACATCAGTGTCAACTAAAGAAGATGTTTTATAGGAACAAGTAACTCGCTTGTGAGTGGACACCTAGCAGTCACTTTGCTATCAGGCCCTATATACTATAATAAAAAATAAAATAACATTAATGCCTAATGCATATTCATTGATACTTAATGTTTGAGGTCCGTATTTAAAACAATAATCAGACATTTGAAGCAGTTAAAAACCAGCAACAGGCAACTGTTGTCTGGCATTTCTCAAACTACAACCATTTGATACCACCGCGAGACATATTGTATTGTTATGAATTGAATGTACCGAATGTACCTTTTTTTGGATTATTATAATAATTTTCTCCATATACATTCAAATTAACTCGAAACACTGCATGGTCCTTTAGAAGGCCTATAGATTTTAAGATTTTCTTAGCTGAACTAATCTCATGCGATTTCTTTACTACTAAGTCTCTCTCTCACGTGGTTATTCTAACACAACACGCTTTAGGAGTTTTTTGAAATAGGTTGATAAACAGAAAATAAATTTTGGAAGTCAAAAGACGATAGGGTAGCGATACCACATGCTGCCATTTATAATAAACGGTGTTGTGATCAATGTAAGTTATCAGTCAGGAACATTAATATTATGAGTACCTATTAAGTACTAGAACTCACACACGTCTGTGTAGTGCTACTCTTTAGATATAACTACTAAAAATGCAATGTAGGATAATGAAACCTTGTAGTGCATAAGGGCCCATCGCACTAATACAAAAGAAAAAAAAAGTAATCCTTTAATAAACTGTTCTATAAAAATGCTTTTAAAATAATTTCATTGAAGTATATGGCAGGCACCATGTCGATACTGCTGAGAATTCTCACTCCATTCGTGTAGGTACGTATTGGTTCGAGTGGAAATAATCTTGCGGCGAACCAGTTTATTACGTTCGCAATATCGTCTTGTGGAGGCCAAGCGATACTTTGCGATTGCTCGAGCAAACCAAATTGATTTCTAAATAATACGCCTGATTTTAAAACCTGAGTTCTCATATGAGTTGTGCTTCTTTGCTATTTAATTTCAAGTGAGTAGTGTTATTATCTTTGAGATACGAATAATGAATAATATTTTAGTTGTTTAGTTTATTAAACAGTATTCATTATTCAATAAATAATCATTTAGTAATATCACAAGTAAATCTCATTTTTGTGAATTAATTGTGATATATCAATATTCCTTCAAACAAATTGATCATTACAAAGTGCATTATGATGTGGTGTAATAATAGAGGAGGGTTTTTTTAAATTTAGACCGTTCGATTCCTAACTATATTCTGGTTTTTAATTACCTGGACTAAAATAACAGAAAAACCGCACAATTTTTCGCTATATTTTATCTTAGTTTTAGATTTTGCTACAGAGGCTGACTTAAAAATTCAACCTGTAATATGACTTTCAAAAAATCAATCCTTTATTAAAACTAAGTTGAAATAAAAGCATTTAATTTGTAATCATAAAGTTTTAAATGTAAGTGCCTGTTCTCTAATATAATACTCACAGTTTCGCAAATTTCATAACCGAATAAATAAAACAAAATGTTATTTACATAAACATGGGCATGTTTACATCGCTTTGTTTTTGTTTAGCCTTGAAACTTGTCTACACGCAATGGGTACCTGAACTGGCTACTAAAATATGCCTCTACATTACATAAAACGTCTACTTGTTTCATACAAAGAAAATTTATTCGAGTTTATTTGGGTAGCAAATGAATACATTATTGTGTCAGTACTTACGAGATAGATATTCTAAATTTCAATATCGCACCGTTGGTAGAAGAAAGTCGCAAGTGAAATTATTTCATTTTTTTTTTTTCACTATTCCATAAAGGACATTATGACACATATGCTCTTCAAGTTTGAAAAAAATATCCCAATAAATAACTGAGATATCGCAAATTTAGCGAAATGCTAATTATTATTTTTTTAATATTCACTGTATAAATTACGTAAGTTTTGTTTATACTAGGTTATTTATGAAATTTTCTCTATCAATAAAAGCTTATTATTACTTACTTACTTACTCATACGCCATAGAATTGAAATATACGTGCGTAAACTAACTTACATACTTTTGTCACGATATTTGTTAAATAGATAAACGCGCAAGTCTAGTTACGTATTTCTTCCACTAAGTTTTATCTTTATTTTTTAAGTAAACACAATTATTTGTTTACTTAATTAATTAATCTGGTCGGCAAGAATACGTGAGTAAAATTACGATGCTCTGATCCGTTTGAATACCGTAGCAACAAAGTGGTTACTTTACTTATTCTTAAAAGCCATAATACCATGACGGGGATTAAAGACGTAACGCATTAATTTTAAAGTATCTCGAAAGCTACTCAATATTATTTAAAATCAAATAGACAGATATCTAGAGATTAATTTTGTCTATGAAGTCTCCTTAGAACACATTTATCTATGATTGACCATTTCTCCGCAAAACTGTTTTTTTACGTTCCTGTAAAGTTCATGTTTTTCACTTGCGTCCTTTTTCTACGAATGGTGCGATATACTAAACATTTTGCGTGGTTTTGACCATTATTATTGTATCAGAAAATAACTGACTACTTGCCAACAGTCTCTTAGTAACGGATACCGAAGATATAAAAAAAACATAAAAACAAAAGATCAGCAGTTTTAAAGTGAATTACACAAATGTAAGCTAGTATTTCTCGTGAAATTTGATACTCTTAACCACATACATACATTAGTTTTACTTTTGACGTTTACACACCCATCGAGTTAGGCATTGTTGACTGTAAAATGAAAAACAATTCAGGCTGCTAATTTGGAACAGCAATTTTCTAAAATAAAATTTTAGAATTTTGTCTGTCAGTTAGAGCATAACGTGAAAATTGCTCAACGGATTTAAGTGAAACTCGACATAAGGTTATTTTATATCACGGGCGTAACTTATGTTATTTTATATATATTATACTCTTATTTTATTTATCTTTTAAGTATAAACGTATGGGTAACATACGGCTTAATTATTACGCAACACAACTAATTTCGACGAATGATATGGGTGCATAAAATTGATTAAAAAATAATTAGTAATACTATAGCTATGAATTAATCAATAATCAAACTGTCACAAGGAAAATAGGCTCATAGGAAGTCAGAGAAGCTGTGGCGTTTTATAATTTGATAAAAAGTGTCTCAGTTGACTCAACTGAACTATCAAATTCCAGGATTAACCAGGTGACTCCATCATAAATCAGCTTATCAATATCAGCACCATTATATGCATTGAATCTACGATGGCTATTTGTCGGTCGATTGTTCGCATGCTGGCCTGCAATGAACACTTTAGGGCATTGTGTGGCAAATAGGACATGTTAATTATAGTGCGGGTAATGAATGTTATGACAGTGTCATGACCAACGGCAAATCTAGTTAATTATTAGGTACACAGTTTCCTTGTCTCAGATATTTCTTATTAGAACTTTTAGTGTAGATTCAGAAAAGACCCTCGAAGAAGAGATACTCGAGTAAGGAACCAATTTAAATTTCTTTAATTTCTCATATAGATATAGATACAAATTAATAAATTGGAAGTATCTGTTTGTAATATCAAAATAACAGCAGTTTACTAAATGAATATAAAACTATATACGGCACTTACATCAAAAAATCAACTAATAATATTTTGTCTGTCTGTTTATTCTAGCTAATCTCTGAAACGGCTGGACCGATTTTGACGGGATTGTTACTAGCAGTTAGCTGATTTTATAAGGAGTCACTAACGCCATATTTTTTTAAACATTGTTTAAAAACAGCGCATGCCGCCGTCGTCACACCGGAAGGCAAATTAAATTAAATTCCACACGCATGAAGTCACGGGTAACAGCTAGTAAATAATATATTATAAGCAAAATTAAACCTAGTAAAAACTGGTCATACTTCAAAAATATCCTCAAGAATGAAATTAAAACACCCAATTCCGAAATCACAATTTTCCCACTCATAATATTAGACATTTGTTCTGAATGAGTTCATTGCAAGTTTCGAGACAGCATGAAATTCCCGGAGGATTGCCTGAGCTTTATTGTTCATTGCGGTTGAGCAAAGGCCCGTAAAAAATTTAACTGTCATCTAATTTTACTACAGCAGAGGTAAGGATTTTCTCGAGAAAATTAGACTTTTTCGTAAACGAAACTGACATTTATTTATTGGCTTTTAAGACTTCAATTAGTGCTCGCATTATCTATTTGCTTACTTTTCGGTGCAGCAAATGGAAATTTATTATATTTTATCGGTTAAATGGCCACTGAAAGAGACCTTTTTGTTTTCGTATAATTTTGTTTGTAATGTCAAGTATTATTATAAATATTGTTACCAATCAGGTCCCGACAAAAACAAAATCCACTAGAATATTTGAAACAAAGAACATTTATAACCCGTCGGCATTTGAATTAATAACATTTAAAGTATTTTATTGTCAATTGTCACCCGATTTTCATTTTTTTTCTACTAGTAATTGTCGTCCAGGTCTAAGTCATCAAGTCAGGATTCTGGTGCTTAATTTTTTGTAGACATGTTACGCGATTTCTCCATCAATTGTGGACCGATTTAAAAAAAACTTACTCACGAGATGATTCCATAGTCACCAGGTCAGTTTCTGAATTGTGAATCGCAAGGAAATCGAGAACAACACTTATTGAAGAGCTACCAGTTGTACCAGTTGTATAATTTCCACAGGTGCTTAATATATTATTTCTAAAGCGATTGAGGTAATTGCGCAACGAAAAGGTAGATAATAAAAAATAAATTAGCAAAAACAATACCAATTTCACACTAAAAACAAAAACAATAATTTAATCGACTACTTTCTGCAACATCTTAAAATCAAATATATTTTTTTTGTTTAAGATTTTGTATATATTTTTTATAATACTATACTATATTATTTATAATGTAATAAAATAATATTTTGAGTAATTTTAGTAGACGTAGAGTAGTAATATATCTCTATTTACTTGCATACTAGTCACTTAGTAAATGAATAGAAAATAATAATAATATCAGTGTCACGCCACTCTTACATTAAATTTGTCACGGGGTCTCTACGTGTTGGCCTTCCCATGGCCCCACGCAAGCCTTCCAAATTGTCGGGCCATTTTTATGGCCCGTGGTCTCAAAAGACATACAAACATAATAATAATAATACATGCCAGTCATTTCATCATTATTAAAATTAATTTTATTATATTCCGACATACGCTACTTTTGTAAGTAATAGAAAAACGTCATTAACACGTGATTACTGTTCTAATAGAGAAATCTGAGCTTCTTGATAGTAATGTGCTTAATTACTATTAATGAACGTCTCAGATCAAATAAGCACACGGAAGCCGTGTCTTGTCAAACGCAATGTACCTACAGGATGTGTGCTTTTGTGTTGTGTGTAATTTTAATGAGTTTCTCAGTGGGCCGGCGACGCAGCATCGTCGCCGCCTCGAGTAAGGATAGCTATATTAGCGACCCAGCTGAAGAGCCGGAAATCCCTACCTACAGCCAAGCATATCTCTGAAGAACGCTTGTTAGGGTTGGAAATGATGACGATAAAATAATATCGATAGCGTATTGTTTAACGTTGATATTTTTTTAACAATTATAATTATAAAACAAAAACAAAATCCAACTGCATATTTGAAACAAAGCACATTTATTAGCCGTCGGCATTTCAACTATTAACGTTGAAACTATTGTAATTCTTTTATAATCGTCTTTGTTTACTTATTGGCATACGGCCTATTGTTGTATTGTAATCATTAGCCAGGTGTTACGGATTTTAAAGTACAAGCTGATTATAGGAAATTTGGTCAAAGCTGCCGGGCGGACATATTGCATTTGCGCAGTATAAAGCAAAGTCCGAATGAGGGAGGAGTCAGCCAAGCGAGAACTACGATCAAGGCGAGATGTGTACAATCGGAGATCTATAGTGACGGACTTTGCGCCTTTTATTGCATTACGACCTTCTGCATTACGTTTGGATTTTTTGTGTTCGGATATGTTTGTACCTATGTTATACGTGTTTGTATAGTTCTAATAAACTTTATAATAATTCCAACGGCATTTTAATTCGAGTCCCGCAACTCGTAACAATACCAATATATACGATGAATGAACAATATTTTTTACAGTTGTATTTAAGTATATGAAGATAATATATAAAAATACATCATATAATTGTTATAACAATTGTCATATTTCATAGTCACTCGTTGCTTGTCTACTACATCTTGTAAGTTTCTTTTACTTTTATGGGTTTCCGGTTTCTATGAATTTATGGAATTATATAGCCATGTTTCATGGGATCTAAAGACGGGTAAACACACATACTACCGCCCCTTATTGGGCAGCGTGATAATCACAGTAGTGAGTACACAACTCTGGATCATACAACTGACTCTATCTACATCACTAATAACAAAAGCATAAAAATAGTAAAATTAAAAATAAAACACGATTTTTGTCTAACCATACTACGAATGATCGATATTATAACAGATGATACGTCCCAAAAATCTTTAAAAATTATCGATAAAAAATTCTAACTCGCAGCACTAGACCCTCTATTAATTTCGACAGAGCAGCCATAAGCGAGGCAGTTGTTGTTATTAGCCTACCCTTTAATGCGTAATAATTTACTGCAGTTATATTAAACAAAACAAAATTAAAACTTTGTTAACTAGCGGAGGGGCTACGCTATGTTGGTATATTATACGGTTAATAACTTTGCCATTGTGCTAACATTTTCGTACGTCTGTGTTGTTTTACTTTAGCGATTGGATTTTAATTTTGGTCGGTTTATTTGAATTTTTTTATTTTTAAGTGAAGTTAAAATGAATTTATAATTCAAAGAGTTTAGGTGATCAGTAAATGGACTTGAAATTGTTTGAGAACTTATTATATCAAAGATATCATACTTTTACAATAAGACTGTCATTTTAGGGATCTGCTAGATTTTAAGGCTGCTAAATGTTTAACTTAACTTATTCAAATTCAGTTCTTAACATTGATTTTGAAACTCGATGAAACGAAAAAGCGACATCGAAAAGAGATAAACACATACAACTATAGGACTAACTAAGCCTGCGAGAGAGTGAGATACGAGTTTTACATTGTGGAGCACAGATTAGACAGTCAATAAGACCGATGATTACACAACACACATAGGTCCAATTTGGACCGAAACAAAATTGATAAACATTTTTAGACTAAAAGAGTGAAAAATTGAAATCGATACTTCAGAAGTTTATTTTGAATTATAATATAAATATTAATGTTATACCAAAAGTAGGAGTAGATGCAAGGAATTTTTATCATCATTCAAGTGTTTACTTCTATTCAATATTTCACTCTGAACATAAAAAATCCTATATTATATAGATTTTCGAAAATAAAACTACATAGTACAATTACGAATTCGTACCAAAAGCTTTGGCTTTATAAGTTGAAATAAAATTTTAACTGAATAAATATCAACATAGCGCGAAAAGGCCGCTTATCGTCCAAAACTGTGTATTCATTATTTTAATACATACATATTACCATGCCTATTTCCATAGGGATAGGCAGAGACGGATTTTTACTTGCTACGATCTTAACATACCATACATCTTTTGCTTCATCTACTTTCATTAATTTCTTATTTTTAGTTTATTATAGGTGCTTTTCACCTACCTACTCTTTAAAACATCTGCGATTTGATCATGCTAAGTACGTCGGAGCCTCCCAGCATCAACCCTACCACTATACTATTATCATATACTCGTTTTGTTAATCTACCTTAGTCTATTCTCTATACACATGTCCAATCCATATTAACATCCCTTTCTCAACTCTTATTATTACATCTTCTTTCAATTTAAAATCTTTTTTATTACACTGTTCTTTATATAATTCAACCTAATTTCACATATACCTACTACTCGAAACTCTCATTACTACCGCTTTTATTCTACTTTCATGCTTCTTTACCAACTCAAACTTTGACCGCCATACATTAGTTTTGATAGTTACAGCCCTTGATGGACAGCCATACCTTCACAGACACTTCTGGCTGCTAATGAAAAAATGTGTAAGTTTAAGGTTCAGGGGCGTAGCTACCGTGGTATAAGCCGTACCAATGATACGGAGCCTGGGGGCTACAGGAGCCCCGAAAGTGTGTAACCAAAAATTCTTAGAATATTGTCCACAATGTTTTAAAGATTACTTACATTTTTGAGAACAATTATTGGGCCAACAGAAACGGCTATCAGACTTTATATTATTATTTGTATGATAGAGACAGAAAATCTAGAAAAACAGAAATCGTCTTCCACTATAGATGATTCGATAGATAAATTTGCCGTATCTTTGATTTGAATTGTTTGTAGTCGTAAGTATTAGTAGTAACTTATATTCGATACATCATTATTTTAATTCAATTCGAGAATTATACCCTTCCTTTGGGCCCTCTAATACATTTTCATACAAGGCCCGTCTAAGGCAAGCTAAGCCACTGTTATGGTGATTAACAAAGAATTTTTATCAATTCATACATTTAACATAAAAATAAAGAAAATAATTGAATAATGTACCTACTTATTTATATTAATAAGGTAACAAGGATTTTCCAAACAGGGAAATGTTAACGTCACTCACAAAGGCAATGTCTTTAAAAAATGTAATAGCAAACCCGAAATATCGGGCACACTGTGTTATTCAAAAGGCAACAGCATGAATACCCCGCCGTTAATACCGGTACTTTGTGCATACATCCAACTTTGTATTCAAGCGGTCCGTCGAAGCAGACTTTCTTTGAAAATGCCTTAAGGGCACTTTCATATGATGCGGTTTTATAATAACCGCTAATTAAAAAATTCATACATTAACAAATTATTATATAAAGGTTCTTAGTAAGATGTCTCGGCTGTATAATTTGCTGACTTCCATTTTGTATAGAGAGACATTGGACTACAATGAAAGAGTTGTGTCAACTTTATCAACTTTAAATTAATTTATGTGATAAATGCGTATTTTTCCAACGATGGGGTGAAATCATGGTCAGGGAGCGTTCATCGTTTAAATAGGTTTTTCTGAATTACTATACTACAATAAATTATTCGATACCGATAGCAAAAAGAGGAATAAATCAAAACATCAGCCCACAAACAAACATACGATTACTGAATTTGTGCCTGCCCTTTCTCAAGCGAACAGCTGTCTAAGGCGGATTAGAAAATTTCGTACAGTGATAATATTTAAATATAATTTTCCTCGGATATTTTTCTATAACGTTAACATTTGGCAATTGCTGAAATGCTTCTTGGGTTAGAAAAAGTACTTAAACATATTTACACTCTAGTTTTCCCTGTTAATCATAAATGTACCCGGGATTCAATCTAGCTCTGTGTTCGGGTTTCATGTGACGCTCTAACAGACAAATAAGACGGTGTCTGTCTTGGGATGGTCGACAGAAGTGATAACTTAAACGAACCTAACGTGAGAGAAAGGGAAGCCAGACTGGCGCCGTAACGCATTACGTAACGAAGCGGTTTACCGTCCCATAAGAAGTTATCACTTCAAAAAACAATGATTGAATGAAAGAAAGAATCTTTTTTTGTAAAATCTAATACTTAGTTGCACATTCAGGATCTGTTGGTCGAGAATTAGCTCCCCTAAATTTTACACATATTGAAATTCATTGTACAAATCGGACACCAACAACAGATTTCTTATAATTAGTATAGCTATATACAGACTTCAACGTAAACAAAATTAAAGCTCCCAAAAAATTATCACATTTCAAAGAATCGATACGTCTAAACACACCCTTTGACAAGGAAGCTTAAAAGAATATAAAGGCAAGTGAATTGGCCGGGACTATGGCTGGGGCGGTCAATCGAAGCAGTGAGACGGCTCATTACATGGTCGGGCCGCACAAAAAACCCGTTCCAATCTTGGTTTTATCTAGTCAATGTAACGCTTTAAGATCGACCTATTGAGACGATGAAAGGGGCTCGAATGATCATTCAGTAGCTGTTTATGTTTTGCACGGGTACTGAGTAAATGGCTTTGTTTAATAAGCGTTATCTATTAACATCTGAACAACTATTATGCAAAGTGTTGCTTGTTCTTCATCAAACGTGACTAAATAAATTATGAATCTAACCGATGCTAATACTTTATCAATAACATATTTTAGTAACATTTTAAAGTTAAAAAGGTACTAAACTAAAGTTGTACTTTTAATTTTTCTACTACTGTATAGGTTCGCGTTTGACGCTATTTCGAGCGAAGATGGTCTAAGATGGAGTACGCTTACGTAGGAGGTTCCTAGGTCCCTATTAACGTGGGACTTGAAGACAAGGTGAGTTCCACTCCTTTGTGATGTGCATAACTAAAGTGGACTTATAGCGCTTTGTTCTTCGTATAGGTGGTATGCCGCATGCCAGTGCGTCTGGTTGCCCGATGATGGAAGGAAGATCTTACAGCCCTACCAGAACAACGTCATCTAGATTTTAGTAATTCTTGAATCAGCTCGAATAATACAATTTAAAGGTGAGAAACGTTTTTTGAGAATGAAAGTGTGTCTAAACTAAAATATTACCTCCCTTAAAGTTTAGCTTAACTCTACGTGCAAAGTTATTTCATTAATTTGAATGTTACTCAAACGACTACCTAGTTTCACGCCTATATAACAGCAGTTCTGTATTGGTCTCTAAATTAGAGTAGTGTATAAAGATTTATCATGTATTTATGCTACTATTATTTTAATATTCTACGTTCTGAAATCACAGTAGTTATTACAGTAGCTATTACGTGATTAATTTTCATCCATATCATATCAGTTGCAATTACTTTAATGGGATTAAAAAACGAGTCCTCGGTGGAATTGAATACTGCTTACTGTTGGATATTACAGAGACTAACTATTCCAGCTATCTTGTAAGATTTGACGTTCCACTCGCTAAAGTAAAGAAAAGTTTAATAAGTGTTCGTCGGATAAAGAGCCATACTAGTTTCAAGTTTCGATAAGAAGCCGCTCCAACTGGATTCGACCACTTTTGCTTTACTCCGCTTTATTCTTACGCTTCGTCGACACTTTTAATGACTTATCCGCTTTTTCTCATATAAAAGAAAAGAAATTCATTTTTATTAAAACAAAGTCTTCGCAGACTATTCATCTTCTACAATAATAATTTTACATTCCACAGAAGAAAAAATCAAATAACACTCCGGCTGGTAATAACGCGAAAGAAAATTTAATATCTCGACAGAGCAAACGGGGCTACGTAAAATAATATTTTGTTCATACAAAATAAAATCAAAGGTGTTCTGGGCTATGAATGTTATTGAATCAGTACTACGTGTATAGTCATAAAATTCGTCAAGGCATGTCAAAATAAGCAAGTTTGGGTATTCAGTATGGACAATAAATATCCATTTTTTAAATATTTTTTTACATAAGTTCAGCAGGCAGGCAGACGGCCCACTTAATAGAAAGCAGTTACCATTGCATATGGACATTCGCAACACCAAAGGTGCTACAAACATGCTACTGCTCTCTTAGGGGAACTGGAACCTGGTTATTAATGCCATAACACAACTAAGTTGTTATTGTTAGGCGTAATACTCTAAGTCGTGTTTCCGCCTTAGAGGCCAAGTTCCAGCCTTGATTTCGTGAGCGGCAGCACATTGGTGCCATCTTTGGAGTTACAAATATCCATTGGCGATGGTAACCGCTTTTCATTAGGTGATCCGTCTGCCTGTTTGCTAAACTTATGTAATTTCGGAATTTTACAATATAGTTCAAAATTGTGATTTTAAATTGACTTGAGTAAATGTTTTTGCACGAACGGAACCCAACACGCTTACGCGCATTAAAGAAAAGTATTACGACCTTTGGTTTATGTATGGTAACCACGCCTAATCTTCATTTTCCTGCCATTGTGTAGTGGCATATGTATCACATATTTCTATCATACTTTCTTCCTATAGCCTCAGTAATTTCTAATAGTGTGACGATTTCGCAAGAATTTTGTTTTTGTCAACATGGCCACGGAACCCTAGAAACATGCTACACTTATAAAAACCCAATCAAAATCACCAGTGATTTGCTTTAAAATTTCACCCTTTCTATATTGAATACGAAGAATTAATAACATGAGCAAACAGAACAAGTATACTTTCCCATTATGCCATACAAATACGTGATGTGTTGTTGTTGGGAATTGGAAGGGAGTCGGAGTCCCAAACGGATTAATTTTGCTGCTTTAATTTTAGTATATATGTTATAATTTTATACACATTTGTTTTGATATAAACTTGAAAAAATTGAACCTACCAGCTGTGACCATTTCAATCACCCACTTAGACTTTTTATCGATGTTACCTGAAACTTGCAAGATATCGAACATAATGTAAACGATAACAAATTGTTTATTTATTTATTTTTCTTAGAAATAAATAATTTAAACAATCAATCAATCGTTTTATCGTCCATAAAGATGTTTATATCACAATAACATTTAGTGATCACTAACGAATTTATTTATTTATTAAATAGTGTACCTGGCAGCTCTCTCAGACTTCGGAAAGTTATTGTATACGAAGGGCCCCATCCAATAAATACATTATTTTAAGCGAATTTAATGTAATAATTTATCAACGTACTTTTTTTACATAATGAATATATAAAAACGCGCCTACGGACTCTACCTCATAGGTGGCGGGGAAAACGGGGCACCTTTTCTACCTGTTTAACTTTCGATAAGTTAAATTTGTAAGTTCTTAAAGAAAAGAGTTAGGAATGAATAAAAAATTTCTCACTTTTTTATTATAATTTCTTTAATTTTTAATTTAGGGCAAGAAGTTATATAAACATATTTGTAGGCAAAACAATTTGCTACAAATTATGATCTAACAAATTTTTTGTAAGACGCATAGTTTCCGAGATATCGCAAAAAAAGATTTCACCCCTTTTTCCAAGATGGCGGCCGGGGGACAAGGGTGGCGACCCCACAAACTTGAGGTTGAGCTTCTATTGACCCCCACACATGTCCCAAAAATAAAATTGCGTCCTCTAAGAAATGCAAAGCTCATGTAAATTTCATTGGATTATATGTATATTCTAAGATGAGTGGAGACGATAAAGTTCGTATTTCTTGAATAAAACTAGACGTACCTTGACAAAAATTCCCCATGGTGTAAAGCTATCTCTACACTACATTAAAATTAAAATAATTTTAGCGCAGTACACCAATAATAATAATATACAAACTTATTAAACAATGTGCGCGCGTCGGAATCGCACATTAAGGGATTTTTAAGACGTAAGAGCATGGGGACGATATTATTCAGGACCAACAGTACATTGTGCGTTGCTAACATCCCTGGTGTTGCAAATGTCGATAAATGACAGCAACAGCTTTCAATCAGGTGAAACTTCAGTATGTTTGCTGTATGTCAGCAGTAAAAAATATCGTATTAATGTCCTGTTAAGTAGTCATAGTTATAACACCATTCTAAAGAAAACTTTCGTAACATTTTTTTGATAATTAAAATGATATATATATATATATATATATATATATATATATATATATATATATATATATATATATATATATATATATATATATATATATATATATATGATATAGGCAATTTGATAAATCCGGTCACTTAGAATAATGACCGGTCTGTATTCATAATGCCCGTATCAAGTAGACAATATAAATAAAACTGCATGATTAGTCACTTTTCCCAGTCAGCATGCATAATGACAACCTTATTTTGGGCAATATAATAGAACAGATGAATTGTAGTTTTTAGGTTAGGGTTTAGTTATAGCATATGTATTTATTATTTGAGAAATGAAGTGAATTTCGGTTGATTATAAAAAATAAACTCTGCATCGCTTCGCTCCCGCCTTAGCCCTCTAACCTATATTTAAAAATCGGTTTTGTTCATAATAAATAAAAGCGCCATGTAACTATACCCCACCCTTAAATGAAATATACTTACATAATTCTTATGGAAAGGTAACTATTACTATGCTGAAGTAATTTAGCAAGTTGTCTGGCTAGAAGTAGGGAAGTATTCATACTGCCCGGTCCAAGTGATAAATTTAAGTAATCTCAATCCACGATTTTTTAAATAGACCACAGGCCGTCGGACCTTATTAAAATGGGACGGTCAAAGTAATTAATTTATCCCACTGACCGACGCTCTTGGTCATTATTCATAATGATTGGTCAATATTAATAATGCTTGATTAATCAACATCGTGCCATTCTTGACTTCAAACTAAGTTAGGACCTCAGAATTTTCACACCTTCATTCGCAAAAATTCTGTTTCCCAGTGCAACCAGCGTAAAAGTCACTTATGATCAAATACATAAGTTTGAACCGGTTTTTTAGATTGCTGTCCAAAATTGAGAAGAGGAAGGAACAAGCAATTTTTCAAAAATCATTCAAATAATTTGATACATTAAGTACCGGTTAATAGAAATATGTCCGAAGAGTATACAAAGTTAAAACTTACATACAGGTGATTTTAACATAACCTTTTCAATATTCAGACTCTCAGCAAGACAAGCTATTACTACAATATACTGAACTCAAAGCAAAATATTTTCTCAAATGAAAACCGACGCGTATCGTCATAATGTATTTCACGTGTCAACAATAATGCTTTTCAGATTAATTTTGTCATTTGTTTGGGTCTAGTTAATCGCCTTACGAGAGGGTTTAGCGCCGTTGGTTGTAATGCAATCTCCATATTTTCTGCCTTCACTGTCTAGAAATGTATTCAAATTGCAATTTTGTTTTACAAAGTTTACATTGTATAAAGTGGTTTGGGTTCGTTTTGCTTCACTTATACATATTATCTTTAAAACAAGAGCATAAATAATAATAGATACCTGTAAAACATTCATACGACACTGTCTCGTAATAATGCAAAACCAACGTCCATGCGGTAAAACAGTGATCAAACTTTAATAAAAATTCAAATATAAAATTGCTTAAATTGAGATATAGCGTCCAAAAAGGATTGAAAAAAATATTACTTTTTTTAATTTGGACCGGTAATTTCAAGCATCAATTTAAATATTGTTCTAAAATATGGGCCTCATTTTTTATGAGATGATGGTCATGGAATTCCACGTTCTTCCGATCTTATTTATCTTGTATGGCATCGTGAATGATGTAAGTAAGTAAGTTAAATAAAGAGACAATTATGAAATCTCTATTTCATATTTTATACAAAGTATAGAGTAGAACGTCATTGAGATTTTGAACTACATAAAAGTAAAAGAGTGGTTTTATTAAATCGTAAATTGCGATTATAATTGAGTTAGCAAAGATGAAACGGCGACGATGGGTGGCGTATTTTTAAAATGTATGCGACCAATTTCACGGGTTTCGCGCGCTGGCCCGCGTTTACCGGCAACAGGCCTGAAATGAATTATTACTTGAAATCTCTAGTTCCACCATTCTTAAGAGAATTTTCATTACGATTATTATAAGTTGTAATAAGATGCTACTTTATCATGTACTGGCATTTTTATAATGCCTATATTCCATCATAGCATACTTAAAATTCTACAAGGCTATGAATTAATGTAATTATGTTGTCATTATGTGTTTCAAGCTTCATGAAACATTGATTCATAAAATTTCAAAAAGTTGTATTAGTAAAAATAATATTGTAATTGGTTTTAAACGTCATAGTAATAAAATTTACTACATTAAAGTCTCTATTTTACAATCTTTTATTTAACTGACAATGGACGTACCTATGTATTGTAACGTGCGGGCGGGGGTACGCACTTATAGATTGGAAGAAAACACCAGTTTTTAATTTAAAAGCTTTTATTGACTTACACAGCCGCACGTAGTACCTCTCTGTAGGGTTGCCCCTATACGCACGACCAACGATGCACAGTCCCGACGATAAGTTGTCACACCATCAATACCGTCGCCAATATTGCGTAGACCACCTCCGATATTATCGCGTGTAGCTCGCTTCTAGTTCCTCTCTCGAACTACGCTACACACCTTCTTCGCGTATCTGTCCCCCAAACTTGTCACTTAATTCACCACTTAATTCGTCTCTGTCCTCTATTAACCTTCTCTAATAACTCTCTAGTATCGCACTTGTCGTTTCACCGTCTTGGACTGAACCCAACTTTAAAACTCAACTCTAAAGTGCCCGGTAGGCGCACCTTACGCTGTTTATATACCCGGAAGAATTTTCTAGAACCCATCTATCTATCTCTGACTATTCTTTCCCGAAGCTTCTGTTCGGGAACTTTCGTTTATACATCTATCCCTTTCTAACATCTATCTATCTCTTTCTTTCTTCGTTGTCTATCTCTTTCTAACATCTATCTATCTCTTTCTTTCGTTTATCGTCTATCCTTTTCTAAATATATCCGTCCTTGTCTTTTCCTTCCAGAAATTTCTAGTTCTTTCTAAAAGTTCCAAAACTGATTTACACTGCTGGGCAGTTCCACCCTCGGTCGCCACAGTATGTATGTATTTAAGTTCGGGTGGAATCTTGCAAGTTAAATTTGACCAACTTTCCGGTTTCCGATTGAGCTGAAATTTTGCACGCATATGTTTATCGCGTGACAATGCAATAATATGGTACGATGGAGCTGATCTGATTATTGAGTCGGAAGGTGGCTATAGGAACTTCTGTACTAAATAAGATAGACCCGTCGTGTTTGGGCTTGTTTTACTTGTCTTGGCTAGCACTCTTCTGCTACATGATATCCAGGATCTTAAGCGCTTGTATTTGAAAACTTTTTTTTAAAACAAGTTATTTATGATAGGTAATCGAAAATATCGTGTCTTAAAAAGGCTTACATAAATTTCGTTTTTGTCCTATGCAAAACTACGAAACCTTAAAAACTGGCAACTTCCTCCACAAATTCTATTTAAATATTCATAAAGATTTGTAGGGTCTTACATAACGTCCTTGAGACATACCGCACATTTCCCTTTAGGGCAAACTTTTTTTCTGGAACAGTAACAACGGCAACATAAATATGCACTGGTCATTGTAGCGGAAAATGAAACTAGACTACCTCCGCACAGTTTAACAAGGGTTGTTAACCCCACAGTGTAGGGTACGCCCAGGAACTTTGCGCTCTATTATTAATGACAAGCCCTTACTCCGCCCTCAGCCGGCAAGTGTAATGCAAATTATTGCATTTCGCGATATTTGGCATGCTATAGGAGTGTGTAAACGTTGGGTAACACGGGAGATAAAGGTACCTGCAGAATTGATCAAAGTAAAAATAATATACCTAAATTGCAATATCTGTATAGTCTACATTATAACTTGAATATATATTATTAAATTTATGTCGAAACGTTCGCATTGTAAATGATCTCAGAGGTGGCCTAAATATGCTTCTCCCTTTTTCCACCATGTAATGGTGTGGTGTTATTGCTTAAGGCAATCTCTTCCAGGCAACCTAACTTAAGGAATAATTTAACCTAATCTGGCGATGTAGGTGGTGCAGGTCATTCAATGTATCATAAATAAACATATATAAACTACATAATTTATAAATTAAATACACATACTTAAATTACTTTATAAATTAAATACATTATATATACATATATATTAAATAGTCAATAATATAAGAATTAAGAATAATTATTGATGATAATTTTCTAGATTGGTTTAAGGTTCTGTCAACGTTAAACATTTATGACCAAATTCTATTTTCAACCAAGTTCTTGTAGAAAATAAGCTAACCAAACAGATTGTAATTATGCATGTAGGTGATCGAGATGGCGGCTCCTAAGTAACTCCCCATTGTATTTTCCTTACAAAAGTTATTCCATACAGAGTGCAAGGGCCTTGTAATATCACCCTCACGCGATACTACTTTTGCAAACCACTATTATATTAGAGCCAATGAAGTGATTTACATATGCATATCAAATTAATCATAACGCTGTTAAGTGCACGTTATAAAATTAGTCATAAAGGATTTTCCCAGAAAACCAAAGAAAAAAAATGGTAATCTATAAATTAATGTCCAGAATTAGGTATGTGAATAATAATTAAATATTTTATTTGCTTTGTAAGGCTTATCAACTTCATCGAGACCTTTGAAGGCTATTGGAAGAAGTTTAGCGTGACCAAAGCACTGACCTATATATATAAGACAATGGATCAGTGGTGACATGTAACGGGGAAAGAAGAATTTTGGGAATGCTCCTCACCGGCAGCTGGTGGACTACATTTTTATCTGTAAATATGGATAAAGATATTATAAAGCTTTTCATTATTTAATTAATTTATTTTATTTTATTGTGTAGTTCAATATTTAAAGTAACTTCGTAAATATTGTACTAAACGTTGTAAATGTATTGATTAAATATGAAAAGTATATGATTTATGTCATGCTTCGAAGCCTAAAGCAAATAAAAATGATGTTGGATTATATCGAAATAGTCAAGTAATTAATTTAAAGCTTTTTACATACATACATACATAACTTCACGCCAGGTCCCTTGCGGGGTAGGCACGAACAACAGAGCGCCACACAGGCCCATGCTTACACACCTCACTTGCTTCATTGACATTCATAGCTCTTGTCATGCACGCTCGTCTGTTCTTAAGGCTCCTAACATCACCTTCTGCTAACACATGATAAATTTGATCATGGAAGGTGTGTCGTGGCCTTCCGCGACTTCTGCATCCATCCACTTTTGCATTGTATATCTGTTTAGTCATTCTTTCATCATACATTCTTTCCACATTCTTGAAGCTTTGTAGTACATGAAATGAAAGAATCTTCGAACTAGACTAGCTAAGATAAAATAACATCGATGGCTAAGACACAATTTGTTTTAAGAGGCTTTTTATTGACACGGTGTTACAAATGAATTAGAGTTATTGTTGAAATCTATGTAGTTTTTTCTTTATAAAACCTACCCATGGAATATTAGATATATGTCGGACGTACTACTTAGGTAAACAAAGAGTGTTGCTTCAATATTGTATAGTAGAACTCATTGTTATATTTAGTTTATTTAAGCATATTAGTGCGTAGCCTACCAACCAACATGTTACGGTATCCAAAAAACGTGTATAGAAGAGATCGCTCTTTAACGCTATCGTTAAAGAGTGAATTCTTACTAAGTAACTGAAGTGGAAATATTTGAATAATTTTTATCATCAACTTCTCTATAATCAAATATAATAGTTGTCGATCTTGATAAAAGTACCCGTGTATTTATTTTCGAAAATTGGAGCTTTAAATTATTGTTTTAAGAAATGATCAAAATGTTGCTTAAAGTAAATAGCCTTTTAAACCTCAATATGTTTTCACCGCTCAAGGGATACAAAAACATAATAATGAATTATGTCTGAGTAGAGTTTTTTGTTTTAATAAGATCTTGAATGTATATACCTCTCAACACCCCCGCGAAGTTTTTCAAGATTTATTATTGCGTTAATATTTTACGAAAGAATCTATCTCTGTGAGAAATAGTACGCACTGCGTGCGTGTGATATAGAATGTTTAATGGTAAAAAAGAACTATTTATTTTTAAATTGTACATAATACCACATTTTTTTTATTCGTCGAGTAAAATTATTTATTTCGCACTCATTGCTCCAGAATGAGTGCAAGAAGTGCCTGTCACATATGATCTACACACAACTTCAATCGCTGCTTACAATACACGCATTTTCATATTTACACGATTATTCTGTCGCTCTCTTTGCCATTGAATTTTATATATACTTTACAGTTACTAAATGACTATTTTGTTAGTTGTCTCTTATTCTTTTCACACTTTTTCAATTTTATTTATACACTAGGATTCGCCCGCGCCTTCGTCCACGTCGGATGGAATACGTTAATTTATACGTATCCCAACAACTTCGAACTTAGAATCTATAATTTATGTTTTTAATTTCACATATTACAATAAGCGCACCTGACGCGGTTGTTTTCTTCAGTGACAAAAGGTCTACTTGCGATCGGTGTTCACCTATACATTACAATACAAAATATTATTTACACAATCTTTGCTTACATAAATAATGCGTGTAGAAAATTACATCTATGCCATGCTAGTCCAATAGCTGTGGGCACTTTAATATACGTTATTAATTTCTAAGGCGAAAAAATCCAAGTGAATGACACGTTGACGGCTCGCGTGTATTTTCGAGGGTAGGTATCGTAGGTCTAGAGGGTGCAGTAAGTCCTATTATTTTTCAATTAAGTATGATTAATGCGATAACACTCGTAATTTGAACACTGCACTCAGCAATTGAATATTGTGGGTGGGGTTTCTCTTTAAGGTAATTGGTGTCTTGCATTTAAGTTTCACGGTATTAAACAATTGGGAAAGTAAAGACTCTTAGATTGAATCGAAAGATTTTTACTTCTTGTAGGTCACAATAATATATAAATATTATAACCATCCCCATTTCCTATGGAAGCATGGACAGTGAATCGTCACTTGCTACAATCTTCACAAAACTTGCACTTTATGTACTTTAATCAATTCCCCTATTAATACAGGTTACATTGTATTCTATTTTTACGTATTTTCCCGGGAAGATTCTCTTAATTTTATATCGCAAAGTATTCCATCTCCCGGGTAGAAAAGTATATGTATATATATATATATATATATACATACATACATAACTTCACACCAGGTCCCTTGCGGGGTAGGCACGAACAACAGAGCGCCATACAGGCTTATTCTTACACACCTCACCAGCTTCTTTGACACACACATATATATATATATATGTGTGTGTGTGTGTGTGTGTGTGTGTGTGTGTGTCAGTGTGTGTCAATTTTCAGTACTAAAACTAAATTTAAACAAAATTACAGCAAAACTCCGCCGGTACCTGCGCCTAGTAGCTTTTTCGTGAAAGCTTAAAAAAAAATCGAGTTATAACTATCGCATTTTTATACTATAATGATTTTTCATATCTATAAACTTGAGAAATGGTTGATCTCCCATACAAACTTTCATCCCCTATTTCAACCCGTTCTACTTTTATTTTTCTATTCAGTCTGTTAACTAGACAAATGACAAAAATGTCCAAAATCTTAAAAATTTCCAAAATGACCATAATGCCTAAAATTACCTCCCCGTTATCAGCAACTCCAAACCTACTTTCAAAATATGAGAAATATTAACACTATTTTCCGTAATAATATTGATCTGCACCCTCTGTTAAATCCTACGTTATTTCCAATTTACAAGATAAGAATACAAAGACTATAGCCATTTTTCTTTTACGCTTTTTACGTCTGAAGCATGCCCTTCATTCCTAGCGAGACCCAATTGTCTTTACAATTTAGGTCTTGTTTTACAGATCACGTAATTTTGTTCAGTGAATGTAATTTTGTCTATAGTACGCTAATACTTTTATGTTGAAACGTATATTTGTTTTCTTGCTGTGGTAGGTGTTTATTTACTTTATTATCTCAAATTTCCTTACACAACTTTGGTAGTATCAATGTACAAACTCTTTGTACATTTAAGGATTTTTGGCGGAATTAGAAAAAAATGCAGAAATGTAAATGTAAGACAAATATATTCCGGTTTTAATATGTAATTTGGAATTTTCTTTTATAATATACATAAATTCTATATAAACCCTAATCCGACGCCCCCACTTAGAGTTTTTAAGCGCCTTATTTTTCTGTCAAATATCTCGCGGACTAACTAATGAACTAACATTTTCAAGGTTCATATTGAGTTAGAGTAAGTTTGTAGTCTTCTTTAAGAACCTTAAAGAAGCCTAAAAACTTAATATAGATAAGACTGGTTATGTTTAATTAGTAAGAGCGATCTATCATTAAAAATATAATAGGTATACGCAGCGGGACTTGTATTTGGTGTTTGAATTTAACGATCACCGGGCTTTTTTGATAAACTATGATGAATATAGCTTTATTGGAATCATATGTAAGCTGTGAATGACTTTGCATATGATTGTTGTATTAAATTTCTTATAAATTATTCCATTATCTCTTACCGTCAACAGTTTTATAGACCGCTTTCCATCAAGTAGGCCGTCTGCCTATGTGCTAAACTCATGCAATCAAATAAATAAAAAACATTTCTTCTAAATCATTTTTCAGAATATACCTACGACCTTTCTTTATATGTCCACTTTGTTAATGCCGTGATAATTGTTGCAATAATTCAAGGAGTCCAAAACACTCCAATTTGCATATTAATGTATCCTTATTAAGTAGTCTGAGGCGATGTGCAGCGGTAGTAATGCGTCAATGTCGACGGCATTCGTGACACGTCCTTCCACCTAACCTTAGAAACTAAAGCAGACGGGAGACTTTAAATATTCCCGGCAACCATTATTATATTTAAGTTCTTAACTCTAAATTTGTCGGATTAATTTTTCTGACTTAGTATGAGTTTGTTCTGAAATTTCGCAGTGTGGACATAACCGTCAACAACGTCTGCCGTCATGCGTCTGCCGGCATTTAGGCCGCATATACTACAACGCCGCGTGTTATTTGCTTTATCCTGCACTCGGCACTTACTTTATAATAGAGGCGTTTATGTCGTTATATTTTGGCTAATTTAAATTATATCTTTACAAATTATACTACAATAAGCATTACATTCTAAGGTATACCTTAGAATGTTATTCTTTTTGTATTGTATAATTAATAAACATTTTTGTATTGTTATAAAACTGAAATGAACCATCTAATATTAGCTTAAGCGTAACTCTAGTGTTCTAATAGTATTCAGTATCTAATAGCTTTATTTTATTTATGAATCTATAATATTATAAAATTCTAAATATATCGTGTCTGTACACTGAAGCTATTGAAAATATATATATATATATATATATATATATATATATATATATATATATATATATATATATATATACATAATAAGTGTATTCCACACTATAGAAACGATGAAGAACATGATAAATTTTTTTAGATTTCTTATCTGTTTGTTCGGGATTCAAGTAAAAACTACTCGGCTAATTTCAAAGCAGTTTTCGCTGATCGACAGAACGTTCTTAGGTTTAAAATCTGCGCTATATTTATCCTGAGAATCTCGTGGTAATTTTTCTGGGAATGATTTAAAATGGCCCAATTAAAAAACTACTTACAGTGTGATTTTTCAGTAATCGATAGCAAATTTTATGTTTTGTACATCGAACAATAATTAACTAAAATGTGTGATTTTTATCCGCAGGAATTTTCATGGTAGTGGTTTGTAGTTGTTTGGATGCATAAAAATTATCTTATTGGAACACAGTTATCACTTAAACGATAAACTACATTCTTTTTAAAACACTGTGGTTCTTTGTGTCCTGGAAATTCCTCAGGAATTTCAAGACAAGCGTGGACGAAGTCGTGGGCATATCCCAGTTATACAACATTAAAGTCTGATGAAATACTAAACCAACGTATACATTACTGTTATTTTCCAACCAATTATAATATTTAAATTGAATCACATTTTGTAAAGAAATTATTTTGTATTTATATTTTGAAAATTAAAAAGCAGTGTTATTATTTTTGGAGACAGAGACCGCAATTTTCTAAGCTGCAAGCTACATTAGTGTAATCTCATTTACATTACATTGCACTAGTCTTTGTGAAGTAAGTTATACAAAACGAAATATATTTTTATTTTACTACATGTATTCTCATTTCATTGCACATGATTATAAAATAACTTACATTTTTGTTTGAATAAAAGTTTTGCCCGTGAAACAAGGATATAACATTTTCAAAGAGCACTATCTATCTTAAATTACACTTGTATCTATATTTTACATTATATATGTATGTATGTATATATCTTAAGAGAATCTTGTATATACTTAATTTTTGTTAGTCTATTCATATTATATGTTATATCATAAAATATCTTTAGTGTACACAGCCCTGCCTTTTGCTACTGCCCTTTTCGCTAGACTCATAGGTTTGCTGGAACAAAACCCTTTTAGGGTTAAGCTCGCCTTTGTACATCACCGCTATTTTATAATTTTATATGTAACTTTTTGAGTACAATAAAGAATAAAGAACTTAGATATAGATAGGGGTAAACCATACTATTGTTGGCATTCCCCTCATTAATTGGCACCTTATTAATTTATATATATATATATATATATATATATATATATATATATATATATATATATATATATATATATATATAATATAGAATATTAAGAAATCGTTTTTTTAGTCATAAAATGATAATAGTGGTATTCTTAGACGCAGGTGTTGTTTAGTATTACGTCACTAGAAATGTAACAGTAACGGCACCCTATTGGCCTTCCTCTCATTTCATGCTTTATTTTGTACAGTGCGCTCTTATAACAAATATACAACTTAAAACAAGTTTGTTATCTTGGATCCTGTTCTCAATAATAGTTAACATGAAGTCTGGTACTTCGAGATAGAGTAAATTAAAAAAGATTAAGTTTTCGTAATATCTATCTATACTATAATAAATCTGTAAATAGTTCAAGTTCATACAATACAGTTCAACATGTAAAAAAAACGGACCAGCAGATCCCAAAAATATTTTACAATTTTTAGAATTTTTGGCCGTCTATCTGTCTGTCTGTAAGACCATCACGTGAGAACTACGCAACGGATTTAAATGAAACTCGATATAAGGACAGCTTATATCCCGGGCGTAACTTAGGATACTTTTTATCCCGATATATGAAATAATTTCCGTGGCATAGACGAACATAGCTAAAAAGATAGTGCTGCGAGTGCTTCTTTTTGGAAACTCCTGAACGTAGGTACATGAATGAAATCGACTTATGCTTGCTTATAACCCGAGGTGACTCTTGGGATAAATTTTATTGTGATAAATGATGTCATTTCCTTAGAATTCAATTCACTAAAAATCCCTACGTTGTCATAAATAACATGTCATTCATTGTATTAATTGCTGCAAATCAGGTTGGCTTCGACTCACCTCTATGTTTTGCTGGGCAGTTGTCTAGTGTTAGTTTCTTCGTTATTATTATATGTAAAAAACCGAACTAAGTATTTATGTCAGTAAAATAAAGCTGCTGCCTTGGGTTTGACACACAGCCGCGTGGTAAACTCTAGTCTTGAATAAATTGACAGGCTTCCAATCCCTCGAGGGTGCCAACAATGGCATAAGTGCGTGTTTTTCGCGTACAGTAAAAGTTTTATAACAATTTACACTGTAATTTTTGTTTGGATAAGTAACCAAAAATCATACAAAATATTATAATCTAAGAACTAATTAGCGTACTTATTTAAACCAATGAATTTTTAGAGTTCTACAACCTATTATTTTTTCAGAATTTTCCAGCGTACCTATAATTAAAATATTAGAGGCATTTTTATATTACTATTTTATATTAGAGGGTTTTTATAGCCACACTGACACTGAATAAATAATTCAAACATCGATATATTTTCAAGACCATATATATACTTCAACGACAACACTCCACATTTCATTGTGTAGTACACTGGTTTTTTATTTCTCATTAATATTATGATATAGATGGTCTTGAAACAAGATAACAATGGTTCGGTCATGGAAAAATATACTATTCTATGATTCAGTTACATCCAATTATAGCCAATAGATGTTCAAGTACCGTTTTCCCTTGCCTAACCCTGTTCTAGGTATCTAGAAAGTACTCTAGTTAAAGAAAATACTAAAACTGCTACTTACTGAACGAAATTATCCAGGCCACCAAGCCAATTAATTTTACTAATGGTTTCATTACTGATAAGTTCCCATATGCCAGCACCGAATGCATGTGAAATACGTAAAAATCTAACGACGGCAATAAAACTGTTAGTAGTAAACCCGCAAAGTGAGTTTGCGAACGGGGCGACTGCAACTGCTTTTATTACATTTTCAATAGCGCTGCGGCAGATGATGCGATTCTAAGTGCCGCCATTGGTTGAGAGCAGTTTGCCCACAAACTGCCACCCATCGTATTGCAAAAACAAAATGTATTGCGAAGTACTCAATGTTGCTCTTAGCGAATATTGGTAAGGTTAAAAATAATGTGGAAATCATTTTTGCTAAAATAACCCAAGCTACCAATGATATTATGGCGGCAATACAATTAGCCGTGTAAAGCTTATACACTCTGTCTCACGATTTAAGTCCCGCGGCAAAAAAAAATCACAAAGATGAGCCCAGCCACGTTACTATGTTGTTTTTATTAGTCTTTTGATGTAGGTAAATATTACAATATACTCGTATTATTAGTCTACTAACTGTGCCCGCGACGTCGCCCACATGGATTTGTTTTTGAGGAACCCTGAAAAAGAAACTTAAGTTATTTCTTATAACTTCAGGTATGTATCAGTGAAACTCCTATCAAAATCGGTTCAGCTGTTTCAGAGATTAGCCGGATCATCCAGACAAACAGACAGATAATTTTTTATGTTTTTTTATAACTACCGTATACACTCTCATAGGCATTTAGTAAAAAGCTGTTAATTTGACATTACAAACAGACGGTTCAATTTTATTTATCTGTATGTATAGATTTACTAATACTGTTAAATCGTTATCTTTTAAAAAATAATTTGTTATTTGTAAGATTTCGTTACGCGACAGCAGGCCCCCCACTGCGGGACTTAAATTATGAGACAGAATTTATTTCAGAACTTATCCCCGAATTCACAAATATGGTAATCTCTAAAATTATAAAGTCACAGCCCTGTAATGACTTGAGCATTGGAATAGACTGTTTAATTTAGTCGAACAATATCTCAAACATCCGTTGCTTAATTAGATTTACTCTAGATCTTATATATAATATTAGTCACTCATAAACGAAAGTAATAATCAAATATTAATTAATATTTTCAGGAATTAAAGCAAAATATACTTTGAATGTAATTAAATTTAGTTGTAATTAATTCACATTCAAGGAAAAGATACACAAAGATACGAAAATGGAACCAAAAAGTACTTTTATATATAATTCTAAGATGACTTCGTGCGTGCTTGACTAGAAATTCCCGCAAGAGTTCCAGTATACAAAGTACTTATAGTATTCAAAAAATTATGTAAGCTATCGTTTTAGAGAAAACGTCGGATACCCTAATTTTTATGCACCCGAACAACTACAAACCGCTTCCGGAAAAATTGTTATTATAAAATAATTCCCATAAAAATTCTCACGGGATTCCCAAAACAAAAAGTAGCGCAGATTTTAAATCTAAGAATTTGCTGTCAATCAACGAAAACCGTATTGAAATCGACCCAGTAGTTTTTACGTGAATCCCAAATAGACAGACAAACAGACAGGAAATCTAAAAAGAATGCATCGTGTTTTCCACGTTTATATAGTGTATTCCAATTGTTTTTTCAAATAGCTTCTAATTGTTATAAGGATTATATTTAGTAAAGATTTATCGGTTATGACTGACCAACCATTCTTATATCTTACCGAACGTTCATTGCGCGTCATAACGTGCTTTCAATGTACTGCTGCTCTCTAAAGTAAGACATGCCGTCTGAACATCTGATCCCAGTGCCACGGTTTCAATTGTGAATCTAAATAATCCGGGGGCGACTCAAACATGCACCAAAAATTACAAAAAACGGTAAAGTCGTTCTCAAGTTCATTGAAATGAAACTTCTTTATCGGCGTTGGAAAAAAATTAACGTCACTTTTTTCGGTTACGCGCCATTTTGTTTTCTTGCTTTATTTATTTGACCAATTTCTGTAAAGTTTCACATAGTAAATAATTTTTCGAAAAATAAGGTCATAAAGAATTTTCAGTTCTTACCTGTGTACACTAGTACACGTACACATTATTTATATATTATAGATGTACATTTTCCACAAGAATATTTATTCCAAAACTAAAATAGTCATTTCATATTCAGCTTTACGAATTATTATTACGAAATTCAGACAAACACTTCAGGAATGTGTGTAGCAAATATTTATAATATCCACCAGTTATACATAGTTTCATGACTTTTGGGTGCTAGACCAGAGGTCTGGCTCAGACTGGCTTTCCAGAGCTTCCGTGGTTTTATAGCTCAAACAACAAACCCGTCTGCACAAAATCAATTGATATTTTACGCAAAATATTGCTTCGTAATTGCTCTATTTTCAAAGGGTGTTTTTTTACGAATTATTACTGGTTACTTTATGATTTTTTTTCATTAAGAAATTTTTATTATTATCCACTTTTTATTTACCTTCAAATCTCTTACATGTATCTTAAATACCTATATAAAACAAATCGGTGTAATAATCATTGGCAGACTTTGAAGATGTTTTATTATTCTAGTTATAAAACCTTTTGAATTTGTTTAATTAATATTTATTTATAATTTCAATTTTTAAACTCAAATTCAGTAAACAAATCAAAGGACTTATAGTAGCAGTTTGAAAAAGGCAAATTTCTATAAACCATCAAGAAACACTATTTTTGTTCCAGAAAAACTTATGGACAGAGCATGGACAGATGACCAGTTGAACTCTGTACCTATAAAAGAACGTAGGGCCAATAGGAACAATCTTCTTCTTCTATATAAAATGAATGTTTGTCTGTATGTTCTTTATAGAATCATACATCATCATATAAATTTGATCTTGTCATGATCTTTTAGCAAATTTGTTGTGCATGAGCCAGAGAAGGTTTCTGAGTTGGTTCACAATTGGACCCGGTAGGTGGCGCTGCTGTCGGCATATCGATTGACTCTTTTCGGTAAGACGACGTCTGCGGGAAAGCAAGTAATGAATAAAAAAGATAAACATATTTTTTTGCCCAAAGAATACTTTCTCACGGATAAAGATCCGGAGATTGCATGAACGTGTTTCGTTAAAAATGGAATAATTGTGATATGAATACAATACGTGCTTATCATATCGCATTATGGTAACCAGAACCAACTCCTAAAACAGATTTTGTGTAAATAAACAAAAGCATGAAATAACTCGGAACCACCGTGATTAATGATACGTTGTCAGAAAGCCGATTTCATACTGAAACGGCGGCGGCGAAGAGAATCCTAGCGATTAGATCACACGTTACAGATATAAGGGTTTGCTTTAATTTATCACTCGTTTCGCGAACTCGTGATTAATACCAACAAACATAGCTGGATACCCCCTCACTCGCGCTATTCTTTATCGCTTCGTTGTGAGTTAACGTGAACAATCGCAGTTTAATTTCTTGAATTATCTTTGTTTTGTGTATTCGTTTGTGTTGTTTCAGCTAAGTAATGGTTTAGAATAATTTTTATTCCTCGGTATGAAAGCTGATTTACATTGTTTCAGCTATTGACTTAGGAGCAGAATGACTTCAAAATATTCAATTGGGAAAATTGAGTTCGTCACACTTGATAGCGCTCCTACTAACTTCATATCAATTTACACGATGCCAGTATGAAGTCAGTACTGGTTTCCTTCGAATTTAAAGGCTAGCTGAATCAATGTAAATCAGCTTTAAGATATAGCAAATAAATTCATAAGTTATAACTAAAATATAATGAAGATAATGAGTTATTGTATATCTTCTTCATAATACATTTAATGTCGCTGTATTGAAAAGTCGCGGCAAGCAACTAGCTTTCTAATTTTATTTTATAATAGTTCCGTATTCAGTTTCGTGAATACGTAAAGCTTATAATAATATATTTCCTTTAGTGTCTAATGTCAATATCTAACGGAATGTCATTGTTGTCAACGATTAGGTCTATATAGATGCTTGGTCGAAATTCCACCATAATGATTAAGTTAAATTATAAGTTTTAACTTTATTAAGGTTCTGTTGTCAAAGACTATACTTCTATAATCACAGATTTCGCCAAGGCTACACTATTAATTTGAATTCAACAATAAACAAAATAGTATGTATGCGTGTGTTTGTCAAATACACGTGTGTAATGTTTTTTTATTGATTTAATATATTTTTATATTATAATAGTATAATAATAGCTTCCAATTGGTCCCCTAAAAAAATTACATAGTTTGGCCCAGTAGTTTTCATTTTATGAACATTTTTCATGGAAATAATTTTCATTCCGTTCCATATGTACACCGATTACTCTGAGATTTATGATTCGATTTACGTGGTTCTTTTTTTTCGACGCGGAATAGCTGCCATGTGGTCCCCTAAAAATTTGACATAGTCTGGCCCAGTAGTTTTCATTTTAAGATCATTTTTTTGTTCCCGTTTCTTGGGACCTATATTTTTTAAGAAGCGCGGCACCATTCGTAGGTCCACCCATACATAGCTAGATACTAAAAAGTAACAAATAAAAAATAAAAACTTCGTTTAAAAAAACCGACTTTAAAAAGTTAGTTTTTGAAGTCGGTGTTTTTAAACGAAGTTTTTATTTTTTATATGCATAATTAAAAAATAGCATTTTGCACTCCTTCGCTATATAAACTATAAGTGTGCGAAATTTCATACTCCTGCGTCTGCGCAATTTTTCTAAAAAGCATTTGCTTCACGTATTATATAGATATTAAAATTAAAAATCATCAGTGGTCACCATACAATTTAGGCAAGACAAAAATCCATCTAAATAGAAGAACATGGAGTATTGTTAGACAGCTATTCAATAATCATCATTATATTACGGTGACTTTTGTTCAAGTCAGTAGGTGGTGAGACATTCCAATTCCCAATTAGTAAACACGTGTCCTCCCCTCGCTCTATCCTTTTAAATTACATATATTTTGGAAAATTCAGGTGATCAGAGGGCTGGTGCCTACCTCGGCCAACGGATCAGTATGGCGATCCAGCGAGGAAACGTAGCCAGCCTTCTGGGCACCTTACCCATAGAAGACGGTGATCTGGGCTCAGTATTCTACTTATAGTCTTGAGGGACTATGGGTAGAATACAATACAAATAAGTTAAGTTTTCTTACATTGTATTCAATAGTATGTAATTTATATTCTATAATAAAAACAGCGTATTTTTGGAAAATACTGGAATAAATTCCAGAAATCAGTTTTAAACTCGATCCGTTGATCTTGTGATGATTATGATGGATTGATGTAAAAACGGCTGGACAAATTAATAACTCCATCAAATGGTGTATGTACTTACGTACGGATATGGATTTTAATGTATAGCACGTATAAGAGATCACACATTGTCGGTAAAAGGGGAATCTCCTTCCCTGATATATGGACACAATAATATAGGGTGACAGCAATGAATAATACATATAATACATTAGTGATAATACGAATATAGGCAGACACATATAGAGTATGTGATTTTATGCAATTGAAATTGTTGGCGTGACCGCTTAATATTTTATGTACTAGTTGTTACAAACGACTTCAACAGCATTTATTTTTTACTATCTAACTTAATTTTATAACGAAAGCAAAACTAAAAATGATTATAGTTTTTAAATGTTATGTAGATAACATATTCAAGAATAATTATAAATAAAAAAATAAAGACCTTGAAACTAAAAAACATTATGTAGCAGATCACTGCCAACGGGGAGCGTGCCCAGAAGGTTGGCTGCATTACCACTATGTATGGCAGTACTTGTTTGTAAGAAGTCAGTTTAATATTTATTTTTTCGGTTTTTAGCGTGAAGATGTTTTATAGCTTTGGAAATAATATATTATTTTATAATATATTATGAATTGTGGGAATTGTAAAACTTGCACGCGTATACAAATTTGATATCTCTCTCTTCGGTGTATAATGCTGTGCAACAAGGATTGCTTTTAATTTCCTTGCGATCCACAAATCAGGTCCTAACTTGGTGACTGTGGAACAGCCTCGGGTCTATGAATAGATACTTACGAATCAAAAAAAAAACAAAATCGATCCACAATTGACGAAGATATCACTTAACGAACACATAAAAAATTAAGCGCCTGTAGAAAATACCTACTACACGCGTATACAAGCTTTTTTTCCGAGATAAGTATCCACTCACCAGATCTTGACTTGGTGACCATGGCACCACATCGAGATTATAGACTTACATGTAATAGAATTGAAGGAGATATCGTGTTACGAAGAATTCTCTTGAAGTTTTTCCAATTCCTAGGTTCCCACTCATCAGATCCTGACATGGTGACAATGGGACCATTTCGTGGGTATAACCTTTACAATGAAAAGAAACATTTGGAAAATTGGTTCACAATTGATGAAGAAATCGAGTATCGAACATACAAAAAAAAGCATACAGACGAATTGAGAACAAACTATCTCTTTGCCGAATTGCATCAAAATCTGTTTACACGGCTTGTCGTTGTAATGTAACAACCAAACAAAGTTGATCTGCGTTGTTGATGAAGCAAAAATCTTAATACATATAACATTATTTAATGAGTAACATGTTTACAGTTCTCTCTCTTTGAATACACATGAAGCGCTCATTCGATATCCGTTTAAACTGCAATAAAATTAAATCCGTTAAAAGCATTGTTGTGGAATAATCGTATTACATGGATTACAGTTTCCGGGTGCGGCTCTAGGCAGATCTACGGATGCATTCAATACTGCATTATTTTCATATTAGTAGGTAAGTACAGCCTGGCCTAATATATTGGAATACAATAGGGGCTTCAATTTAAGCTTCTAACTTACTTCTTTAGCTTTTTGAATAAAATTCAATCAGTTCTATTTTTTATCCTGACTGAAATGGCAACAGCACAATAGATGGTGGTTGCCAATAATAATATTCCACCATAAGTGTAACTCATTATATGATCATTGCTTCTTAAACATGGTCAGAGTGTGAGACAATACTGAAAAATTAAATAAATTTCAAGCTTACTAACCTTTAAAACGTAGTTTCAAGCATATCTAATGGCTGGTTTACATAGATTTTTATGTCTATACATATAATAAAACTGTAGAGGTCGAATTTTTGTATAATGAAAAAAATGCTAAAAACTGAGTGAGTGATGTAAGAACTAAAATAGAAGTAATTTAGTTTTTTAAATTTTTTGTTTCTTTGTTTGTACGGGCTAATCTCGGAAACGACGGGACCTATTTAAATGAAATTTTGTATTGTGCTAGCTCATATACCTGATCGACATATAGGATACTTTTATTCCCGTAAAATTAAAGAGTTCCCGTAGAATAGTTAATAACTTACATTTTTCAAACTATTCTACGCGGACAAAGTCGCGGGCAGAAGCTAGTATCTTGATACGTAGATAAACATTCAATTAAATTCTAAACAACATAATTCGACCAACTGCTAAAATAATTACTTCGGTTGAAATCAAGTAAAATTCATTTACACTTAATATGTGTAGACCAGCCATAACAGTTGCAAAACTCGATTGCGGGAAGTATTGACTCCTCCATAGCAAACATGCCGGCTATGTAAATATTAAATTGGATTATACAACATCATTTACTTGTAACTACAAAGCAAGTATCAATTATAAATAATTATACATCGTTATCGCAATTATTCTATGTGCTTTGTTGTTCACGCACTGCGGATTAAAGATAGTTTTTAATATATAGCCTCTTTCTATATCTAACGAACCGTTGATTTTCCTTGGAATCGGTTAAAATATGTCATTTGACATATAACTCAATTTTACAAATCATTCATCATAGATTATGCATTATTTGGTTATATTTGTGCCCGTGTTGTACGTGTTTTTATAGTTCTAATAAACTCTATAGTAATTCAAACTACATTTTAATTCGAGTCTCGTGACTCGTTATAATATGTACGAATAAAAAACAATCCTCAATAAAGTAATGGCTCTTTCGACCTTTGGGTCGCTACTTGCTAGTTTCTTAAAGGTAGGCGCCTATGGGGAATCGAGTTATATGAAGTCCACGCTACTGGTGTACAACAAGCTATTTGATACTTTTTTCACATTCAACGTAGTAGTCAATTATTTGTTGATAAGTAAAAACATAAAACCCACCTGCATATCTGAAACAAAGCACATTTATTACCCGTCGGCATTTGAACTGTGAATAACATTGGAATGTTTTTTATGGTCACGGATTTAAAATACAAGCTGATTCTAGGAAATTCGGTCAACGCGGCTGGGCGGATATATTGCAACTTTGCAGTATAAAGCAATGGCCCGATTCAGGGACGAGCGTGTCGAGCGATAACCAAAATGAAGTGAGACGTGTGTACTACAATCGGACTTTGCGCGTTTAATTGACTTACGACCTTCTCCATTACGTTTGAACTTGTTTTCGAATATATTTGTACCTGTATTATACGTGTTTGTATAATTCTAATAAACTCTATAGTAATTCTAACGGCATTTAAATTCGAGTCTGGCGACTCGTAATAATAATATATCCATGAATAAATGCTACACCAAAGCATGTAGAGTTTAAAAAATAGAACGTGAAACGCAATCAACAATTATTATTATTTTATGAAATATAATTAATCTAATATTTCAGCACTCAACTCAATGGTAAGCAATAAAACACTTACTAAATCCCACTTAACGGCGTCACAATAACTCCCTCCACGGATTATGATTTAAAGAAAAGCCGAGCGACCGTGTGATCACGCGAGCGCTGGATGAAGGGGCGGCGAACGGACCTGAGGTAACAATTACTGGGTCATGCGAGGTAGCAATCCATCACTACTGCTACTGGCAATGGCCACTCGGTCCTACTCTAAAGCAATTTCCGGGGACCTTATCTTCCAACCTCCAAGCATTTACTTGGCCCACCGTTTGTTTAACAGAATTATATAGTGACAAAGATCTTTGGCAAGGCCATTCGAAGTTTCTAATAAACGTAGTGAGTTAGCATTTACACTTTTAGCTTATAACTATATAGAATAGTTGTTGTTTGAGACTTCTTCTGCATTTATTTATTTCTTAGCAATATTATATTTGAATACTCATAGGTACGTGCATATCTGTCTACAATTTCACCCCCTCCAAGATTTTTTTAAAACATTAGTTAATCATATTAAACTGCCTAAATACGTTTAACACAAAACGTATTGACAGTTCTTTAAACATATTTAGCGACAAATTTTGCGTTGTGCAAGACGCTAATCGTATTTAAGGGTGTTAAATGCGTTTAGTGTATCTTAAATAAATTTTAGAAACGTTTTGCAAGCGGCCCTTAGTTAAGCCATTTAGACGTAACAAATTGTCATTCTGTTATTTTCACCTTACATAACTAAGTACATCCAATTGAATTAAAATGAAACGTCCATGACACTACAAATCAATCGTCAATTAATGATTGATAAAAGACCTATCATAATGTAGGTGTGTTAGAGAATTTAAGATAGCCAATCTGATATTATATTTACTCCTAGCTTGTGTATCGTTCCGCTCGTATTCTTGGTAACTGCTCAAAACATAAAACATGCACACAAAGCTGTCAACTTAACGACGTAATGGGGAATAAACAGCAGCATTAATATTAAGTTCTTTTTATAAGAATGAGTTAAGCCGCCTTCAGCTACTTTGAACTTATATCAAAAGATTTCCCTCTAAGAAATTGTAACCCACTTTCGAAGACTAGGTTCAATTTAGACCTAATTGTTAAGACAGGCTCGATTCAGGAGTTTATGCGTAATCTAATATCAACTATGAACACACTAGATAATCTACCCAATTTGTTCCTAGAATGCAATAGATAGTATAGAACCTAAAAATTACAATCTTTCGGGCCATAATATAATATAGCTGTGTTTTGCTTTGTCATATAGTATCATATTTTATGCAAGTAGATAATAAAGATCAGTCAGCCTCATACAAGGCAAATTGGATAGTTTAACACATCGATAGTCTTGTTAATCATAATGACTATATTCACCGTCAGCGCGTGGTAATTATATTTATAATAGTTAAACACTTTATATCAGAAGCGCCATATGGAAAAAGGCTTATTGAATTTCAATGAAATTCTTGCAAAATGATGTTCATGTTAAGTATCATTCTTAACAAGACTTCTTTCAAAAAGCGATTTTGTTATATCTTCATATTATCTATTACTTTTGTTTTCTATTCTTTTACATATTAAAATCACTTAGGTATTATAAGTCAATAACAATAGTTTAAAAAGATGCCAGTGCTGATCTCGGGCTTTTCAATTAATAGGGGAACGGATAGTATGCCCGACGCGGTTATCCAACGCAGCTTGGCGGGTATATCGTCGGTTATCTCGATGTTAAGTTTCACCTCGGTCTTTTCTTTCATCGTCAACATGTAATAATCAGAAAACTGTCTAATAAGAATTCGGGTTATTTGAGACTTAAGAAATTTTCTAAGTGAATCTACTTCGTGTTGCTTAAGCAAAGTCTGCCTGTATTGCGATCAACATTATTTTATTTACTAAAAACCTCTAGAAACCCGAGAAAACGCGCTCATATTTTCAATTAAGTTTATAGGAGTTTTTTAGCTTGTTGCCGATGAGAGTTGTAATTTAAATAATTTCTCCTGTTTACACAAGATGGAGATTAGGTATAATATAGTGCTAATACAAGCAAAAGAGGTCAGACCAGCACGCGGACGGTTAAATAGTAATGAATCACTTCTAGTCAGCTAAACGTGTAGTTGTTAGGAAATATTTTTTTCCATATAAATGTTGTCTGATGTCCTTTATAGAATCGTAAACGATACATTTAATCATGTGATGATCTTTAGCAAAGTTGTTGTGCATGAGTCAGAGAAGGTTTCTGAGTTGGTTCATAATTGGACCCGGTAGGTGGCACTACTGTCAGCATATCGATTGAAGCTATTCCGGGCAGAACGACGTCAGCCGGGACAGCTAGTATTTCATAAACCAAAATTAGCGAAAATACATTTCATAAATATATTTCATCAAAACACACACCATCCTACTAAGGCTGGTGTGCACCGACTTTTAACCCATGGTTAAAATAAATTAATAGCTAAAAATGTATACATTAACAGTGATTATTTTATTTTAACCGCCGGTTAAATGTCGGCACACACCAGCATAAATCTCGTGCAAATAGATCTAATAATTTTAACTGATTGGCATATTACGATGATTTAAAAAAGAACAATATGCAAATGGCTAAGATACTCTGAAAATGAAGTGTAACTTACATATTATTATCAGGAGTATTTGAAGATTCTTCATAAGAATATCATTTCAAAACTAAACTTCTCTCCAGTTGCTATGATGACATATTTGTTAGTGAATTAAAACGGCGGCTCAAAAAAAGACACCACTGCAACGGCACCTTTTGGGCTATATTCGACGATCTCCCAGAAAAAACTTCAGATGTACAGATGGTACGATAATAATTAATCCTGTCAAATATACAAACAAACTTTTCCTTTGATTAAAAAATATCCTATTACTGTATTACACTTTTCAACAAAGTAAGAACGTTGTCAGCACAAAACAAAATCGACTACGGATGGAGAAGCGATGTTATCATCACGGTGTCAAGAGAGGACGTCGTCACGGCGCTGTGTCGTCTTCCCTGCACTTTAGTACACTGTTGCTAATGGAATATAGTTTTATCCTTTTTAAATCTTCTTGCAGTAGTATATAAATTATATTATTTGTACTTGGATATACACTTTGTTATGCATATTTAAAATATATAAAAAATGTAATCGAAAGATAAACATACATTACATATCCCTGGTGATACGTAATGTCTACTTATCTAATTATACTAAGTGAGTTACGATTGTGTTTAGAATAATAAACAAATAACTACTTGAGACCAATCTCAGATACCCAGATATGATCTGTAAATAACGGCGGACTTGTTTATGAAATTTACATGCCAGAATTCGAACACGGACCATTTCGTTGTAGTGAAGAGACCTAGCAAGGGCTTATATAAGCACATAAAGTATACGTATATAAGCACATAAATATACGTATAAAAGCACATAAAGTATACGTATATAAGCACATAAAAAATATATTTCTGCTATATAAATACATCAATAGGACAAAAACAAAATTACGACCGTTACTTTAACAATATTTTATGGTAGTCATGTTCTGGAAGAGATTTCTATCCTATAAACAAAGTTATAAAAAATATGAATTTATTAAACCGCTTTTTATATAATCTGTTTTCGTAACAGAAAAATCTTAAGTTTGTTTCTAATCACAAACAACCAAAAGTGATCGCTTAAATGCCAGAGCACCGGGAATACCCAAACCCTTAACCATTGAACTTCGGTAATCGAAAACAATAACACAGGGAAACGACTTTGCAACATTCATTGAAAAGGAAAGTTTGTTTGGACGCAGTCTCGTCGTGGAAATGGCAGGTGCGAACTTAAGGCGCAGCTATCCAACTAGGTACTATTTCTCATTTTATTATACAAAAAACACAAGGTTGCACTCTTATTTTAACGATCACATATTAATATTCAGTTCAAGATTTGAAAATAAGATCTACAATTTATTTGTAATGATTTTAGAAAGATATTTATTTAAAAATTTATTTATTCAAAATATAGAAACAATAATAAAATATTTAAAAAAGATACTGATAATAAGCCTCCGCCTGTTGGTAAAGAAAAGAATATCAACACGACATAAAAAAAACAAAAGACATGTTAATGTAACAAAATTATTAGCCGTTTATTTTGTGAAAGAAATTTTGAGCCAAATTTCGCTAACAGAATTTAGTGGTGTACAATACAGGTCTATATAAAATATAAAAACAAATTTAAACGCGCCTAAAGTTTGAGGTTATGTATGCCGATAAGGTTATATGATTTTGTAAGAGGCAACAAAACAATCCACAACCAGGCAATAGGGCATTTGCCCATCAGGATGGTTACCCTTGGCTTAGGGCATGCTGTCATAACCTTGAGTTGTGTTCCAGCATCAGTGGCTAGGTATCAGTCTCACCTCCGAGTCTGGCAGCACACTGGTAGCAGCTTTGGTGTTGTCAATGTCCATAACGAACGGTAACTACTGTCCATCACAGTTGGGCCGTCATCCTATCTGCTGGACTCCAGCAAGAAAAAATCGTGGTTTTTGAAAAATGCAACACTCGGGTAGTTCAGTGTAATATGTGTTTTTTTTTAAATATTTCAGTATCTATTCCGTCTTCTTTCTTTTGCTTTTTGCAAAAATATTATTTCTTAATCGTCTGTTAGTAAAACCTAATACATATATAAAAATTTCGTGTCCCGGTGTTCGTAGATGATCTCCTCCGAAACGGCTTAAAGGATTTTAATTAATTTTTGGTAAGTATGAAAATAGATCGTTAAGTATTTTTCATCCTACTATGGTGCTTTTTACAGAACCACGTTTGCCGGGTCAGCTAGTATAATATGAAATGGACCATTTCACAAATATTTTTGATATGCCTCTTAACTGTCTGGGCATGGCGGGACCATGACTAGATTTGTTTGTTTTGATTCGGGCATTACAATATTCGGATGTTTAGGGAAAATGTTTGCTTTATTGTGATTTGGGTAATAGCAAGGTTGTCCAGTGATAAGTAGTTACTCTGAGGCGCAAAAGAGATATTTCAATTTATTTATTTGCTAAAACATGGTACATTTATGATGACAACAGTTCAATGTTTTTCAAATGTTTTACCTGTGCAAATTTACAAAATATATCTATTTGAAAACTTATGAAAATTTTGGTATTCCTTTTTATATTATGATCAAATTATTTATATTTGATATAATATAGCATATATTTTCTCGTACATTTAAACTATAGAAGGAAATACTATATTTATTTTCCGCATTCTTTAAATTTATTTTTCTGTATTTTAGAATCATTAAGGAAGTTCGAACATATAAATAAGTATTATTTATAATACGATCCTTATTCATTGCTTGCAAGCGATCGCTTAAAATTTATTGGGCGTTTATACGTAACACCAATCGTGTTTCAAAGAAGTACAATTATCAAATCATTTATTGGGTAAATAACTATATCAATGCACTATTTATTATCTGCATGGAGCTTTGTATTAAATAGTATTATTTAGATTTCTGAAACAAAAAGGTATTTGTAACGGGTGAACATCTTGCGCCTTATCGTACGAAACGTAGAATATTATAAAACGTCGCAATAAAGTAAATAAAGAGACAAATGTACATTCTTTATGATTAAAACATTTGAATTTGTTATCTGCTACTCACGTTTTAAGGTCGAATGTTGATTGTGTGTTATCAACACATAATGCTGAAGCGGTGCTTGTGAGAAATATTATGAAAACAAATTCGCGTTGAGCACGTACAGTGTGCAAGTAATAAATAAGAGAGCAAAAGTGGTAGCTACTAGGGATGCAACATACCTTAGCTTCTGGCTCTTTTATGTTTGCTGGAAAGCAAACGGTTCTACATGCTTAAGTGATGCCATCAGTAAAGGGCATTTGCAAAATTATAGAGCCGCTATGTTATTAGCATAGCATTATGGTCTGTTTTCTTGGTTTCAAAGTGGAATCAACCACCGCTTCCAAAGCAATTTTAGTACTGTTAAAGGAGAAAAGTGGCGCAACAACTATCCAGCAACATATCTTTACTTCATTATTATTATTATAATTCGCTTTTTTTTAAATGTAGTTTATACTAATACAAGATTTAACAAAGTAATTTATATATAATTTCTGAAAAAGTTTGGTGGCGATTACAATGTACACATTCGATGCAGTTATCTAAAAAATCTTTCGTTGGGTAATAAGCCTTCTCGCACAAACGTTGCTTTACAATTTTTTTAATAAGTTTATTGTAAGCTATTGAACGTAAACTGGGATTTTGTTGAAGAGCATTATACTTTGTCCACGAAACTATTGTAACTTTATGGAGAAGTAAATATATAAAGTGATAATGATTAGATTATGTTATGTACTGAAGTGAAGGTAGTTTTGCAACACCAAAGGTGCTACAAATGCGCTGCTGCATTCTTAAGGGAGACTGGAACCTGGTCATTAATGCCGGAACCCAACTCAAGGTAGTTATGGTGGAATACTCTAGACCAGGGGTGGTAGCCATCGAGTCGAGCGAATACCCTAACATCTGACTGTGGGTTGTTTTGTCGGCTCTTACGACAGGCCGCCCGGCCGCAGGCAATTGTACGAGTGTTTCTTTCTCCGTTCCTGCACAGATTAAAATTAGGTCTCTCTCTCATCTCCCGTAATCTAATTCCAAGAGAATTATTTTGGTCTGTACGACTCTTACATTTATCTTTTTGCCTTATTTGGTATCCCATTTTTTTTTACTTACGTCATGCAATGTTCTATAAAACTGATTTCGCATTTGAAAAGTGTATAAAAACTATTTTCAAAATGCATAATATTGGCGGTTACATACAACCTTATTAGCGAATAAGTCAACACAAAATTACATTGACTTATTTATATACAACTGGCATTATACTGATTTTCACTAATAAATACATTTAAAATGCGAGAGTGACTCAGAGGAAATTAAACACGCTAAGACTAACACTAGTAAAAAATGTAACACTGAAGAGCTCCTAAATCCTATATGACTAGATGGCAGCACAGTTTATATTTCCCTCAATTTTGGAAATGCTACGATTTAAAAAGTATTTTTAGATAAAAAGAGTCCAAAATTTAAAAGAAACTAATTATTACTATGACTGACTTTCATATGGAAAAACGTCGAAAACCGAGGAGATTTTCAGAATTTCGTTATTACTACGTAGTTATTACAATTCCTAGTATTCTTCTTTTAAGACAAAATATTTTTTCAGTTATTTCCCTGTAAAAATCTGCTTCAACTTTTTTTAGGAAATTTCCGTCACATCACTAGTTGCCGACGTTTGTAGACGAACAGAAAGATGGGTAATTCTCCGCGAAATGGTATTGTTTAAAATTGTATTATGGAGTTATCAGACGTACTATATGCAACGCTTATGATCCATTGAAAAAATTAACAAATCTCGGAAGCGAAGTGAATGGAGTTTTGAAATGTTTTATAAGAGTTTGGTTTGTGTCAAATTAACGACGGAATCCTAGAAATAATAAAAAAATGCATTTAGAACTATAATTCATACAATGTAACTTTACTAACTAAAATACTAACTAAAACAACTTAAAAAAAACTAAAAAAGCACAGAGATGAAGTTCTAATTTGGCTGGAGATCAGCGGATTGCTAGTTGTAAACTAGCGTTAATCTTTCGCTAAGGACATTTCAGTGATATACAGGAGCAAAAACTAAAAATAGAAAAATAAACACTGCCAACATTTAATAACGTACTCAGAAAACATTACTTTTTCTTAAATAACTATTCCTAATTCTTACATACATACCTTCACGCCAGGTCCCTTGCGCGGTAGGCACGAACAACAAGCGCCATTTAGGCTTATTCTTACACTATACCTAATTCTTGTACTATAGAATATTAATAAATAATAAATGTATGTGTATATCTTATAAATATATTGTTATTTAAGTAGGCATGAGTATTTAAGTTCTATCTGCAACAACTATATCACCAGATTAGTTAAATTATTATTTAAGTTAGGTAGCCTGGAAGAGATTGCTCAAGGCGATAAGGGGGCATTCATTACTTACTTAAGAATGACTTTGAAGATTTTTATAATAATTATATTAATAAAATATTGTCAACTAATTTTAAACTAATATTAAGAAAATAAATTTTGCAATAGAAGCTAGATACATTGAGATAATCAATCGTTGTCTGGACCGATGGACTGAATGGATTAGTAAGCCATGTCCATATCCAATCTGAAACAATCGGTAACCCATCAGATGCAGTATTACATTGAAATTGGAACTTCATTTAGCAAAACACAGCAATAAAGGTAAAAAATGGTTTACATAATAATTTCATGCAAAAGTGTGCGATTCACCAAATATGACCATCACTAAAGTACGAAACCATAGTTCCGTTTATGATCTTAAAGGGATTCACTGGGATGGGCTGGGATGGACGTGTTCGTGAATGGTAGTAGAGAGTAAAAGATAGTGGAGTTATTGCCGCCATTTTTTGAACATGGAAACTACGCGGGATTATGAAAGTTATGTAATAATATTAGTTTAAATAAAACATACGCTGTCTTACGCTGTAAAAACGGGAATTATTATTGAATAAAAAAATAATACATCCAACGTTATTTTAATTTTTCAAATGTTTAAAATAATATTATTACCCTAGTAGAATCTACTATAACATAATTATTATTTATAACATTTATAACGGATGAAATGATCACATTTGATATTATAATAGACAATAAAATTTGTAAAAGAAGATGTAAATCGAAGTGCACATTATAGAATGAAGAAAACCGTTCGGCATCCGAAACAGACCTAAATTTCTTTTGACTTCTAAAATATTACATAAAAATGGGTCCATACCCTTATCTTGGCTCCCAGTATCTGGCATGTATAGATTTTTATAAACCCCCTCGGGACCCTTACGTAATTAATGAAAGGCCTCTAAGGCCGCATATTGTTTTTAACCAAGACAATATTGAAATCGTCCATTTTGTGTGTATTTAGTGAGCAATAAAGTGTTTTATCTATTCGATTCTATTAAAAAAATATATATATATTGCTAGTCGTAAATCACAAAAAAGTAGCTACCGTTAAAGTATTCTAGAATTCAAATCAAAATAAATTGAGTACCTAACAAGTAAAGACCTCCAACGATCTTATCCAACGTCAAAGTTCACTTTGAAATACCAGACTTTCAACTCTTGAATAAGAATTGCAAAGTACTCAATGCAAACGACGCTCTTCAAATTCACACATTGTCCTTACAGTCAATTGTAACACATAACGCGTACGAAGACGTTACGCTAAACGTAAACGAGACAGAATCGAAAAAAATATGTTAAACAAGCAATTCGCGAGAATCGGGAGCACCTGACGAAGCACCTGTTGGATGTATTCTCAAAGGTGTTCGATAACTTTAACTCGACCAATATCGAACGTTTTGGTTTTTTTTTGTGAAATTATTACTTTTTAGAAAGAAAACTTTTATTTGCCAAATGTGATATAGACGAAATATAAAATAGGCGAGACAATATGTTTTTAGTTATTATATACCGCTTATTCGACAAACGAGGTTGGCTCTCAGTATATCGCTGTGTCGGAAGATACTCCGCTACACCACAAATTTTCAGTGCCCACCTATTAATCGACACATATTAATTTAAGAACTGTGTAAAAATATCATTATTATACTCATATAAAAATTGAAATATAAAATACATAAAAACTTTAGGTCTATTAATAATAAGAAGGAAGAATTAATACATATTACAATAGGACAATAGGCACAGTGGTTTAATATAGGTACATATATTTACGAATAAACTAACTTATAAATATCACCTAAAAGTTATGAATATAAATCAAGATTTTCAGTAGAATTCTTGACTTATATTTCACACAAACAATAAACAACGATAAGATTTGAGAATTTGCTATGGAACGACAGTCCATGAATATATAAAGTTAACGTCGTAACTGTTGATACGTCGACACTTAATATGTCTCGAAGCTCATCTTCTGAAGTTTTCTCACGAGTGTTACAATATGTGCTCTTCAGAAAATCATAAACTAATCCTTAAGTCTCCACGAGCTAGGAAATACATCGGCTGCCTTAATTTTATAAACAACTACGGGCACTGCAACAATAAAAACACGTAATTATTTTTATAATAACAACCCAAAAAATGTCCCGCTGCTGGGCATGGGCCTTCAACTATAGGGAACGGCCAGTGTGTCCGTCACGCTCGTACAAGGCAGCTTGGGAGGTTTCGCAAATCGGTTTTGTCGATGTCCAGGTTGCATCGCGATATTTTCCTTTAACGTTATTAGCACGTGGTAATTGTAACAATAATTGGTGCAAGCGTTCCGGCCAGGATCAAACCCGCGCCCTTTGAGTTTGGGACGCATGCGCTACCCTATGGTACCCTATCACGACTTTTACAACAGAATGTTTATTGAACTCCAAATGCTAAGAAATGTAATATGAATTTTTCTGATCAGTATTATTATCATTTTAGGTGCAAATGTTACTGTTTTGTTTTAAGTATTTGCTATTTCTTCATTTTCTTACTGAATAAATTAATTATTGTTTGTCTCTTTTAAGTGTCGCTTGTATGTAACATCGAGTCACAACAATTGTTAAGAAGTTTCACTTAAAAATCATTACGAATTTCCCCGAATTTTGGAAACTAGAGTTAGTTTCCAAAATTCGGGGAATAATAATAAAAAAAATACTATCTGACAACATCAATAAATTCGATTTATCAAAATTATTATATTGTTACGATTTTTGGTTTTTATGCTTATAAGGGATTTATTAATAAAACTACAATAAATATAAAGTTAAAACTGAACTAAAAACTGTTACATATAATAACTAAAAAAAGGGAAAAATACCTAAAGATAAGTTATTGGTTCCAAACCACTGACACTTACCGAACATTGATTATTATTATTATGACATACGCATAAATGTGACCGGTCCAATGTTACTTCAGCTTACTAATTTACAAACTATATCCGCTACCTCAAACCTTTTAAGAAATACTCATTTCAAATAAATAAGTCAAAGGAAATTACTAGAAAAACGTTACTATTCATTTTTAAACCAAGTGGCTTAGTAAAATTCGGCCAATAAACTGACCCACTTAAATATTTGTGGACTTTGGGCTTAATAATAAGATTTTGTTGACGTTTGCTCCGTGTAGTAGCAACTAAGCCGTAGTAGCAATAAATACCGAAGCTTAAGTAAAAATAATTCCATTAAGTTACGACATCTTGATTGATCACACTTATTTATTTTCTTATCTGGCAAGCATCTAACTTATCAGGTGCTAGCACGCGATTTTCTTTCTTTTATTGTCATTTAGTTAATGTTCGTTTTCTTTTTTAAAATTAAATCAGAACAATGCCTCAAAAATACAGCATGCTTTTTATATGTATATGACTGTACAAAAATTGCGTGTACGGAGAAATATGAAATTTCACACACTTATCTTATATATATAAATCTCGTGTCACGATGTTTGTCCGCGATGGACTCCTAAACTACTCAACCGATTTTAATCAAATTTGCACACCGTGTGCAGTTTGATCCAACTTGAAAGATAGGATAGTTTTTATACCGTTGGAACCGGTAGGTGGCGCTGAGATCGGGTTGTAGAATCCTCTTAACAACGGGGAGCGATTTTGTTTTTGTGTATTTGAGTGGGTCCCCGGATGGTTTAAATCTGCAATTGGAACCGGTAGGTGGCGCTGGGATCGGGTCATAGATTTTTATTTTTTCAGAGCAGGACAACGTCTGCTGGGGCCGCTAGTAGTTTATATAGAGAAGAAATGCAGAATGCAATATTTTTTATTATGCATAAAAATACATTAAATCAATAAAAAAAGAAACATTACACACACTTCCATGTATTTGATGCACTCACTAATATTTATACTCTTTTGTATACTGTTAAAGTCGAATTAACAGAGTAGCCTTGACAAAACTGTGATTATAGAAGTATAGTAATCTACAACAGAACCTTAGTAATGTTCAATCTTATAATTTAAATTAGTTCTAGAAAACCTTTCTTATATTTCTAAAGACATACACGTATCAAAATATCGAGAGATTTATTTAATGAATATAAAATGTAAGGTAAAGCTAGTTAAAAAAACATTGAGAACATTTTTTAAATACAAGTTTAAACAGAGTAACTTTTTTTAAATGTTATCGAGAAATTATGCATAAACTTAATAAACTCGTAGGCCTTCCGGTTTTAATTTATTTTTAAATAGGTTAATGCGATAAAGTTTAAATTTTATGGCATATATAAATAACGTAAAATTGTTCTCATTTCGTGTTTCTTCCCAATTAACTTACTTTATAGATATGTATAATGATAAAGAAAGTAAATATATTCTAATACTACAAAACGTAAAGTATTATTTTAAGGCAGCTTCAAATAATTTGAATATGCCAGCGACAATGAATTAAATATTCATTATTATATACAAAATACAAATTTTTATGCAATAATTATTCAAAATTCAAAACTAATTAATCTAATGAATTTGGATAATATGGAAATCATAGAAGAACTTTAGTAATAAATAATTGATAACAAATATATACAACACTTATTTCATTTAGGCAAATATAATTTAAAATATCTGTTCATATTTTTTTTTAAATTTATAAATGAGTTCTCAGATAATCATAAGCACTAAACTGGCTGCTAAACTTCCCAAGCCTAGGGTGTTACAATTGTTTTATGTATATACAATACAATACTTTGGATCTGATTCCAGATATATTGTCAAGAGTACAACCGAATATTAGTTCAAAACCGTAACTTGACGTAAAGAACCGAGAATTTCACCTTGAAAGAAGAGACCGAAACTTGAAGATTCCGATGACCTTTGTCGGAAATCGTCACATTTGATTTTCGCTATGCTGAAGTTCTTCAACGCATTTTTACCCATTATTTTGTCAAACTAGGCAGACTAACGCTTATAATAATGGCTACAAAATTCTTGAGTAATAAAATGTTATTAATTATTTTTATAAAAGTATTAATCCAATTATTACGAATAAATCGTTTCTAATCCTGGAGTCCCGTTATATTAAAATAATGAAATGAAATGATTGAATGAAAATTTACAATAATACCTATAGCTTTATTTTTACAACATTATAACACATAGACTATAATTTATCAAGATATTTGTGCATGGATGAAAATAATAATATGAAGAAGTGACAAGTAAGTTGCAAAACTATCCTCTTATATGTGAGTTTTCTCGGTGTATGTTGCATATACCGATATTTGCATTTTCAGTTAAAGTAATCCATAGAAAGTTTATATTTATACTATAAATAAAATTAGGTTAAAAATATATACACAATGTAAATAAATATACCATTACATTAGTTATTTTCAAAATAAAACAAGGGGAGAGAGAATTCTAAATCTTCATGACGTTACATTTCATATATTATTTCGTTATAATATAGTTAAGCTTTTAAACAAGAAATTTGAAGTATTAACGAAAAATTTCAAAGCATTTCCAACTCTATCTACATGAGCATAGAACTTAAAGTATCAAATATATATACATTATAAATATATATAATTATATACATTAAATATAATGTATTCATTTGATTCTCTCGCAGGCTTAGCCCTATAGGTAAATTGATTGCTCTTTCGTTTCATCGAATTTCAAATCACAACGATTCTAAAGAAGTTTTACTTCAAAATACCGTTATCGTTTCTGATATTTATAGTTGTAATTCCATACAGTATAATATAAAAAAGAAGGCGATTAATTACACCGAGATAACTCGGTGTAATTATTATATTAGTATTTATTTATTTTCAAAAATTTTACATTAATTAAAATATATATAAAGTTATTATTTATTTATTTATTATTATACATGTATTTATTTATTATCAAACATTTTACATTTTTTTTAAAAATATATAAAGATATTTTTTTATAAAAAAATAAATTACATTATTCTTTTACAAAAATACATCAAAAAATAAAATACATATTCAATAAAAAAATATAAAATCTTGCTGATCACCGTCAGCGGGGCCTGGGGTCCAAACTACCGGTGGTTAGGGCTCCAGAGACAGGAACCTCCTCACAATTCGTGCCGTGTCCAAGAGTGCTGCCTTCTGTATCTGGCCCTTCACCCAGCTTCCCAGCGAAAGCCTCTCTAGATGACGGTCGAAGCTTTTCGCTATAAGACCATTGACGGTTACAACTATCGGCACAATGCTCGTTGACTCCAGCCGCCACATAGCGGTAACCTCGTGAGCAAGATCTAAGTATTTATTTAGTTTTTCTTTTTCTTTCTTCACGAGATTATCGTCATGTGGGATACTGATGTCAACGAGTATTGCTCGTCGCGCAGATCGATCTATTATCACGATATCAGGCTTATTGGCTACAATAGTCCTGTCCGTAATAATTGATCGATCCCAGTAGAGCGTGGCACGACTGTTTTCAAGAACTGGCTCCGGCGAGTACTGGTAATAAGGCACCTCCGTTTCCACAAGACCGTATCGAAGGGCAAGTTGCTGGTGGATAATCCTGGCTACGAGGTTATGTCTGTGCAAGTATTCGCCGTTGGAAAGATGTGAACAGCCGGAAACAATATGCCTGAGGGATTCACCTGGGCGATGACATGCCCGACAGATGTCCAAGGTGCCATCTTTCAGGATATATTTCCGGTAGTTATTTATTATTATTATTATTTTATTATTAGTTAATACAATACAAACCAATCGGTACAATCTATTCATTGATATGAGAATAATATATATGGGGTGCTACCAGAATACGCCTCCGCGTGTCATAACACGTACAAGTGATATTATATGATGTTTTCGCGAATTTCGATACGTCAAAGGTAATAGGGGCAAGATAGCTCAAGACATTGTTTCAAGCTGACGAACATCTGGTTAACTATTATGAAAAGACAACGGTGTCTAGACTACTCGATAGCTCTGATATTTCGAAACATACATTTGAATTTCAATTTTAGAAAAACTAATGTAATGATATTTTTTACTGTTTTTTAGTATTGCTTTCTGATCGAAATTTCAATAGACGCTATCTATTCTGATGATATTTCTATGCTTCACAAATGATTTTGTCCCAAATTAGAAACTTATTTAATGTCGTCGTTATATAATATTACTTCATAGTCTTAAATATCAAAGGATATTGTGTGTCCCTAAGGCTTAAGACGTTGACAAATGCTGATTTTATTTGAGTTTCTGCAACAACAATAACAACTTCGAGAATGTTACTTGTTCGTGTGGAAGAACCCTTGACTACCTTCGTTTGCTTCACACGACACGACTCATCGATCTTCCAAGAAGATCACATTATGTCGACAAACCCATAAAGGGTCCTCGCGACGTACCACCGTCTTGGAGCTCCGTCGCGCAGAAGCCCAGACGTATTATATATTAAGTAATAATTAAGTCATTGTAATTAATTCATCAAAAAACGAATTAAAATATAGTGTATTTTTAAAACATCCTCCGATGGCCAAATAACGTAACTAGAAGGTAAACAAAAAACAATAAGATAAATTATTAACATTCTCATTCTTTTGAAACCTACTAATATTCGGTAAAGAAAGAAAATTACTACCGTGCCTGCTGTCTTTACTTCGTGCCGAAGTGAAAACTACACACACTACGTTACAAAAAACAAAACAAAAATGCGTCAATCATTTCGAGGAGTAAGGTCGGCGTACAGATAGACAGCTGTCTTGTTGCAGGATGATTACCCCGAGGGTCTTAATTAATAGTTGTTTCAACGTGACTGACATCTTGCGGTTGCTGCAGGCCTAGTATCTAGATAATGGAGTTACTAATAAATTTTAATTTTCAGGCTTTTTGGGGTAAAATTTAAATTACAGTTTATAACTATGCTATTTAATTTAAATATTTGGTACCCTAAAAGTTCCTATTGTATCCCATCTCAAAACGTGGAAGAGGAATATTAATAGTGAGAACCTATAAAATATAGTACGTGCAAACTTAAGTAGATCCCTGAAGTTTGTACAAGTCATTGCGCAGAACATAATCAATAAAGCTCATGCGGGGAAGAGTATTGCGCTCTCGTTCGTCCTCTATCTAGAGTTGGTTGTAATAAATGTTAAAAGTTGACAGGACCGCGTCAAATCACAGAGCTAACTTCTGTCAAGACGCATTTCAGTTTTGCGCGTATTGTATATAGTGTAAAAAATGTACATACCATTACTACTATTTATTATCATTTTATTATTTAAACGCATTTTTAGAACGGGCAAAATTTGAAAATAAATTAATTATATTACTACTATTATTATAATAACCCTTAACTGATTTCATCGTAATTTTGAACTAGGATCTACCCGCGACTTCGTCCACGCTTGAAAGAATACAGTTATTTTTCCAGCATTTGAAGGGTATTTGCAGCATGACAACGGTTTTTTTTGTATGTTATTAAAGGCATAAATATTTTATTTAATTTTGTTTTTGGAAAGAATATTGTTAGTTTTAAGTAAAAAACGTAAAATACATTTGGGCAGGTAAAATTGTAACCAAAAATATGCTGAAAACCATTATACGTATTTGAAACCTGTGGAAAAAATCAGGCTGTGTGAAGTTAATTCATTTGTCTACTCCCCAGACAAATTAATAATATATTTATTTCAGTCTTATCTTGATCATTTGAATGTTATTTCGTTCTAAATTATTTTAATTAAGACAAAAGTGTACCTATTCGATTACTGTATATATATGTATATATGTATATGTATTAATTGTAAATAAATAATTAATATTCATATAATTAAAACAACGATACTTTGTTGTGCTTTACTATTCCAATAGACCTGCAAAGATATTTATTAGTTTTGAAGAGGTTATAGCACATATTTAATTTTGTCTAAGCTGCCTTAAACCTATTTATTCACCTCAGAACAGGGTTAACTATCTGTGTTACGTTCTGTATTATATATTACGGAAAACTTACATAACACGATATCTTATCGCCGGGCAATAAATAAAAATAAGAGCTGTGTCGTGATGGATGCCCCCCGAGGGTAATCATCGCCCCAGCATAAAATCTATAAGATGCCATGGGCCCAGAGCCTTCGCAATATAAGATAGTGCGACGCGTGCGTAAAATGAGATTTGTTCCCACAAAATGACGTTCGGTAACGACCTGTTTTCTTCAGTGTGACCTGTTATCAAGAGGAAATGTTTGCTTCAAATTGTAATTTAAAGCTTTGATAAGGAAATCACTGGTGTAATGTTCATTTACTTAATTATTTTCCTTCTCCGTTCCGATTTTATGGGTTACATATTTTAAAAAAAAGCATTTTTATAAAATGACTCGTGTTTCAGTTTATTTTATAGCCACATGCTCCAGTTAGACTGTATTGTAAAAATATGTATGTGTGTGTGTGCAGTTCACATGCAGTAGAAGTAAAATTATCAGAGTATATAGTACTCATAAGTAATTCTTTTCTAACTTTTTATATTAATTATAAGTATAATTACTTTATCCTACATTCGTCAATATATTATAATTCAGAATTAAGTTCCTACATCGCTTTCAATTTTTCACTGTTTTAGCCTAAAAAATATTATTATTAATCTTATTTCGGTCCAAATTGGACCTATGTTTAATAATCGGTCTTATTGACTCTCTAATCTGTGCTGCACAATGTAAAACTAGTATCTCATTCTCTCGCAGGCTTAGTCCTAAATATTTGTGTGTTTATCTCATTTAATGTCGCTTTTTTCGTTCGTGGCAACCACATATTTTTATAAAATACTTCGAAAATCGAAAACACAACTGTAATTATAATTTTATAAAACAAAGTAAATGTTTACAATCATCTCATTACGTAAGACTGCTTTTCTGCTATGTGTTGGATTATTCGAAGCAAAACTTCTTTAGAAGAATTATGTTTTGAAACTCGATGAAACGAAAAAGCTACACTAAAAAGAGATAAATTAATGTGTAAGCTGAATAAGCCTGCGAGAGAATGAGATAGAATACATTATATTTAATCATTTAAACACTATTCTGATACAGATAGAGTTGTAAATGTTTGAAGTTATTCGTTAATACTTCAAATTCGTGTTTTAAAACTTAAATATATTATAACGCTATAATATATACATATAAGTACATATAACATCACGAAATTAAGAATCCCTTCCACCATTTGTCACACTTTCACTTCTACTGCGTGTGAACTGCACACAAACACTTTTTTTGTTATGATCCTTTTGGGTCTTATGGGAATATAACCATTTGCATAATACTATGACGATTCGACTACAGTTATCTCAAGAAAACGTAAACACCATAGAGAAAAGCGATATCGTTATTTGGTACGCTTCACGTAAACGCATTTTTTCTTATTATCAATTTGGAGACTGCTTTGTGCAAAAAAACTCCACGCATTTATTACAAAAACATACAAACGAAAACTCATTAGCGTTACGAGGTATACGTACTAATTAATAATGTTTTTTTTTGTATTTTTTTACAAATACCACTGGTTGGCAACTAAATTCTCCTTTAAATGAAAATCCCATGAATATATATAATTTGGAATGATGATTTTATATCGGCTTTTAGTTGCTTGTTATCACTTTTTTTATTAATTTTTACTCCTAACGCAATATATTTTGTGCAAATCTTTTTTCTTCTTAGAAAGCTCCAAAATACCATCGTGGCAGTAAATTTCCTTTACGCAAATATTTAAGCAATATGTCATGAATATGGTGAAAGATTCTAGCAAGATATATTACATAGAGAACCGTTAGTACAACGGAAAATGGTCTGAATTATTACTTGCATATGTTTGTTACTTGATTTGTCGCGAAATTACAACAGAATACATGAAAATGGATAAAACTACTAACTGAAATGACTTTATCAATAATTTGACGTATATTTTTGATGATTTTAAATGCTTTCGGAGGAATTAAAGCAAATTTTTCCACAATATTTTATTAACGTTATGCGTTTTGTATGTGTAACAAGAAAAACGATTAATTTAAAACATCAATTACAAAAAAAATTGAAGTTGTACAACAAAAATTGATACTGTATTTTTAGAAGTGTCGAAATTATAAGAAAAAAACAAAATTCTTAGGAGAGTATTTCTTTGCTGATCAGTGTAAACTATAATAATAACCACTATCCCAAAACTGAATTCTCTATCTCTGATTCCAAAATAAATTCTAAAATTAAAGTGCAAACTGCTTTTTAGGTATACGATACGAAAAACAAATAATAATTTAAAAATATTTATCCAATTCAAAGTACGTCTGAAAAAACTCAAAGGATTTCTTTGAAAATTTTTGGCTTTTAGACAACAATTTAATCTTAAATTTTCGTTATTTTCAATTTAATGTCTCGTAGTTTTCAGATATTTCAATGTAAATATTAAAATCGAGTTAAACGAACTCAGTTATGCTAGCTAGTATCTTACGGATTAGAGAATAACTTTGTGTTGTTTGAGGTGTGGGTTTCATTTTTTAATCTCAAGGGATACATTATATACTCTATACTTATTACTATACATACCTACGTGTGTTCGTCAGTAATCGTGTGATCCAATAATAATGCCTCGCTGTCTTGTAATGAGCAGATGTCACTGACGTGAAGAATTTAGGGCGCATCTGAAGCTTAGCGTGCAGTATCTTATTAGTTTATAAATAATAAATAAAAACAATAATGTCTTGTTCCTTACGAAGACTTCTGACTTATTACTATATATTACTAGCTGTCCCAGCAGATGTCGTCCTGCCCGAAAAAATAGGGGTTGATCGTACAAGGTTAAAAATTTAGGGTTGTGTGTGTTTTTTCTATGCTGTATCATAAAAAAATATATATCTAATATTGAAAAAAAAAATAGGCGTGGACTACCCTTAAATTTAGGGGGGTGAAAAATAGATGTTCGATTCGATTTACCCAATAAGCTCACAAAATTTCATGAGAATCGGTCAAACCATTTCAGAGGAGTATGGTAACTAACATTATGACAGAGAATTTTGTATATAAGACTATACTTGGCTGATACTGATAGCTGATACTGAGCTTTATCTTAAGCTGATATAAAATGGATCACTACTCTCTTCTATTTGGATGAACCGACGAAAGTGATGCATATAAAAGAAAAATAACGTGGAACATAACACAAATCGGTATTGTAGAGGATTTATTTCGCAGAGTATGCGGTCGAACTGTTCTACCTGATTCCCCCTGCATCATTCCATCTTCGGATGACAAGCCGCTGTGGTCTACGACATCGTTTCATAGAGCAACACTACTAGCACGAACAAAACGTTTCGCCTCCACTTTCTTTCTGAGTACAGGAGAGTTGTTGACTACCAGTCCGTGTTTTTCGAAAAGTACGTGCAATCCATTTTGTCTAGGAAGTATGCTCTATCTTTAACCGCATTATTGTGAGATATTAGACGTGATAGTGGTCAAACGCGAACGTGTCTAAATGGGATATCTAACACTGAAAGAATTTTTCAAATCAGATAAGTAGTTCCTGAGATTAGCGCGTTCAATCAAACAAACTCTTCAGAATTATAATATATTAGTATAAGATAAGTTAACGAAACGATCTCCTATTATTCGGCATAGTTACCCAAGATCGTTAAAACTAATTACGTTTTTGTCTTTTGTACAAAACTACAAAACATATACCCGAGATAAGGGTCAGACCACACCTGCATCTGTACCGTGCCTAATGGCACATTAACCAAGACAGTTTAGTAGGGTATGGCGAAAGGGTCAGCAAAATGTCCAGCTCCCATACAAGGGTTAAGTGATATCAACTAACTTGCATTTTCAATTAGCCGGATGGGGAATCGTTAATTTTCCTTCTATTTTATACTATACTAAATATATATGCCCTAACGTTTCTGCCATATTCAATTTCTGCTCAATTTTTAGGTTTACGTAAGGATTTATAAAAAAAATATTCATAAAATCACAACACCCTTCCATCAATCGGACGGACATCAACGGACATTTTTCTCAAGTACTAAATGAACTGATGAGTGAAATCCGCTACACTGCTTTGTACAATCGTGGCAATTATACAGTCTATTCCCCTGAAGACTGCGAGGCCAAAGCCCAGCAGTGGGATATTTAAGGGCTACATTATTGTTGTACATTTGGGTGCTATTATTATAAGTAAGAAGTAGTGAAGTAGTGTTTTACTTGTTATTACAGTAATATTCTTTCCATTTAATTTGAATAGTTAAATTTACTAATGACCAACCAGTGGTTGAAATGTGACAGTAACTTAAAAGTAATTAATTACATTTCGTTTTAACTAAGGGGAAAATTTAAAACAGTCAAAGAATATCTACAAAGAAATTATACTGTAAGTATAATACGGCCGGCGTTACTTGGCGAATGTGAACATAGGCTCTGCGAACTTTAGCGCATTTAAACTCGTGAAGAAAATACAGCGACCAACTAGTACAAAGCAATGAAAAAATACAGGGATGAAGGGCGAGCAATTGTATTCACTGACGAGTCGTATGCCCACTCATCACACGAGTGTACATGCTCTAAAGTTCGCAGAGCCTATGTTCGCCTTTGCCAAGTTACGCCGGCCGTATTATAATCATAGTAACCATTGCCATCTACTTAATCAAATTCTGAATTAATGAGATATTCAACCAAGAGAATTGATATTTAGTATTGTAACCATAATTCGAGATAGCCATTAATTTTTGATTCTCATTGTATTTTACACTAAAACCCTTTAAAGTATATGCATCTGAAACTATATTTATGATGAAAGCACCAGGTGTATGAGACAACGTCCCTTCTAATTTATAACATCCAAAACACAGTCCCTCATCATGTAACGTCATCTGTTTGGGCGATACTTGCATAGTTTGTGAATTTCAATCTCAGAATAAGTTGAGGAGTGAATTTGAAACCATTAATTTCAGACCTTTGTTTAATCCGCGTCCATAAAAATTTGATGAATATGGGCTTACTGTTAAGTAAAAGTAGCATCATAATATATATTTATACTAAGAGGCAAATCAATCTACTTTGATTTAAAAATCAACCTCACCTAGAAGCAACGTTAATTTCTAGAGATGTTTAATTATTCTCAATGTAATATACTTACTTGGTTGTATTTAAAGAATTTGCAAGACATGAACAACCAATCAATAAATGTAGTGACCGATGCCAAAGTATTTGCGGCCAATAAACATTTGCTCTCAATTCAATAGATGTCTTCCAAGCGCTCGCTCTATATTGATGCCCGAGATATCGGCACATCCTGTGGATTTCCGCCCGTTCACCGCCTCCGAGTAATGCGTTTGGCTTAACGATCGTTGGCTGTTGGTATCCCAGAGAATTTAACTGAGTGAACTCATCTTGTTTCGAAACACATTGACAGTTCAGTCAAACGACTTTGTTAATGTTGTTCGTAGTCTTAATAATAAGACTAGATAAATAAATTATTACGTAAAGTGTTATCTACTAATTTAACTGTACATACATACAGTGTATAACACTGTACAAAAATAATAGATCTATTTGTAAAAGTGCAGGTTTACAACTGCTGACTTCTAAGAAACTATAAAATTATTTACTTTGTCAAATTGAATCATAACTAATCAACTAAACTAATCTCTCTTTTCTTCCGTCTTCTTCTAATTATTTGGGGTCGGTAAAATATGTGTTTTCCTACCATACTCCTCCATTCTGATATCGTCCTCTGTCACACCACAAATCATTATAACCTCCTTCACACAATCCATCCATCTTTTTTGGTTTATCTTTACATATTTTGTAGCCATCAACCTTGCAATTTAACATTATTTTTGTCACGTGAATTTCACACTTTCTCATTACATGCACATACTGCCTTAGTGGCTCAATTTTTCAGTTATCGGTGCAACTTTCGAAGAACCTGTTACGAACTCATTTAGCACCTTACCCAATCTTGCAACACCACATATCCATCTCAACATTCTCATCTCAGCTGAGTGGAGACTTATGCGTTCTATAACTTTAACCAACTAAATATAATTATATGAATTTGAATTGATAAATAGGACTGATAAGGATGTTAACATAATGCATTCCAAACAATAGCAAATAGTAACGCCTGTACTTATTTAATTAAATGGTGGTCTATTAGTTAGAAAGTAATATAATAATATACAATATATTTAATTTGTAGAATTGACCCAGTAAACAAATTTAATTTAAAGTAGTTTAAGTAATCGATAATAGAAACAATAGCCTAAATCCAATATCAGAAAAGTTAATTTTATAATTCTTGATCGTTACTAATATGTAACATACATCAATCTTACAAAATTTGTAATAATTGTATTTGTAATACTACCATGGAAAGAAGTATACCTGATATCTTTTCCATAATACTAATCAAGTCTGATTCTGCAAAATGATAGGTGATCCATCAATATAAACATTTACAAGTAATTACATACGAAGCTGCAATATATTTTAATAACATGAAAGAAAATGCAGAGACATCGGAAAACAAAAGCGAACTCGGTACACAGCCACAAGGACATAAAGCTAGCGTGATATATCAACAGTAAAAAAGTTGTAATTGTTTTATTCTTTGTTGTAAGAAGGATAACATTGTTTCAAAAGGCGGCCGAACTTAGCCCCGACGCCTTTGCTTTGTTAAGATAATCTTGGTGTGGCTCCCGAGAGACGCTAACAAAGAAAATTGGATGGGCAGTGAGCCAATCGCTTTTAATCCCACACTCTTTTCGGCTCTCCTTATCTGTTTGTGTGTTGTAATCACGCTGTCTTCGCTCATATGTGAGCGATTAAGTATACTCTGTTAAGGCGCGATTCTACCAGAGTGGCACAATGTGCCGCACTGTGTTGTACAGTGTGCGGCATAAATGATACTCTTGGTGGAGTCATGGAAGTATAATATTATGTTGTCTGCACATTTATGGCGATCCAGGAAAACATTGTCAGAAACAAATTTGTCGCATATGATTTTGTTGGAATGGCGTCTTTAAGCTTCAGATGATTCCTGCGACAGCTGTCTTTACTATCACATCAATTAACTACATTTTATCGTAACGATGAAATCTAATTTTACTTAACGTTTCAATTACTTCAGAGCTATCATGTTCACAATATGTCTCACGTGGAGAATATTTTAATGCTACCCTCTAATTTATTTGATTTATATTGTTTAAATATACTCAACAAATATTAATATCAAGCAATAACTAGTTTCAACATAACAGTGAGCTTGTTTTGATGTTTATATAGTTGTTTATTCATGCTTCACAGCTTCACTTCGAAAACGATTTTCACAAAACTTTATAAACTGATGTTAAAAAGAACCGTAACGGACGTAGAATAATACTTTTAACCTTAATAAAACAAAGTTTTCCCGGTATAAACAACAAATAATATATCAACTCGAAATTATAGTTAGTATTATTATTGTTCATAATATAAGTTACAGGAATCTTAAAATTTCAAGTAAATTTATGCCAATCTCCAACCCTGTGACATACGAGATACACTACCGTATTTGTACTCACTATAATATCTAATACATGCCCCTAATGTTATTTCCTCCTATACGTCGTAGCGTATAACTAAATAGTTACTATGTAGTTTAATGTGGTATGCTCCCTACTGGTACATATTACATTAGGGGGTAATAACTGTCGTTCTAAGATCGTGAGTGCACGCCTTATCTCTGTGTCGAGCTTCAAATTGATGCGTTTAATAACGGAATCGCTTCTTAAATGGAACTTAGTGCACTGGAAGAGACGCTATTTAAATTCTAATAACGCTTAATTTGTCACATATTAAACTTTCTAAACATTACACTAATAAGATTGCTTATGAGCATTAAATTGAATTATAATGGTTTACTTCAATTTGTATTCCAGCAATTATTTCACTATATTGCGATGACAGCACTGACACTAAGTTAAATGTGTCTTGTTTTGCGCATTCTTCATTTACAAGTTTATTCTTTTCTTGATGGCGAGGATGGGGAGGAAGAATTTATAAGATGTTCCTCGGCGCAACCAACCTTAGTGAATTTAAAGTGAAATCATTCATCTATTTAATTCAAACAACTGTCATTCTTAATTTTTTCGAGCCTGACTTATAATCGTTTCTTAAATGTAAAGAAACTGCTCAGCAACTGATTAGTGAAAATCTTACCCATAAACTCCTCTTTAGTCAAATATTTTGGGTACAACCCACATTAATCATTCAAATTTCGTTTATATGTGCTCTGCTTAGGTAAACAACAGGTAGTACACGTTTATAAGTGAAAAGAAAGATGATTAGGGTCTGATTCTGATTCTTCTACTTAAGAGATGCCTAATCTTTTCTTAACGAGATTTTTATAAGTAAGGCCGTTCATGTTTAATTACTACTTACTTTATGCTATGAACAATTTTTATCTGGTGATTGAAGAATCGTCCCTAAGTGATAAAAATATGATAAATAGAACTTTGAACAATAAAATGTTAGGAACATCATTAGTTTGTAGAATTCTGGAACTATATAGTTAATACTGAAAACAATTATAGTGCAACAGCTGTGAATGATTTAGTCTAATACTGCAATATATCCTTTTCGTTTGAATTGCTTAAGAATGTTAATAAATCATGATGAAATAATTGTATAGAAGTAAGATTACGTCAAAATTAAAGCCACATTCAGTAAATATCTACAGCCATTTCTGGTAGTCGTACATTGAACTCTATTCGAATGCCTGCGGCGACGTAGCATACAAGGGCCGATTCTTTAATGTACCGAACCACTGACGTCGTTTGAACGATTTCCGTTCTTATATGAAAAATCAGGAGTTACGATCGCCTTATAAGATGCCATTTGTGGTAACGGCAATCCATTTAGTGGTGACAATTTTATTTATCTCTCTTACACGTTTTTCTTATAAAACATGATGACACATAAGACAGCAAAATTATATTTAATTTTCTTCGTTTATATTTGTCACGGATCATAAAAAATGTTTAAGAAACAATTAAATTAAGTCAATGTCTTAATTTAAATAATACAATAAATAAACCTTAATTTAGTTATACTGTATTCTACCATAAGCCCTTAACACTGTAAGCAGCGTACTGAGCCCAGGTCACCGTCTTCTATGAGTAAAGTATCCAGAAGGCTGCATCAGTCCTCTAGTCACCTGAAGAGCTAATGATACGTTTTAATAGCAATATATTAGATTTATGGACCGATGATTATTGGTTGCTAGTTTCTGAGGAGTACATAAATTTTTGTACAGCCACGTTATGAAAAAGTTTGTCATCTTAAAGTCGACTTTTGCTTGCACGAGTAGAAGAAACAGTACCACCAACATTTTAATAAATATTACGTTTTATTATGTTTGTAAAATTTAGAAACATGAAACAAGAAAGTTGCACTGTTTACAGTATCACACACTGAGATTAACAATAGTTTTATTCATCAGAGACAAAGAGGATGTAATCACTATGTTTATTACAAATATTAAAAACCTATAAAAAGGTTTTACGTATCTAATTAATTTGCTTAGACAAGATAGAAAAACAAATATATTAGGTTTTTTATTGTAACATAACAAAAAGCTTTCTGCAATGTACTCTGCAAAATATCATTAATAAATGACTCAATAAACTTAACCTAGATATCGGACACGTTGGCCATTATTTAATGTTCATGAGTCATTTTTTACGTTGAAAAATCCAATTTCAGTTTCCTGTATTCATATTCCAGTAGTTGCGTGGCACTAAATCAACAATAACTTTATTTTTAACATAATATTTAAATAACTTGTAATCGGGGTACGATCTTAAACTTATGGCTGCTATTAGTTAGAAATTATGACTTTATCAGCAAATAGAAACGTTTGAATTAACAGTGAACACAAAAATGTACTGGATATAAGTAATTCAAACTTCCTGACAGTTTTTACAGTTCCGACACGTTTTTGTTGACTTCAAATTTAGTTTACGCATACCTGACCACTTGGAGATGCAGTTCAGTATGAATATTGGGAGTATGGGATTGGCATGCAAGAGATAGTGGGCCTCCATCGCAGACGGCGAACAGAGGGTTGAAGGCGCCGCTACGTTCACCTCCTCCCAATGGTTTAATGGAACTGGCTTAAAATTGGAGGACGTCCCCAGTGAGCCACCCCCAAGGACTTGGGGTGCCCTGTTGCCTGAGGAACCCCAACGTGACAGTTTACGTCAAGGCATAGCGGTGAACTGTCCACAACATACCTCGTAGAGACGCTAGTAGGTACTCGGCGGCCGCCATCTAACAATTCCTTTCTCATGGAAAGTATATGCAAAGTCCCTGGAAGCAGCACATATACCTCCTAGACCATCCCCGATGGTCGAGGGGATGCGTAAATGCATTCCCCCCGCGAAAAAAAAAATTAGGCTGGTAGGTAAACTCACTAGAATATCTCGGTGGTCATTATATGGTCATGGGCCACAGTTGCGAGAGTAAAGGCATTGCCAACGCTTCGACTACAGGTGATGTGGGTCCACCCAGAACAGATGGTGGCCCTCTTCTTGAGCCGGAATGTGTCAGAAGTTTCGTCGGTTTTATCCAGGTCAAAGAGACGCACGCGTAATACCTGTGCTCCATCATAACACTTGCCTTAGTGCGTATGACGGCTGAACTTATTCCCCAGAGCCATCACCCGTCATCATTAGAACTTCTACGGCGTTTATCTAGTCTATGCGAGGATTCAGGATAAATGTACTCTGTCTCCCGCTCCACCACCTCATCAGCAAACAACGGTTACACAGAACCAGATGATTGCATCTCAATCAGGTGGGCTTTCGACTATATTCTTTACCAAGAATTCATTCAATTCATTTTCATAGGGTTTAGCAGTGTCAATCTGTATGTGCATCACCCCATAATCATTAACATTTTATAAAAAATTCTCAATTTTAAAGAACCCTACTCCAATACCGTTACTATACGGAAATCAAATACTCGTACATGAATACGTAAAAATTAAGTAAATTTACTTTCGCATATCATACTAAATATAAATATCAATTTGTCTTATAAAATATACGTATGACCATTGTTTAATGATTTAATTTAATCAACCCTTTAGAACATCTTGGTCATAGGTCGTGGGCAGGCACGACCTGTGACGAAGGTGTCAATAAAAATACCACAAAAAATATTTTAATACGTTCACTTCCTTTTAATTAAATGTCATAATTACTGGATTTCGAAACATAATTAAGTAATACTGGACTTAGACTAATTGCCAGTTGTAATAATTACAATATGAAAAACGCAACAACCATGTAGGACATTAAACTTATTTTTACAACTTCAAATGCGTGTATATTATTCAACCTTGCGATTTAATACCACATTGAAATGCTTTATAAATAAATTAGGCTAGCGCTTGGTATTATATGCACAATAAAGGGTTCGGTATATGTGACAAATATTTTTTATTTCGTCTTTTGGCTACGAAACATTAAAAAACATATACTAAATTACCCTATATATGATAAACTACGCAATGGATATTGTTCAAACTAAATTTCGTAGAAAGTATTTTGTAGTCTTTACAACGTTCACTTTGAATTTACATGAAAGTGAGCTAAAACTTCACTGGATAGCTGAAAAGTTCAAGGAGGTGGGTAAAAATTTCACGACTTTGTTATCACAGCTCGAAATCAATTATTGACTTCATTAAAAAAAGTTATTAAGGACCGTTGTTATTCTTTTCAGGACCTAACTAATGATACCCTACACGACTAAATATGTATACTTTTTTATCTTATAAATGAAGTATATAAGAAAATACCCCTTTAATATTAAATAGACTAAAATATTATTTAAATATAACCAAAATTAACTAAAAGTGTTCATACCAAGAAAGTCGAAGACACTTTGTTCATGTGTTCTTTATTAAGTTAGCACATTACACTACACTTTTGTTTTGTCTATAGGACTAGTTCATCGTTTTTTGTCCTTTTGAGACTCCTCGTTATGCCTGTTTTCGAAGAGCTGGATCGCCTCGACTTTCATATGATAATGAAGCCGACGCACGTGGGTTTTTGCGTATTTTTTAATAATGCTGGTAAATACTGGGAAAATAATCTCAAGCCTAGTTACGTGTAGGGTGGCGCCGCTAATTTTTATTGTTTCGTTATTTCGCTACATAACTATATCCTTTTCTTTCTTCTATACATAATAGTGGAGCAGATAGTCATATCCAACGAGATACATTTTATAAACACGTAGAATGTCGCAGCTTCGTAGATTTTGTACTTATGACATCATAAGTAGGTACTAGTAGAAGGAATCAAATACCTAGTGCCTTAATTATTCTTTGAAAAGAATTAAAATTATTTCTATGATGTTTTATATGATGTATAACATATGTCCGCATCCCTATTGCAGATCCAGTAATTTTGTAACAAATTTCTGTCATATACAAAATCAACGGACGCACTTGACGATTTCATAAAGATTTCGTTTTTACCAAAACAGCTATAGATCTCCAACATATATATAAAACGTTAAAAATCCAATTGTATGTAGGTTAGTATTTAGCGATTCATTTCGATTCCCGGACTTCCTCGTCTTTGTTCAGCGGCTCTTTTTTCTTAAAGGATGTTCGGTGAATTGCAAATCTGTTCGCTTCAGTCGGCTTCAAGGGAATGGCTTGCTCGGGGCTGTGTAAATATTTAATGCATATTTCATGGAGGACCGACGTTTACTTTGTAAGAGATCGGATAAAACAACTCAATCTTCACTGTTGCAACAAATGCTAGTGTTTGAAGAAAGCTTCTCCATTTAAATTAGCTGCGATTGCCTTTATATGTCTTGCACAATGTAAAAAAAAAAACATACTGTAATAATATCTTATTATAAGGGTATCTACACAATACCAATACACGTAAGACTTTTTATTAATTTCAAAACTATTTAAAGGATCTTGTTCAATTCACATAAAATTAAAATAACTTTTAAGTCTTTTTGATTATTTTCCAAGTCTTACCTAGTTGAAGGGGATCTGACTTTTTTCTATGATTTTGGTAGCGAATATCTCCACCATACCTCTACCTCACCCACCTTAGAAAAATAAAAAACCAGTAAAGAAATTTCATTCTAATCCGTCCATTTCCAAGAATAATTATATATATAACTATGAAAGTATTATGTGTTTACAATGTCGGAGTTACATTGTCGTTACAATGTCGGAGTTTAACCAAACAACAAATTTCTATAACATATTTTTGTAACAGGTAAGTAATTGGGTCATTTTCACAAAAAGTGTACATTCATGTTTTGGGGGCGTCCCACAACTTTCGTTAAATATTTAACGAATAATTTCCACATTTTAGAAAAACAACACTAAAAATAAAGATCTGTGGTTAGTTCTAAACAATATTATATATTGTTGCTACATAAAAACACAGTAATTTTACCGTAATTTTCAATAATACAAGTAAAAGGTACACTATTTTAGCGCTGTCCCACTACCATTACAGTAAAGTAACATAACTTTTATATATTTCGTTGACTTATATATACTAATTTGATTAATTTTTCGGAAAGAATAGTTGTTAACGATTTTTTTTCAGAAATGTAGAAAACAGTAACATGATACAAAATATTTAAATAATTATATCTATGCGAGGACATAAATTAGCTAAAGTGGAAAATTCCCTTCCGAAACCCCCTTTTTTACGAAAGATCGCAATTAAAACTACCACTTACGCATATTTTTGTCGATTAGCAACATTTGTAAAGCTCTCATTGGCTGTACCATAATGATTCGTCCATTTTGACGGCGACCAGCGGACGATAAAACACGCACTGTAGTAACGGTCCGTTTTGATATTCCACAACCGCAACCAATTTCGAAGTAAGTACTACAATTTTGTTTCTTGCAAATGAATTTGATATCTTTATAAACTTTCAGTGAACCCAATTTGATAAAAAACTTGTTTGTCGGATGTTTTAGTAAAAATTAAATAAAACAAAAAGATTAAAGGTAGAATTCCGATACTTCCATTCCGTAACCAAAACGCAGGTAACGTAGAATGGGAACTAAAAAGTTTCGGAATGGAATTCTTAGGAAGATGGTACATTATACTCATGTCACTTTGTGGGTGTCTCTGAATAAGAATTGTAATATTCAGAAATTATTAACTATAAATATATTCATTCATATGCTCAAATGACACAAGTTCTAGTAAAATGTTTATTTTTCAGGTACTTATTAAAAATGGTTGTTCTTGCGAACATTGATAAATTCCTAACAAAAAATGATTTTATATTATTGCAAGAATCAGTATGGCCGTGGTTAATCACTCATTTCCGAATTGCAGAAAAATGTTTCGGTTGTGGATTTCCTACCACTTTGATCCATAAACCATACCACTTTATTATAAACGATAACAGTAAAGTGAAGTATTTAATTAATGTTGCCTTTTTTTGGTGCCCGCAATGTACTTTTTATGCAATATATGATCATTATTGTGAAGATGAATGTGATTATTGTGAATAATTCTTAAAAAACGTACTGTTAGGAGTACTTGTGGCATATATGTTCATTTTGCTAGGATGTAGGCTCATCGTATTTTTATATATTGAATCATACAAAATTCAAATGTGTATTTTTTACTTTAAAGATGCCACTCACGCCAGCAGAAAAAATGAGAAGATACCGGGAGAAATTAAAAAATGACCCCGAAAGGTATGAGGAGTATAAAAAGAAAGATTTAAAGAGAATTAAATTAAAGAATAAAAAAATAACAGAGTTGTCAGAAAATGAAAAGGTAAACCAGAGGCAAAAATGGAGAGAACAGAAAAGAAAACAGAAAGCGAAAAAAACTGACCGTGAAAAGAACAAAACTAAGAATGATGAACCTACATCCTCTCAAACACCTATTAATGTATGTATGAACAAGAAGCATTTAATAACTATTAGGAGGTTGCGGCGTATGTACGAAACTGCTATTAATAATAATAAAGAGTTGTGTAAAACTATCCAAAAAACTAGAAAGCAAATATATCGTTTGAAGGTTGCAAATAGAAAAACGATCGACAATTTTAATGATAAAATAATAAAAATGAAAGCAAGAGAAGAAGTTTTGGAAAGTGCTCTACGTTCAGCATATAATAAAACAAAAAGCCAAGCAGATAAACGTGTACTAAGGAGTGTTGCTAACACCGTTATAGTGAAGAAAAACAGGTATAAATCATACGTTGCAAAACTCTTAGGGTTACGTGGACGTATCAGAATTATACAACCAGCTCAAAAATTGCGAAGAAGTAAGATTTCAGAAGAGTTGAAATTATTTTTTCTACGTGATGATATAAGTCGTAGTACAAGTGGAAAGAAAGAATGTAAAACTGTTAATAAAGAAAAGCATCAAATTAGATATCTGACTGATAAACTTTTCAATTTATACAAAATTTATAAAAATGAGGGTGGACGACATAGTTTTGCAACATTTTTTAGATATAAACCAGCATATGTACTATCACCTAACATACACAACAGAAAAACTTGTTTATGCGTAAAACATAGTAATATGGAAATGATGTTTTTGAGTTTACTTAGAAACGGTGCGTTCCCTGAAAATATTAAATCCCTTTCTGACGTAATTTCTAAATTGTCTTGCGATCAAGGTTCCTACAATTGTATGTATGGTAGATGTACAATTTGTGAACATTTTAAATTAGAATATTCTTTAGTAGGAGAGGCTCTACTTAAAACCGTTTATTGGGAACAATGGGAACGTGTTGATCATTGTTATGAGAAGATGGAAAAAGGAGTTATAAAAAAATATATAACGAAAAAGACTATAAAAAATCAGAAACATGGAAAACTAGCAGAATTAAAACAAATTTTTGAAAAAAATATTCCTTTGTATAAAATTCATATTTATAATTTCAAACATCAACAACGTAAATATAGAGAGAAAATACAAACATTAGGTCCGCATGAGGCATTGATTCTTTGCGATTTTAGCGAAAATTATGAATGTAAGTTGCATCAAGAAGTACAAGCCACTCATTTTGGAGCATCGAAAAATCAAATCACTTTACATTGTGGTATGATTTACTGGGCTTCTGGATCGCAATCGTTCTGTTCTGTTTCGGACAATAAGTGTCATGAACCACACGCTATTTGGGGTCACCTTTTACCCGTTATTCAATTATTAAAGTCAAAATGTCCTGATATCAAACGCATTCATTTTTTTTCCGATGGACCCAGCTCTCAATATAGACAAAAAAAAAACTTTTTCCTCTTGAATTTTTATACCACAAAACTAGGTTTTGATATGTGTACCTGGAACTTTTCGGAAAGCGGGCACGGAAAGGGAGTAGCGGACGGAATAGGCGGTTCTGTTAAAAGAACTCTAGATAAACAAGTTGCTTACAGCCGGGATATCACAAACGGCAAAGAAGTCTTCGAAATACTTAAGTCAATTTCAAAATCTATACAGTTTTTTTTCATTGAAGAGTCAGATATAGAAATGGTTCAAGAACGCGTTCCCATTGGTCTAAAACCAGTACCGGGAACGATGCAAATACATCAAGTGCTTAGTTTTGCAAATTCTGCTTACTTATTAAACAGACTGTTAAGCTGTTTTTGCCAAATCGAAAAAGAGTCTGAGACCTGTAATTGTTATGAATTGAAAAAACATTTAATTCAAAATAGCCCAGTAACCATAGGTTCTTCCAACACAAGTTTACCATCAACCAGTAAGATCACTAGCACACTGACTAATCCTTTATTAATCAACCTTGGTCCGGTACAGAATTTAAATGATGAAAATTTAGATTTAGACAATTATTTATTAGCTGAGGCAATACCACCAAACCTACCAATTCTGTATTTAAATAACTCCAGTCCAGACATAACTGAAAATTACAATTGGGACGAAAAAGTCACTGAATGTTTAACGGAAACATTCAGTGACTCTATCGTGCCGGTTGAAGACCGGGACGATAGGACAGAAGAAAAGTCTGGCAAAGAATTTTTTTTTGAAAAGATACATGCTCCTGTAATAACAATACCTTTAAATGAAACACAAATTATTAACAAAAGTAACATGTATGGCAGTCAAAGTAATTCGAAGAAAGCATATCAAAGTAACATATATAATACAGGTAATTCTTCGGATAATTATTTTAACAGGCCGGCTTCTTCTACTATGTTTACTAAAAATGTTGCAAAAAAGAATCGTTCTGATACTAAAGAAAACAGTCCTCAAAATAAAAATCCTTCAATTAACACAGCAATATCTAAAAGTATGGAGTGTTACGCATGTAAAAAAAATACAAAATTCCCGTCAGTAGATGTTACAAAATGTATATCGTGTAAGCAATGGTTTTGTATAAATTGCAGTGAAGGTAATAATAATTTCGATTTTATATGTCGTAAATGTTTTGGTGAAGATTATATTTTGTAATAACTTGATCTCATTTTGTTGACTATGTGCAAATTAAATAACTTTAGAATAGGTAATAATGTTGTTTTTATATGTTGATTTTTATAAAAGTGTAATGAAAATAATCTAACACCTCCTAAGAGCTTTTACGACTTCGCCATTTCATGCAAAATTTGAATTCTTTTTTATTAGAATATTAATGAACCAATTTTAATAAAACTTTATATGTATAAGCAAAATACACAAGTTTAAAGATTTATCAGAGAACCTTTAAAAAAAACAGTGTATAGCTAAATTATACCTATGTTAAATTTTCCATAGAAGCAAAGATTTCTACTTTTTTTTTAATACATACATTTCGAAATCCTGCATAATTTTTATCAAATTTTATTAAAATCGGTTCAGTAATTTCAAAAAAAAGGACTTGCTAGATTGTATGAAATGCAGCAGGTCGTAAATGTCAAAAATTGATTGGTGAAGAATCTATTATCATTGTAACAATTTGATCTCATTTTCATGATAATTTGCAATGTGTTGATAGTTTTAGAATAGGTAATAATTATTATAATGTTGTTTTCATTCATATAATATGATATATTATTATGTTGGTTTAAATACAGGTGTATATATATTGAAAACTTCATAACAGAGTTTACGACTAACGGCATTTTATAAAAAAACAAATCATTGGATGATTTCCCACCTTAAAGGTGCAGTGAAAGTAATAATAATATTTATTTTTATGTCGAAATTGTTTTTATACTAATTTTAATAATTTGATTTCATTTTCTTGACAATGTGCAATTATAGCTTTGAAACAGGTAATAATAATGTGTTCATGTTTTTTTAATACCAAATAATGTTAAATTACGTGAGTCTCTGTAGCTAAAATGGTTCATACTGTTACCATTTGCAATATTTTGAATATACAATATGTTCAAGTCTTCTTGTTAATGTACAATAAGCTTAAGAATTCTATTCCGTTACTTGAACAGTCAATTCCGTGACTGTCCTATTTTATATTTTGATTAAAATATTATTTTAAGAGCAAAATCCTTTCTGATTGCCATCAAAATTGTAATAATTTAGAGGTTATTAATTTTATGAATATAAACTTAAAAGGAGTTCCTATATTGTTTCCTAATTGAGTAACAAACCAAAAAGTACTTAACTAATTTCGTCCAAAGAGTAACGTAATGGAAAATAAATTGATAATAATGTATGTTTTTTATTGGTGATTTTATTTTTTCTTAATTTTACATTGAAGTACAAAATATTACTAACAAATAATACCAGTTGATTAAATCCAAGCGTGTTTTATTTTATTTCTATAACCGAAAGCTTATAGTAGCGGAATGGAAGAATTTTTGTTTCCCAAGGCTATTCAATTACCTATATTTCATTAAATAATACAGAATAAGAGGTTCTGTTATTATTTTCTTATATTGAAAAGAATACCACTTCTGAGTTTAAAGAAAAAAAACTAAAAAAAACTAAAAAAACAATTTCGACCCTTTGAAAACAGAGTACACTTTTTGTGAAAATGACCCAATTAGTACATAAGGGGATTTTTGAAAGTTGCACCCATGATTGATAAATTGAGAGGAAGAAGATTAAGTTGGTATGGGCATATAATGAGGAGGGATGGAAGTCACGTGACAAAAATAATGTTAAACTACAAGATAGATGGATACAAATGTAGAAACAGACCAAAAGAAGATCGATGGATTGTGTGAAGGATAATATGATGATATGTGGTGTGATAGAAGATGTATGTCAGAGTAGAGGACTGTGGAAGGAAAAGATATATTGTGCCAACCCCAAATAATTGGGATATGGTAAGAGAAAAGAAAAGAGAGTAACAAAAAATGATATCGTATTTTTGAAGACTTCCTTTTCAGAATATAGTAAGATGAGAAGTAATATGCATGCTGAAATATTTTTAGTAACGAGTCTAGACAACATATTTCGAAAATGACTAAAACTCGAATAAATTCTATAGAGTAAGCACATAATAAAGACATCATGGTGTTTATCACACATTCAAGAAATGAATTTTATCTTGTCCTTATTAAGTTTGTAAATGCTGCTCTATGGTAAAGATGAAAATAAAGCTGACCGTTTTATTTCAGACCTTGGGGAGGTGCCGGTGCATCTTTAATAGAGTGCAGCCGCGGTATGCATATAAATTTACTGGCAATGAATTAAATTTTTCACATAGCCACGTACTAAGAGCGAACGCTCCGAGGGGAACTGAATTCTCGAATACTCACTGGTTTTGCATATTCCGGGCTGTTTGAATCTGGCGTAAAGTTTAATATATATATATATATGTAAAAGTGTATCTGAATACATGAGGCAACTATATCCAAGTTTTATTTGTAATGTGTTTTGGGTGAATATCTCGCGTGCTTTAACTATATTTAATTTACATCAACAATTAATTGCATTGGCCCCTGACCTGTAACTACGACTAAGTTTTCAGATTACATTATTTAGATAGTACACTATGAATATTAATTATTTAGACATTTTGGAACTTTTATAATAATTCTTCTTAGCTTCTATTACATAGGACTTGAGACAGTATTCTTTATATACTGACAACTTCATATTTATAGTACCCGTGTGCAGAAGGTTTGCCGATAGCCTCGTGATGTCACGCGTCAATGATCAGTAGAGTTGACATAAATAGTTGCTGCAATAAATTTATTATTTTAATTTATTATTGTATGTTCTTTACATACGTATATACAATCATAGGAAGTAATACAATACAATAATTATTGTTAATAGTTATCGGCAAACCTGTGTGCAACTTATACATTACATGTTATTATATACAGCTATAAGTCAAAGAAATTAAATTCCATAAATTGACTACTAGAACACATACATACCCTTGTGACTACTATTATGCTTAGTAATACCGACCCATATAATTATGTTCTACTAGACTAAACTTGGGATTCCTATATTCTATAGAAAATGATGGTATATCTGATTGTCCTAGGTGTATTGGCGGATTTCAAATACTACTCTGTGTGCAGATTTCATCGCGTAATTCATAAGGCCAGGATTCGAAACCACATAATAACAATGAGACCCAGCTTTTTAGCCACTACGCTACTACACTAAAACTATTCTTTTCCTCCGCCTTACTATTTATTCACTTGCCTTATCATTGGGTTAATTTTGACATTATTTTATGGAGCTTATGTCAATTTAAAACGATAATTAGTAAGGCGAAGAACGGTCGATAAGATATAGGAACATGGCCTTAGTAAAAAGTACATAATATACTTCTCTATAACCGAGAAGAAAACAATAGAACATTTATTTCGTTTATTGCGAAAAAGATTCAATGGTATAACATTATTTCACATCCCAATTTTCCAGCAAAAGAGAGCGGTGAGCGGTAGACGGTATTTACGTAACATCATACGTAGAACCGTTTTTCCATGGTAGAACTACATACGTACAAAATACCTATAACGTTTCGTTTACATAATAAGTGCCTATTTCGCCCAGCTGTGCATTAACATGAAAAATTACTTGCGCTTCACGGGGAATGTGAAAGGGGTGGAGAGGAGAGGAGGGTAGAAAAACGCTCTTTTTAATCAACTCGTTAAAAAATCGCATTCTCGAAAATAATCGCGTACCCCGTTACCGTGCGGAAAGTTAACGAGTGTTATTTAACCCCGGCTTCGTAACGTATTCCCGGAAAAATTTTGAAAAATTTGCCCAAATGACGTAAAACTCATATGCGGAGCGGGACGTTCCGAGTAAATACGAACGTCCTGCAATAAAAGTCCTGTCTGTCTACAAAGCTGGGTAATTGCATGCTATTAAGCTGCTACTTTTGGCAGGCGAAAACGTTCGTTTAGCTCGTATTTTTAATGAAATAAAGGTATATTTTGTAAATTTTTGGCAATATTTTTAATTGATGTATGTTGTTAATAAATTCTGAATATTTAAGAGCACGTGCAGCGTTACAAAATTTGCTTCGATGTTAAATTTGTTGCTGCCGCACCTTGTTTTTGTTTCACCTATAATAATAAACTGTAGCGGGGGGGCTTAATAACTGGTAACCCGTAGGAGGCTTTGTGGCGAAGCTTTATGTGAGCAGCGATATTCGAACCCGACTCCGAGGGGCCAAGGCAAGGCCTCCGTGCTTATTTTAAGGGCCCATGCAGGGAGTGGGGAGACATCGTCTGCCATGTTCCCTGAACATTGCGATGGACAGATACCATGGGACACCTTGAGACAATGGGTTGTGGAGTGCGGTGATCCGTAGTCACATTAGCAGTTCATCCCAATAGCCCGATAATTCTCCTTTCCAATAATAATAGTCCTACACTCGCCGGGCTTGTCCTTGGGTGCACTTTTATATGGCGCAGACAGGTATAATCGCCGTCAGTGTCACGCCACATTCAGATTAAATTTGTCACGGATCTCTACTTGTTGGTCTTCGTATTGTCCCACGTAAGCCCTCCAAAAGTCCCAGCTATTTTTATGGCCCATGCTCTTATAGGCATACAGTAAGATAAACTGTAATTAATTTTCGCGTGTAGGGAATATCAAGTTTATGATAATTATTATATAATACTCAATTAATCAAGCTATGGTAGCGTAATGGCTAGCGCACGAGTCCTAAACTCAAGAGGTGTGGGTTCGATCCTGGTCGGAACGCATGTACACCTTAGGTCAAATGTGCATATTCTTACAATTACCACGTGCTAACAACGGTGAAGGAAAATATATATAAAAAAATATGCAATCCGCACAATTGAGATAACTCATGTGTCAAACCTGCCTAGCCACCCCGAGAGGCTCGAGCCCAGCAGTGAAACATTTATGTGCCATTATTATATATAGTTTATATACATAATTAATTCTGAATTTAACTGAATCTTGGACTAGAAAAAAACTTCACTAAACTACCTTTGATATCCGCCGCCTCCTAGATCGGATCAAGTATACAGCTCGCATAAGAACAACAAAGACATCACTTCTATACCAAGTCACAGTTTTTATTTTATTTTGTTTGTTAGTATTTTATGTTACAGAACAATAAAAAGCACCACTTAAACCTAGAAGGCTTGTGTGTGATGCAAATAACTTCACAGTGCTAAGTAAAGGGCAGCCAAATTAAAAGTTGGATATCTCGCCAAATAATGTTGACTGACAGATTTCGTATGACAACAGCATTGCGATTGGAGTTATTGTTAGAAGACCGCTGCGTAGTGACCACGATCAAATCGCCTCGTGGATATCACTTCGAATATATGTGCATGTATAAAGAAGTTAATATGAATGATGACATTATGAAAATATATTGGCTTTGTCTAGTCCCATTGTAAATATATATTATCTGTATATGCAACTACATAAAATATGTATAAAACGAAACAAAAAGTTGGAAATATTAACGGTTTAATCTTATTTTTATAAGTACTAAAATTCTTATTTCTCGTAAAATATTGCTAAACATAACACTAAATCTAAATTTAACAGAAGTATACGATATAAATCCAGGAGATTCTATGCGTGACTCGCGTGCTCTGTTTCTTTATGTACAATTTATTGGAGGGAGAAATCCGCCCAGTGGGCACAGGCCGGTTCAAATACGCTACACAAGCCTTGGTATATTCAAATGCGTGATATAGCAATTACGTGATTTCAATACACGGCAAAAGGTATTAATCACTTAGAAGCTCTTTTTAGAGGTCTGTAGATATTTTGCCAAAAACCTTTTGAAGTCGTCATGTCTGTCCGATTTTCTTTGTATATCACGGTTATATTTTTTCAGAAATTACTGCGTATGTAAACTTGCTAAGTAAACATTTATGATCTTAGCTGAATAGCTATAGGGTCGCTGCCCATTGTTTTACATTTTTGTGTATGGCAGCACTGACTCTCTGAGTCTATGATTTTTGTGTTCATACTGTACAATCGTTTTGTTACTTTAAATAAAACAAATTATCTAGATTTTCCCAGTTTTATTTCATGAAGAAGCCCTAACCTTAATTGAGAAACGGATGAAATTTTGTAGAATTATATAATCAGATCAGAATCAGACTTTTAAAAACCATTACAATATTTCCTAGATACCGTACCGTATATTTAAGGCCATAGGTTGCGAGACATTCCCTTCATAATTAGTAAACATTGGTGTCTACTCTCGCCCTCTAACTTTCAAACTACAAAGCAGAAAATTTTGGAAAAAATACAATTAAACTTGAAGAGCTTTAAAAATCCTTTTAGCGAAATTTGGTTTCAACCAGATCCTCGAGTAATTCTTGTTATATGACGTATTTTCAATTGGATACTTTTATGAATTTCGTAATCGAATTAAAAAATAATTATATGAATTTATAGTCAATTTTATATTTATTTAATTTAATTATGTTATAATTTAGTTGATTAACTTGTCTTGAATATATAAGAATAAACCTTTAACTAAATATTAAAACATTGTTCTCATTAATTACTCATGTGAAATAAAAACAAATATGTGGGGGTTGAATAAAGTTGCGTGGTGCGTCTATGATGTTACCCTGTTGGATAGGGTGACGCACCACTGGGCGAAAACCCATGGCTCAATCGCCCGAGAGGGGAATACAGTATATTAATTTCTTAATTTGTTCCTAATTTAACATACACTATATATACAGAAACCTTCTTGATTACGTGGTGTGCACACGAGTATTCTAATCAATATAAATATCATATTTACACGTTTAAGATAGGGACATTTTTGATTATTCAAATTCTAAAGTTTTTATTCAAAATAAGTTCCAATATAGACCACTTTTGAAGGTCATACATATAGGTTAAAATTTAATTTTACCTCCTAGCCTATGTACACCGCTTCGCAACGTGTTATTGCTGTTATGGAGAAGAAGTGGCAAGAAACTTCCCAGCAACACGTGTAGCTAAAAATTGTTTTTCTTTATATTTCTCTTACTCTATATATATCTCAAGTTCTTTTTTTATAAGATTTGTACAGAAGGATATAACAGAATGACTTTTGAAGAATTAATGGAGTTGTAGAAAACAATGCATATTCAATAAGACAGAAACACAATAAATGTAAAGAAAATATCACTATAGTTATAATAAAGACAACGTACTACATTTTTTTATTTGTTTTGCCGCAACATGTGTAGACAGGCCCCATCCTATCGGGAGCTCTAGCACCGATATCTACTAGGATCACGGTCATGTATTTGCCATGGTCTTTAATCGAACTAAATTGTACATCAATAAATTGGTGAATAAAACGTGACGCAACAAAATAATTTTTCAATTCTTTAATAGAAAAGGATCTATTGTGTTTTCAAATTCTAACATTAACTAAATGGCTAGACGTTGTGAATAAATACTAGCCACGCCTACCAAATAACAATGAATATAAATTTGTGTTAAAGGTAATTTGGCCAATCAACAATTGTAACAATAATAGCCTACCTGTTAGTTTAAACTCGGCTTCATAGTAAATTCATCTAAATTGGATTACTTTAGTTAGTTCCAACTGTATAAAATTTACATATTCTGTATAAAACTTAAAACTAGGTAGATTTAGTACCTATCCGCAATATATTGTAAATTTACACCAATTAAAAAAATTAAGTGTGTGTATCTGTCATTTTAAAATAAGCCTAAGGGTCGCTTTCATAACGATCGCCTATAAAATTAGTTAAACATATTAAACAGCCTAAATACGTTTTACACAAAACGTATTGACAGTTCTTTAAACATATTTAGGGGCAAATATTGCGTTGTACAAGACGCTGTTGTATTTAAAAGTGTTAAGTAGGTTTTGTGTTTCTTAAGTGTCTAAATTTTAAGTGAGTAATGCTATTTATACGACTAATAAAATAAATAAAAACAAATTTTTATCTGTTAATCTATCTCAAAAACTGTCGCGTATAGGCATCAAAACGTCTTAAGGTACTGCTAAGGAAAGATTAGGAATTAAAAGATAGATTTTACGCATGCGTTTCGCTTACATGGGACTTGAAGTTAATATACTTAGAATTTATTAATATTATGAATATTTAATTAAAATCCACTGGGATCGATTTCAAGGGCTCAGCTAGTAATTGCAAAACACATTTTATGTTTTACATTTATTATTCAGAGTGTATTAATTCAAAACGCGTAGACACTTCATGCCTTTCTCAACTTTTACGACAGTAATGGAAAATCATTGCCTCTCAGTAGGGCATTTTTCTTAGGTTATCCCTGTTACACTGATAGGGGAGTTTCTGATGCGAGGCCAGCACTGTGATGAATCACTCCCGCGGGTGACGCCTAGTCGTATTTATCTACTGAAAAAGCTACTGCCCCAGGTCAAATGTTACATGAGGGGATTTTTTATCGACAAAATGGTCAGCAATACTACGGTAGCGATGGAAAACATATCTATACTTTGATATTATAAATGCGAAACTAACTAGGTATGTTTGTAAACGCTTCAAGAATTTGGGCTCGTCGTCGTTTTTAGCAATGAAATAGATTTTAACCTTAAAAAGAACATGGACCTTATTTTTTCAAAATATAATATTTATGGATACGAAATGGAGTGTGAAAATTTCTACCGCAATCATGAATTTAAAAAAAATTGTTGTCAAACAGCATAAAATTCCACGTTATTCTATAATGTTCGTTATATGAATCTACAAAAACATTATTAGGCTTATGCCCTTAGGTCTCATATGCAACAAAATGCTAGATTTATTCTTATTGTTGAAAAAGACTTGAGGTTAGCCTCAACTATAGTTTTACTTTATAACTCGTATCTTTATTTATTTATTATACACACAATGTTACATACAAAATTATCGAATAGTGGTGATGTACAAAGAGCTTAACCCTAAAAGAGATTTTTTCCAGCAAACTTATAAGTCTAGCTAGAAGAGGAGAAGCAAAAGGCAGAGTTGTGTACACTAAGGTATTTCACGATTTAACTATGTAACATCTAATATATAAAATTCTCGTGTCACAGTTTTCATTGCCATACTCCTCCGAAACGGCTTGACCGATTCTCATGAAATTTTGTATGCATATTGGGTAGGTCTGAGAATCGGCCAACATCTTTTCATCCCCCTAAATGTTAGGGGTAGTCCACCCCTAAATTTTATTTTTTATTTTTTAGACAAAATTTTAATTTCTATTTTTTTATGATACAATATCAAAAGATACATACAACCCTAAATTTTCAACCCTCTACGATCAACCCCTATTTTTTACCGGGCAGGACGACGTCTGCCGGGACAGCTAGTATAATATAAACAGATTAACAAAAATCAATGGTATAATTAAGATAAGATACTTAAGATACATAAATATGTAATGTAAAATATATTCTTAGGTCTATCTTAGAATACGCGTCCACCACTTGGAATCCACAGTACAATATTTACTTTTAAAATAACATACTACACAATCAAACATTGATCCACTATCAATTCGTCGAACCCAAAAATACCAGGTTTATTTATTTAAAATTATTAATAATTTCAGTGATTCCTCTTTTCTAACTAGTAATTTAATCCTGAGATGTCCCCGTTTGAGCTCACGAGATAACTCGCTTTTTTCATTGCGATTTATAAAAACCAATTATACTAAAAACGGATTTTTATACCGTACTTGCCAGTAATACAATGCTCTATTCAATGATGTCGAACCTTTTATAGGTAATTTATTTAAGTTCAGAACTTAAATTGAAAAGAAAAAAATAATTAAAGATTCTTTTTTGATTTTTTTTATTAATTTGTTTTTTGAATACTAATTAAAATAATTAATTAACTTTGATATTTGACATGTATCACGATTTTTTTATGACTTGATTATGGCTTACGAATGATATAGTTAAATAGACATATTGTATAGGTTTTTGTGTGGTTTCGTAAAACCTAATTTCATTTTTTTTACAACTAATTTTCCCATATTGTCAAATTATTATAATTTACTAATAGTTGTATGAGCCAAATGTGTAATATGAATTATTTTTTTGTAAAAAAATATTTAATATGTCTATGTCAGCGTATTATTATATTAGACGAAGTCAGTGAAGGATTGAAAGGGAACTAATTACTCGCGTGACGGCATTTAATCGTCACGAATTTATGCTTACACTAGGAGGTTTATCAGTGTACATCTTCCGTGGTATTATATAAAAGCATTGAGCATTAAAATTTGAGCAGATCAAGGAAAGTCCAAGCTACTAAATGAATAAACGCTCCCGTCCAACAATTTAAGACGTAAAACCAAGTAAGTGCTGCAATATAAATGAAAGTCACGGCCTTAGAAAAGTAAATGCTGTTACGTTGTCACGGAATGGAGATTTCTTCATACTAAATTAATTGCGAACTTTGTGTTAAGGGCCGGAACAAGCGAAATGGACTCTTAACGTTAAGAAATTAAATTTTCAATTTTCGTACAAATTAAGATGACCTGAAATATTTGAACCCTTTTATTTCGCCCTTAGTTACGTCTTGAATGCTAATAATGTGAGGGGCGCTTGTTTAAATTTATAGAATAATTAAAGTTAATTATAGGGACTAAATTATGCAAAGACACCATTTTGTTTATTGTTATTTTACGTATTGTTAATTATTTTTTGGTTTTCTTGAAACACTTTTGTTATTCATTTTGAATTTACTCCGTGCAGGACGGAGAAGAATACAATTCCTGCGGCGGCGGCTGTCGTAAGAGGCGACAAAACCCACAGCAGTGTAAGCATTTGCCGACTGGATGGCTACACCTGTCTAAGTATTCGCATAACCTTGAGTTGTGTTCCGCATTAGTGGACAGGTTCAGTCTTTTAAGAGGCAGCAGCGCATTTGTAGCATCTTTGTGTTGCAAATGTCATAGCGATGGTAACGCTCTCATCAGTGGCGTCTGCTGTCTGCTGACTCTGCAATAAAAAAAAAAAAAAAAAAAACATTATCATTAGGAGAAGGTATAAAATATATGACAAGTATAGAATACGTACTTACTTATTATGTGTTACTTACAACCTGGATGTCTTCAAGTCCCGTGTGAATGGGTACCTTCTAAGTATGGATGCTCCGTCTTAGCCGCTCTACATCTGGCAAGATGATGGTCAAACGCGGACCCATACTACTATAAAAAGGTATGATTATATATTTTATATATGTATTATGTTATTATTATTAAAAATTATTGCAGGCAGTGTTACTTGAACCATAAAGCCTAATCAGATGTTTTAATGACATTAGGTAATCCAAATTGTCTACCGCTAAGTGTCAATTTTACTAGATTTAGATATAATCAGTTTTCATTTTCAAATACCCGCTATATATACTCAATAAAAAAATTGAATTATTGAAGTTAAATAAAGCCAAATAATGAAAACTCGAAAAGCTAATTTTATTAATTTAATTGTTGGAAAAGTTTGAGATTTTATATTTACTTTCTTAATATTTTGTATACAGTTAAGTCTACAAATTATATACCAAATAGTGTTCAAGTATAAATAATTGAATTAGGTCGTTTATGTATTAACATTCTAGACAATGTATCTAATGCACAAAGACCGCCTTGACGATTACGGTCTGAAAGCGGAACAATGTCGGTCTCACCACAGAATGTTTGAACTGTTGTTGAGAACTTTTAGCCGGCCGGATCAAATCGAAGCCTTTCTTCTAAACCGAGTTTCAAGAGGCCATGTGTTTTAGTACATTAAGTAAATTTATTCGCCTCATAGTTCTTCGGATAACAATACGAATTTTATAAAAATAGTTAAATAACATTTTATAGTTTGCCTAAAACTTGGATTTTATATTCATATTTTTTGAAGCTTAAAAAAATTTAATAAAATATTCTCGGTGAACTGTTTCAGAACCTATTCATGATAAAGTTTTAGAATGAAAGCTAAAAATACTAAAAATAGTCTTCTATAATTAAGTATAGCACAAATACCATTTTTCACTTGAATTTGGGTATTTTATTGTGTCAAACAGTTTTGCGTTTGACCACGATCATGCTTTCACTCATGGATGGAACTGGTTTACTTAGACAATACTTATTCACACAAGACTTGTTCGCAGACGAAGCTTAAGGAAAAACCAATTATGAAACAGTTTTCTTATCATATATATAATATTTTCTTTAGTTTTCGCGACTAGTGTACGTAATAAAACCACATTCTAAAAATTTTAAACGCGGTAATTCATTTGATTTTTATTATTACAACGTTTCGGCCACTTTTCAGTAACCGTGATCACGGAAGACCAAGATGTTAGTGTCAATGAGTATAGTTAAAGTTTTATTTAGCCTACCGCCAACATGATCATTTTAATTATTTTGTTTATATGGTTATATTAATATTTATAGTTATTATTTACTATATGGGAGCGTAATCTAATTTTTTGATCTATTTATATAAAACAATTTCGTCAAAACAAATCACTATGTGCCTTTTACAAAATAGTATGATACAATCGACTAAATGACCGTCATCTTCATGGGAATACTCCAATCAGAAACAACCATTTAAAACTCTCATTGGCACAATTAAACTCGTTCCAGACCTAGGACTCTTTAGATAAATAGAAACTCATTCCTTTTCACTGCATCGACGCTCGCGATCACTGAAACTGATAAATTCTGCCCTTAAATATATAGATACTGGAAAAGATAAATTAGTTAACAATTAAAAATAGTAGATTGCTACACCAGATGTGAAAGTGGCCTATTTAAGCATGAGATGGTTTCACACACGAACGTAGTCACGGCACTAACAGTTCGAGTGCCTAAACAGGCCTTTCACTCAATGTTAACATTCTTTTCATCTCGAATATGAGGAAGCCAAATAAAAACTGATTAGTTAACTACTTATCTGATGATGTCAGGTGTTAATTGCATACCTAAATCTAACGAACTTTAATTTAATTTAATACGTCACATATAAAACGTCAAGTAATTTTTTTCTGTGGAATTCTTCTAGCCACTATTTTTTTTATCACTTATTTTAATACGTATTTTGATGACATTTGTGTACAGTTAATGATAATTAAGTGAAAAGTAATTTATAAGTATGAAATTATGTTACAAAGCTATTGATATTTTTTATAACAATTTATGCCGTGATTTAACAGTGGTTGAAAAAGTTTTTGGGACATCAGTAATAATACATGAGTTATCTATGATTCGCATAAATTTAAATTTATTGACAGTAGCGAAAATCGTTTCCTAGAGACGAAATGTACTGTTTTTATCCCTGTGATCAGTCATCAATTATTCAGAAACTACTGGTCTTTATGGAAAAAAAATTGAAATACAATCATTTTTTTTCAGCCACAAAGACCATAAACCTATACGCATGTCGTTAAATTATATTGTAGTAATAGACGAAAAAAATTCTTAATAATTTGTAAGCTAACTAGCGAACTAAAGTTTAAAAATACAATAAATATATACATAGGTGAAAATAAGTATGTACTTATACACAATCATACATGCATACATAGTAATAAATTATTAAAATAAATCTAAATAAAATACATAGATAGATACATGTGTATTAACATTAAATGATTAAACGAATATTAGCGTCGATTCCATTCATTTTGATCTCCGTCGCCGTGCACGGGTCGACAGTAAATCCGTTGCCGCTCTCATCCGCTACCACACCGCAGTCGGGTGCACGTTGTTAATCACTGTTTGCACATCATACGATTGCATGTCCAAGGATAAAGCTCTAATGAGCTGTGATTTAGAAAACAAGTGGCTATGTATTAGTCAGACTCGCGCATAAAGAGTTCCTCTATAAATACAATGCGTTTATTAAGAGTTTTATTACGAATAATTTTGAACTTAGTTTTACAGAAAAAAAATATGTCACAACAATTACGAGTCACCCACCCTCCTACTCCTACAACAATCACACGACTAGCTCGCTGATATTGCTCAAATTTCATATTTCAATTTTCTTTTACGTGCCCCTTTTCAATTTTCGTAAAATTGTTTTCGTAAATCTGTTACTTGTTTTTTGCAGAAACACAAGATATCTATATATATGCCAAATTTCATATAACTAGTACTCGCAGTACCGGAATTAATCAGTTGTAATACATAGACAAATACACATCTATATTATACGCACTTCTCTTTCCTTTTAAGTACCGAAACTCCAAATTGTCTTGTGATAACAGCGGGAAACAATTTCAGGTTTATAAAGCAAAACCCGATTAATAAGAGTCTACGTTTTAGAAATCGGAGCGGAAGTCTACAAGTCTATTTCTTTGAGAATCGAAGCGTTAAATTTTTATATAAATTACAAGATAAACAATTAAATCTAGATTAAGATTTATATGATTATATTTACGCATAGTACAGCAAACTAAATTAACTAAATGATACGTGAGGAACTTCACTTTATAATTTTGCAGGTACCTACATATTCATATTAATTTTTTTTCAATTGTAACAAAAATATTGTAAAATAATGTTACGAGCTACAGGACTCGAATTAAAATAAATGCCGTTTGAATTACTATAGAGTTTATTAGAGCTATACAAACACGTATAAAACAAGTACAAAATAAAACTGGATGCAACCAGTTCACACTGCACGATTCAATGCAATTCAACACGCGCAAAGTCCATCACTATGTCGTTAATCGAAAGTATAACACGTCTTACTAGTATAGTAGTCGACGCCTGACTGCTCTACACCTTCGTTCGGGCATTGTTTTGTACTAAATTGTATAATACCGACAAAGGGCTCACACACATCTGGCAAGCTTGACGCAATGCAATAAAAACAAGGATTAAGTCGTTCGACACTAATTACAGCCATAAAATGAGTACGATAAAAATAGATACTTTTAAAGTTTAAACACGAAGTAAATAAAAGAATTCGTTTTCACAACATGCCAGATGTGCGGTCTATGTCGGTATGTAACAATAATATTGGATCGCGTTCACTATAGCTCTGGATGATTATACTATGCCATATTTGAATTATGATATATACAAAACAATATCAATCAATCAATAGATACGCACCACAAACACCAGCAAGGTATATTGAAAAGTCCAAAGCTCAAAAAGAAAAACAAAAACCTTAATATAATATGTCTTTTGAAGACACGTGAACTATAAATATACATTAGTCCTAGTTGGCTAACAGTGTTTTTCATAATTAGCCACAGTACGTAGATTAATTTAGCAAATGAGCTTAATGTACACAACTTTGGTCTAATTTAGACAGGCTTAGAGCAAAGACGTGTTCCCATATAGGCAGTGAAAGCTCCCAGGGAGTTATTTAACTAATTTTACATGCGGGGCAAGTTTTAACCCCGCCACCATCTGTTTACTTTACCGCTGTCGTGAGGAACATCTTTGTGGAGAGAAATTCTGTAAAGGAGTGAAGAGCGGATTCTACCAGTAAATATTACGAGAAGGTCACTCTTTACTTGACTTGAAACATTTTCTATCTCAGTCTATTGTCACGAAAGCGCGCTTAGGGTTGACACACACAATCATATTTAAATGCGTAAATAAAATATACAAGTAAGATCTTAATTTACTTTTAGTTGTTTACTTATTTTCAGCTCAACAATTGAATCAAATTAATTCATAATATTATTAATTTTACATTATACACGGTTACAACAGATGTTACAATATAGCTATATGTTGATTGATAGTTTAACAGTTATATTGACGTGCAAAATTCTTTTTATAGTAGGTATAATACATTTACAGTACATTTTTTATTACAGGAGTTCAGCAGACAGGCAAACGGCGCACTCGATGGAATGCGGTTACCATCGCCTATGGACATTTGCAACACCAAACATTTGTTATTATATAGAAAACAAAACTAATTCAGGATATCTGAGTCGTCATTCTCTATTTTTACCCAAAACATTATTTCGTGATGACAACTACTAATCAGTGAGCGGAATGCCAAATATAGAATTAAAAAATCAAATAAAAATCGCGCTTAATGATTGGTAATACATATTTATATGTATGCCTATAATTAACGAAAGCCTAAGGATGTAGATAAATATAATTATAAGCGAAAAGTATTGTTAAGATAAATTGACTACGTGTTACAGTCGTTGTCATATATGATATATTATACACTATAACTGGTACAAGCTAATCTATTTGTTACACACTAAATATATATTCTAAACCGGCGGCAGCCCTGCCTTAGTTGTCTCGAATCGCCCCAAGATGAACGCATTTGGCATCTGTTCTACGTTGCGTTCTGTAGAGGTATATATTTTATGTTACTACGTACGACATTCGGAATTAGCTCGACAAATTCAAACATTCAACTCGTCGCCGAGTTACAAATGACGAGTACATGGAATCTTGGTGAAGTGTACGTACAACGACCTTGTCTAGTCTACACAGCCTTAGCATAAGAGAATTGAATTAAGCTCTCTTTGTGTAAACTTGAGTAATATGGTTTGCTTCGTTTTATAATCACGAATAAATCGTGAGGATTTAAATACATTAAGTAAACAGTTCTGTGCAGTTTCACATGCATCAAATTTGATATATCCACTAAAATTATTTCTCACGACTCATAATAATGAATCAGGTCGTTTAGACCACACCGATATAGTATTAATAATAAATCTTTATTTTCCAAAATGTAGTACAAATTTTGTTACAATGATAAGTTGATATCCAATACATTCTACCATTTTCATAGTGTGCAAAAAATAATCATAATTGTAAATTAATTTAATATTTCTCATTTATTTTATTTCAAAAATCCGTCTTCTTTAACATAGCTATTTTTACCTATTTTGACAAGCGCTTAACGAAAAATTTATTAATATTTAATTATTTTCAATATTATTATTCCTTTAGATGTATATATAACTATATTACCTATAATTTATTTTTAAATAATATGACATTACATGTCATGTCATATCTTCTTGTCTAATATATAAAATTCTCGTGTCACAGTTTTCGTTGCCATACTCCTCCGAAACGGCTTGACCGATTCTCATGAAATTTTGTATGCATATTGGGTAGGTCTGAGAATCGGCCAACATCTATTTTTCATCCCCCTAAATGTTAGGGGTAGTCCACCCCTAAATTTTTTATTTTATTTTTAGACAAAATTTTTAATCTCATTTTTTTATGATACAGCATTAAAAGGTACATACCACCCTAAATTTTCAACCATCTACGATCAACCCCTATTTTTTACCGGGCAGGACGACGTCTGCCGGGACAGCTAGTTACGTATAAACTGTAAATTAAATGAATATTATTAAATAAAAGTCAATTATATCAATTATATCGCTGCTTGGTGCATTATGATAGCACTACCATTTATATTATTATAAAATTGTTGTCATATAAAATAGCCAGCGTCTAATTACCACGCTCTTATTTTACCTTGTAAATACCTATAATAATGTAAATAATTTTGTTTACTCTTGCAATAAAATTGAGTAACCTATGTAACTTGCTCATATTTTTATTTTATTTATTTATTTAATAAGGTATACAAACAGATTACAATCAGTTAAAATTACAATTAATATGTTGGTACGTCTTATTGAACTAGAATGTAACCCAAAATAGTATACACAGCAAAGTTACAATATAAATTGGTTATAGTTTAGGAAGTATTTGATTATTAGGGTAAAGGGTAAAAGTGGATTAGAAATCTGTTATTTTAAAATTGATAACACTATTTTTTTAATTAGAATGTGACTTTTGAAATATATCCAAATGTGGGTGCTCCGAAGACAGTGTATTATATGTACGACAACACCGTACTATGGGGTTATAGTAAGATGTGTTGTTTCTGTGTATCTGTAACATAAATGTATTGGATTTGCGAAGTTTTATATTTACATAAAATTGAAGTAACTGCAGCAAATAAGAAGAATCTAGAATAGAATGTAATATTTTATGTAACAAAAGCAGATCCATTTGTTTTCGCCTGGTACTTAATGCGATAACCCTAAAATGGGACAATCTAGCCTCGTAACATGCTAAATGTCTGCCAAGACCGGCCTTATATGATAATATTTTGAGATATTTACTTTGTATAGATTCAATTTTGTTAGAATATACACTGTAGCAGGGTGACCATACAACTGCTGCATATTCCAGAATAGTTCTTACAAGTGTGTTGTAAAGTGTATGTAGGCTTTGAGGATTCCTGAAGTCTTTTGTAGAGCGAATGATGAAGCCAAGAATTTGATAGGCACGTTTAGTGATGAAGCTATAATGATCTCTGAATGTCAATTTGTCATCAAAAAGTACTCCCAAGTCTTTTGCTACAGTTTTGCGTGTCAGAGTGTGCTCATTAAGTTCGTACTTATATTGTTTTACGTATCTTTTATTGGTAAAAGATATTACAAAACATTTATCCACGTTAAGGTACATTTTATTATTTTTGCACCATTCAGCTACTTTGTGTAGATCATTTTGAAGAGCTAAGCAATCTAAGGTTTCATTTATTACATTATATACTTTTAAATCATCGGCGTACAGAATGCATGGGCAAGATAAGCGATCAATAAGGTCATTTATGAACACAATGAAAAATAATGGACCCAAATGGGAACCCTGAGGTACACCAGACTTAATTATAACAGCAGATGATTTATGGCCATTAATGGAAACTTGCTGGCTCCTGTTATTTAGGTAAGACTCAATCCATCGAAGCAAATCACCGTGAATCCCACATTATGATAACTTTTTACATAGTAGGTCGTGATTGACTTTGTCAAATTCCGAAAGCTTTTCGGAAATCAGTATAGATTGAGTCCACTTGACCACCTTTACCGAATTCAACGCATAGGTAATTCTTGTATTCGAGCAAATTAGTCACAGTGGATCTATTTCTAACGAAACCGTGTTGTTTCTCTGAAATAATAGGCTTAATATGAAAATATATATAATCATATATCACACTTTCAAACAGTTTAGCTGCACATGAGAGAATACTTATTGGTCTGTAGTTTTCACAGTTAGACGCGTCCCCAGATTTATAAATAGGTATAACGTGTGCCATTTTCCATGATGATGGAAAAAAACCGCTAGATAATGATTTGTTAAAAAGAATGGTTAGTGGTGTAACAAGCTCAGTAGCGCAAGTTTTCACAAATCTAGCAGGGATCCCATCAGGTCCAGCTCCTTTATTTGGGTCTAAGTGTTTTAATTTGCTAAGAACTAGTTTCTCCTCAATTAAGACATAAGACAAACAGTTATTATTCTGAGTGTCATGGCTGGTACTTCCTAAAATGTCATTAGAAGGTTCCGCAAAGACTGACCCGAAATAATTCGAAAATAACTCACATATATCCTGTGGATCTGATGCTTTGGATAGTGCATAGTGCATAGATGTTGGAATACTCTTATAACCTTTCTTGCCTTTAACAAATTTCCAAAATAATTTGCAATTCGCTTTTAGAGCGTCCTCAACAGATGCAACATAGGCAGAATAATCAAGTTGAATTAATTTTTTAGACCTAGATCTCAAAAATGCAAATGTGTCATAATCTCTAGGATTATTATATTTTTTGAAGCGGTTGTGATATTTGCGTTTTTCTTTGAGGCATTTTATGAGTGAAAACGTGTACCAGAACGGAAATCTCCTAACGTTAGTATTAGTTTGTGGAGTGTGCTTAGAAATGATGTTGTTGATAGTATCATAAAATAACTCAACAGCATTATCCACAGACGCAGTTGAAAGTAATAGGGACCAATTTACTGCACTCAAATCAGATTTTATCATATCGTAGTTACACTTATTGTAATTCCAAGCAATAGGCCTACTACGTTTGAGGTGTCTATAACAAACAGAGTTTAAAAATGTGACTTTTAAAGGAGGGTGATGAACATCCGTACGAGATAATGCGTCTGTTATGCTTACAGTAATGTTATTGTTCGTTGACAATACCAAGTCAAGAATACGGTTATTGCTATTAGAGACTGCATTGAACTGACTTAAATCACATAAAGCCATTGTTTCAGTTAATAGACAACCTTTAGGGTCATATGAAGTAGCAGGAGTCATACTACCGTTAGGGCTATGAGTCCATTTAATGTTGGGTGTATTAAAGTCTCCTATTACCAAATATATATCCCTAGAATTTCCTTTGAGTATAACATTTTGAATATTATGATAGAAAGAGTTTAGTTCTGGTATTTGCATGTCAGGTGGTAAATAGCATACACATACATTCATTACAGGCTGGTTTGAGTTAGATGGTATAATAGATATCCAAAGGTCTTCAAAATTGCTTTCCCAGCTATGCTGTCTAACAGATTTAAATCGATTATTAACGGCAATAAGAACTCCTCCTCCATCACGCTTACGAGAGTTCGATGTCTGACGGTCTCTACGGTGCACCACAAAATTGGAATCAAATATTTCAAAGTCAAATACATTAGAATTTAAATTTGTTTCAGTGAAACATATTACATCGAAATTACAATTTAGAACATTTAAGTAAACATCAGTACATTTGGATCTAATGCGATTTACGTTTTGATAAAATATATCCATAATTAACAAAAGTAAAAGACCAATTAAAAAGGTAATAAAATTAATTTAAGTACATAAAATTACACTAATTTATCTAAAGCTAAAGCGTCTTTAATATTGATTGCAGCAGATTTATCGTCTTTCCTCATATACACGCGCCCATACTTCACCCAGACATAACTGTAAGATTTTTGTTTAGCCATTTTTCTAGCAGCAGCATGCAATTCTTTAATTTCTGGCGCTAAGTGCTCAGCTACATAGATATTACATCTGTCACCGGCAACTCCTAAATCAACGCTGTTCAAAGGCGTATTTTTATTATCTTTATTGTATCTTTTAAATGCAGATATATTATATTGTCCCTATGACGTTCTGATGTAAAAGAGACCAAAATGTTGCGCGGGCGTTCAGAGGCACGATTCATTTTTGCAACTCTACGAATTGCAACCATGTCGTAATCATTTGTGGTGAGTTTTATGATGTCACACATTTTTTTGAAGACCGCTGTTAGGTTTTCGTTACGCTTCTCTGGTACCATCTGAATTTCCAAATTACGACTTCTAGATGTTTTTTCTAAGACGCTAACACGGTCACGCATTCGGTTCAAGTCAGAAGTTAGAGATATTTTTTCGGCTTCAAGTTGTTCTATTTTTTTATTGGCAATAATAATATCGCTTTTTATATCATTTTGTTCGAGGGCCAAGAAATCCGTTGTTGCAGTGAACTCATCCTTCAATTTGAGGATGGCGTCGTTAATATCATTTTTAATCGATCGTCTAACTACATCTAGTTTCGTATCAAGTAAATTACTAAGTTGCTCTATAGTAATAGAACTACTAGTAACAGATATGTTTGAAGATTCCGGTAATAGCATAGTGGCCCTATTGTCTTCTGGGGACTGACTGGGTGATCTCGATAAATCTCTATGCTGTTTTCCGATTGGAGTATTTGTGTTATCACATCCCTTTTTAATACTGGATGTACATATAGGACAAATCCACTTTGAGCGCAGAGTAGCAATAGACTCGTTGTATTCCACACATTCCAGATGATACAATTTGTTACATTTACTGTTACTGCATTTTATACGTTTTTGCGTAACTAAAATAGTACTATTGCAAGCCGTACAATTGACCATTTTATCATATATTGTGTACTTATAGCTTCACGCAGTAGGATGCGCTCTTAATGTCAGTATTATCTATTAGCCTTCCAAAAGATGTCTAAAATAGAATTTGTATGAATAAGAATACGTAAACACAGAGTAATGTTATTTAATAATTGAACTAATATAGGGTAGTTTTAAATAATATCTATCGTAACAGATTTTATGGCACTGAATTCTATATATTAGTTACTTATTATAATTTATTTTTGCACTGACATATTATTAATTTATTGAATTTTAAGGCAAATTGGAAATTTACAAGAAACTATATAATCAAGTTACGTAAACAGTCACAAGTTCACAGGTGGAGTTTTACTTCACTTTTTAATGTTGATATAACTATTATTCACTATAAATTAATAGTCCAGACAACGTCTTAACTTTTCAAGTATTGGATTTAAACATATTTAACACTAAATACTTCTTTAAATTTTTTAAATCAATTAAAACTACTGTTGGCGTACGCACGGGTGGAGACGCGCGGGTACAATAATATTATAACATAAAACTCTCTAAACTTTAATCTTGAAGTTGAGACTTATAAAAAATGATAAAAAGTATCGCATAGGTCGAATTATTAATTGATGTAATTAATACTTATATAACTTTCCTCGATAAAAAAGACTCGAATAAAAATTAAATTAACATTAAAATAGAATTTTCAGATATTATCCCATACCAATATAATTGTATCCATAGGTACGACACTTAGTTTTCAGTTTCCTTATATAAGTATTGATAAAAAACAAACATAAATCTAACGCATAATGATCATACGTCAAAATGGGACTTCGCAATAAATAATCTTAGTGTAATAAAAGCCGAAATAAGAACGAGTTTCACAAAGAATAGTCGCAACAAGGAGCGTATTATTCAGTGTCACCGGCGGGACGTGTCCTGTAATATATGTTTTAATAAAAGGGTTTCAATTCTCACCCGAACATACATCACCAGAAGAAGCCCGTAGTATCAATAATATCGGAAAAGATCTTCAATTTATTATTCATTGAAGTCGCTGGGCGGGGCAGCCCCCCATAAATCCAGGGATAGCCACTAAATCATCGTTTGCACGCTGCGGAAGGACGTGTGCGGCCGCTATTTTTATCCCTTTTTCATAGTCGGAAACAAATGGATATATTACAATAGTACCTCTGATTATTCGCACCTTTGTTATTCTGAGCACTACGGGTTGCGTTTGTTCTAGTTCGACAATCAAGGCGAGCATCGCACAGGGCAATATTTTCCCCGATCCGTACATTAACAATGTATTCATGGACCTAAACAAAGAGAACCAGGTGGATGCTATACCCAGTGAAAGATTCCATAAAAACTGTAATGGTACCCTCGTCACGTTCGGACGTCTTATTTATCTAGTCACGGGCAAAATCATTGTTTTCTCTTACATTGTGTGTTCGGGCAAAAACACGCCTTATTACCGCCACCGGCTAACAGATGAACTGCTGAACGGGACCATTGTCCCCGAGGCTTGTGTGTGACATTTGTTTCTCGCAGATGCCATGAAAAAATTGCTCTCTCCAGTAGAAAAACGGCTATTTATTCATGAGTGTTTCGCACACTTTTACTCTTACTTTGACCCGATTCAGCTGAACTAAATCATTTATAACATTATTTACGGAACCTTGATTTAGTTGGAGAAATGTTACGTCAACTCTCAAGTACTTTACTTCGTCCTCATCTAATGTACAAACTTATGTAATATTTACAATATTACGTCAATTTTACGAGTTCAAGAGATGTAGTTAATTACTTAATGAAGTATATTCGCTTAATTAGGCTAGATTTCCCTCACTTTCCATCAAAGCTTCATCAATCATAAATAATTTATGATTCTTGCGTTCATTTTCAGTCGTTCCCGTTCAAATAAGAAACAGGCTGCGACTCAAAAGACACGAAGTTAACCTAATTATTCATTATAGCTTATTTAATTAAATGTCAAACATCGTTAGACAATATTCATAAGATGGAAATTAAAACAGCGGGGATTCGATTAGGTGATTATCTTTTAAGATTGTTGAGTTTGCTTGTGTCTAAGTAATGTAAAGAAAATATACACGGAATTGATTATTATTTATAAGCCAATAATTACTATAGGCTACGGAACAGGAGATGGTTATGTCTTAATGAGTTTCAAAAAATATTTTAATTATAAATACAGTGTAAACACTATATAACGAAACTCCCTCCAGTTTCTGTGCATTTTACGGCGTTATAGAGACTTTTCGTTAAATGGAGAGAAGTCTGTTATTTTTGTTTGATATGTTTTGGTGTACTAATAAATTTGTTGTGTTTTTTACTTATTTTATTCATATCTAGCGATATAGAGGCACCTTTATGATAAAGGAAGTACTTAGAAATTTCGGTATGCACGATGCCGACAGTCGATTTTATTACGGGCTAGGATAATAATGCGATAAAACTTTTACTCATTTTGGCTACTTAAAATAATTTGTATTACATAACTGTTGTCGTAATTGACAGTGGTCGTAATGCTATATAGAGTGTATCTTTGTATAAAAGACAAACTAAACCAACCAAAAACAAATGATTTTAACGCTTAAGGGAGTTTGTATTTAATGTATATTGAAAATCTTTTGAACCTATTTTCATCAGTTTAATATTTATTTTTGATATCGGAGATAAGTACTGAAAATTATATGAAAATTGTGCACAACCTAAGTTTATTGATTCTTTAGAATGCTTATCACATACAAAATTAAAGAGTCTTTGATAAAAATTGTCTTAATTGATTTGATTGCCAACTACCATATTTCTAACAAAACAATTATTGATATTTGTGTAGGTCCATAGTTATAATGAATGTGAATTTTGGATTGACTAGAACTATGCATTTCATTATGGAAGAAGAAAACTAGGAATATATATATATATATATATATATATATATATATATATATAATATAATATATATATATATATATGTAAGCTCCTAAGTCTAATAATAATATGTATTTATAGTCTCGCATTTGATAAAAATAAATCAGTATTTTAATAACATTTTATTTATTTTTATTTGTACTTAGACTTACTTACTTACTTACTTAGATACTTATTTCCCCATTTATGAGCCTTTTTATATTTGTGTATGTTCTTATCTATATTGTAATATCTATGTTCTTAATCAGCTACATATATACCTCCTCTAATACCAGGCCCTGAAAACTCTTTTACCTCTTCATGATTTTGTTAAATTAAGTTTGTGCATGTTTTAAATTACAATCTAGATTAATATTGCCAAATCGTTGGAGCACGTACGAAGAAGAATAGGATACATTTACGTTTTGTGTTATCTCTCCTATTATATTAATAAACTCTTTGGCTTTATCACGATTGTAATTTGTTAGGTATGTATAATTAAAAAAACGAGAGAATTATAACTTGTGGTGCTTTCTACTCATATATAACACACAGGTATCACACATAGGTAAAACTCCCTAGGGAGCTCCCTCGAGCAAGTTGCCCCTGAGTTCGAGCGCCTTCGCCTTGCGCCCCAGAAACCCCGGTAAAGTTGTGAGGTTTTCGGACCTACAAAATAAAGTCAAGTCAAATAAAATAAAAAAAATTGAACACACACAAAAATAATCCACCTAAATTAGACAAAATGAAAATGAGTTTAAATGCAGTCACCATTGCTGAAATCGGCCGGGAAAGTTCATAACAAAGAAATGGTTACTGGTGTTTTTTTAATGATATTATTTTATTTATGAATATTATATTGTAATACTTAGTATCCTATTCCCGATGAAGAATCATAAAAAAAAATACAGCCGATTTTTTTTCACGATAGTCCTAAATCGGTTCTAAATCTATTTTAAAAAATCATGCCAAGTTATAGCTCTTAATTTTTACATAGAAATAACAAGGGAAAAAATCTGTTATTACTTTGGAATTTTTTACGTCATGAAAGGATGAACAGATCATGTCGACAAACAATAATTTTGTAGAAAATGTAACGCTCTACAAAAAAAGTCTCTTATGATTTTTGCTAACTCTAATTAAACTAAACTAAAGTCCGATTTAGGACTATCGTGAAAAAAAATCGGACAAATCCAAAATAAGAACCACCCTAATGTATATATATATATATATATGTGTGTGGTGTGTGTGTGTGTGTATGGCTATTCCTAGTATTCTTTATTTATACATTAATATTGTCAACTGATGAGGCCTACTTTAATATTTCATCTATAGACGATAACCGAACTCCAATTTCCTCAAGATATAAACATTCAGAACAGAAAACCTCCTTTCCAAACTCTCATGAATTCGCAATGACCAGTTGTGCGTACAATGGCCGTACTAAATATAAAAACAAAACTATTTCTACGAATCCCGCATTCGATTTATGACTAAATATTTGCATACAAGGCGGGTGGAGGCAATTGATTGCGAGTGCCGCGGCGGAGGCGAACTGGGCTTTGTAACCGGACGAAATCAGGAATGGTGTAAAAATACATACAAAGCGCTGTTTATTGTATTGCAAATGTGCATTGCAGACATTTTATTTAGAACTAGAGCTTTCCGCACGGTTTCGCTGAAGTAAACATTTTAATCTGCAGATTCTTATTTGTCCTTCCTTTATCGAAAGCACCTACATTTAAGTCATTCTAATTGTCATCTCTCATAGTATGAATTACATTTTTATGTTATCCTTACTAATAAATAAGTGTGAGAAGGACTTTGTTATTTACAGCCTTAGGAATATAATCAGTAAAAATAATATTTACCTTGAGTGTACTTTCAAGGAATGGTTTTGTTTTCCACAGATTCGAAATTTATTTCAGCGAAACCGTATATAATCTAACAAAAGAAAGAAAAAGTAACCTCATACATGAACCGAATCTGTGTTCTGCAGTAGTCTCTCAGTAATATAAAACGAGGTTGTGTACAAGTCTGACTTGCGTTTGGAGGGTTTGTCTGGAAGTACGTAGAATGCGGTTATGAAAGTCTTCAAGGGGCCCGTTCACTGCCCTGCATGGCAGTTGGCCTAGCAGTCCACCGCGTAATGTGAATGTTGTAGCAGCCTGCATTCCGTCTTACAACACCGAGCAGAATGCAGGTCCTGCAAGTTTAGACTGTACTGCAGGACAGTGAATGGACTTCTTAACCTAACTGTTACGCGACAGCGTCCAAGTCGCCATCCCCGCTATATTTGTTATTTCATATGAATTTAGAATAAAATTTAGGAAATCATTTTACTTGTCGTTCATAACAAAAGCAATGTAAATAGCAAAGCGTAAATCAAAAATAAATTTAAAATATGCAAAAAAATCTCTTTCGTCTGATACCACACTCAATTATAGTGCTCAAATTTAAAAAATCTTAAAAGAATTTCTTATTTTCTTTCGAACCGCATTTTCTATACCTATTGAGAAAATATTTTTTGAAACTATCACTAAATTTTTATAAACATTCATGACTACTACGCGTGTTTAAATTAAATATTTCTATAGTTCCTGCAATAACTAGCTATAATACAGAAACCAACAGAGAGGATTCCTATGAGCATTCCTTTTCATCTTTCGTAGACTAAAAACGAAATCATTTAATTTTCTCTCGATCAATTTGCTTATTGATAAGTGTTTCAGTTTGCATGTGACATTATTTCCATTGTTAATTGGTAGCTTTTCATTTATTTAATACAGATTTATAGAAGGATTTTTAAAATCTATAATATTTTTATGCATAAAATCGTCACTGAAATTGTTAATTAGAATGAATTCCAGACCATTTTGCGGCTGGACGAACGTCATTTGCGCCCACTAATTGCATCTCATTTAAAAAGCGCGCTAGCAGCAATTAACCCACATCTATATTAATATATGTATATGCATACTTCAATATTTTCATTTTTACGTTAAGGGAATGCTAAAATTAAATAATATAATTTACGAGTAAATAAAGACATACTATCTTTATATAAATAATTCTGTTGGGCATGTGTACGTGCGTAAACTCCCCCTAAGCGGCTGTGTTGTAATACTGGTTTATAATATTTGTTCTTTTATATTTAAATTTTTTTCATAGTATCATAGCAACCTTTGTTACCCGTTTCTCTTTACAAAATAACTCTTCAATAAAACATATATGAAGAAGACTATTTTTAATTTCAACATTTAATTTCAACAGGCTGGATCGATATTGATGAAATCTGTTGTGTGTGAATTCACGTGGATTCGAGAATGTTTTAGATTTACAATTGTACCCGGAAGGTGACGCTGCAATCGGGTTAATTTTTTTTAAAGGCAGGACAGCGTCTGACTGGACCGCTAGTATTTATACATTATATTTACTCAGAAAAGAGAGGAGACGAGAATCCCAGTCATAAGCGTAGGCCCACGAAACACTGGCTTGACGTTGTGAAGGATGACATGCATAGCAATGTCTCAATAAAAAGGATGCCGGAGACCGCACAAAGTGGAGAAGAAAAAGTAACAAAGCGCACTCTGAGCATGGTGGCCAACGCTCCAGACGTAACTGAAATTCAATGCTCTGATGGTTATCACGATAGTTAATTATACTTAGTAACATACTAAACATTGGTTTGGCAAAAACTGAACCTTTAAGTATTTTTCACATCCTTTCATCCGTTTAGATGAATCCGATGATGATGATGATCCGTCAGTCTTTATATGTCACAGAAGACCCAGTTGTTTCTGAGAAAAGTGACTCACAATCACTTTTCTCAGACACATCTGAGTTACTAGACAACGATGAACATGAAAATGTATTTAATATCACTACACAATAATGTGAATGAATGAAAGATCTCTCTTTATTGTTCACCATAACTTAGACAGTTTAACATGAATACATTTCCATTGGAACAATGGCCGGCCTTATCGCTTATAACGATCTCTTCTAGGCAACCCGGTGTCCAAGGGGACATTAAAAGAAAAATTAAATAAAATTTGATGGTTTATCTAAATTAAAACTAAATAATTTAAGAAGAAACAAAATCCATAGCAAAACCTAGAAATAGATGAAGACATCATAAGTATACTTACAATGATACTTATAATGTCTTGAATGTATTCGTAAACTAAGTAAATTGCGCTTGTGTTATTAGGAAATATATATGTACAGTAGTGGTACGAAAATGTTCGCCAGTTCTCAAATTGACTCATTTAACGTTCCGCGAGTACATGTTACCTTTTCACACTAAGGCAAAGAACAGACTGTTCCACGGAAAATGACGTTTAACTTGATAATAAAGTTTAAATTACTTGATCGAAGTTGTTTGAATTTCTATTTCTCTAAGATTTTCTACACGTCTAAAACTTCTTGGTTTTAATATGTATGTTAAGCGTAGTGATTAAATCCTCTGTGTTTCTTATAATTAAAAATCATCTTTAAGGTGACGAACATTTACGTTCCGTGACTGTACATACAATATAATCTTAACAAATATTATAAATGCGAATGGGAGTTTGTTTGTGACGCTTTCACGCCTTAACTACACAACAGATCGTCATGACATTTAGCATATACGTTGTCAGAGATATAGAAAAGAACATAGGGCAACTTTCATCCAGAAATTAGTACTGTTCCCAAGGGATTGAAAATATATAATAGCTGAAAAGATGGCGCTCCAATTGAGATTTGTTGTCGTCATAGACGCAATTCACTAACAAATAAATTGCCATGATAACGACGTTGACATGAAAGGAAAATTTTAACGTGTTGCTCTTATAGTTCCACCTTCGCTATGCTAGATGGCGTCACAGATATTTATTATTAGGAACTCTGAAGTAAAAATCAAGTTCGACATTTCTAAGATTTATAACATGCTGAAATCATGACACACGTGTCCTTTTTCTACGCATACGAACCGCGGGCGAAAGCCATATAAAAAATGGGTGTTTAATAAAAATTAATCCTTTTTAATTAATAGAAGAGTAACTTCGAAATACTAAAAAGATGTATAAATACTTTGCCATTACTTACAAACAAAAACCAGTTTGTATCAATAGCGTCACCTGCTTACGAGGTGTAGGTTGTTATTTTTAGTCAGCGGATAAAACATGCCTTCAGGGGTTTGTTACGGAGAGCGGATCATCCCTCCCAGTGGAGAATTGCCCGCTGCCAATTGTTTCTCGAGTTCTAAGCACATTTCGCTTAAGGCAGATCACTAGAAATCTGTAGATCCGATTCTGTCTTATAAAAAAAAACATTATGAAGGTGAAAAAGCGTGGTCCAATTATCATCAAGGGTTGACAGCTATCTATCTATATACTCTTCATCATTGCCTGATATTCTTGGGTTTATTTTCATTGAGTACGCTATATAATCAGAAAATAAACATTATTTTTTTCTTAAGCATCTAACATACTACGCAGATGCGGTAAGATATATGTATCTAAGCGCATATATATATACGAGGTCATGGAGGTGGGCAATGAAAACCAGTGCTGTGTCGAAACATGTTTCGGCACAGCGAAAGACTAAGTGCCAACCTCATTTCATGTTTTGCGGCTTTCTTTCATTGTCATTTCCTTTATGTGTATATATAATGTGTAAGTCGCAATTTGAAATAAATATTTTTCTTTCTTCCTATAACTTTCAATATCGCCTCTGCGGTGACACGGAGAGAAAGGAGGGGGATATCTTCTTTAATCAAATTATGAATCACCATAAATGCTGCCCTAGGGTGTCGAAAATACATTGTAAAGTTATCGGACAGATCCTTGTAAATATTAAATTCACCTCGATTCTTTTTAACCTTTACGTCACTCCATCCAAATTCGTTGCCTATTAGTCAATACTAATGCAACACCCGTATCAAATTCAAAATCTTCTTCTGACAAGCTGTCCATCAAATCCATCAAATCCAGAATCAATTTTATAAATTCGCACGAATGAAGACATATTAAATAAAAATACAAAAACAGTCACTCTCATACTTACATTAAAGGTATATAAATTTGTAAATTTTAATTATAAAGCTTTGGTAATTGAACACAGTCAGAGTCTGAAATAACATCACAAAATTTGTCAACAGACTTTCTGTTCCCCGAATTGTTTTTCATCTTCCATTTTAAGTACTAAAGTTTTAAATATTAATTCTCGTTTTCCGAATCGTGAAAGTATCCACGTTGAACGGATAATTTGAATTTTTAAACAGTCGGTAGATGGTGATTAATCTACGACAGGCCGCTTGGGAATTTCGCCTCAAATAATAAAAGCTTAAACGTGCCTACTGTATACCTAATGCTTATTGAAAATTTGGTGTAGGAAGGAATTCTAGCGAGTAATCTTCTTAGTCATTACAATATATTAAATTAATTTAGCACAAATTAGGCCACGCTCACACTTATGGGCTGGACCCTCTTGACTCCATTCAGCGCTGCGCCCTTCGTATAGGCGACAATCTCATACTAACAGGCGGTTTAGAATCACTTAGTCTTCGGAAAGACATTGCGTCTCTCTGCGTCTATACAACGGAGAGTGTTCTGAAGAGCTGTTGATCTGGTGCCAACGCCTCATTTTTATAACCGCACCGCTCGCCATCGACGGGAGCAGCTTCCTGGAGCGACGCGTCAACGATGAGGAACTTCCTGCCGAGTTTTCCCTATGCGCTACGACATGGGGTCGTTTAAGAGGGAGATTAAAAATTTCTTAGAGGCCAGCTACGCGTTTTCACGCCCCTGGTGTGGCAAATGTCAATAACCGACGGTAACCACCTTCCATAAAATGAACCGTCAGCCTGATTTCATGCTTCAGGTATTAAAAAAAATTAAATCGTGGAATTCCTACCAAAATAATAGAAATCAATTTGGTATCGGCCCGCAAACGGACTACATCTCTTGTAAATCCTTTTTTAAGCAAATATAAATAAATTTACATCCTAAACCAGTCTCTCATTTGAAGATTAAGAAAGGTCCCAGTCAGCTCTAATTCTGCTAGCCATTATAACACTTATGTCACAGTAAATATAATATTAATTCAGCCCATAAACATCTCACTGTTGGGCTCGAGTCTCCGAATTTATAGAGAAAATATAAACAGTATTTTACACACTATATGAAGCTATCAATATAGTATTACATGTGTGTAAAATAGGATAGAGACAAAATGTACTGTTTATAATTGTATGACTTATTTGTAAAGCTACATTCTTTCAAGATAAGCTTTTGAATTAAATATTCCAACCATGCTTGTTCAAATTTTGTCACAATGTTTTATGGACTGTCAGTACGTGTTGTACCGCCTAAAATGTGTGTCCGGTCCAGATTAGAACCCACGTCATAAAATGAATTCCTTTATTATATTTTAAAGTAAACATGCTATGTACCATGTATATGTATACTTCAAAATATAATATTGTTACGAGCGAGACTCGAATCAAAAAGCCGTTGGAATTATGATAGAGCTTATTAGAACTATACAAACGCGTATAACACAGGTACAAATATAACCGAACACAACAAATCCAAACGTAATGCAGAAGGCCGTAATTCAATAAAAGGGGCAAAATCCATCACTATGAGATCTCCGACACGTCACGCCTGGATCGTACTTGTCGCTGAACTGCCCGCCTCTCTCCATCAGGCCGTCGTTTTATCCTACACAAATGGAAATGAATCTGCAACACCCGGCTAATGATGCTAATGAGCGAGTACAATAGGACAATATACTATTCTCCAATACAATTACAATAATTAGAAACGTATGCCAACAAATAAATGAACAAAAGAAGACGATCATTAAAAAGACTATAATTAGTTCAAATTCCGACGGGTAGTAAATGTGCTTCTACAAATCTGTACGTGGAATTTGTCTTTGTCAGCACCTAGGTTGTAACAATATTCATTCTATTCCCCTATTATTCTAATCTAAGTTTTCCTTTATTATATTCAATTATAACATGTAATTTTATAATTGTTTTGTGAATAAAATTTACGTACGTTCTATTCTCAAGTTAAGTAAATTATGAGTATGTCATATTTACTATACAATGGTCAACTCTCGGACTAGAGTAAATAACGGATTTTTTTTACAAACCTCGTTTAGACACCCACATAACTTGTCGATTTTTTTAAATAAGCGTTTTGAACAAAATGTTCCAGTATCCAAATTCTGATTTATTTGTACTAATGAAGTTGAGGTAAACATTAATTAACAAACGCTGTGATATACAAAGCTCGTGTTTTGATATCATTATTTCGCATGAATCGAGTTTTTGTGTTTTACGTAACTTTTAATTAACGAATATTTCTGTTTATTTCTAAATAAATCCAAGTATATACAAATATGTTTTACAAATTTCTATGTTTCCACTTTATGTAGGTGCTATGTGCACCTTCTTCGCTACTCCTTCGATTTTAAGGCAACCTATCCTACACCTATGTGACTAGTGTAAATTGTTGATTTAATGTGTGGTGAATAATAAAGCGTTTTCTACTCTATTCTACTATAGGTTTACATAGATGCAATCTCCACTGCAGGACTTGTTTGCTCGATCGGCTATAGGCCCTGCGCTATCGCAGCTGCTTAGCATGACCGGCCTCTTTTCAATACAGCTTGTTAATGTTATGTGCATGGGCGACGGTAACCACCTTCCATCAAGTGGGCCATCCGCCTGTTTGCCTGCTTCAGGCAATAAAAAAAGATCTATTCGGTTACTTTGGTTCTCTTGTGAATATCCTCGTTTCGGATTTTATGCACGAGAGAGACTTCGAGTATTAGCGAGCTATGGATCGAGCTATGCTCGGAACTGAGAGCTGACTTGGAATTTATGTACCAATCCTGCCGTCTGGTATCAGTTCCAGTTTTAAATCAATGTATTCACGTACTTCGTGTGTATTAATAAGTTAATAGATTTCTATGAAATTTATTTTATACGTGTTTGAGAAATTGGATATGTTGTACATAGACTTAGCGAATATAGCGGCGTGAAACATTGTTATTACATACATACATAACTCCACGCCAGGTCCCTTGCGGGGTAGGCACGAACAACAGAGTGCCATTCAGGCTTATTCTTACACACCTCACTTGCTTCTTTGACATTCATAGCTCTTGTCATGGACGCTCGTCTGTCCTGACTTCACCTTCTGCTAGTACACGATCGATTTGATCATGGAAGGTGTGCCGTGGCCTTCTGGTTGCTTAATTCATTGTTATTAGATATACTAATCTAATACTCTCAAAGTAAACTAGCAAGTTATATTAGTACTTCTCACTTAAGGTATACCTAAGTTGTGAAGAAAGTGTTTAGTCTTCTATGTTTTCATAAAGAAACTTGTTTCTGGGACACGCACACTTCAGTAATGACCAAGCTCATTAGCGCTAACTGGAGGACCCTTGTGTAACAGATAGCGGGCACGGTGATGTATCCACACAACACAGCAGTGTATAGCAATTTTCATATTTTCCGTAAACATAACTACTTTAAACAACTGTTTCATATTTCTCACTTTGAGACAAATCAATTAATCAATCAATTTATTTTTTTACTTGCTTAAAAACATGCGACATATTTATTATAGACCTTAGAAGATATATAAAGCTTCACATTTTATTACAAATCAGGTGGACAAATTTATAGTAAAATTAGTATTATAATACAGTTCTTTTACTATTAAACTAGGATATGACCGCGATTTCGTCCACTCTTAATTTGAAATTCCCGTGCGATTCCCGGGACACAAAGTACCACAGTATTTAAAAAAAGGAGGAAAGGCATAGTTCTTTGTGAAAACTGTGTCGGTATAAGCAATTTTTATGGGATTCCCGGGATAAAAAATACTACAAATTTTATCAAATAAAATTGTCTATCGATTAATGAAAAAAATTATTGGAATTCGATTTTTTTCAATCTAGCCATTTTAAATAAATACCAGAAAAATTCCGCGGGATTCCCGTGATAAAAATTAACGCGGATTTTAAATCTAAAAATTTACCGATGATCGGCGAAAAAACCGCATCGAAATCAACTTAGTAGTGTTTACGTGAATCACGAACAGACAAACAAACCAAAAAACAAATGTAAAAAAATTAGAATTGAATAATTATGGTTCTAAAAATTTAAGTATATACTTATATTTACAGTCGTTTTAACTAGTTTCAAAAACTCACTCAGTTCTTGTTAGCAATAAATTTTGATTGTTTTTGTTTCGGGCTAGATATTAGGTAGTGCCGGAAGGAGTGTCTGTGTAATGAGCTCAGCCATTAGCGTATGTTGGAGCGTTCTCCCCGTGGAGTGACGATGTGCCAACATCCCTTTTCACACTTATGTAAACAAACTTTATCCATTGTTTTACACTGCTGTTTAGAAGTTCCTCTATCGTACCACACTTTTGTCTAAAACAAACTCAATATAAAATGTGCAAAACTAGTCTTGGTTTACCAACTAAAGAAGTCTTGAATATAATTGACATGTATTTTTATATTTACGTCACTAATAATATCTGACTGTTATACTTATCACCCGTTTGGGATCCGATCATCAAAATAACAAGTTTTATACCCAGTAAAATTTTGTCTTGGATGTGATTTTAGCAGGGATGGAAGGTACACCGCTGACATAGAAAGAAATGTAAATTTGGGGAATAGTGTGAATGGAGCGTTAGGTAAACTTCTAGGCGCTAAGAACTCAGCCAGAAGGCCCAGCTTGCCATACACAACGCGGTGCTGGTACCTACGCTCACGTATGGAAGCGAGAGTTGGGTATAGAATAAAGAGCATGAAAGTAGAGTAAACGCGGTCGAGATGCGAGCACTGCGCAAAATCTGCGGAGTGACGCTCGCAGACCGCGTTCGTAATCCCGAAGTAAGAAAGAGAGTTGGTCTGAAAGAGAGTGTCGGGGTGACGGTAAGGAAAGGAATGCTCCGGTGGTTCGGACATGTGGAAGAATGACTAAACAGATATACAGTGCAAAAGTGGATGGATGCAGAAGTCGCGGAAGGCCACGACACACCTTCCACGATCAAATTGATCATGTATTAGCAGAAGATGATGTCAGGAGCCTTAAAAAGACGAGCGTGCATGACAAGAGCTATGAATGTCAAAGAAGCAAGTGAGGTGGGTAAGAATAAGCCTGTATGGCGCTCTGTTGTTCGTGCCTATCCCGCAAGGGACCTAGCGTGAAGTTATGTATGTATGTATGTAAAATTTTGTCAATTTCCAGACCTTACGACACTGTGAGCTCCCGCTGCGTGCAGCAAAACACACCCCATCGTGTTTGACAATTTTCTCTTTTTATTTTATACCTTCTATATAATTTTGGCTTGGCAATAAAATGTTGGCTAGACGTCGTGAAGGATGACATGCGTGCCAAGGGTCTCAAAACGGGGGATGCTGAAGACCGCGCGAAGTGGAGTAGAAAAAGCAGGAAAGCGGACCCTGGGCGTCGGAGTGAACGCTCCGAACGTAACCGGACACAAAAAAAATTGAGCTAGATATGTTGCTGAAGAGTTTCTTGAGCTGTTTCTTCTCTTCAAGCTACAGCGTTTAGCGTAGTGGTAGTAAATTAGATTAGGCTCCCATAGACTAAGCAATGACAATCAATTAAAAATAAACAGCTAAACAATAAATCTTAATATGTTTGTCTTCCATGTTCACGGCTACTGAAAAGCAGCCGAAAGTTCAGAATAAAAAATAGCACGCTTAAAATCGTTAAAACATAGTTACATTGCTTATTGAAACTGTGTTATATAATATTCGCGAAAACTTAAAAAAATACTAATATTTTAACTATTGTCTAATTACTAATTACCTTAGTACTGTTTAAAAGGCATGAACTACGTAGTAAGATTAATAGAAATTCAGCATAACTTTGGTATGTTTTATAAAGTAAGGTATTACATTCTACAACATTTTTCTGATTTCTTGGTAAAAGTAACTTATATTCATCACTAGCCTATTTTAACCCTCTGTATCAAATTTAATAAAATCCTTCCACATGCAAAACCACGTTCAAGAGTACAAACAAACAACTTTAAAGTTTGTCTATTAAGTTGAACATTTAGACTTACGGTCTTATTCATAGAGAGTTAGAGTGAGTTTGAACACTTCTTTATGGTTCTTAAGGAAGTGTTCGAACTCACTCTAGCTCTCTAAGAATAAAAACCTTGAGATTGCTAATTTTGAAACAAATTAGCAAATATTCTTAGACAAGTGTAAGTTGTCATCCTGCATTGGAGAGGCACACCAAAAATATTTTTATTTGGACCATTTTTCAAATTAATTGCATTAATTTATTTTAACTTTAAATTTCATACAGCGAATTTCAAATAATATAATAATTCATAGTACACAATTGTATTTTTTTAAAGTTTATATCAAACTAGCTGTCCCGGCAGACGTTGTCCTGCCCTGAAGAAATAAAATTTAGAACCCGATTGCAGCGCCATCAACAGGGTCTAATTATGAATCTAAACCATCCTCGAATCCACTTGAACACACAAAAAAATTCATTCAAATCGGTCCAGCCGTTTAGGAGTACACTGTCAACACACGTACAGAAGAATTATATATATAAAGATAATCAAAAATAAAGCTATTTATAATATTCTACAAAACAAACCGCTAGAATATATTTCAACGAAGAAAGAATAATTTGTCATTTACAAAACTGAAATCATCTCATCTTTATTAAGGATATCAAATAAATCATTTTTTTCATATATTAGCATCATACGAATAAATCATATTATTACCATGCTAGACATTATCACGCACGACTGGCATCGATATAACCCTATTAGTTATTTTAATTGACGACGATTTCAAGTTAGGCTGCTAATGAGACCCAGTTGCAGGTGGTGCCGCCTATTAGCGACGTGCAAGCCAAATCTTGCTCGTTAATCGCTTGATAGAATTGCTAATAGAGGAATCTAGACGTTTTAGTAATTTTGTATTGGAGTATATTTACTTTGTATTATATTTCTACACGTCATGGTAGCGCATTGGCTAGCGCACGCGTCCCATACTCAAAGGGCTAGGGTTTGAATCTTGGCCGGAACTCATGCGCCACTTAGGCAGCTCTCTGACCTAGTATGCATATTATTACAATTACCACGTGCTAACAATGGTGAAGGAAAACGTCGTGCTGAAACCGGAACAACGAGATAATTAATGTGTCAAACTTTGGCCGCCTTAGATAAGCTTGGCGGGTATTATCCCCGCAAATTGCTAATGCGCTGGAACCTTGTCAAATTAACATTCACGTGACGTCATCTTCAACTTGGTATGTACGTGTACTCGCCGGCCAGTGATGCTAAAAGTAGTGAGTGTTCGGCTACGGTTACGTCACCAAAATGGCAGCCAGGCGCAAAAGCAATTTGCGGGGATAATACGCTGTCCCTTGCCTTATAGTAGGAGGCCCAAGCCCAGTAGTGGACCGTTTAAGGTTTATTATTATAATATTACTACACGTCACTTTACTACTTTGAATGGCAGACATAATTTTAATCATAGCCTGTCTAACTTTTCTGAATAAGTTAATATTAATTTTATCCTTGACATATTTTATTAAGAACTAGCTGCGACCGCAATTTCATTCGCACAGCACTAATATTTATGTTCTCTGAATTGTGAAATGGAAGATACTCCAATTAGGATTATGTTATTGTTTTGAATCCTTAAAATTAGTATTGAAATCCGATTTATTAAGCTATTTGTTGATAGATATGTATATTTTTTTAAATAATTACCTTCTTAAATCATATTTATCAAATAAGATATAACAAAGATATAACAAACAAATGGCTATACTCTTAGTGTTCACGACTTCTATTATATGAACCGGCTATCTAAGTACTACCTCCATTAATAATAAATGCTAATTGTTACAGCACACCCAATGATACTGTTTGCCGGATTACTGCTATTATATTTTATGTCGGCTGCATGTCATTATGCCATTAATCGCCAATTATATTCATCCTTTGAATTTCTTGTATATGTCGTTTGTTGATAATTTAGTGTTTCACAACATCTGGTTCCTGGACATTCCTTATCAAAGTAAAGAGAGAATACGCTGTCTTCATGATCTGAAACATATTTAGAAAATATATGTATTAAAACTGATATCGCTTAGTTCTATAAGTACAACAGGCATTTAGCATATTCTCCAAAGGGCATTTAAATTCCTTTATTTTTCTCTAGAGCAAAATGAACGTCCTTGCTGTTAGAGAGATAGTATGGAAGCATAAATGCACCATGCTGTGCTGAAATTAAATCTGTATTAAATAGTATTAAACGGAAGTAAACAAACATAATAAATACATCATATACTTAGAGAATTGCATTTTCCTCATATGAATACGTAAAAATATCCTAGAGATACATATGAGCAATATATTTAGATATGACTTTAGTTTCATGGATTTTTTTAGCCATAATATAAACATTTGAAAAAAAATTGTTTCGCTTTAAACAATAATGCACCTATTGTAACATACTTAAGAGACTAGATTATTATCATCTTTTTAATTATCTAGAAGAAATAACCGATAATTGAGGCCGTCATATTCAAAAATGTATATTTTATACAATAAGATTTAATGTACTACGTACTAGAGAAGGCATACGTAACGAGCTTCTTTGAACACTTATTCTGGTCCATGAACAAGAACTCACTTAATCTGCACCGGGCTGTTGTCAAAAATTTTACGTGTCTCAGTGAAAACTAACTATTAAAAGAATTGCCTTCGTGTGTAATTAATGCACTAACCACCCATGAAACTGAAATAAAATTCAAAGGATGACTTTTATGGGTAAGTTTGTTGTATTCTCAATAATGTCTTTTTGAGCAAATTTTATCAATTTTAACTCGTCACGACTCGTCATCGTTGCAGCCACGTTCAGGGAGTTAAAACTATACTTTCTAAGCGATCTAGCGCGGCATATTTTAATAGTTAGGGTGATAGATGGCATTACTAGAGTTTTAACCCTGCAGCAGAGAAATAAGTCAGTCTACGGCACGCTTACGCCGTGCAGACCTCCACTTTCATCAAGTTCGAACTTTTTTGTTTGAATAGCTTCTCCAGTACGTAGTAATAATACAATGCTTTCATACTAATCATTTGTTACCTTTTTCTGATCTGCAGATTTAAAAGACTAGCTAGCTAGCTATTGTTTGAATCTACCTTTTAACTCCAATTGTCTCTACCTTCAGATCCGCAATTGTCGAAGACGATAGCTTACAATGAAATATATTTAATTGAGGAACTCTTCATCGTAAAACGATGTGATGTGAAAATCTTACCGAAGTAAATGTGACCAGGGATAGAGGAAACATTTTCAAGCCGGTCATTTGGATTGGGATGTTCGCCCGCTCTACAAATATCATAATGTTGCGTTTGAATGACTTGGATCTCGAAATCCAATCGGTGTTGTACGCTGCAAACACGAGCTGCTGACTCTGAAACACGCATCCAATGTTACGATCAAAATATAGTTTTGTACATATACTGTATATTTTATCAAAACGACTCATTGACTTTTTAGGTGATAAGAGGGCTGGTGCCTACCTCTAGGCATCTTAACCACAGAAGACAGTGATCTAGGCTCAGTATTCTACTTATACAGTCTTGACAAACTGTTGGTTTGTTATAGTCTCTCAATATAAATAAGTTGAGTTTTCTTTTATCGTATTAGTTTTTTTTTTTTTTTTTTTTTTTTTTTTTTTTTTTTTTTTTTTTTTTTTTTTTTTTTTTTTTTTTTTTTTTTTTTTTTTTTTTTTTTATCTATTAGTTTATAATTTCTTTAAAATAATAATGTATAAAGCAGATTTACTTATTGTCTACGTGTTTGTGTTATGTAATCGGCACTTCATTATATTTTCATTGATAGTTCCAGGTTCATAGGTAGTGTTTGTTTAATGTAAATTAGTTCTATTTTTAAGGACTTAAAGCTAAGGCCCCAAAGTACATACATATAATTTCGTCATGTCGACTCGTCTGTTTCGTCGTTTGTGGATGATATTGATGATTGTACCTACTTAGATACTATTGGCAATATATAATTTATTTGGAAGAAAATTACTTTTATATCAACCGCTATATGAATCTACAGTAAAAATATGAAAAATAACCTAATCTCTCATATGGATAAATGAAAGATAAAAAAAATTACATAAGCCTGTTCAACACGATATGTGACAAGTTTTGAAAAGTAATAATATTGATTCAGGGTGAATTTTACATTCATGTTTCACGCAGATATGGCGATGGTGATAATGAGTTAGTTGAGATGCAAAATTGCTAATGACGTTACATATCGACAGATATGTGGCTATGCGTTAACGGCTAACGCCGTAAAATATAACTATTTTAACGCTTTAAATAAGACGCATACCTACCGCCTCTGTCTAAATCTTTAACATGATGAAAGCAGATGTAGCCGCACCATAAAGACTGAAATGTATCATAATCCTTCCTAACTTTTAAACTGAATGGAATATTTGATAAAAAAACAAAAAAAAAAAAAAAAAAAAAAAAAAAAAAAAAAAAAAAAAAAAAAAAAAAAAAAAAAAAAAAAAATATGAATAAAAAAACAAAAAGCTTAACAAACTTTACATAAAATTATTTTGAAAATAAAACTAAATATAATATAAATTACATACTATTGAATACAATGTAAGAAAACTTAACTTATTTGTATTGTATTCTACCCATAGTCCCTCAAGACTATAAGTAGAATACTGAGCCCAGATCACCGTCTTCTATGGGTAAGGTGCCCAGAAGGCTGGCTACGTTTCCTCGCTGGATCGCCATACTGATCCGTTGGCCGAGGTAGGCACCAGCCCTCTGATCACCTGAAGAGTCGATGAGTCGTTTTGATAAATTTTGGTAGAGGCTCATGGCCTCAGGACCCCACGGTCCAAGCGTCTCGACAGCAAACGGCACAAACATATAACTCTCACTGAGGGTTGCATATTTCCGTCGCTTCAGTGATTCCGCTGTTTCCGCCGCCGAACCGGCCGATCTAGAAGTGTTTGGTAAATGGGATGCGGCCAACGTGTCTACGCAAGTCGCATCCCACACCAAAGGCTTGCCACGCTGCCAGGGAATTAGAGTATCTAGCTATCATCATAATACAAAAAAATTCAATAAAAATTATTTTAATACAAATATGTTGAGCCTAGTGCCGTAGCCAATAGCAAACACGGGATATGTTCTTCGTTGCTGATCCTTCACTGTGTGTTGTTAGACACGCACTTAGCCGGGCTTTTAATGAAAATATGCGGTAACAAAATGTAAACTAATCATCATCAATACCTCATGTCTAATCTTAGTGCCAAGCCAACCAGGTACAAAAATTTGCATTGTCATCGCCATAAAATATGTCACCATAAATATCATTGTTTCCATTTTTGATGGCTGAAAATAAATAACAAGACATTATACAGTATCGTGTTAATTTATCTTTTACATTTTAATTTCTTCGATGTCAGCAACGTGTTTATGACGATCATAGTGTTGGAAACATCCATAGGCGACGGTAATAACTATCTATGAAAGTGGCTGCCCGTTTTCCGTTTCAGGTAATAAAAATAGTAAATAAGTGAAACTGTAATAGTAAAATAAGACTGAAGCTTCATTGCCGACACATTATTTCTACAGCGGGTAATTAAACATCTTAGTCTTTCCGATTCTTATTGTTGTCAAATTCATTTTCTAAAGGAAATTTGGGGATATCATGCCTAAAACAGCTGATGGCTGAGCTTATACTTCTTTAGGTAACGGATACATATCCACAGCTTGTTTATACAAGATGAAGATCCGGCCTTATGGCCGGTATATTAATAAAAAAAAAAAAAAAAAAAAAAAAAAAAAAAAAAAAAAAAAAAAAAAAAAAAAAAATAAAATTATACATATATTTGACATGCTGCTTTAATAGTAGACATTTTATTATTTAGATTAGTTATAGATTATTATTATATTGTATATCTGATTATTATTATTAATTTTTAATTTTTACTGTATTGATTCGTTGACTGTATTTTTTTGTTTATAATTCAATATTGTAATCTTAATTGTGCACGCCCAATTATGGCCGAATGCGTTGATACTTTAAAAACTGTAACATCTCTGTACATGCATTACGCAATAAATGTATATTCTATTCTTAGTATCCATTTATTGATGTATAAAAATAATAGTTACTGTAATTGCATATTTATTTATTCATGGGTAATGGCAAATGAACCGATTATAAGGAAATTTATTAAAATATTCTCGTTGTAAGTGATATACAGATTGCTCCACCACCTGCGAATAAAAATATGCTATAAACTTACTTTAAATAACGGGAAATAATAATAAATATATTTAAAACAGTGTTCTATCTGCGGGATATATAGAAAACTATAGTTTTAAAATAATAATAACTTTTAACCCTTAGAATTTACGTACCAAAAGTAGAGCACACAGTGTCACGCAAATTATAACCGATCCAATCCCGAATTGAATGAATATCGTTACATTGACCAAATTTTGAACCTGCGAACAGTATCTGAAACATTATTAATGTTTAGGTAGAATATCAAAACAATTTTGAAACCCTTATTTATTGCAACCTTTCAACTTACTTTAATACAAGATCATAATGCCTCAAGCACTTCTTCAGTTTTGACATTTCTTTGTCTTCGTTTGCTTTATCATCTGTGCCATGTTTTACTTCCTTGTTTAAATTTGTGAGTTTATAGTTAATTACTCTCATCTGAGTTTCAGTCACTAGCAGTAAACCAGCTAAGAAAGAATCAATCGTAACGTTGTACGTCATATGCCGTACATTCCTACAGCTTGATATATGAACCAAAATACAAAGTACTTCTTTCTCGATTCGTCACTTAAGAAGTAATAGTTGCAAATTGGTAGTTCAGTTGTCAAGGATGATCCAAAGATTAAATTCACAAATACCGGTGCAATTACTTGAGAAAAGTATGATATGTTTGACGTTATAGCATACATTAAGTAACTCCTTGTATATGTTTTCTTACTGTCTCCGACTATAGATGAACTTTCATTTGTATCTTGAAATTCCTCGCTGTCAAGTAAATCTAAAATTTTACGATTTATTCCTTTCACAAGAACCATGATCACTTTGGATGTTACGACGATTTCTGTGAAATTAAATATCACTTCCCTAATGAGCATGTCAATTTTGAAAGGTGTGTAAATTAGATTTACAGTAAGAAGAATGTTGTATGCAAACAAAGTTGCGAAGAGATATAATATGTATAGTACTTATACAATCTTGACGGAGTTTTCCCAGGCCATATAGCGAATAATTTCCACTGAAGTAATAGCGGATTAAATATGTCAGATGTCTTCGACATGTTTAGGTCTTCAGATATATGATAAAATTATTACCGAACTGATACAGTTCTACATTTTATAAGGCTTTTTCATCGTATCATTTGACGTACAAGTGTTAATTTTCATGAAAAAATTATTCTTGTTATAAGAGTGTGTTATTACGTACTTTACTTTCTATTACGTTTTTACATAATAACGCCTTTTGTGAAATACCAAGTAATTATACACCTTTGGCAAATGGGATTTCTTTTCTATATTTCTACCACTTTTCAACGTTATTCACTTAATTTAACAGAATACTTTAAAAGGATACAAATCTAAATGTCTCTTTAAGCTAGGCTAATTATCATCTGCTCATTATTATGTTAACACATAAGGGGCATTGCGATGGTTCACAGTAACATCCAGACCAAACCACATATATAAAAGACCGTTTCTGAGATTAATGTGAGTTTTATAAAGTTGGTAATTATAATAAACGTAAAATCTGTATTTTCAAACAAAAGCTTATGTTCGTAGATGTTGCATTCGTTAACAATTGTATCGTTATACCCAAAATATTGATCTGATCTCTATTGAGTTGCACCACCGTATCCCAAAAACGATAACCTGAACATAAATTCATCTGATGTCAACTCCCGCGCCGCCATTTCAATCATAAGAAATAATATCAAAAGCTAAAGTAAACAATTACATAGTAGAGTAGATATTCAGTACCAAAATCAATAATAAAACAACGAAAACTAAGACAGAACGGATCATGGCTTCATTATATTTATCAACAAACTCATCAAATAAATATAAGTTGAATTATATTAATAAAAATACAATAAGTTATTTGGTTAAGGATGTAGAATCATCTTCGTCTACCCTCTCTAATAACTTAGTATAACAAAGGGGTCAAAATAAACTAGTAGTACCGGTTTTAATATTATATCTGGGATGCTATGAGACGAGTTGATTAAAACAAAGGACGTGTTTGCAATTCGAAAAGCGGTGCAACCCTTCTGTTGCGATTGCGAGGAACGCTTCGGGCTAGGGGCGTCTGGGGCCACAAAATCTTCAGCGTCTCATTCGTTCATCTTGGAATACCGCACATGGCTCATTTAATGCATACTAATCATTATTAACCTCCAAGTCGATAGGTATCTGACGGATATTAAAATACGTGAGTATTTATTATAAGTTCTGAATAGTGATATTTGAAATATATTTGTTTGTCTTTCACGCGAGTTTTTCGTTAAATTTTCATACTGTATCAGTTATTTCAACAATGTAAAGTACACGTCAGCCTCTAAACAGCTGAATTCTCTTGCTATACTCATTGTGCATACTATTTTACTAATTATATTATTAACGCTAGTCTTCAAAAGTATGTCGAACGCTATATAATTGGTTACCCTAAATATGCTTTTAACCGAGTCATTGACTTCGCAAAAAATAGCAGTGGACATAAATGAGGAATGAAAAATAAAATCATAACGATGTTCATCAGCGGCTATTTTATCTAAATCAATAGATAGTCAATAATTTGTTTCTAAATGTATATAAGTCTCAATAATTATTCAACTAGCAATCGAAAAATTATTAAACATAGACCAAAATGGTAGAAAGCTTGAAATAAATGTTTATTTTTCAACAATATATGAAGCATTTTATATGGTTACCTTTCTGACAAAACAGGTATGGTTTATTAGCTCTGCGAAAGGCTTTATTGTATTTGAACTATCACGCTCTTGGCATTTTTTTAAAGATTTTGTATTAGAAATTACGAATTCATTAACAGACTAATATTTAAAATAGTTTACGATTAACGGGTCTGTAGGTATATAATTTTAGACTCGAAACCGAACCATTTATTAGTTATACTCATATTTTACGACTTAAAAACTCAGCCATAAAGATAAATGATAAAAGATAACCCGCATTTGATTATTATCAATAAGGCAAATAAAACAACAGCGAGTTCATTTGCAACATTACTTTTAGTTCCTTTCTGAGGATTCATTTACCCTTGCACCAATAACAATAAAAGTAAACGGCTCGTTTTACGTCCGACGAATTCCTTCGTAGCCAGTACTTCAGTGTGCCCGTAACTACCTACTCTAAATTTTATTTTAGGATATTAAACTTATAGGCAGGTAAGTAAAAATGAATATGCGTAATTAAGTTAATCCACATTTACTCAATAGCATTAAATAAATAGGTAAAATAGCAAATCAGCACTTATATATTTCCCAACCTAAGTAAGTTAGGTAATATATAAAGGATTTCTCTAATACAAATCGGCTTTACGCAGACCAGAATAAATAGCGGAAAATTCGTTTAGCCCATAAATGTATTGCTAATTCAGGCCTTCTCATTTGACGAAACAAATGGTACGTTTGTCCAAATCACATCTGATACGAGTCGTAGGTGTTTTATCCCTTAAACTTCCACGACTAAATGGGCAGATATAAAATATTATTTAGAGGTAATGGCATGGGATACCCACTACCTGGTCTGTTGGAGCACGCACGGGTGGAGACGCGCGGAGGTCAAGGGGCCGCCCCACGACCACGCCTGGGCCGAAGCCACGGCTGCCGTGGGATCAACGAACAGTCGCCTGCGACGGACGACAACAAACTGTATATATACTATAACATCGAATGAACCAGCATCTATCTATACATCTATCTTTTATACAGTCCACAATAAGTTAACCACCTCATCAGTTTGTCTGCTAGACAGACCACTCTTGAACATTTCCAAAGGTGGAATTCCATTACCACGCTTGTCATGTACAGATTTGTCATTAGGTTACTCTTCAGCGTCAGCATATGAGAATTATAATAATATAAATATTAAGCGTGAAAATCTTAAATTGTCAGGATCAAGGTTGGGGTCATTATTTTTTTAGTTTTCTTTACACTACAATACAATTTGTAATCGCCTTTTGTACAAATATAACTAACGCCAGTTCCTATAGCTTACTATAGGTTAAAAATGACATAAGCTCTGTACAAGTAATGTCAACCGATGATAAAAACAAATGAATAAATAGTTTACATATAGTGACTGGCCACAAAAGAAAAAGACAACAGTGGATTCACAATGAACCACTTTTACGACACAAAAAATAAATTCATAACAATACCAAGTATGAGTTTCGCATGAAACTAAATTTCTCGTGACGCCAGACTGTATGCACATGAAAACTTTCTACCAAGTTATTTGACGATAATTATCCGGAGTCCATGAGCAGCGTGTGTCACAATAGGCCGTGGCCTGCAGCCATCATTAAGGAACGAATGCGAGTGCAACGGTCGCGAACACGGCTCTCCTTTCATGAACTTCTCATAGTACTATGTGGTCGCCGTCTAAACTTTATGGCTGTGTTGGTCTATTCTACGAACAGGACAGGGCTGGATTATTGATCACATTTACTAAACAGGAGATAGGCACGGAAGTAGAGCGCTACCGGTAAGGGCGGTAAGGGACTATCCTTGCCCATAAACTGAATTGGGAACTTACTACTTTTTGTAGCTCGTTGTCAACTTTGAAGTGTTGGAAAATATTAATTTCAAATACTTACGTTTTATTTAACGAAGTTTATATGGTTACCCTTTAATATAGAATAGAGTTTCTGTTTATCAACTTACCGTGTTTTCCATCAAAACTTTCCACTATGTAAACGTGATAATGATTTGGTTTAGTTATATTTGGTTATCCTTTTTTAGATATATAGCTTCAAAATGTATGCTAGCTTAACTGAAAAAATTGCGTTCTCTCAGACACTCTACTTTAGCAAAACACCAAAGGACCTGATTTGCACTTAAAGATTATGACTGTACTGGATTATCCAGAAAAACAACTAAAGTTCTTAGAGTAAACGTGCGTTCTTACAAACTAACCATATCCGGAAGGTTGTTTAACGTAAAATAGCTCGCAGTTCACACCCGTTAGGCTATGTTATTTAGCAGCATTCGTGTCTTTTCTCTGCCATTCGTGTCGGCTTCCTCTTTTTAATTAAGTGAAACTAAGAGGCCCTTTTGTTTCTTCGGTTGGCACACAGCGCTAATTGCCCGCCAGTCAGTCACTTGTCATCAACAACGCTTGTTGCCCACTTTTATTTATAAGACACATTTTTTTATATAGAAAAATTTACTCCGATTAGCAGGTTCCTATATTATACCGGACGTTCATTTGCCTTAGTATTGGTTAAAATTTTGACATACGGTCCATATATAATACATCGGTTGAATTACAAAGTTCAAAATTCGCGCCCGTGCTAGTTGAAAGTATCACGAAGTTCCCCGTGAGTGTTTTCAAATAGATCTCACACTACCGTACCATGTAGGGATCGTAGCGTCAGTTCACCTTACTCACGACCATGGCTTATGTGTTTAGAGGAACACTGGAATGGTTTTTCATTTCTCATAATCTGAAAATACGCTTGGAGTTACCTGATAACAGGGATGAAAACGGTACATTTCGTTCCTGGAAACTATTGTCAATTTTTTTTAAACTATGCCAACCATAGGTAATACATGCGACTCATATCTTCTCTTTTTCACTGTTAAATCGCGGCATAAATTGTAATAAAAAAATAACAACTATTTTGTAACATCATTTTATACGTATAAATTACTTTTCACTAATTACTATTTTTTACATTTTGAACTAAATACATATATTACTATCATCAGTTACATAAAAATACTCGCTGGCATAAAAAAAGAAAATTACTTAATGTTTCATATGTGATTTGTTGTTTGCTTAGGAAATCAGTTTTTATTTACTTTCATTTAATTCGAAATGAAAAGCAGAGTGTCACCTCTGGTGAAAGGCCTATTTAGGCACTCGAACTATTAGTGCCATCGCTACATACGTACGCCAAACCATTTCATGCCTAAATGGACCACTAAATCTACTATTGTGGATATCAGGTAGTCGTTGCGATTACAACAATAGCCTCCTGAAATCAATTTACTTTCACGTAATTTTATGTAGGTACTATGTACTACATGTGTTGGTATAGTTTATGGTCATAAAGCTTTAGGTTAATTAAAGCACGTAGGTACTATTTGTTTTATAAGACTGAAGTACAAGGTTAATCCCGGTATAGTCCAGCGGTTCTAATTTAAATAAATTCTAATCCTCAATGTAGTGGTGTTGCGGTCAGTAATCAGTCGGTAGCCAAGCGCCGTCCCCTGGGGATTTAGTTTCAATCACGGCGTGGTGCCCGTTCGCTTGTGATTAATGCATACTAAACAGGGTGCACACAGCCGTTTTCCACGCTTCCACACAATTTATTTTCTAGAACGACCTGTGTGCTGATTATTTGCATTATTTTATTCAACCCTTGTTGCAAATTAATATACTGTAGCTAACGGAAATCTAGCTTCAATAACTTAAAAATTAAATTATTGTGTGTAAGTAATGCAATTAAATTCTACACTAAATAGGTTTCCATAGTGGTAACAAACATCTGCTGTTTTTAATATTTAGCTGTACAAAAGTTTTTATTGAATACCTAACATTTCAATGGTTATTTTTAAAAAAAAAAAATTTTACGCAGTTTAAACTTTAAAAATACATCACTAAAACAATAAATTTATAGCATTTTTTTTACTTTCATTTCATACTTTAGAAGTTAGAGAGGATACACAACTTCGAAAATTCTAGGAGTTAATATCTCCCCAACTGTTGGCTTAAATAAAAAAAGGTTCTAAAGAATACTAATTTAACTATGTAACTTCATAATAATATGCCTATTATTATTACGAGAAATCTAGCCTTTATATTCATTCACTCAAAACCCATTAATTGATTATAATTTAAGTATAATATTGTAGCAAATAACCAGTATTTACCAAGTAAATAAAAGTTATTAAAATGATCTAAAATAAACATTGCAATTTTCCAATATTAAGACCATAAACAATCCGCTTCTCGACAATAAGTGTAATTACGATCCACCTGAAGCGGTGCGGAATAATAAATCCATTTAAGCGCTGAAGGGGCGGCTGATTTCTCGGACAAAAACCAAAACAGCAACGCTCGCAAACCAATTTAAACTTTACACTTACATGCATTTGCACCTTTTTGTTATTAATTAACACAATATTAGTTTCACTGCAGAAGTAGCAAATTTGTTATTCAATTTTATATTTAAACTAATTTTCCCTTAGAGTCGAAACCTGTCAAGTAGCTCTGTTTAACTTGCATTAAAACTTAATAAGGTTTTTTATTTATCGCTAGCGAAGCCGCGGGGAAAAGATAAAATATATATAAACCTTCTTTCAAAAATGATCTAACTGATAACGATAACTGCTTCAAAATCAGTTGCGTTGTTGGAGGAGTTAGTGGATATACAGACAGACTGACTCAAAAAGCGACTTTGTTCTATACAATGTAAAGGTAAAGATAATTATGTATATATTTGCCAAAGAATTAACGTTGCTATTTAACGCGGTAATGCACTCCAGAACAAAAGTGGTCTGGTACCTTGAGTTTAGTTTTATTGTTAGTTAACCCTCCCGTATAGTATTTTCTGTGCAATGTATTAACTAACTAAAAAATCTCAAATATTATAGATTACTATCATTACTGTCTCTTTTTTATTGCATGAGGTTAGCAGAAAGGCAGAAGGCCGACTGGTGGAAAGCGGTAACCATGGCCTACGGATGGACAATCGCAACACCGAAGGTGCTACAACAGGCTGCCCGGCTGCGGGAAATGGTATTATTTCTCCCTTCCTGCACGGATATGACTCTTATAGTTTCATCAGCGGGGTGGCCTGAATATTTACATACACCGAAATGTATATACCTACTAGCTCTTTTTAATCTGCTTACAAGATAAAATTTGACACGAAAATATTGAATTTACTGAAATTTAAAAAAAATGGTGCTCATATACAATATTCAGAGCATTGCTGAATGAAATTATTAAAACAGTTTGTTTATAAAAATTCCAAAGACAGTGAAGATTTTAGTACAAATAAGCTTCACAAATAAATATACAATATATTATCAAGCTTATAATAAGAATTATATTCCAACTGTCAAATTCTGCTTTTTATAGGTTTTAATAAAGATTTTATTTATAATTTCGACACTAAACGTAAATATAGTATTAAAAGTTTTATCCCGCTTCCATTTTTTTGTAATTGGTGTTTTAAATTAAGCGTTTCTTTTTTTGCATTACATAGAAAATGTACATTAAGTTATATTGTGACAATAGCTGATTCAATTTCACTGAAAAAGTTTAAAATCATCAAAGTATACCTACGTCAAATTATTGGTCATTTCAGTTTGCAGTTTTCTCCATTTTCATGTATCCTTTTGTGATTTCGAGACAAATCATGTAACAAAAATCTGCAGGTAAAATAATTCGGACCTTTTTCCGTCGTATCGTTTCTCTATATGTAGGTAATATATTTTATTAGAATCCTTTTCACATTGATGAGCTATTGCTTTAATATTTGCGGACAAGGAATCTATTGACATTATGGCATTTTGGAGCTTGACAAGAAGTCAAAAGTTTAGTACAAAAAATATTGCGTTAGGAGCAAACATTAAAAACATATGCGTGATAGCAAATAACTAAAAGCAGATCTAAATTGAGCATGCCAAATGTTATGTACTTATCGATTTTTATTTAAAGGAGGATTTGGTTGCTGATCAGTGTTATTTGAAATATATTAACAGAAAACGTATTTCGATAATGTGAAGAGAAGCAAATTGATTACAAATTATCTGTGATACATCAAGCGTCCTGGCCAGAAGCTCAGTAACAAATCCTTTTAGCTTTCTCTCAGTAAGATTAGTCGACCTCCATTGAAGGAAGTATAAGATAAATTAGTTAGCGTTGCTAAATCTTGTTTCTGACTTAGTTACTACTTGATTTCTCGTTAGTCTATAGACTTATTCCTACAGAGCATTAGTCCGATAAATTTTGATTGCTTATTGTTCCTGTTTTATACCTTCTTGTAAGTTTCATGCTTTTAATATCAATAATATAATTAAATTCGTCCATAAACGTATGCTCCTGTCTCATCGTCATACCTGGTATCAGCTTTAGGTGCAAACCTCAAATGACTGCATCCTAACGTTTATCATGTATCAAAACAAAGAGCTTTTTTCTTTCATACAAAACCTATATAAACAGAGTGAGACAATAACAATAAATCGTTTCGTTATAAATTCAAGCACAAATTTGTGCTAAATGGATAGTTGCCAAATCGAGATCGCGACGCTAACTCTAAACTAGCACATAAGTATTTATGCTAAAGAAAATACATAAAGTTAATTAGTTTTGAGTAAAGTATTGCGCATGATCAAATTGGAAATATTTCTCCAACTTGTACGCATGAGCATATAAAATAGTATAGGATCCCGCTATACAACGACCTTCACCGAGATGCTTATTTGATGAAACCTAGTTTATATTTAATTTAATGTGTCAATAAATATATTGCATATGGGTTGCCTAAAAAATTTCAGTCCAGTATATAATTAATTAAAAATTTTAAAAAGATAATTTTAACATTTCACCGGTTTGTTTATTAAACAAATTCTATACCAATCGAAAGTATGTAGCCCATAGAATTATGCAAATGTTAGGTTGCCTATTCTTTTCCGGTCACAACTCTTGGGTACCCTATAGGTATAATCCTTTTCATGTTCAAGATCAAATAGCATGCGCACTCTCTTTCTTTAAAAGGACGGACTTCAAACAGCTGCTATGCTGTGTCCTCTTCTATCGCATGGGATATGGTTGGTTGGATCTCCCAGCCACACATATTCTTTCGCAGCAATATTTCACTTTTCAAACTTCGACAACCTGAATTCGGGACTGATTTTTCGCATGCAACCCTATACCACCGTGTTCATAATGAAATAATCTTTATTTTCATTTAATTTTAATTCAATAATCAGACTGGTAAATCGATACTAGCAAAATGCTAGTATCGATTTACCTGTTTATACCTGGCTACCCGAGAGTTGTGACCGGAAAAGAATAGGCAACCTAACATTTGCATGTTCTGTGGGCTTCATACTATCGATTGGTATAGAATTTGTTTAATAAACAAACCGGTGAAATGTAAAAAAAATATATATATTAATTAATCATATACTGGACTGAATTTTTTTAGGCAACCCATATGCAATATATTTATTGACACCTTTAATTATATATAAAATAGGTTTCATCAAATTAGCACTCGGTGAAGGTCGTTGTATAGCGGGATCTTAGCCTAAAAAGCCTTCGTATTTATATACCGGTCGATTTTCATCTTAACAAAAACCGAAATGTTACAGCATGATAATTTAAAACGATCAAATTTTACGAATATTCAGTTCTTATGAAAATCCTGTTATGTCGCTTTAGCTGAAATGGTAAGGTAAGGCTTACCATTACGAAGTAAGTCGATTTTATCTTAAAATAGTATATCCCCGCGGCTTATCCACGCTCGACTTGAAATTCCCGCGTGATTCCCGGGACATAGAGTACGGCAGTATTTAAAAAAGTATGTCAGCTATCGTTTAGTGAAAACTGTGTCACAAATTTTTATGCACTCGAACAACTTCAAATAGCTTCCAGGAAAATTCTTGCGAGATCCCCAGAATGCAAGATATCACAGATTGTATCACATAAAATCTACTATCGATCAATTGGCCTCGTAGTTTTTACATGAATCCCGAACAAACAAACAGACAAGAAATCTTTAAAAAATGTATCGTGTGCTTCGTCGTTTACATATTGTACCAGTTTTTTTAAGCTTCAATATAAAAATACGTCATTTTTAGAATTTTATAATATTACAGATTTTGAATAAATCAATATTTTTGTTAAGAAAAGACATGAAAAACAATTGTAGTGACATGATTATCTCAGAAAGATGAAGGAAGACATCATGAGGAATTGACAAGGACTAATGGTCGCCCGTGGTTGAAATTCGACCATAATAAGTAATGTCAAAGATATATTTTATGATCACAGATTTCGCCTTTATATTAATTTGAATTTAACATGCGTGTGTGTGTCAAATACATGGTGCGTGTAATGTTTTTTTATTGATATTTTTTACCCATACTTTTAAAAAAATATTAGCATTCTGCACTCCTTCTCTATATAAACTATAAGTGTGCCAAATTTCATCACAGAATACATGTACTCTAACGAGGAATTTCATACTCCTCCGTCCGCGCAAATTCGTAAAAAGGGTTTTTGCAAAGTTTTTGCTGTGTTTAACTTCACGTATTAATATGTAGATTCCTTTTTGCTATCTGGTTATAGAACCCCAAAAAGCAAACATCGAATATAACCTGTCTGGCGCACATCACATCATACGTTACATATTAAAGTTTTTGCACTCAAGGCTCCACTGAAAGAGAAAACTAAAAGTACTTTTTGTGCTACTGAAAAAGCAATGTAATTTATTTTCCCTTTGTGCAATATTTAGTGCTGTCCATTACTAGAGTTCGCGACCGAACATTATTCACCTACATCCGTCGTTTTTTCTCTGACCAACACGTGTGTGGTCTTCTATATTAACTTTTTCATTCATATTCTTGGAAACTTTTTCGATATGCCAAATCGTTTATACAAAGGGGAAATATAGATTAATATTCGTGTTATTTGTATATCCGTGCAGGGACGGAGAAATAATACAATTTCCCGCGGCCAGGCAACCAGTCGTAAGAGGCGACAAAACAACCCACAGCCAGGTAGGGTATTTGTTCGTCTAAATGTCTACCACGTCTGGTCTAGAGTATGCCGCCATAACAATCTCGAATTATGTTCCGGGATTAGTGACCAGATTCCAGTCTCCTTTTAGAAAACAATATCGCATTTGTAGTACTTTTGGTGTTGCAAGTGTTCATAAGCGATGGTAACAAGTTTCCATCAAGTGGGCCATCTGCCTGTGTGCTGAACTCGTTCAATAAAGTGCAGTAAAAAATATATCAAAAATTATTTTTTTATCAAAAACGAATTTTAGTACATATTCATTTAAAAATAGAATATATATTTTTAAATAGAGTAGAAAATAATAGGGGCGCCACTTTCGCTTTATTTAAACTCAATCAGCTTCAATATTTTGAATAATTATGATGTTTAATAGTAATTTTTGGTATTACATAAAACATTATGCAAGTATCAAGTTGCACTATTTACGACTTACAAATTTTGTCAACATAACCTATGATTTTTACTTTAATAATAATGACTATAATCATGTAAGCAAACACTTTATCATCTTGTGATAATTAACAGAACAATTATTTGATTAAAGAAGTTAAACTAACTATTACAAACCTGTTATATCGACGGTTCTGTGGTATATCTTCAGATTACGGCAAAAACATTTTTGCTATAATGTCCTCTACTCATCTTTAGTAAATTTTAAATCGCTGCCCGTATGAAACTTATTATTGTTATATCTGTATTTACTTATTTGTAGTGGAGTTTTAGCTTGGATCAATTTTAAAATTAAAATTTAATGATAAACGCTTTGTTTATAATTCACAGACATTTAGTAGAGATAAGATGGAATATTGCCAAAAGTAAAATAAATAATATTCATGGTCTGGATATTAAAGCTAGGGTATAATAAGTTTGGTCATTTGTAAACTAGTGTTCTTATACTGATTTATGAGTGAACAAACTTTCCATCAGTTTCATGTACCTTCGTTAATTAGTTATTTTACAATTGAATCAGGTAAGTACTATGCCAACAAACTTACCTCCTATGTATGATATATCCACGAAACATACTCCCTGTCACATATTTTGTTATGCATACGATGGCGAAGAGTGCCGAAGAGTGCATTTAGCGGTGATTGAGCTAAGTGCACAGCGCATTAGTGATGCGACGCCGCCGGACTTCCGCTTCGCGTCGTGGCGGCGCGGTATATTCCGCACTAACACTCAAGCTTAAATAAACATTAGTCTGGAGGTTTCGCTAAAGCTAATTTCTTCATACAGTAGTAGTATGAAGATATTCTTGAAATTTTATCGTAACACATGGGCAATCGTAGCTTCTCTACAATATAATAATTATTATACCTACCAGCGAAAAATTGCGGTTGCATTTAGAGCGTCCGCTTCGGAATTCGCCTTCCTGAGTTATCTGTTTTAAAGACACAAGTGAAAAGTCCTAAATTGGCACATCATACACTGAATTAATTTTACTCATAATTTTCTAAAAATATTCAGAACCAGCGCCAGCATACAAGTGGCAACCACCAATAATTTACTCATAATTTATAATATATCAAGAATGAAACTCATAAACTCATTTATTTTTAACTACGTCACGCGTGAGATTTACATATTTAATGTGTAAGCGTCATCGAAACTTCGCATAATAAAGCAATAAAAACATTATATCGTAATCACAGAAACCATGCCATAAATTTAGGTTGCCAACAAATGAATGAATGAAAATGTTGTTAAAAACTAAGTACAATAAATGGTGAACAAAGGGTAGCCTTATCGCTTAAAGTGATCTCTTCCACATTAGTCTTTACATTCCATAAATTACTTCTAACTGTTCAAGAGGTATTCGATTAGCCATTTCTTAAGCCGGCTAGTGAATGCAATTAAAATTACCCAAAAAATTGATTTTAGTCGGTAGTTTGTTTTATATGATCGGTACCATAACACGTGTTAGTTCGTTAGATTCTTCCAATCTCCTCGGTAACGGTAATATTATAAAGATTGTTTTTGCTTCAAATTAAAATAACAATATGAATGTATTGCTCAGATTTATCGACTAATTAAGTATCTACTTGTTAAAATCAGAATCAGATTTGACAATTTAATTGACTACTGTCTAATTATCCGTCCACACGTACAAAAGGAGATCGCCAATTTTAGTTTTATTTTGTTGCCTCTGCTGAACGGACTTATCTCAAGCAAGATGTCTCTTACAAAAAGCAAAAATTTGGGTTGATTTTGGCTCTAACTACAAATGTAGATGAGGAAAATAAATTGGAAGACTACGAGCAAAACAATGGTGGTTAAAAATAAAGCAACTGAGCCACGTAAGTAAAGTTAAAGAGATGGACAGTGGCGATTTCAGAAATGTTATGAGAATAATTCACGAATTATTGAATTTAATAATTATTAATATAATTTCGTCATTACTAACTTGCTGTACACGTCACTTGTTAATGAATACATCAAAAAATTGACCAACTAACGTCCACACCACCCGATTTGGTTGGACAAAATCGAATCGTGGTCCCGATCAACCAATGACCTTGGATTTCATATTTCCGTCCACACTGCACAATTCGATTGTCAATTTAGGCAAATTGGTCGTAAATTGTGTCGTGTGGAAACCACTTTATGTCTCAACTTTTATCTGATTGAAACCACACATATCAATCGGACCATTAAATCGAATCACACCTATTTCGTGATAGATGTGACTTATGTGCCATAAATTATTGTGTTAGATAAGTTTCGTACATGACAACATGAATAGGTACTTCCGAATTGACAGCTGGGACGGATGTGAGTTTTGGTTAAAGTCCAACTGAAAGCCATTCATCATTACCCTTTGAATATACAATTAATTTATTGCCAACCTTACTCCACATCATTTATTGGCATCTCGCAGCTCCATCTGAAATAATGTTATTGTTAGTGACTGTGGCCAAATGCGTCTTATTTATAGCGTTAAAGATAACGCCGTTAATTATTAGCTACATTACTGTATATACATACGTTATCTGTGAATGTTTAACGTCAGTAACAAAAATTGTAACAACTTCGCATCACATTTTATTTATTGCATGAGTTCGGCACTGGCAGACGGCCCACCTGACGGAAAGCGGTTACTATCGCCTATAATACGGCCGGCGTAACTTGGCAAATGTGAACATAGGCTCTGCGAACTTTAGAGCATGTACACTCGTGTGATGAGTGGGCATACGACTCGTCAGTGAATACAATTGGTCGCCCTTAATCCATGTATTTTTCCATTGCTTTGTACTAATTGGTCACTGTATTTTCTTCACGAGTTTACATGCGCTAAAGTTCGCAGAGCCTATGTTCACATTCGCCAAGTTACGCCGGCCGTATTATACCTATGATAATTTTTAATATCAAAGGCGATTGCTACCGCTATGTTAGTCTTCTTTAAAAAGAGACTGAAACCAGACCACTAACGCCTGAACACAACTCAATATTCTTATGTTTTTTATCTTTTCCATTCTATCATTTATAGTCCTAAACTTACACAATATTGTGTTTAAAGCCTATATTATGCTGACGTACATAAATAGCTTTGTTTTATTTTCGTTTTTTATTATGACGATAATTGTCAAGTAGTCAACCCTAATATCTTAAAGGCATAGCGGGTTAATGTTATCTATCGGGTTTCGAGACGCCGACCTGCCTCTCTCCCTGGGGACTGTAATGTCGACACACATTACGCCCAATCTAGATTTATTCACCAATTCTGACCTACTTGCAAAACCGCCATTTACCTTTTTATATTGGATTTTCGGTCGTTTCAGGCATTATCATTTAGAATCTTGGTAAATTAAATTTGTAAGATAAAATCTTGCTTATTTGATTGTAAAAAAATATATATTATTAGTTCTACCTTACGGTAAAAGTCCTGATTTGTCACCATGAATGGTGGTAAGTGCATGCCTTTACAAAAAAGATAAGTATTATTTTATTAAAGTAGGTGCGTTTTTCACTAGGTTCACACTTTATGAGCCATGATGCGGATGAGACTTAAAGAAACCCCGATTATGATAGCAAAGAATTGGAAAAAACAGTTGAGAAAACCAATATCGATACTGTTTTATAAAGTTACCTACTATATGGTAATAATTAATTTCCTGATATTTTGTACGTATAAATTTAACTTCTACTGGTATTATTATTAGTTAAGTAAATAATAATCAAATTACGTGAACTGCCCAAACCGGGTTCACGTGGGTTTAAAATATTTAACCTACCTACCTTCAATACAACACTATTTGTACAATAAATGCAGTAACAAATTTTGTTATTGATCATAATACAGCCTGAATACGAAAATACACTACAAACGTTTACATGTTCCGCTATTAGTATTATAACAAATCTTTTAATTTTACTATGGACTTTTATTTACATACTTCCTGTCATATTTCAGCTGAAAATAACCATTTATTTTAACAACAGTATTTCCAGTTGTGTATTACGAAGCACAGCATACAATACTGTAGCGAGAACGTTTGGCAAGTTTCCTAGTGATATAAAAATACGTGAACGTTGAGAAAATACAGAAATTTATGATTATATTTAGTTTAGGATAATTTATAGAAAAATAGTTTATTAGTCTGTATAGAAAGATAGAGGTGAATGAGTCACCATAAATAATCGTCTCCTTAGGAGATGCAAAGCTTGATTCTTACAGCTGGCAAGGGAACAGTATGGCAATCCAGCCAGGTAGCTGTCAGTCTTGTTGCCACTTTACCAATAGAAGACCAAGAGATACTTAAGCTCAATATTGTACTTATTACATAGTCTTAAGTAAGGATTATAAGTAAAACCAACATAACTAATATTTATTATATATATATGAGATAATAATATTTATATGAGGTGTGTAAGAATAAACCTAAATAGCGCTCTGTTGTTCGTGCCTACCCCGCAAGGGACCTGGCGTAAAGTTATGTATGTATGTATGTAATAATTATATATTCCATCACCGTCATTTCCAATTAACAATATTCCTGCCTCGTGTTGTCTGGAAAAGCTCCCTTTTTAGTGATAATACCGCCCTTTGTACAGTTAGAATTGTAGAAGTATGTAAGTTTTCTTTAATGGTGTCCAATAGAGAGTTTTCAATACATAGTTAAACAAATGTATTTACTAAGCCTGTATGTGTACAATAATAATGTATTGTTTGATAGATAAAATTAATTGACTAAATTAAAATTAAATTAACTTAGGTAGAAAAAAATAATTACATATGTAAAAATGCCAAAAGGAGTTTCACATCATGAAAGCAAATTCGCTGAATAATCGAACCTCCTTGGAAGCATTTTTGATCAATACACTTCTCTCACTTTAATAGTATAGATAAAATGAGATGAAAGATGAAGTTCTAATTTTCACAAGGCGCATTGGCGCCATTTTCATATTAGAAACGTCAAAGATTGTTGCGATTTTACCATTGATATTTATATTTGCTTCATTGCCCATTGTACTCGCAAATGTGTTGAAAAACTTTGTGTGACACATGTTCAGCTGTTATTATACTTTTTACAAACTCGTGTAAGCCTTCGAATTCGTCTCATGATTACAGTCGTCTACTCGTTTGTAGAATCCAACTGACCGCACTAGTATCATAAATAACTATATCTATTTAATATATATTTTTTTTATTCCCTCATTTTTATTTTTAATCAAAATTTTGGAGAACTACAAAATATTCCTCGTGGTAGAGCAAAAAACGTTATTATACATCGTGTACACCTAATTGAGATCTCATACGCTCGCTTGATCAGGATGGGGCTACGAGGTCGCGAAGATCATAAAGCCGCTGACAGGCCACCAGAAGCCACAGATGGCCACACAAAGCCCGAGATGGCCACCGAACGCCAACGAATTGCCAACTAAGCCGCCGACGAAACCAACGCAAAGCCCTCGAAGGCCATCAGATGCCGCAGACTGGCCAATGAGAGCCGTTGAGAGACCACCGTCAGGAAGGCTTCAATGGCTCCAAGCCCCGCCACCGACGGATAGTTGTCTGTCGAGTAGAAGCCGGGGTAAAGAGGTTTTCCTCGAGGCCCCAACCACCTCGCCGCCTCAAAAGGCTAAGAGGAAGAAGACCACCAGATACCTAATTGCCGAGGTAGTAATAAATGAGGTTAATGAGGTTATGTTTTCTATTACAACTCATCCATTCGTTTAGATAAATATTGCAACTATATTTTATTTCACATCGAAATATTCCATAATAAGATGAGGCTTCATCTGTGATAGTGTTACAGATATAAGCTATTTCACGCAGATATATGGCGGTGAGTTTAATGCGTTATTTTAGATGCGACATTGTTAATGGCATTAAATAATGTCAGATAACGTATATACACACTAAAGTGGCTGTGTGTTAATGAAGTTATTATTAACGCTTTAAATAAGACACATTGCGTAAGAGCTTAAATGTTGAACACTAAGACAGATGAAGCCTCAGCAATATAAATACAAATGTGATTAAATCGAGGAAACCAACCACGTGAAACATATTTCATTCAATCGTATGTCAATGAAGGGAACGTATGTAGCCAGGGAGGCTGGCTTAAAGCATGTATTACATGATTTATCTCATATGTCGGGATTTGAGTCCTGTCGACTGCCGACCTGTCACATCACGTTGCTTCCATGTTTTATACATTGGAATCTTTTTCTAACATTTAAGGAACATTTTTTGATGAATGCTTCGGATATTAAGTATCTTTTGAGGTTATTTGGTTAAGCTCATTTTTCTGTCGTATTTTAAATGTGACATTTGGGATTCATAATATGCTTTCAGTAATGTTGAATAATCCACTTGTGTACATATAGGTATTAGTAGCGTCGAGTTCATACAATTCAATTCTCCATAGCCCACCTCGAAACTAGCAACTAGTGACGAAAAGGTCGAAAACACTACGCATTCACTGGCGTTTACGCTTTCTGTTCAAACATATTAATACTAGTATCTCTGTACATTAACTAGAGACCAAAATATCGAAAGTGCCATAAATGTATAAGTTTATATTCGTCACACGTATTAAATGAAATAGCAACTCATAACCCGATCGGACACGAGCTTTTATTTCGAAATATGGGGTAAGATTGCATACTTAATAATAAAAATTGCAATAAGATAAAAAAAAACTTCGTTTAAAAAAACCGACTTCAAAAACAATAACACTAAAAAACTAAAAAGTATAAAATAACTTATTTCTAAAGCTATTATTAGTAATATATATTATCTTAAACATCTTAAAGTCGATGCGTAGTAATTTTCAAAATATACCTAGTAATTTTCATGTTTTACTTTGCACCGACTTCAAGATGTTTTAGGAAAGTAGCTGATCTTATGATCAGCTACTTTATTTTATAAGAGCTCACAAAATTTCCAGGTATAGAATTTTCATTTATTTAAAAATTTCCAACAGTAATTGTAATTTTATGATTTCTTAGAGAAACCTTCTCGGAACATAAATCTCGTTCTTCATCAAAAATTAAATTTTTCGCTGACTAACAAGGATTTGTGGAATATTTCAGGAGCTGTATAGTACCAAGAGTTTTCGCTTAGTTTGAAAAATGCCATTTGCCAAGTAAAATGCAAAATAGTGGAGATAAAAGTATATGGGTTATAAAAATTGATGATGAATATTAGAGTAACTATTTTATAAATTACATTCATATTTAATAAAACTACGTTTAAAACGTAGTTTATATATATATATATATATATATATATATATATATATACTAGTCGCGGAGATTTAAAAAAATATTGCATTCATATTCATAAAATCCATAGTAATACCATGGAAATAGTACATACATAAATACTCATGACAGCTTGTTTGGATGATTTTATGTAAGACTGTTCCTTATTTGCAATTGTCTTTGCTTTTCCTTCTTGTCTATGAACCGATTAATTATTTATAATAAAATTAAATCGAAATTATTTATAATAATGGATGGCCTCTGTGGTTGAGCGGGCTAAGTCTTTGCCGGCCTACCTCACTGCAACACAGAGGCTCCGGGTTCGATTCCTGATATAGTAAATTTCGGAAAGTATTTTCTCCGTTATTTACAATGGTCTCGGTGTCTGGATACGGCCCCATAGTTTGCCGTTGTATATTACCCATAACACAAGCGTAACTTGCTTAATTTGGGGATATACAATAATTATGTGTGTTTCTCTGCCGATTATATAAAAGAAATACTAATTTCCTCGGCGTCAGTACAAGATCTTGTAGCTACATTTTTTGATACTATTATTTTTCGTCAAATTGTTTAACAAGTATTTAACAACTTTGATGAAAGAAATGATTACAAAAACGTACTTATGAGGCCCTGCCCTAACACCGATATGCAAGTATATGAAAATAAGTTTGTTTGAATGTTTATGGAAAAAAGGAATACATAACCCGTATTCGGAGAAGGGTGTTCAAAACCCAACTGGGATTTAATGCTAGTATGATATAAATGATAAATGTTCGTTCCAGAGATATGAATATTTTTAAGAGAATTCAAAAAGGAGGAGGTCCTCAATCGTCTGTTTTTATGATATGTTCGATATTCGATTACTCCGATGCTTGTGGACCAATTTAAAAAAATCTTTTAATCGAAAGGTTATACTCCCGTATTGGCCCTATTGTCACCATGTCAAGATCTGATATGTGAATTCCAAGGAATTAAAGAAAGTCATGAAAATTGCTTACCAACTTCTTCGTATAACGATAATTCCATCAATTGTAACGATTTCAAATTGTTTTTTTTTTTTACTTGTAAATGATCCAGAGGTGAACCCATGGTCACCACGTCAGAACTGATGAGTAGATCCAAGAGAAATAGAGAGTTTCCAAAAAAGCTTGTATACGCATACTATTATTATACATCCTGCAGGTGGTTATTTTGTTTGTAGCCATATTACGCGAATTCTCCGTTAATTGTGGGCTGATTTTCTAATTGTTTTTTAACTCCCGAGATGGTCCCATAATCACTAAGTCAGGATCTGATTTGTGGATCCAAATAAAACCAGAGCAACCCCTGTGGAAGAGCTTGTACACCGAAGAGTGAAATAGCCAATTTATATAAACGTGCCAGTCCTATAATTTCTGTAGGTGCTTAATATATAATTTCTAAAGCTATTGAATTATTTGCGCAAATAAAAAGTACATACAAAAAATATTTTTTTACAAAAACAAAACTGACTTCGCACTAATAACCAAAGAATAAATATTTAACCGACTTCTTTTTAAAACATCTAAAAGTTGGTGCCAAGTATGACATAAAAAAAAATAACAAATGTGAAAAATATAGCCATTTTTATCTTTTACTTGACACGACTTCTAGATGTTGTAGAAAGAAGTCGGTTAAATATTAGTTTTTTGATTTTTGGTGTGTAGTCGGTCTTGTTTTTGTTTAAGAAAATAATGACCTCTCAAGGTACCAACCAAGAGTGAATAAAACTGTAAGTGTACATATTTTAGGAGCGTCAAATCAAGGTGAGTTTAACTCAAAACGGGGACGAATAAATATACCCAGAATAAATAAATCAGCTTATACCAGAGTTGCTTAGATATGATCTTGTATTAAGGATGTTATTACGCAATGTATATTAATACTGTTTGTTGGGTAATTTAAAGGAATTACATTTGTACCAGTGAGAGATGCAGTAAATAAACTTTCTTACTTACCCAAAAGTAATCTCAATTTGAGATAAATTCTAATTTAAATACATTATGGCTATATTTAGGGGGATTTCGTGAATGGTAGGGCGTGAGTAATTTAATATTTTGAACTCCCTTATTTTTATAACGTTTTTAATAGAAACGTAAGTGAAACAGTAATGCATTTATGTAAATAATATATAGTAATGGCGGTGCGCGTAGGATACTATTAATCCCAAAGTGGCGGCTATTGTCCACAGGAGGTGGCTTACATAATCGAGGATGCCTGGAAAGCCCTAGTATAAGATAGGGTCGGATGCTGGAAGATGGTACATTTTAGATTACGTTACATGTAAAGGTAAAAGGGATAACAGTAGCGAAAAGAAAATGGACCTCCAGAACAATTTTGAATATTCCATTGTAATGCATTCGATTTATCAATGTATAAAGAAAAGGGTAAAAGTAGAATGCATTACTAAAGTTTAATGGAAGATGTAAACATGGATGCATGCATACCTAAGTCTAGAAAGTCGCCCCAGGTTTTCAATGCAGCCACAAAGGCTTTTAGACTTTTAGGCCACTGGTTGCTAGAAGGATTAGAGTCAAAGATAAGTTAATATAACAGAAAAAACTTTTTCTTACGGCATATTTAATACTGTAGGTACAAATATGTCAGCTTATTAATTCTTCATCGTTTAACTTTTTTTAAATTGTGTCTACGCAAATGACATACTTTCAGTCTTATAAGCTATCAATTGTGGTGTAGAAATAACTTTATTTAAAGTTATCAAAATGGTACTGTAGTAGACAGACCAAGATCTAAATTTTCAAAACTCTTTAACCAACTTTTTTTATTACAAAATTTTATTATTTACGACATTTTATTTATATTGTTACGAGCCGCGAGACTAGAATTAAAATGCCATTAGAATTACTTTAGAGTTTATTAGAACCATACAAACACGTATTACACAGGTAAAAATATAACCGAACAGAACAAGTCCAAACGTACTGCAGGAGTCGTAATTCAATAATACGCGCAATGTCCGTCACTAAATAGATTATCGAATGTCGCTTCGCTCGACTGACTCGTCCCTCAATCGGGGCATTGATTTATACTGCACAGATGTAATATGTCTGCCAATAAATAAGTAAAAAAAGAAGTCCAAATGCCGAAAGCTAATAAAATGTGTTTTAACAGGTATGCAGGTCTGAATCCGTTTTTGTCGGCGTGTAGGTCGTAATCATATGCGTATAAGACATTTTTAATTTCTAAATAATTATGTGACCCGGAAAATCAATAGACCTTAGTATTGAGACTTTTCATAAGTCTCTGCATAGTCTCGTAGAAACAAAATAACCTTAGGCATAAAGCTAAGGTGTTTGGATTGTTCGAATTTTTTTTACACATCTCCATGCAGACTACATCCGCCGAGTGGTCCACAGCAAGCTTGCATTAAGTTATACAGAATTAATGCACCGACGCGTACAGAAACATGTCTACGCTTATAATGAAACTTATTATGCTAAGTTTTTCCACGTATGCTTCCCTCATAAAGATTAAAAAGAAAATGAATAGGTTCCGCTTACTAATAAACTTAGTGCGGGTATCCTATAGTGTGATAAGTAAAAGGAGTAGCGTGTGAGTCCAAATAGCAGTCAAGCGAAAGCGCAACATTCTCTCCTCTCAGCTCTGTCTGTGAATTTTAAGGCTTCTCCACATTCTCGCTGATGTATGAAACTGAGAATGTGAACGCCATCTCGTCGTTCGAATATGTTCTCGCAATGATGTCCGCGAGTAAGATGGAACTGTGTAGTGTAGGCTATATAATTGTGCTCATCGCGTATCACATCTACGAACTTCAACAAAGCATTTAAGGTTTGACCGCTCTGTAATGAGTCTTGTGTTCATCAGCTAGGCACATTTCAGAACAATTCTGACACATAAAAGTGTTTTTACTGAGTAGTCAAATACCTTTTTCCAAAGTATCAAAGTTTACTCACATGTAGACCATTATTCATACAATAGAGTTCATTCAATTTTTTTTCTAATATGCAGAGAATACAATAACAGCCCATAAACACCTCAGCTGGGTTCGAGCTTCCCACTTTCATAGGGGAACGAACAGTAAACCCGCCACGCTCGTCCAAAGCGGATTGTGGGTTTGACATATTGGTTATCTCGATATACAGCTTTCATCATAATATCTTCTTTCACCGTTAGCATGTAGTGTATCAGTATTGGGTCAGAAAACTGCCTAAGCGGTGCATGCTTCCATTTCATTGTCGGCCAGTATTAGAACCCGCGCGCTTGGAATTTGGTACTCGTATGCAAACCACTTAGCTACCACGACTTCATTTGTAATATGCAGAGATGAGAATAAAATTTTAATAAAAAAAAAATTTATTTTCTAGTCAGTTGTTGTACCTACCTACCCCTTCAGTTAACTTTACATCAAGACAGACTTGGCTAAATTGTTATTATCGAACTATAGGGCTCTGTTAAATGAGTAAACTTAATTAATATGTTCATTAAGCTTGCAATATTGCTGAAACAATAAAACAGCAAGGGTTACACCCTTTCTCTTGAAAGGGGAAAACGTAATACCGAAAGACTTAGTACGAATTGTATATCGAATGCATTTAATAATTAATACAGGAGACAAATAGCTTTGAGTTTGGCTTGTGAGAATTTTTAAATAATTACATTTAAAGAAATTTCACTTTAAAAATAATAATTACAGTAGGTAGTTACTATATTAATCATTAAAATTAAATAAGATATTGTAAAGTGATACTAAAAGTAAGTTCTTCAGTTTATTCTTAATTAAGAATTTTTTACACTTCTTGGCTCAGATTCTTGTCCACCTCATAAGACAGTCTTAGCTCTTTAAATAAAACATGTGGTCAGATATTACAAAAATTCTCTCTGAAGAATCTGTACATTAATATACACATAAATAATTCTCCTTTACAAATCAGCCATCCTCATTCACATTAAACCATATTTCCTTGTTCTCAAAAATATACCAAAGATTTTTTTAGTGTTTGATAGAGTTGTATAGATTTAGTTTCCTTGCTTACCATTATCGCATAATAAACAACAAGATCTTAACGATCTGTCAAAGTCATATTTTTAAGTAAAGTTTATAAAACTACACATTTGTAAAGAACGTTTCGTTATTTATTTAATTTATTAATATTTATTTATTATTTGAAAATGCGCTTCGCAATAAAACAAGTTGGTGTTGGTAGTGAACGACTAGGGCATCTTTCTGAATTCGTCATGTCACCAAATTGTGCAATTGAAACACCGACTGCCGCCTTAATGACCCAGGTTAGCTGATAATATTTAACAAATTATAACTACCTTTGAATATTTGAGTGAGAAGAAGACAGAAGAGTCAAGTAAAGTTTCAGTATCATTAATTAAGGTTTAATCTGTTAAATATAATTTTTATTTGTGGTGTCTTAGGTAAAGATTTGTAGGTACATAATGTAACAAGGATTTTATATTACTGCTGTTATTTATCCAAATACTGCGCCCTTAGGAGAGGCGTTTTTCTATTTACATAAGTTATGTTTGCGTTTAGCCGTCATCACTCCTGATGTGAAGTTACAACACATTCTAAGTCGGTGCGGACTACCTAATAAGTGCATATAACAAGTCCCCACTTATCCACAATAATATATCTCATATGATAACCATAATGATGAAGTTTAATAATATTCTTATCTGTTTTACATTTTGGCTTTCTTTCCAATATTCCAGGGAGGCAGTGTTGTCCACCTTACAGCAGAAGTTCTAGCTAAAGTATTCACAAACCCACAATTACTTTTGATGCCTTTATCCAATACTATCAAGTTTGAACAAGGAATAAAGGCGCAAGGAGAGGGCATAGCTAAGTTTGCTGGTTTACCACAACATGTAGTTTGTTCTACTGTGCATAACATCAATGAAAATACACCATTGGGTCACTATGAAATGGATAAGGTGCCTCTGTGGTCATATAATGGAAAGATAATGATCACTGCAGATAGGTTTGGTTGTCTTTATTTTATAAAGTTTGTAGGCTTCTATAAAAATCTACATACTGTATTTTAAACTGTGTACTTGAAAAATTCCATAGAAGTTGGTGAAAGATTTGGGCTTATCTATTTTTTCCAATAAAATTCTTTATCAAGTTTAAGTATTTCTGTTAATGATAAGATTTATAAATCTTAAAAAAATTATTGCTTAAGTCCAGTAGCTTTCTGTGTGTGCATAAGAGTATAATACGGCTGACGTATCTTGGCGAATGTGAACATAGGCTCTGCGAACTTTAGCGCATGTAAACTCGTGAAGCTAAAAAAAATTCAGTGACCAACTAGTACAAAGCAATGAAAAAATACAGAGATGAAGAGCGACCAATTGTATTCACTGACGAGTCGTATGCCCACTCATCACACGAGTGTACATGCTCTAAAGTTCGCAGAGCCTATGTTCACATTTGCCAAGTTTTGCTGGCCGTATTATAATGGTAACCATATGGACATTGGCAATATAAATGTAAAAAATAAGATTTTTATGCAATTGTAATAACTGTAACTGTTAAGTCTACTGAATCCCTTTATTGACTAGGTATCATAAAGTATAAAAAATGAACCCTAAAACTCTTTCAGAAAATATAAATTGGTGTCATCAAAATTTATTTTAAGTGTAAATCCCATACATACAATTTTCAGATATATGGACTTAATGGAACTGTTCAAACCAGATATTGTTTTGGCCATTGCAGATGGCCGAGTGTCACTGAGTGAAGGTCACAAACGGATTACGAAATCTGTGGACAGGACCTGCAACATGCTAAACACATGTGTCAACAGGTTTAAGGAGTCTACACAATTGCAGAAGAGTTCTTTGATTGGTATGTTGCTATTCCCTGAATTCTTAAGATATCAGGTTATGTTATGTGATATGTAGAAGCACATGGGGTTTTTTAAGAATTATTAAATGTCCTAGAGGTTGGCACCGCATTAGTGACACCCCTGGTGTTGCAGACGTCCATAGGCAATAGTAATTGCATTCCATCAGGTGGGCCAGAGATCCTGCCAATGTGCTGCCAGCCTTGAAGGAGAAACTGGAACCTGGCCACTGACACCAGAACACAACTCAAAATTGTTATGGTGGCATACTCTAGACCAGGGGTGGTAGCCATCCATTCGGGCAAATGTCCTACCACCTGGCTGTGGGTTGTTTTGTCGCCTCTTACAACAGGCTGCCGGGCCACAGGAAGTATTTTTTTTTCTGTTCTTGCATAAAGAAACAGATGTACAGATGCGGGCAGCATGTTTAGAAATTTATAGTATTATAAATATCAACTATTTCTGTACAAAGTACACAGTCTGGCATCCAATCATCTTCTTATTACTTCTTTATGTGGCAAATCTTTTGTTTTTGTCTTAAAATATTCTCTATACATAGACAAATATTCTCTATACATAGATAGTACAAAAAAAGTCATATATATCTCTCAAAGTTTTGGTATTACTGAGTTAGATATAGATTTATTCAAAGTACAGCAATATGGTTTACCCTCTATCCTTACTAACCCGTAGTTCAAATTTTCATTGCTTTAAACAAAGTTTAAATGCTAAAATAAATTATGAAAAATTATGCAATTCGTCAAATTATTGCAAATTACTGCAAAGCGCAACTGTTGTGGGCCTTTTCACTTTTTTACTAAATTAACAGATAGATATGTGTCCAAATAAAAATAATTTGGTTAAAGTAATAGACTTACACTTACTATGTTTAATGGCATATTGATAAAATAGCTCAAAATCTGTAAATGTTTTGGCAAATTAGCAAACCTGCCATAAGCATGTATTGGGATGATGATGATGGAATCTAGTATTGTTGTAGTGAATTATTAATTAGTGCTTAACCTAAGGTTTTTTGGAAATTTCAGGTGTAGTAGTTGGAGCCGGCAACCCTAGGAAATGTGAAGACTGCATACAAAAAGTTCTTCAACATAAAGATGTCATCAGTGGTATAGCAATTAGTGGCTTAACAGATGGTACAGGAGACTCGTATAAAGTTCCTATTGAAAAGTTAAAGGAGATATTCCAAAGAGTTAGTGTAAGTGTGCAGTAGTATTTGAATTCACATTGTTCTTATGACAACTTCCTACACTTGGCCCATAACACATATTATAAGGATGTGTTAGGACATATAAATGAAGATCTCAAAGAACATCCAGACCAAACACAATCTGAATCCTTAACAAATTAAGTAATTTACAATTACTGTAGCGTTCTGACTTTGGCCTGTTCTAATTTGATTCAGTATTTCTTACTATTCATTCACTTACCTTACCATTGCTTAAATTTTGATATTACTTGGATAGAACTTTGTCAAATTTTAACTAATAGTAAGGCATGTGAACGGTCAGTAAGATATAGAAACTAAGAGTATAAAAAATCAATTACTGTATGATTTTTTGAACTATCTAAAATTATGAAAGTTGTTTACAATAGTGCCATATTATAAATAATAAACGAGTTCCACAGTCTGCAAGTAACTAGTTGATGCTTTACCAAACAGAAATTTTTACTTTTATTAGAGAGCCAACAATATTCATGAAAATAGCTAAACAATTTATGCTTAAAGTTTAAGCTAATTAACCAGAAATGCGAAACTTGGAATTTAAAAAAATAAAATTGTTTTGTGAAATCATAAAAATGTAACATCTAAAACTTTAGTTCTTGTTAACTAGTTTTTACTATTAAGAAAAATGTTAGAAACAGATTTGTTATCACAAGGTCTATTTAATATTCTTATAAAATACTAGCTGACCCGGCGAACTTCGTACCGCCATATTTTTTGAATTCCCAAAAGACTGTTTCATGACACAAAAACAAAATCACCATAATCGGTCCAGGTGATTAGGAGGATTCTAGAACCCGATCTCAGCGCCACCTACCGGTTCTAATTGCAGATCTAAATCATCCGGGAACCCACTTAAACACACATTCATTTATTGGTTGCTCCGCTCCTATTGCTTTTAGCGTGATGGTATATAGCCTATAACCTTCCTCGATAAATGGGCTAACTAATACAGAAAAAAAATCAAATCAGACCAGTAGTTCCTGAGATTAGCGCGTTCAAGCAAACAAACAAAGAAACAAACTTATCAGCTTTACATATTAATATACATAAGATAAAACTCTCTCACCGACATAACACCCTGTTAAAATATCCGCTAATATAATGTTATGTTGCAGAGAAATTACTTTTAGTCTGTTATAAGCTATTTAAGTAATTAAAGCTTTTTAACTATCCCACGGGAACTCTTAAATTTTTCGGGATCAAAAGTATCCTATATGTTGACCAGGGATATAAGCTATCACCATACAAAATTTCATGTAAATCGGTCCAATCGTTTCGGATTAGCCGGTACAAACAGACAGACAAACTGACTAACGGAGAAACAAAAAATCTAAATCTAGACTCGGTTTTTAGCATTTTTTCAATTGTACAGAAATTCGACGTCTACAATTTTATTATATTTATAGATTTTATCTTCTCTTTCAAAATGATACCTTAATAACTATAAATTGAATTAATGAATGACATAGTTAACAGACATGATGACATGATCCTTCAATTTGGTTTTCTATTATCCATTGACATGAGTCAGCTAGTTGTTGAGTCACTAAATAATTCGATAAAAACACAATCAAGGCCGTTCAAGTATTGTAGCAATGAAGATACGGATTTATATGAATGATATTAATCTTGCGATGACGTTATTAAGTGTCATTCTAAAAGTCGTAATACATTCTCACGAGAAAGTGCGATAACCGAGAATAATATAGAACCGTCGTGTACTCGCAGGAATATGGAGCGCCTAGAAATTCTAACTGATGATATTATTTTTATACACATCTCTTATATGTTTTCTTTTGAAAAAACTGTCTTAGAACAAGGGTTTGCTTAGAAAATATGCTTGCCAAAAAGACAGAGCCAATCCGGAGTAGAATTATTGCTCATCTTTTTTTTTCAATTTTCAGTTTTTTTTTTATTATTTTTTATTGCTTGATGTCAGTAACAGTTTATGTTGTTTATATTTGAAATAAGTATAACAAAGTATCTATTGATTGGCATTATGAATTCACTCCTTGTAACGATTGTATTTTTTTATAATTCGACACTTATGAATATAATATAGTATTAAAGCTTTGTACCACGTCAATTTTTTTGTGATTGATGTTTAATTAAGCGCTTTTTTGCTTTACATACAAATGCGCATTGAATTATTATGACAATAGCTCATTTGATTCTTCGAAACATTTAAATCATCATATTATATGTCTAATTAATTAATAAACTCATTCCAGTTGGTAGTTTCTCCATTTTATGTATTCTATTTAATTTTGTGGCGAATGAAGTAACATATAATTATGAGCATTTACATGCATATCGTTTCTCTATATATGCCAAATGGTAATAAATGTGTTTCTACAGACGCAGTGTGAATTTGCTTTGTCGGCATTCAGGTCGTAACAATATTATATTGCTTAAGATTTGTGCAAAGAAAATTAAATCTACTGACATGATAAGAAAAAGTTATGCACAAAAAAATATTCAGCTAGAGCAAATATGAAAAAAATGTACGTGATAGCAAGAAACTAAAACCAGATCTAAATTCAGCATGTCAAATTCTATATATTTATCGATTTTTTATTTAAAGGAGGATTTGGTTGCCGACAAGTGTAATCAGTATGAATTAATTATTGTTTGTAGACATTGTCCTAAGGCTGCATAAAGAGTATAAGTAAACACTAAACACATGAAAAAAACTCATTTTTAACATTCATATTGTAGTTTGAATTGTTCTAGGATGCAATACCAAAAGACTTTTTACGTATAGTGGAAGGTAGTTGGAATCCGGCAGTGATTGTAGCCGCAATACAAGCTGGGTTTGATGTCTTTGATGGCTCATATCCATTGAAACTAACCAATGCGGGCATAGCTTTAGCTTTGAAGTTTGATGTGAACAAGACAAGTGAAGAACTCTGTATAATGGATATGAGTGATATTAGGTAAGTTCTTGCGCATTGTATGTGCAGTCGATTCTAAACATTGCTATATTTGTATATAGAGTGTGGGTACTCCTATGTGCAAGTCTGTGTATGTGATGTGAGTGATTAGGTGTGTGTGAGATTGAGTAAGTAACCTGTGTTTGTGGTATGAAGGGTAGAAGTAAAGAGGATTATCCCAGTGTATCTAAAAATGTTTGTTAAAAAGCAACCAATTTAGGTCGTGTTGTTTCAAGTTGCAGGTAACAAGTGGGTGCATACATAACAGGGTGAAAAGTTTTATTTATAACATGAGAATATTAATAGCGTAGCATAGTAAATTAAAGAAGGAATGAAAGACTTCTGCTATGTTATATACTTATAAACAAAAAAACATCATTTGCCATATATGTATGAATAACGTTTTCCCTGCAGTTGCACCTCAGGTCAATTCTAGTGCACGCCTCTACTTTAAAGAGCAAGCATTAATACATTGTATTAAATTTTTATGTTAGTTCTATTTTCCCCTGAAAGATTCACTTCATTTTATATTGTAAACTATCCCATCTCCCAGCATGAAGAGTATCTACGTCCATTTTCGGTATTAAAGCTCTATATGTACAAAATTAAAGAAAACTGGTCTTTTTCCGGAATGAAAAGTTCGTCCTCAGCATTGAATATAAATATACTGAGTTTCAGCTAAATCGGTGTAGTAGTTTTTCTGTGAAAGTGACAGAGTTACTGAGTTATAATATTAAGAGAGGTTTCAAGCTCCTATTTATTTGTAAATCTAAATAGAAAATAATATTAAAATCTTCATTTAATTTTAAAATAGTCCTCAAAATATTAAATTTTCCAACTCAGCAAACTTCTCTGTTTATAACTGCTAAATTCATTTGCTAGGCTAGTGCTATGTCAGTGAGTCTTCGAACAGTAATTTGCTGTTTACATACATGTAATTACTTTTTAAACTTGTCCCCTGTACAAGACAATTCTCCATACTGCAGTTTAAATGGCTAGTCCAATATCTTGAGGTGTAGTCTGGTGTATGTGTCTATGTGTAGAAATAGCTAATTACACTAATAGTGGTTGTGTTGATTGTGATGGTGATCAGTTCAGTAATTTCAAGATGAAGAAGTAAAACATGATATTCAAAATATTTGGATACTTTTGACTTGATTTGTGGAAGATCCAGATCCCAATTTTCAAAAACGACTAGATTCAAGCACAGCAGTGGGACCACTCCCTTTTAACCATTAGCTGTATTTTTTTTTAAATATTGATATTAAAATAATTTCAAATTTATGTTTCAGGTATAAGGATGCTTTTGAGCCTATATTGGCTGGCTGTGAATGTTTAACATGTAAGAAGTACACACGTGCTTACGTTCGTCATCTTCTCAATACGAGAGAAATGTTGGCTTCTGTTCTATTGAATATGTAAGTTAAGATAATCTTGTGTTGTACATCACACACATCTATCGATACATTTTCTCAAAGTTTTAGAATTTAGTGTAAGATGTAACAAAAAACCAATTACAGTACATTTAATTCTAAACCTTCAGTCCCTTGAATTTAGAGTATACTTTCGAAAAAAAATTGGCTATAGCGACTTTAGATATTACGCCGATTTCGGGTATAGTGACTAGTTTTATGCAGCAGTTATACAAGTTCCTAGAAATCTCTTGCAGACATGACCGAGTCTACATACAAGGGCCAAATTAAGAAAAAAATACACAAAGGTTTATTAATAGTATCATAAAGTTTTCTTATCTTTTGTTTATATCAGAGATAGTGATATGTATGCACATTTCGTAGCTTAGGCATTGTCTAGCAGTAAATATTTTTTCTTTCTACTATTGTATATAACGACTTCCGGTATAGCGGCAGAATTATTGTGGTCACTTCGTCGTCATTGTAACCGAAATCCATCGTACATTAGTTGAATACGACTACTGTTATTTGTAACTTTACTAAAAACACCTCTACAATATGTCTTGTTTTACAATAACTTACCGTCCAGGCGTACATCTTTGGAATGAGCTACCTATTGGCCTTAAGAAAAGCAAGTAAAATTTGTTTCAGAAGCATTACTTCTCTATTGTGTTAATAATTCCTGATAGTTTCGTCAAAATTGGCCCCGAGACTCCTTTTAGTGCTATACGCAAGCATATATTAGATTTGGCCCTGAAGGCCTACTTGAAAGATTCAGCCTGTATATATATGTATTTTTGTATTGTCATATGTATATTATATATAGCGTTTATATGTATTGTGTATACTTATCTTTATTTATAAACTGCACCACCGTTAGTACCTATAAAAAAAATCAATCCTGCCGAGGGTTGCCTGGAAGACATCGCTCTTTAGCGATAAGGCCGCCCGTTGTAATATCTCTTTATATTTCTATTTATCTAGTATCTATCTATCTAAACACTTGCATTCCAGACATAATCTTCACCACTTCGATCAGCTGTTTCATCATGCTCGTATGCACATCGCGGCAACCACATATTCAGTGTTTAAAGAGCACATAACAAAACAATATGACATATATCGAAATAACCAAGAAAACGTTCAGAAGGAAAGTGAAGGTGTCCAAGAAAATGTTACGCCGATAAAGAAGTTCAAAGTCAGGAAAGACAGTGATGTAAATATATTGATAACAGTAGTTATAGTTAGTTGATTTAGTATTTATGTAGTGTTTAGTATAGCTTTCCTCGCGAAATTGAATGTGATGTAACTTTTAAGAAATTTCCTTTACAGTGTCCATAGAAGTGATGATGTTCAACTGATTGTGTCATTTGATTAGGTATACTAATTTATTAATCTTAATTTTTTTTCCACATTTTTTCTACAATATAGTTGATAGATTACATATTCCTAGATTTCATCCATATAGACTGATTCTGAAGTATTTTGATAGTTATGTGCCAGTGCTTAGTGTTACCAACATCGATCCATACCGTGTTCGTTGTATTGGTATTGAGGAGTTGTTCGCTTCAATTGAGATTTTTATTGCCTCACAAAACGCCGAAACTGCGTACATTTTGTACCGGCGTAGCAAGTTATGACGTCATTTCTTTAGTGATGATGAGTCAAAGAGCATAATAATTACTACTGAAAAGTTAATCAACATTATTATTATGATGATAACATGGTATTTTAATGCCTGCTCTTTTATGTGAACATTGTGTTGTAATTTAATGTGAAAATTGAAGACGTGAGTGGATGAAGGTGATATGTCGCATATTCGGTTTTTTGCTTTTTTTGCGTAGATGAATGTTATAAGTCGATACAAATGACTACAGACCTTAGACTATAGATATAAGGCATATTTTAACAATAAAAAGTTGCTAAAGGTGTTAAGTTCAGTTCAGTTTCAAATAAAAGTAAAACTTTTATCTCGATTTACTCAGAATTGGAATTATGCGACTTATCACCTTCATCCACTCGTGTCTTCAATTGGTAACTACCCAAATGCGGTAGGTTTCTTTTTGATCTATTACCAACTACACGAGAAACACACTGGATGGTTTTGTACGTGTTTAGTAACAGGAAATGCAGATATTTATGGCCTTATTCATATTGAATTAGAGTAAGTTTGAAGGCTTCTTTGAAGGTCTTAAAGCGTTCAAACTTACTCTAACTCAATATGAATAACATGGTTATACTTTATCCTATAATTACGAGAGCTGCTTTAATATGCTCTATATAATGTGCTACTCGAAAAGATCATAGCGATCCTCTAACTCGCTTTCCACGCGCGGATGGCGAGTAAACCACTTGGGGACCACGCTCTGGGGTATCAAATGATGATAGATTCCTCAGAAATTTGTGCATCATGCAATTGTTGACCACACAAGGTTCAATGGTTGACAATGAGGCGTCCACCCGTGGATGGCGGTGCTTGTCAGATAGTTGTAATTAGTTATGGATCTGGACAAGAGCACTCCTCAAACATCACGATATTTTATTATTTTTTCATCGCGATAGTGAAATTTTAGACAAGCTTTAAGTTACTGTTTTGAAAACAAAACGTACCACTTCATTATCATTAAATAGAATAATAAGAATCTAGTTTGTAATAATTTAATCTGTTAAGTTTTTGTCATAATAGTGTAGAAAGTGATTAAAACGTGTGTAACATGTGTGTGTATTTAAGTAATAGAATGAAAATAGAAAAAGAACTGTTTCAAGCTTCTAATATCTAATTCTTTTATTTGATTATTTATTAATTCCTGCTACTAAAAAACTGGCCTTTCATTCAGCCCGGGAACTTATATCAAAAATACCCTATATCTTGAAAACTACTGAACAAATGTTGTTAAAATATTTTTTTACTATCTTAGTTCCACTTACCATATTTTCTTTAAAAAAATCCACTCTCTTTTCTTTCAACTTGTCTCAATTATTTGGGGTCGGTACAATGTATTTTCCTTCTATTCGTCTATTCTAGAATACGTCCTCTCACACTACAAATTAAGTATCCTACACACAATCCATCGATGTCGTTTTCGATCTTTTTTACATTTGTACCTCATCAACGTTATTTTTCATCCCCCTCATACCCATAGCACTTTAGTCTACTTCCAAAATATTCCATGTGACTGAACTAAAGTTAAAGAACGCACTTTATAATTTTAGACACATAAAGCGCGTTCTACACTTGCGTTCGTTTTAGCTTAAGTGACAAAGAATATTAAAGTTCACGCTTCATTCAGACTTAATTTTCCGACAAAAATTTGTCAATAGTACCTACCGATAAGGCCAATACAGGTGAGTGGGATCCCTGTCATACTATTTTGTATGAGTGGAAAGTGGTCATTATTCCTGGCAATATTAAGCCAATGGCGGCCTCTGTTGTGGTTGGCGGCCTTTGTCGGCGTACCTCACTGCAACGCAGAAGCTCCGGGTTCAATTCCTGGTATGGTAAATTCCGGATAGGATTTTTTTCCGTTATTTACTAGGGTCTGGCTATCTGGGATCGGCCCCAGAATGGTCCGTTATATATTACCCGTAACACAAGCGTAACTTGTTTAATTTGGGGTATACAATATAACTGATTGTCTGCTGATTATTTATTATTATTATTTATATTTGTTTAGTTTCACACCATAAATATCCAATTACACAATAATATACTAATAGATTAGGGTAAATAAAATCACATATAAATTAACACCTTTTACATATATTTTACTGACAATATTTACACAATAGTTTAGTGACCACACTTATTGAGCTATGCGAATTGTATGAAATGTGCTTCTATTATATCAAATAAAAAAGAATTACGATTTGTGTTAATAAAGCATGACAAAAGCTTCTTTAGAGAAAATAGATCATAATTGAGACCAGTTTTAATGTATGTTTGAAATAAAATAAAGTTTATACAAAAATATTTTTAAGATAAAAATACCAGTTTTGAACAATTAAAAAACTGAATTTAGGAAAATAAAAACATTTTGTACGTTACTTGTGTTTTGTAGTACAAAAACTGGTTTGTAGAACTGTATTATTTTTACTAAAAGTAGACCATATTGCATTGAAAATTAATAATTATAGTAATTAGTTAACAGTTGTTGTCACCATTGACAACATGGCCCTTTAAATATATATAGCTATTACTTTTCCTCGAATAACAAGGTACTTCATTAACAAAATAATGTTGTGATTTTAAAACGATACTCAAAGCAGTCTATAGTATCCTTACATATACATATATGTATGTGAATAGTTAAAATGATTTGGCAGGATTATTTTTAAAAAAGTCACATTTCAATCGTTTGATATAAAATTGATTAGATACAATGAATAGGACGAAAATAACTTTAGATAAAATATGTTTTAAATATACGAACTGCACTAGCAATTAACAATTTTTTTAAACCATTAAATATAAATAAATAATTAGACAACAAACAATATTGAGAAATTTCATCTAATTATAGTACATTTTTGGCGACTCAATTGTATATTTCACTAGGATTGGCACATGAAATTAACAGACAATTTTATTATTAGTCTAACATTCTCTAATGACCTTATTTCCCAATAAATAATTTAATTCATTCTACAATTACGTGTATATAAATTCAGAACTAATATGTTGTCTCATATTTGTGAGTCTTAAAAAAAATAAAGCCATCAAAATCTTATGTCGTAATTTCAACGACTAAAATATAGTTTGATTTCGAGTCTCTTTAAGTAAATACGGAACATTAAGTTTCAAAATGAAATATAATTAACTATATAAATTTAAATTTCATACTAAAAATCGAATGTTCATAAAATTTGAATAAGTACTTTTTCACTATTATATAAAATAAACTTCATAATATTTGATCATGGACAGTCACTACTTCGATCTTGCAACGAAGGATTTCGACAGTAATTAACGTATTCCTAAATAAATGTATGTGGAATATAAAAATTGAAAAATCTATTATAAATAATTACAATGCACCAGGCATAATTTGCTTTTTAAAGCAATGTATAGAATCTCTATGCTATTCACGGACTAATGAAATAATAGCGTATTTCACCCCACCTAGTTTTCTATGTGATTGATACTAATAGTACAAAAGCTTCACTTGAGACCTCGACATTCCGTGATATGATTTGCATCAACGTAACATACAATTTTGAGATCCCCGTTATTCGCGTGTATGAGAGCGTTCAGAACTTTGTTCCGATAAGCTTCACACGTTCCACTGCACTAATGCTAAATAGTTTTAGAGTTCACTACAAAAATTTTAGCTTTAGTCCCATTCACTGGTAAACACTATTTTTTAAGTATCACATGTCCTTCTTTTCCTTTTCACATTCAATGACATAATAACGTATTTACTACCCGCTCGTACACTATACAAAGTCATCTGTGCCTGGTGTGTTGAGTGGTTCTTGGGCCTGCAAATTCAAAAGAAAAACTATTAGAACACAATTAACAAAAACAGTGATCATACTAATGTTACTGTTGGGGTATAGATACACGGCAGATTTACGTATTACAAACAAATCCAAACTTGTTTAATGTAGGTAGGTAGAAGGCGTTATCCTTCGTGGTTATTTTTTTTAAACCACTCAAAATTAATTTTATATCTCAAGTAATAAATAAACGTGCCGTATATCTCTACCGCACCCAATGTTACAATTATTTTTACGAGTAGACACCTTAGAATTATAGGCAATAAGGAGTACTTAATTACACAAAGTTAGATGTGGTATTATAATATTAATTTACAAGAATGATAGTCAACATGAAAATAATTCCAGTTTTATTAATCGTTTTTGGTAAATTCAATGACAGGTGTTATTTCAGCGGTGGTAATTAACAAGACAAAGCTAGTTGTTTTTTTCTAGAAGCTATTATCTTTAAATAGCACTTTGTTTGATAGAGTTAACATAAATATGTACATTGTATTTTATAGAATTTTCTAGAATGAGAAAAGATTTCATCAGTAATCTGCTAACATCTTCCTTAGTTTGTACGAGTATACCTTGTTGAAATCTTTCACTCTGCTGCTTACTATCTATACCTAATCGTAAATATTTTCACGGAATCGATCAAAATAATAATGAGCTTTAATGCCTATATTTACAACATAGTTTTCTAATGTATTCCTGAAAAAGTTTTGGATTACTAAAACGAATGATTTTCATGTCCTCTCTTCGAACTCATTCATCTTTTTGAGGAAATTTAAATCTTTTATCAGCCGTCTGTAGGCCAGTCAAATACTTGCTTTTTTTTACTAAAATTATATAAAGTTCAAAGTTGTTGAGCAATGTAATTATTTGTTAAAAAATAATCCATTTCTTTATGATCTTTGCAATATTATAACGGCGTTTCGGTCGGGTTTTCGGTGGTGACGTTTTATTTATCAATATATTTCCATACATAATAATCTTTAGAGGAGCTAAAGTTGGAGCCATACATTATATAATCACTTGTTAAAATTATGACTATAAAACAAATAGACTCTTTACTGCCATCTTGTGAGCGAAATTTTGACCTAAGTATATTTTTTGTTGCAAAAGGTATTTTAAACTATTATTTTAGTATATAGATTTTCAGTGTTTGATTCAGTTGAGTATAATCTAACTAAAAGTCTTAAACAAAATAGTAGTTTAAAATAGCTTATGAAACAAAAAACATACTTCGGTCCAAATGTCGCTTATGATAAAATAGCGGTATAATTTGAAATTTCTACCAAGTCTAAAGTATCCCTAACTTAAAACTTACCATTTTAATTTGACCTCACATGTTTATGCATGAAAAATAAATTTTTCGGCAATAAAATGTTACCAATGACTATTTCAAGCAGTATTGCAAAATCGAGTTCACTATTCAATAGAGTCTATTTACAGCATTATACACCTACCATACAGAAACAATAATTTGGCAACTATTATTTAATACTGATGCGGTAAAAATGTTGGCACATACAAATTGCCACGATATTTTAAATCTAAACGAAAATATATCCTATCATTCTTAGATCCTTAACGACTTTCTTCTATTAAATATTATTCTAAATACATCAAGGTTTAAATCGTCTTAGGCAGACCTTAATTTTATTACTTTAAAAAATTTCATCTTATTTAAAACTAACGATGATATTTACATAATTTTGGCCGTGTTGTTTGGGGTACATATCGATACATACATTTTCCAAAAAAATAAATTGTATTTAAAATGATCTTTTAAAATTTATTAATAAAAATATATGAAAATTGTGACGAGTTAAGTGTGTCCCGCAAACATTCACGTGTCATTAATTGGCTCCATAGCGGAGGGTAGGGTAGGGTGCCAGGTACTCGACTTATCTAAGACTGTTTTGTATATTGAGGGTGCATTCCATAGCGGTGAGGGCTCTTACCTCCTCGCCCACAGTACTCGGGTACAGCTTGCTGCCCGGTGCATAGCCGTTCTTCTCCAGAGCGAATTGGTCTTCCGTAGTCTTGCGGTACACCGGGTTGTCGAAGTTCATTGACGTAACATTATGATGTACGTAATGTCTGTACATAACCACTGCGACCTGCAAAGAGTAGTTATCATTAATTTTACAAATGCTTTTCAATTTGCATAAAGGAATAACTCCGATTATTACTTGACTCTTATACTCCATCGGTGTAAGGGTGTAAAAATGTGTGCGATAGATTAGAACGCCCTTAACGGAAGCATCGGAAGCATATTAAACAGATCATTTGTCTTTCGATTTGGTTGAATCAATCAAATGATCCGCACAAATATAAAATTGAATATTCAATGTCATTCAATACCGTCGTGTCCTTTTTGTTCTGTGCCTTTAAAGACGACATAGAACTGATTGATTGATCCACTTTGTTTGATCCGTCTAATATCTGCATTACGCATCCCTACCGTTCTCACACTTTTCTCTCTGCTTATATGTAATCCGGTACCCATGGATCATGAGAGTACCACACAAGAAAGTTTGTTCCGATGTTTGTTTGTTCATTATCTTAGGAATAAACATCAAATATATATGTTAATTTTATCACAAAGACTACGACGTGTCGTAGAGTAGATATAAAGGTTCACAAGTTCACGGGAGCGGAACCTCGACAAAAGCTGACATAATCGTTACGCCAGTTAAATTTAAAATACTGATGTCAATTTGAGTTAACTACATGAAAGAAATTAAGTGTATTGCCGTCAATTAAAACACGTTTTATTGACCAATCAGTCAGGCGATCTGTTGTCTAATGGAATTAAGACTCAATTTATCAGTCATGTTACGCCGATCTGGAATATTCCCTATAAGCTTAGGAATGGCAATGAAGATGATATTAAAGTATGATTTCAACTGATAATTAATGATATGTATTTTTCCATTTGATCAGGTTGATTTGATACATTACTATTTAATTGTATTTTCTTTAATGTTAGTTTTATCATTTTTTTTTTTTTTTTTTTTTTTTTTTTTTTTTTTTTTTTTTTTTTTTTTTTTTTTTTTTTTTTTTTTTTTTTTTTTTTTTTTTTTTTTTTTACAGTTGTGGCGTGATACATTACTTTAATCGCTATCAATCAGTCTAGCATTTATCGATTCAAGGTTCTTTAGCGAGCCAATATTATTAGTGACAGTGTAAATACTACGTACAATTACGCAATTTGCGTATACATGCGTAGTTCACGCCTAACTGTAGTTAATCATAAAATATCTTTGGAAAATAATGAATCTTTTTGAAAACGTAATATTGTCTTTAACCAATTAATGGACAATTACTAACAGTTCAATGCCTTACCATTGGTTAAAATTTGACATAAGCTCCATACCTAAAGTAATGTCAACTATTTATCAATGACAAGTAAATGAATAGTAAGTTACGGGAACCGACCATTAGTCTTAACATTCAACAAATTTTTGGGCCTTTGTACACATTCAAATTTATTATTATTCGAGTATCTAATTTGATAATGGGGAATATGCATGTAATTCAAATAGAGTTATTTTTTTGTATAGTTCTTTATTGCTGAATCACATGTCTAACGTTATTTTATTATATTAATTTAATTTATAGATTTTAATTAAGAAAGTGTTATAAATGCGCGAGATATTTGTAATCGCAAAATGCAACGCTATTGATCAAATCGAAACGTGACATTATTTGGACATTTTCAGATTGTCAACAAGGCGAACTTACTGGGTAGAGTCCGTAGAGCTTTTAGTTTTGTGATTGTGTTTATCGTAATTGATTAGTATAGTTTCGAGAAATATTTTTGAACATATTTTATGTTCCAAAATTTTCTTCTCATGGCCAGTCTCGTTCGCATATTTTGTAACAGAAAAAAAATACTTGATTGATTTTTAAAGTTGTTTTGGCACATTGACACACACGGAGAATACACTATGACGGAGTAAAATAGTGGGGTTTAAAGAGCTCAAATTTATCGGAGATTTTAAGTAATTATTTCCAAAAGTATTTCTATTTTTTACTATGTAAACAATGACTTATTACATTATTTATTAGTTTTGTTTAAATCTGCTACCTGCTAGGAGCTAAATAATACTCAGAATAACTTAACACATAATTCTTTCCTAAAACAAAACTCGTCAAAGTGACCACATTTTCTCGCTAATAATGCTGACACTCGATGCGTAAGTAAGAAGTCACGCATGAACATCGAGGTTGAATGCATTGACAATAGCGATTATATGTAAACAAACTAAACTAAAATTTGACGAAGAATAGTTGTCAGTCACATCCAGTGAGACAGTTTTACTTGATTAGCACGAATGTAGTTAATTTTTTTATGTTTAAATAGTTATTAAAGTTATTGATTTTTATCTTTATTTTAACGCTTGCCTGTTGACCAGATTTTCTATGAAACTGTTCTATTTAGCCCTTGGAACTTTAGTCCAGTCCAGCGCTAATATTCAGCTTTCGTCCTATGATTTTGTTGTAAATACGTTGCAAAATCTGTTCATATATTCATAACCCATTATTATAGGTATAATTATTATTTAAATCAGAATTCTACTTATAAGATCATCAAAACTTTAGAACACTGTTCCTAATACGGGTATCACACGAAAATAATAATTAGGATATCAAGGCGAGTCATGAGGATGGGTATCTCTACAAATAAATTTTGGTCATCTTTTTAGCTCACAATTAACAACAAGGTTAGGATTGTGCATTTTAAATGTCTACTTTAGGATAGAGGAAACACGTTAAACTGATTATAGAATAAGAAATAAGGAAGTTTTAACCACTAATTTTAATGACTATTGTTCAATTTATACGAGGCGTGTTTTTGTCAACGCAAATATATATATGATTGATTAATAGTGGTGTGATGTATTTTCCTGGGGGTATGAGTAAACAAACCGGTTTTAATTATTTTGCGGTGATTTATTAAGATTTAAATTTTCCCTAATGAATCACAATAATACCGATAATTATTTTCTTCGTGGCCTTAAGTATGAAGCGATTGCTATGAAATTTACTATAAAATATGGTTAAAGAATCGATGATAGCAAAAAGCTACTCCTATTTATATTTGGGTAGATGCTACTGGACCAGAGTAATGAGTTGGAGTATGAAAGTGTCATTGTTAAAGCAACTAAGAGTACAAAAATTAGAGCAACTGTATGAGAATATAAAAATAATCATAAAATGCTTACCACTCCAACTAATAATATAATGCCAGAGATTACTGCAACAACAATCCCAGCGACCATTCCCGCGTCGCGGCCACTGCTTGAGATTCCTGTGCTCACTTTAGGAGTTTCTGGAGCACCTGTAAAAATAAAAGAACCCCTGTTTAGACGAGGAACATTGTTTAGGGGTTTCTCCTGTGAAACTTGCAACTTTTTGTTGAATGTCCTCCTTTCAAAGACAAGTACAATTTTTCGATAGACATTAGAATTACGATTTGAATTTTTCTGTCGACCATTTTAATTAAAGGCTACGCTAAACTTTATGGCTGATCTTAATTAGTTACAGATTACTGCGCAATAATTAGACAATTTTTGTTCAAAATTGTTATTGCACAGCCTTAGTTGTATCTAGAGAGATCATTATCTTTAATTTAAACAATGTTGCATGTTTCAGAGGGATTGTATTTTCGTTAATACACTCAAAGTTATTCACAATTAATGATTTTCGTAATGTTGGTGTTGAAATACCTCCACCGTTGATAGAAGCGGTTAACTGGTGTACTGAAAGTTAATTCTAAGCAGTGATCGAATTTGGAACTCGAAGACAGATATAATATACATAAACGCATATGTCATATAAATTATATACATCATATTATTTTATATATAACATGTAATGAAACGTTGTACAATCTTGATATTAAGGTGATCACGTCAATGCAGATTTGCATTTGTCACATGACTTGAATATTAAAGTGCATTAACCTTACTAATGTTTAGGTTGAATGTAACTATTTTATAATGAAAGTTACGAAAAAATAAATGCAATAAATACATTTCCAATAACCGTTTATGCTTTTTTGTGTTTCTATAAAATATTGTTCTATTATATTAATAACCATAAAGATAAGTTGTAAATGTATTGCAATCATTATGATACAACACCTATATAATACTTAAATCGAAAATACTTTTGTTTAGTACGAATTTTTTAGTTTTCTTGTTGAGGTAGACTACTCCGTATGAAAATAAGCTTTACACTATATGAAAGGTGTCTAAATATTATAATGATGTTAAATTTATAATTCCAGAAGATTTAAAAGAAATACATAAAATACAATATATCCCATAAAATGTTTTATGATTTTACAACGACATTTCTTAATGCTGCTTTATTTCAGTAAATATATTTTTGCTGCCATACTTTATTGCATAAGAGAATATGAACATGTCTATGATAACAGTTTGCTTATATAACACATTCTCCAAACTGTAACATATAAGCATGTTTTCAATTTCTCAGGTTGTAGCTATGAGTAGGAGTTCCTAACCAATTGTTCGCAAACATTTTATTTATAGATAATGTCAATGAATCGTGCCAAGTAGTAACTCATTTTAACCTAGTTATAATGTTGCGGTTTACATTATAGGTATGATCCATTTCCTTAATGACTGATATAGTTTTGTGAAGCTGTTTCAAAGATTCAGTGATATAGGATACAGGAAGGAAATGAATGAGATAATATATGGATTTGATGGATAGCTTATTAAACATTTTATATTTATGGCATGAATAGGACTGGAGTACGGGATTGTGATTATATCTTATAACAATGAATTTATCACAATAGGCAACACTATCAGATGCTAAATGCAAAACATTCCAAACAACAATGCAAATAATATTGTGTCCACATTTGACAATGACCTTCCCAATACAATAGGCCTATCAGTTTTGCGTGACAATGTTAGGTATTAGTTATTTAAAATTACTTATAATGTAATAATCATGCACCCAGTTCATAATGAATCTGTGTGTCTTCCCAATATTGACAACTAATTTAAATAAGTATTATAAGAAATATAAATTTAATACTTTACCCCCAACGTTGAGATTTCTCAGGGCGTCCGGTAAATAACTTAAACTTAGACTTTCAAAGTTATAACGAGATTCTGCTAAGGGTTTCTCCGTTGAATCAGGTATCCTACCAAGGTCGACGTCTTTTAAGAACAAATCAATGAACGGCTGGTGCTTCTCAATCAGATCTTCCTTGTCAGTTTCCCAATAGGCCTTCATTGGCTCAGCTTCTGGATCTACTAATTGTAAAGGTTCCCCTTCTGGTTCTTCAGTAGCTTCAGTGGCGGTTTCACTCTTCCAAAAAGCGTGACCGAGTTTCAAGAGAAGGACGAACCCTTCTCGCGGTGTTTTAATCATATGGTTTAAGCTTCCCAATATACCAATCGCATTCAAAACCGTAATGCATCAGTGTTTAACTAGTTCGACATGCCCTGCAAATCAGTCAATGAATCCCAAATTGAAGACACACAGATATATTTTTGAACATTCACAGCGAACGGTTGTTAGTGTAAGTGATGGTCCTATGCTGGTTAGTTAAGTTATATACTATAACCCGATTTATAAGCCAGATATTTCTTGATATCTTATCGCATGATCGTATTAGCATGATTCATTCAGTCATAATGAAGATTTTAATCAAAATCGGGGCGTAATATTTATAGGTTGTGATTAGAAACTAAAAATAGTAGCATCTACCTCTATGATTACAGGTGGTAATTAACAAAATTCACTTTCAAAATGTAAATAATACGCCTTGATTTTAATTAATTAAATTTGACAGATTGGAGAAGGAGTGGAAAATCGAAACACTGGATGGATTCTTGACAAAATACTCACTGGTAATAGGTATTTCCGCAACTATCACAGATTGATTTGAACCATAATGCACCTCTTCATCGGCTTTTATCGGTTCTGTAGAGTCTAATAAAATAAAAGAAACTTGTAGAATGCTTCCAAATGCTTGTTATTACGTTTATGTATAATATTGTTGTTGTTAGGAACACAGTGTAGTTAAATTGTAGTTTAAATGCAACACGGCACGCGCGATACGGTTAAAGTCGCGTTTCCAAATGAATTCGGCCGGGCCGGCAACGCAACGCTGGCCGAGCCAGACAGTCATTGAAGTTCCCCCAACGAAACGATCCGTCAATTTAACTGTGAGCGATCCGGCTGACGCTATTCAAGTTTCTCCTATAACATGCGCCCGTGGCTACGTCGATCGCCACTAGTTAGGTTTCATCGATTTTATATGTTGTGCTAGACTTGTTACTAATGAGAGAGCATACGAAACATTTATGTTTTATCTATAAGTGCGTTTCACTGATTGCTTGCGTAGTTATTATCTTATTATATTACCAATATTGGATTCATCGAATCAGAAAGAAAGGTAATAATTTTCATTTTAATGTATTATTGATCATAAATATTTTATGAAATAGACTTCTTAAGAGATTTGCTTAATGTGATAAATAAGTACACCAATTACGAGGAATTTATACACAGACAGACAAGTTTTGCTAAGGTATGTTTGGAATGCGCGAGCGCTGAGCCGGATCGCGCCAGCGCTGACTAAACGAAAGGTGGCGTGATGTTGTGACGTCACGTCGCCTTATTCGTCGAGTGTTGGCCTATTGGCCGTGCAACATTTGCGCCATACCCATAGCAAATAGATCTTCGCGTTGTCCAAAAACCTCACGTGAGGTCATGGAAGTGATTAATTGTAATATTCACGATACCACACCTTCGTCATTGAAGCATTAAATGAAGGATAATGCTGTTTTAAGCAATTGTTGTTTCATCATAAATATCTCTTTTAACTTAAAAGATAAGATTTACAACTCCCGATTTTTCATATAAATTTAAATAATCCAATAACCTACTTATAACGTTTAATATAGGTATAATTCATATAATACATTGATATCATTTGCGTACGCTTTAATGAATTGTAGTACACAGAAACGTAATTTCCTATCAACTGTAAAATACGTTCACTGAGATAAATGAGAAAATACAATGAGTAATAATCTATTTGTTTCCATTAATTGTACGATAAGCGTATTAGTGTAGTAGGCGTGGTAGATATATTACACCGATCAAAACATGGAATTTCTCAGTACCTGTAGACAGATCGCACGACCTTAGGAAATATTTCGATAACAAACATCATACGATGTAACGTCATGAGGTGACGTGGCGATTACGCGGCACGCGCCGCTGCGGCGTGCGATGTTAAACTTCCACATCGATATTTTTAACGTTCACAATTCGTTGCGGTGTTAACACAGCAGAAGGTTGCTTGTAGTCGATGCGCGCATGGAAATTTTCATTTTTTTTTAGATGGGTTAAAATTCAAGGTATGCTAGAGCCCTTTTAAGTTGTAAACATCCTGGTAATATTTATATAAAGAAGTAAATTCACAATAACTAAAAGCAAAGATAAAATTAACAAGAACTCTTTAAAACATACCAGAACATAAAAAAGGCTTCCGTAATTACTAGGCCTACTGTTTTGCCATATAGGACTTAGATGTGTTTGATGACTCGCTCCTATATTTTGCCAAAAGTTCATTTGGCTGAATATCGATTACAATTTTCGACAAACTACTTACTACTAAACTTAAATTAATAATTTGCAATAACTCGTGTTCGTACAGCGTATATACCTGGGCTGTTCCAAAAATAGTTGGGCAAATTAAAATTAATAAATAAGTAGAAGATGAAAAAAAAAATTGCTTTTTAAAAGAATCCCCTCCCCCCAATGCATTTATGCATTCTGGTGAACCAGCTTTATAATTATTTGAAAAATGTGTGATATGTGGTCGAAAAGTAAGCGTCGAGACTTTTCGACGGCGTCTTTTGCAGTGTTAAATTTTCGCCCACGAAGCATTTTTATACAAATAAAAATGCTGACACTTAAAGCTAAATCTGGGTTGTACGGAGAATGGGGCAAAATTCGTACTCCCGAAGTATTCAAATAGCCTATGGTTCTAGCAGCTGTGTGACCGGACGCGAAAATTTATTTTAAAAAATATCATAAATTTTTAGCTAGACGTGTTGCTGGGGAGTTTCTTGCCGCTTCTTCTCCTTAACAGCAATAAGACGTTGCGATGCGGTGTACACTGACTAGGAAGTAAAATTAAATTTTAACTTATATGTAATTAACCATCAAAAAGTGTTCTCCAATGGAACTTATTTTGAATTAAAACTTTTGACCTTGAGCTATGAAGAGAGTGATTTGTATTGAAATTAGCTATAAATACAAAATAGTTTTAGGAAAAAACAGTTTGTATTTATTTCCTGGGCTAACAATTTTCGGAACAACCTAGGTATATAACAGTCGTTTGAAAAATTGAAGATTTAGTATTTTATTCGTTTTAACTGCTTTTTGATATTAAAAGACTAATCACGTACAGCAATAAATCACGTAATCGTAGTAAATATTTTATTTTTATTTTTCGCCATTATAACCTCAGACGTGTAAATTATAAAATGTACTTTGTCGTGTAAATCACGCAAATTCACATCATTGAGAAAATGATCAAATGTCAACACGGTGTTTCTTACGTCAAACCAACGTTTATTTTACTTTGTGAGGTTCAAGAAGTCATTCTATCCATTGTATTTGAAAATCTTTCTATCTAGTAAAAAATCAGCCAAGTGCGTGTTCAAGGAATTTTCAGAAATCGGAAAGTGCTATGTATAAATTTACGTCGTGTAGTTTTTGATCAAAAACTACATTAAGAAGGTGGCGAGGTGTAATCCGTCTCACGGGTACCCTACCAGTCAAGCATAGCAGTAGGGTTGTGCTTTTTTATCCTCTCTCCGAATGAACGTGTTGTCCGGGATTATTGGTGTTTTGATTCTTTTCTCTTTTTTTATTCAGTAGTATTGGACTCCCGATGGCATGCTCGGATTGACCAACTAGACCACCCCGATGTTCTATCGCATCGGCGTCATATCCGGGTCTCGGGAGCTGAATATATTTCCGATAACCCTTAAGTGATGTGTTACACTTACCTTTATATCTACATGCGTGTCAATATCACTAAGCAATTCTCCAAAAGCGACCCCTATACGCGCGGCGCCTGGCCTATTTATTTAAATAAAACTGACTAAATCAATGATAAATTGATGAACCGATTACATATATTTGACGACCATTCAATAACTTACAGTTTAATGCGAACATAAAATCTTTGGAAAACTGAATTATTTCATGCCAAATAGGGTACATATTGACACAGATTGCGCGTATTGATTGTGGTGTTTTTTTTTGTAAATCCATTGAAGCGTACCTTTCCATCTGTTGTTATCAACATACCTAATTTTAATCGCATTAACATGAATATATTTTTTATGTTTCTAGAACATTCTACATAAAAAGAGGGATATCAAAATGTTCAAAAAAAGTATAAATATATTCTAAAATATAGAATAATATATTTTAATGGATAACTAACCGAAATATAAATTAATATCGATAGTATTAATTTGATTTAATAATAAACAAGAGTTTAAATATTTATAAAAGTATATGTTCCAAAATATGCAAAAACTAACTATTAAAATCAACGAACATGCAAGAAATTACATACAAAAGTAGTGTTATGTCGTAAGGTAGATATAGCTATAAAGCTTTTGGTCTTGTCGAATTGATTTAAGCCGTGCCGATGTTCAATCGATCATAACTAAAGTGATCTCAATGGCATCAAAATGTTCATTTTATTGACCCAATCAATTGTCCTCCAATCGACGAGGAATGTACACATTGAATGAAGTACCAGATGTTAAATGAGGATCATCTATCAATACGCCTATTCATAAACATACAACGAATAAAACATTGTGAAACTGCTGTGTCCGAATCGGTATTATAATTATCGGGTCAACCTATGAATATGATCAAAAGATGGGATCGGTTGGTTAAATTACACAGACACATAGGCATGGGTCCGGAAATGCGTTGCATTCGTTAAAATTCGATATAAACATTATAATTGTTTCAAAACACTTTAAACCATTACACAATCTGATATACGTTGTAATCTACAATACTAGATAATATTAACTACATATCGCGGGCTTCAAGCCAGAGGGGCGTATAAGCCAACTTTTCAGGAGATACAAAAAACTTTTTTTCAATGTATCTCTATAACTGAAAATTTGCATGTGTCTATGAAAGTACTTCCTTGATTACGTGAAATGCTCTTTTTTAATTTACCTACTATTAAGAAAAAAACAAAGGTGGTATATCGATAAAAATATAATGATAGACGAAATTAAAAAAAACGCATTTTTTTATACGCCCCTCTGGCTTGAAGCCCGCGATATTTATCCAATATTATTAGCTGTTACTATGTTCGCGATGCATTATTCTACTGATCTTCATTTTGGTTGTCCGAAGAGCATACTTCCAAAGGGAAGCAAAGCTTCAAATTAGGAACTAATATTTTATTATATTCAAAAATGAAAAATTCTTAATACATTAAAATTTACTTTAGGATGCTAAGAAGTAATTATAATTCATCACTGAGTTGTCGATTTTGGATTTCATAAGGTTAAACAAGTAAGGATTCTTAGTACGTATTAGGTAATAGTGTTCTAACACTAGCAGCTCCTTTTACTTGTGTACTAGGAATACAATTAGATATTGTTGTTAAGTTTATGTATGTTGTTATCACATGAAATATAACGTTTTATCTTTAATGGGAGACAGGATATATTACTACATGTTTGTTTATGTTGGTCACATTCACTAAGACTTTTGGAAAATACCGTCTTGCTAATATTAATTAAGATTTCAATCACGGCAATGTCGCGACAGTCTAATCGGGATTAAGATAACAAAACTTACGTCTTTCATGTGTCAATGACTATCTACTTAAGTTATTTCAGGTGTTTATTTTATCAAAGGTAATATTATTTTGGTTATCAAAGCTAATACATGACACGTTAAGATTGATTGAATTTTATTGTTTCTGGTTGGGGTTATTCTTTGCACACTATATACAGTAAGAAAAAAAATTTGGATGGTGTCTCCTAACGGCTTTGAAATACTTAGTAATATGCACTGCTGTAGTAAGCAGTCAAAACCATTTATTTCAGTTTGTCTGTGGGACACCTAATTGTCGATAGTAAATAGGCTTTGAAAGTAGAGAGAAAGGTAGCTTCAAATGTACTTTTAAAATCTTCATCTAAAATCGTAAAAAGTGATTTCCTATCTAAATATTTAACTATACCGTAAAAAATTGTACTTTCGCAAAATTCTGTATTATCTTTTCAATGAAACAACATAAAAAGCATTTGGTGATTTTATCTGTTACTTTGATAGATGCCTATTTAGCGTATAATTTTTTTATGATAAATAGTTTCGCGTTTGACCGCGGCCACGCATAATGTTAGACGATGATGCGGTCGACGATGGAGCAGGTTTACCTAGAAGATACCTTGATACACGAGACTTGAAGACTCCCAGATTGTACTTTTCGGGAGACAGACTCTGATAGCGCATTCCACAGCTCTGCCGTACACAGAAGGAACGTGTAGGTAAAACGCTTCGTTCTTTCTCCCAAAGAGAAAATGTTTTGGTGGCCTTACTCCGAGAAGTTTGCTATCTAGCGTTAAAATTTTTATACTATACTAAATTTCCGAAAGTAGCATTATAAGTACGTTTAAATTAATAAAGTCGTCGTCCCTATACTCATATAATTCCGATTTCCTTTAGTATTGTGTAACCTAAAAATAGTTGTCACGATGACGTAATTATTCAAACATTCAAGTAATTTAAATATTACAAATCACTGTTATATCCACGGAAATAAGGGAAAAGAAATATATAATTTTCTAAAAAATCTAAACCAATACAATTAGGGAAACTAGAGCTAGTATATTAAATTCTAATGACAACAAAACTAAAGGCTTTTAAAATATGACATGACCAAAAATCGCGTGGTGTCAGTGCGGCGTAGACTAAAATTTTAATACAATCTTCATAATCCCCTTATCATCATCATAGTTATGCGAGGTTTGTAGGCTTCTTAAAAAGTATTATTATGCATAAATGAATAATAAATTATTTCTAATGAGCCTATAAACTTCGTATAACTATTATGAATAAAGGAGAGTTCACCTACTAATTGCGTATTTTACTTTTACATCAACCTCAAGTCAGTATTACTAATTTAACATACTTAGACTTTAACTTAGATGCATACATATATTACGTAAAGTTACACCTACATATTAATTACGTTTATCTATAATATTTTATGAATGCTCAGTCTGTACATTGAAATAATTAAACAAAAAAACTGGAATAGACTATATTAACGATGGAGAATACGACACATTTTTTAAGGTTTTTGACTGTTTGTTCAAGAGTAACATAAAAACTATTGGGTCGATTTAGATGCGGTTTTTGCTGACTGACTGCAAATTTTTAGACCTTCGCGGGTTTTCTTCTGGAAATGGTTTAAATTGCCAGATGGAAAAAAAGGAATTCCATTGCGATTGTTCACTCACCAGTAATAAATTTTATGTATATAATAATATGGTGATAAAATCTGTGATATTCTTAGCCTGGGAATTTCGGAGAAATTTTCCCGGAAGTGGTTTAAAGTTGTTCGGGTGCATAAAAATTTACTTATTTCGACCCAGTTTTTACTAATACGATACGGCGTTTACATTTTTTTAATGTTGCGATACTTTGTGATCCGGAAATCCCGGGGGAATTTTTCCGGGAATTTTTTAAAGGAGGGTATTATTATACATAAAAATTAGCAGATTCGGATCAGATTGATACTAAAACAATATAATCCGGGACTTTATATATTCCTGGTATATCCTTACTTCGAAACTACGTGATACGGACTTGCTTGAAATGACAGTTTCTGTGTTTCTTAGACATCATAATAGAACATATTTAGTTATGTATGCCTTTAGAAATGTTACTTATTCCGGGTTTTTACAGGAATCTTCGGAATTCATGTATTTTTATAATACGAAATCTGTTGCCTTGCTGGAAATACCCTTTGATTTTATAAACTGGCCACATAACTGATCTACGTTTCTCGTCAAACAGGGATGAAGTCGCAGGCATATTAGATAATAATATGATATAATATAATATACCTTGTTAATAAATCATAATTACGAAGAGAATAATAACCTACTATAATTTTATTTCCGATAAAATAATATGATTTACTAACTAATTACTAGATATTCTGAGAAGCATTCTTTTATATAATGCGTCTGAATATAATAAGTTACTGTATCACTAAATGATAATAATAATCAGTTTATGAGGTTTCTAAGTAATACTCAAAGATTTACTTTATAGTGGTTAATATTATTATTTGTATACCTTTGCTGTTTCAATACTTTTTATAAGTTCGCTTTTTCATTAATAAACGTGACACAGAATTTTAACATACATATTAAACTTTTTTGAACATTAGATAGGTACGTAGCGCATATGTTGTTTTTTAAGCTCTTCTTTCACTTTCATCGCGTATTGGTTGTAGGTAATAGTTACACGTTGCCGCAGCATTGGTTTATATTGCGTCTATATATCTAGTCATTGATACATATAAGTACAAAAGATGTTTTTACATTTCAAGAAAAAATTTGACCACGACATGTTTGGAATTCATAGTTGCAACAGGATCTTCTATATCAGCATATAGGGTCCCAAATAAATCGTCCAAAAGGCACCGGCTGCTAAGGAAATATCAATTATTGTTTTAATTAGAAAAAATGTACTTACTGTCTTCGACGCACATCTGGTTGTCTGGTAGTAGGCGTAGACCATTCGGGCACGCGCAGGAGACTCGCGGTGAACTGGCACCTATTCTCGGCGCTGGCAGGCAAAGGTGCGAGCAGTGGCCATTGACAGCAGCGCAATGGTTGACACCGTCTGGTTGACGGTATGGATGGTACACGTGGATCACCATGGGGTTTTGTAGCTATTGACAGAATTATACTTAAGATAGACTTTTATGAAGACTACAGTGATTTAGAGCCTCGGTACAGAGGGTTAGCTTGGCCTAGCTTAAGATTCTGATTCTCTTTTTCTTCTTATACACCTTGATTTAGATAATGGATTCAACACTGTAATAAATTACATACAGTACGTCAACTTTTTATTCATTCATTATTATTGAAACAACACAAGTCAAAACATATTTGTAACACACTTGACATAACAGACAAATGTAACAAATATATTATTTTTAAATTAGAAAATTTTAAAACCGGTTTTATCAATAGATTTCCTTGTTACTTAGGCAAATATTCATATAATAAAATAAATAAAATACTGGCTTTTGATTCGTTAACTAATCATAAATTTAAATCTAAAGTTCATAATTGGCTGCAAACTCAAAATTACAATGAGACTGAAAATTTACTGAAAATGGTAATTTAAGTTATAATTATATAAACACATACCCATACACACACACACACACACACACACACACAACATACATAAATAAATAATTGAGCATTGGAAGAGCATCAACACCTAATTAATACAGGTTTTTACCTAGTTTTAGGTGTTGAAGCCCCCATTTATTAGTTTTGGATCAAAGTTTATTTGTCTTTTATACTGTTACTTTTTCATGTCTTTCTTTTTCTGAATAAATTATTATTATTATTATAACAATCTGGGTAGTAATGTAACCGCTGTAATTATGAATTATCATAATACTAGAGGTTTCTTGGTACGTCTAAGGTATTTATTTATCTGCAAGATTTCTATCTAGAAGATTTTTTTCAACTGGATTTGATAATCCTGCGCAAGATCGCCGGCAGGGGCTGGATGAGGAAGACAGGAGACCGGGATATGTGGTGCGTACTTGGGGAGGCTTACGTCCAGCAGTGGACTGAGATTGGCTGAATTGAAATTTTTATTTGAAAATAATGCTAATAATTGAATGGGCTTATTTATAAAGTAGACTTGCAGATTACATATGTTTTAAAATTACCGTAACAATTTTAGCAAAAATGGAATCCTTATGAGACTGTCGTGTCCATCTGCCTGTCTTTCTGTTTATCCCTGCCATATATCTCGGAAATAACTGGGTATATAATGATAAATTTAGTAGGAGTATGTAAACTATAAGTCGTTATACGATGCTGTAGTGAAACGTGAAGGTTAGGGGTGGCTGACATATATACAACTGAGGGTTTAAGATATTTATTTTTAAGTTAATAGATGACAAAATAGTCGCTTCTAAATTCGTAAAACTTGTGAGTTCCCTATCTTTAGAAATGTGAAAAAAATTCTAAAAGAAAGTCACAGGTGCTTAAAATATACATAAAAAATTAAACATAAAAGCTTTTTTACAATTTAATTTAATTTAGCTGCATATAAGTATGAGATTGTATTGCCGCTGTAGAACTCTTCAAAGTACCTACGTGGTACCCACTTGGCTAATTTTATTATTTTCAACCAACGTCATCGGAGTAATGGCAAATTACATTTGTATTGTTCTCCGTTTTTCAGTTCACCATTGTTAAGTCCAAAAAAAATTACATAGATATGATCTTTGACTACATTTTCTTTTAATTTTCAAGATAGTTTATAATATTATATTTTAAAAGATAAACATACACGATAATTTTAGTATTTTTGTGTATGATATGATATAATATTAGACCTTGAAGAACCAACTTGCGGCTAGTTATTCAACTACGTAACTACATATACACCCGCGACGTTCTATCAAAATTGTTGTTACTAATATAATAATATAACCAACCGTATGCGTAGAAGTAATAGCCTCGACGTCTTTCCCGTTGAATTTATTAGCCCGATACACTGCTGTCTTGTCCCAGTCGGTCCAGTACACCCAGTCTTCGAACGTGGTGATGGAGAACGGATGACGTAGAACTTCAGTGGAGTAGAGAATCACTCGACGAGCCGTACCGTCGTAGTTGCATGAGGATATAGTATTCATTTTGGCATCCACCTGCGGTATCATTACTTATTAACACTACAAAGGGAACATTAACTAATTTAAAGTATAGTAACTAATTAGTGGAACTATTTCGGTCCCTATGATTTTAGAGAAATGCACTATTTCTTAAGAAGAGATAATATTCGTAAAGCAGACTAGCAGCATTTACGCATCAGAATATTGATGTGCAAGTGTCGCTAAGTAAGTAGCTATCTAACAGATGCATCCTTGGTTTCGAAGCTACGTCATTGGATTAAGATGTCACTTTTACTACCGGGTTTTTTACACGACCGTAACAATTTAATTAATAATACGTTGTCTTGAGTGTGGTTATGATTTTTTTAAAGCAATATGCGTTTCAGAAAAACAGCTGGTCATGTCGGATCTGAAAAATTAAATGAGCATTTTATTAAAAAGAAATAATATCCATTAATCAAAAGTAAACATGATTGTAGGATATTGTTTATTTTTAACCAATAACTGTATTCTTGTTTTAAAAATAACTATCATGGGAAATGTGACTGACTACTCGAGGTTGCACAAGAAATTCCTTATAAGGCATTAGTGATTTAGTCGGTAGTTTAAGCAACCGACTATTCTACGATTAATGTAAAACTTGAATACTCACGGAGACTGAGACAGATTAGATACTAATATAATGCATAGCCAGATTCAAAAAGACGAAGAACCCTTCTTCACCCTTGCACAAGGAAACAATTCAATGGAAATATTTTAAGGAATTTTAAAAATAAAATAAAATAACAGTTCTTATAAGGATGCTGCTAATAAATACGCTAATTTAGTCGCAGTGGTATAAAAATATTAATGTTAAAATCATTTTTACCATTTACAATTATTATGTGGTTGATAATTTGATAAGTGCGAACAAGTGCTAATTGGTCAAATTGTATCTTTATGCTATATATGTAGACGTCATAATCTGTGAAATTTGTCTACAGTATTGGCTAAAAGATAAATGCCATTATTTTTATTGATTTTAACATTGCATATTAAGGTCCGGTTATTTTCCTTTCAGTAAGCAGCCGTTTTTAAAGAATCGTTTATTCCCGATATTTTACCAATAGGTATCGTTATCAATAGATTTTCTAACGAGGCATTATCCTGAGGGAATTTGTTACCGTGAGATTTTATAGCTGGTGAATACTGTAGCTTATATTAGTGCAGCTATTGGATTTTAATACAAGTGTTGCAGACTCAACCCCCCCCCCCCCCCCTCCTCACGTAAAGGTAACAAAAACAACGACTGACGTCCTGCTGAAATGCGCGGAGTAGCAATCTACCGGGCGAAGAATCTGTACACATTAGTTAGCCTTCAGGAGGTATTCAGCAACAGGAAGCTGGATCGTATGAAAAAAGTTCCTATCTAATAATAGGATTGCAGACAACGTCCATAAAATCACAAAAAAAATCCTCACGTTGATTTACAATAATCTTCGAACTCTGGTGAATATAACTGTCTAGTTTGATTAAAATGTATTAATCTGAAAGACTCCAAAATTTAACTAACAAATTTACTTTCACTTTGCTTTACTTGACGACAGTGAGGAAAGAAAAGTCAACCTTGACGTTGATTTCGTGTTATTAAAAATGACAATCACTTACCCAATAAACCCGTTTCCGCACAAGGTCTAGTGTGAGTCCATTGGGCCATTTTACGTCATAAGATACGATTGTTTGCCTGTGAGAGCCATCCATACCAGCTCGTTCGATCTTTGGTGTTTGCCCCCAGTCTGTCCAGTACATCCAACTGCAAACGTGATATATAATTTGAGTGACTGCAGTATATTATGGTTTCAAACAACATATATCTACAAATCAAAAATAAAAATATTTCAAGGCATAACATTTCTAATTTTTTAGTAGATGGAAATATTGTTTTTTATGGATTATGGCAGCATTTTGATATTTAACTTAATGAAGTGATCAGTTGTATTACGTGTATAATAATAATAGTTATTATTATGTCTCCTTGAAGTAGCTGAATGCAATTTTTATAATCTAGTGTCATTTTATACAACCATATTATATGATAAATATTAGATATTTAATTTAATTTAGCATTCTCTTCCAGACAACACGAGGCAGGAATAAAACAGACTGAATATGTCGAAGGTGGTATACATATAATACGATGTTTGGTTTTCCTGTAAATAAATTTTATAATAATAGTAGCTGGATTTGGGTTTTCCTTATACAAGTTTAATGAAATAATTTATTATAATAAAAATCTTAATACTTTTCAGAACTATAAATTAATATTTATTACAGAAAGAATTACATTACGCAAAGAAATAAGTTCCTAATACATGGTTACCAAATAAAACAACTGTTTTACATTTAACCTGGTTATGTAACTATTTTTATTATTATTTAACGTGATGATGTAACTCAAGCGAGGTTCATATACATTTTTTATTGAAATACATTGCATTGTAGGAGAATATATATAGCGTATATATTAGATTTAATAAAGGTATTTATCTACTAAATCAAGTTGTTTTACAACTAGTTCTCTGTAGTTTTATTAATTAGGGATTTCGCGCAAAGTCAGCTATTAATCTGCCGGTTATTAAGTTGATGATGAAGACCCTCATTGAGTAACAAATGTGGTTGCTTTGAAACTTATTTGCTTCGCGTAGTTGAACATTGAGTCAATCTCTGAGCTGTATCTATTCGTATTCCATTCCATTAAATCCTCAATTGACATTGACCCTCTGGAATTACTGGAATTGCATCTAGCAATCTAGTGTGTACTTATAGTGTTGCGTAAACGCTATTATCAATGTCCACTTCCGTACTTATTCATTGGTTTCGGTTATTTAATATATAAATATGTATTTGTTCTAAAACTGTTTGCAGTGTAAACGTTTTTATTATAGCTGACCTGATGAAAAACGCTTACCGTCAAGATATGAAAACCGGTGTAGAAATGATACCAGTTACAACCTAAGTACATATAGAAGCTTTTCTGTTTTCTTCTGAGTTTAAATCAATAAAGTGGTTTTAGGAACAAAATTTTGTTAAATAGGTTTCGTTGCATAAACGATTCGTTTCCGGAACTGAAAAGCTATGTGTATTTCAGTGCACAAAACATGTTAAAGATATAGAATGATATTTCCTAGAATAAACCGATTAATTCACGTTTAAATGCCACATCTTTAAGGTTTACACTTTCAACTAAATAGTTGACTAAAACCGGTAAATTTAAACCGGTTCAAAGCTTTAGTTACCGTCGCCTATGGACGTTTGCGACAACATAAATGTCACTAACGCGTTGCCGGATTCGAAACAATTTTATGACATCCTTTTTGAAAACCTTCATATCGTAGCACAGCGGGAAAACCTGAGCTGGAAGCTCATTCCAAATTTCTATAGTGCAAAAGAGAAACATTCTTGATAAACGTTGAGCTCATGAGCGAAGCGGTTCAAGGATGTGAGGGTGAACGCCCAGCCAACACAACACATGGTAGAAAGAAGATAAAGGCACTATTCTGAATAGTTCGGAACATCCAATACCCGTCCGTGTCGCGTGCCGTAAAATCCGTTCTTAGCTGACCTCTACTTGGCGAAAGGAAGGTCCATACCAAATTTCAAATCTATAGGTATTATAGGTCCTAGTTCCTAAGATATCACGATGAGTCACTATATACGTGCATTTCAATTATATATAGACATTAATGATTAACGCCCTAAAGTTTAGAAGTCCCATAAACAACTTTTTTTCATAATATCGAATTCTGCTCACCCATCAAGAGGATTAAGCGCGATCGCCCTTGGTTCCTCCAGTTTGTCCCTGATGAGGATCTTCCTCATGTTGCCCTGCAAGTCTGATAGCTCGATGTGGTTCTTCCCGGTGTCCGTCCAATACAGGTGGTTGTATATCCAGTCCACGGCGAGTCCGTCGGACGTGATCAGTTGTTCGCCGATCACGACAGTGCGTTGGGTGCCTTCGTCTATTGGTGCCCTGAAAAAAACCTTATTGTAGAGTATGATACAATGATAAAAAATATTTACCTTAAGATTTACACAAGTCTTTGTAGTCTACTGGTCGATATGCTGGACTGCTTGATCCTTTAGAATTTTGTAACTGCTGGGTTGATTTCTAATAGGGAATTTTTATATTTACTCTGGTTTGGGTTTTATCAAGATTTTCCTTATTATTGGAATTCAGTAAAGAGACTTATTAACGTACTGCTAACTTCAAAGAGAATGAGAGAGCTACACTGTCTCAAAATTAATTCTACTAAAGTCTAATAGATGGCGGTATTTGTTATAGCACAAACAAGCTTTTGACCGAACCATATTTGACTTATTCCTTATTTTATGAACATAAAAAATAAATGAAAGCTGTGTAAACTTAAAATATATACGTACTTATAAATCTTTTCATCTGTGACATCGCTCCAAAATATCATTCCAGTGCGGAAGACGTAATCCAACGCTGTTGCGGACTTGGTGTCATTTACAATCGCAACCATCTCATGGTGGTCGAGACTGATCTTCCGAATGTCGAACCTCCTTGCAAAGAGTAGGGACGGATGGCCCTCTGTCGCCTTACACCTGCTCCTGTCTCTCGGGTCTCGAGCGTAGCCTTGATGACATTCGCACTTAAATGTTCCCTTCTCGTTGATGCATACTTGGGAGCAAGCGCCCGGGTCTGCACATTCGTCCACGTCTGGAAAATACCCATTGTAATATTAAACATTTTTCTCTATTTGTAACACTTATTCATATTTAAGTCTATACCGGTTGTAGGTTTTATTAAAGTTAACTTTTAATTCAGACTTATTTAACTTTAAGTGCAGATATTTTTTTAATAGATTTCTATTTAAAATTAATTTATGTATCTGCTACAGTTGTGCCGTAATGCTTCAACTAATGCAATAATAAAGAATATTACGCAGATGTAGTATGTTACTTGGGATTCGAAATTAACATTAACCAATAACCCATACAGATATACATTAATGTATTAATCGTAAACGCGTAATTTTAACGGTATAAATCAGACGGATTTACTAACATTAGTTTATGTGAAGCACGGGCATTTAATTTATTTTTTACTCTAAATTTATACCTGTTGATAATGTAGAAACTAATTATTAGTATGATTAGGCAAGCACCGCTTGAGTTATGGGTAACCTACAAGAGACTATTCTGGAACCGCTCCTAGACACGTAGATCGTAGTAAATAACGGAAAGTTCATTTACGTAATTTACCATGCCTGAAATCGAGCCCTGTGCGTTATTGAGCTAGGCCGGCAAAGTTCAGCGCGCCAACCACAGAGGCTTAAGTAGAGGAGCTATACAAAGACCTAACATTAAGGTCACTTACCTTCACACGTCCTGTTGTCGATGAGCTTGTATCCCTTATCGCAATCACAGTAATACCCAATGGGGGTATCCACGCATTTCTGGGAGCATCCGCCGTTGTCTTTCGCGCATTCATTCGCACCGCACCGGTCTCTGGGCTCGTCTTCAAAGTTGGGGCAGTCTGGGTTTTTGTCGCAAACCTTCGCAAGTGGTATGCACATGCTACCGCCGCAGTCAAACTCTGTTCTTTTGTCGCATATTGTTTTCGGGCGTGCTGAAAAAATTGAATATTTTCTGTTGTATCCAAAACTGTATGAACGTTTCAAAATCTAAACTTTTGCATACATGCATTATGATTTTTTTAGTTATTGATAAAATTCCTATCATACGTCACATCAGCATCATAAGTTTACAGGGGATTGACACTTACAAGCATCAGATAGACCTTCTGCCGTTTTGCCGATTTGAAAGAAATATACAGAAATATATTTTTTGTTTAATCTACCTACTTATCACATAAACGGAGATTTCGGAATAAATGCAATATATTTCCATTAATGAATAATGGATAGGGACTGAATATAAAATGTATAGATAGACTAATATAGGTTTTATATATCTAGATTGTAACAGAATTATATATTTTCTATGCCCTTTATAATAATATCTACATCTAATTGGTTTTAAATTAAATATAGCTTAATTAATCATTTCTTATTTATTTACTAGCTATCCCGGCAGACGTCCTCTGCCCGGAAAAGCTTCAATCGATATGCCGACAGCAGCGCCACCTAAGGATCTAATTTTGAACCAACTCAGAAACCTTATCTGGCTCATACACAACATCTTTGCTAAAATCATCATATGATCAAAAATGTACTATAGTTTACGATTTATAAAGGACAACAGTTAAACATTCATTTTTATATATAAGGAGAAGAAGATCATGTTCAAGTCGAAGCATTTAACCTGTATATATATCATTTTAGTCTTAAGGTACTTACTGCAATTGAATTCATCGCTTCCATCGGGGCAGTCTTTATCACCATTACAATACAAAGCTCCGGGAATGCAGCTGTGATCCTTGCATTGGAACTGGTCAAGTCTACAGGTAATGTTCCCGCGGCAGATTTCCGGCGCCTCGTCACCACCGTCCGGACAATCGCGATCTCCGTCGCAAACCCACGCCTTGTGGACGCAGGTCATACGATCGTGGCACTCAAATTCTGTTGATATACACGGTGACCGGGGTTTCGTTTGTATGGCACAGCCCTGAAATCGATGAAAATGAAGGTATTGTAGTAAGCAGTGAAAACATAGTGGCTGAGTCGCACTCGTGACATATTCCAATAAGTCGCACTCGTGACATATTCCAATAAGGTGGGTTAAAAGCTTTGCAAAGCTTAGGCAGTTCTTCTGACTTTATGTACGAGCGTATAAAACCCGCGAATCCGCCTTGAAGAAGCGTGGAAAATATACTTACTTCACATTCTTCTAAGAACGAAGATAATGGAGAGCAGGGGGGGGGGGCGTTTACAATATATCGTTGGTGGAAATGCCAAGTTTTGTAAAGGACATTTCACGAAGTACATTTTTATACTTGTAGTATGTAAGCATTTGTATTGTTTATTGTAAGGGGGGCCAGCGCACAATAATTAAGTATTTCGTCGCATAAATGTAGTAAGTATATAAGGCTTTCATTTTACAAAACGTGACTAGAATAAAGACATCATTCACATTGGGACAATGTAGTTTTAATATGAAACCACCTCAACTACGAGCAGATTTATATGGAGTGTTTCCTTGCTAAGAAATCATTGTATAAAGCGTCAAACAAGTTTATATTTTATTTCCATTCAAATTACTTCATACTGTGATTCGCATGTACCTAATAATAAATAATATTGTTTTAACCCAACGTGTATCCTCAACAGACTTTCAATTGACAGAGTGATTATCTAAGCTTTTGATTAGATTTTATTTAACTTGAGCACCCCTATTGTTATTTTGATATTTCATTTATATCATTCTTCAAAAAAGCTCCGGAATTTTTAGATGCGGAACCACTCTTTTAGGAAATCTATGCTTAATATATATAAAAAATATATACCGCTTCATCGCTCCCATCAGGACAATCGATATCGCCGTCACATCGCCACCACGCTGATATGCAGTGTCCGTCAGCACAAGAGAAGTGCGTGGTAGGCTGACACGTTGGCGCAGGGCACTTCACTTCATCACTATCGTCACCGCAGTCGTCATCACCATCGCACACCCAACGCAGTTGGATGCATTTGCCGTTGCCACAAGTGAACTCGTCCGAACGGCATGTTTCATCTAAATACAGGCATACCATTTAGCTTGTGCAGAGAGAGCTTATCCTGGTAATGTTGGTAATTTTTTGTTTCAAGAATTTCGTAACATTTTTATTCCCGTATAAATTGAATATGTTATTAACTTTTGTTCTCAGTTCTTTTAATCTGCATAGTGCATATCACGTTTTGGTATTTCTATAAACATTGAATAAGAAAGCTTTTCGCACTATGAATGTTACTTATTAATTTTTAAGTAACTTCAGAATAAAAGATTAAATTAAATATCATAATACCATTGATAGCTTTAAAATTGTTCAGTTATGAATTTCTAGATATAATTTAAATTCCAAACGTACCTATCTATGTTTATTCTAGAAATATAAAATGAGGTTTAAATTTTTATTATCTTTCTAAATGCCATTTATTAATAGACGCTTGAATACAGACTAAGGCTGAATTGTTAAGTGTATAGGTTTACCTATAATACGATTTTATTTTTATGTCTGATTCCTTTGTTCACAAACTAGGGCACATCTCATTACAATGAGTTGATTTCTAATGAAATTTAAAGAATATGTTACACAAAGAGCACACTAAACAATAATGTTTCTATTCTATACAGTAATGTTTAGAGAAAATTCTTGCTTTTATAAAGTCCGAGAGCGTGACAAATAAAAAACTGCAAATAGTTGACGTAAATTGCAAAAGACTCAATGAATAAAAATGAACATGAATAAAAATAAAATGTAGCGCTTTCTTGTTCAGTTTCGTTGTTACACAGTTGCGAATTCTTTGACGCGTTTTTCATGGAAAAGATAATTGTCTTCGCTGCCTCGTTTAATTAAATTCCTTTGAAGAACGAGATAGCACTCACCTTACTATTATCAAAATTGTTTTTGAGCTTGACAAAGAGCTTCATAGGCGAAAGCTACGTAAAATGAAAGTACTTACTTACATATAATCATTATGTGGGTATCCAGTTTTAGAACGACATTTTACTCTATATTTTAAAATGATGTTAAAATTTGAATAAAAATTAAATAAATAATAATAATAAAATAAAATATTTGACATATAGAATAGGCAAATTGAAATATGTGTGTAAGGTTTCTTTTCATACACATCAGTTTCAGGTAGCGTTACATAATCGGGTATCTTAATGTAAGGAATGTTGTAAATCAATGGTCAAGTAAAATTCTCATTTATACAAATGCAAATTAAAAATGTAGAAATAAATTTGAGATCAATTCTTCCTTATAACAAATATATTTTTTTAGTCTACTGATATTTTATATCTAACGTATAATTTTATTATTATTTGAATCAAATGCAAATTATAAGACAAGATTTGCTGCGGAACAGATTAAATACTTTCTATATTCTAACTTTAACTTTGCGCCGCTATATTTTACGTCTGTTGGCGGTGGGCATCAGCTGAAAAGTAGTTCTCTTACATTGCGTTAACCGCACAGCGGACATATCTCGAAAGCACATAATGTATGTGTCTCTAAAATTGTTTTTATTATTTATAAAATGAATTGTAAGCTGTGCAATATATGATATGGTATTTATTTATTTATTTTCCTTTCCACAAAACGTAACTTGAAGGGAAGAAAATAATTAAATAATGTTTTAAAATAGATCAATTACTTTTAGTATTATTAGTCAATTGTTTTGCACAGAAATATAATAACTCAAATAATTAATAATTGAAAATAAACATTTGAGACACGACCTTGTTTTTGTTATTCAGGTCAGTTTTAATCATTTCTGAGGATACAAGGATACCCTGAGGCGTGTTAGCAAATGTTGCAATGTACATCATCGCTCATGCTTTCGGGCTTGATGGGAATAGATAAGACTTTATAGACGGATGAATTGGGTGTTGATAGAATACGTTGTATTTCCACGACCTTCGACCCCCCGTGATTGATGAAGCCCGTCAACTATATAGCAAAATAGTTAAATTTATACCGAAAAAACAACAACATTCGATTTATCGAAAGAGTTAAGCAAAGTTATAAAATGAAAAAAAACTAATGATTAAATAATGTTCACTTAATAATAGGCTTTAATACTATCTATTTAGGTAGGTCATTAATCGCTCTTTTTGTTTGAAATAGACATTACTGACTTAAATGAAGAACTAAGTTTCATCACAAACTGTAATAATGTGATTAAGTTTCATAAATTGCAATCCATAAATCTGTGTAACAACGAAAATGACTTGATGTTAAATATATTAAATACTTTTTGCGTGACATTACTGAACCTAACTCGCGTGATAAAATATCTAGGTCGGCATCATGCAATTTACAGAAATAACATTCAGTTTGAATTGCCAATTACGTGATTTTGATAAAAGACAATGTATAAATTAAATTTAATAGGTATAAGACACTATGCAGATGTTTTCGTGATTTTTAAATTGTCTGTCAAACTTTAACATCAATTATCGCTAATAATTCTGATAATACACAAGTATTTGTATGTAAAAGAAATAGAGCATCTACATAGATATGGATATCTAGATAATTTTATATATCGATAATAATCGAGCATGCAAACCCAATGCAATATCAAAACAAATTTAAGCGAAAAGTAATCACTTATTCCATAATATTGCAGTTGCTCTATTGAAACAAAAGGAATTGTCATGCTAATTTGCAAACACATGTCACTACTTCAAAATCAGTCAACGACACTCGTTCGCCAATAGAGTTAGATTTCGAAATAAACGATAATCTTAAAATTGAATCCAAAGTTCGAAATAGTAAAAATAGTTTGCAGAAAAGCAGCGATGATATCAAAACCCTTACTGCATGCTTTCTCGTCTGATCCATCGGAGCAGTCGGGGTTGTCGTCACACATCCACGTCAAGGGCACGCATTCTCCCTGCTTCCCTCTGCAGGTGAACTCTTCCGGTCCGCAAGCCTCCACTTCTGCCAACCCAATTCATGCACATGCTGAGTACGATGCAAAACTTAAACCAACAAGACGCGCTATATTACGTTTCATACTTCGTTGTAAACCTTCTGCTAGGCTGTAAGGCTTTTTTTATCGCAAAGCGGAGATGAAATTTCTTTGATCTCCTTTCTAAAATAAATTAATTCATTTTTCTTTTAGAGATGTTCTTCGTATTTTTAAATATAACTTAATTTTGATTTCCTTTACGTGATTATAGCCGGTATATTTATATTTGGAGTAGAGAAAGCAGGCTAACTGACGGCTTATATAACGTAATCGGTCTATCTCACGTGTACCCTTGTCGAAAACATTAAAAAATGTATACTACACCTGAAAATTAATTATTCATTTTTATTTCATTCTAATACCTGCCATGCCGTTGTCAACTATAGACGTAATCGAAGTGACCATGCTATTTTTCTCGCATGCTAACCGTTTTTGACCATGCCCTTACCACATTTGTGTTCATCAGAGCCATCGGGGCAGTCAGTGGCATCATCGCAACGCCATGAGGCTGGTATGCACTCACCGGTGGTGCAAACAAACTTCCCATCAGAACAATGCCGTTGAGCAGCTGTGTATTTAATTTTTTTTATATAAAATATTATTTTATTACCCTATTGTTAAATAAATCAGTATAGCATTGTGTATAAACCAAATAAAATAGGTTCTGCATTGTCCAGTATTATTTTAATACTGGATTTGTAAGTTACTAGAATACAAGGTTGGGAATACAAGTTATTGATTTATTTTTCTTATTATAATATCAGCCTGTAAACATCCCAATACTGCACACAAACGGTTTTCACGTCAGAGAAGGGATTGGGTATCCGCCGTACTAGTCCAAGTTGGATTAGCATGTTTCATATAGCGATATTTCCATATTTCTCGCGAACGAGGCAAGTATAAAAATATAACGAACATTGGGAAAATGCACAATCAATGCACGTTCTTTAAATCCGTGTACATGTGAATGACACGCAAATACACCACATTTTGTTGCTATTAACGTGCCTTTATCAGATTCAGAAATCAAATTAATCATTGTAATTGGAATCACTGAATATGTAACTAACAGTATTCATTACTAACAGTATCGATCTCAAGATCATACAGTGGTTAGCTGGTAACTGATACTTTTACAGACAACTAAATAAAATATTAACGATCAAATATCGTAGCATGATACCGTGCTTCTAACTGTATACAGTACCTAAGGGAAAATATATGAAATTAACATTTAGGTACTGGATGCGGAGGTATGGCTTACATATTTAGATGAATTTTATTAACAGTACCTGAAATTTAAATAAGGATGCAGTAATTAACTAAATGCCGAGAATGGAGCCTTCGCATTATCAAAGAAACTATTCAAATAATCTTGTTTAAACTTATTTTCATTAAAAGTATTTAAAAATTGTTCGACAGTGATTTTTGTTATAAATTTCTACACTTTGTTGCAAAGTCAAGCTTACACACACACACACACACACACTTTTTTTAGACTTTGAAAGCGACTAATCACACCATCTATTGACTTCAATAACAAAGATTGATATATTTTTGTAGACCACTGACGATACCTCTGACGCCTATTATAAGAACTTTCTTCCCTCAGTTACATACATGGCAACAAACGCCTAATTTATATATTACTTTGATTTTACCGCAACATTGTGAGCAATATACTTTGTGCAGTGACAGACAGAGTAAGAAAATAACGATATACCTAATAATCGTTTCGATTATGTCACAATTGCTAGAAAACCCCAGAACTTAGTTGTTTACATTAGAATTAAAATAGCATTATCATGGCGAAGAGTTGACGTTACAAACATGTTTAAAATTCTAGACGAGCACTCCCTCGAAATAATAAATGTTTATGCTCAGCACGAGCGCGAATAAAGTGTAATTAATGATTCCAAACAGCCCTTTTATTAGTGTATAACGTTGTTTGGCGACGATGCTAACGAATTACGTAAACATGAAGTGAGTTTCTCAGGGTGAGGTGCCAACTTTTTACTTTGGATAGCTTGCCAGCACCTCTAAGGGTGTTATATAAATTACCTTTTCAAACAGTTCTTTTAAAAGGCCGATCTTGATATTTCTATTTTAAACTATCTCCCAAATAATCTGTTAAATTTGAAATCAAATCCTTCATTATATAAAAGATGATACGTACCTTGAAAATATGGTAAGAACGTAAAAACATCAAAGGAGCATGTATCAAGACATTTACAAATATGTATATGTATCTTTCTGCAACTTTACACACTCATGCACGCACACACGCACAAAAACAACATACATAAACGCGCCCGCGCACAGATACACACACACACGCTTATATATGTCCTGGGCAATTCGATAAATCCGGTATGAATAATGATCAGTCTGTATATGCAATGCCCGTATCAACTGGGCAATATAAATATAACTGCATGATTAACTGATTGTCCTGGTCCGTAAATAATGACAAACTTATCATACGCAATATAGTAAAACTTAGATGAACTGTAGTTTTTGTTTCTTAAAAGACGTTAGGATATAGTTTTATACTACTTTTATTTAGTATTTGAGATATTAAGTGAATTTTGGCTAGTTTAAATAATAACCACGAAGGCTAAGGTGGAAAGCTCCGCTTCGCTTGGCTTCGCTCGCGCTTTAGCCTACTAACCTATATTTAAAAAACTGTGTATAATAAATAAAAATGCCATATAACTACACCCCACCCTCAACGAATTAAACTAAATTTATACTGCCCGGTCTAAGTGATAAGTTCAAGTTGTCTTCAACCATGATTTTTTAAATGGACCACGGACCTTCGAACATTATTAATATGGGCCAGCCAAAGTAATCAACTTATCAAACAGACCGACGCTCTAGTCATTACTCATAATGATCCGTCCATATTTATAATGCCTGGTTAATCAAATTGCCCTTAACACACACACGCGCGCTTATCTTATATATAAAATTCTCGTGTCACAATGTTCGTTCCCATACTCCTTCGAAACGGCTGACCGATTCTCATGAATTTTTGTGTGCATATTGGGTAGGTCTGAGAATCGGACAACATCTATTTTTCATCCCCTAAATGTTAAGAGTAGTCCACCCTTAAATTTTTATTTTTTTATGATACAGCATCAAAAATACATACAACCCTAAATTATCAACCCTCTACGATTAACCTTATTTTTTAATAACGATATTAGTTTTTGATAATTTTCTACTAATTTTAATTTGAACCAGGTAGATGGCGCTGCAATCGGGTACCAGAATTTATGTTTTTTTATGTTGTTTGTGTTCAGGTTTGTCCCGGGATAGTTTAAATAAACGATTGGACCCCGTAGGTGGCGCCGCGATACACTACTAAACGCTGGCCTGGTTTTGATGAAATTTTTTGTTTGTTCAAGTGAATTTGAGAATAGTTTAGATTAACATTTGGTCCCGGTAGATGACGCTGGAATTGGGTTCTAGATTTTTATTTTTTAAAGACAGGACAACGTCTGCCGGGTACAGCTAGTATACACACACATATACTCGTATGTATACATATATAGTGATCGCAAACTTATTGGGTTCATTCAATGTACGATTATTTTTACTGAATCGTCATACATCATACATACAAAAGTTGAAACCAATAGTGGTGTTGTTGGTCGCCACGCGCTGTAATATATTGATACGATATATTTTATATTACCTACCTTGATCTATGAAATTAGTATACTCATTGAAATTAATATTCTTCTGTATCGTGACATGTTAAATATTAATCATAGATATGTGTATGTGAACACGTAGCATTTAAATAATACGAGAAAAACAGTATTGCATATTGTGGCTAAAAAAGCGAAGTAGATGAGCATAATTTTCATCGTTTAGTATGTATCTAATTAATCTGGTACCCACCCCTTTTACCATTTGAAAGGGATCAAGTTCATTTAACAGAGCACATAATTTAGCTGCTTACTCATCTCGAACGCGAATTATGATACTCGTGTAACTCCCACGCGATCTTCTCCATTATTTCGTGCGTTAACAATAAATAAATTGCCAACGATCCTTTGCGCACCCCGTGGAATGTTTAAATTCGTATTACGTGTTTTATTTAAATACCGCGTCAAGCGACAAAATTCATTACTGCTCGTGCTCGATATTTTTTTTGAAGAATGATCACATCAAACAAATTACATTACATGCTCATTGATCTCGCATTTGACATTCCCTGTTGATACCTAACGTAGGTACTCAACGAGTGAATTCAATGAAATAACAAGATTTCTTCGCATATACGTATTTCGACATGGATTTAGTACAGTCAAGACAAAAATTTGTATACATGTCAAGTTTCTATATTTAAATAATAAAATCTCTTAAAGACTTGTAAAATAAATATCCATGTCTACATTGATCCCAAATATGTGTATAGCATACATAAAAAATAAGCCAATTAATAAAAATAAAAAGTAAAATAATTATCAAAAACCATGAAAAATAAATCACACTTTTTCCAAAAAACTTTAGAGTAATTTCAGTCTTTGTAACCGAGTTAGTATTAGTTATTTTTTATAAAACTTCATTGGGTCAAATGTTTACCATATTATAATGTATAAATATAATGAATAACATGATCCCATACTAAATAATGTACAGTTCTTTAAGAAATTGTAGGTGATCCCGTTTATTATACAGTTGGAATTTTACAGCTGGGCAGTAAGGGGAAGTACCTTAATCATTGCAACTACATGAAAATATTCTTAAAAGACTATCCATACTTATTCGTGAAATTTTCATCCCTCTTCACAGATTTCCAAAAAATGTACAGTTAAAAAGAAAATAGTATGTCTACTATACAAAAAAATATTTTTGATGCCAATCAACCCTGTTTCTGATACTGATCAAAAACTATATCTGTCTTTTCTAGTAGGTCCGATGGAAGTTTTTGATCCTGTTTCTAATACAAATTGACCGACATAAAAAATAAATTGTCAAACAAGGTTTTGATCCGTATCAGAAAGAGGATCGATTGGCATTAATTTTTTAATGTAGAAAGGTCATCTTTTTGCTGACTTTTTTAAATCTGTGAAATTGGATAAATACACAAATTTAAAAATTTCAGGATAAAATAATGAATAGTTTCCTAAGACCATTTTTGTGAAGCTGTAATTTTTAAAGGATTTATGTTAAATATTATACTTTATGTTACTGATAAACAACGAATTACGGTAAATAATAAGATTTACTAACTCTTCACGATAAAAGTTGTCAAATTGTTTTGCGACTATCAACCACCACAAGGTAAATCTTACAATATACTTCAGAGATATGGTAAATATTGAAAAATTGATATACCTACTATCATTGAACAAAATATTTTTGCTATAAAAAGTATGTCATCAGTGATTAAATGGATAGGATGAATCGCCTTTTGATGTATCATAAAGATAATATAAAATATTTAAGGTTTTTACTGAGGTAATTCAAATAAACTATAAAAAAATATCATTGTTTTATTTCCAAAACCTACCATATAGCAATATCTAATAGTAAAAATTCGTTTTTTTTTCCGAATTTACCAACTCACATTGGTAAAGCTCTAAATTCACAGGTAAAATCTAAGATTGACTAATATATGGGCTTTTACAATAATATGATTTATCTATGTGTATACATTTTTGCTTTTGATTGTACACCTGAACAGCTTATATAGCTTATAATGTTGAATTGTCAAATCAAATATCGTTAACAGTACTTTAATATGCGCAAGAGAAAAGGTGAAAGAGAAGGCAAAGATTATGAAATTAATCTTGAAAATTCGGCCGTAATTAAGATTCTAATCTCCGTCGGAAGCCTCACGAAGGATGAAATACGCGTGGCGCGTACTTATAAACTTTTGTCATAAATTGTCAGATAATTTATTTCTTACGGTTTTCATGTTATGCCAATATTGGACGGATAAATTACTCTGTCTATCAATTTGGATACAGCAAGTAATAATGAGTAGGTAGGTAATTTAATGTCATCATGTTTTTAAAAAGCCGTAGTAGCTTCATGGCTAGCGTACGCGTACCAAGTTCAAAGGGCGCGGTTGCGAATCTTAGTCAGATATTACGCACCACTTAGGCAGTTTTCTGACCTCATGTGCAGTTTGTTAGAATTACCACATGCTTACGGTGAAAGAAACCATTGTGATGAAACCTGCACATTGATATACTCCATGTGTCAAACCCGCCAAGCTGACTTGGACAAGCGTCGCGGTATCCGTTCCCCAATAGTGGTAGGCGCAAGACCAGAAGTGGGACGTTTATGGGTTGTTTTTATATATAACTAGAATATGCCCGTGACTTCGTTCACGCTTGACTAGAAATTCCCGAGACACAAAGTACCGACAGTTTTAACTAAAACGATAGTCTCTTTAAGTGAAAACTGTGTCGGAATAATTTTTATGCACACAGACAGCTACAAATTGCTCCCGGGAAAATTCCCGCGAGATTCTCGGGATAAAAACATTACACATTCACACACACACATCACATCGTATTGTAATTCGATTTTTCTAATCTGCCCATTTTAAATTATTCACAGAAATAAATTAAAGTAACGCAGACTTTAAGTCTGAAAAGTTGCTGTCGACCAGCGAAAAGAGCAAACTGGCTCAGTACTTTTTACGTGAATCCCGAACAAACAGACAAGAAATCCAAAAATAATTGCAGCGTGTTCTCACTCGCTTATATAGTGTATTCTTTTTTTTTACTGACTTTAACATACAACTTTATACGAGTACATACAAGGTATGTTTAGAATTTTGTAACATTATAGATTACGTCCTTATAGTTCTGCATCTTTCTACCAAATTCAATCTCGTTGACTCGTCTAATATGAGCATTACGGTTTGACCTTTTCAATTTGTAGATTCTTCGTCATGTTAACATTAAATAAAATACGAAGTTTAAGATGCTAACGTAAACACTTCAATTTTAATGAAATGGGACTCCGAGGTTCAACAAAAACTTCCTTATTTTCTTACTGTTGTCTAAGTTCTATATGATTGTCTTGTTGGTGATAATTGAAACTTCTGAAAAGACTTTATTACTTTGGTCATGTGGCAATTTGAACACTGAAGTTAATCGGGCTTTACAAGAACTATGATACATAGCTGTAAACTGAAAAATGTAAATATTTTAAAGTAAACCAGCCATAAATCGATTTTCAAATTTACTTTGTTCGGGACTCGCAAATAGGGTTCGCTTGCATGAGAGAGTTTTTTGTTAACAATAATGGACAACCCTTAGGTCGGGATTACAAAATTGTCTGGTTGCCCTCGAACCCTGGCTTTACCATTTACCGGCCTTGTTTTTTCATTGTTACACCCCAAAAAACAATGTAGAATACAGACCGTCAAGTTGCCTTAAAGTAAATTTGCTGAAGTAACACTGTTTACTTATTTTCTCCACACAAATTATACTGAGTAGGGGCCGGCTATTTGAACTCGTCTCTGATGTATATTGTGCAAACTTCTAAGATGTTTACCCAAGTTTTATTCAACAGCGAATGTAAACTAGTTGTTTTAAGAAAATAATTTGTTTAGCTTTATATTCCGCCTTAGGCAAATTCGCCAACGAAGCGAAGTTGTGAATAGATTAAGAATTAAGAAGAGAAAAGCTAACAAAGATGCTTGTTATTTCGAGCGAAATATAGCGAGATGGAAGTCTTTAAATCAGTATTGTAAGGCATGTGAGGTGTTATACCATAGAATATCGATAGTTTGGAATTTTATTTGATTCATTATTAAGGTACATAGTGCTTCACGGAGGTAGCATTGGTTTTCCATTTTTAGTTTAGCTGTAGATTTGTGATTTTGATTGGATCAAAATTTGTATTTAGGTTTGCTCTTTACATTTAACTATTATATAAAACTACATAGATTCCTTAAAAAAAGGAGCTTTACACAAAAAATTATATTTATAAGTCTAGAGTGTATATAGGCCTATACAGTGATTGGTTACTTAGGTAAAGCAGGTAGCTTGCAATATATTTTATTATAAGGATGTTTGTTTCATGTATGTACCTATATATCATCATAGTAAATCGCATCGTCCCCGTCAGGCAAGATAGTGATCACACGCAAAATATAAATAGGTACTACGAGAAAAAAACACTGTATTTCAAATTATTCTGACTTATTCTTTTGTCTATTAATGGACAAACTTTATTAATTACAGTTCGCCAATATCTACTTAATTATACAAAAAGTAGTTATTATTTAACTAAACCATACTGTTACAGAATATAGAAATAATCAGGAAACTTACTGCAAGTGCCTGGTTCTTCATCAGAGCCATCTGAGCAATCTTTTTCATTGTCACATCTCCACGACAATGGTATACACCTTCCAGTTTTACAGCGGAACTCCGAAGCGGTACAAGTGCGTGTGTCTGTAAAGAAAGAAAAGAACAACTAAGTAATTAAAAAAGACAAAAGCAAAACGTACCTACAATAAATGAATAAAAGAATCCAGTAATATCGTTAAGAGTTTGGTTACGCAGGTTTGGCGAAGCGTAAATTTTTTATTACTTTCCTATACACCACAATTTTTAAAAGAAACATTCATTATACAGAAATATAAATGAATTGCAAAAACTTAGAGATCTTTTTTCCATATATTGATTACAAGGACTTTGCTCGCGAATTAAGCCCGGTATATATAAAAAAAAACTATATTCATCCCCATATGGAATATACACATGTACATATATCTGGGCGTAGTAGTCTTGCTGGAATCATTATTATCACTAGCACGAGGAAAAGAAGGCTCCCTCTAACTAGACCTACGTACATATTATTAAATGCTTAGCAGAATATATTCAATACTTCCAACATGTTAGAAATTAAAAATAAATTATACTCTCAACGAAAACGGAGAAGCGAACAGTAATAATTAAATTAATTATGATAATTTAATAACAATTCGTACAGTGAAAATGCTAAACATGCAATACATAACAGTTTTTATCCGTTACATTTACAAATCCGATTGAGGACTAAGCCGCGACAAGGGCAGAAGCTGGGGGGATAATTCGCGACCTAGTGTGGGATTCGCCAGATCGGGGGTGGCACTAGCATGCCCAGTCAGAACTGGTGCCATGCTATTGCCACTCCCCGGTTAGGGATACCCACTAAAACCCCTGGGTGTTCCGTCCTTCGCCTTATGCCAGGGCTACGGGTATATGACCTAGCCTCTCCGCAGCCCTGGCAGGCGTGAGCCCCCCTCACGAGGCCTCTTCCATTGCCGGAGGACTCATCCCCCGGCATCGTCATCCTCGCATTGGCGTGGGGCGGTCTGTAACGCGCCCCACGGAAGGAGAGATGAGCGCGCGCGGAACACTCGCGCTCTCATCTCGACGGCATATGCGGGTGAGTGAGAACCCCTATACCCCAAGGGCCCCACCCGCGCCGCCCGCTTACGGTGGCCGAAGGTCGAAATCCGCCCTCCGGCGTCGGCGCGTCCTCCTTTGGCGGGAGCGGAGCAAGGACGTCCGCTCACGCTCCCGATCCGCCTCCTCCTTCGCAAGCATAACGCGCTCGCAGAAGGAGGAGATGGCGTCCCATCCGGTTGAGCTCCCAACCATGGTGCGTACCATGGCCGGGAGCGAGAGGTCAGGTCCGGTGACGGCGACGAGGTCGGCGCTGCCGCAGGACCGGTCGGAGCTCCCATGGTGGACTGGCGGACGAGGTCAGGTCGTGCGGCGGGTCCGCTGCTCTGCCCAGCAGGACACTCGTGGAGTGTGTGCAGCGCCGTATCCTCGTCGCCGGTGTCGCAATGATGGCACCCTGATGTCGGCTCACGGCCTATGCGACACAGGTACCTCCCGAAGCAGCCATGCCCCGAGAGGACCTGTGTCAGCCGAAACGTCAGGGCGGCCGGGCGGCCTGTCGTAAGGGGCATCAAGACAACCCGATAGCTGATAGGTTGTTTCTCCATTTGGATGCTACAGTTTGCCGCCATAAAAACCTTGAGTTGTGTTTCAGCATTAATTGCCAGTACCAGGCGCAATACATTGATAGCACTTTTGGTGTTACGAATATCCATCGGCGATGGTAACAGCTTCCCATCAGTTGGGCCCTCTGTCTATTTTCTGAACTCATGCAATTAAAACAAGTTCGATATCTATAGGCAGGCTTGCACTGCTTCACTATGCCAGGACTATCGCACAAATAGCCGATATATTAAATCACTCGTCATATATGCAACGACATGACTTTTCATCTTGAACGTAAAGAAGCTATGAATTTGCTTCAAGATACGCATAAACAAGGCTTGAGGAAAATTATCTGTGGCAGCCAGTGCTTTTATCTTCAGCCGATTTGAAGCAGAGCACGCACCGGCGAGCAATTTGTAAACAAAACGCAGCCCGCACGAATGATATTGGCTAAAATCGAGTTATACAGACCTTTTGCTGGCAAACCGCGCAATAAATTCAAAAACAGAAATTGCGAGACTCTCTATGAACAAGTGCTTCAATGTTGTTTTGCACTATTAAAGTTTAACAGGCCTCGATTAAACACTTGTATTGTACAAAACAAATAGCTTCAGATTTTAGTAAATAAGAAAATTTAATATGAGAATTTCCCGTTCTTGCAAAATGGCTACAGAACCTTAAAATGGAAGGTTAATTCAAAACTTCTTATCTCGTAACTTGAAAGGCTAGTTACGTTAGGTCATGTCCTTTATACGCGACAATACAGGGCCCTATATAAGAACGGTATTCAGAATATTCCAGTCACTGCCTACAAAATAGATATGGATACCCTTATAATGTTAATCATACCGTGTCATATATTTTGTCAAAGGTGCCAGTCTAACTGAGGGTCGTCCTTCGCTTACTTGCGTTGTATAATTAGTTTTATATATCAAAGGAACCTAATCGTGTATTCACTTCAAGTAATCTTGGGAGTGAATTTCTATTGGCCGTAGTCTTGGAACGAAGTATCATATTGAAGCTCGAATGTCTTTGACTATTAAGGGAATTGGACTGAGTTCCTCATTTTGTATTATAAAAGAGAGATAGAAGATATTCATAGAATAAAATGAAAACATTAATAATTACCTACAGTTTCGTGAATAGCACAGTTGTTTCAATTCTATATTCAGTCACGTTATAATGTATTCGATTGATAACTTTTATCTAATGATTGAAAAATCGGCCTTTAAATTCAAATATAATTTGAGCTCTGTCTCAAAAACGTGAATATCTTTTCGAAAATAACGAACATCTATTTATTGTTCTATGTCACAAACAGTAATGAGTGGTAATTCCCTTTTTTTACTAACCTTGCAGATAATATGTTTTTTTTTCAATCATAAATGCATATTTTTTAAAATACGATATGTATTTATAAGCTTATAATAATGTAAAAAAATATGAGTAAAAACATTACATATTTTCGAATTTGAATATATTTTAATCACTCTTTACACATCTTAAATGCGGCAATTATTGACCAATACCGAAAATATAATTTCAGAACGACCACTGCAAAATCTTTCCAAATCAGACTTGTGTGAGTTTTTGACGGAAACTGAAAGAGGGCGTCGTAATGTGCAAGTTTATTTTCTAAAAATGTGTAAAATTACTCTAAAATGAACCATAGTTGTAGGGTATGAATAGTTTTTCAGTAATAATTATGTATTTTTGAGAGAAATGTAAAATGCATAGTCAAATATGGCCTTTCTAGTTTTCACAAGAACTCGGTTAAATGGCGTTACTTGAAGACATACAATACAGTTGAGCAATACTAAGACTTATACATCAGAATTAGATGTATACACTTAAATTCTTTTGCCTGCCATTGTGGCGAATACCTACCAATACTACTCAGACTTCAGACTAAATGTAACGCTAAATTCAAGGTAGGTATTCTTTAGGATACTCTTTTACATCTGGCAGATTTATAATTATATCCTGGAAGACTATCTTTTAAAAGCTGAGAACATCGCAGGTAATTTTAGTAACAGAACCTAGAATATATCCTTTGCAACACTGGAATGTTAATGAGAACTCTTCAACCCGCGTATGAAACTTCCTTTGAGGTACGTTTCTCTTTAGCGTTTACGTAATACTCCTCTTATCACAATGTACCTAATTTGAATAAGTAAGTAGCTAGGTTTAACCATGGAGATAGTTGGTATACTAGAAGAAAATTCCCTAAGAGAAAATGTAATCTGAAAAACTCAGAAACCCTACAAATGGTGTCACATGTATTTCCTTTCTTGTTTTGAACGATCTTCTATTTAAAAAAATATACTTAATTATTTCGTTAGGCTTATCAACTTGTAAACGTCAATATAAGACAAGCGACAGATTCTCTTTGTAGTCACTTCCTTTTCAGAAGAGATCGCAACGACCGTAATTAAAATAAGAATAGAATTTAAGAAGCTTATATTCCAAAATAAAAAAAAATGTGATACCAATGCGTTGGATTGACGAAAGAGAAAAGACTTATCTAAAGTAACATACAAATGGAACACCATTATTTCGCTAAGTTTCGCCGTATTGGGCGCTAATAATTTCCTAAAAACACATTACTATTTTAATAGGCAATTATAGCAATTAATTTCGCAAATGCCTAATCCCATCCCGGCCGTGGAAGTAGTTCGTATGGGAACAAAGAGATTATTCGAAAGCGTAGTTAATTAATCCCTCAGATACGGTCCTATTAGCCTTCTGTCGGACGCAACGGTAGGGCGCACGTATTCCAGGCCTATATGGTTCGTGAATCGCTAATAAACATTATTTAATATCATTACACACCCTTTCTGGCACAAGTTTCATTAAATTGCGGATACACTGTTTAATGAACTGGATTGCTCTATAGTTTGGTATAACACAATTCCTTCAACAATAGAATCCATAGAATTGGCAGAATATAGAAAACAATGCATTTAGTTAGATTTATAAAATACCCATATTAGTAAAAAAAAATTATATACATGTAAAACTATATGCGTATGTATATGCTTTAAATAAATAAAGTGGTAAAAGATTTTTGTTGAACCGAATGTTGAAATTTAAAAAAAGCTTAAAAATATAAATACTTAAGCTTAAAGGTTCATGTTTAAATAGGACAGATTTTATACACGTCGAAAATATGCAATGAAATACTTGGATATCTAAAATAGCACCAGCTTTAAAATTCTTTGATAAAGCTCACACTGTAATTTTATATGTATAATTTATAATAGATTATATTTAAAGTATATTTTAAAAACGTGTCCCTATGTTTTTTGTTCCATGATTATTGGTAAGCTGATGAACGAAGAAATCTAGGAATCCCAAATTTCTTCATGTAATTCTAAAGTGGATGGACGTATTATATATGTACCGTCTCGTTATCTTCGATGGGATAGTTTTTATGGTATAATATGTGTATTTTGAAACTAAAGCTCTCCTGTTGTTTCATTATCTTCTCTTTAAATAGATATAGCTATATGGAGTACCGCGGAAACTATACACTATATACTACTAGAACTGCACACTATATTATTTATTATGACGATTGAATATGCATATGTTTATATATATATATATAACGTATTATGTGTACTACGCTATCGTATTGGTGACACTGTACTGATAGCGATGTTTTTAAGTTAATAAATAAATACATATTTCCTCAAAAAAACATTCATTCGCGCTATCGACATGTTTTAAATTTCATGTCAATCAGTAAGTTCCAAGACCTTGAAGGATCATACAAATATACACAATTATATTCAAACAAACAATCACATTTACATTATTGCAAATTAAAATTTTTGATAAATGAATATTATTCACTACTACTATACTATACTATACGCAACGTATTCAAATCAAGAATCGATTACAAGCATTCGATGAAGTACTGTACGTCGTATTCAATTATAATTACTCTGTCTGTGAAACCAAAATAAGTATCGAAATGTTTGATTTTAATTTAATTTTTTAAATGTCAATTGATCTGACAGATTGACTCAAAACAGCTGCAAGAGAGCTCGACAGATTTGACGAAAATGTTATGAATTAAAATAACATTTCTTTTGTGTTTCATTTCGTTGTTCTGCAGAGTTCAGCGATATGAATATTAAAATCCAAGTCTCATGCATAAAAATGTCTGTGAAAGCTAGTTTAGAATAAACATGTTTATTGCGAAAAGTAGATATCTCTGAAGGGAGCAAAGCCCTCATATCAACACCGAAGATAGAGGATTGAACGGCCTGAGAAGCAATTTTGCGGACGACAATTTTTGTCACCATTTCACGACAGAGTGATTTCATTTCACGGAAAGACATATCCGACGTTACTGGCTTATCGGTTTGGCTCAGCTATACGTATCTTAGATTCACCCACTCCTCTATCTGTCTCAATAGTTGCGACGTTTATGGCGTATCCGATCGTTATTAGCCAACGTAGTCTCTGTGACAAGATTCCAGGTAGGCTTACTTCAACGAAAACTAGATTTATAATCTGGAATCAGGTCGTATAAGGTGTTTATATGATACATTTTTCCTATATTTTAAATAATAAGCTTATGTGGAAACAGCAGAAAAGTCGAGTTTTTTAGTAAACGAGATTGGCAACTGGCAGCATCGTGCTGCATCGAAATTTAAAAAAAACACGATATAGCGCTGCTTTTCTGTGGTAATGGTGTGCTGATATTACAAAGTACACTTTTATTTTTAAATTTAGATGAAGCAAGCAAAATTATCTATGTAAACGTAAAATTAAGTCACTCAAAGAAGTTGTATACTAAGTTACACATTTTCAACTAAATTGATTCAATTTGGTTGAACCTTGTAATATCATGCATTATTTTCGATTTCAATCAATCTAAATTCAAAAATTAAAAAGAATTATACTTTTTTAACTATTTATTTTTCGTCCGTGAAATTTACCTCTTTTAATACTGAAAAACAGAAAAATTCGGTTATTTAAATAGGCAAAACCGGATGAGAGCTCAAAATAAACCACTTAATAAGTTAGATAACTTTTAAGCCAGTGACGGGTTAGCTAAACAGTTATTATCATATTAAAGTGACTATATAACTTTATTATATAAGTCTCCGTTATCCTACCGAGCACTTACTTGCGTAAAGGCTTTGCAATCAAGCTGTTTATAGCCCCCAGCTCCTCAGTAATCTACCAAGACTATTGCGTATGAGTGAACATAATTATTACTCAGATTATAACATGGCAGGCGATGGCGCCGTACCAATCTGACATCGAATTAAGTAGCAATTACTTAGCTCCAAAGTTAAATGTAATAAACTATATTTCTCAAGCAGAAAATGATAGTCTCAGGTAAATAGTATAAGAATAAACCAGGCTAGAATTTTTTGTAGTTTGTTCGCCTCGAAAAATCTTGTAGTTGGTCTATCGCCTATTTAAGTCTATACTAATATTTAAATATGAAATGAAGTCATAAAATTTTCCAAAGAGATAGATGTTAACCTGAGTAAGGGTAAAGACCCTAGCTAACTTTTGTCTTATAAAATAATCTTAAAGACGGCGGTAATTTAATTAATGAAGTAAAATTATACTTTTATAGATTTATCTATTACAGTTCTAAAGAAACGTAGCCAGATTTTTGGGCACCTTACCCATAGAAGACGGTGACCTGGGTTATTATTATACTTGTATTCTTGAGGGACTATAGATAGAACACAATATAACTAAGTTTTCTTTTATTGTTTCTCGTTTATTCTTGGCTTTTAATTAGGTACTTTCGAAGTCGGTATTAAGTCCATACTGCCGTCAAATTTGTACCTACTCTTGAAGATCACACTGCTGTCTAGGGTTGCCGTCTTTTTTTGAATATAATATAGTACCTTTAGGAAAGTCAGGGGGAAAATAGTACACATTTATTTTCAATAATTATTCTATATTTTATTATTTCATAATTAAATGTACCCTGTGTAATTATTACTACCTTTTGCTTTGGCCAGCAATGTTTGTTATTTAAATAATTAGCTATGTAAATAGAGTATGTTTTAATATTTTTCTATAATATCTAATATATAAAATTCTCGTGTCACAGTTTTCGTTGCCATACTCCTCCGAAACGGCTTGACCGATTTTGATGAAATTTTTTGTGCTTATCCGGTATCTATGAGAATCGGCCAATATCTATTTTTCATCCCCCTAAATGTTAGGGGTAGTCCACCCCTAAATATTGTTTTTTATTTTTTAGACAAATTTTTAATTTCTATTTTTTTATGATACAACATACAAAAATACATACAACCCTAGATTTTCAACCCTCTACGATCAACCCCTATTTTTTACCGGGCAGGACGACGTCTGCCGGGACAGCTAGTATAGTATAATTGACTAAAATATAGCAGAGTACTTTATATTATAATACGGCTGGCAATCCTACTGCTGTCATCCAAATGACCGATTTTTGTCCCAAACACTTTTAAATTATTTAGAGACCCAAAAGAAAAAGTTCAAGGTATTTTTATTGCTCGTTAATTTAATCGTTATTAAAGTTATTTGCGTAAAGCTGTTGACGGTAACTGAATATTTCATTAAAATGATAACCTTGGTTCCATTTTGTCAACCACGCCCATATTCAGTGAACATTTTCCATTTAGAATTTTATAGGTTTTTACAAAGAATGAAAAGCGTCTGAACAAGAGTATAAAGTTTCAAAGAGCTTTGTAGCTCTGAATACTGGTGTTCAAAACAAAGTATTTGTGCCGAATTTTGTGTGGCAGTTGAAATAATGAATATAATATTAGATTTGCCAGATATACATGTATTTCATTCGGACGTCTTGCTCTGAAAAATATAATCTAGGACCCGATTGCACCACCACCTGCCGGGTCCAAGTCTGAATCTCAACCTTGGGTCCCCAGTCACGCACACACACAAAAAAGTGATTTCAGCGCCACCTACCGGTTCCAAAAAACAGAGATAGGTTCAGCATGCAAGAGGTACGAACTCTTATTTATTTAAACAGTACCAAATACAACTTTGTGATAATCATTCCCAGCCTTTAACTATTATTATATTGATTTTCTTCTTTAAACAACAGAATTATTTGATGACATCAAAAAACTGTCCATCAATACAGATCCAATTTATGTTAAAGTGAGTTATTTTTGTTCTCGATTCACGACTTTGACGATGAAAACACATTTTCATAAGATTTGGTATGACAACGTAGTCAGTTATGTAAATCCTAGCCTAGAGCTGTCTGAAAAAGATTACTTTTTAGCCATAGATAGGGCTGCCCGTTGTATAAATGTATTTCGTTTTGTTTTAAATGTCTACACATTATTCTAATATTAAAGTAGTACCTACGTAGCAGTAGTAGTTGAAAGGAAAAAAATGGACTTATCAATACACCTAGTTAGAGATTAAAATAGCATATTACATTTTATCCGGAAACCTACGATATACCTAAAAGAGACAGAAAAACATATTTATAAAAGTAAGTTACATTTTACCCTCATATTTTCAAAGAAATTGGAATCATACCATCTTGTTACAGTAACATCTTGGAATACTATTTACATGCATATTCCAAGGTATCAATTTCCTTGAAATGGCTCGCGAAAATTGCCATTTTCACTGAATAGCTTAAACAAAGTTCGTTGCAACCGTGAGATGCACAAGCATTAGACCAAATTGTCCTCAAGACGGCAATGTAAGAGCAGAGGAAAATTGTATTACCGTCCTTAGTGGAAGCGATGCGATGAGTGCATTCGTTACCGACGTAATTGGAAACTTTTCGAGCACTCTTACACGTGTAGTTAGAGGCACTCAGAGGTTCACCACAGCCTAAATTTTACTATCTGATTCTACAACAGTACATGGCTTTGACATCTTGTTAAGCCTTAATTTGTTTCCAAGATTTCTTCACCGCGGTTTTCTCAATTTTATAATTCGCTAGATTTCAAACGAGTGCTTGGGTTTCTATTTTAATAAACGATTTCGCGGTATGACATATTTATATAAACCAATAATTTATTATAATTGGACCATAAATCAGGTATTTTTATATCATACAATAAATGCAGATGTCTTAGCCAAATATTATTCATACACATACATAGATACATAACTTCACGCCAGGTCCCTTGCGGGGTAGGCACGAACAACAGAGTGCCATACAGGCTTATTCTTACATACCTCACTTGCTTCTTTGACATTCATAACTCTTGTCATGCACGCTCGTCTATTCTTAAGGCTCCTGACATCACCTGCTAATACACGATCAATTTGATCATGGAAGGTGGGTCGTGGCCTTCCGCGACTTCTGCATCCATCCACTTTTGCATTGTATATCTGTTTAGTCATTCTTTCATCATACATTCTTTCCACATTTCCCGAACCACCGGGGCATTCCTTTCCTTACCTTTACCCCGACACTCTCTTTTAGACCAACTCTCTTTCTTACTTTGGTATTACGAACGCGGTCCGCGAGCGTCACTCCGCAGATTTTGCGCAGTGCTCGCATCTCGACTGCGTATACTCTACTTTCATGCTCTCTGTTCCATACCCAACTCTCGCTTCCATACGTGAGCGTAGGTACCAGCACCGCGTTATGTATGGCAAGCTGGGCCTTCTGGCTGAGGTTCTTAGCGCCTAGAAGTTTACCTAACGCTCCATTCACACTATTCCCCAAATTTACTCTTCTTTCTATGTCAGCGGTGTACCTTCCATCCCTGCTAAAAGCACATCCAAGATATACAAACTCATTCACTTGTTCCAGCATAACATCATCGACCATTATCCATGCATTCGTTCTGGTTGTTTCTCTTTCAAACACCATAACCTTTGCTTTCTTCGCATTCAAATGTAAGCCTCTCGCCTGACAGTCATCTTTCATCATTGTGACTAGTGTTTGCAGTTCCGATGGCGATTCGGCTAAAAGCACGGCATCATCTGCATAGAGCAAAGTGCTAACAACTAGATCACCCATCCTTATCCCAATATCCATCAATCTTAATCTCTGGAGACAATTGTCCAGATATAGGATGAACAGCAAAGCCGACAGCACGCAGCCCAGTCGGACGCCAATATTGACGACAAACCAGGGCGACAGGCTGCCGTCTACCCGCACGCATGCCATACAGTCCTCGTAAGTGGACTGCACAGCACGCTGCAATTGGCCATTAATCCCATATCCGGGCAATATGTCCCAGAGGTCCTTCCGCACAACCCTGTCAAATGCTTTCTCTAGATCCACAAAACCGCAGAAAACCTTCCGGCCCATAGCCAGTTGCTTCTCCACGATACTGCGGAGCGAGAAAACTTGATCCATACATCCCCTTCCATTTCTGAAGCCCCCTTGTGCATCCCACAGTAATCCATCGGATACCACTCTCATTCTCCTTTCAATAATCTTCGCATACACTTTAGATGCTGTGCTGATCAAACTGATGGCCCTGTAGCTGGCGCACTCCATACGTGACCCCTTGCCTTTATACAAGGGCACGATGACAGCGCGCCTCCAGTCCTCGGGAACCTTTCCCGTCCTCCAACACAAGTTGCATAAGGACAGGAAAGCGTCCCGGACGCAGGTTCCACCATATTTGATCATCTCAGCAGACACACTATCGATTCCTGCTGCCTTTCCATTTTTCAGACTTCTTATCGACCATTCGATCTCTTCCAAAGTGATCTCGTATGCTGACTCCTCGAGGTCGGTCACAGACTTAGTCGTGGTGCCAGCATCCGAGATATTATCATACATTTCTCTAAAATATTCACTCCATCGCGCTAAAACCTCTTGTGGGTTAGCAAGAATGTCCCCTGCTTTAGATTTTATTCTTTTCATTCTGGAAGTTGACGAACAACCCCGAGACTTCTTAACCTCTCTCCAAAAGAGTTTGGTATTCGCCTCGAAGTTCTCCGTCAGCTTCTCTTCTTCTTTCAATTTTATCCCTTCACGCTTCTCTTTCACTAAAGCTTTGGTTTCATTCTTGCAGAGGCGATAAATTTCTTTCTTCATCTCTTTCATACTGTCATTCTGGTGCAAAGATGCAATATAATCCAGCCAGGCTTTTCTCTTTCTCTCTACGCTAGATTTACCATCCGCGTCCCACCATTCGTCACCTTTTGTTGCGTCTTTGCGCATCCACATGCTTCTTTTGCGCTTTCCACTAAACTTTCTTTCATACTATCCCAGTCATTATCCACATCTAAGTCGGAGAAGTCCGCTTTTGCAAGCCTTTCTTCGACTAGGCGCGCATACATACTCCTTACACTAACATCTTCCAATTTTTCACACTTTATTCTTTCAAGCTCCCCGAAATTGGTACACTCTCGCCAGTGCCTCCACTTCTTGAAAAGGCCCACAAACCGGCTTAACACCAGGTAGTGGTCCGTTCCAAGAGTGGGGCCTCTGTAGGCTCTTGTATCCATTATTGTATTTCGGAGGCGGCTATCTATTAAAATCAGATCAATCATACTTTTCTGTTCATTCATTCTCCATGTATACGTGTGAATATCTTTATGATGGAATAATGTGTTCGACACAAGCAAGTTTCTTTTCACGCATACGTCTATGATTGGCCTACCAGCATCGTTTACTCTCTTGTCACCATAGGGTCCAAGGACAGCCTCAAAGCCGTCTCTTTTGGTCCCCACCCATCCATTAAGATCACCACACATAATTAGTCTTTCGTTCCCTTCAGCTAGATCCAGAATTTCTCTCACAGACTCCCAAAACTTCTCGAGTTCTTGGGGATCCGCTGAGCTTACGGGAGCATAAGCTGCGACCACAAAAACTCGTGTGATCCCCAGTTTTAGACGGACCCAAAGAAGTTTCGGGTTCACCAGACAATAGTCTTTCACTGCGGACACAAAGCGGGATGAGAGTACGACGCCGACCCCCCACTTGTACGCTCGTCCAGGTCCACGCCGGACCACAGAGCAAGCATGCCACCGGGGAGGTCATCGACGTCACACCCTTTCCGCTTTGTCTCTGTCAGACATAAGGCATCCAGGCTTCTCTCATTCATTATATCAATCATTTCGTCCATCTTATCTTTCATTCCACCTCTCACATTCCACGTGCCTATACGGCACTCTGCTCCTCTCGACCCGCCAGGTTTGGCGCTGCGTGAAGGGTGGCGGCCCCCTTCGCCGCATGCGCGAGAGTCCACACCGACGGGGGCGCATCGGTGAGCGTCACCTGCGGGGGACGCCCTATCGTGCACTGCACACGGGTGAATCTCGGGCAGAATTGTGGCCCTCTGGGCCAGCGGGGATCGCGACGTGCACGCTTCTGACATGACCCCAAACTACTTACAAGTAGCGAATAATATTTGGCACCTATACCATACTAATACACTAGCACAACAATTACACGGTAAGTGGTTGTAAATAATTACAATATGATAATTTTGACCATTCAATATATTTGGCCAAAATGTTTGCCTATTTAAAAATACAGTTTATTGTAATATTTTCAAATCAAAACACAACTGTTAGATTTTATATAAAGTTTGTCATTCAAAGATAATACTTAACTGGAACGACGAGTCCCTTTAGTGCGAGTGAAAATCTAGTTTCGGGCACCAACTACGGATTGCCCTGAAGGCTTCGTTACAAAACTCAATTTAAAGAGGACGGCATTCGGTTCAATCGAAAGGCATAACAGTGGAAATCAAATTGGTTTGATAATAAAATGTTTGAGTTGGTTGTAAAATAGATTGTACAACTTTACCGATACAGTCGAAGATAAATTCCAAAAACCCAGTGTCTGCTTAGAAATTTCGTCTATTCAAATACCTTTATTAGCTATCAAAGTGCACGTTTCTGTAGTAACTACCGAATCAATACATTAAATGCAATAGAAATTTTGTAGGTTGGCATTTTATGTTTAATTGTTTGTGATGTATTTGTATAATTATCTGATTATAATATTTAAAATGTAGATCTTAGCTACTCATAACCGTGTTGCTCATGGCCAATCTTGTATGACATTTTTAAGTGCCCATGCAGGGAATGGCGAGTTACAGTCTGCCCATTTTATCCATATTCCCCGAACATTGCGACGGGTAGACGCCATAGTCCCCATAGTAACAGATCCCTAATTCCGCTAGTAGTTAATCCCAATAACACGGTACCTTTTATTCACAATCCCTACAATATTTCTACACTAACCGGGGCTGTCCTTGGGTGCATCCATTGTGAAGTGATAGAAACGCCAGTATTAACACTTCACATTAACATTTTTCTTAAGACGTTTTTTTATCATTTGAATACATAATTAAAATAAATTTCAACGGATTAAATTTCGAAAAATCAAAAGTTATCTAAAAAAGGTTAAGACAGTTTTTAAAAAATTTTTTTAAATAACTTCACTCTTACCTGCACTCTTGAAGTCGTAGATCTTGGTGTATGTGTCATAATCGTCGTCATAAATTGTTGCTTCTGAGATCGTAAGTAATATGAAAGAGACGTAACAAATCCACATGTAAGCCATTTCTACGCAATGTCTATCTATTGAATTATCACTGATTGCTACCTTTTCACATTAGCTACATCGGGCTTTGTTGCTGCAAAGATAAAGCTAAAATAAATTGGTATCACTTGTAATCGTATTATCCTCTGGTCATTAATTCGGTGACTGACTTTTGCGGTTCTTGGTTTTTACGTATTTTATTCATAACTTTTGTTCATTCTAATTAATATAACGTGGCTCACGGACTTATTTGTGAATATATAATATAGTAATTAATTTCAACACCGATATGATTAATAGTAATGTTTACTTAAATCTTTAACATAGCACAAAAGTTATAAGGATAACTTGAATATATTTTATTTAAATCATGTTGACCCATCTTGCTTTGTGACTAAACCTGAATTTTTTAACCGATTGGTTGAAATTCGCAGAAATCGAGGAAAATAAATACATCATTCACAACATGGAATAATTTAATTTTATGTTCGCATGAATCATTATGGTTGTTTCATCCAAATTAAAATAAATGAACCGTGTAATTCAGCTTTAATTGAATGGAGATATTCACGAGGAAAACTTCCAAAAATTTTAGTGATCTGTAGCCGTTTTGGTAAAAGGAGAACTATTTATGTAGAATGGAAATTTGACAGACAGTTACAGTAATTTCTCTCACAAATAACTGTAGAGCAAATTTGACAGAAAGGTATATTAAATTATACATATGCTACTGAACAATGTGGTAATAATATCGTGAAACAAACAGTTTACACGTTTGGACGATTTTTAGTATTGATTGAATTATGTACAATTTGTTATGTAGTTACTCATATTGAGAAGCACCAAAATATTGATATGACCTAATATAGAAATATCATGTATTCCATAATCTATTATTAAAAAAATATGTTAAATATCAATATTTAAATTATCCAAAATGATCACACAATATTTGTAGATAAAACAAAGTATTTTAGAGGCTGTAATGAATAAACTTGACAGCATAGAGATTAGAAAATCGGACAGGCACATAATGAGTGTAGTGTATTAGGGATGCGAAGTTAAATTATGATTCTACAGGGAACGACCTGTATTAAAGCGGGTTACTGGGATAATTCTCCGACCTTTTGTCTCTCATGAAGATCTATTTCGGAAAGTTTCCGAGCTATAAATAAACTCAATATTCCTGTTGCTATTGTTAAAGGAGTTTTAGTTGACAAACAATATTTTTGTTATATGCGCCATTTTGTTTATAATAAATTGATCATTTATTTGCAGGTACCTACATATGATTAAAACTAGGTTTTAACGGTCTTAAGGACATCATTTGATTTGATTATTACTTTTATTTCAACGTTTGGATCACTTCTCAGCGGCCGTTATCACGAGGGACAAAAACAACAAGTATCAATGAGTAGTGTTATGATATTACTTATTTTCTTTACTTGTTCGTTTTAATTGTTAGAATTTTAATTTTTGTTTATGATTTTATTTACTCTATGGTAATGTAATCTAACTTATCACCGCTTCGCAACATGTTGTGGCTTGAAGTGTAGCAGCGTAGGAAAAAAAAATGAAAATCACATAAAAGCCGCGCTTAATATCGTTAAAACGTAGTTTTGATTGTGATAATTTTATTTTATTTCACAGGAATGATAGAAGTTTATTTTTAAGAAGACTTGGAGTTTTAATAGAAGATAAATAGTTATATATGTAAGCTCAAACGCCTAACCTAGTAATAAACAAATACGATCATACAAATATCAAAATAAAATCACTTTCACATGTTACAGACAATGTACTCGTATATTAATAGGTAATTATTATATTACCAGACTGTTAAAGTCACTGTAATGAAAACCCTCGTTAGACTTAATGAAAAAAGGATGATTTAGTTACAAACATTTTTTGTTATACATGGTTTTTTTTATTAAATTCTGATTTGTGTATTAATAAACCCTGTGTCCAGAATATATAAAGTCTTTTATGATTATTTTCATCGTAAATATTGCTTTATTACTATCATCTATTGTCCCTACATTAGCCAAGGGCTATACATTCCATTTCTTTTCACACGCTATTTAATTACTCTAGTCAATATGATATTGGTTCATACATTCACAATTTTTTATTTCATTAACAGATAGGTCAATTAAGTATAGGTAGTCATTATGTATATTCTAATCTCTAGTATAAAGAGGAATGTTTTGTATTTTGTGTGTTTGAAACGAATAAACTCAAAAACTACTGGACCGATTTCAAAACACGTTGCCTGCCCAAGTAATCACAGCCGAAACTCTATAGTCGTTCTTACCTGTATAGAGGACATGCATGGGGGGAACTTTCAGCTTTCATAAAACAACGAGGGTCTAGATCCATAAAACTAATGTCCTAGCTAAATACTTAATTATTGAATCGTTATTACTGACATCGCTCACATAGTTTTGTTTGCGAAATATATTTTTACACATAATGTCAGCACGCTTGGATTTCAATCTGAGTGTAATAATTTACAAACTATATTATATAGATAAATTACTGATTGTAGATAACAATCAGTAATTTATTTATTATATTCATTTAATTTATTAATGTTGTGTTGTCCATATAAATGAATTATAAAATATTCACCATTCGAATGCTACGTACATTGTCCCTAAATAATATAGGTTATATTTATTGCAAAAAAAGATTAGGGATTCTTATTGAAATTTTTATAATGTAACCGTCATTGTATGCGCTGCGGAAACTGTTGATGACAGAACAAAAAATGATCTACAACATTAAACAACATATCAATATCCACAATAAACTTCGCGATACCATATGTCCAACTATTGAAGTTATGTCACTATGATTATACTCTTTTACATTTTAAAAGTTGATAGAAGTGCCGACCAAAATCGAACCATGCTATCTATGTAAATAACAACAACAGCCCATAACTGTCACACTGCTGGGCTCGGGCCTCCCACTGTAGGGCAATGGACAGTATACCCGCCACGCTTGTCCAAGGCGGCTTAGCAGGTTTGACACATCGGTTATCTCGATGTGCACGTTGCATCACGATGTTTTCCTTCACTGTTGTTAGCACGTGGTAATTGTAACAATATGCACATTAGGTCAGAAAACAGCCTAAGTGGTGCATGCGTTCCGGCCAAGATTGAACCCGCGACCGTTGGAGTTTAGGAAGCGTGCGCCAGCCATTACGCTACCACGGCTTACAAAACACTATCTATGCTATCTATACCACTGCATTAATCGTGACCCAAATAAATCATTTGGTATTCAACAATGTTTGAATACCTGTAGATTACTTTATGAATTATTCAAATTAGACTAGATGTCCAATAGCAAAAGATATAGTTAGAGAGCCAGCTTAAATCTGACAACACATTCTTTACGGTATCTGAAATTTCGTCCAGTGAGACTTGTATACCCAGTAAACAAGCAATGGGTACTAGCTAAGCCCGGCCGCGGTAGGTTTGGGGTCCCTCAGGTGAGTCATGTATGAAAATTAAGTAAATTTTTAAAGTATTTTACGGCGTCTGCCGTTTTAATATGTCATAATATACCTCTAGAAAAATTGAAAAATAAATATGGCTGCTGATTTTGAAGGTTGTAACATCCTGGCAGCCACTTTTCAAAATTCGGAAAAAATAATAATATATTCTGATATGAATAATGAATATATCTAATTAATGTTTGATTTTTTTTACCTCTTCATAATAATTTTATATTTGTTACAGCCTTATAATGAACCTTTTTTTCTTTATTATGCACATTTAAAGTAGTAGATGTGTTCGTTTAATTATATATTTATAAAAAAAATACATTGACTAATATAATTTTAATGTTATATAAATTTTACGAATGTGAAAATTACAACTGTGGACATACATATGCACGGACTACAGGTAATGTTTCGCTGTAAACCGGATAGTTACAACCGGAAAAAATGTCAGCCACTTTTAATATTAGCTTAAAATAGTTCAATAAATAATATATTAAAATGGCTGACGCCGTAAAATACTTTAATTTTTTTCCGAATTTTGAAAAGTGGCTGCCAGGATGTTGCAACCTTCAAAATCAGCAGCCATATTTATTTTTCAATTTTCTAGAGGTATATTATGACATATTAAAACGGCAGACGCCGTAAAATACTTTAAAATTTACTTAATTTCATACCTGACTCACCTGAGGGACCCCAAACCTACCGCGGCCGGCTTAGCTAGTCCCCATTGCTTGTTTACTGGTATAGAAGTCTCACTGGACGAAATTTCAGATACCGTAAAGAATGTGTTGTCAGATTTAAGCTGGCTCTCTAACTAATATTACGAATTTAAAATTTGTGTATTTGAGTGGGCCCGGGATTGTTTAAATTACCAATTAGAACGGGTAGGTGGCGCTGGAATTGGGTTCTAGATTTGTATTTTTTTAGGGCAGGCAACGTCTGCTAGGACCTTTATAATATGATATATTACGTACGATATAGCCTAAATAAACTTCCAAACAACGGACTTTCCACGTCCGTAGGTACGTACATCCAAAACGTATGTGGGTTTCACACATGGGTAACGCCAATCTCCAGGTTTCCTTCATTCTATTCTTTTCCATTATTATCATCTCCTTTTTCTCTGGGAAAATTATTTGTTTATATTTAAATTTATTTACTTGAAATTTAATTACAAATTTTCAGCTAAAGAATGACACACGATGAAGAAAATCAGAATTTCTTTTCATAATTTCTTACTGACAACAATCTTTGTAGGATGTATAGAATACATACCGCACTTACTGTTTCGGAATCTCCCTTTTTATCTAGGTGCAATAAATAACCTTACTCACGTCGTGATTTCAGAAACCACGTGATCCCAGTTATTTACGATTCGAGAGCATCCTATATCGGTCTATATGGGTCAGCGATTATGTAAGAAATAGTTCCAATAATGGTGTCGTGATTAATCAATTCTCTATTGTTTTGTGACTATAACAACTGTATGAGTATTGGAGAGTCCGGACGATTTTATTAGGCCGCATTTCTTTGTATTGTTATTGAGCGTTTAATTACTGTAATTATCGTTTCAAGTACCATCTATCCTAAATGCCCATTTTATTACAGACCCGTAGTCATTTTGGTAATAACGAAATCCGTATTAATATAATGACTCGATGTCTGTCAATTTTCTCAAAAACCATCGGCAGACAGACAAACACACACATTGTGTATCCCCCAAACTAAGTAAGTTAAGCTGGTGTTATAGGTAATAAACAACAGAACAGTGGTGCCGATCACAGACACTCAGACCAGAGTGAAAAACAGAAAGTTCGTTTATGAAACTTATCATGCCAGGAATCGAACCCGGGGCTTGTGCGTTGTAGTGAGTTCGGCCAGCAAAGGCTTAGCCCAATCAACAAAAGAGGCTGTTCATATGGACCATCGTGTTTATATGGACAAAATTTGTCAAAAGTTTTCTAATAAAGTTGCAGAATAATTTAAAACATTGATAATCGCCATGTATCTTGGGGTGCAAATTTTATCAGTGTGTATAGTTGTATTAGACTTAGTTATATTTGTTTTTTTACTTCAAAAAGTAAAAAATAAACAAATGAGAACGGAGTCGCGGGTAACAGTTGTATAGTAACAGCCAATAAATATCCCACTGCTGGGCTCGTGTCTCCTTCTACAGGGAAACGAACAGTATACCCCCCGCCTCACCCACCTAAAGCGTCTTGGCCGGTTTAGACCATCGGGTATCTCGACGTGCAGGTTTTATCGCGATGCTTTCCTTCACTATTGTTAGTACCTGGTAATTACAACAACATGCACATTAGGTCAGAATACTGCCAAGTGGTGCATGTGTTCCGGCCAGGATGCAAACCCGTGCGTTTTGAGTTTGGGACACGTGTACTAGCCATTACGCTACCACGGCTATAATATGTACATTCTCTATAAAGTAATTAATTCTAAGATTTAAGTAAGTGTGTTAGTATTGCAATTCTAATTTATTGAGATTTTAATAAGATAAGAGAATATTTAAATTACATAAGGTATTGGATATTAAGTGGCCTGATTTATTGCCGTGCCGAGACTGATCCAGTACGCGGAGAACCGGGACCGTAATGCGAACTTTGTCAAGATATTTAGAGCCTCCTGCAGCTGGTATTGATACAGTAGAGGCTGTGCACCCACAACTGTTGCGATGGGTTGTGCTGAAACGCTGACCGATGACGCAGATACTCACCCATCATGGGTGCGTCGATAAGTATTTGCATCAGATTGTGGGATATCCATCTTCACCTCAGTGCCTTCAGTGTGGCGCACAAGACTTGGCATTCCATACGCTGGTCAAATGCACAGCACGGGCACCGCTGAGATTTGAGCTCGAGGCCGTCGTAGGGCCAATCGATTCGCTGAGTAGTCGTGAGGCAGTAATGTCACACCAGAAGGCTACTGAACGAGATAGGGAGAGAGGAACGCATGCAATTCACTGGTACAGACGTCAGTCTGGTGTCCGAAGGCACATATGCGCTAAATCTCCTCTCATGATTCCACTACACGGCCCATCTGCATCTGTGGATGTGGTGGAACTAAACGTCTGTTGACGAAGTGAGTTTGCTCTGCTTCCCGGGGCACTCTCAGGCCTTGATGTGCGGATGGGATGAGCGTGGGCGTAACTACGTTCTAGGTTTCATGCTTTTCCTACAATAAGCGCGAGTACATGGGTGGCAGGTTCAGGTTTCGTGTAGTATTAATAGGAACGACTTTACCATTTGCGTCTCTACACATGCCGGTGGCTCTTAATATCGCGGATTTAGTCTAACCTAACCAAGGATCTGGAAGTGTACGAAATGCATTCTTCAACAAAAAATATATACCTATTATATATAATACTAGCTGACCCAGCGAACTTGGTACCGCCATATTTTCTGAATTCCCAAAAGACTTTGTTCATGACACAAAAAGAAAATAACCATAATCGGTCCACGTGATTAGGAGGATTCTAGAACCCGATATCAGCGCTACCTACCGGTTCTAATTGCGAATCTAAACCATCCGGGAACGCAATCAAACACACTAAGACAAAATCACCAGAATCGCTCCCGCTGATTAGGAGGATTCTAGAACCCGATCTCAGCGCCACCTACCGGTTCTGATTGGAAATCTAAACCATCCGGGAACCCACTTAAACACACATTCATTTATTGGTGCTCCGCTCCTATTGCTTTTAGCGTGATGGTATATAGCCTATAACCTTCCTCGATAAATGGGCTAACTATTACAGAAAAAAAATTCAAATCAGACCAGTAGTTCCTGAGATTAGCGCGTTCAAGCAACAAACAAAGAAACAAACTTATCAGCTTTACATATTAATATACATAAGATAAAACTCTCTCACCGACATAACACCCTGTTAAAATATCCGCTAATATAATGTTATGTTGCAGAGAAATTACTTTTAGTCTGTTATAAGCTGTTTAAGTAAAGCTTTTTAACTATCCCACGGGAACTCTTAAATTTTTCGGGATCAAAAGTATCCTATATGTTGACCAGGGCAGGGATATAAGCTATCACCATACAAAATTTCATGTAAATCGGTCCAATCGTTTCGGATTAGCCGGTACAAACAGACAGACAAACTGACTAACGGAGAAACAAAAAATCTAAATCTAGACTCGGTTTTTAGCATTTTTTTCAATTGTACAGAAATTCGACGTCTACAATTTTATTATATGTATAGATTGTGTGATTGACACTCTAATTGGAATATCGAACTTCTCCCAAAAAGGTTTTAATTAAATGCACTTCTAAGAACTTTTTGATTCACCTAAATATATACCTACTCAAAAGGAGAAACGAAAAACTTTTAGTAATTTAAAGAAAAACTAAAAATAATGAATACAATGTTAAGTTAAAGTTGTCTGCTGTGAAGATAAAACGCAAGCTGTTTTAAAGTGGCTTCCAGACAGCGACAACTTAAAGAGAATAATGGGTACCTACTGGAATACGACTTCTCGTTCTTCTAATTTATTCGAAGCGTCATTTAAATTATTATTTATTTTCAGTTTTTTTTAAACGGTATGTAGGGATTACTATAATATTGTTGCACCGCACCCAATGATTGGCATCGAGTCAATTTATTCAAGATATTGTTTCAAATTTGTAGAAGATTTGTAGGATGTAAATTCGAAAATGCCGTTGGAATTATCAAAAAATTCATTAGAAGTACACACACGTAATTCACAGTTCTTGTAAGTAAAGCCAATACAAGAAAACCAAACCGTTGGTCAAAAAATCATTATCACATAAACCACGCCAAGTTCGTCGTTATAAGATACTCGCTCCGAAAGTGTACCAAGTAATGCCTCGTTCGCAGTCAAATCACGACTGACGCATTTTCCGACTAACCGACCCTCATCCATTTTTTAATTAGACATGGGCTCTTAGCACTCAACATGCCACCCACTGGTTCTTAATATCGGTAAATGGGCAGCTTAATTAAGGCTTCCAAGAATTCGCATGAATACCAACAGAGGAAAGAAGGTTTTATGACGTTTTACGGTGGCGTGAAAAAAGTGATTACCGCAAATAATAGATCACTCAAATTCAAAGGGGTGATAGGACACCCTCAAAAGAATTTGTATCTGCTTGCAATAATATTTTAATAAATATTTCGCACCGATACAATAATATAATAAATATTATCATTATCATTGTATGAATACCATTTTTCTTAATCTCTTATTGTTTGAATAAAATTATTTAAATGATTTTATAATAATAATAATTTATAATAATTTATTCATTTGAAACTTAACATTGATACACAGTATTTTTTTGATTCTACTAGCCCTAAACTAGTTTTCACTGTATTATAGGGCTAGTGTCCTCTCCTTAATGTAGGAACAATAACATAAAAAACATTTAACACAGCTTAAAATAAATACCTAAAAGAGTGGGCATGCGCGCATGCGCGCGCGCGAGCGTGTGCGTGTGCGTGTGCGCGTGCGTGCGTGCGTGCGTGCGTGCGTGTGTGTGTGTGTGTGAATGCGTGTTTGACTATGCATATGAAGTTGTATTAAAGTATTGTATATTATTATATTATATGCCTATTTTTAGAAATTTTTCTACATCATCATAATTTATGTCTATTAGCCATTTCAAAATAAAAATTTTGAACTCACGGTTTGTTTTCTTCTTTAATGATTTTGTTTCGGGTAATTTGTTGTACATATAAGGAGCTGTAAAGTTAATATGACCTTGGGCAAAACTAGTTCTTACTTGAGGTATTGGGCATTTATCGACACGTTTATGCGTAATTTCTAACTGTGGTACAGATTTCCTGTGATATAATCTAAGCGTTTCATATATAAAAGTTTTCCTGATAGAAAGGACTTTTGCCTTCTTATATACATCCACTGTTGGATGTCGATATGGTAAGTACATCATCACTTTTAGCAAAGCTCTTTGAGCTCGTTCAGGTACAATCATAAGCGATTTAGCCGCATTACCCATGCACATATGCAATATCTAATTAAGCAACCACAAAGCGCCTGATACGTCTGTATCAGTAGTTTATGATCAGCAATGTTTCGAAGATTTTTAAAGATATAGATTAATTTTCTAATCCTAGACGCAAGAGTATTTAAATGGATGCTCCAATTAAGATTCTCATCAATCATTACACCCAGATATCTAATTGAGGAGACGCGTGACAATATTCGGCAACTGCAATTATTTTGAATATTTTTATTACAAGGATACATATGAATTTTGAGTTCATAATTTAAATCAGGACATGTCAGATGAGATAAGTGGAAACATATGTACTTTGTTTTTGATGTATTTACGGACAATAAACTAGTTTCAAGCCATTGCAATGTATTGGGATGCCAACAATGGTATAGTTACGACTATACACGAATTAAATGTCTCCAAAATTAACCTCGATGGCGTAAGTTGATATTTAGAATAATGTGTTTTCGTTTCATATTTAAACAAATATTGAATTTATCAGAACCAAAGCGGAGTTTATATCTTACTAACTGTGTTTTTTACCTTAACATTAGCAGAAAATTTACATTAATCGTATAGATAGAGCTTATACCAAATTTTAACCAACAGTAGGGAATGGATAGTAAGACTGTAGAACCAGTCATATCTCTATATCGGTAAAAGTTATATTAATGAACGGTTGTGGTTTTTGGTGTTTTTTCAATAATAAAAATAGGTTTTCCTATGCAGAACCTGACTTAGGGCCGATTTTTCAATCACGAGATAAATGTTATTCGTGGAATAAAGTATACAACGTGGGAAAATTAAAAATACTGTTATGTTACTATAAACGTTGAATTTTTGAGTTGAATCGAAACATTGTTTCACTTTTAAATTCCGAAGACAATTATTTATTCCGCTGATAATCTTTTATCTAATTATTGAAAAATCGATCCATAAAGTAAAGGAGATACCAAGAAAAAGTTGTTGAGTAACCTTACTTGATCTAGGTCCTAATATCTTCAATATTCTACGTGCTTCAGGTAAATCTGTTTCTAAAGCTAAAACACAGATTACATACCAATAACTTCATTCATTCTTAAGAATTACACACACATAACTTTATTCATTATTAAGAAATTATTCTGACCAGAGCTCCAGAATTATCGATTGCTTGACTATGAAATTTAAGCGTAACCTATTTATCAAAATCGTTTTGACTTAAGTCTTGATATTTGATACACTATGAAATGTAAGAAAGATATTCATAATTAAATTAATATTTTAGATATGCTATACTACGTTGATTACAAATATTACTACTAAATAAAGCTAGAAGTATACATAGCAAATTCTGAAGAGTTCCCCTGCTAAGATATCTTCTACAATAAAAACCAAACGCAAATTTTATATTTATCTTCAACAGAGTTCAGTGCAAGGTTTTCACTAATTAATATTAATTTAGCAACTAAAGAGCTGGATCGTAAAAAATAATATTTAGCAAAGAAGTTCACGTTTTGGAGATTTCAAAGTAGGTCGAAAGATAAATTCGGTTTAGAGAAAATTTCTAATGTTTATTACCGAACTTCAGTAGCGAAAATCATATAACATGTGGCGTATATATTATGTACCGATAAAACCTGAAAATATTCAATTCACACGTTATATTTCACTCGTAGTAATATATGAATCTGAAATAAATTTGCTAAAGTGTTTATATGGGATGGTTAATTTTCATTATCGAGAATTTCGGCACATATACGCCATTTCTAAAATACTCTATGATACTCTTTATTCTGGAGAATGGAATAGTTTTCCCCATAGAAAGATTCGACAGGATGAAAAAAAAATTAAATTTGTATGTTCTATAAATTAATTATATTTTTTATCACTGGAGTATAGGAGACAGGCAGACGGCCCACCTGATGGAAAGCGGTTACCGTCGCCTATGGATGTTTGCAATACCAGAGGTATCACTAACGCGCTGCCGGCCTCGAAGAAACTTTATAACAATGTTTTTAAATAACCCCATATTGTAGCGCTGTGGGAAAACCACGGCTGGCAGTCTATTCCAAATCCCCACAGTGGGCAAGACCGTTCACCGACACGTTCTGGAGAACCGTTGCGTACAAGAGCGAAGCGGCTCAAGGAAGTGGGAGAAGATGAAGGTATCATTCTGAACAATTCCTCGGAAACGCGCACCTGGTTTATTGCCCCTCCCGCATTCGGAGTTCTTTTGTTTACTTTGTATTTAAAATTTGCAATTGAACAATAACATATTGTTATTGTTTTCGACTTTGTTAGCCGTTCGCAGGAATAATTAGCCAGGTGTGCAAATTACTGTTTCTCGGAAACCCCAGTGCACGCGGTGGATTTTTTGTACTGTATGGTTAGTATAAAACAATGCCCGAACAGAGGGGTGGGGCAGTCAAGTGAGGATTACGATATGAGCAAGACGTACATTCGATAAGCGATATAGTGACGGACTTTGCGCGTGTTATTGAATCGTGCAGTTTGTACTGGCTGTGTCCAGTTAAATTTATATCCGTTTTATACGTGTTTGTACAGTTCTAATAAATTCTATAGTAATTCTAACGGCATTTTAATTCATTGCATTCATTTAATTAATTTGCATGAAAATTAATGTATTTATTTCAAAATGGAGTCTTGCAGATTATTTATTAAAATTCATAAGTCTACCATCGTATTGTTAAAGCAGAAGAAATGGAGCAATAAACTCCAGTATATTCAGTATGTCAAAGTAGCAAAAATATTTTTTGCGGGGATCAAAAGAAGAGGGCACACATTTCGATCCCAACAGATTTTACGAATTCCATGTAAACTTCGATAGTTTGGACCGAGTCAGAAATTAATTACTTCGAACTTTAGGGATCTGTCAATTACACCGCGCTATTATTCTATTTACACTTTAATGTCGTTTAAGGGTCTTATTGACGAAATAAGTTCGGGTGGACTATTTGCCGGAGTCAGTAAATATCCTGTTGATAACTCAGAAACTTATCCAGTCCAGTTAATTAAATATTAATTAGTACTGTTGGCTTTTAATAGATGAAATTTGACCGTAATTGAATTTTGTAAATATTATTATATTCTTTGAGGTTAATTTCTATTACATGTGATTTTTTGGCCACAATGTGTTTTATTATGAAAAATAATTATTTGTATGACACTGTCAGTATATGGTCAGAATTCTGAACGTTTTGTACTTTAATATATTTATAAAAGTCATAGACGGATCCACGTTATTGGTCATTTTTTCTTTTTATTTATATTTTTATATGCACTTTACCACCTACTGTGAAATTAGGAAAATCAATGCAAATTATGTTAAAGCCTTTCAAAAAAGAAGAAAATAAATATTTAAAAAATAGAATGGCACAGAACAGTAAGGAACTTACTGGATGGAACCTTTGACTATATGTCGTCCCTCCGACACGCACTTGGTTGGTTTAATAAATTCAAAATTAAAACATAATATAAGTTAACCCGTCTTTAAATTGCAAACATTTATCCAAAAGAGACTCGATACAGATTTGTAAAAGCTTATTTAAAAAGCAAGCAAATATCAAACTTGAATAACATGCTTAAATTATAGTTGGTACATTATAATATTACCTTTATCACACAACCAACAACAAACTTATACACTTACTCACACCAACGCGCACTACCACTGAATTGCATTACACACGAAAAAGCAACATAGATGGCACTAGTTAAGATAATATATATAGGTATAGACATAAGGCACACACTGCACATACACTCTCTCACAACACCAGCTTGTAAAGATACACTCTACATTAGTATAAGTTTAGGATTAAAATTAGAAAAAAAAAGTTATTCTTAAGTTACACAACACAACATAAAAACCACAAAATTAATGTCACACACAATAACAAAAATAACAATAAGCGTGTATAAACTCGAAAAACTGTAAAAGTAATCAAGTTGCAAAAAGGGTACGGACCTCGGCCGTAGTATTGTTATTAAAAAAAAATCAAAAATTATTACCTTTATTGAATAACTTTTTTATATCAACATAAATGTGACTGTATATCATATAAGATAAAAAGTTTAAGATATTTAGGCGGGTTATGTAAAAATCATGTTAAGTTCTCAGAAAAGTGCCAGTTTTACTCAAGCTAAGTGCTTTTACAACTTCCACGGCGGTACTTACAAAAGTAGCTTGAGCCTTAACCATTTCCTTGTTCTAACTGTATTCAATTTGAACATAATCGTAATGTTTAACGAACCTTCAAAATAACATGTTCGACATTAAATCTGCTGTCATTGCGAAGGGTTGGGAATTACTGAGGAGAAAAAGAACATTTCCATTTTTACACTCGGCTTCTCTCTTTATGACATCATTAAAGCGCGTGTGTCATACGGGGTCTTGGAATGAGTGCTAATAAGGGAGTGGACAGTCTAATGAAGTAAATACTTTTAATTCCCTTATAAAACATCCTAGCTTCCTAGATTTTATACGGGCGTACCTACTTATAACGTTGTAAGTAGATACAAGAAAAAGAAGTTAAACAGCGTATTAATTACTTATTGTTTAGAAACGAATTAAAGTTATTTTTATGATAATATTTAAAAATATGATGATAAGATGTTATTATCATGCCTGTTCTTTTGCGTGTAAAAACATTATAATTGATCGTGAGTGTCCGCATCCCTATTGGATGCATTTATGTCAAACAATACCAACGCATAAACTATCAAAAATATATTTATTGAAACCAAACTGATCACTACTCAGAAAAAACGGAAAAGTATATATCAACCCAACCATACATAATATTATGGAGTAACTAAAGTTTAATTTCTTAAAGAATTTTATTCTGCCAATATGCTAAGACTTTCCTTTCCTTTCTGTATCATTTCAATTGAAACAGGAACAAACATGAATCAAAATTCTCAAATAATAATAAAAAACACACAAATTGACTTATTAAAGAGTTTGTTTCATTGATTTCTTGTGACGTTTTCATGCCTTCAATTGCGCAACTTATCTTTACCAAACTTTATATATATGTTGTTAGGGGTATGGACATAAAGTACCTGCCATCTAAAAAAGAAGTACTGTTCCCAAGGATAGACGAACGACGAAAAGGCACTGCAACCGCGTTTTATTGGCTGTTGCCATTTACTAACAAATACACATCGCGACGGCAACAATAGTATGTATTACTCTCTTGGTTAGTTCCACCTTCACTTCGCTAGATGGCATTGCGGGTATTTATTTATTAGATACTTTGAATTAAAAAATAATTTCTCATAATTCTGATATATCCACTTCATGACATACCGTGAGCGAAGCCGTAAACAAAAGCTAATATGTATATGTTTTTAGCATTTATTGTAAGATTATCTGCTACCCAATTAGAAGAGCTTGAACGTTATTTGCTTATGTAGTTGGTATATTATGGTATAACTGGCTCCAATTTTCTTTGAGACTAGCAGAGCTCGTCGCCGATCAACATCGATAACCATTTAATTAACAACCACTGTCAAGTTCACACCAACAGTCTTTCTAAGAAAAGACCCTCTTTCTGTTAACAGCGATTTGAATGGAATTTCACAGGCGTGCGAATGGATACGTCTCACTGAAGGAGTCTCGATCTAATGGGTAAGCGAGTCGTGAAATTCAAATTAAATGTGCTGTAATGAATCAAAAGTTGTAATGAATTGTCGTTCTTGGTTACACTCGATGAAAGTAATTTAAACATCGCTTCTAATTCCTTGGGATAATTTTGGGGCCCATGCAATATCTAATATATAAAATTCTCGTGTCACAGTTTTCGTTGCCATAATCCTCCGAAACGGCTTGACGGATTTTGATGAAATTTTTTGTGCTTATCCGGTATCTATGAGAATCGGCCAACATCTATTTTTCATCCCCCTAAATGTTAGGGGTAGTCCACCCATAAATTATTTTATTTATTTTTTAGACAAAATTTTTAATTTCTATTTTTTTATGATACAACATACAAAAATACATACAACCCTAAATTTTCAACCCTCTACGATCAACCCCTATTTTTACCGGGCAGGACGACGTCTGCCGGGACAGCTAGTATAAATATAGAAATGACAGTTTGTGTGTTTGTTTATAACAGGTTTTAAATTTTTAAATTCAAGTTTAAAATTGGTCGTGTAGAGATTCACGGCCAACTGAATTAAACAATTTAAATAAATTCAGTATCCACTAAGAATTTTGTGCGGTATATCTATACTAAACAATATTCTTCAATGGAAAACTCTATAGTTGTCTGTTGGCAGTATCCATAATATTAGTGTAATAATAAGGTTGTCTAGAAATGTGGCGGCGTACTTGAGGTTTTCATTAGACAGCTGCGCGGCAAGTTACTGTGATTTAAATTTATTCCTTTTTTGTTTGCTTCGAAAAATAGTCTCAACGAAGACTCGCCACCAAGTGTGAGCTGTAAGCTGGGAATAAATTGGCAAAATTCAACCATGCGAACACTATCTCTGTTCTTTTCAGACTATCATACATCTGTTAACGTGCTAAGAATTTAACTAACGGGTTTAGAGAGCTCATTAATTATTAAATTACCTATAAATATAAAAATAAAATGGATTTTTTTACAACTCGTCTCGACTTTGTACTAGACACTAACACTAGCCTTTTGGAGTCAACTGATTCCCATTCCTGTGATTCAAGGTTCAAAATAGGTAGTTGATATTTAAATCAACTGAGATACTTTATATAATTTCAAGAAACGCGGCAGCCCCCTAGATTTTGTACGAGCATAGCGTGTTATGAGGTGTTTAAAAAGTATTTAATTATCTTTCAAAAAACCAATATCGTATTCGTTATTATTATATCATGATTATTTTACAGTAAGACTATAACAAGGTATTTTAACAACCACTTCTTTATGCCTGTTAAATTTGTTTCAGACTATAATCTAAAATCTGTCGTCTACCCAGTTATTCATATGATTTTTGATTACATCTATCTAATTAACGTATCACTCGTGTACGCAACAGTTCTCTAGAACGTTTCCCTGGTACACCGTGGGGATTTGAGTATTGAGTTTCCAGCTGTGATTTTCCCACTGCGCTACGATATGGGGTTTTTAAAAATAGGGTCATAATATTTTTGCGACGTCGGCATTGGAAGATAACACCTCCAGTGCTGCAAATGTTCAGAGGCAATGGTAACTACCTGCTCTCCATCAGCTGGGAGCCCTCAGTCTGTCTACTCTAGTTTCAATATTAAAAACATATAAACAAATAAATATAATACGGGAAGTCTAATGTTTTACTTTTGGACGTTTGATCAAAGAAAATATAGGATAGAGGTCACCACAGTTCAATAGCCTCGCAATATGCAAATCACTCATGCATACATTTGGATTAACTATTAGGTAACAACTACGTTTGCATTTTTATTTATTCTTCTTCAATTACATCGAGGCCTATGAATGGGACTTGAGAATGAATGTCACTCGGCAAATATTACTTGTATTGGCTTGTAATAAAAGTTAAAGATGAATAAATTTGTACGTGCAAGTACCTATATAAGGTGTTTACATTTTATTAACAGAAAAATATCCATAACCATTGCATCTGATATACCGCGTTATCAACACAAGTTGCGTCCCATACTAAGGGACGTCCCATCTTCCATGGCACTAACGACATTGTCTGCTCTCTTGCCATCTTCGCGGCACAGAAAGATTATTATAAACTAATTTATTCGTAAGTATGTTACATGTTAGAAATATATTATTAAGAATTTTACAACAATTAAGATGTTGTCATTATTCTTCACATTCATGAACTCCTTCAGTTTTCCTCGAACGCGTCTTATGACAAGCAGGCTGCCTGGCCGCAAAAAATTGTATTATATTTCGTTTCCTGCACTGATGCTATTCGAAAATTGTATTGTTCCGAATTGTTAATTCTCTGAATTGTTAATTTATAAGCTGATATATCCAATAACAATGAATGTATGATCTTTTGAGTTTTCAATATTAAATATTTAGATATTTTTAATTTTATTAAGTCATGATTTACACACCAAGAGTGTAAGTTTAAATTAAATAAACTTTTAACACTTGATTATGATGGGACAGAAATAAAACATATATATATATATATATATATTTCATTGATACCGTTATTTTTTGAATAAACTTCTTTAGAGTCGTGATTTAAAACTCCATTCAACGAAAAAGCGAAACTAAAAAGGATAAACACATAAATCTATATTAAATTCATTATATTTAATAATTTAAAGACTATGCTCATACAAATACAGTAGGAAATGATTTGAAGTTTTTCGTCAATACTTCAAATTTCGTGTTTTAAAGCTTCAACATATTATTACGATATAAAATATTAAATGTGCCGTCACGAAATTTAGAATCCCTCCCACCCCACCAAATTTAAAGCAATAAAGAGATTAAAACATTGTACTGTATTTATGTATAAGTAGGTATACCGGTAACATAAAAGATACAATGTGAAAATTCTGTTCTAAGGAATTATTTTTCAGTTTTGATACTTTAGTATACATCATTTAGCATAATGATTGACAGTAACGTTTAGCTTTAATAGCGCAATACCATTACAAACTCTACAAATATTTATATTAGGTTCCTTTGTACCAAGTTTCTTAAAAGAAAATGACTCAGAAGATCTGAGAATAAAACATAAAATACAGTCCAAACGAGCAATAAGATTCTAACTTCATAATAACGATTGACATTCAAGACTGTGTTACCCCGGGGGTTTCAGTGCAGATACAAGCCGAGTGAGCGGGCGCATTGAATTTTCAATTATTCTTTAAGCATATACTCGAAGTTAAGCTTTGGAATCAAATAAACAACTTTATATTCTCAGTGCGTTTATATCTTGCTCTGCTGATTTTATTTTGTATATTCTGTACTTCATTACAAAATTTTATGCCACATTATCCACGTTGAATATGCCCATTATACCTACGTCTGACGGTTTAAACAATCGGAATTCACGTCAAAACTTTTGTGCTCGTACGTAATAACGATTTCGAATATTATTGATGTGGAAAGTGGGTACTTTGTTCTAATACAGCCTGAAACCATGGAAACGAAAATTTATTACTGTGAAATTTGTTACAGAATTTATTTTTCATAAATAATTTATATTATTAATTTTCTAATTTTATTATTGCTTTTGGAAGCAACTAAGACTAATCTGTAACATTCCATTTTGAAAGAAATAGCACATTCATTGTTATTATCATAAATCTGACAGGCAAACTCGCATACTTATTTTCCCAACCAAAGCAAATTACGCTCATGTTTTGAATAACATAAAAATAATTAAATATGGAGCAGGATGTACTGAGAAAGATCTTCCGAAACATGCTTATGACTTTCAAGATTCAACTACACAACACCACTAGGTTTACTGAAAAAAAAAATGCATTTCCCAGTTAAATAATTATATATATACCGATCTTCCCTAATTTATATGTCATTCGCCAATAATTACAAATAAATCGCCCTTATATATTCTATACAACAGTATCGAGTATTTTGTTTTTATTGGATTTACACTTTTGTGCAAAATTCATCCACGTATATAGATCCAGTAGTATATGACAAGAATGTCTGTGATATACAAAGACAAATGACCTGGCAGATAAACGGGCAGGCGGACTTGACTATATATTTTATTTTCTTCAAAAGGGTTTGAAACCCTAAAGCTTTTTCGATTGCATATGTTGCTATAGTCTGGCTATCGAAAGTTGAACCTGGAATTATTTGCAAACTTTTTACATGGCAACTCTAATACGAATGTCAACGTCAATTTTGACAAAAAGATGGCGGTTTTCGTTTGGTTGTGAGTGGATTTGCCTGTGTTGATACTTTAGCGGAGTCCCATCTTCCGGACACAGCTTTGACAGCCGGGGCTGCTGCTGCACACCAGGAGGCCCTGAAATGTTGCAAATATGTGTCCTTTGGTAGTGGGTACGTATGTGGCTTTCGGGTCGAGACTAGGGAGGGGGCCGTGACGAAATCTGATTTTTATTTTTCAAAAAATGTAATGACTACTGTTTTCCTGCTATCTACCGGAATTAAAAGTAGATAGTCTATATTCTATTGTAGGTCATTCTAGATTCGAGATATAAGGGTTAGTAATAACAAGTTTTCGAAATTTCATAAAAATCCGTTCAGTACATTTGGCGTCACAAATGAGTAACAAAAACATCTCACAAACTCCAGTATTTATAATATTATCGTTAGAAACGAGTATGATGTATCTATTGTCACACATAAAATACACAACATAAATAATTAAGTAACTACCAAGTATCAAAATAGGTTAATCCTAATAATGTTGATGTTGCCATACGTATATTATTTAAATTTGCCGCCATTTTCCAGGGTCAACTTTCGTTGGCCAGACTATAATATAGTAACGTGGCGCTATAATTTTGCTAATGCTTCGCTTAAGTCTGGAGTTTTTCGGAACTATAGACTTAAGTTATGTTTCAAGGGTAAGCGATAAATTCTGGTTTACTGAAATAGCCTTCAGGAAAACGTTTCTAAAATATAAACATTTCCGTAATAAGACGTACAACCATTCGTCCGCAGTAAATTGTGGTTATCTTCAATCCTATTACTTCGGTAAAGCCTTATAAATTGGAATGCTATATTTCTGAACTAGAAAACACCAAAAAATTACGTTATATAAGTTGATTTATCTTCCTTCTTTAAAAGAATTATGGAAGTAAATTTCCTAATCTCAGTACTTCAAAGAGGGATTTATTCAGTGAATTCAGAAATTTACATGGTCTTAAGGTATTGGTAACCAAGCCATAAAAAATATATTTTAAGATTAGTTTTGTTAAAACGCAAATGCCTCATAGTAAACGCTGAAATGTCGAATTTTAAAACAGAAATTAAAAATAAAACGATTGCTCAATAAACGTAATATTTGTTTATGTGAATGTATAAGGACAACAGTAAAAAAAGGAATTATGTAGTAAAATTTAAGCTTCCTCGTATTTTTATTCATTCATTATGGATTTCTCAATTTTAATACCCATTATTGTATTTATTGGTAAAATAATGTAAGGCAAGTAGTATGAATGAATATGCTTTGTTGTGTTTTAAAAATACGGTTAACAAAATTACAATAGGCGGTCTTATCGTTAATAGCGATTTCTTCCAGACAACCTTTGGATTGACTAAAAAAAATGATAAAAAACAGAGGTATGTTGCATTACTCTCACTACCGAATCAGTATCTTGTAAATGTATACTTACTTGATATAATGTACATACATTAATAAAAATACAATAATTATACTAATACGATATATGTAAATAAAATATTATAAAATACACTCACATAAATAAATATAAAACTATAAAAAGAAGTTGCTGCATTCTTAAATTGAGCTATTTGAGCTATAAGCCTATTAAAAATAGGCAGTGATTTGGTTAGTTTGATATTTGTCATATTTGAAAACTAAATTTAATTTATAACTTAATAATAAAGAAAAAAATGGATATTTAGATATATGAAGTCGGCATTAGTTATTGCCTAGATTAATTTTTCGAAATTGCGATGACAGAAACTTTTTAAATAACATCAGTTAATAAATGTGAGCGTGAGTTTCGCTCCCTTATTTCTGACTTCAATCTATGTTTGGCAATTCAAATTCGCTTGGACTGAGCTCCAGCTGATTACACACCAACGTCCAATAAAAAAGATATCGCCCAGATGTTTGCACTCACGAAAGTAATATTTGGATAATCAAGTAGCAGCTGGACTAGCTGTCAGGCATGTTTTTATTAAAGCTAAAGAAGTATATTTATTTTGTTAAGACCGCTTTTCAAATGAACACAGAATTAAACATATTAACGATTGAATTTTTCGGACTATCTTAAAAATCTTATTTAGGTGATATTATGCGAGGCGTGATTCAATTTCTTGTTTTATTTATTGAGTTAAATCTGTATTTTATATCAATTCATGCAACGAAAGAATATGACGTAGAAATTATAACAATGATTAATAAAAAGAAATTAATTTATCAGAGAGTTAGAATGTGGGAATTCCAACGAAAATGAATAGGAAGCCACTTGAGCTTCATACGAAATTCAGAAACATGGTCATATTTTCGCAAAGCAAATAAGAACCTAATACAAAAATTCTTAAGTAGCTTAACTTTATTTAACTGTTCTAAGGTTATCTCTGGAGAGCAGGCGTCATCATAATCAAATATGGGAATCATTAGGGGCTCTGCAAGCATAATTTTGGTGGCTCTATGCAAAAAGTTTCTCAACTTCTTAGAGATCTTGAAGAGAAAGAGACTCCGACTCGATTCGGGTATGTGAGGCCTACAAGAGAGTTCACTATCGGTAACTATTCCCAATTTTTAACTATTTCGCCCAAAGGGATAGAAGTGCCGTCAAAAACAACCTGCGGTAAAGCTGACCAGTTTACTGTAGCTCTCATTCTTGGGCTACGGATGACTATCACTTGAGACTTTAATTTTAAAGTATGTTTATTTCGATATTTTTCATGATTCCAAAAGTATGGAAAACAAATTTTAAGTTATCTGATTTTAAAATCAAAAAATGTAAGGTACTAGTTAATCTGTTTAATCGAGAAGCCAACCGTAATTTTAATAATCGCGTTGTCATTCATGAATATTAATTTATCAGGTACACTGTATTTTATGAATATTCCAAACCTGTTAAATAAGCAAGAGAGATATTAACATAGTTAGTTATTTTCGTATAATGGGACGTAGAGGACCTTTAGACGACCTCTAGATGAGTGGTCTAACGACCTACGTACTTATTGTCGCCGATATAGCGGTATGAAAATGGCGGAGAATGGCGTGTGTGGTTAACTACGACAAATGGTATCTTTAGAATTCACGACAACCACAAATCGGAATACATTGATGTAATTTGGAAGACAATTCAGGTTAATCTTTCGTTTCACACTTTAGTACAATTATAATGGCAGTCGTATTGAAGCGCCTGGAAGGTTTGTTCTAAAGCAAATGTGTAAAAGACGATAGAATAGAACATAACGGAATAAACTACCCATACTTTATTACATAAAACTATTATATAGTTCGAAAAAAACATTAGTATAGCAAACAAGGTGGTTTTAACACTAAAATATATTTCTTCCAGACAACCTTAGGATGGATAAGAAAAGTTTGTGAAACATTGGGTTTTGCAATATAACTAAGATATAGAAGTAATACTGAATTCATAGTTTTAAATAAGAACTAAATATACTTTAAATAAGAGAAATATACAAACAAAGGTATATTGATTTATACAAAAAGTAATCATAGTATAAATAATTAATAATAGATTTTGGAGACATTCATGCTCAAACCACAGTGCTTGAAATCTCTTTTAAAAGACTGTTGGAGGCTAATTGGATAAAGTCTGTTTTCTATAAGGTCAATGTGTCCTATAATCTAAACTTAACCTCACGCTTCGCTGCAAATGCTTTATACTTTTGTACGATGTTATCTTAAGAATTTATTTACATAGTACTTACTTTTTAGTTTCCGGGATAAAAACATATTTGTCTCTCTGTATGTTATGCTTTCACCATAATTATTATTATATGTTATGCTTTTACGGTAAAACTATTGAACCGGTTTGGCTAAAATTTCATATATTGTGTAATTTCAATAACGAGGATGAACAAGGAACACACTTTTCATCCCGGATACTGGGAGAGATTTATAAAAAGATTATCACAGTAAGTGGGAAAGATTTAGTTTTTTTTTAATTTGTCGTTTTAGTTATTTTGGTCATTTTCGTCGCTTTTATCATTTTCGGCATTTTGATCATTGTAGTCATTTTGGTAATTTTTGTCATTAATGTCATTTTAGTAATGTTTGTAGTTTACTGGTGATAGATGACACTTGACACACAGACTTTTTACTGCAAAAATAAAACTAGAACGGGTTGAAATAGGAGCCGAAAGTTTGCATGGGAGACCAATCATTTCTCTAGTTTATAGATATAAAAATTTATCATCTATAAAAAAATGCGACAGTTAACCCGGGAATCCTGCGAGAATTTTCCCGGGGGTGGATTTAAGTCGTTCGGATAATACAATATACTGCTCTATATGCTGACACAGATTTCACTAAAACGATAGCTTGTATTCTTTTTTGAACGCTGCTGTACTTTGGGTTCCGATATACCCGCGAGAATTTCAAGTCAAGCGTGGACGAAGTCGCGGGCATATCCTAGTATTAAATAAATTCAAAAACTCTCATTTAATATACTACAACAACGTGTAAGGTCACAAACTATATTTTCCTGTCTAATTTCATCCATATAAAACCAGTAAGTACCTAGTGTCTGAGAAAAATTAGATACAAACAGTAAGGGTTCCGGTTTTACCAAAATGCTTAGTGAACCTTGAAAAGTATTTTATGCGAAGGAGCCAATTTTTACAAGAATTTACCAAAAGAAGTAAAGGAGTGTAAAAATATAAATTCCTATATAAGGAAATCAAAAAGTTTCAAAAACTTAATATAAAAAGAAAACAATTAATTACAAGAGGCTACTCAGAAGATCTAATTATTATGTTTCTCTGTTCGTCTATTTATTATTGTTATTTTGTATCTATGTCCCCTTGCTATTAGATTTATAGGACTTATTTTAGAGTATAAATTATTGTATCTCATATAAGTGAACTGTAATGTTATTTTGAGAATTGAGAATTAAAAAACTCTTTAAACCCAAGTTGATTTTAGCACCTCGGAGCCCAATATGGTTAAGACGGCCCTGATTGGATGTAAGTAAAGTGTAACTTCTTTACCATTGAAATATACAATTCCTTGCGTAAAAATTTGGAACTCAAAGTAAAGCTTAAAAGACACAGAGCGACCTTTCTGAAAATAACGCTAAAGTAAAAGTTGTGTTATTCAAACGCGGCACAGTTAACAGCCAAAGAGTAAAAACCCAAGGACGTATTGAGAAAGTTGCTAATCCAAGTAAGGTCGACATTCGCGTATTTCATAGAAATACTTTTCTTGATAATACCTGTACACTATATATGATGGATCGGTACAGTCGCGTACAAAACTTCGTTAATTTCAAATTTCTCGGACGGATCCTTTAATTAGAAAATTGAGCTAATAATATCTTAAATGGATTATCAAATTTCGCAAGAATCTTTGATGTTCTCTATTTAAACATTAAATTGCGAAAGTCTCAATTTAACTTTGCATAAATTAGAATTTTTGGCACGACTGTAACTTCGGTTATTTTTAACGTTTTAAGGAAAAACAATACTAATGAATCTTGATTATAATATTAATTTTACATTACTCTAAATTAAATCAATTAAATCTGCGCCAGTCATTTTTGTCACAATAGCTTACAAGATAACAAATAAATCTGAACGTTTACCTTAATTCTAAAATTAACATTCATTGTTTAGTGATCTGAACGTTCACCGTGAAAACACTTGTATTAACATTTTATTTAAATGTAACCGTTCCTTCATTTGATGTTATTAAAAAAAATTATTATTAATCAAAATCAAATATAGCCCTCGTCACTCGATAATAAAGAATCTCTCTACCAGTGAAAGAATTTTCAAAACCGGTTATGTAGTACAAGAGATTACCTCCTACAAACAAGCTCACAAACTTTAGCTCTTCATAATATTAGTATAGATCAGAATTGAATATATTTCAAACAGAATAGACCTAGCTTAACCAATCGAACAGCTCATAAACAAAACAGAATGAGAAAAAATCTTATTCAATAACAGCAATATGTTAAGATTAGAGGTTATCCAGCTCAAAAGCAGAAACAATATAAGTAAGCGGTAAAATTGTTATGATGATATGTAACTAACTATTTATTGTAAGTGTATCCCATAACATACTTTGTCTAAAGAATCACGTAAAAGTTTATTGCCATTGAACATATAAACTACTTCCCAGATACACTATACTTGTATAGGTATTTATAAAGTTGAATATATAGGTTTAAGAGCAGAAATAAATATGTGAGATGAGGAACTGAGAATTACGTAAGCAGAACTGTGTGAAAAGCTCTTGTTTAAAGTATTATAATTAAATTTTCATGTACTCTGATTTATTAAAAGTTTATACTATGTTTTAAAAATATGTTATATTTTTGCACACGAGCGTACTCACCTATCATCCTAGATAGAAACTAGCTTGGGTCCGGATCGAAAGCGCTTTATCGTTTATACGGAGCGCACGAGGCCACATCGTTTGCTACAAGTACAAGTAAAGTGGAGCAGTGAACCTTCAAGTGGGACCATTTTAGGAGTTTGGGACCAATTTCACCAAAAGAAAAATAGAACTATTTAAATTGAATTAATTTACCAACTGTCCCATATACGTACTAGAAACTGGTCGACCCACTTGTTTTACATAGTATGACTTCTTTATAAACTTTTAACCTGCATCGTAGGGTATGGTTACTTTATATAGACGAAGACATTGTCAATTTATAATTATTAATATCGTTAGACACAATGTACGTTTATATTATGTCGTTATATATCTGATAAACAACTCTGGGTTCGATAGCAGATGCTCAGAGTATACACAGAAAGTAACAGAAAGATTCAATTAAACCCAAGACTTCTACGTTTCAGTGAAATAGGCAGGCTAATGCTGAGTACACTAAACCATAGATGTAGTTAATATATTAACATTTATAAATACTTAAATCATCGCGACTACCCCATAAATGCGGGTTCTTAATAGTCAATTTATTTATTTAAGAAACTTAAAATCTACACCCAATATAATAATAATCGCGGTATTACCAATTATTAAAACTAATCAGATAAAGACTGAATTGAACAAATTCTAAGCTAGGAATTTTTAATTGTTTCTCAGTTAATCTGATATTTCGGACTTTTTTCATTAGCGGCAGCAGTCGTAATTTAGATATAAGCCGTCTACAATATGAATAGTGTTAAATGTCTAATTATTTATCATCGCTATATAGATTTCATTGTTCAACATAGAGAGTAAATTGTACCAGAGGCACCTACGCTGAACGCGGTATTCCCTCTGCACTACGACATGGCGTCATTTAAGAAGGGCGTTATAAAATTTCTTCGAGGCCGGCAAAGCGTTGGCAGTGCCCCTGATGTTGCAGACATCCAAAGACGACGCCAGTTACTTTCCACTGGATAGGCCATCTGCATATTTGATACTTTGTGACATAAGAAACAGCAACGTTTTACGGAAATAGATATTATGTTGTGTAGGAAACAAATGTCTAACCATACCGTCTGTGGTCCCAGTAGAAGTGGTAAACCCAAGAAATCCTGGCTTACCATTGGGAAGGTTGTAAGCGCGATGAGAATAGTCTAACAATTAGATGATGCTAAAGAACGCGGGAAGTGAAGAAATAGCCAAGCTGACTCTGGACTCCTGAGCGGACACTCCGTACATAATCGAATAAGGATCATGAACATATTAGTTACGCTATGGTAGCCTTATCAATATATAATTTACTGCCGCTTTGCAACACAATACGGTTTGCATTGAAAAAAACTAGACACCCTGATAGTTAAGTATTTTTGATTTTTGTGTTAGGAAGTATGCGGTTTTTAATATCGGACTTGATTTACGATTATTTAAAACTTTGGGAAAAGGAAACACTTTCTTTACTGTAATCAAAATTGTCTGAATTTAACTAAAAAATACTAATTATTGCAAATAACTAATGTCCTGTACATTTACCTAAAAAAATATTTAATTTCAAATTTGCTTAAGTATTGACGTGACATTTCAATATTTATTATTATGTTATTTTTTTGTGATTGTTAAGGCTGATCTGGATAGGTTTAAATCTCTTTGAACTTGAACCACTTGAATATGGCGACGGTTTTCATCGAAGGTTCAAGTTTAAGAGAGCCTCAAATCAACTTCGAATAATTCATTAATTTACACCTATATTTTTAGCTTTACTTTAATTAATCTAAATTTTTTTTAAATAATATTAAACTGAAAATAATTTTATTCTCGACTTAAAAGTTGTAGAGTCGATTAAGTGGAAAAAGCAATTTACTTGCGCCAATAAAATATACAACAAGATAGTTTTTTCAAGAGACGAGAAGCGAATTGGATAGTGCATATTTTTGTTTTCTTTAAAATTTTCGATTAATCTATGATACTTAAATTTTAAAGTAATTTTGGCAGCAACTGTATCTCATTTCACCGTCTAAATAGAAATGGTTAAGAAGGCTGAGGCATAACAAAGGTCTTGAACGATAATATTGTGTTTTCCTTTTAACTCTTACTTTGAATAATCACTGAATCTCTGCCTTTGGCATTAAAGTGATTAAATGACGTGTTAACTTGTTATTTCTTATCATTGAACATGTAACCTTTTAATGCATATTATAAATCTCATAAAAAATGGTAAAAAATAATAATTATAATTTCAGCCCATAAATGTCCCACTGTTGGTTTCGGGCCTCCCATTATAGGGGGAACGGACAGTATACCCCACCACGCTTGTCCAAGGCGGCTTGGCAGGTTTGACACATCGGTTATCTCGATGTGCAGGTTGCATCACGATGTTTTCCTTCACCGATTTTAGCACGTGGTAATTGTAACAATATGCACATTAGATCAGAAAACTGACTAAGAGGTGCATGCTTTCCGGTCAGGATCGAACCCGCGCCCTTCGATTTAGGGGCGCGTGCGCTAGCCATTACGCTACCACGACTTAAAATGCTGCCACAATATTTTAGGACTAAAGTTTAAAAAAATATGAATTAATATATACTGCATTATCGATCGAGTTATTACTGAAAGATTTTTTCAGTAACAAATCGAAAACAACGCAAATAGAAAAAAAGCAAAACTATAAATTTAATAAAAAAAATAGTTGCTTGTTTATTTAAATTAAGAATGTAAAGACATTTCAAAAATGTAGGAATAATGAAGACAGAGAGAATCTCCTCTTGAGATGAAAGATTCTGACTTACGCACCCTTTGTTTTATCTATAAGTTTTGAGAATGGTTTAACATATTGGTTCACATTTAAATGTGATTTATATTGTAACTGAAGTTTATACCGCGGCTGCGCCGCGTGTCATACTTTGGCAAGTGTCTCTTGTTTAAAGAGCAGGAGGTTACAGGTTACATTGTATTAAATTTGTACGTATTTCCCCCGGAAGATTTACTTCATTTTATATCGTATACTATCCCATATATCTGTTAACTATACATAAATGACAAAACTTGACAAAGATGATAAAAAACAAAATGGACGAAATTGACAAAATGGATTAAAATGACAAAATCACAAAATCTGCCCTGCTTACCAGGATAACCTTTAAATAAATCTATCTCATTTTCTAGAATCAAAAGTAAATTTACCTATATATGGAATATCAGCCAAAACAGTCAAATAGTTTCACCCGTGAAAGCATAACAGAGAGATAAATATATTTTTATCCCGGAAACCACCCATTTTTCGGGATAAAAGTATGCTATGATGAACATATTAAACACCTATTATTTAAACATTTAAAAAAATCAAATTCAAGTATAAATTTATAGCAATTTGCATATTTGGTAAATATTTTATAATAATACAATATTATTTAGTTTCTCTAGACAATATAAGATCAATGGAGTATAGGTACGTTACGAAGAACCGCAAAAATCACTCAACGTAGACATCACTTGGTATAGTCACAACAAACCTTAAGCACATGTAGTAAATAAACTGTCTCTTTATGTAAAGAATAAATAAAAATCGTCGCGTAAATAATCGGTACAAGCGCGGTACAAACGCGATATCGCGTACCAACCGTCGGGACGCAAATGCCTGAACGGCGGGGGCGGGAATCTACCACCAGCATCCAGCTCGAACCCCCCTCTTCACCCAACCCCTCCCGTCGTCCCACGTCTGATAACCTATTCCTCAGAAGTCACTAAACTCATCTATAAATGTTACGAAGGCAGCGCGTCCAACATGAAAGTTGTGAAAGAAAATGTGAATTTTATTGAAAACGGGGGTCGCTGTTGCACTACTAACCGCGCTTTCTGCGAAAATCAATGCTTTATCGTCTATTACATGTTGCGAAATCAACTCTTTTCGCGGTCGGGTGTACCGCAACCCTTTAAAAGCTTTGTAACAGGAACCCTAGTGTTCACTGTATAAGTAATACTAGCACCCTCACTTTGTTCAAGATTTCCCCACTAAAATAACACTCGACCTACACAAATTCGTTGTACTATTACACGTAACCTAAAGGAAATGCCTTTCTGTATTTGGTTATTTTTATACGTTTGCTTCGGGAAACGTTAGGGAAAGATTATTTACCTTCCCTAGTTAATACGAGGACGTTTCAAGGAAAGCCAATGAAAAACACAATTGATAAAGATTCTGAAAGCACTTGTTGACGGTTTCATTCAAGGAAACATGTTATTTTAATGTAACGTACATAGGGTCTTAATAATAAGATTTTCTTAAGTTTTCGCGACTTGTATACATAATAAAACTACGTTTTAACGGTTTTACGCGCGGTAATTTGTTTGATTTTTATTATTTCGACGTTGTTGTTGACGATGTTCAGACCAATATGTTATTTCCTAGACTTAATTTTTTTTTAAACTAAAAGTACTAAAATTTTATTTACTTCTTGGGTTTTGTAACAATTTTAGAAAAACCGGTACCGTTGTAAATTCCTCGTGTGTGTTCATCTGTCATATTCATGAAATTTGCGATGAAAATGTATAAATTCCTACATTCCGTTACACAAAGGCAGAGCGAAATCTGGGTGTTTGTTATACTTAAAACTAAGAGTTTATTTTTGCAGAATACACAGGGCTGTCAGACGCTGTTAGGTAGGTCTTAAAATAGTAAAGATTTTTTTATTGCTTTTATGAAATTTATCCAGTTCCATGCGTTTGGGGTACTGTAGCCAATTGTCAAAAACGTTAATAGATTATCAGGGGGATTTCATATTAAATTAATTTAAAAAAATATTCTATAACATTAAGGTTACATATATATTTAATTATTTTTAACCATATTGTAATTTATTTAAACTAAAATAAATACAAATAAGAAAATTTACCCTAAAGCCCCTAATTAAAAATAAAATAAATGATTAATAAATTAAACTAAAAATAAACTAAATATAAGAACTAAAATTAAACCATAAAATCTAGTTCCAGACCGCTGTCAGTCGGAAACGTGCCCAAAAGACTGGCCACATCGCCTCGCTGAATGGCAAATGCTGATGCGTTGCCCGAGGTATAAAAAAGTCTTTTGGTCACGTGAGACATCCACCAGACGTTTGGCTATGTCTCGATAAAGCTTGTGCGCCTCAGGCCCTCATGGTCCCAGGGTCTATAAGCTATTCTATTCTATAAGCCGTGGAAACTATTATACTTTCTTGGATAAAAACAATCCAATATTCAACTCTAATGTAGGAAATGCTCATGTACATTTTTTTATAAATTAATTCATACAAAAATAAGCGTCAAACTAGCTTCCACGTTAATTATTGAATAACAAGAATTTCATTTTAAAGAATATAGTGAAATTTTACTTATAAATTAAATCATACGCCTGATGTTGGTACAACAACAACTTACATCAGCCAGGTATGCCTCAATTATTTAATTCCTTTCAAGTTTAAATATGCGAATGCGCAAAATACAAGCTTTGCATTTTCTCATGTTATCTGTAAGAAAATTGCATCAAGTAGGATATTTAGGGTTTTATTATAGGCGAAACAATGAAACAAGACCGAATCCGCGATATGACTGTTTATTTTCAAACTACCTACATGACACTATTAACATAGAATACCACACCTCCCCCTTTAAGACAACAAAAAAAAAGAAAAATGGTAAAGAAAAAGTAACCTTATCATGTTATTTAATTTTCTACAAGAACTGTGCTTGACTGTTAATCATTATAAACATAATTTACAAAGATAACACACAATTGGTATGATAGACTCTTAAACCAATTAATTAAAAAAAATAATATGGAAAGAGAGTATATTAGAAAGTAGATAAAATAAATATGATAAAGGTCCTTAGAAGATATAATAGTATTTTTTTATACAAATAAGTTAAACATATAAAACGTAAAAAATTAGTTAAGAAAGAAAAGCTTCCGACAATATTAATATACATATTTGCCTCTGTAAATACATTTACGTCTGAGACGTTTTGGCCGTAATTCATCCTGAATAACGTTTTCATCTTTTGAGGTTGACTTTGGACTATCAGCTGAATCTATCTCATGTTCTATAATTTCATCAGCAGAATCTGGTACAATATTATTATGTGACGGTGTTTCAATTTCTTCTGATTTACCAGAGTTATCTGCTTCTTTATTTATCAATGAATGGCTAACGCTCAACCGTGTAGTTTTATTTGGAATAATTTGATCAATGTGACGCTTCCATTCGTGCCCGTCTGATAGTCTAACTCTATAAGAGAGAGGGGCCTCTCTAGCTACTACATTAGCCGGTGCCCACTTATCAGTGCGAGCGCGATAGTCTCGTGCAAGTACTGGATCTCCGACATTAACATAACGTTCAGCACCAGGACATACGCGACCTACGCGTTCACATATTTTTTCTACGTTACGCTCTGCACTGGGTTTAAGAATATCTAATCTTCCACGTAAACGTCTACCTAAAATAGCCACCGCAGGTGCCACACCAGTAGTAGCATGGTCACAATTACGGTATTGAAATAAAAACTGTGCAATTGCTGTTTCAAGGTCAACGCCTTCGTGCACCGATTTTTTCATAGCTCGCTTAACGGACTTCACCGCATTTTCAGCAGCTCCATTCCCTGCAGGTCTGTAAGGACTGGTAATTGTGTGTGTTATTAAATTTTTGTTCATATAATTACCAAATTCGCGTGATCCAAAAGGTGGACCGCCATCGCTTACAACCTGTGATGGCAATCCAAACCGAGCAAAAAGTTCACGTAACTTATTTATGGTTGCGCTAGCTGTAGTATTGGTCATCTTCTGAACCTCAATCCATTTGCTATGTGCATCTACAGTAACAAGATAATGTTTCCCTTGAAACTCAGCAAAATCAATATGTAACCGCTGCCAGGGACGAGCAGGAAAAACCCATGGATGTAACAAAGACTGTGGTGGAGCATCTCTTTGCAGTCTACAGGCAGTGCAGTCACGACATAAAACTTCAATTTCATTATCTAATTGGGGCCAATATACATAATTGCGAGATAAGTTTTTCATTTTTACTACTCCTAAATGCCCTTCATGTAGCTCTCTTAGAACTTGTTTTCTTAAAATAACCGGAATAATAACCCTGTGATTATACAAAATACATCCTTGGTCTATTGAAAGATATTCTTTCCTGTTGTAATAAGGCTTTTCATTATCATTCACGAGTGAGGGCCAACCATTCATTATATATTTATAAATTTTACTTAACACTTCATCGGTTTGGGTTTTTAACGCAACTTCGCGTGCACTAATAGGAAATGAATCTTCGACATAATTTATGTAAGACACCAAATTCAACCCAGATTCATTCTTTGGTTCGTATGGTAAAGGAAGGCGTGATAGTGCGTCCGCATTACCATTTGAGTTGGATTTAACAAATTCAACGTCAAAATCGTACGCTGCTAATCTGGTTGCATACCTTTGTAAGCGACTGGAAGCCACTTGTGGTAATCCAAATTTTGGACCAAAAATGAATGTTAAAGGCTTATGATCAGTCTTAATGATAAAGTGACGACCATACAAATACTGGTGGTGTTTCATTACACCATTAATAATAGCAAGAGCCTCTTTATCAATTTGACTGTATGCACGTTCTGCAGCATTAAGAGTTCGCGAAGCGAAACAAATCGGTCGGTCCTCACCATTTGGATATCTATGAGACAAGACACTTCCAATACCATACGAACTGCTATCAACTGCTAAAACAAGAGGCAATTCCGGTTTATAATGTACCAATACATTAGTGCTAGCAATAGAATTTTTAACTGTCTGCAAGGCTTTATCACATTCTTTAGACCAGACCCAAATCTTATTTTTTTTAACAACTTATGTAATGGGTAAAGTAAAGTACTTAAATTTGGAATAAATTTGGCATAATAATTTATAAAGCCTAAAAATGATCTTAGTTGTGTTATATCATTTGGTGCAGGAGCATCAACTATTGCTTTCACCTTATTTGGATCCGGATGTAAGCCATTTTTATCAATAATGAAACCCAAATAACTAATACTATCTTGCATAAATTTGCATTTTTCTAACTTAATTCTCAAACCGACCTCACTCAACCGTGCAAAGAGTGCTTTTAGGTTAGAAAGATGCGTGAATTTGTCAGGACCACTCACTGCAATATCATCCATGAAAACAGCAACCCCTTTTAAACCCCTTAATGTTTCTTCCATAAATTTTTGGAATTTTTCTGGTATACATGTAAGACCAAATGGTGTACGTCTATAAACATAAGTACCAACGTGAGTAGTAATGGCAGTACATGGCTGCGAGTCTTCTTCGAGCCAGAGTTGTTGATAAGCATTGGTGAGATCGATTTTCGAAAATTGTTCACCACCACTTAATGCGGCAAATAATTCTTCAATCCGAGGTAGAGGGTACGGTTCGCGCATCAATTTAGGATTTATAGTTACTTTATAATCGCCACAAATGCGAATATCACCATTTTTTTTAATCACAGGAACAATAGGTGACCCGTAATCCGAATAATCTACCTTGCGGATGGTACCTTCTGCCTCAAGACGTTTTAATTCTAACGCAACAGGTTCTCTAAGTGCCAAAGGCAAAGGTCTGGCTTTAATAAACACGGGATTCGAATCTATTAATTTTAATGAAATTTTCTTAGTGCAGGTTCCTAAACCAGGGGAAAATACAGTTGGGAATTCATTTTTCAGTTTCTCCACGAAGCTGTCTAAATCTCTTATATTATACAACAAATTGTTTAAATTTATATTATTTATATTTAATTTTTTTAACCACGACCTACCAAGCAAAGGTGGACCTCCTTTTTTAATCACAAACAATTTTAAATTTTGTGCCATATGTTTTTCAATAACCACGTTTACATATATAAATCCAACAGGTTCAATTACCGTTCCTACATAAGAGTACAATGACAAATTATTAGGAAGTAAAGACACGTTCTTAAAATGTTCTTTATAAAATTTCCAACTAATTACAGATAGTTTACTGCCTGTGTCAAGCTCAAAAATAATTTTTTTATCGTTAACAATAGCGGAAACCAGGTATGGCTTCCCTTTTTGGCTGTATGTACTCAGGTTAAAAATAATATTTTCACTTTGATGCTCATCACTACTCTCACTATCCTCGATATAATTTTGTTTACGATTTTGTGCCGGTTGAAATTTCTTATTTTTATCACTGTTTTTCTTACACATTACTTTTATATGCCCTTTTTGACCACACACGTCACAAGAGTAATTTTTGAAACGGCAAACATCGGGCTTATGTTCACGGCCGCAACGCCAACAAGATCGAAAAGATCGTGTATTAAACGACACCTCCGCCGATGAGCTGCTGTTATAGGCCGCCGCACGCCCGGGCGGCGGCGGTTGGGCGCTCCTCGGTCTCGCTGTAACCCGATGTATCGGCTCGCACGCGCCGGACCCGCCGGCCGCGCCGCCGTATTGCGCACACGACGCCCCGCTTGTCTGCGCATGCCGCTCCGCGGCCTCCAATGCCAGGGCCAACTCCACTGCCCTCTTGTACGTCAAGGTCGGTTCAGCAAATAAACGAGACCTCATGTCATCGCTAGCCAAACCAGACACAAACTGATCACGTAAATTTTCTTCCAAAGTTGAGTTAAAATTACATGTACTTGCCAAATGTTTTAAAAACTGCAAGTATTCACTTAAACTTTCATTCAACCCTTGTCTTCTTTGACGGAAAACATGCCGTTCTGCAATTTCAGAACGCTGTGGTTCGAGGTGATCGCCGACTATCTTCACTAATTCCTTAAAGTTTTTCGCCTCCGGATGGTTAGGTGCACACAGATCACACATAAGATCATAGGTGGCCTCGCCAACCAATGTCACTAACGTAGCAACTTGTAAACTGGGTTTAATTTCGTTTAAAGTTATGAACTGTTCGACCCGGCGAACGTAAGCCGCCCACTTTTTACTTGAAAGGTCAAATTGTTCTACTTTTCCGATCGGCATGTTATTATTTATATGTTTTAACTAATAAACGTAATTAAACTGTAAAATATAACACTATTTAACGTTAATCCTCGTCGCCAGTAGGATATTTAGGGTTTTATTATAGGCGAAACAATGAAACAAGACCGAATCCGCGATATGACTGTTTATTTTCAAACTACCTACATGACACTATTAACATAGAATACCACACATCAGAAATAAGCCAGTCAGTCAAGTGCTCGATTTTTTACTTTTTACTAGTCTTTACGGTAGAATTTAAGCTGCTGTGTTATTGAATAAAAAACATTAGGAGCTAATTTAGACACTTGTCTCAGGAGATCGATGGAATCTGGAGATGTCATTAAAATAATATATCAATTGAATACCTAATTACCTAATTGCTTTTCATTTCTTTGTTGTTGCTATTTTACGGACTTAATGTGTACAATATAAAAGAAGATACCTATATAAGATCAAATGATTTTATTCTCCAACGACTCGTAAGTTTGTCATTTCTGTAAATAAAAAAGTAAACTAATTTAGCAAAGTAGATATACCCGGCTTATATCGACATTTATGTTTAACTTCTATCTTTTCTCCTTCGTTATGTCTATATTTTAAAACGCATCATCGCTAATATCGGGGAATATGTGTCAAGGATTAAGTTACTTAACCGTAAAATAAAACTACTTTGAGAATAAATATAATAAACAGATATTATGTGGATCATTTTAAAAATTTGATGTTCTATGTCTCAGTTGTTCATATGTCAAAAAAAGATTTTTATTTGTACCTATACATATGTTCTATCCCAATGAATTCGTGGAAAATCTGGGTATTTAACAATAAGGTCTAAAGGTCAGACAATAAATCAATACAATTCTCATGCTAACCAATTCACGATCAAAGCGGGTATTACGTATGAAAAAAATGTATATTGTTTCACGCTCAATTGTATTTTCGTATCTAACGCTTAGGGTTCGAATATTTGGGAGTAGATCTTGATAATTGCCTGTCGGCCAGGACCGGATAGCAGCTATCCCTCTATCATTCAATTGGAAAAACACTGATTAATAATTCCAACCTTTAGCTATTTCAGTGATATCCATTTTTCATCGTTGTGATGTTACATGATAAAGATTCATTGGCTCTAATCAAAGTATAGTATTGTTACAACCTAGGCGCCGACAAAGACAAATTCCACGTACAGATTTGTAGAAGCACATTTATTACCCGCTGGCATTTGAACTAATTGTAATTCTTTAATGATCGCATTCCTTTGTTTACGTATTGATTAGCATACATTTCTTGAAGAGAGCCCATTGTTTTATTATACTCGTTTACGGCCACTTGCAGCCGAATCATGAGCCAGGTGTTGCGGATTAAGTCGACTACGATACGGGCACATTTGTATCCGTGAGGTATAAAACGACGACCTGATGGAGAGAGACGGCAGTTCAGCGACAACTACGATCAAGGCGTGATGTGTGTACTAGAATCGGGAATCCAATAGTGACGGACTTTGATCGTTTTATTGAATTACGACTTTCTGCATTACTTTTGGATTTGTTGTGTTCAGTTGTATTTGTACCTGTGTTGTACGTGCTTATATAATTCTAATAAACTCTATAATAATTCAAACGGCATTTTAATTCGAGTTTCGTAACTCGTAACAATATATATTTGGGTATGCATTTCAAGTGGCTTCAAAAACCGTATATTTGGGAACCGTAGTTCATTCAACTATGCCTTTTCCGGGATAAGAACTATCCTACATATAAATCTCTATTCTTCTTAAACCCATAAAACTCTTTCAATAGAAACTAATTTAAACAAAATACAGTGTTAGTGTGTTAGAATAGTTTTGAGATATGAAGTAACTTTAATTACACGCTTTTTACGATTCTATAGTCTAAAAACAAAGTATCGAACGCTCGTCACCTCTAAGAAAACTGCTCTCACTAAAACAGTTGATTCTTCTCTTCTATAGTATGGAAATATGAAAGTGGACGACATAAACATGTTTATGTAGGAAAACACGATAACAGAAATATTAGTTTTACTTGTATGTGGTGTGTTTATCAAAGGAAATCGAGTGACGTTTGTCTAGCGTGTTTATTGCGTTTCAATTGTAAAATAGTTCAATATCACTGTCTGTGCGGAATTACATCAGGAATATGAACGGCGAGAGGCGATAAGCGGACGGGATGTATAGGAGTAACCTAATTTGTACAAGCGACGGTTAACTTGTTTGCAGCTTAACCGAGCTTGTTGCAGTGACGTTGTTGTACCAGTTAAGCTGATTGGAATTTCTTACTAAGCCCACTGTTTAAAGTGTTCTTAAGTTTTTTAAGTTCTCTATACCTATTGGTACGGGCTATTTACAATGGGAACCTTACATAATCGCCATGTCTAGCTGTCCACCTATCTGTGTATGACACGATAATTTCCCTCGGGAACTATTACGTCTACATAGATGTAATTTGACAGCAAGGTGTAGTCTATTTAATACTATATGAATGAAACTGTGAAATAAAATAAAACTAGGGATATACGTAAATTTAAAACAAGAGTTGATTTAATGAGAGTATGATTAGTAAAAAAACATAACGATGTTCTTTAATGAAATCAATGGATAGCGAGATATCAGCTCCCTAAGTCGATAAATATTTTCCTGTCCTCTAACTTTCACACACTACAAAGTAAAAAATTCTAAAAAAGTAATTGCATACCTTAAAAAACACTTTTAACGAAAACGGTTTAGAACAATATCCGTTCAGTACTTTTTGAGATTTTGATTATATTTTTTTTTACGATTCCGTATCTAAATAATAAAAAACTCCCTTACCTTTGTATCCTCTATGAGATCCTTCGTTGTGTGCAGACAGTCCAAGCACTTACAACCACTATTCAGTCAATTTAAAGTACGATTACCTTAATAATAATCAAAACTTTTAATTACATTTAAAATATGTATAAAAACGGACAAGCTTGTTCAGGTCACGGGCATGCAAGTGTTAAACTTCCACTGCTTTTATTATGTGGCTCAACAACCCTAAACAGCAATTAAAGTACAAAATAGAAAATACCCACTAAATAGTAATCAACGTATCATGTACTACTATTAATACTACGCACTATTTTTCTGTTGAAATTTTGCATCCTGATTGCATTAAAAGCTTTGGTAACTTAGTGCTTAACGTTCTCGAGTTGATACTCAGGTTTTAAAAAGACGTGGATTAAAATCTCATTATTTATGACCTAATGTGTATAATGTTACATTTACCACGTACTACCTAAACTTAGTTTTTCATGATTTCACAACAACAGTATTATAATATATATATATATATATATATATATAATTATATGAATTTTAAATACGTCCTTTATCCTCCAAGTTAGACCTCAGCTTTGTTAATCACTATCAAATTTCTACGTATAAATTTCAACTACGCATTTCTAAAAACCAATAATTTCTCTTTTTAATGTCAGCATCGTGGCAAATATTGACTCTCGTTAAGAGTTCGGAAAACTTGATAAAATCGACAAAATCACTCGTAACACGAACTCGATATTTACATTCATCAAAGGGAAGGTACGGTTGCTGTGTCTGTCGCATACATGTAATGTCACACGAAAGCAATAGGACTGAGACGACATGACACTTGACTGACTCGCTCGTTAATTTGTAACAGGAAATCCTGTCGTCGTACGACCTTCAACCACAATTTAAGGATACAGCCTTGTTTCAGTTAATTCCTACGCCATCAGTTCAAAAGTTTTTAGTCAGTTTCTTAGAAATCACATTTAGCATTTCAAGGTTTTTGTAATGTTGCGAGCCGATACAAACCCTTAACAAGTGTTTTATTACCCCTTCGAATTTTAACACTATCGATATTTAGATATCTACAACAGTTTGCTTACCCATTTATCTTCGTTTTCCTGTGACTCATGTCTGTAACGACACAGCGCTATAGCATGTGTTAAGACTACACTTCTGTGGACATTACTGATAAATCAGGTTTCTTTAGGTAGGGCACACCCGCCCTCTGTACCGGGTCCCTGAATGAATTAGTGTAATAGGATTTAAAGTCACAGCTGTTGCTTGAGCTCATAGTATAATGACCAGGGGCGGGTTTGAATATTTGCCGCCCGTAGGCTATTCAAATCTTGCCGCACCTACCAACCTCTACAAATCGATACCCTAGTTCACAATCACTTTAATTACATTTTTTTCAACGAAATTTTATTATTTTTGCACTAGCGTCTTAATAATAGAACGTTTGTTCCCATAATTAGTAGATAGTAGATAGCAGGAGAACGATGGGTTTGCTTCTGCCGTAGCCAAAAGTGCTACTCAAATTATAGATTTTTTAATGTAATTGGTCAAACAGTTTATATGTTGAATTTTAGTGTTGTCTTGATAAGAATTATTTTATTAAGTCTTAGAATTTAAGTAAGACATAAAAGAACATTGGGCTCAAAGCTGCCCCTCCAAAATCTGCCGCCCTAGGCTCCAGCCTACTCAGCCTATTGGTAAATCCGCCACGGGTGTTGACTTCGGGGCGCTCTTGAAAGAAACAGACTTGCTTGATCGATACCGGACTTTTAAGGGTCACCTTTGCGGAGATGCTTAAAATAGAATATTTTGTATTTTTTTATATATTATCCAAAGTTCATTTATTTTCATTCATATATAAATTACGAAAGCTTAGTAGCTATCGCATCTGAGTCTTAATTCTAGTGACTTGTTTGGGATCCTAACTGACAAACACACTTCATTTGGGCATTTAATGACCTAATATGCATATTGTTAAAATCACCACGTACCGACAGAGAAGGAAAACATCCTTAAGGTATAACAGGACAACTGATGTGTAAAACGCGCCTGTTTGCCTTGGACAAGCGTAGCAAGTTTACTATTTGTTAATGCCGACCTATGTGGTCATCGCCTCTTTTGTTTCTTTTTCTTTCGCCGTATGTCGTTATGTTAATGTGACCCCAGTCTACGTTCGACGTACTTCTGCGAATATCTCACCGCGTTTTGTGTGTAGTGCCGCATTCTATACCCGCTAATTAACCCGTGTGCTGGGAGGTACCCCAGTAGGGCACTAGCTGGTCTACTCATGGAAAGAATCGCAACTCCTCCCTCTCTCGCACTTCCACGCCAACACTGTCCGATCCTTTAAAAATACAAGGCCCAAAATTCGGTAGTGGCAGGTTTATTATTTGATATTGCAACATTGATTTATCTCAGCAAACTTATTGTAGACACGGTCTCTACGCTATTACGTTATGGAAGTAAGTTGGCCTCATCACCAGTAACGTTAACAAAGACTGAAAAATGAGTATTTATGTCGATAAACTAAGTAAACTCTAAGCTAGACTAAAATTTGAGACCGCAATAATTGTCATTTGATACCAATAATCAAAACTTGGAAACGCAAAACTAAATAAAATATTTTTTGTTATGTGACATTATGATACTATTCTGGTGCCAGAATAATTGATTGTTCTCTGTGACTTTGAAGTTGTTTCCCATTGGGGTAGGCAGAGACAATAGATTTCCACTTGCTACCGATGGATATACAAACTTTTTGTATATGGTAAATTTAATATTGGAATGAGTGGATGACTTTTGAGTTGTTTCTGCCACCATTGAAGTTACACTCGAAAATATATGTGGTAGCAACGAACATCTCTCATATTCTTTGATCAAGCCTTCTTAGCCCCCAACAGCTACCATCATGACAAATACTTTACGCTTCATTAACTTTCATTAATCTCTTCATACATACTCGTTTATTTAAAGTAAATGTCAATTAGATTTTGCTAAGTACGTCACATTCGATCAGCACCGACTCTAGCAGTCGCGTTTCTCTCATTATAAATGTTATTTTATTTTTACATAATATTACAAAACCAAGTCGCTGTCCGCGTCTCTCTCTGTCTATATACCCACTAACTCCTCCTAAACTACATAACGGTTTTTTAAGCGGTTTTATCATCAGTTAGATATTTTTTTAAGGAAGGTTTATACATAACTAGCTCTTGCCCTCGGCTTCGCTCACTATGTATAAAATCCTTATTAAGTTTTTATGTAAAAAAAAATAGAGCTACTCACTAGGGTTTGAAAAGGGTTTTGTATTAAATAAACCGTATTTCTGTTAAAGTAATTTTGTGAAACAAAATTGCAAAATATGAATTGTGCAAACACATAGGTATATAGCTACGAGATTATTATAAAGCCTGCTCACGAAAACGAAGTAAAGCGGTATTTTACACGTTGCTTGATATATGTGTCGTCAAAATCCTTGCGATGCGTTGAAATTCAGTTTTACATTTATAGCCGACTGCGAGTCGCGAGATAGGGCGTGGAATACCTAAACCACTGCGATTATTGCGCCAGGTTTACGTTTTAGATAAAAATGTCTTCAGTGACAGTAACTTGGATTTATCCTAACTAGACGTGGCTTAAATTAATTTTAAAATGCGTTCTTTATTGAGATTTATAACTTTTGATCTCTTGATAATGTTAAATTACATATTTTTACTTTTATTCTATTTTATCTTATTTAACTTGAAATCAGTTTAACAACAGTCAAGATTTTAATATTCGTAATAAATCACGATTATGATTAACTTGTCTCTCTACGTAGTTTATTGTTTTGGTATCAAACTTTTATTTTTGGTTTTCTTGGTGTCAATAAATTTACATTATCTATCTTGTAATTCTTGAAATATATAGATAGACACACTTTATTGTACACCAAAGCATAGATAAATGGAAATAGGAAAAGACAAGAGATAGTACAACGGACTGCCTCTTCGCTAAACAGCGATCTCTTCCAGGTAACCCTTGGGAAATAGTAAAGTTTTTAAATATATGATGCATTCTGTATTTAAAAAAAAATGCTTTTATATTTTTGGATTGTTTTTTAATTAGCTATGAAGAGTGCTTCTTCAAAAATATTACATTGTTGATAATCCTCAATATTGGCCTCGAAACTATATTTTGATCTTATGCTATTCCTTATTTTCATAGTAACATCTGAATATCATATCTATTAAAAATATTTCGCACATTTCAGTTAGTATAAATCTGTCCGTTCTAGAAATGTTTTCATATTTAAAATTGAAGCGACTGTTAGTATATCGGCTTGCTCCCCGAAGATTTGCTGAGGGCTCCATCCAAAAGATTGTGAACTATTAACAGGGATCCGACGTCGCCCTTGTAGATTCAAGATTCGTCGACCCCTATTCGGTATGAAATATCTTTTGCAAGGTCGAATTTGTTCCAAGAATAATATAGTTTGAAACATTGTAACGTCGAAATTAAACGACGAATTAAACCAAACAAAACCATCACGTACCATCTGATAGATTCCTTCGACTTATTTATATACTCTTGAATTTATCTGTTCCAATAAATTAAATAAAACTGAAGCGTCTATCTGTAATTTTAAAAAAGTCCAAAATTTATGTGACGCCTGTTCTTTATATGATGTCTAACCATAGAAGATCATTTTTAGAGTCATTGTATGGCTCTGTCTGAAACTATGTAAGACGGATCATTCCTGTCTTTAAATTTGAATGAATCAACCAAAGTGGTCCATTTAAACATAAACATGAATCATTCAATGTCATAAAGTAAAAAAATCAAAATTAAAAGTTTTACAAGATGTCTAACCTTAGATCATTTTTAGAATTTTTGGACGACTGTCTCTAAAACTATGTTAGACGCATCATTCTTAATTTGAATGAATTAACCAAAGTGATTCATTTAAACATAAACTTGAATCATTCAATGTCATTAAACACCGTATAGTCCTGTCAGTTCAAAACAAATTATTTCAATTTGAGTTAGCCGTCTAATATGTCAGCATTACGCTTTGAAACGACTCAACGGATTTCAATAAAAGAATAGCGATTAAAACAGTAATTCTATCTCAAAATTTTTTGTATGTTCCATTTCGATATACTTATATTTCAGAAGCTACATGCCTATAATAACGTAAAGAAAGTCGTGACCACAGTTAGTCATTAAAACTGAAAACTTCATTATCTGACACAGATTTAAAGAGAACGGAAATGCGTTTTGCGTAGTATTTGTAGCTTTTGTCTGATGAAATATTACCGAGAAATTGAAATGCGTGACCACATTTGCGCATTTAATAACATTCATATTAATGCTTACAAACCTACGTTAAATAAATGACTGGGTGTTACGAGTACATAGCTCATTAGTATACGACAATCGGCATTTAAACCGAGACGTAAAAAATATAATATACCGACAGACAAGGAGATAGTAGTGTTACGAGTTAGCGGGACTCGAATTAAAATGCAAAATTATTATAGAGCTTATTAGAAATATACAAACATGCATAACACAGGTACAAACATAACCGAACACAACAAATCCAAACTCAATGTAGAAGGTCGTAATTCAATAAAAGACGCAAAGTTCGTCAATATTAGATTCCCGAATATACACACATCACGCCCGTATCTTAGTTGTAGCTCAACTGACCCCCTCTTAATCGGACCGTCGTTCTATATTTCACAAATGCAAATGTGCCTGCCGGCAACGTCGACACATTTTCCTAGATTTAGCTTGTAATTGTAATCAGCAAAACCTGGCTAATGATGCAGCCTGCAAGCGGTCGTAAACGAGTACAATAGAACAATAGGATGTTCTCCAGAATAAGTTGGAAACGTAGGCCAATGCCAGTAAATAAGAGCAAAAGAGCGCTATAAGTAAAAGGATTACAATTAGTTCAAATGCCGACATGTAATAAAATGTGCTTTTTCAGATCTCTACGTGGAATTTGTTTTTGTCGGGGTCTAAGTTGTAACAGTATAGAAGTATAAAAAGTAACGGTTATTTAATTATTGAAATAAGACATGCAAGTAAAATTTATATGTCAGGATAAAATATCCCAAATAAACATTCAAATAATCTAGATTATCAGAGTAACTAGGAATAACCTGCGTATACATTGTCTTTATAGAACTTATATTTACCTACACAGAAAATATATGGTTGTAGAACTACTTGTTACAAAGTTAGAATTAAACGGGCGAACTTTTCTCATTTATTTACATCGACCTCAGAACTTCTATTTTGTGATAACAATGTACCACAACATAACATTGAACTAAATAAAGCTATTGTATTTTTGTTACAAGATATGTATGTCATTGTGTCGAGTAATAAATAACTTGTTCGTAAAAAAATACAGCACTTATTAAAGACTAGTCCTATATTATATATTCATAAGTTTTCGCAACCCATAAACCATTTTATTTCATTTTTATTAAAATGATCAAGTTTAGAGTAAATATAATTCTAACATTGCTCATTGACACTTGACATTACTATCGAGTTTGAAAGGAAAGTTTGCTTTATTATTGCACAAGCTTATCCAAACAAATATTTGCGATATATATATAAAAATAAATATAGTATTCTGATCCTAATATTGAACTTTAATAGTTCACATAATTGAGCGTCATGTTGAACAATTTATTACGCACAAATATATATTACTAGCTGATGCCCCCGACTTCGTCCACGTGGTGTGGTTTTTTTATCTATCCACGGGAACTTTTTATTTTTCGGGATCAAAAGTATCCTATATGTTGACCAGGGATGTAAACTACCACCATACAAAATTTCATTTGAATCGGTCCAGTCGTTTCGGAGATTAGCCGGTACAAACAAACAGAGAAACATACAAAATTAAAAAAAAACTAAATTAGTTATATTTCACTTCTTACATACCCGACTCGGTTTTTAGCATTTTTGTTCAATGTACAGAAATTCGACCTCTACAATTTTATTACTTATTGTATAGATAATGTTATAAAATACTACTGTTTTCGCCGCGGCTATAAGCCGGGTGAAAGAACCTGTTAAGAAGATCTATGTTACGTACATTACAAAAAACTCCAATTTTTTAGGTTTTTTGTTCAATTCACTACAATTACAAAGAAACTAAGTCAATATAGTGTAGACAACGCAAACCGAAACATAAAGAGAAGTCGCATCCAATCTGATTTGAAACACGTAATACGTAATGACATGTGGGCAACCTGACAACGTATTTGTTATTGAATTACAGCGATGGTTGTCTACAACGTGATTGCAGCGTCATCTTTTTTTACTAACCGTCTATTCCATGGAAACGTGTGATTTATCGGGATAAAAAGTATTTTAACTATTAATTCGGGTTATAAGTGAGCTCTGTGCTGAGTTTCATTTTAATCCGTTCAGTAGTTGATGATGAGTTCACGCATTGCTCTAACAGACGGACGGACAAAAACCCTTGCATTGTTGTAATCTCCTGGTCCGAATTAGGACCCCCCCCCCCCCCGATATTTTTTTTTACATAGTCCATAGGCGATGGTAACCGCTATCCATCAAGTGGCCGTCTGCCTGTCTGCTGAGCTCCTGCAATAAAAATAATAAAAAAAAAAAACATTCTTAAGCGCAATATACAAAATGGAACCATTTACAGATTTATATTAGTATATATTATAAAATACGCTGCTGCGTATTGCATGACACGCATGCTATTATCTGTATCTTGTTTATTCATACGAGATATTTTTTTAATAATATGTCAATTAAATTGTGTACTTAGATCGTTAACCTATGTCTATATAACCATTGTCTACTTTGATATCTAGCTATAGATGTTCCTTCAATTAACTGTGCCATTTAAACATCATGAAGTAGTGTAATCGATTACAAAAAAATATGGATGTGATGCACTAGAACTATCTTAGGTTTGCATGTAATAGTTTCAATATTATCAAGAACTTTTTGGCGTTTTAAAAAGAGTTTGAGAGCTCATTCGTCGTGTAAATATTTTTATTTACAAAGTGCATAGCAAACAATTTTTATCTAATTTGCAACTGTAACTTATTACAAATCTTATAATACGTCAAAGATTAAATATTGAATGTTCGATTAACATTTTAATTATACCTATTGTACAACTAATACTAAAGTAAGCACAATAATTCTAAACAATTACTCTCTAATATTCGATGCACATATTTGAAAATCAAATACACAGTCACACACTCTCTCTCACGCACGCACACACACTCACACACAGACAGACACATATACACTCACACACACACTCATAGACAACTCGCAAATATATATTTTGTCATTTTTGTTGTAATAGATATATTACAACAACTGGTAGCAGTTGTTTGTCATAACGTGAAGAGTGGAATCTTTTGATACAGGTATTTCATTCTTAGAAGAAGATACCCACCACTACTGTATCTAAAGTTTAGGCAAAAACTTCAATAAAGATTTATTATTATAAACAATCTCCATTAGCCAATACCTGCTATTAACAAAACACTTATTAATATAAAAATTAATAACAACCCAAGTTGTAATTTGATTGCTTTGCATCCCACTAACAGATAATACACTAATAGCGACAACAGCCGATAGCTCCCCGGATACGCACGACCTACTTTGAAATTTACATATAGGTTGCAACTTGTATACCACTCGTTTATGACTGGGTCGTACAAAGCTTATGTTACATTTTTTTTTAAATCCCTTCCACCGGACGGACCAGGCTATCCGGCTTTCTTTATCTTTAGGTTTTTCTTATTTATTATTACATATATTTATTTTTATATAATTCTTTCACTTCTTTTTTCTTTTCATTTTTGTGCTTTTTGCCTTTATTAAATGGGTCCTAATTATAAATATTACTTTTTTCTACATTCTATTTTTATGCTAACTCTCAACTCCATTTGTATTACTACGTTATAATATTACTGATTAAGAGGCAATCATCTGATGGCAGAGACATTGCTTCCGGAAAAACTTGTAAGGAATCACTAGTAAAAATAAAGCTGAACGAAGCCAAATTGTCGCCATAGTAATAGAGTTTGGGAATTTAGAAAATTAGCCAAAGGGATAGCGTAGTTGGGGGTTTAACCAACTGAGCCAATTCCAATCATCATACAAAACGTTGTAGCCTCTTTGTTTTGTTTGAGGGTAAGTTTCGTTACTAATTAACATAGAATTCATCATTTTAAAAACATATTTTAATGACTGTAACGTCAGCACTTTTCTATGTATGTTTATTCTAATAGGTGTCATATAGACACACATATACATGTCATGTGATATATGCGATTGTAGAAAACCTCAAATATCTACAATAGTAGAAACATGTGAGGTATATAAAAAAATACATTATATATAAACAGTAGATCTTTTTGTTATAGTGAAATTAACATAGTCTTGCCCTTATTCAACAGTAAGTAAATTAAGATGGATGGAATGTAGAGGGATTTTTTGAACTTACCAAATAAAAACCTTAGGCGGCAGTCTTAATAAAATATATTGCTTATGAGAGTATGCATTGCTTAATAAGTCTAAATATTATATAACTCATTAAATTTAAAACATAACTACTGGGGCCTTCAATTATTAATTTAAGTTTAAGAAGCATGTTTTAAATAATAAGGTAATATTACTTGAGATTTTGTATTAAAACAATAAGTGAAAAGTCAATAGACTGGTCCTTAACTTGAAGTGTGTTATGAGTATCATTTTTTACTGGTCGTTTATATCCTCAGTATTCTTCTTCATTGATACAACGAAAATATTTATCAAGAATATTTGTCAATAATATTTATCTATATTTTTTAGAGTATCAAGAATTTTTAGCAAGAACATTTTAAGTACGGCAGAGTTGGTGCAACGTAAACTTGTTTTCGAACCCTACTTCCCAGACCTTACTTTGAACTTTCAACTTCTGTTTTATTTAGGTAGCTTGAATTTGGTGCGGTTAACTTAGCAGTTCAGAGAGGGTATTTTGATAGGACTTACAGGCGGAAAATGGCTACTTCAAAGGCGTTCACTACACTTACCAATGTTGAAAGTGGTTTAAAACGAATTTGTTATAGCGAAAACAGTATAGTATTAACTGTGCTTATATACATGCAATTATATATTAAAATAATAAAATAGTATTATTACTACAATTGTTTGTGTTTATTAGTTTACTGTTTATAATGGATGGTTAAGAAATTAAATAATAATAATAATAATCGGCAGACATACACACACACTGCATATCCCCAAATTAAGCAAGTTACGCTTGTGTTATGGGTAATATACAACGGACCACTCTGGGGCCGATCCCAGACACCCAGACCATGGTAAATAACGGAGAAAATACTTTTCCGAAATTTACTATACCGGGAATCGAACCCGGAACCTCTGGGTTGCAGTGAGGTAGGCCGTCAAAGGCTTAGCCCGCTCAACCACAGAGGCCGTCAATTAAATCATTGTGGTCTAGTGGCTTGGATTTTGAATTTTAGCAGATAATTTCTTTAGGCTTATCTGTGCTTCCTTGTCACCTAAACATGTTGACGGTAAGAAGCACCATTTAGGTAAAAGGTACATCAAGATCGCCGATGTGTACAAGCTACTAATCCATCTTAAATAAGGTCGGTCGTATAGGTATGTAGGTATTCTACCAATTCTCCTAAAATGGGTAGACCCAAACATTAGTAAGGCGCTTACCGAGTGATGCAGTTATTATACTTATATGTGTAATGAATGACATTACATATAAATAAAACTTCAGCACATTAAATCATAAAGACGTATTGTCGTTGTTCGAACACAGAAAAGTTGGAACAGAAGTTGGTGTAAGTCGGTTAGTGATTGTCACGCACACAAAAGTTTTCCTGTCAGAATTACGTCTAATGAAAAGCGATGCGTCGGTAACAAAGATGGAATGGGAACAGAAAGCCCAAGACACCAAAGTAGTATTGTCTTACACTTTTGTCCTTTCCCATCAAATTAAGAACACAAAACTTACACAAAGTATTTGTCTTTAATACATTAACTAAATGAATGTCTTATTGTTAAACAACAAAGACGACTATCTTGAAATAAGGAAGTTTCAGTAGGTCTATTTTTTATTTAAATTAATTGATTTTCAGAGCTTATTTTTCAAACACCAGATAAACGTGATTTATATAGTTGATTCTATCCAGTTAGGTTTTTATAAATTGAAGGTTATCCTTTATCTCATTATTGAAATATTAGTCCACAATGTATTTTTTAGTTCAACACTTCTCTTGCCTTTTGTATTAAGGATACGGAATAAATAGATGCCTAAATGATTAATTGATTAGAGAGAAAATCTATTGTTATACAAAATTTGGATAGGAGGTAGGAACTTATCCAAGTGCAGATACTTAGAGAAAACAAGTAGCGGAATATATTTTACTAGCAATCCCAGCAAACGTTGTCCTACCTTGAAACAAAAACCTAGACTCCAACGATATCTAACAGATCCAATTGTTAAACTAAACCATTCTGATAATCATTTAAACTTTAAAGAAAACATCAATATTGATCCCGCGATTTATAAGAAGTTTATTGACTGACATCCCCACGAACAGAAGAATTATATATTGATGATTGATTATTATTAGATGATTAATTATATATGATTGATACAACTCTTTTAAATCACGGTTATGACTAGTTAATACTTTTTTAAAGAATATGTTCAGCAGAACTACAGATGGTCCGCCTGATGGAACACGGTGCTAAAGTGCTACCGCTCTTTGAAGGGAAGCTGGAACCTGTTGACTAATGTCGGAACACAATTCAAGGTCGTTAACATACTGTAGACCAGGGGTGGTAACTAACCAAACTACCACCTGGCTGTGGGTTGTTTTATCACCTCTAACAAAAGGCCGACTGACCGCAGGAACTTTAATTCTTTCTCCATTCCTGCACGGATATATTATTTATAATTATACTTTGAAGACCACAAGTTCATAGGACCACGGGCCATAAAAATAGCCCGGACTTTTGGAAGGCGTGGGGTGTTGGAAAGACCAACACGTAGAAGCCCCTTGAAAAATGTTATGTAAATGTGGTGTGACACTGACCGGCGATTATCCCTATCTACACCATACGATAATGCATCCAAGGACAAGCCGCGGCCAGTGTAGGAATATTGTGGGAAATGAGAACAGAAAGTATCGGACTATTGAGGTGAACTGCTAGTGACACTAGAGGTCTGGGAATATGGGGACTATGGCGTTCGTTCAACGTTCAACGTTCGGGGAACATGGAAAAATGGACAGACGATGACTCGCCACTCCCTATTATAAACCATAATTATACTTATTTTTATGAAAACTTATATCATAAGACTTTATCCGTAAGTTATAGAGGCCAATAAATTCTATGCGACACCCGTATTCGCATGAAAATGAGTTTCAAAACTCGTGTCACTGAGGGAAATATTGTTTGTTTGCCGACGTGATACGGGACCCGTGAAAGTTGACAAACGTGATGAAAAAAATATTGGAAAAGTTTCCACGACGAGCTCTTTAAACGAAGCCTGTAATGTCAACGGCGCTTTCGACAAAGCTCCGAAAACATTCCGACGCGACGAAGAACGGCTCCGTCTAGATATTTAAGAACCTATGTTGTTTTAGGACTTTCTTCCATAAAATTTCTATTTCTTCACATTTTTATTTAGTGTTGACCCTGGTTATGACTTTGATCTCCAAATTTTTCACACTTACTATTAGCACTGCATTATGCATTTATTCATTCGAAAAACAAGATATTTTAAGGGGTAAGCGAAAGGAATCTCCCATCTCCTGAAACCCATTCACTGACTAATGACGTCTTTGCAACATGAATTTTCGTAAACGTACGGCTTCACCTGCGATAGTGTTACAGATATAAGCCGTTTCATGCAAATACGCCTATGGTTTTAACGCGTTATTTGAGATAAAACATTGTTAATGATGTTACATATATATATATACATTGTACACTAATATGGGTAGTTAACGCTTTATTTTTTAACTCTTTAAATAAGACGCATTCGGTCACAGTATAAATTTTAACAGTCATAAAGGGTTGACAAATCAACTGAAATAATTTGTACGAGCGTTGCAAATTAAGACATCATTCCTATAACCAGTCAAACAGAGTATTGGTTATATTTCAAAAAGTTACTTATGATGATAACATGGGGTTTGAACGCCCGCTCTTAATAATGAGTTTCAATTTATTGTATTTTTATTTTGTCAACTACCCCAAATAAACTCAGTGTATTTCTTCTTACATTGCATTTACCAATTCACGATATCCACTCAAGAACTCTCTTGTTCTATTATCGATAGCTCTTATAGCAGACGAAACTGGCCCGCTACCATTTTAGCTTTATTGACGTGATAAAGCTACGTTGGAATCATTAATTATCTTGATTGCAGCTTGTACGGCCGCCACGATCAGTGTGATACCATGTTCTCACAGAATATCGACTCATCATGTTTCGCACTATGTTTAAGAGTTCCTACGGTCCACTTCCGCCTCTCCCTTATCAAATCCCCTCTATGATATTCTACTTTCCATACTATCTGTCCCATCCTAAAGATATTGATCGCGTTGGCTTCGCCCCTGACGTTGCAATTGTCTATATGCTACGGTAACCATTTTCCATTAATTGCGCCGTATGCCTGTTAGTCAGCTTCGCAATTTAAAAAGCACTTTCTAATTTAGAACTTTGGTTCTTTTACGAATATCCCTGTTTCGGATTTTATCGTAAGAGAAAAGCTCAATATAACTCTCTCGACGGCTTGCTGCCTCTTAATTAGTAAGCCAATCCTACTATGAATGAGAATTCAGTTTTGGGTATTTTCGGCGCTACACAAATGTAATGCAAATCGAAACCATTGACTTTAAATATGTGTGTCCGCAGTTCATAAGCAGTAGAAGTGAAACAAAGTGTGACAAGGGTGGGAGGGATTCTAAATTTCATGACATCACATTTCATATTGTTATAATATATTTAAACTTCAAAACATTTCCAACTCTATCTGTATCTGAGCCTATGCTCAGATACAGATAGTTTAAATAATTAAATATAATGTATTCTATCTTATTCTCTCGTAGCTTAAGTCCTATAGATTTCTGTATTTGTCTCTTTTTAGTGACGCTATTTGGTTTCATCGAGTTTCAAATCACAACGATTCTAAGGATGTTTCACTTCAAAAATCTTAAATGTTTTTGTTTAAAATGTATCATAACGGTTTCGATATAAGTTTTTATCAGTATCGGTCTCGAGAGCTAGTTTTTTGCTTTTTGTAGTTCATACCTAATATGACCCTTAAGGTGCATTTACCTTATATATAAAATAATATATCAATCATAGGCATATAGATAAACAGAAGTATAAAAACACAAAAGATAGTACAACGGGCGGCCTTATTACTGAAAAGAGATTTCTTCCTTGTAACCCTTGATAGGGTTAATAGATTTTTAAAATTGACGGAGATGTAGTATGTAAATAATGATAAGTATACACAGTGCATATAAGTACAAAAAGTATGTTTTGTCTGGTGATATTAATTTTATATAATAAATCAAATCCAAAATGAAATTTAATTAAATGTACAAGCTAGAATTTCATAGAAACGTAATAACGCGTGAACATTGAGTAAATACCGGTGGCGTTACTCGTCGGGTTAATATTAGGCCACGTCGAGTATTGGTTGAAGTGCTCCATCATATTGAGTACCGTGAAAGGGTTATTTCAATATCAGCAAAAACGCTTTCACCTACATTTATAAATGAAAATATCGTCAACCTAAATTTAGACTGGTGAAAACGAAATGTTTCGAAGTTTCTTACTATTATTACATCCTTGAAACAGCCTAAATATAAATAACTAGGTGACGCTTTCACCCTTCGCTGGGCGTCAAAAAATATTAAATATAGCCTATGTCATTCAAGTATAATGTAGCTTTCTATTCGTGAAATAGTTTTCGAAATCGGTCCAATGGTTCAAGAAACTACTTCCTACAAACAAACCCACAAAACCTCTTTCTAATATTAGTATAGATAGATATTTACAGTTGAATTTGGATATTTATTTGCTTCTTAACAACTTTGAAAATAGAATAGTTATTATGGATGAAGAATAAATACATGATGACTGTCTGTTCTAAAAATGTTGAGTTTTCAATCCTTACAGTGAAGCCGCTTTCAGAAGCCTTATATTTTAACGTTTCATATAAATACTGATGAATTTACTTTGTAACGTTATCTTATAATTTTTATACTTCGCCGAATACTGTTATTGACCCGTAACTAATTTAATGAATATAGCATAGAATTGTATACTACATTTCATTGATATAAAATTAGGGCCGCTTGCATGACTATCACCTTTAAATAATATTAGTTATATTAAATTATATTAAATTGCCTAAATACGTTTTACATAAAACGTATTGACAGTTCTTTAAACATATTTAGCGGAAAATTTTGCGTTGTGCAAGACGCTAATTGTATTTAAGGGTGTTAAATACGTTTTATGTTACAGAAATAAATTTAAGTAACCTTATGCAAGCGGCCCTTAGTCTTTTTAGACAAAATAGGGAACATAAATGATTATTTATATGTAGATGATTAGAAAGGCAGACGGATGAACAGATGTGATCATTTTATATGGATTACTTTTTTGCAAAAACGGCTACAGGCAGAAACACTGTCCCTTAAGCTTGTGTCTTCCTATTTGGATGAAAAAACCAAAGTGGTCCATACAAACATACATTTGAAACATTGAATGGCTTTAAATCTCGTCGTGTCCTTTCAATTCTGCGCCATTCAACAAAAAATATTAAATTTGCTTGATGCGTCTAATATCAGAATACCATACGCCTTCTTCATTTTTTTCAAATTAAGATGCAAAATTACAAAAGGGACTTGACTTTAGTCAAATACCTTTAAGTTGTCTTTGACTAAAGTCCGCTGAACATAATTATGTATTTCTAATACATATGTACACAATTTAATATAATACAAGGGCTAATTGTAAAAGATTTGTTGCACTAAGTAGGATATTTAACGTTTGCTACAATAAATAAACACTTAGTAAAAGGTGAGACGAATATAAATTCATTAAGGACAACAAAGGGCGTCCAAGCCCAGCTAATGAAGAAGGACGTCTTGTTTAATTACCTTTTGTAATTTTTCTACTAAGCTGGCCAACGTATAAATTAATTTTCCTTCAGTAGCCCGCCCATGAGCACCATTATGGTACACTAAGTGGATCCTCTTTTGTGTCTAAATAACCTACAGGGTTGAAAAGTCTTTGAAAATATTACAAACAAGGCCAATTTACGTGATGAACAGCGTTTATTATGCTTTTTATACATGTACTACGGCTTCATTCAATTTTACCCGTCTAATCTATCAACAGATATGCTCTGACTTTTTTACTTTTACAAGATCCAAAGTCCCATTTCTGATGCAATGCACATATATATGTTAGTTCTCGTAATCTACATACTGTAGGTTATGTAATATATGTAATATAACTTTATATATATTTTATATTTCATATGGTATATAAACTGCTTACAGTAAGTTAAGATTACAACTATAAGTAAGTATATTGTCTTGACCTAAATTGTAACCAAAAAACAACAACAGAGATACATGTAGAGCAGTATTACTACCTGTGCGCAGAAGGTTTGCCAATCGCCTCATGATGTCACTCGTCGGTGGTCAATAGGGTTCACAAAAAAGGTGACATAAATAGTTGTTGCAATAAATCTATAATTGTATATACTTTGTATAAGTATATACAATAATAGTAAGTTGTCATCGGCTAACCTTCTGCGCGCGACTTATAGGAAGTTAATTTTCAATCATTATTATGGCTACAGGTAACAAATAAAATCCTAATATTAATTATTGAAGTGAAACTTCTTTATCGGCGTTAGAAAAAAATTACCGTCACATTTTGCGGTTACGCGCCATCTTTTTATTGCCCGGTCGACTCGACCGTGGTAGGGGCTTTATTTATTTAACCAATTTCTATTAAGTTGCATATAGTAGTATAAAAAAATAGTCTTTCTGTAAAAAACTGTATGTGAACAATACTTCTTTAATTATTATTTATTAATGGTAATATGTGTAGCTATGATTTCAAAATTGAGAAATCTTTCTTACCATAAGCACACACTTACACAATATACACGTAAATTCATTTTTACCTTTATTGTAGTCAATAAATATTTAAAATAATTGTAATAAACAATGCATGAAATGATTTTACAATGTTCCTCCGTCCTAAGTTTATTCGAGATGTTTATTTAACACCTAAGTTATTTTGCAAAAGGGCCAGAATTTCTCCAAGATAGTTTAAATATTTAACCAATTTCAGAAGGTTTTGTTTGTAAATTTATTTTAGTAATACATTTTTTTATCAAATTTTGTGACGATAGATAAGTAATTGTAAATCATTAAAGAAATGAATTTACAGACTAATGTTCTTATTCGTATTGAGTTAGAGTAAATTTATAGCCATCTTTATGGTTCTTAAACAAGCCTTCAAACTTACTGTAACTTAACATCAATAAGACCGTTTTATCTAATTGTACACAAAGGTGATCTTAATGCTAAAAAGCGACCTGTTCCAGACATCCCAACGAATGAATCGTTTATGCTTTTTGTTGGCAAATTCGCGTAAACTTAGAATTAATATAGAATTTGTATTTTCTATTATACTTTTTTTACTTTCGCAACTAGTACACATAATAAAACTGCTTTTTAACAGTTCTTATCACAGTATTTTATTTGATTTTTATTCCAACTATATTAAACTATGTAAGGTACATATTTACATAGATACAAACCAGACAATATGATATTCGGTTCATTCTCAAGACTGATAAATTAAAGAAGGAACAAACAAACACACAAAAAAATTCACTATAATGTGGGTATTCGTAATAGAATCTAAAGCAGCCAATACAATATTTCTAATAGATAAGCGAATAGCTATGATATTAAATATAACTGTATTTACTCCATATCATTTCGCGTCTATAAACATTAATTAATAAAACATTGATTTATTCAAACCATTAAATTTTAATTAATACGTTAGTGCAACCATTAAACTTGGATTTATGTTCGTTTCACGCCATTACTGAACCGTTTTTATGTAAAACAATTACAGAATGCAAATAAAAACAGTGCAAAATGTAATATTTTATTATTTGTTTATTCATTCCGATGTACATACGTACTAAATCACAACTATTAATTTTGATGATATTTATACCTTATCTTCCATATTTACATTAGAAGAATATGGACACTTTCGTTACAATGCAGTATGTTTGCATTAATAGGTTATTCTAATAGTTCACGCTATATTTATTATCCTCTTTATTAATTACAAAATGATACGTAGTAATTGCGTAGTAGATTTTTTTTATGAAAAACAATCTACTACGCAGCTATATGTTGCTAAATAAGAGCGAAAATGGACTTTGGCGTGAGTTATACGATTAACAGAAACTTTACAATATCGATTGTTTCAATGAAATACGATTTTGGACTTATTTATATATTTCTATAATAACAACTTGCAATATCTATTACTTGCAACAGTCGTATAATATCATAACAAAATTAGCAATTTGAGAAATTTATATATGAAATTAACCATAGAAATGGCAAAATATTTATGTGAAAAAGTTAAATCGCTTTTCTTAAAAACACGCTTTTTAAATTACTAATCTGTTACTTTCAACTAAAAATTACAGGGTGTAGAATTTCATGAACAAAGAAAACAAACATGACACCTGTATTATTTATATGCCAAGGCATCAAAAATTATATCAAAATTTTCCGTATAATGGCAGCAAAATACTTCGTCCTAGCGTTTATTTAATAATTAACATATGCAATTAAGCATCTAATAAACTTGACATTGAGATCATACCATCATAAATCATATTCTATAGTATATAAATGTAGTAAGATGTATTAAGTGGAACAAAGGAAAGAGTTTCATTAGAGTTGAGGACAGACAGGGGTAAATATGAAATAAACACTCGCAGAGTGAAGATTAGGGTGGATCCGTGCCCGCCCTAAAGGGTGGGGGGATTAACCGAGAAGGCGCTTATCGAGTGCAATTTAAACAGTAATAAGGAAATCGACACAATGTACATAAGCACTTATTAGCCTATATTTACCAAACAAATAATATGTTATGTTTAGATTAGAGAAGATAATTTGCAACTTTGTTTGTACGAAATAATATATATCTGTTCGAGACGAAGCGCTACAAATCTATATTATTAATATTATAAAGAGGTAAGTTGTTAGTGTTATTAATATTATAAAGAGGTAAGAGTAAGTTTGTAGGAAGTAAATTGTTGAATTACTGAATCGATTTTGAAATTTCGTTTAAGAGTGGATAGCTGCATTATTCCTAATTAACATAGGCTATATTTGATTGTGATTAATATTATCTTTTATGAAGTCCAGCGTAGTAGGCACGGCTAAGCTAATACTGGATAAAACAGAATGCGCGATTTATAACTTGACACCTTCAAACATTATGTGACTTCCACGTCTCCAAAAATCTTATTGTTGCAATCATAAAATTCAGGTAATTAGCTTTTCTGGATTTTTTAATTCTAATATTTCCTGAAGAGTATCTCCATCACATCCAATATTTATTTAATAAATTATAAATATTTAGGGCCGATATTTTAATCACCAGATAACAAATATTTATAAGATAAAAAAAACACGAGAAACTTAAAAAATACAATTGCATGAATAAACAGTTGAATTGTTTCAGTTTTACAAATGTAAAACCCGAACCGAACACGATTGAATAGTCGGGTTATGATTTATTCGATTGATAATTTTTACCTGATGGTTGAAAAATTGAATCTAAGTAATTTAATTTTTTTTTTTTTTTTTTTTTTTTTTTTTTTTTTTTTTTTTTTTTTTTTTTTTTTTTTTTTTTTAATTTTTATATTTAAGTATTCGACCATATAAGAGCGTTTAGAGATAATATGCGGTGTGTTTAATTGTTTGAATCAAATATTATATATACTTTGAAAATATAAACACTAGCTATAAGGAAAACGCATGTAATATTAATATCGCTTTATCAATAATGTTATAAAAAGCATACCATAAATTGTAATAAAACCCAATAAAAATATAATTCTAGATAACCCTCTAAATCTTCCACTTGGAAAGGCACATCTCAATAATTTTCCTGGTAATGAAATATATTACAAATATCTAAAACTCAAAGTGGTATGCTATGAATGACTCCCAAAAACATAACTTTAAAATTTTGCCATGACAAGATCTTTTCATTTTATATACATACTTAATCTTTGAATATGATAATTTAAATAAACTAGTTAGGGTTTGATATTTTTGATTGATTCCGTGTAATACATATAATAATAATACATATTTTATTTTTTTGATATAGACAGGGATAATCGTCGGTCAGTGCCATCCCACATTTACATAAAATTTGTCAAGGGGACTACGTGTTAGCCTTCCCCAAGCCTTCCAAAAGTCCGGTCCATTTTGTTTGGCCGCAGTCTTAAGAGACAAACATAAAGCTAATAGTGATGCTAGATTGTTAAATACAAATGACGTACTACATATTACTTGTATTTTTTTTTACCTAACTTAGCGGTAATGACATCTTAATAACAGCAAGCAATCCTATCATATAAATAACCCTTATTAAAACAGCTTTTTAAATCAGCCCCTTGTTGTCATTTCGAGAACAAAGTACAGGTGCTTTTCCAAAATGTAATTACCGGTGGAGCCTGTACCCAAAAGGAAATATTAATTTTATTTAAATTTCAGAACATTTCATACATTCACGAAATTATATGTGACATGGAAATATTTGTTAAGCAGATTAAAACCGAACATTTGGCGACAGTATAGGGTCGTACATTTATACTAAAATAAGGGTATTACTTGCTCACACTTTCACCTATATAGGTACAGATATAGAAAAACACAACATGCTGTTCATCTATTAGATTGAGAGATTCTAGGGTTCAATTCGGGGTTGTCTGGAAAACATCTTTTATTGATAAAACTGTCCTTTGCAAATAATTAGATACATTTGGGGTCTGTAATTTTATTTATCTACTGGTGTACAATAAAGAGTTGTCCATCTATCTTATGTCTAACTCAGAATTTACGTGATTATTTAGCACGCTACGCTACGCACTCGCTTAGTGGCCGCACTTGTTGTTTGGTAATGCATATAAAATTATGTGCATCCTAAATCCATAGTGACATGTATAAAAGGGATTTTTTTGGACATTTCTTTTCCACAGAATTGTACCGTTATTATGAGACTATGTTGTATATACAAATTATATTGGAATGAAGTTCCATATCGCACGTTACTCGGCGGATGGGACTAGCTAGACGAAAAAAATGTAAGCAACAAGAAAAATGCTGACCGCTGTATAATATATACAATTTCGAATTTAATGAAATAAGATCCAAAATTAAATTATATACATCAGTAAGTACAGTATTTTGAAATTAGAAGGTCGTGTAATTACCTTTATTACTATACATTTCCTTCCATGGTCTTCGACATTTTTTGTAGTCTTCGAGACTTCGTTCCAACAACGTGTCCCAAAGACACCTCATTAGTTGTATATGTATACAGGCTGAATTTTTCAAACGGGCCTTCAGGGCCGAATTTTAAACTATCCTACATAGCGAAAAACACTCAAAGGAGTCTCGACGCCGATTTTGGCGAAAACTAAAATGGTAATATTAGGTTTTTTTAAATCAATTACCCTTATTAGCAATCGGATCCCTTTCCCTTGTTTACCATTTGATATTCCTCCACAGAAGTTAGTCCTTACAAGCTACACGATGATTTGGTATAATAATACCGGTGTGTTTATTTTTTCAAAATCAGCCACTTCCATTCCTGACAAGAGTAATTTATTTTGTCAAAAATCGAATGGACCATTTTAGTTTTCTTCAAAATCGGTCTTGAGCCTCTTTTGAGTGTTTTGCGCTATCTAGCACAGTTTAGGATTTGACCTTTCATTTTTATATTTTTTACTTCGTAGATATAAATCAATTTTTGGCCTATGGATTTAAAGACTAGTACCAAATTTTTGTATAAAAAACGTATCATCATAAAGCTAATACTACAGTTTTACGATCTATTTATATAAATCCCTGTGTATACCAGATATTACAGCTGCAAGGATTTCAGTAATGTGTAAATTTCTGTGAAAATTTCGTGAAAAGTTATAAAAATAAGTCTCTATTTAACGTGGCCCTGTGGGGTTGCCAGTATGATGACTTGGTTTTCTTAAAGCGCCATAACACAGAGATTACCAATCTACACGATAATGTCACGACACGACGTCGTTTCGCTGCGAGTCCAAGACATTATGATATTTCCCGTGCTGCCATAATGATAGCAGATGACATGGCTAACACATTAAACGACGATTGAAACCGATATTACTTTGCTCCAGGAAATGATAAAACGCCGTTCAGTATGATTTTGAACACATTGATTGATAACTTTGACTTAATATTCCCTTGAGATTATTTTGTTTGTTTTCTCTTCGCTGCTTTGCATATGAATCGATTTTTATAACATTGTATATGTGTAGATGGTGAAGGAATATAACACAGGAAAAACTATACATTGAGCTTGCCTATGTTCGAAACCTGCCGTCTTAGGCAAGTATCACAGCTACTCCGTACATTTTTCTAATAGCTAAAAAGCTCAGCATTGAACGTTCAAGATAAAAACAGTATTTATTTCTAATTATATATGCATAATAATGTTTGTTTCGTAGGTTACATTAATTTTTCAGATTTCTTTTTTCTAGACGTTGACCTACTCTATCTTTTACCATTTAGTTTTACTTGGTTATTGTCCAGGAATTCCATACGACTGATGTGATCTCATTACTCCTTTTAAAAATGGACTATCCACGACCTCTTTTGTAACCTTTGCGGTACCAATGAGATCTTTTTTTATGGAAGGTTATGGTTTGCGTTTGACCACTGTCTCATTTGATCTTGAGTGATGACGCAGTCTAGGATGGAGTACGCTTACCTAGAAGACACCTAGTGCGCACCAGAAAAGATGAAGCGAAGCGCTCGGTTCTGACTGCTGGTGTTTCCACTATGTAACAGTGGTGCAAACCGGTCCTTCTGGTTGTCCGATGGTAAAAAAGGGATGGAGGAATCAGCTCGTGCAGTTCTAAAGAACACTCCCGCTCTCACTCCACTCCACAATTCTTTACTCCATCTGTGTGTAAACGGTCCGCTTTTGCGCTGTTTTGGGGCTAAAATTGCCTATATATGTGATATTACAAGCTATATGACATACATGATATTTGCTTATGGTAGATTATTTTCGCGTATGAAATCGTGGGCTCATTAATTATAAACTTCTAAACAAATTTGCTTGAAATTATCACATTCCATAAAATATACGTAGAAGCATCCTATTAAAGGACCGGTCATTTTGTGCCCCTCGTTGTTATAAACTCAGCACATGAGAACAAAGTCGGAAATGTTGAAACTTTGGCGAGCAATTAAAACCAAGATGTGCTGTTTTCTATGTTAATACGAACAATTAAGGTTGTTTATATTGTGTTTAATTTATTTCTGTACGTAATTATGCATGATAGGGAAGGCTTAGAGACGTAAAGTAAACTCGGGAGGCAAGTAAACGTAACATTTGCATAGTAGCTTGATATTATGAGCATGAAATAATACTGTTGTTTACATTTACGTAAGTAGTATTAATCGTTCTGACCTAACACCCTGTAGTATTTATAACGGTTCTTGTATGAACTTTGAACTCTAGATTTTGCGGAAATATTGCATTTTCTTACAACATCTACGTATAAAATAAAACAGTTCAAATAATCGTAATTAATTAAAATCAAAGTCGAGGCTTCGTGATTTGCTTAATCTCTTAGTTACGCCAAATTAGTTAGAACCAGTCCAAAAGTCTACAGGACAACAAAATGAGATTTCAAATTAAATAATAAAATTAAAAATGAAAAAAATGTATATTTATACACTAGCTAATCGTAAATGATCATCTTGAATATTTTTGTCTGCCTGTCTGATAATTTGTAGCGAGTAGACTTCAAAATGACTCAACGGTAAAAAAAACATAATATGAATTTTATCGTAAATTTTACGTAAATTTCATTTCTATATCTATTCCATATTTGCACGTGATAGAGCCATGCTGGAATCACTATTTTGATTATTGATAATCCTTAGGGCCAGCTCAATCAGTGTGATGCCACGCTCACACATTTAAGCTATTCTGCGAAATGAGTCGCGGGTACAGCTAATAATAATAAATAAAAGTAAAGTATTAGAGTAGCTCATAATCGCAAATGCAATAGTGTAGTAAAGAGGGGAACTTGTAGACAAATACCGAGATCGGAGTAGAATTGGCCTCTAAACAGGTCCAATTTCACAGCAACGACGCTAATCTCGCCCGAGCAACTCGACTTTCATTAGCATTTGTGTAATTTCATCAACGGATCTCTATGCTCTGGGGGCGTACTATCTAGTGGTGCAAAGAACTTTGACGTTTGTCTTTATTTTAAGCACAAGACGCTCGAGACCTATTTTAAAACCATTTGTAAACCAACTACTGTTTTATACAAGCCAAAAATATATTTAAGGCCGGTGACACCCCAGTAGTGCTAACTTCATTAGACAGCGGTGACTATTGTTAACAGATATATTTTGTTTTATTTAGCCCGATATAAATCTTACAGGTGAACCAAATTGTAAATCTTTGACTGACGTTAAACAATAGGGTTCTTGACATTCTTGTTCTTAACTGGATAGGCCTCAAAATGTCACCATTTATTTGGTTATTTCTTTATGAGCGCCAAAGGCGAGATATATGTAAATACCATAATAGCATAAAGAAAAGAAAATTTAGACTAACATTTTGCATAAATACACAATACTTGTTTAACAGCATCTTAATAGATCATTAATTAATCATTTCATATTAACCAATATTATACATTTCTTTTACAAGGCCTTCCAAAATTTATCTCAACTGATAGACCCAGTATTGCTTGTTTAGGTAAAAAATTCCCAAAAAAATATAATTAAAAAACTTTAAAAAAACTCGAACTATACAACAGTAAATATTTTTTTAAGTATGAAGTGTTTATTATATTATATATTTATTAATCTATAATGCGCCACGCCCTCTCTACGAATAATGTATAGCTAACCTGTTTTATTCTGGTGATACCGCCAGGACATGAGGACGAAGTTATGATTTTTTGAATTGATATCGGTCGCTTACATGCAAATTTTTAAGTTAATCAAGCGTTTTGAATAATTTAAATAAATCAAAGTTTGTATAATTATAATACTTTATTCTTTCATTTTTATCAAGTTCAGACGTAATGACCTTTTTTAAATTTATAAGATGTACTTGTGGACATAATACAGGCGACGATTTAAAATGTTAATCTCTAATTAGACTCGAGTCAGTAACAACACTGGTATCAACTGCCCTAGTTAAAATACTGTATCCGCTCCATTTGTCTTCTATCCTGTTTATCTAACTTGCCCACTCAAAATTCTTTTCTAAATGTTTTTATGCTAATTGAGGGAAATTCTTATCCTTATAGGATTCATTTCCATAGTTATTGTTTGTTTGGAATTTATTATTCTATTATAAAATTTCGTACGAAACTTGGAAATAGTCACAAAATCTCAATATAATGACTTTTTTATTCATGCATACTAAAATGTAAACGTAAGTGATTATATATGGATGTTAGTTTGCTCCTTCTTCAAAACCTTGGGAATGATAAGATTAATACGGAAGTTGGTTTATTCTTTAACGATCCGATCATAGGGCATAACATAAATGTGTAGGTTATTATTCCCGAAATGGGATGGCTTCTTGAAATACGTATTAATAATAGAATACGTATCAAGGAATGCTCAAGGTGGAAGATTCTGCAATGTATCGAACGCCCACTTCTATTGGCATTTGACTCTTGAACCATAAAAGTATAATTACACGTGTATTTTCCACGATATTTATATTTCATTCATACATATACACACATAATCACAAACCTATTTCCTCATAACATACATTAACACGAAGTAATTTCCAAATGTATAAACTTTAAAACAGTTTCGTTTTTATAATGTATTATAACAAATGAGTAGTATTGAAGTGGGCAATAACAACTGCAACACACTTTTATACTACAGCAGTTTCAAATTGCAAATTGTTTCTGTTGACTTATATGTATGGTTTCGAATAAATTCTTGAATACAAAATTATAATTTAAATTATGATAAAACGGTAGCTACAAGAACAGTCCTAGTTCAGATATGACAATCATAATAAATAATAACAAATAATCATACTATAAGAACTAAATGAGGTCGTAATTCAAATTCCGAGTAAGCAAAATCTACAAAGAACATAACTTCCTTATACTAATTAACAGGATCCCATCAAGTGTAGTCGGTAAGAACAAAAACAAAATTCGCTTAATTGACTTATTTGTTTAATAATTATTATAAAAAGTAATTGGTACTCGTATATTTTTGACCATGTAGTAGCTATTTCGTTTTTTCTTTTCTCCATTTAATAAATTAAAAGAAAGAAGTGAGGTGTATAAGAATAAGCCTGAATGGCGCTCTGTTGTCCGTGCCTACCCCGCAAGGGATCTGGCGTGAAGTTATGTATGTATGTATTAAATTAAAGTAATATAAATAAACTAATAGAAGAAAGAGACCTTACTTAGTTATATTATATTCTTTCGCCCTTAAGACTATAAGTAGATTTCTGAGCCTTTGTCACCGTCTATAGATTTCTAGTATCTAGCTGCATTAATAATTCTTTGTACAGGCTCATCATGACCTCTGGACTTCATTCAAGCGTCTTTATTTTGTTAATAAGCAATGACAGTGCAAACAATGTATAGGTAAGTGTATAAATAAAGAAGAAGGAATATTATATTTTTTTATTATATAAGTTCTTCTATACTTTCTATACCGATATATATATATAAAATTTAAATGATTGTCTCGTGATTTAAAAATAACTGCCAAATTTTTATATGGTACTTAAATATATATGACCATTTTTAGAATTATTGTCTCTCAGTCTATGTGAAGTTTGTTTTTTTTATTGCTTGAGTTTAGCAACAGGCAGACAAACTACCTGATGGGAAGCGTTATTGTCGCCTATGGACACAAGCGCTACCAATGTGCTGCAGCTGTCTGAAGGAGATTAGAAGAACCTGGCGACTGAAACCGGAATACAACTCAAGGTTGTTATGGCGGCATACTCTAACCAGTGTTCCGCAAAGTATGTACCGTGGCACACGTGTACCGTGGTCATTAATTGGTGTGTCTCGGAAGAATAAGGTTATGCTGCAATTTAATTTTAGGTTTGTTGATTAATAATAAATATGGTTTCGATGTTTAATAATTAATTTGATAAATATTACTTAAAAATATATTTTTATTCGTGGTGTACAGCCAAAAATTTTCGTCTTCCTAGATGTACCTTGAACACAAAAAAATGCGGAACACTGCTCTAGACCAGGGGTAGTAACCACCCAGACGGGCAACTACCCTCTTATCTGGTAGAGGTTTGTTTTATCGCGTCTTACAACTGGCCACCCGGCCGCAGGAATTGTATTTTTCTCCCGTTCCTGCACGGATAAAATGTCTCGAAATTGTTGCAATGAAAATCCATAATTTAACATATATCTTTCATTTTGATATCTAACAGAGTTCAGAAGATATGAATATTAAGTCCAATTTTAATTTTACAGCATTTGTATGAAATAGCGAGGTTGTTGTAACGCCTAGAAACACGTGTGTGTAATAAACCAATACAAGAATGTGAACACATTCCTACATGTGAATGTGAGATAGCGTAACGGTTAACGAGAATTTAAGTAAAATTTGTTCAACAAATTATGTAGGTAGGCTCGTGTTTCAGAAGTTTGGAATGTAGTGCCATTGTTTAAGTACCAAGCAGTTGATTTCAAATTAGGATCCAAAAACTTGTCGCGTATTTCATCTAACTGAAAACAATTTGGGTAACGTCGCGGTCAACGATATCTCAAGTTAATTAATGAATTCTAAACATTAAAGGCGGCCGAAGTTTTTTGACTTTATTCGGTGGTCTGACCTTAATATAAAAATCGAGTATAATCCTTAATATTTTTATAATTGACGTTGGAACTTAGATTCAGATAAATAATGATTTAGACAGTTCTCCAACAAACATGATATAAATTTAGGTAGCTTTGGTACAAGAAAAATTAATACAGACTCTGTAAACATACAGTCAAGGAATGTTTAATTTCTGCAGAAAGATATTTATGAGATTTTATTACACTAAAGGTACCTCTCCGTACCCTTGGTGCGGGGTAGAAATTCGGCTAAGGTATGCCGCGTGATAAAAACATACCGTAGGGATGCAAGCGGCCGCTACAACCTGCGCTACTGCTAAAAAAAACACCGTGCTGAAAAAAAGTCAATTCACGATGTATTTTCTTATTAAAACATAATGACACACACAGTTTGAAGCAATATGTTCTTTAATGAACACCAAATGAATTTAGCAAATTAAGTAAAATGAATGACATGGATGATGTATGCTTTAATGAAAACTGTGTTGAAAGAAACTAATTTTTATGCACCCAAAAACTTCAAACCGCTTCCGAGAAAATTCCCGCGGGATTACCGGGATAAAAAGTAGCGCAGATTTTAAGTCTAACAATTTTCTGTCGTTAGTAAAAACCATATCGAAATCGGCCCAGTAGATTTGAGGTGAAGCCCAATAAACGGACAAACAGACATGATTTTTTTAATGCATAGTATTGTCCAGTGTCCGGTTGTTTTTTGAAATAGCTACAATATACAGTTCGGCATGTATAGAACTTTATGATATTATTTATCACAGTATAGATAGATAGATCACATTCGTCTGTAGAACAGATATTGTTTAAAAATAAAATATACATGAGTAAAATTTATTAATATATTTATTTCACACTGTAACTATAACAACTGGTAGAATATGTACGCAGATTGTTACAGAACTAATATTAAACTTTTCTTTTATATTGAAAATGATGGATAAGCCCCTAACCCCACGGGCATCCCTTTGTTTTTTTAAATAAAAAAGGTAAATCATGGATGAAAATTTGCCATTTTCTTAGACTAAGTGCCTGTAAACTTATGTGATAGATATTAATACATTTATGCCGAATAAGCTACAGAAGATTTTATGAACTTTCAGTTTCGTAAAAGATTGTACGTATTGTGATAATACTAATTCTTGCGGTCAGGCGGCGTGTTGCAAGATGCTACAAAATAATCCGCAGCCGAGTGACATGCTCTACAGTATACCGCCCTAACAATCTTGAGTCATATTCCGAAGCTATTAAACTTTATTTTTCAGCAAGTTATATATAAAATAATCATATCACAGTGTACGATCTGCAACCACGCAACTCCTTGTTGTCCTCACTTTTAAGTATTGTTACAACCTAGGCGCAAACAAAACAAACTCACTCCTGCATATCTGTAAAAGTACATTTATTACACGTCGGCATTTTAACTAATAACATTGAAACCATTGTAATTATTTTATTAACGTCTTCTTTTGTTATTTTTTTAGTATAAGGCCTATTGTTGTATTGTAATCGTTTACAGCTACCTGCGGCTGTAACAATTAGCCAGGTGTTACGGATTTTAAAGTACAAGCTAATTCTGGTAAATTGGATCAAAGTTGTCGGGCGACATATTGTACTTGTGCAGTATAAAGCGATGGCCTAAGGGAGGGAGAGGCAGTCGAGCAAGAACCACGACCAAGGCGAGACGTGTGTATATTCGGTAATCAACTAGTGACGGACTTTGAGCGTTTTATTGAATTACGACCTTCTGCATTACATTTGGATTTGTTGTGTTCGGTTATATTTGTACCTGTGTTATACGTGTTTGTATAGTTCTAATAAACTCTATAGTAATTCTAAGGGCATTTAAATCGAGTGTCGCGACTCGTAACAGTATATAATTTCGAGCTATGTATCCGTTCCCTTAGCAAACACACTCCGATGTGCGATAACATCGTGAAACACAATAAACAGTTAATTCATCAGACTTGCGCATTTACGTTCTTAGTTTTGAACACGCATTAAGATTTTTGAACCTCTTGTCAGTACGATTTTATACTCTAATGAAAGTCGTTTGCTCTTGAAAGTTCCAAGGCATTTACGAGTACGGCTTGACTGGCAGTTTGAGGGTTGCCCGCATTGAATAGTAATTCGCCGTCCGAAAAGCTCCCTTGGGCCTATGTACGGCGGACCCTCGAACACAATGTGAGGAAAAGTGGAGTGCGCTTCATGACGTCACCGTTATTACGATTTGCAAATTGGTGCCTAAAGTAAAATTTTGTATTGATTAGTGAAAGAGCTGAGAATAGCTTGCCTATAGAAATAGGTCAACATGTTTTTGTTCTTATAAGTTTTGTTTGCTTTGCAGATAAATTGTATTTATTTTAAAATGCGTCAAAAATATACGGCTTCTAGGATCAAAGTGTAGTTTCCCGTAAATTTCGTAAACTATCTTTCCGTTCCTTATTCGTTCTGGGAGTCCTCATTGAGTATTATTATAACGTATAACACAAACGCAACTTGCTTAGATTGGGTGTATACTTTTCTAAGTGTATCTAGTAGACAAAAAGTGATTTCTATTTATCTACTAAATAATGTGAGTGTTTGTCTATTCAATAATATATTAAACTAGTTTTTCAATAATATATTTATTCAATTACTTTAGCTCGATCTATCAATACAATATCGAGATATTAAATTCGACTAAAATTAAACAAAATATTACTGATTATATTTTATTGCATATGAAATAAAACATGAGCTAGTTTTATGAAAATAGAAGGGTTGTAAAAACCAAATGCTGTTATATTTTTATGAGTGTGAAAAACTCTTTCGAATTTTAATATTAATGTAAAATTTTATTTAACTGTGGAGCCTTGCAATTTATAATTACCATTAGGTATTTGAATCGTTCAAAATGTAACCAAAGTTGCAACTTTGATTTAAGAAAGTATTATGATTACCATTATTAGAATGGTTCAAAATTTAACAAAGGTTGCAACGTTGATTTAAGTGTACAAAATTATCAATTTTATCCTTAATTTATTATGCACTAAAAAAATGCCATTTGCCTTGTTATCGTTTTCTTTATTAGACCTCTAAACGACACTTATATCTTAAAACATACATCACGCTAGGTCCGTTGCGGAGTAGGCACGAACAACACAGCGCCATACAGGTTTATTCTTACACACCTCACTTGCTTCTTTGACATTCATAGCTCACATTTATATCTTAGTATTTTATATACCCTTCAAGACATTACTAAAAAGATATCACTCAAGTAAACATGCTGCATCATAGGCCGCATCGACACGGCATCAAATGAGATCGTGGTCAAAAGAAAACCTATACTATGATAAAAAAAATAAGAAATGATACCTACATGCACTATGTTTTTTTCGCGTTTATTAAAAGATACGAAAGGAAATTTCAAACTATATGAGTATGATGGATAAGAAAATTCTTTATTGTAGACCAAAGCTTATATAAAAAGAAGTAGAAGAAAATAACTACTACTATATACTAGAAGTAGAAAGAGATAGTACAACGGGCAGCTTTATTGCTAAGAAATGATCTCTTCTAGGCAACCCTTGATGGGACAGATATATTTTTAATGCTGATGGTGGTTTAGTTAATAAGTAATGATGAATAATAAGTAAACATCAAACAAACAAGTACAAAAATAATATAAATGTACACGCACACACACTATATATATATATATATATATATATATATATATATATAATAGCTTTACGAATTATTTATTATACACACCATACAAGTAATGCTTCTGAATCCGATTTTTATACGATATAGTTTAAACCTTGTTTCTCTGACAACGCTCCCTTCCCTATATTGCAAACTTCGATACACGATAACCGTTTTTCTAAAAAGCAGTAGTTTAAAGGTTCACTCACCTAAATAGTAAAGCGTTAATAATACAAATATGTAAGTCGTATAATTTATAACAACTAAAGTGATGATTTAGTTAACGTATGTAACAATCAGTTACTAGGGTCATTATCAAAGAGGCTTAACGTCCGACAATTATTAATAAATAAATAATTTAAAATAACACATATCTCAATATGTAATAAATAAATAAAAGATTCAACGACCTCTCGCATTGTACTCACGTTTCTACTTTAATCGGACAATGTGAGGACCTTAGCAAGCAATTAATAGAAATGGTAATTATATACAAACTTGTATTTGTATGTAGACTATATTGAAACTGAACTGGTAACTAATTGAAAACAAAGTTGTTGCTTCTGTTTTAATGTAATCAACGAACTCATTATGATAACACGGGCCATAAACAATAAGCTCGTTTAATATAATAATTAAAATCTCAGAAAAGTGCGAACAGTCAACGAACTATGAAAGAATCCGGAGAGGTGTCATTTACCTATTAAAATATATAAAAAATATAATTCCTGGGAAATAAATTCAATTTTATTTCCCAGGGGTTGGTTGGCGAGAAGTTTGTATTTTTGCACAAATTGACCCGACGAAGGAAACAAAGGGCTGCGGGGTCGACCAGGGCTGCCCTCGGTTTTATCCACGCCTGTATCAGATTCTAATTGTGTAGAAATGTTGGCAAAAAAGTTGCAAAGTTCAGTGACACTGATTAATTACAGTATCAAATTAAGGGGGAAACATGCTGAGTTTGGCAACGCCACTTTTTAGCGGTAATCTTACCAAGACTTTTATTAATAAATTAGATACGTTTAAACGTCTTGATCGCCTGGAAGTCACTTTATATGAAAACAAAGAACGTAAGTGTCTATCACTAACTTCTAAATAAATTCAAAATTCAAACGAAAACTGCAAAGTATGTCCAATCATAAATGATTTTTTGTAGACTTTTTGTCTGTATCTTAAAGTTTATCTATCCCCAAAACAGCTCAACACATTGTCCAAGCAATCTTGTAAAGTTCAGAGAAGGTTCAGGTTCTATTTAACGAAGCATCAGGCACTAGTAGCTTAAAATAATAGTATTTCGGAATTAACTATTACACAAATTAGATATTCAATCGGTCACAAAATCAAGCAAATCGACATGAGTTTTTAGTCTATTAATTCTAATATGAGTTGAATCCATAATGTACAAAGACGATTGACCTTAAAGCCTTTTATAATTACCACCTTATAGTGTCTAAGGAAATGTGTTGCTCGTTTATCTTATGAAATTTGTCAAAGCTCAGAATTTAATACGCGGCTTCCCACAGAACTGAGTTTGTATAGCAGTGAGGAATAGAAAAGCAAATTTAATAATACTCTAAAACTAACCGCCAACAACGTTGCGACGAAAAGTTATTGTCAACAGGCATCAATGCGGCGTCTATTTTACTTGCTGACGCAATATAAGTAACAACAACGGATAAGCTTGTTAAGAACAAATGACAATACAAAAGCGTTGCACGCTAAAACAGGGGATCCCAAAGAGCACAGTTCACGTGGTACCCGCCAATTTATTTGTGGTTAAGTGCACACAATAAATTTCTCAAATGGCCCGTGCTTACACCGACGGAGGCTGTCTGCTATTTATTCCCTAAGTCCGAGGTTTATCGTTGAACCTGCCAACGCATTGTGTTAGACAATAGAGCTTAGATTTGTCGTGTGATGTCATCATAAAAACCGCGCATTACGCGCTATTTGTCTCTCCAATATGTGCTTTTTATGGCTGTTTTATGACGAGGCGTAAACTTAGGTCACTAATGGCAGAAATTTTTCTCAGAGGCAATCTCGTTAAAATCCGGAGAAAGAGTACTCAGTAATTTAAATTTCTCTTAAGGTCACATTTCTTAATTGGCAGAAAAATTACTGAAGAGTGAAGTTTAATTGAAAAAATACTAATTGTTTTGACGTCAAGGCTTGGGAGTTCATTTGATAAACAATTAAGTACAGAAAGGTTGTCCGCACCGACGAAAATAAACTGAATAAGGCTATGGGGAACAACAGGACTCGTTAGCGGGCATTGAATGTTTCTTCAAAACAAAGCTGCGGCTCGGCCCAATCAGGCAATCGACTGGCAAATACCGAAACCACGCCACCTGGTTGCTACAACAATCTACTTTCGCATTCCACTGGGAGCAACAACTTCTTTTATTAGGTGCCTTTGTATATCTTTCGTTGAAAACTGATTCGTATTGATCTTGTTTCTTTCACAAGTTATCTTTCAAGTTTCTTTCTGCCCTACGGTTTGGTTTTGTTGTATTCGGCTATACTTGTAAGAACTGTGAATAACGTGTACTTTTAAAAAACTGTGTGATAAATCCAACAGCATTTTTGAATATACACCCTGCAAATAAAATAATTTAAAGAATTACAGAGAAATAAAGAATTATTAAAGTAATGCCCTAGAAATGTTAACAATATGAACATAATATGGTGAAAATTGATATATATATCTCTGATGAATTCATTAAAAAAATTACAATTTGCGAGACCGTCCATTGAAGTTTTAATTCTCAAGGGCGCATCGATATTTTTTATTATTTGCTATACGTCAAAGTTTAGATACTTTTAAAATACTGTATGTAGTAAATAGTTATTATTTGATAGGTAAAATAGATATAATTTAAAATTACTAGATAAAAAAAACAAAATAATGATTAGTACCATTATTGGTTCAATCCGGCGATATACACTTTTACTAACTTTTATAGTGGGTAATTTAAGAGTTGCCTGTATGGCGCCGTAACGCGTTACGTAACGAAGCGGTTTACCCTCCTATAAAAAGTTATCGCTTCAAAAAAACTTCTACAAAATTACATGTAAATATTTATTTGAAAAAAATGACGCTAATTAAAGCTTGCAAACGGGCCAGAATGCTGTATAACATTAAAGTGGCACATTAAGAATGCAGTTTGTTTCCGTAACCTGCTGGTAATAAAAATGAGATGCGTACGCAAGGGTTTAATGGTTTGTGTTAACTATCGTATTTATGCACCGGCACGTTAACAAGACAACATTACGCTGCAACGCAAAGTTTGCAGCTCGAACTTTATAATGAAGGTCCCTATTTATAATTACAAGCCGTGTGCAGTATTAAATTGGTTACGGGGCCATTTTGACTGCATAAGACTGTACATAGCCTGCACTAAGTGACTTAGATCATAAGGTTCTATTCTATATATGCGAAAATATATACACGTCAATCTATCCTTTACTACCATAACCTATAAAGGTTGTTACGACCTAGATGCCGACAAAAATAAAATGACACCTGCATGCCTGTTAAAACACATTTTATTGCCTTTCGGCATTTAGACTTCTTTTGTATTTAAAATTTGTGATTAGAAAACAGCCCATTGTTGTATTGTAATCTTTTATGGCAGTCATTAGCCAGGTGTTACGAATTAAAGTACAAACTGATTCTAGGAAATTCAGTCCACGCTGCCGGGCACGCATATTGCATCTGTGCAGTATAAAGCAATGGCCTAATGGAGGGACGGGACAGTCGAGCGATAACCACGAGCGCATCAAGCCGTGCGTACTACAATCGGGAATTTTATAGTGACGGACTTTGCGCGTTTTATGGAATTACGACTTCCGCATTACGTTCGGAATTGTTGTGTTCGGTTATATTTGTATCTGTGTTATACTTGTTTGTATTGTATGTATTATAGTTGTTCTAATAATCTCTATAGTAATTCTAACTGTATTTTAATTCGAGTCTCACGCATTCGAAACAATATAAAATCGGAAGAATTTCGGTAGTCCCGGATTTATTTACTACCAGACTTACAACCGCGGCTTCACCGCACGACCAGGTCGCGTGCTTGCCTCTTCTTTAAAGAGCAAGCATTAATACAGGTTACATTGTATACAACTTTTATATAAGTTCTACTTGCCCCCGGCAGATCCAATCTTCCGAGGGCAGAAAGCTCTTAATTTTATATCGTAAACTATTCAGTTTCCCAGGATGAAAATAATCTTTTCATTTTTGGTATTAAAACTACATATATTCAAAATTACAGGAAAAATCTAGCGATTTTTTTAATTTTTCGTGATAGATAGAACGATTTACCATCGCATTTTTTTATAAATAATGAATATCTATAAACATGAAAGATTGGTCTCCCAAACAAATTTACATTCCCTATTCCAACCCGTTTTAGTTTTATTTTTGCAACAAACAGCCTACGTTTCAAATCTCGTCTATCATCTGTAATCTACAAAAACGACGAAAATGACAAATCACAAAAAAACCTACCCTAATTTCTGGGAAAACCTATACATAAATCTATCCCTTTTCCGGAATGAAAAGTATTCTAGATTCATTCTAGATACATATGTACCGAGTTTCAACCAAACCGGTCCAGTAGTTTTTTCGTGAAAGAGTAACAGACAGACAGAGTTACTTTCGCCTTTATAATATTAGTAATAGGGATGCGTAGACTGAGTCTCATTCACAAGGTTATGTCACCCCCGCCGACCTATGAAAACTGTCTGAATAAAATATACTCAAACTAAATTTATTCCATCAAAAAATCCCAGACAAACATCACATAGAGGCGGCTTTGTATTATGCAAAATAATATAATATAGGATAAGCGCAGGATAAGACAAATTGAGTTTTGGTTCGGCTTAACAGAATCAATCAATAAGTTCGCTACAAAATTACCAACGTAGGGGTTGTCTCCATCGTAATATTATAATAAATAACCCAAGCGAATCACAATGCTTCGCTTCTATAAATTTCGGATGCGTAGATCAAGGATATTGTCTCATTTTTAAAAGTATAAACCGGTCAAATTCAGAGCAATTAAGGAATACTAAAGGATTCCATGGAGTGGATGAACGAGTCAATTGTTTATATTTTATCATTTGGCTACAAAACTCTAATAAAATATTTAATGGAACCAACTGAAGATAAAGTTCTTTTAACAAACAAAATTTGTGTCACATTTGTACACTTAGTATTCATAATGAATATGGATTCCATATGTTCAAGTAAATATATTACGTTGACTTAAGATATATAAGATTTTTATTTTGCACGCTATTGTTTATGAAAATGCCAGCAAAAAAGCAATGAAACAAACAAAAACAAATTTTGCTGCTCTCAAACAACGCCGTACACAAGGACACGGCATTGAATTGATTAAAAACTTTCTCCGAGTGCCGTATCAGCACTATACGTTTTGATTTCCAGTGAAAATGAAGCACTATATTTTGGTGAGAAAATATCTGAGGAATTCTTAAATGTATCATAATAGTGAAAATTAGGCAACTAGAAAACAGACGTAAAATCTGGCCTAAGCTGCGCAACAGAATATCCAAAAATGAAAGACCAAATATTCATACATATACATATATTCCCGTTGTAGCAGTCCTAAATAAATTTTTCCTAAATATGTTATTTTATAATATTTGAGGTTAACTTAAACTTATTTTAAATAATATAAAATTCAAAGTAACTGTGGTACTAAAATTGCCACTTTTGCAGAATAGTACTACGAACTAGCTGTACCTGCTACTTCGTGCGGAACTTGGAATTTATATTCATACCTTATAAGCTGTGCAGGATAACGAATTAAGTACAAACATAAATTCAAGAGAAAATTCCTGTTAAAAAAATCTCATTGAAATACCTTAAAACGTAGAAGACCGTTTGAGACAAACTTTCAGATAGGCAGATTTTTTAATAAATAAGAATAGTATATAAATAACAATTTTCATTTAAATGATAGCATGTATTTTGAAATAACAGACAAACCTTTTAATTTTGTTTATTGCTATAGAAAAGATACGGTCATTATGAAAACCAATACCTTTTGCGCTCGAACAAATATGTAGTCATCTGTTCGGCGCCGTGATTTCCACTGCAACGGCTGGAAAGGTGGACGGTCAGAGGTCTATTACGCTAATTGTTAGGTCCTTTGGCCAGATCCACTTTGTGCCCCACTGCAGTGTGCCGCAGGCGGGCTCCCAATCTGTAAATGCTTTGTATAGGCCCCGTTATAGGTTTACGTGGCCGATGTTCCATTGTATGCATATTAAACCTACGGAAGCTCCATTGTAGCCACAAAATTTAATTAAATTGCGTTAATTAATTTGTTCTTCAAACTTAAAATCAATACATACGGGTATGTATTCTATGTATGTCTACGGGTTGTCTGGAAGAGATCGCTTCTTAGCGATAAGACCGCCCATTGTGCACATTTAGAATATTTTTGGCTATAAGTTCATCTTCTGTAATGGTGTACAATAAAGTGTTATCTATCTATCTATCTACATACATGCATATATAAAGGTAGTAAGTTTTGTGGTGCTGTCAGCGGCAAGTACTTGGTAATTGAAGGGGAAACTTCTTTAGGCACGTAGGGCTCTTTTGGGATGGGTAAAACGCACTGAACTGGCGTGACCGTCACATTCAGATACAAAGTTTTCATTTCTAATTCTCTCGCTTTCACTTGTATTTGTATTGCAAAAAATGTAAAATATAAAAGAAATAAGGTAAATATGAAAACTACCTTTCTCTACTTTGGTGGAACACATGATCCAGAAATAACCATACTATATAGGCTGTTTAAGATTGTATAAGAAACATCATGGAATTTGAGAGGTGTAAAGGAAACTTGTTTTCTAGTATTGATGTTTGCTAAGCATCTATCATAGACAAAGTCGTGGGTAAATGAGAGCACAGAATCTAAGCGAACCTAATACTGACAACAGATCGTTTGCAATGTTAATTGATGACTGTAAGTCTAGTAGCATTTAATTAAAAGCATGTAAACAGCCGTTAACCTTTATTAACCAAGTTTGGCAACGTTTAGTTTATATATTTGAAGTGCTTCAAATTAATTACACTTATATGAACAATACACAATGATAACTATCTCCCTAATTACAATAATAATAATAATAACAGTTCATTTTAGTAAATGAGTAATGGGGTATTTGACAGGCAAGTCCATTGGGATATTTTTTATCATCATACATCACTCTGCAGCCTCCTGCATTTTGTAATAGTGTACTCCGTTGTGACGTCATTAGTTAGTTTACTCGAAATAATTATAATTCTATCGAGTCAACCAGGTTCTTGATTATTTTAAACAATAAATAAAATTATTTCTATAATCAAATAGCAAAAGTAATATGATGTCACATCATTCTAACGCATGCTCTTTATGATGAACATTGATTTAGAATTTAATAAAACTACGTTTTAACGGTTTTAAGCGCAGTAATTTATTTTATTTAGGTTTATCCGACGTTTCGGTCGCTTTTCAGTTGCCGTGGTCACGGAAGACAAAGATGACATTTGTCGAACGTGTATTGTCAAATTTTTATTCAGCCTACCGCCAACTTGTTCATTTTAATTATTTAGTTTTAATTTTGTTTATGGATATTATTTACTCTATGGGAGCCTAATCTAATTTACCACCGCTTCACACATGTTGTGGCTTGAAGAGAAGAAGCGGCGCAAGAAACTCTTCAGCAAACACACCTAGAAGAGTTTCTTGCGTTGAAAAGCGGCCGAAACGTCGGATAAACCTAAATAAAATAAATTACCGCACTTAAAACCGTTAAAACGTAGTTTTATTATGTGCACAAGTCGCGAAAACTTAAGAAAAAAAGATTTAGAATTTATTATGAAATTTTCAAATACCCAATCATAACACTGTAACATTCAGTTACAAAAACAGCTTAAACTGCCAACACAGCTTCGTTCAAAACAATTCTACATTAATTTGTAGCACGTAGAAAGAAAGAAGGTGAACACCTTTATGCAATTCAAGTTTGGACCACTGAGTGGAATTGCAAAGTTCGGTCCGATGCACCCTGACTTCGATTGGATTTGCTCTTAGCATCCGTAACAACTGCATTGTAACTCTATGAATTGGATATTCCAAACTTACGTAATTCTCTGGATGAATTTGTATTAATTAATGTTTACTTTCAATAAGTAAAATTATTATTTTAATGATAACAATAATAATCGGTAGACAAACTCACACATACATCCCCAAGCTAAGCAAGTTACGCTTATATTATGGACTAGCTTCTGCCCGCGACTTCGTCCGCGTGGTGCGGTTTTTTAACTATCTCACGGGAGCTCTTTAATTTTTCGGGGTCAAAAGTATCCTATATGTTGACCAGGGATACACCTATCACCATACAAAATTTCATGTAAATCGGTCAAGTTGTTTCGGAGATTAGCCGCAAACAGAAAACAAACAGATAAAGATACATACAGAGAAACAAAAAATTTGAAAAAAAAACGAAATTAGTTGTTCAATTTCACTTCTTACATCCCTGATCGGCTTTTAGCAGTTTTTTTAATTGTACAGAAATTTGACCTCTACAATTTTATTATATATATAGATAGATGAGTATTATACAAAGGATCACCATAGGGTCGATACCAGACACCCATACCGTAAATAGTAAGTAGATAACGGGAAGTTGTAAATAATACCTTTTGAAACAATTTCCAGAAACACCTCGCGGGATTGCTAGGATACAAATTAGCACAGATTTTAAGTCTAAGAATTAACGAAAAACGCATCAAAATCGGTCCCGTAGTTTTACATGAATCTCGAACAAAGCCAAAACGACAAACAGGCAAGAATTAAAAAAAGATGCCTCGAGTTCTCCATCGTTTATATAGTGCATTCCAGTTATTATTATTTTTAAATACCTTCAATTTACCTACAAACACGGTATTTTAATTTTTTTATAATATTATGGATTTATTATGTTTATTATTTACGGTGAAAATTTGTGTTTATTTATCCACAATTTCACAAAACAAACACAACAGCTGCAACAAAGTTTATTACTAAAGCAATTGTATGCGATACTGTATTATAAATACTTGCATTAATATTTGGATAGAATTCTATAAAAAAATGAATTCAATATTTTATATAGCGTTTAGTATAAATGAACTTGCCAGGAATTAAAAACCTATGCCTTGAGAACAAACATGGAACTAACGTGAAATTCTGCTTTATGATGAAATTAACGTGACTCAGTTTGTTTAACACAAAACTTCCCAGTTATTCTGTTAGAGTTGAATCTAAAATTAGCGAAATTTTCTGGTAAATTTCGACTGCTGCAGTCCAAATCAAGAATAGCAGAACAAAAAATATATTTAAAATCCGTATTGTCTTTTTTATTATTATCTCCTCTAGAGCTTTCCTCGTAGCTTCGTTCGTAAAAATATAGGATTCTGTTGCCAAAGAAACTATCCCATTCTCAAGATGAAAATTATCCCAAGAACAAACATTGTATCAAACACGTGAAAAATTAGTTTTATAATATAATTCTTTGCAATTAATCATTATGAATAAGTAATAAAAATAATAATGATAATAATTAATAAGTTGAAGGGTCGGATGCAGAAGGCAGCCCTGCTGGACATGGCCCGTATTGTGAGGAATTCCTGTGTCTGGAGCCTTAACCACCGGTAGTCTGGACCCTAGGCCCCACTGCCGGCGAAGATCAGTTTTTTATATTTTTTTTATAAATAAATGTATATATATATATATATATATATATATATATATATATATATATAATATATATATATATATATATATATATATTATAATAAGATATTTATAAGAAAAATGTAAAAAAATTGAATAATAAAATATATATGTGAATAAAATACATATATTCAATAGTAATCATTTAAAAAATAAAATGTCTTATAGTCACGGCATGTCAAATATATTTATGTAAATTTTATAATGTTTTATAATTCATAATCATGTTTATATTATAATACTATTCAGTCGTTAAAAGCTTACTAAGTTCTTTTTACTAGATATCTCTCTAAACGACTTCGACTGCACTAGATACTTGCGTAACATTGCAGGAGTAGAATTTATAGCGCAATCTTTAATATGATCGCGTCTGTTATGTGGAAAGACCTATGTGGTCAAACAGTCGCATAGAGTTATAGCATAAGCAGATATTAGGCCTATTTCCGTCTTTAAATTCGGGTGAATTGACCAAAATGATCCATACACGCATACACTTAAATCGTTCCAGATCATATAATAATATCGCATGCTTTCCATTCCGCACTTTTTAACCAAATTGATTCAATTTGGCTCCATTTAATTTTAAAATTATGCCAAGAGTAATTCGCCTATCACAACACGTCAACATAAAAGAACGTCAATAATGTTCAAACATAAAATTTTATGAACTACGAACAAATTACGACCACTGATGGGGATTATTAGCACAAATTAAATCGTATAAAGCCCCATCACCATGATTGATTCTCAGTATACTCATTGCTTCAGCTCTGGTCATACAGAGGTCTACAGTTATTTGGAAGCGCTTTCAATTTGTACTAAGCCTCAATTTCGATATTCAGGTAGATACCAGCGACACAGGACGACACCAGCGACACAGGCCGACAGTCACGTGGGCCGCCCACTTCACTCAAGTACAATCATATATGTACTAGCACAATAATAAACTGATTTCTTTCGACCGTGTGTTTTTGCGTGATAAATATTTACAAAGGATAAACCAATTTGAGTGTGGTGCTTAGTCTTATTTCGAAACAATCGTGGATTATCATTAGTCATAAATCGGGTCATATATTAAAAAATATATAAATAAGTATACATAAATACTTTCGTAAATAAAATACCGGTGCACTACCTGTATTTTTTGTGGATCTATCCCCTGTAAAACATTCATAAATATTAAACTTTAGAATATCTAAGCAAATAGGTACAAGCGAAAGCCGCATTTACAAATCAAAATCGCAAATTCTATCAAATTCTAAGTAGGTCGTTGACTCACGCCATAGAACATTTTTTTGGGGGTAGGTTAAATTTTTACTAAACATTCACGTAAAAACTACTAGGCCGATTTCGATGCGGTTTTGGCTGATCAATAGCTGATTTTTAGACTTAAAAATTAAAGCAGGTTTTGCTTTAATTTTTATCCTAGAAATCCCGCGAGAATTTTTATATGAATGATTTAACATGGTCAGATAAAAAAAAACTAATTTCAATGACATTTTGTTACTGATCCATAGCAAGTTTTATGTAATGAAACGTGATATTTTTTATCCCTGGAATCGTGCGGAAATTTTCCCGGGAGTGGTTTAAAGTTGTTCGGGTACATTAAAATTAGCTTATTCCAACACAGTTTTTATTAGCTTACATTCTTTTTAAATGTCGGATACTTTGTGTCCCGGGAATTTCAAGTCAAGCCTGGACGAAGTCGCGCGCATAGCCTATTCTAGTATCTAATATTATCATCTGATATTCACTCCGGAGTATAATTGATTTAATTAAAATTCAAATTAAGCATTATATAGGTTATAATACATCAGTTAAAGAAGTTATACAATATTACCTTAGTCAGTTTACGACTGAAGTTCTCTCTAGTCGTAACAAAAGCCTCAAGCATTTTAGTATTATTTTATTCATATGTCTTTGTGAAAAAAATATCACAGCGTAGTTACCTTAAATACTGTTCAGAAGGAAACGTATAAAATAATATAATACATACGTAAGCAGCGAAATGTCGAAATGGTCGTAACGTAGGTGTTGTATATTTCATATATAGCTCGCCATAAATTGGTAGGTTTGTAGCGACATATAGGGGTGAATATTGCAGAACCTACATGCTGTGAAATTCATGACGTGTGCCGGCACTTCTGACTGATTGGACCTGTATATATGTTGACTACTATCGTATCTATGAATTTGTAAATTAATGCATGTCATTATGTATTTCCAGCGTATATTGTTAGGATGGATGAAAATTCAATATAAATATTTTGTGTTTTATACTTATATCTTTATGTTCTACACAAAGTACCGCAGCATAAAAATGTAAGCTATCGTTCTAATTAAAACTGTTAAATAAGCTAATTTTGATGCACCCAAACAACTACAAACCGCTCAAGGGAAAATGCTCACAAGTATCCCGAGATAAAAAATATACATTTTATTACTTAAAATTTGTTATCGATCAGTGAAAAAATCAAATTAAAATTAGAGTTTTTTAATCTTGCCATTTTAAACCATTCCCAGTAAATTTCCCGTGGGATTCCCGGGATCAATAGTTGTGCCGATTTTAAGTCTAATAATTTGGAAAACAGATCAAAATCGGTCCAGTACTTTATACGAATCGCGAACAAACCAACCAACAGACAAGAGATCTAAAAAATGCATCGTGTTCTCCGTCGTAGTGTATTCAGTTGTGTTTTTTTAATTTAGATTTTCATGATATTTTAGATGTTACATTAACTAATTACTGAGGCTTTTAAACCACTGTTAGTTTAGAAAGACGCCAGATTTGAACTGGTAACTAAAATAAATGGGCATCAGGTGAAAGCCGGAGCCATATAAAATATTTGATTAAACAAGTTCTTGCAGCAAACAAAAGGTGATTCTTCGATTTCCCACCAACACTCGTGGCCGAACACAAAGGATGGAATAACCACTCACTGGCGTCCAATTCTGCTATTTCAGTAATATTGGCGTTGTGAAGATATTCAAAGTACGATTCAATTGCTATAGTGTAAAAAATTTGTCTACTAAATCCATGATGTCATCTCGATATCGTTGCGGCGGATTGCGCCCTTAAAAGAGCCAAATCTAATATTATTTTCTGCCAGCTGCCACAATATTGCCGCGCCAAAACCAAGATAATTATACCGTCTCTTTTATTCTAATTAAAATTCTATGTATTCAGAGGAAGAAAGTATCGGTTTAACGTTCGTTTCAATTATCTGTATTTGACCACTAATTTGTGGTGCTTCCCAATTAGCCTGTGTGACGGCTACGACAACGTTCGGCAACAAATTTGCGGTGGTTCTGTCTTAAAAGGGTACAAAAAAATTACAATTACCATTATCAGAAATTGCGTTTGCTCAAATGAATGGCTACGAAAATTGTATGCATTTATTTCGCGTGTTTTCGCTTATAAATATTTACAAATTCTAATGGTAAGCCTGTGGCAAGGCAAAACTACGATTGGTAAGATAAAGTTCGGCGAATTTTATGATATTGTAATAGCCGAATTGTCCCCTGTTATTGACAATCTTGATTACGGATGTGTCATGTCCAGCACCAGATTCCTATCGTCATTTTAAATAACCATGTGGATGGACGTTTTCGTTCGTCTGTATATATCGTTTTGTTTTGATATTTTTCATTTGACCTTTGCTGCAATTTTACTACCAAAATTTTAATTTTATAAAATATCACTCATTATAATTCTCCTGTCAATACAAAAGAATATTATGACATTGATACCTTTTTGTAACACCCAAAGGCACGTATCCAGTGCCTTTGACATTCATAATAATCTAATATTGACGGCATGTTTTATAAAACTGATCGCCATTTTCAAAGCCCTTTGAATAATCGAGATATGTACGTGCTTGTGTGATACCTATTTAAATATAAATCTATTGAATAAAATTGTCGGCTAATAAAACTCAAAAGTATAATAGGAATGTTCAATGAGAACCATTCACCTGGGACCCTGTCGCGTCGCCGCGCTCCAATCCACCTAATTTTCGCGTTGAATGAAAATTAAAGAAGTCCCACGCGATTCCAATTTCACGGGAGCGGTAATCTCATTAGAGATGTCTGACTTTCATTAACGTTTATACGATTTTCGCTGGAGAATACTTTGAACGACTGATGCCGTACCGAATAGTTAAGATGCACTAACTTATCAGAATTCTCAATTTTCGGAACAGGTGGTCTAGGGTTGCTGCCGTCATACTGTTTGGAAATTGTCTTTGTCTTATTGAGTATGCTCAGTTTAATACAACTCCATGTAGGGTAAAAGCCGGATAGTTGCCCCACTTTTCGAAAAAGCTTTATATTTTTTAAATATGAACTTGCTGAAATGATTCAGTATGTATCTCACAACATAGGTCTTTTATCTTCTATAAAAGCCTATTTTTGTATACATAATTAACAATGGTTTTGAATAAATACTGTTTTATTTCACCTCTCAGAAGAGGGATAGTTGCCTACTATGGCGGATAATAGCCTAGCGTGGAAAATGCTTCAGGGGATACTTGCCTCGTGCGGGGATAGTAACCTCGGTATGATTTTTATTTTGGATAGCAAGAAATTTATATCAATTACCTAGAGTAATCTTTATTATTTATTTAACAGTCTTTTTAATTTACTGAGATCTTTTATTAAATACTATTCAGCTTCAATATATGAGCTACCATTCTTTTTTAATTCTCAAAGCCAAGAACAGGATATTTTCCTAGAAAAGACAAAAGATACAATAAGGTCAGATAAAAAGATAGGTATGTAGGTAGAATTTTGTATTTATACTGCTAGATATACACCTTTAAACCAAAAATATACATTGAGTTAGCAGTTGCTTTTCATAGCGTCTTCATAAGGTTCGAGAGGATATTCCGTATATTCGAGACATTTTATTGATACCTTTTTTTGTCTCAATTCTTCGAAAGCAAGTGCTAAGCTATCTGTCTAGTGGATGTTGTGTTGCACCACGACTGGTTTTCGCTTATATTTGTGAGTCATTTTGCTTACCTAGAAAAATAGGCACATAAAACAGTGAAGTAGATATTTATTTAATTTATTTACAACAAGTTAGAGCTTTGACTCTATATTCTAAAAAACACCAAAAAACAAAAATCCGTCTTTGCTTGTTAAGAAATTTTTAGTAACTTTTTAGTCACTCTAGGGGCAACTATCCGCGACAGTAAGTAGGGCGACTATCCTTTTTGATGCGGATACTTGCCCTTTTGATTTGCGAAATAAATAAAAAATATTTAGCAATAAAACATAATAAACAATGTAATTTAAACTCTAATGCATGCAAAGAAACAAAACGTTGACTGAAATCACGATCAGTAATAAAAATGTTCAATAGAAATTACTTACCAATATAATTATAACGCCTGTCAAAGTATTTTCGCGGAAGATTTTTGCTCACACGGACAAAACATATGCGGCTATTCCGATGGCTTACACGGCATTGAGGCCTGTGGGGTGGTCACTACTTATCGAAGTAAAGCGCCAACACAACTTATAATCTTAACATGGTTTATTAAAGACCGGGGCATGTATCCGACCGAGGCAACTATCCGGTTTTACCCTATTGTTCTATGAAAAGTAATTGTATAACATACCCATACTTCTGTTTATTTTAAAAAAAGAACTAATTTTTAAAGAAAAGAAATAGAAAATTATGAAGCCTTTTTTTAGTCAGACATGTGCCTGGGAAGTTTCTTATTTTTAACTGTATGTATGGCCTTCAACAAATGTTCCTCGGTTTTAACATACTTTTGAATAAAAACGTTTGAATTTGCAATTTGTATTGAAACTTAATTTATTTGTCATGTAATCTGTTTCATGTAATTTGTCATGTAAGATGTTTTTATTGTTATAACTCTATTTAAATACGCGGAGAAATTATTTTTTCCAATTCACCTATTTACATTTTACTAATTTAGCTCGAAAAAAATGGTCTACCTGCTGTACTGAATTTTTAGTGTATCGATACCTGCAGATACAGAATACAAAAATAGTTAGGTTTCAACAAAAACATTTTTTTTATATGCGAAGTTTTGGAACGAAATTCCTCATCACACTTTACTCGGCGGATGGGAGGCTAGTTGATAGTGTTAGCGAAAGAAAATATGCGGACCACTTTATAACAAATTCGTATTTTTATGTAATAAAATAAGATTTAAAATAATATCCATTAGTGTAATATTCGCTGGTTTTGAAAATATAAGGTAATTACCCTTATTACTATAAAATTTCTACAATGGTCTTCTATGGTTTTCTATTGTCTCCAACAGCCTCCGATGGTCTCTCTAGTGGCCTTCGATGGCCTTGGATTGCCTTCGATGGTCTTTGTAACTTCGTTCTAACCAGGACCATAAAATCACCTCATACAACTCATTAGATTTTTTAAATTCTTTAGGGCCTTGTTAAATACGAGAATTAAATAGTAAACATAACAAGTGACGTGTAAAAACGTAATCCTCAAAAGCTCGTAAACGTTACATGAGTAGATTGTGCCACAGGTTATTCCTGTCTTGGTTTTTGTCGTTTTATTATTTTGGAAGTGTGTAAGAATAAGCCTGTATGGCGCTCTGTTGTTCGTGCCTACCCCGCAAGGGACCTGGCGTGGAGTTATGTATGTATGTATGTATTATTTTGGAAGTATTTTTTACACTTAATCTATCAAAAATTGGTCCTGGTACATATTATAATTAATAATTACGTTTATTTAACTTATTCAATCGTAGTGAGAAAGAGAGAGAGAGACTTTATTGCACACCAAAATATACAATTACAAAATAGACCATATTTACAATATTTTCTAGACAATGCAAATAGGCGGCCTTATCGCCCAAAGCGATCTCTTCCAGGCAACTTTACTCAAAGAAATTTGAATCAAGCGATGTAAATGGTGCAGAATTGATAATACTGTACAACAAAAAGCGCCTTTTAATTTCGCACGTTTTCAAAGTGCTACTATAAAAATAAGTGAAAATACAAGCTACAAACTACTTTACTGTGTTATAAGGTAATACGAATTCTAGAAATCTCAAGGCCTACAATCGCTTTCAATTAGCTTTTATTCAAATTATTTCTAACCGTAATAACCTAGATAGTTTATAGAAATACATGGTTAATAAAATAAACCGCAAAAGCGAGAACAAATGAATGGAATATGCACCATATGAAAAAGCTATTACTGGGAAATTGCGCGAAGCGGAATTGCAATATTTTTCTTTGAGCACAATACAATATTGCGTTTTTCGTGTAGCGTACGGGTCTGTATTTTTTAACGAGAACGAAATATTTATATCAAGTTTAATATCCCAGGACACGTGAAAACTTACAATTTATATAAACTAGTAGCGAGCGACGGTTTCACTTAAAGATTTCATGGAATACAAAGATTTAGAAGAAATGTGTAGATCATTAGTATATCTTTATTAGTTAAGTCAATCCGTATGTTAAACGAAAGTAATTTAAAAATATAATTAAATACAAAAAATAAACATAATTTAAATAATAATAAACCCAAAAATGGACTAAATAATAGGGCTAATAAGGGATATAATTTAAATAAGATAAAATATGGGTCCCAAATCATTTTCACTTATCGGAAACGTTCTCACATATAGATTGCAATCATTATTGGCATCCAGTCAATTTACTCAAGATATTAAAAAAATATTAATATACTTTGTAGTCAAATACTAATATTACCATTGTTTGGCCACAAAATAAAGAAAAAAATAAGACTGTTATAAGCGGATGTTATAAGACGGTTATAAGCGCGGTATTTTATTTTGTTTTTATCCTGACGTTTTGGCGACTTTTCAGTAGCCGTGATCACGGAATACAAAGATGTACGAATACAAGTCACAATGAGTAATATTTAAGTTATTGTTTAGCCTCACACTGAAAGTGGCTGAAACTTTGTAATTAAAATCAACTAAAACACCGCGCTTAAAACGTTTTGTTTATATTATGAATAGGGGTGGAAGGTGGCAAACAACGGTATAGATTCCCCTAATTATAATATAATCCTGTCGTGAAACAGAATTACGAACAAATTAGTTTATGAAAATGCCTCAACCTATGGAATGTGAATTAATACAAATTCATAGTCTTTATAATGTTAATTTCATTCCTATGTAACATAATCTTCTAAATGTTTTCCTGTTCATTCATATCTATTTCCATATATGACAAATATAAATGTATGAGACGTATGTTTTGGATGAATACTGATAGAGGCGAAAATATGAAAACAAAATATATACGGCCTTACTTATAATAATCTCTTGAGAAACGATTAGGCATCTCTTAAGTAAAAGAATCAGAACCTAATCAACGAATATCTTATTTTTCACTTATAAACGTGCATTACCTGTTCTTTATCTAAGAGGAACACAGACAAACGAAATATTAACGTAGGTTGTACCCAATATATTCGGCTAAAGAGGAGTTTGTGGGTAAGATTTTCATTAATCAGTTGCTGAGCAGTTTATTTAAATTTAAGAAACGATTATAAGTAAGGCCCTTAGTTGGTATATTTATTTTACTAAAAATAATAAAGTAATTACCCAGTCCAGACATCTCTTGAGATTAGAATAAATTAGTAGAGCAAGGTCAAGGGTTACTTTTCATTCAGCTTTATCATTAATTGCGCAGAATCTCAGAAAGCGAGCGGCATTCATTATCAGAGGACCTACATTCAACGGTGCAAAATGGGAACATAGAATGAACTCTCAATCGAGTATCCCACTTAACTGAGACAAAGCCGGGAAGCAAGTTTCCTCATTTATCCTCGTGAAGATCCCGTAGGATAAGGCGGTGCAATCCGGCGGAAATAGAAAGTCAAGTGCGGAATAGTTTAGGTTCCGAGCATAAATCTCAAAGCGATAATGCTCAAGGCACATAGTTACTGTATATATGTATATTATCGTTCACACTTTAAGCGCGCAAGACTGTTTTCACTGCGCTGAAAGGAATTTAATAGGATGCGGTTTTTCTCTTCTTATGTTGATGTGCACATATTTCTAAAGCGGCGGAAGAGGTAAGATAAATATCACATGCATATTATTACGCCTGTGTTTCATATGACTAGGCATAAATAATGAATCTTCTTTTATTTTGATCTTAGTATAGAGATTTCGCTTAATTTTTCTCATTCATTGGACTTTAGGAAGATAAACAAAGTTAAATTATAAACAAAGTTTAATTTTATGACTACGTAGTCACAACAATGAGTCTTATCTGTTTTGGAGCCTCTATGTCCTTCATTCTTCACTTGCGTTTCATTTCTTACACGTATCCGAGTATACTGTTTTCATCTTCGAACTCTAAACTTCCGATATACAGGAATATTAAATATTCTATCATATGAAAATCGATTGACATCCAACACTATGAAGAAGGAACAAACAAACATATAAACCCAATTACAGATTTATGCGTATAATAAATTCATCTATAATCACGCTAATGCGTGGGTAGATATAATCCACTATGTGTTATTTTCAGAACTATACAGGAATATGTTTCTATAAGAAACCAACTAGAAGAAAAGGGATCACATTAGAAATTCAGTGAGCCGTACGACATTTATCTGACATTAATTTATACAAAATATGTGTCTAAGTATTTGCGTTATGAAGTTACAGGTATCTGTGCTCATAAATATGTTTTTTTTTTTTTTTTTTTTTTTTATTGCAGAATAGCAGACAGACGACTTGATGACAGGTTACATCGTATGGACATTCAACAAAGTCTACGATGGCTCAGCTCTTTAGGACTGAACCTGTCATATGCAACAACAAGTTTATGGCATACTCTAAATGTACATCAGTGGCAATGCCTACACTGGTGTTTTTTGTCGTTTACACGCCGGGCAGAATTGTATTCTTTTGTTCTGCACGATAAAAATAGTTTTGTCATGCCGTGGCATAAAATATATAAAGACTTTTACTGATATGCCGAGAGCAGCGCCAACTATCGGGTCCAATTGTGAATCAACTCATATACCTTCTGTGGCTCATCCACAAGAAGTTTGCTAAAGATCATCACATGATCAAATGTGTTTACGATGAAGATTCTAATAAAGACATACAAACAAACATTCATTTTTACATATTATATGTGTTGTGGAATCCATCACAGCTACCATATTTTGTACGGGATATGAATAATTGACTGAAAAATCTTTATTGTTCACCGTAAGCTTAAACCTAGACAAGTAATATGGAATACATTTGTTTAGAACAGCGGGCGGATTTCTTGCTCCAAGCGATCTCTTCCACGCAACCTAGTGTCTAAGGAGATTTTAAAGAAAACGTATACATATTTTGGTGGTGTGCTTAACTAAAATAAAACTTATATATAATCATGAACTACTAATTAAAACATAAAAAATAAACTACTATATTTATCGTCTCTTCAATAATATGTTATTTAGAAAATTTAAATTATGTAAGTTGTTTAACTATAAAAAATAATTGTATCGAAAGAATTAAATTGGTACCTTTAAAATACATTGTAGGTTGCAGAAAATAGTTATTTATGTTTGGATACAACTTCATTTTTTGAAGGATTGTTAAATCTTTTCTAAAATTTCACTTTTATTGTGTTTATATATACATTATTGAAGCAAAAGATTGTAATATTACAAATTGCATATATGTATCTATACATACGAACAAAAAATAATTCCAGTTAATACAACAATTTTTATCTAATATACCAATAATTATTAGTGTTTATGTGTATAGTAATGAAAAGGTTTTGAGGAAAAAATAGGAAATTATACTAGTAAAATTCAGTCTTTCTTTTTTGAACTTGTACAATTCGGATCTTGGTCAGGAGCCCTAAGAGGACGTACAATTGGATTTGGAGCGCTTCGAATCGTATGTCATTTCAATTCAGGGTTTCTAATCGAATCATAAATGTGAAACAGTGCGACCATTTAGCATACGCCACTCGCATCAAGCTATGACGTTGTAACAACGCGTGCGGGTTATCAATACTGATCGCGGTGACCACACTTGACCCACGTCTGACCCAATTAGTTATCGGAGACTACGTAGCTCTTTGTTTGGGTTCAAAGTCTTTATTCGGTGGAAGGATAGTTTAAATATCATAAAGTTAGACACCGCGTTTTTGCTTTCGGTAACGCTTATATATTAGCATCGTGTCGCATTAATATTTTTGAGATTCACTACAGTACTGTGTGTTTTGTGTCGTCGTTGGCGGCATACGGCAGAATTTTTTTATTCAAAAATTTTTGTAGATTCACTTGCGATAATGTTATGGTGATTGATTGTGGTCAAGTGCGTGTTATTTATAGCTTTGAAAATAACGCCGTTAAAATGGCCACATTAGTGTATATATATTATCTGTCAATATGTAACGTCATTAAAAACAATATCACATCACACATAACTTATTACACCCATCGCCACATCTGTGTGAAACGGCCTATAAACATAATATTATTCCAGATGAAGCCATAAGACAGACCCATAGTACCCTCTTAAAATAATCTGGATGAAGTATTATCCATTCAGGCATTGGTCACATTTTATGATAAAGCATAGAATAATGTAATTAAAGGACATTAGATAATTGCCAATTGTAGTAAATTTATATGTAATAAATTCGTTAATGTTAAAATTATGATTAACGGCCGGTTCCTGCCTTCCTGTTCATTTGCTGGCCTAACCATCGGTTAAATTTTGATATTACTTGCTATAACTTCAAGCAGCAAACATGTGAGACACAAGAAGAACGTTATATAATTTTTAGAACTACAATTTGTATACCACCTTCAACCGACTGCTTGTAATCTTACAGTAAATAAATTAGTTATTCTCGAGTAATTAGCACCTATGAATTGTTACTGCGTACCTTGGAAGCTCAAACACTTGTCAGCTTATGTCAAATTTGCGAAGGAATCTAAACTTAGATATTTTAACGCAGGACCTTTTTTAAGGGGGCACTTGGGGGTAACAATTTTGGTAACTTTTACAGATAGAAGGATTTTTTGAAGTGTAGCTACAAACAATAAATTATAATAGATTTACAACTTTCGAGAATTAGCGTGCCCACAAAAAAGAAGAGACAAGAGCCTGTTTTTACGTATTTTTGTGGAAATGCGCAGCAAGGGCATTGAACAGTATAATCAGCCATAGACTAAGGATAAGATGCTTAAATGTCGGTTTAGAGTTAAAACTGTTACGACATTGTAATTACATAAATTAATAAAATAAAATAACCGATAGTAAAGCAAATGAGTCCGCTCAGGTTATTCTAAACTTAATATATTCGCTATACACTACTCAAATAATTTTTGAACTACATAATATTAATCTGCGATAAAAGTGTAACGTTAACATATTAAAATTAATACTTACATGTCTGGAGATTGTTGAAGAAACGAGTTCATTGATGCGAACAAATTGACGGCTTACCTAAAAGTAAAAAGTAATTAAATTAGCTAAAGGAAATTTGACTTTGACGGCCGGTATATCTATTGGTATGATTATCATCACCGGATTCGATTCCCGGCAATATTAAGCTTTAAATTATCCTTTCCTATATTTGTTCTAGTCTGGATGTTACTAGGATCAGTTCTACTTTATCCGTTGTGTTCCTCATAACGTAAACGTATATTATATGTCAATTTTCCTTATCTACATTCTAGATGTTTTAAACTAAAGATCTGCTCCTCACAAGGCCTTTAGCATTATACGAACTAAAAAGTAATCTCGTTAACTTCGACCCCAAATGACATTTATATCAAATATTACGGTTCAGTGTAACTTAAGCATTTGGTGAATCGTTTAGTGAAGTTAACACGTGTCTGTACAGTCGTGGTATGAAAGTGTTCTCTCCAGTTTTCAAATTGATTCATTCATCGTTCCATGAGCACATGCTACCTTTTCCAAGTAAGTCACAGACTATTCCACAGTAAATTATGTTTAACTGTTCGGCAATAAAGTTTTAAATTATTAAGATCAAAGTTTTTTGAGTTTCTATCTTGTCTCATCATATTGTTTAGAGATGTAATACCTTTTTATTGGTTTTAATATTTATGATAAGCGTACTGATTATATCCTCTTTGTTACTTATTGTCAACATTGAAATCTTTATTCCACGTATATATCCATATAATATAAATGTGACATTTATTAAAATGTTGGCAGTAATGTTTCTTGTACTCGTGTAAGCAAAAGTCGACTTTAAGGTGACGATGATTTTCGTACCGCGACTGAACATACTAGTAGGTATACGACATTACACAAAGTTCCGCCTTTCTTTGATATTTCTCATAACCTTAATACTAATCTGCAAAAGCGGTGGATTTAGGACCTCAGAGCAAAGTCGTAAAATGAAAACAAAAACCACAGCGACGGTTATTTTCGAATCACAATAAAGCATGGGAACAATATTTTTCCATTTTCAAATTAAATGCTGTCAACGTAGAGGCATGAACGCGAAATTGCTATTACGCGAACTTTATTCACGATATTTGCTACTGAATTAATGTATGCTGAAATTTTTAACATTTCAGCCGTCTATGGACATCCCGCAGGCCATTATTCACTTGCCAAACCACCCACCTCGCCGTTTGTGGGCAGCTACCACTAATTTATGGCCCTTTAAGTGCCCTCGACGTGGAGCACGACAGCAATTTGGTCAAAAGCTAGGGCAAATACCTTGGGCACGTACCATTACAATTCCGAACTAAACTCTCAAGTGTGTTATTAAATATCACATCATAAATTCATACTAATATGTGATCTTCATTTTAACATTAAAGTATGTGTTAGATATGATAAACACCAAATAAATATGTAACACGGCAAATGTCGTAAATCTAAGATAAAACTATATATACATGAATAATAATATATTCGCTTATTACATTCTATTATTATACGCACCAGGTGATGGAATGGGCGGAAAGTAGATGTTTAGGTGAAAAAAAGATATAAAAATTCCACCAAGGAATTTCACATTAAAATAAATACACTGAATAATCGAACCTCCTTGAAAGCGATTTTGAAAAAGAAATTTGTTTCACTTTATTAATACACAGAAAATGAGATGAAAGATCTAGTTCCAATTTTGACCACGTGCACGTGGCGCCATTTCCATATTAGAAACATCAAAGATTGTTGCAACTTTCCGACTGATATTTATAATTATTTCATTACCTATTGTACTCTTTCCTCACAAATTAGTGAAAAACGTTGTATGACACACGTAGGATTATTGATTTTTACAAACTCGTAATTATGGTAAGCCCTCGCTTTCGTCTAGAGCTTACATTCAACTACTCGTTTGTAAATAAATAAAATTATTGTTATAGCTATAGTAGAATTATTTTCTTCGTGCAGTTTGGGTCATAAACAATCGGAGCAGTGAAGCGAGTACTTCGCTCTCTCTTCCACTCACGGGCTTTAGGGGCAGGCATAGTGATACGCATTATTGTTGTCGATAAGCGTTATCGATAGTATATTTAGCTTTATCATTTTGTGGGTTAGTGATATAAATTATAGAAAAAAAACAACGTTTTATTAGAATAATAATGATTTAAAATAAATAAATAATTAGGTATCTATGTATTAAAAAACTATAAGTACAAAAGTTTAGAATGTAACAAGTTATATTAAAAATAAATATAAATACTTATATCTAAGTTTAAAATTAACACCAAAAAAGATAATAATGATTTTTATAAGAATGATAATCTTTCTTTGATAAGAATGAGTTTTTATCGTTATTGGCGTTGCGCCCGCGCAACATGCTCACCGCCCTAGCCGGGCTGAGGCCGAGTTTGATTTGTGACCCAAACTGCACTGGAGAAAATAATTCTACTATAGAGGCAGAAACAATAGAATGACTTCATAAACGTCCCACTACGTAGTTAGGCTTTCCAACTTTCAGGGAGAAACGGACAGTATAACCGCGAAACTTGACGGTACGTCAACTTTGAGGAACTGTGAACCGATGATCTCTTCTTTCGTTGATTGATTTCTTGGACTAATGGCTTTCTTTCAGTGTACATGTTGCAATGTGGTTTTTATGTTTTTATGCTTAGATTGGTGGGATGTTTCCTGGAAGTTCGGTCTTATTATAGAAAATAGAGTTGACTGAAGCGGTGTTGCACAGTGTGATTTTTTTATTTAATGTCATGTAAAAACTACTTTTCAACGGTTTTAAGCGCGGTAATTTACTTTATTTTTGTGATTCCGACGTTTCGGCCACTTTTCAGCGACCGTGATCACGTCTTGTGTACATAATAAACCGTTGTTTTATTATATATACAAGTCGAGAAATGTTAAGAAAATATTAAATGGCATGTTCTTCTCGCAAAGAGGCGATATGTAAATTATGAATTAAGTGAAAGACGTTAAGGCAAACGCTAACAAGAGCATCGTTACTTGAAAGCCATAATTCACACAAAGCCCACCTCGGCAGCCTGCGGCGGACCACCATTAATTTATTACTTTTTAAGTGCCACGAACACGATGTTCCCATCTCAGCTATCTCGCCCATGAAAAAAAAACGTCTTTGTACGGGAAAACTCAATAGAAACCGTTTCTCATCCGATGGGAAATTCGTTCAGCTCGAGCAGAGCCCTGCTAAGGCGCATGTATAACCAATTATTCTTTATAGCGGGTATTTTAGAGCAAGTGGCGTTTTTACACTGTAAGACTTTTTATTTTATTAAGGCAAGATATGGGAATTGCTAAAATCCTTAATCTGGGTTATTGCTTTTTATTTTGACTACTGATTAAAAATACGGATCAGAAAGTCAAGTTTACATTATTTATATTACCTACTGGTCCCAAACTAGGCGAAGCCTGTATTTTGAAGACCAAAGTCGATGTTTATAGCCACAGCGGGCAGACGTGTGTGTTTGTGTGTCTGTGTTTACGCGTTTTCGTATCTCACTATTCAGACGGCGATTTTTAGCACATTTTCAGTACCTATCGTCGTAAGTTAGACTGCTTAGTCATGCCTGAATCAGTTTTTTAGCCTCTTTGACACACTTATTTTTGATGTCACAGAATTTAACCACTACGTTATAGACGTGAATGCTAACGAAGAGTCCAGTGTGGTGGGCAAATGAGCTTTTCACCAAGATACTCGGCAGTCGGTAAACACTTCGTGTATTTGTGCTGAAATACGAATGTATTATTTCGATACATACATGATCAAAGTTGGCTACAAAAAAAACGACTTCTTTATATTAAAATGTAAACCATTTGTTGATAAATAAATATTTAAATGGAATGGAAGTCCATTATAGACACGAATTACCGTCAAAATAGTTTTCTAAACCGATCGTGTGCCACCAATAAAGAAAAACGTCGAAGCTACGATTTGGCTATATCAGGTAGAACTACTACTGTGACTGGTTTTAGAAGGAAGCAAAATGCTTGTGTAAAATTAATTTTCAAGTTTATTTAACTTTTTCTGTTTTCATTTATATAATTTTTAAGTAGTATTTAATAAGTAATAACACGTTCCTTTCATATGATCTAAATTAGCATTTTAATGTATATAATTCAAGTGTGATGAGTAACAGTCACTGGTCTTTTATTGATACGTAATATAAGCCGCCCGAAAATTATAAAATAAAACAAAATATTACCAGTTTTAAAATAAATGGTCAATACCAATATAAAAATACACAATTTAAGTTAAAAAGCCTTCTTTTTTAAGAAATGTATTATTAGCCTTTATATTTCGTTAATACATTAATTACGTAAAACGACTGTCACATGGTTCTTACGTTCGCAGTCTACTAGTATCTACTTTTGTTCGCAGAAGTTATTTAGATTCATGGATTCAGTTTACAACGACCTACCTACCTACGATTATTAAAGCATCTGACAGAATAGTAGTGGTATCATTATAGGGTAAATGTAGAATTAAATCTCAATGAAAATGTATGCAATTTTTTATAATATTTTAATACCACAGCTTCCATCAATTGTAATAAGTTAAAGTAAAAAATAACATAAATATAACTAATTATAAATTAATATAAACTGCAATAAAAATATAACTATACTTACAAAATAACAATCTATAAGCAAAAAATTTACTCCAGGTCGCTGTCGCCCCGCCGACCCAGTGCCCATAATGCTGGCCGCATTTTCACATTGGATGGCGACGCTGCGTTGCCCTAGGAGCAAGCCAGCTTTTGGGTCACGCGAGACCTCAATTAGACTCGTTGAGAGGTCTCGATACAGGCGATGAGCTCCAGGTCCCCACGGCCCCAGAACTTCAATCGCGAAAGCCATATATATTCATTACCAATGGACACATATTTGCGGCGTTTCAGGGCCTTCTGGTTTGCGGCAGCATTACCGGCTGTCACGGCTGTAACTGGGAGATAGAAAGCCGCCAAAGTATCAACACAAGTTACGTCCCATACTAAGGGGCGTCCCATCTTCGGTCCCATCACCCCATCATCCCAAAATTGGTTTCCTAAATGTAGTCGCGTATCTTTACCTTGTCAGGCCCATAAAATACAAGTCATCTCTAAGGCTGGGTGGAAAAAGCACAGAAGTAAAATATTCGCTTGATAGCAACTAACAACATACAGTATGCCTGATATATTTTTGAAATCCAGACTCCTGTTTGGAATGTTAAAACTCTCATCTCAATTTAGTTGAGTCTATATAAGTACATGTCTGCGTCGGGTGACTCGTGACAGGATTTCAATATCGAAGCCATATATTTCGGATTGTGGTGTATTTCTAGGGCATATTTTTGTTTATCAACTGTGATACAGGCAGTATTTTAATTCTGATCTGACAGTTTTTCATAAAGATTTTGAAATACACTCGTACATTGGTTGCGTTATTGTTTTAGTGAATTAATATTGACAAAATGTTCACTCGCTAATTTTAGTTTTCAGTACCTTTAAAAAGCTGCGAAATACTACATTAATGATACTGCAAGTCACTCTTCTCTTGCTTTTTGACTGAGTTGATTTGCGCTGTCGGCTCGCGCAACGACACGGAGGAGACAAAGCTGCTCGTCCTCGACCTCGACGTGCCCGGCGCTTGCCGTAAGTGCGAAGAATAACATAGACTCAATCGACGCTTGTTGCGACGTTGTGTTAACCTTAACGTGCTTTGGAATTGTTAGATGTCTATAATTTAAAATACATATTTTAGAGCAAATCAGACAAAAATTGGACGCTTTAATGTTTCTTTTTTCAATTTTAGGAGAACGTAATATAGTTAGTTACAATACTAGTGCTGCAAAAACAGTGACACTCTACAGATAAAGCCAAATTATGATAGGTGCCCGGTTTCATTTTTCAAACGGCAGGTCCACTTAGGAACCGTTGACAAATGGAACCGGAGATATAGGGAAGACCCACAAGCGTCCCTCACCAAATTTTTGTTCGCCGATGTATGTCTTGCAAATAAAAGCATGAATCTCTTAGAGCCAACGAGCCTCCAGACCCAGATCCTGACAGGGCAGGAGCCTTTGCAAATGGCGTCACATGCATCTGGTGAAAATTAGAACTACATCTTCGACTCATTTACTCTATAATATTAAAGCGCGACAAATGTATTGATCATAAAAAAAACCGACTTCAAAAATTAAAAGGATAAAATAACTTATTTCTAAAGCTATGTATTATTATTAATATAAATTATCTAAAACATCTTAAAGTTATTTTATACTTTTTAGTTTTCGAAGTCGGTTTTTTCAAACGAAGTTTTTTTTTTGTTACTTTTTAGTGCCTAGCTATGTATGGGTAGACCTACGAAAGGTGCCGCCCTTCTTAAAAAATACAGGTCCCAAAAAACGGGAACATAAAAATGTTCGTAAAATGTAAACTAGTGGGCCAAACTATGTTAAATTTTTTGGGGACCAAACGGTAACTATTTCGCATCAAACTAAACAAAAATCACGTAAGTAAATCGGATCATAAATATTAGCGTAATCGGTTTACATATGGAACGGAATGGAAATTTTTCATAAAAAAATCATAAAATGAAAACTACTGGGCCAAACTACGTCAAATTTTTAGGAGACTAAATGGCAACTATTCCGCGTCGAACAAAAAAAGAATCACGTAAATCAGATCATAAGTCTCAGAGTAATCGGTGTACATATGGAACGGAATGGAATTTTTTTCATAAAAAATGTTCATAAAATGAAAACTACTGGGCCAAACTATGACAATTTTTTAGGGAACCAATTGGAAGCTATTCCGCGTCGAACAAAAAAAGAATCAGGTAAGTCGGATCATAAATCTCGGAGTAATCGGTGAACATATATAAAAAGAACAAAAAGAAAAGATCCAGACGAATTGAGAACCTCATTTTTTTTAAGTCGGTTAAAAAGCTTTTTTCATAATATTTGTTTTTTATATATATTTATATATATGAAATCATCAATCATTCATCTGAAATTTGTAATAGTTTATTAAAATTTATTAAAACAGATTTGCCGTAAGTATTTTTTTGCACATTTATATGTGTCTCCAAAAATAAATAATGCGCGAGCGTTACAAGTATTGGGATTATCATTCCCAATTTTCCGTAATCTTAATAGTTTGGTACTTGGTTTGTGTGTAATTATAATAATATTGATTAAGTACTGCTCGTCTATATTAAACCAGTTGAGTAAAAGCATTCATGGAAAGCGCGTAGAGCAAATGTCATATAAAACCGTGTGAACATTGAAAACACTGACTGTGTTGTAGAATGATCTGAACATCAATCAGGGCGGTGAGTAATCTGAACATATTTGGAGCATCCGATGTGATTTTGTGCCGATCGGATCGAAGCTAGCCAGATTAACTCAACCGTCGCCGAATTCACGTCACTGCCATGTTTTCAAATGTGTGTACCGAGGGATCAAATAGGATTTGAACAGTAGCTTTATATAGTACAGTGTACGAAGTTTTTACTCGCAGCTAACAGTAAAAGCGAAACGATGTAAATCTAAACAAATGGACCTGTATTTATTTTCCTTATACTGCACGTCACGTTCTAAATACAATTACAATAAATCTTTTACTAATGGCAGCTTTGACTTAAAATATATGGGTATGAAAAACTACTAGTGGTAATTTCATTTCAAAGCTTCAATTCAAAGCAACGAAATTATAAAAAAGGTAAATTAAATTAGCTAAGCCGTCAGCCTAACTGATATATTTCAGCAATAAAATTAAAAAAGGTTACGACTACATATACATTGTACTCGTCCTATTACATAATTACATATCTACTAGCTTCTGCCCGCGACTTCGTCTGCGTGGAATAGTTTATAAAAAGTTTGGTCTTAACTATAAGCTAATCTAACACTGAAAGAATTTTTTTGTAACAAATCTACGGACTCGAGTTCTGTACACTTTTTACAACTTAATTACTATGAAAGTTTTTAAAGTTCATAGACGCTTATTGTTTATTACTGTTACTTTGTTTGACATTCATTTTGTGGTTTTTATGTTGTGGTGTACCTTAAGACTAACTTATAATATTTTTTTTCTAATTTTGTTATTAAACTTATACTAATGTAGAGTGTATCTGTTACATGCTGGTGTTGTGAGGAAGTGCATGTGCAGTGTGTGCCTTATGTCTATACCTATATTTATTATCTTAACTAGTGCCATGTGTGTTGTTTTTCCTTTTTATGCCTAGGTTATTAATTCTCAGGCTCTTTGTGTGTCTTGGTTTTGTTTGTGAAGTGTGCGTGTAATGCAATGCGGTGGTTTGAGTATGTATATAAGTTTTGTTGTTTTTTGTGTGTTTGTGACTTTGTGTGGTGTTATAATTTAATTGTTGTCACATGAAAAATTTTCAGTTGGTGTTAATGAAGATGGATGGTTTAGGAGGGGGGATTATTGGCCCTCCATTAGGCGTTGGACCACCGTCTTCTCTCTCATGCGTATCGCCATTTTTATATTGTAATCCCTAGTTCCTGAGATTAGCGAGTTCAAGCAAACAAACAAACTCTTCAGCTTTATACATTAATATAAGATTTTTGGTATTTTTTTGTTTGTTACCAGAATTAATTTTTATATACAGAAATGTATGTGAAAACAAAATGAAGCTATGAAACAATGGTCATATTATTGTTAAGAATCATAGACTACGACTTTTTCGTAAGTAAATTCTCTCCATTTAATGTATAAGCTTTTGTAAAAAGGTTTTTAAATACAAGCTTTTGAAATACTGGATATCATATAGCAGCAGTGTGCTAGCCAAGACAAGTAAAACGAGCCCATACACAACGGGTTTATCTAGTAAACTACAGGAGTTCCTATGGCCACCTTCCGACTCCATCATCAGCTGCGGCTCCCTGGTACCATATTATTTCATTGACACGCAATATACATATGCGTACAAAATTTCAGTTCAATGGAAACCGGGAAGTTGGTCAAATTTAACTTGCAAGATTTCACTCGAACTTACATTTTGCGAGTTAATAGAAAGTTTGTAACTTGTAAAATAGAACAGTGTACGAGCAATGATACAGAAACTTCATTTAGGACCACATATCAATCATGGTTTTTTTGGATATTTTTAATTATTTTTCAATTTTAATGACGTTAATATCCTTTTCAATAATATCAATCATGTAAACGGCGCAGGGGACTAGCAATTAGTGTATCTGAATGTTGCAATTCTAGAATCATTCAAATGGAAAATGACTGCCTACCACTATTGGATACGTTTGTGAGTTATGTATCTACAATTTTCGGATAAATGTGGGTGTTTCAATTTATTTCCGATACACAATTGGCAATTTTTACAATAGGTTTACTTATCCAAATTGGTTTCGCCTGAATATTAAGTGGGTAACAACGTCTAATGAACTTCACTAAACGAAAAGTAATATTGAACTTAGAAATGGCTTTTTTTACGTTGCGCAGTCATTTTGGCCAAAGAAACTTTTATCAAATTCGCCATATCTATTGGTCAGTTAGTCTATTTATGTATGCTTACATACCTGCAATTTTTGTCAAGAATTTTGGTAGCAGGCAAATAGTCTAGGGAAAACGCTAAAAAATAAGGTGGTTGTCATATATATATCTGAGAAAATATTCAGTTTACTTAAATCTTGTATGATCTGTTATACTAGTACTTGGTGGTAAAATCATAGTCATGTCGCTTAACGACTTCAGTGTCTAGGTGAAACAGATGACAGAATATTCACTTGTATAGTCATAAAAAAATTCTACACTCTCTTTTCAACTGAAAAAATATTAAGGTGGTAGAGCTTAAAATACTGTCAAAAATAATTTGGTTGGACTAAATCGTCTGAGTTCTTTAGATATGCACTTTCGTATGCACACCTTACACTCTTATACTGTATGTACTTTAGCAACCGTATTGGTACCATTGATCGTCTAACCAATGAATTATTTATACCACATTTTCGCTGATGCGTTCATCTATTGGTAACGCAAATGTTCACAGTGAATACGCTTCGTAAACATAAAAAAGCACTTTACGTAAACCCCCAGCTTTTTATACGGATGCTGTGATACAAAATTCATAAAGAATATTACAAACAAACAATATTCATTACAAAATGTATGCATGATATATTCTTGATTATCGTTTGTCTGTTTATATAAAGCGTATTTTCCATTGACATACAGGCGAGTTACGAATCAAGAGATTCCAGTACTGCAGATTGGGTGGAAAGCCTCCTTGAGATTATACACGTGCATCTTCGTGTGAGGAGGATAGTTTCATGCTGGGTGCCGCACAACTCACCGATGCTCAGAAGCAGGCCCGGATGGAATAGTGCCGGGTATCATTAATAATTTGAAGCAGGCTCGTCTCGGAGTATTTACGACATCATTACAGGTGATTTTATTGGATTTATCAATACGACCCGGAGACGAAGCGCCAGTCAACGGTTTGTGTGATTCAAAACGCTATTTTAATCGCGAGTTTTTTCAATTTGATTGGCTCCTTGGTGTCAATTCCTTTACGGAACCAAAAAACATCAACACCGAATATTATACTACCAAATGCTTGGCAAAAGTTTTCTCTGTTGTGAGCAACAAGCTACCAAACAAGGCTCCCCGGGCTATTGCTCCACCACGACAACGCGCCCGCCCATACCGCGCTCCAAACAAGGGACTTCTTGGATAGCACGCCGGTCAAACTTCTGGTTCACCCTCCTTATAGCACTGACCTAGCAGCGTTTGACTTCTTTTTATTCCCAAAAAGATAAAACCAGCTCAAAGGATACAATTTTCGTCGCCGGAAGATGCGCTGTCATCTTTCGAGCAAGCTGTAAACGAGGTGTCTACGGTGAAAATTGTAATATTAAACGAAAAAAAATACTTTCAAATTTTTTGATTCAAATACACATAATTAAAACTGCGTTTTAACGGTTTCCAGCCGTCACGACAAAATAAAAATCACAAGCATGTCGCCCTTAAAAAGTACTTTTAAAACTAATTGTCATAAATATCCTGTCAATAATTAGATCCAGTGGGTCCAGTTGACAGCACTGTTATTTGAAAATATCATTCTATTATAAAAATATTGTATTTATTTATTCTCATTTGGGCGCGTATCAAAAAACAATCGATACCAGGTAGCGCCTGGTATGAGGTCTCATCACTAGAAAATTGCTATACCAACCTCTTGCGAACTTACGGTACTTATACGATAGTTTATAAATCATTGCGCCGTATCAAATAGGTTTGATATTATACAGTATTTATTCATTGAATGACTAATAGTTGCTTCTGATTGTTGATCAATAACCCTTTAATCATTCGTGTTATTACGTGGTATGTAGAGGTGACATAATCGTTAAATTACAGTGGAAAGCTCAGTATCAATCACGTTTTACAACAATGCTTATATAAATAAATTATATTATATTGAGAACTAAATTCTATTATTTTGCGAAAATGCAATTTTCAGAATGTTTGTCTGTCTGTATTTCTGTCTGGCGGTCTGTCAGAGATCATGTGAAAATTACTGAACGAATTGAAATGGGAATTCGGATATATTCCGGAGCGTAACTTAGGATACTTTTGTCCCGATAAATGATGGGATTTTCGTTTCCGCGGGATAGACGAAAATACCGGAAAAGAAGGCGCTGTGATCGCATCCTTTTTGAAAACTACTGAAGTATATGAATGAAATTTGACACAGGTGGCTTATATCCCGAATCAACATTTAAGTTAATTATATCCCGATAAATGCATGCGATTCCATACAATAGACGGATTAGCTAATAGATGGCGCTACAATCGCGTTTTCTCAATTTGCTAACAAATACTTACGTTGTCATAAACGAAATTTCATTCTTTGAATTACTTCATATTAGGTTGTCTTCGACTCATCTCTGTTTTGCTAGACAGTTGTTTAGACTATATAATATGTTATTGTAGTGAATTAAGCAGTAAAATTTTAAGTCTTATAAAAAACATCTAATTTAGTTTTTATGTGAGTAACTTAGAACTACTAGATAGTGTTTTTAACCGCAGGGTAAACTTTAGTGTCTTATAATTGCAGCTGTCATTTAAAGTTTTGGCATTTATTTTGAATTCATAAACTTCAATGGCATATACTCGTATTAACACTATAATTAAATTAGTGAAGTAATGTAATTTATTATTCTGTGTATTGTATTTATTATCCAATTTAATATTAAAAATATTTGTAGAAGCAATCCCGAAAATCAAAGTAAAATAGCAAGGTCTATTGTATTAGGCGTAGGGTAGGCTTGTCGGAAGCAATTTCGATAGTCCTCGAGCGAAGGTTGGCCGCCTGACGTCGTATATCCGGAGAACATTTCCAGGTTGTCAGTAAAAGCTAAACCTCCCGGGAAAGAGCAGCGGTCAGTCCGCGCCATAGACAGGAAATTGTATGTCGACCTACGTCACTATAGCCGCTACGACCGGCGGTTGGAACGAAAAATAAACATCGTAAATACAAAAGTAAGGAGGGACCAATTTAGATTTTTTTCACAATGCCGGTTTGTTTTCACAGGGAAATAGATATATATTCAGGTCACCTACTTTCAAGAAATGAGGATCGGCTTTAGTCTTTACGTTACGTAAAAGGTTTAGGGTTAAGTTGCTATTTTGGCAAAAGCTAAACCCTTATAAAATAACTATTAAGATAGCAATCACTAAATGTATATATACGAAATTAGATAACAAGAAGTATTTTAAATGTCACTATATACAATGATGTTCTCAAATCGTGTAAGAAATAAAAGTCAGGGGTGCCGGTCATACATGTAATTATGCCATGATTTTTTCCATGTAGAATAGAAAAGACACTTTATTGTTCACCACATACACATAAAATAAACAATTTACATTGTTAGTCAGAGTTTAAAAATTCACAATATATTTGTTATTTACTTTTTATTTTACTCAATAAGTGTAATTATATCTGTAACTTTGAACTATTGACTAAAAAGTTTTGGATACAGAGAATGGGGTAGAACTTAAAAATGAAACGGATACAGACAGACACTTGCCCGATTTATGTATGATTTACTTTATTTTTGTGGTTGTCATGTTTAACATAACCACAAAAAGGAATGTTTTCAATATAACCTAACCTAACCTAACTTCACAACGCCTAGATTATAAATGTATCTAAGTTGTATCTTTATTTGATTTGCAAAATCAAATAGCGACGAAGGAAACACGTACAAAATGGATTTAAAAATTCTAGTCGAACATTTTAGATTGAAAGTCGTCAACCTATCATCGTTCACTGTTGGACATAAGTAGTACTAGTACTTTACGCACTTATCCCGGTTTTCCGCTTTCCTTATCCACCCCAGCCAGCGACTTTTGCAAGTCGTCTGTCCACCGGGCTAGAGATCGTCCTAGGTTACGCTTGCTAAGTCATGGTCTCCACTCTAGAGTACGCCTTTTCCAACGGGCTTCCATCCTGCAACAGATGTGGGCAACCCAATTCAGCTTGAGAATTCTATGACCTATGTCGCTTACTCTGGTTCTCTTACGAATGACCTCATTTCTGGTGTTATCCTTCAGAGAGAGAACTAACATAGCTCTTTGCATAGTCCGCTGAAGGACTTTAAATTAGAATCACATTTGAAATTAAACAATATTGTTATCTGAAAAGGAATTCATCTTAGTCTAATTTTATATAATCACTTTAACTTGATCATGTAATAATTACCATACATGAAAAAGACATCGCAAGTCCTCACAAATGAAAAGACGTAAAGTGTTTGTATAATATCCCCGCAAATTGCTAATGCGCCGGAACCTTGTCAAATTAACATTTACGTGACATCATCCGCAACTCGATATGTACGCATACTCGCCGGCCAGTGACGCTAACAGTACTGAGCGTTCGGCTACGGTTACGTCACCAAAATGGCGGCCAGGCGCAATAGCAATGTGCAGCGCTAATACTATTCTATTTAAATTTCTTTTCACCCCTCTATTACGTAGTTAGCGTAATATTAAAGTACTCTATTAGAAAATAAACTGCTAATTAAACAAGGGACAAGGCCGAGTCGAGTGTCGAAGAAAATACATTAGGCTTTAGGCCCTATTATAAAGTCACAAAAAAATCTTACATATAACAAGCCCTACATTTTTAATAAAATTTTAACATGTTGTTTACATTGAAATATATTAAAACTAGCTGTCCCGGCAGACGTCGTCCTGCCCGAAAAAATTGGGGTTGATCGTAGAGGGTTGAAAATTAAGGAATGTATGTATTTTTGTATGTTGTATCATAAAAATATAGAAATTAAAAATTTTGTCTAAAAAATAAAAATAAAAATTTAGGGGTGGACTACCCCTAACATTTAGGGGAACAAAAAATTTCGTCAAAATCGGTCAAGCCGTTTCGGAGGAGTATGGCAACGAAAACTGTGACACGAGAATTTTATATATTGGAAATAAGCCACTGTCACTTTTCCTTGTTTTCCTGCAAGAGATTCCAAATAATCTTTATAACAAGTTTTAAGAATAACCGTCCATAACGAAAACCAATAATATCGGTTTAAAGGGTAATAGATATGATATTGATAAAAATATTGCTACGAGTTGCGGGACTACGGACGGGAAAATGCCGTTGGAATTTATTATAGAAGTTATTAGAACCATACAAACACGTATAACACAGGTAAAAATATAACCGAACACAAGAAATCCAAACGTAATGCACAAGGTTGTAATTTAATAAAACGCGCAAATTCAGTCACTATAGTTTCCGATTGTACACGTCTCGCCTTAATCGTGGTTCTCGCTCGACTGCCCCTCTCCCTCAATCAGGCCATCGTTTTATACAGCATAAATGCAATGGGCATATTGCATTGCCCGGCAACGTGTACTGAATTTCCTAGAATCAGCTTGTACTTTAAAATCCGTAACACCTGGCTTATGATTACAATACAAAAATAGGCTGTTCTCTAGAAACGTACATAACGAATAAATAAGCAAAAAAATGAAGACAGTTTCAGTGTTATTAGTTCAAATGCCGACGGGTAATAAATGTGCTTCCACAAATTCTGCTTGGAATTTGTCTTCGTCGGCGCCTAGGTTCTAACAATATTATTATATTCAACGCAAAAACTTATTTCAGGGGTAAAGACTAGTTGCATTAATCTCTTTATACGTACACGTTTATTTGAAATGCTTTTTAGCTGACCTTTCTTCAAAATATCTGCGATCAGATCATGGTCAGCTTGTCGCGTGAAAACAGCATAATAATTATTAATTAAATTATTAACATGTTTCATAATAACATCGCTTTCTGTAAGTTGTTGCCAGATAACTAAATTATACAAATAAAAGGCACTAAGGTATATTGAGCGTAGCGAAGCATTCTCCACGTAACACAAGCAAACAATATTATATGCCCACAAGTTCGTAAAATATATGAGGCGGTTATTCGATAAGACGTTGGGGAGCTCTATATAAACACAAGGTTTGGAGAATAGTGGAATTTATGACATCTGTTTCGGGAAACAACCATGAATGTATCACTAAATATTTCATTATGCTTATAAATATTTATTTATTCTTTATATACACAGTCTTCTGCGCATGTGTATGTCACGGAACTCCTCCTATGCTGTACCGATTCTGATGAAAGTTTTTGTGTACTCGAGTGGGTTTTCATATCGTTTGATACACAATTGACGCGGTAGGTGGCACTGTTGAACTCCAATAAAAAAATAGAGTCCTCGCCGCGAAAGAACTGCCACTGAAAATAAGGGAACTTAAAATGGCAGGTTCCCTATTTCATAGAACTTGGTTCGTAAAGTAGCTGATTACTGCAATTACTGACGTCTTAGAAGTTAAACTCTCTTAGAGGTAACAGCAAAAACACAAGAATTTTCGGTGAAAATCATCGTTAGTGATGTGTAGATATGTAGTACAAGTTACACTCACGCCGCAATGGAGACCGTTGTAGATTGTTAAATTCTATGTAAACCGCGACCAAGCCCAATGCGATGGCACAAAATGCGTCTGAGTTTTAGAAATAAATAAATAATAATACATAAAAAGTAATCTTGATTACGTGTATTTTAAATGGAAAATGTTTTCACGCTCAGGACAGTACTTAAAATTAGTATCAATGGCTGTAAGTTTCAGCGATTTTTTTCCAACATATGCAACAAAATTTCGGGTAGACACAAAAAAATACGAAAAAGATACCCTAATATGTATATATGTATTTTTAGTAGCTAGTATTTTTATTTGAAATCCTCCTTTCCTACTCCTTTAATCCTTTAAAACGATGTTTATGACTATTAAATAACTTATTTTAAAATCTCAATAAAGTTAAAGTAGATATTTTTTTTAATTTATTTATTTTATTTTATTATTTTATTTATATAAGTAAGTAGTATTTTTTTAATTTATTTAAGAATACATGTTGGCCCGTAAAAATTTTAGTTAAAGAAACTTTATTTAGACAATACAATGTTGAAAAAAAGATGAAATGCTTACTAAGTTTTTACTGTTTGCTACAGTTATTTTACGAAAATTTTATCTTAGTACCAAAATATCTACCATTTTGGTACTAAGATAAAATTTTCGTAAAAAAACTAATTCCGGGGATATTACAGTAAACAGTAATATCGTCTAAAATTATATGTAATATGGCATACATCGGAAAAATTGTGGTTTAAGCTTTATACAAAAGTAATTTATACAAGAAATTCGGATAATTAATGAAGAAGTTTAATAACATAGTGTGTGTGTTTCTTAAAATACCGAACATAATAAAGGCGCATGTAATTAAAGCCACCGGTACCTCGAATATGAGTATACAAAGTAACCAAATAATTTACATCGAGTTTCAAAATTAATGCTTCAAAATTGTAATTAAGTGATAAGTTTTTGCATATAGAGTTCATGTTAATGAGCAAACCCGTAATTTTGTTCATTAAAGTTGTTCTAATAGGTAAGGTTTGATGGTTTATGGCCGGTTCCTAATTACTATTCACTTGCTTACCATCGGTTGAATTTTGACATAACGTTTATGGAGCTTATGTTAAATTAAATGTACACTCGTTAAGATATAGGAACCGGCTCTTAGTCAAGTAGCATAAGTGTTGTTTGTTTGCTTTAGTTCCTTTGGGTAATTTATGCCATGCCAAAGCGACAAAAGCTATTTTAATATAGAAATAAATGAAACCCATTATTATACTTTGAAACTTAAACAATAATTTGGAAACGAAGCATTTTTTCGAAATAGTCGAAAAATATATTGGTTTAAAGTGCTAACAGATTAAGCCCAAACACTATCCTAATTAGCTTTTCAGCTTTTGAATATATAATGTATGTTTGTCGAATAGAGCGCGGATTAAAAGAATAGAAATAAACAAGGTTTCCATAACAAATCTGATACATAGCGAAGATATCAAGCAAAAATTAAATAAAAAGCAAAAGCACCAGTAAACACACAGGAATCGACTGCATATTATATTCTCTAGTAAACATGTAATATTGTACATTTGATTTTTTTTTGGACGCTATTTAGTTACTACTATAAGATATTGCAATAAAAATAAAGTTTATTTTTATAATTAATTGATATTCATTAAATTAGTTCATCACTTGACTCTTCATTATCATCAGTCTTTAGAATATGCAATACGCACATGAAGAATTAAGTGTTAGTTTTTAGTTGGTAGTTTCAGATAAACTGATCAACAACCGGTTTGCGTTGATTTTTATTAGGTTCCGTCGCCAAAAATAACTAAATCACAATAAAATAAAACTATATCAAAACACTTTTACTTGCGTTAAGCATATACATTTGAAATGATATATTTTTTTAGGATGGGAAAAGCAGTAAAATCTTGTGACCGTTTCGCTAAGATACATGTATAGCGATGTGTGTGTGAATATATTGAACACTTTTGGGATGGGGAAAAAATACTAAAAGCAAGTAAGCAAAGTCCCAAAATAAACGTAAAAAAAAAAAAAAGAAAAAAACATAAAACAAGTAAGACAAAGTCTCGCTCTAATACATGTAAATTCATACAGATAATTAAGATTGGAAAAGTTTTAACAATGAAATAACTTCCGTATTATTATTCTCAGTGATGAATTTCAAATTATAGTTTCAGAAAAAGTTTAAAATTCTTCGTGATTCAAGCTTATCTTTAAATTTTTCTTATATTTTTAGTTTTAACTTGAATCGTCTTGAGGCACGTGATGTCTTGACTTGAAAAATTATTAAAAAAACCAGTGTTTTTTCATTAAGAGGAAGCTTTTAAGGGGGCGTCGCAAGAAATTTAATTTTTAACGACCACCCTAATGTATACATACAGACATGTCTACAAATGTTTATAAGTTTGTAAAGTTAAGTTTCCGTTGTCTGAAAGTAATTTAAAATATAACTATTATATTTCGATTATATGTTAATTACAAATGTTCACGTTAGTAACAGAATAAAGGTAAAGTAAATAAATTTCAAGAACCCAGAAAAAGGAATATGTAAGTACATTCTAGATGAATCTAATCTTGCCGACGAAAATATAAAATGGAAAGGAAAATAAAAGTACACAATGAATAAAGAACCTTTTTTTTACAACCTTCACCATAACTCTCCTTTCATAACGAAAATAAATTAAAACAGGTTATATATTTCATAAGCGTCACAATATTTTAAGCTCGAGACACCGAATGTAATGAATGGGGCTGCTTTCCCGAGATCTGATTAAAGGACCCAAGATCTTCAAGCTAATGTCAGAGAAGGGTAGCCACGTAAAGCCCTGGAGTAAATTCTTGATGGTGCTTAAATATTAATCAATGTATTTTTATACAACAGATTTGCACTAGCACTTCTTACCTGACGTTATTGCAATAAATCATAGATCTGTATTATTACATGCTAAGACTCGATTCATATAATCCTGTTCACTCAATCTCGCTCCAGTCACGGTCTTTTGCCGGTCCACTCAAATATTCTTACAATAGAATCAGAATTCTCACTACCGTATCGCTCTAGTTCCGATTCGACATCATGCCGGTACGTATCGTCGAAAATAATATTTGACTAAAGAGATAATGGACCTGTTATGCCTTGTAACGAAAGTCTGAATACGGTTTTGTTTTAAATTCAGACTAGCAGTGTAGACACCGTGAGATTTGATCGGACCGAGATTGAACCGTGAACGGCATCATAGTATGAATCGAGCCAAAGGTCGCTCTCTAATTTGTTGGCACTTGCTAATCCCGCATCAATACCGAGCGAATCATGACATGCTCATTGAAATATAGGTGCTCGGTAAACTTGCGGTACAACGTATACCAAGCATACCGATTCTGCATCGCTGGTGCACCGACAAATCAGAAAGCAGTCTAAGGCTTAGTATGTTAATTTAAAAAGAAACTTAACTATTAAGATTTTTTTATAATTTGTAACATGTTTTTGAAAATAAAACTTGAAAAACATCGTCTAGTTTACGTAGAGTCACAAGTTTTTCATAGTTATAAGTTTCAGTGTCCAGTTGTAATTCTAGTTTATTTTTTTAAATATCTTCAATGTACAGACAGATGCAGCATACATAACATTTTATAATATTACAGATATCAAAATGAAATATCTAGAAATGCAACTTCTTTTAAAACCTTCCGTTACAAAAAGCAATATGACCTAAACAGTATTATTTAATAATGCTACACTGTAGTATGCAGAAGGAGCGATATATCTCCCTCATGGCACGTGAAAACAATAACTCTTCAAGTGCTCCCCAAGTCGACATGTGAAAACAAAGCATCTCCGAGCGCTTCGTGCGTTGTGAATTTTGTATGCCACCTTCGAAATGACACAGTCTCTCTTTGCAGTTTTGTGTCCTACAGGATTGCTATCAAGGAAACATATTAACATAAATTATCGTCGAATAAATAACACATAATTATTTGTTGCAAAACAAAATTTATTTTTTATTATATTTACTATCTATTATTGTGAATATTATAAACCTGAAAAAATTATAAATATACACAAACCAATATTGAACGTTAAAATAACTTACAAGTACTGTCTACAAATTGTGCATGTGTTTAAGAAATAAATATTTTCATTTCATTTTTAGTTTCATATATTTTTTTTGCAGGAGTTCAGCAGACAGGCAGACGTCCCATTTGATGGAACGCGGTTACCGTCTCCTATGGACATTTGCAACACCAAAGGTGCTACAAATGCGCTGCTGCTCTTTTAAGGGAGTCTGGAACCTGGTCACTAATGCCGAACACAACACAATCTTTTGATTATACATTTTTATCATAACTAAAATTGTATATGAAACAACGTTAATTTGTTACACGTAATGTTCGAAATACCCGTATTCAACTTTATGCTTATAAACTTGAGTTGAGAAGAACAAATCTGAAAGACTACCTAAAATTATAAGACCCTTGATAGTTCTCTTCTGCTATGACCGATCATAGTTTCTAGTTAATTGTTATGATATTATATCAAAACTACCGGTAATCTAAATTTCAGTGAATTGGTTTGCACTACTGTTGATTCTGTATTATAAAATTTCCCATTTGGGTATACCAAGACTAACAGAGTATAAAGTACACTTATTTATCAATGAAACATGAATTACAAGAAAGGAAAATATATCTATAAAATATAGGTATATATTGCTATGAAATAAAAACAAGGAAAAAACAAGTCTACAAGGAAAAAACATCTAACGTTGCCATGGTAATAGGCATACCCTTTAGATCTGTTTATGAACAAAATCAAAGGTAACCGGGAAAAGGAAAAGAAAATTCGCTCTCTATTTCACCTATATATGTTACAGTCAGATTGTCGATTACAATTTCAATGCACCTTGATATGTCAAATTAGACGATCGCCATCAAGAACTGGTAACAAATCTTGTTCGCAATATAATTATAAGAAGCACATGATAAATTATTACTCTGGAAACGTTGGGAAAAACGAAAAATTGTTAAACTTCAAAATTTCCGCTTCTTCAATTAGGTAGCCCCGTTTTTTAATATTATATAAAAACTTAAGCAACGGCAATTCACTTTGTAGATATACTGCAGTTTTATACTTAAAATTAATTATTACATATACATTTTGTAATAAATAATCCTGACAATTTTACCACTGACAAGTTTGTTCAGTTATCACATATAGACATACATACACCGACGTGATAGTAAAAAGATTATTTTTCACCTTTTTTAAAGTTGTAAAATGTTTACAGTCATTTATAGAACTCACAATTTTGATAAGTTGTATATACCTATTGCATTCAGCTAATATTCCTTTAAGGCTCCTAAGTATGGCAATAATATTCATAGATATTCTAAGTAATAATAATGTACAATAATATGAATAAAAGTCCAAGTAGATATACATAAAAGGCTTCAAGTAATTCATCACATCACTATCCAAAAGTTTTAATATGAATTTATCATCCTAGAACGTAATAAAGAGGGTATAAAATAAACATAACGTGGCTGTTAAATCGAGTTATAGCTGTTTTAACCATATATATGAGTAAAGTAAAATAAACAGACAGTATGATCTCGGTAATAAAGAATTAATAACTTGTCACAGGGTCGACCATTCTTTGATTTATTAAATTCATAGAGAATAAAGCTTCTGGTATCATTAACATCATTGACAATTGATTATCAATTTATGGAGGGTAGAAGTAAATCACTCACTCTACAGGTTTTCTCATTCATAATATATACTAAATTATTTGAATGAGAAAACGTGAAAATTATTTTAGACCATATAAATAGTTGAAATTTTCTATTAGCATTTTATCCATTTCATAGCACTTCAACAATTTTTAATTAATATCGTAGCTTTTCGTACGCCAGCGCCAGTGTAGTAGGTTTTTAGCCTGTAGTTACAGCATACTGCTGGATTCTGTATCAACTTCCCCTCCATGTACGATGGTACTCCTCGCCTTTGCCCTCCTTATATCAATCGAAAGCGCATGTTGGACCTACCTATGCCACTAAGGAAGCGTTTTCGTACACGTGGTTTTATATAAGCACTAGCTGTGGAATATGTTTTCAAAACCCCCTGATTTCGAAACATTCTATATATATATATATATATATATAGCTTATAGCATTCCTCGATAAATGAGCTATCTAACACTGAAAGAATTGTTCAAATGAGGCAAGTAGTTCCTGAGATTAGCGCGTTGAATCAAACAAAAAAACTCTTCAGCTTTATATATTAGTATAAGATTTGTGTATTTGCCTAGCCCCACTGTTGCCACCTTATTTAGGTAGATTTTAAGTAAGTCAGAGACGTAAATCTATTGTACGCATTTTTTCATTATTATATACATTTTTCTAATACTATCCCATAGTTCGAAATCTGAACCAGCATAAAATTATAGTCATAATATTGTTATAATTTTACTATCATTCGAATTCCATCTTGGTAAAGTTGCGACGAGACTTAGATTTTCTGGGCTATCGTTAACCAAAAACAACCTTGCTAGGACGGTAAAGAAGATGTTCGTGTAATCTGATACCATAACTGGATACTTGGCAATACTTCTAAGAGCGATAAAATTATTGCAACAAAATTGAAGAAGCGAACTCATGTGAAAGATCTTCCCGCTAGTAAATCCCCAGGCGCCATGGTTACGGTCGAATGAAAGTAGTTTACAGCGACCAGTGAGGCGACTCTTGCAGCTTTATTCTGAACTCAACACTACTATACATCGTGAATTGAGCTCTTCGTATGTATGTGAATTAGTAGTTTAACACTTTTTAATACTTTTAGATATTTTTGAGAAGTTTTAAATACTCGATTTATTCATATTTTGGCGGAACCATGGTATTAAACTAGTTCATTAATCTTGATATATAAAATGAATGTTTGTGTGTATGTTCTTTGTAGAATCGTAAACTAGTTGTTGTGCATTATCCAGAGAAGGTTTCGGAATTGGTTTACGATTGGACCCGTTAGGTGGCGCTGCTGTCAGCATATATCGATTGAAGCTTTTCCAGGCAGGACCACGTCTACCGGGACAGCTAGTTACCTATAAATTCATTGATATACATACCGGAAAGTAAGACATCTTTTGCGATGTTCCTTTTATTAGAAAATAATAAAGATATATATATAATTTCAATCAATTCCTGGACATAGACGTCCTCAATTTTTCGTCATATAATAGTCATCTAGTGCCACCGCACTCGTCATCCAGTCCCTGCCGAACTTTCTCGTCTCATTGGTCCAACAGGCTACGTAAGTCATCCTGGACGATTTAGGAATTTCAAATTCATGCGAACTGAATAAGCCGATTGTTATGAAAATTGATGTATGTGAACGCTCTGTTCAAACATGTACGTTGATGTGAAGGATAACCACATATACTCGTAAAAATGGTGGAATTAATTTCGCAGAAATGGGCCTAACAGTGTTCTAAGGAAACTCTATTTTGATACATATACACTTTCAATAAAGGGAAGCAAACCGATAGGATACTTTTCGTCATAAAAAAATACATATTTGCCTCGGGATAAGGACTCCAAAGTAACGCAACGAAGCTGCAAGAACAAACAAACGTAGTAAAACCGATAAAAAAATATCAAAACACATTGAACATGTTGTATTTCGCCATTTTTATGTCACAAAATTAAGTCTTGCAACAAATCCTCGCAAAGACGTGCCATAATTTACTTAAATGTCAACTTTATGATCCAGCGATATGTTTTCATCTCTTCTTGGTATAAAGTATGTTAGTCTCTACAATATATTATTTCAACGTCACATATAAAAATAAAACATAGAAAGGCCGATTTCTAATGAAAACTGATGGCGCAAATATCGTGTTAATTCTCGACATTAGAATAGGTAAGTAAGCAACAGGCACATTGCCAGTACAAGCAGACATTTTCAAAGCCTATGTTGCAAGGGCTTTCGAGTGAAATTTATAGCGCTCATGTACTTTATATCTTCGTGTAAATTATGAGGGAGTTTTTCGCGAATACTCTTGCAACTAGGTTACCAGACAAAAATTATTTCGGAAAATATTATTGATTTTTGACCCTTACCCATTTAAAAATATAGGCTTACTATAAGAGACATTTTTTTTATTGCAGGAGTTCAGCAGACAGGCAGATGGCCCACTTGTTGGAAAGCGGTTACCGTCGCCTATGGACATTTGCAACACCAAAGGTGCTACAAATGCGCTCTGCTGCTCTCTTAAGGGAGACTGGAACCTGGTCACTAATGCCGAAACACAACTCAAGGTTGTTATGGCGACGTACTTAAGACCAGGGGTGGTAGCCACCCAGGCGGGCCAATGCCCTACCACCTGGCATCATCATCATCGACTTATTTTCTCTCTCTATCCCATAAATGATTTATTTTCAATCGCTCAAATAGCGTCACTCCCTTCATTATGCGTTTGAAGAAATTCAATTTACCTTGATTAGAAATCAAAAGCTTGATTGTGTTAAATTTACCAAAAATGTTAAATTCAAAATGACCCTATTTTTTAAACTAAATTATAGAAATTACGGACGACTCAACACATGCCCGGATAATAGACCTAAATAAATTACCAGATCCGGATATATCTTATTATTATACTAAAAATTCCAATTGTAGGCACGGCCGGTTCTTCAATTATGTATAAAAATAATCGAGTGTTCCTGCGAAATATTATTTTACAAGTCCGGTCAACCGTAGTGAGCGTATACAGAGATTCATGTTTTTGCATGAAGCTTACGATTGAAAATTAAATTGGATACGAAATGGTCGCCAAATCTAATGTATTACCAAAAAGAGTTAGGATAAACCCATTCGTTCGATGTAATGGATTGGGTTTCTACTTCCAAAAAATATTACATTGAAGGTCATCTCATAAAGGGCCGTGCGGTGAAAAAGTATTTACATAATACTTTTTACATTTATGCTAATGGATTTTGACTTAACAGAATATCAAAACTCTTTTTCACATATAATTGAATATTCTGTTTGCAACGTCGTGACAATATTAATTATACACTTAACATATGTATATCTGAAAAATATTACAAAAATCAAACTAACGAAGTCGTAGACGCTCAGTAGGATTATTCGTTTTAGAACTCTAACACTCTACTATATCATAAAACTACGTTTTAACGGTTTTAATAGCGGTAATTTATTTTATTTAGGTACCTACGTAGTTTTATTATGTGTACAAGTCGCGAAAACTTAAGAAAATACTCTACTATACGTATGTATGTATATTACTTAAAACTTTGGTATGTATATTATATTTAAAAAATTTAGGAACGTCTAAATTTATGCACTACCCACATCGCCAAATTAGTGAATACTATCCTATATATTAAGGTGCCTGGAAGAGACCGCTCTAACCTATAAGTTTGCTTATTTTGTTTAAAGATATTGTACCTAATGTATTCTGTTTGTTATTTTGGTGAATAATCCACAGTTAGAAATTCTATTACAGCGGGAACTTGGGTAGTTACTCAATTGTAATACGTTACAATAGTTATTCTTAAAAATGTACTTACCTATTTTACTGAAAATATCTCATTACAGCGTGTCGCCGTACGATTTACCAAAGGAAGGTACCCACTGGTCCAGCCGGGTATGAAATCACTACTCTCGCGCCGGTGTGTACACGCAATATTAAAAATTACCTATGACAATCACTCCTAGTCTACGGCCAACCGCCAACTTTCAAAATTCGGTACGGAACGCAAAACCTACTATGTACGCACAACAAAAAAAATTGTAAAATCTCGAAAAATACTCCATTAGCGAGCAAAAGGTGCTTCGTTGAAGACTTCCTACGCTTCACAGCGTCCAATATTTACTCTAAAACAAGTTAAGTTTCTTATTCATTCCAAGCAAAGCTATGAACAAAAGGCTCACCTTATAAATAAGCTTGGGGGTGTAACGTTAATTCCGGGACGGTACAATCTCATAACAGTATTGTCCTGAAGTTGGCTGCGATCCAACACCGACAAAAAGACGTGTTCCAACGGACTTAACACTTGTGAGTTGTGACCTTTGAATGTACATGTGTAGTTGTATACTCATGTATCTATACGTATATAGTATATGTGTCTATATATATGTCTTCTTGTACTGGTTTCATAGGGGTTAAAGTATGAAACTCTCGTTTTTCCGAAACGTTTCAATCAATTTGAATCTAATTTTTTAGAATCAACAAAGGAATATGATTATATATCATTGCGCTAACTTGCTATGGTCTGAAAATAAAAATATAAAAAGGAATGGAGACCATTTAGTTGAATAAAAACATCGCCCTGAGATTAACGATTGACAGTAATACCACAATATATTATACTTATTATAACAATAAATCATGGTAACTCGTAAACTCATTGTAATTCCTACAAAGTCCTCTATCAACTAAATATTATCAATAATGATACACTTTAATAAACTAAGGATACAATTTTATTTTCCGAAAGTCGTTTATATGCAGAACCTGTTTATTGTCTATTTACGATGGGCGGAAAGTCGTAATAAAGTTATGGCGCGGACTTGTGGCCTACGGAAAGACTTCGGTCGCTACGTTCAATGATGGGCTCGTTGGGCGACCTCATTACTATGTAATTGAATTGAGGGATGCAAAGCATTTGAAATGTTTCTAATAAATATTATAGGCACTTTTTGTTATATGTGTTACCGAAGTTAATCCTATTATTTACAACGCTTAGGGATAATAAGTTGAAGGAATTACGCCGCAGCACAGCGCAATACGAGTATGTGGGGGTCTACGTTCAGCAGCAAATATTGAAGACGATACTGTCTTCTCGTCGTAGTAAGTAGAATAAAAATACTCGTAGAGTTATGATAATAAAGTATTAGCATTTTATGTATATAGTGAAAATAAGTGTGAATCGAAAATACACTTGATATAAAATTAAAATTTTCATCAAAATTTCAAGTAATTGTATTTAACATAAATACATAACATACTTTAATTTTAAAAATAATTTGAACAGGCGATTATTAAAATTATCTTAATTAAAATTATCTTTTTTGATCTGATTAGTTTTAACAAAGCATTTAGCGTTTTTCTTAAAAACTAATTTGAATTCAAATAAGACCTACTAAGAGCACTTTGGCATTTAAACTGTATAACTATAGGGCTTCAGTGTAAACTGTTCTAAACTCTCTTTGAGAGCCCGTATTTGACTACTAACATTAACTTTTAATGACATGAAATTCAATTTTATTTAATAGTGTGAATATTTTTTATTTATCACCAAATTTTTTTTTTTAATTTTAGGTAATATTTTTTATTGCATGAATTTAGCAGATAGGCTAATGGGCCATTAGCCATCTGTTGATGGAAAGCGGATACCATCACCTGTGGATATATGTAACAACAAAGATACTACTAATGTACTGCCTCTTTCTAACGAAAGACTGGAACCTGGGAAATAATGCCGGAACACAATTCAACCCAGAAATTATTCGATATTATTATATTTCGTTTCTTACATTTCTGTCTCTTTCTTTGTGAATAATTATATTATAATATAACTTGGAAAATTATTTTATTTTATGAAAACACTAAAATTGACTCGTAGCTGTCACAGACATTGTCAATAACAGTCATTTATGATTTATTATGAAGGGTAAAAAAATATTGATTTTTAAAGAGTAGTATGTTATATTATTATATAATATGAATAAAAAGTAAACATAAATCGGTTATAAATTTGCCTGGTTTTTCTATTTTCTAAAAATATAATAGATTAATCTCGAACAGTTTTTTTGTATTATAATATTATCGAATCACGAAATTAAATTAAAATAAAAACCTCAAATTAAACGATGCAATACACTATTTCTTTATATTTTCAAACTTTTTGGATTCGCATATATAATATACTATACTATATCAAATAACTTATCGGGTTTAAAAATTGTTAAACGTAGTTTTATTATGTAGCAAGTAGCGAAACTTAAGAAAATATGATACTATATTAGAATATTCTATATTTAGTAATATAGTATATATATTTATATATATTCTAACGAGATTTCGACTGAGCGTTATAAATTTCTGACAAAATCAGTATTCAGCAAATAAATAGTTTAGTTTTTAGAACAGCAATAGTTTCTCCGATAAACAAGAAATCTTGCTTTCTTTCTAAAGCTCAGTATTATGTAGATTACTCACAGAAGCTTACCTTCGTGAAACATAAATAAAGTATTCATAAACATTTTCCCTAAATGTGAAAGTGCCGGCTATCACGAAATATGACGAGCTTTGTTCAGTGGTCGTCGCCTTGCATAATTAATTTGCTATTTCTATCTAAGAGATTTCTACGTTGCTATGAAAATTTTATCAGGTTCCTAACTTATATCCCGTAAGTCGGACTACCGTAATCGATGCTTTCTGCCTTATTACGTAGAATCTTGTAGGCATCAATTACTAAAGGGGTAATTAACGGAATATATTTTACACTCTTATTCATAACTAGTTGCCTGCGACTTTGTCACGTTAGACAGGTAACAAAAATTACAGTTATTTTACTAAATAAAATCAAAGATTATATCGAGCCATTATTGCCATTTTGTCGTAAGCGACATTTTGACCTAAGTATATTTTCAGTTGCAAGAGAATTTTAAAATATGCCTTCTCCTCCATAATCCTCTATTCTGCCATACATCCTCTGTCACACCACAAATCATCATATCATTCTTCACACAAATCTTGCAGTTTAAATTCTTAGCTACGAGGCGTATAGGCGCGTTAATAGAAGTATTCTTAATAAGGCGATTAGGAACAACACTTTTTGATAACTCGTTTTTAACGAACTTATAAACATCGGTATGACTATGATGAATGTATATCTGCTGTAGGTTATTTGATTGATACTAACTTAATTTTTACAACCACGGGCCTCGGGCGTCTCTTAGAAAACGCTTTAAGAAATCTGAATTATCACGATCGCCGACCAATATATTTTTAATAGTATATTGATTGGCAGGACGAATAATTTATTCGTAATAATATGAATGCCTATAAACAATATAAGGATATACACAATTTTAAAACCAAGCATAGTAATAGGCTGATACTGCCATCTTTTGACATCACAAAAAATACTGTCCTCTTTCTTGGGGTTGGTATACGCTTCCGCAATAAGATTCCGAATGAAGTGTTAGATCTGCCCTTCAATCATTTCAAACCAAATTAAAGTGTCTTGCTTAAAAATGGATACTAGCCTATTGAAGAATATTTAAATGACAAAACTTCATTTCAGCTCGCTCCATACTATCTTATGCATGACGTTTTTATTTTGCCAAACATCTAAGGAATTTATGGAGATATGTTGCAGTATGATTTTTTTGTAAGTCTTGTCATTATTATGACAGAATAATATTTTTCTTGCCTTTTATTATATTCAGTAAAAGCGTACTGTGTACTCATAAAAATGCCAAGCTTTATGAATTCATGTTTAATATAAATGTTTGCTTTATTACTTTAACGCCTTATTACATAGTGTAGTTCTTATACCTATGTTTTGCCTTATTTTCCCTTAGTATTTCAATCCATAATTATAAATATTAAGATCTGTTTTATATTAAACTAGAATAATTATTATCTGTGTAGGAACGGCGAAAGAATACGAATTCCTGCGGCTGGGCGATCTGTTGTAAGACGCAACAAAACAACCCAGAGCCAGGTGGTAGGGTATTTTGCCGACTGGATGGCTTCCACCCTGGTCTAGAGTATATGCTGCTATAACAACTTTGAGTTGAGTTCCGGCATCAGTGGCCAGGTTACATTTCTCCTCCAAGCCAGCAGCACATTAGCAGTATCTCTGGTATTGCTAATCTCCATAGGCGACGGTAACCACTTTCCACTTTATAAAAAAATGAAATCTATTGACAATTATGTTCTATACATACTTACTCGTCTCTCTTTGATTGAAATTGTAATAAATATTATGTTCCTACACATACTATTAATATTGGTTTTTATCTTTACAAATTGAAATGCAAAGTCTTTTATCAAAAAGCATTGAAGCAAAAATTTACATGCCATTATTGGATTTTGAGAACATTACATATTAACCAGGAGGCCTTTTATATTTACCAAAACCGATAAGTAATGAACGACATCGTTATTCGCATTATGCTGAGCTTTATGACTTTGCTTACATATCGTTTAAAATTTCAATAACTTGGCATTACTAAAACTTTATCTTTTCCTGAGATATAATTGTTGTCTCTTGATTGTTTTCTTATTAACGGCAGCCTATCTCAGACCAGTCAGCACAATGCGCAGTTTAGTGTGGTTCGTTTTACTATTTTTATCCGTGCAGAAACGGGGAAAGAAACAATTTCCTGCGGGCGGGCGGTCTGTCATAAGAGGCGACAAAACAACCCATAGCCAGGTGGTAAGGTGTTTGCTCGACTAGATGGCGACCACTCCTGTGTGTTGTGTTCCGGCTTAGTGACCAGGTTCCAGTCTCCTTTAAAAGAGCAGCAACGCATTTGTAGCCCCATTGGTGTTACAAATGTCTATATATATATATATAATCTTTACAGAGGGTGAAATTTTCAAGTAGGCCTTCACGGCCAAATCTTAAACTATGCTAAATAGCCAAAAACAGACAAAGGAGCTCGCGGCCGCTTTGATGAAAACTAAAGTGGGATAATTAGATTATTGAAAATCAATTTCTCGGTTTGCCTGTATGTTACAATCAATATACTTGAAAATTATTAGTATTATTATAAAGATAAAATTTGAAAGTAATGTAATTTATCAACTTCTTTGTTTGTTGTATAGTGTTTTCTGTTAACGTTTATGGCCTTACTTATAATCGTTTGTTAAATTTTAAGAAACTGCTCAGCAACTGATTAACGAAAATCTTACCCATAAACTCCTCTTAAGCATAAGAGGTGCTAGTAAACTAACTCGTAAATAACTATAAAAAATAACCAACATCGAGAGGTAGTTTAAGTGATTGCTAACAGCCAAGATGGCAAGTTTTATTTAAAACAGCCGCTGATTAGGGGCATAAGAGTATCTTATTTAAGAGATGGCTAATCCTTTCTTAACGAGATTATTATAAGTAAGACCCTTACTGTCTACTATTTACGTCCGGAATTGAATCGGCTTATTTTGAAAAATAAAACACTTGTATTGTGTGTGTTATTAGTTAATTAAATTCGCAAAATGCGTGTTACTCGATATACAATAATGGGTTCTGTGACGGTGAACATCGTTGTTGTTATTTGGTTATAGAATTCTAAAAGTAAAAACCATTTCATATAAAGTACCACATATCTCAACAACGACTTAACTGTAATGTTTAAACTAAATTTACTTTACTACTACTACTTTACTTGTACTTTACAACTACTCAACTACATTTTTCACTAAGTACTTCAAAATGGGACAGTTGATAGATACTCTTTCATAAACGATACGAAAATCTTCCTTGTTAATAAAAACTAGTACTTAATTAAAAAGATCATTAACTGACATCGTTATAATTTTTAAGATTTGTCTTTTTTCCAACAAGGGTGAACTAAAGTTGCATATGTAGCAGTCACCTCAATCTTAAGGCTTTTCAACGTCACTAGGTACATCACTGTGTAGCGGTCTGTAGAATACATATATTTCATCCATATATTAATATATAGATAGATTTTTGAAAAATGATTGTCATAGGTACGCATAGTCACAAACGGATATCTAGACTCATATCATTATGATTTTACAAAGGTTCCGTTTATGCCCAAATGACTACGGTACCATAAAACTCATACAAAGCGCGGGATAATGTGGATTTTCATAAGAAAACAACAATACCTTCAACTTGGTATGAGATATCGAAATTAAATTTTTCCATATTGTACGCTAACAAAGAATGCCTTTTCACAACATGAGTTTCGTCTGAGGCCTTTTGTTGTGGAAGTAGACATTTTATATTGAATTTCAATAATGCAATATTACGTCAAGCGCTTTCTGCTTGATAGGGCTTACTACTCTCAACATACTAGGTCGAACTTTTGATAAAGGCTGGCTACAATTTGTACAGATTGTTCAAAGATTATTTCTGATAAAATGTGTATTGAAAAGAAATGGATAATATAGTAATTCACGACAAATGATAGATCACAATATTTTATTAAGCTACAGGACTCGAATTAAAATAAATGCCGTTGGAATTACTATAGATTTTATTAAATACATATAAAACAAGTACAAAGCAAAACTAGATGCAACCAGTTCACACTGCACGATGCAATGCAGTTCAAACACGCGGAAAGTCTGTCACTATGTCGCTAATCGAAAGTATTACACGTCTTAATCGTATCGTAGTCGTCAATTAACTACCTCACCCCTCCGTTCGGGCATTGTTTCATACTAAACTGTATAATATCTACAAAGGGGCCGCGTTAAACCACACATCTGGCAAGCTTCCACGCAATGCAATAAAACAAGGATTAAGTCGTTCGACACTAATTACAGCCATAAAATAAATACAATAACAATAGATGTTTTTAAAGTTTAAACACGAAGTAAATAAAATAATTCGGTCTTACAACATGCCAGATGTGCAGTCTTGTCGGAATGTAACAATAATATATGAGGTTGTCTGAAAGAGATCGTTTTTTGCAATAAGACCGCCAACCAAACTTGCACATCCATTTGTAACGATTCTTTGGCGCGGTCGATCTAGGAAGCCGCTGGGTGTAACATGGATTTGTTTTAAAATGTCCTCGAAGAAGCACTATCTAACTGCGTTAGATGTATTATTTGTTCTGTATATCTATATATATTTTACATGACTATAAATTTATCTATTACATTATTATTATATTATTGTATGTTATATTATATGTTATATCTTAAGCTACACGCCAACAAATTATTGTGAATAATATCCTTGTCCATCCAAAGGTTGCCTGGAAGAGATTGCTTTCAGCAATAAGGCCGCGCGTTGTACAACTACCTTCTAATTTTAAGACATGAAAATGTGTTACTGTTTTTATGGTGGTGTATAATAAAGAGTGATGTTGTTGTTTAATGATATTAGAACACACTACAATTATATGAAATCAAAGTGATTATTGCATTTCGTACAGAAATATCGCAGTTGATTTGACAACTGTCCTAGTTAGTTTGTATGGAATACTGACATATGTATTACAACTATAACGAACAGTTCAGTTTGACCCCAGATAAGCACGTAGGTATTAATTCGAAACTAAATCCTTTAGTTCGTATTGGATATAACCGAAATACTGGAGCTTGGATCCGAGGATATTAATAGCATCCGAGCAATAGACAAGATAGCCCGAGCTTCTCTGGATCCTCTCTACGCTTAATATTGGAAACAATTTAATTTATAGAACACAGACGGCTTGACCGCAATTTTATGACTTGCTTACAAGAAGATAGTATGCAAATACAATCTTGTTTCATAATTAAATTATTTAAGGTATAAATAAATCTCTTTTGTGGCTTTCAAAATAAATAGAAAAAACTGAGTTCTGAGTATTAAAGTAGCAAAATTATGTAACGTGTAAAGTTTTACACAACAAATAATTTCTGCCTCTGTAGGTACAGAGGCAGAAATTACTCTGTTTATTACTCTGTAGGCGCAGGTGCGCAGTAGACCAATTTTAGTAGCATGCGAAAATGTAAGTACTAATCAGTCACGCAAAACAGAGCTAAAATTGCAAAGCAAGTAACACTCTGCCATTGCCGGTTGCGGATAAAGTTCAAGATAAATTATTTACATCTCGAAAACCGGTCTGCATTTTTTTGGCAAACAAAAACTGCCAGTTGAAATATGTTGGATAAAACTGTAACTTGATTTTTTGTTTTTGCATGATCTGGAAGCACAACAAGGAATGCAATAAATAAATGAATCATAAATTTGTTGACTAATTATTAATTATATTGATTTGTTCTATTTAGATAAAAGTTGAAGAGAAAAAGGAAACTCTCGCAGTGGTACTCTATTATATACTCTAGTATACATGTGACTGAGAGATGTGAAACATTGAGCAAGTACGTGGTAGTCCATGAACAATAAAGGATTCCGTAGAGGTGACATATGCCAACTGTTTTAGTTATTTTTCTACGCAATCGAAAAAAAACATTAAATTTAAAATACACAATATCTTAAGAAATATTGACGGATTTTGTTTGAACTAATTTTCGACCTCTATTTTGTTTACTGCTTTCCTTATACTTTACTGTCTGGAGAATAGCAGCCGTAAGTGTGACAATGATTGTTCAGTGTGCCGGTACCAGTTAACGTTGCAACGCTGTAATATTTCCAATTGCATACAAAATAAACATATTAAATAAATGTAGAAAATAATCAAGTTATACAAAATACCACAACAAAAATTCATAAACAGCAATTTACGAACGAAGCTCACCATAGGAAATTCCAAAACGAAATTTAACAAGCGATAACCACGCAATAACTTAATAAGTTAATATTTACACAACGTTCTATCTTATAATTAATTTTATAACAGAGGCGCTTGCAAAATTTATAGTGGAAGTTTTCCACCTGAATTCTTGCTACTAACCGATATTTAGTGCCCCATATATTTTTACCGAGCATTTGCGTTTCTATAAACAAAATGAAAATTATTGAGGGTAATAATGGAAGGAAAGTAGCGATAAAACAGGTAAAGATTTTTCATAAAATATAAAGTTATACATGTAATTACGAACTTGGGAGATAATGAACGGAAGTCCTCTCCTTTATACTTAGAAATGGAAAGTACTCTCCGAATTAAGTTAGCCCTTTAAATTGAATAATCTCGTAATTTCATACATCACATCCAACCACCTTTATGTCTAACAGTGTATTATATATTTCATTTTAAACTAAAGAAATTTCAACTGTTAACCTCAAATTTCTTGGAGTACCTACCGTACTTGGTTTTCATTTATTAAAAAAAATATTGACCACATGCCATATTTGTGCCATGGCACATTTGACCATATGCCGTTAGTTTATAACTTAAAATTTTTTATCTTATAAAATAACAGAATATATTTTTATAAATATTTTTTTTTAAATTCCGCTTAAGCTACTTTCAACTTTCAAGCGCATGTAATAAATGTTTGCATCCCATTTTTGTTGCAAGCAGGAGTATATTACGCTATTAAATTTATTTGTTTATATTACTATCAATAGGTATGTAAAAAAATAAGGCGTATGATAGATTCTTAAATCAGAAAAACGAAATATTGGTTTTATAAGTGAAAATTTTGCAGCCAGCCTTCTAGGCACACTTACTTGACAGTGAGATTTTAATCATTTATTTAATTTTAAATATTTATTTTTAGTTCACGTAATTAAAATTACAGAATTTCAAATGAGATCAGAATAACATTTAGAACAGATAACTAGCTAAAATAGCTTAATATGCGGCATATAACCATTCAACGTTATGTTAGTCAATATCCTTCGAGTGGTAAGGAAACACCGATGTTTTCTTAGGAAGTTAATATTCTATTAACTTGGTAGTTGTTGGCGATATATATACACTTATATGCCTTAATTTCGGTATACCGCAAGGGAAATCATAGGAATCGAATAACAAGATAACGCTTCGTAAAATCGCCCATGTAAGCCAGTGCTAGGCTGTGGTCTCTAATTAGCTTAACGAAAATTGAGCTCATATTACCTGTTCTATAATTAGATTAATAACTAGATTACATGAATATTAATACTAAGCCGTTTCCTGAAGCCTCTTGTATAGAGAATCTTGTAAATATATTATCCTCTGTGTTAAAATGCAAATAGAAAATAGGACCCACGTCAAAACATAATGATTCTAATATACGAGTAGAAAAGTAAAAATAACAAGGTTATTTGATGCTATCCCTGATAAGAGACTCGATGAGTTATTTATGACTAGCGATGACTTCTTTTTTTATTAAAAAGTATTCATTTGTTTGTAAGTAGCTATAACTATAGAACACGACAAAGTAACTCCGTGAAGGTGCCTTAAATATAATATGTATGTGAAATATACATCGCAAATCAAGGTGTAGCATATTGCCGTAACAGTGAATGTCATGAATAGTTTGATCATTACGAAATCTTCCTAGTGTACTGTTGTTCCTAAACAACCTCTTATCTGTTGTAGTGGTCTTTATATTAGCCCACTTGTTTCACTGAAAGGAAGAGTTGCCCCAGCTCCGATTGAAAGTTGTCTTGGGATTTTTTGTTTATTTCTGTGTGATTTTTGTGAATATTTATTTGTGATAAATACATTAAATGCAAGTTGCAATAGTTTTTCATTCACGATCCTTTTGTATGTAAATTTCGAAGAGAATATAGTGTGAAATGGAAATATTATTTTGAATGTTACATACATTTTATTGTAATTAACCATCTCCATATCCCGGAGCAGGCAAGCCATTCTCCTCCAACGAGCGCCTGCAATTCGCATAGCGAAGCTTCCGTTTCCACAAACAAACATCGCATTCATCAGGCGCTTGCTTATTTGCAGTGCGAATGAATTAAATACACAAAACCGCACTTAAATTAATTAAACTACATTTTGTTCATATTTACAGACAAAAATAATTACCCTCAGTTGTTTTTATGTACCATCTGTATAATATTTTACATTGCATATTACAATAAAGTAATATAAATATATAATACTATTGTTTGTAGGCCAAAATACCTACCTAAAATTAAAGTTAATGAAAACATTTACTTTTAATCAAAACAATTGGGCACATTAAATATAATAAAACAACGTTCTTGTCTTAATTAATTTTTAATTAAAGTATCTATTTGTAGCGTATCTAACTTAACAAACATTTATTTAAATTTTAAAATTACATTACCCGTAATTAGATTAACGTCTACTATCATTGTTAATTTTAAAGAACCTTGATTTCTATGAACAAATAGCTACAATGTACCTTATATTCCTTTCTAAGTTTCTTTTAAAACAAACATAAAATTTATTTATGAATATAACTAAAAAAATTCTTACAACGAATCTATCTATATAAAGCCATTATTAGGATCTCATAGAGTAAATAATAACCATATAAAAAATTAAAACTAAACAATTAAAATAAACAAGTTGGCGGTAGGCCAAACAAAACTTTTCCAATGCTCACTGACACTTGATACATTTGGCTTCCGTGATCAGGGCTACTGAAAAGTGGCCGAAACCTTTGTTTAAAAATCAAATAAATTATCGAGCTTAAAACCCGTTAAAACGTAGTTTCAATATACCTATTACATCTTTATCTACTATATCTTTTAATAATACATTTTATTTTAGTAAAATTGGTAGTAAAAGCATATTCGAAAATAATGCATCCGTTATGAATGGCGTTGGAGTATTTATTCGTCGTTTTAAGATTTTGTTTTTATAAAAATAAAATGTAAACTTTCAAACAACAGTTTGTATTCTTAATCAACAATAGCAGCGCTTGTTAAATGTTTGCGAGCCACTCCAACAGACACCCAGGGAATTCTGTACAGATTGTCGGCGCATACCGATTTGTAAAATATGCACGACTCACTCAGCTCTGCAATGTACAGGACGGCTTTGTCACCTTCGTTTACAAAGATATATGGTGATAGCGTGAATAAATGTATTTGGATCCCCTTTTTAAATGCAAAATCAGCCAGAGGTTGCCTTAATTTAGCTACATTTGACCCAATTTCAATTTAAGCAACCCTGTAAGAAAAGGTAAACTCATATATCAGTGAATTTGAAATATGCACCATACATTTTAGTATATCCTAGTGGGCATTGCACATTTCTGAGAAAATCCTTAGTTTTCTAAAAAAAAAATAGCCAATAAAATATGAATAAGATGGACTTCAAATTTATTAGAAATCAAAAAGGGTACTATTTATAAAACATCATATATACCAGCTAGGGTAATTATGTAACAATACATAAATTATGTTAATTAGGGCATGCATGTATAGCTCATAGTGTATTATACTAAATAACGGACGATTGTTGGCAGAAAAAGACTGTGCTAATATGTTTACAGAAATTATGTCCACAAATTTAATATTAGTAGTAAGGCATACTATGAGTGTTCGCTTTGTTCTCGTTGGTATATCAAACTACGGTCGTCCAGACACTGCATTAAACCCAGGTCCATCTTATACTATAACCAACCTGATATAAATGTTAGTAGTCTTAGACTATATTAGGAAGGTAATGATGCAAGCGATGTCGGTAAAACTGTTACTACAGAAGTACTTATGGGGCGATCGAATGTGTTTCTGGTCCTAATTCGTAAATTGTAGCACATGCCGTAAGGATTGGAATAGAAAATAAAATTAACAATAATGAAAACAACAAAATCCTATGTATGTCTATGTCCCAAACATTAATTATTATAATAACTACGTATTAACGGTTTTAAGTGCGATATTTGACTTGATTTATATTTTCGGCTACTGAAAAGTGCCCGAAACTTCGTAATAAATATAAAATGAAATACCACGCTTAAAACCGTTACAGCGTAGTTTCATGTATACTATAAACGAATAATAATTATCATTTTTAACAACTTTAAAAATAATAAATTTACCATTATTATTTAAAGCAATCTTTTTATCAGTGCCTACCTAACAACATAAGTTTTATCTATACTACCAACTTTTAACATCTACATAAATCTCTATTGTTACTTCATACTTTGGCTCGTTGTAGACTAGACGTGAATTCAGCTTAAAATCCCTCGTTAAAGGTTATCATCAAATTCTCGTTCCAATTTTGTTCAAGTAAAATAAGACTAGAGCAAATCGATATTGTCTCAATAATGTCTATATCGAAATATGTCATACTCTGCCAGCTTGTCAAAGAGCTCTTTAACATCATATTTATATACTTGGCACACAAAACAAGAAACATATAAGTATTATTTATTAATTATTAGGTCTAAGCCGTAACTCTAAACATGTGAGCATAAATAATGTGTCATATATTACAATATATTTAAGCGTTAGTATTATTAGTATGACTTAGTATAATGTTAATTTTATGGTGGTTGGGTGTCCAAATTCATATAATTACACCAGAGATATAGGTGCAACGAATAGCCAGAATTTCACATTTGAACTCAAAGAAGCAGAAATTAAAAATATCAATGTATCTATTTGTACTTGCCATCTCATAATATAAACCTGCACATTCTTGTGTCAGGATTATAAAATGATGAGTTATTTTTAAATACTTTATATAATATTAATATTTAATTTTTTTTAAACTTGAAGGGAAAAGAGTCCAGGTGAGGGATTGCGAATTTTGTATCTAGTGTTAATATTAATAAAGAAAAGTATGTCTTGACAGTCAATTGAACTATTTAGGAGCTTAAATAAACAGATTAGTTCATTACATTCACGACATGATTTGAGTGAGTCAATTTTGAATTTAACTAATCTTTTTATGCGGGATCTGTATTTGATTTGTATGATATTTTTTTTCCTATATAATACACAGTCATGAATGTATTAGTGGATATAATAATTGCATAGAAATGTATATAAATGTATGGATGTTTGGTCATCTCTTTACACAGTCTCGGAAAGGCTTGTCATGAGATTAGCTGTGTATGCATGTAGGTATGTATCTTTGGAAATTACTAAGTACTTTAGCCCTATAGCCCAAAAAACCCAGAGAGTGTAGAGAGAAACTTATAGTTACTTGGAAAGTTGAAGACACCTCGTAGAAGATCTACAAATAGGTAATTTGACTAGCTAGACATCTATTAATTCACCCTTCACCGTGCTGAAAACCGATCTCGATGAAGGAGAGTAACTATGCACATCCATCAATGTCTAGTTCTACAGCAGTACGGGGACGACTTAGAAGAGAGAGGTATGTTACCTTCGAAAGTAAGAATATACTAATGACCTGTTTTATCCTGAAAAACAGGATAGATTTCACGAGATACGAATACAAAGTATATACGCGAGCGCAACAGAATGAGCCGATTACAACGAGATCTTATGTATACTTTCTATAAACGGATAAACAGAGGATATTTCTATTCTGAAAACGGTACAGTTTTTGCGAATATTATTCGGAATTTATCAGACCAAAGCCGTGTGCGTATAAATACAAAACATTTACTGATTTTTAGTATTAAATATTTAATTGAATAGCTCTACAAATAATATATTAAACGCCTGCACAAATTGTAATACTAGCACTTGTATACAAATTTGCCTTCCGAAGAATGTAGGTATTCGGCGCTCTTCACCAAAGATTCCTCTCGATTTCCCTGGGATCCACTCATCAGATCCTCGCTTGGTGACAATGGGTCCAGCTCGGAGTATATTCTTTCGACTAAAAAGTATTGTAATTTGCTCCACAATTGACGAAAAATCACGTGACCAACATAACAAATTAAGAGCCTTCTCCTTTTTCAAGTCTTTTAAAAAGGGTAAGCAAATATTCTGTGCTAATCCACGCGCGTATATGCATTTATACTAGGTCAAAATACTTCACTCAAACAAAACACATTGCTCAGAAGATGAACAGCACGGTACATGAACTTGACGGCTAGTGTTGTATTATTCTAGACGATTTCAACAACGGTGAGCATAGAGGACTATGGTTAACGAAGCCACATAACTTTTAAGTGGCCTCCGGGGTGCCTAAGTTTCTCCGCCCGTTTATCCCCCACAACAAAGTTATTTGTTACGAGTGCCTGCCCAAAGCGTTGGTGCTTACCCATGTTCGATGCTTGAAAACCACTCTACCAAGACCGATTTAATAAAATATTATCAGTAGGTACTTATAAAATCGAAAACTACTTTATCGTTCAAAAAAGCTCCATAAGAATATAAAAGAGTTTCAATAAAACCTTTCAACTGACAATTTGAGGAGAATAGCGTGTTATATGTATTAACAAAAGTGGCATAATACAAATAATTTATGAAAAAAATGTTATTTAGAATATTGGGAGATGCTTAATTATTAATTCAAACAAAACAAAATTCGGCCAAGTGAGAGCTCCACACATTGGGAAGATTTTAAAGAGAGTGACTATTGTCCAAATTTTTTGTCTTTTGTTAAAATTAACCTAAAAATCTATTTGTTATATATATCAAAAAAGATTAAGGAAATTTTGCTCAAGGACTTTTTTCTAAGCGCTACGACACTTTTTTTAATTTTACGCTCCATATTTCCAAATTTAGAGGGAACAGATACATTATACGAATGTATATATTTATACGAATATATTTCCACATGTTGACATAAATGATAGTGCAGCAGACGACTATATATGGTAAAAATGTATTTTCATCCTTTAGTTCAATGGGCAGTCACCACAATTTTTTCCAGCATACTCCTGACAGATTATTTACACACAAGCAATAGTTTAAAAAAGTGTATATGATATACACAGACAGATGGATATTGATATCATAAGGTTTCCATTTTTATCTAAATGTCAATGCAAACTTTAAAAAGAACGGATCTTATCATCCATGATATTACAAGTTCTGCAAACAGATGATATGAGACAAAATATAACAGCATAAAAGAGAAGGCACAAGTCCGCGCCAAATAAGTGTGAGCCAAATTTCGATAAGCCAAAGAAAACGAAATAAATATTTTCTTACTATATTTCAAATCTTTTTTAGCTAGTGACCTCAGTCCCAGTCAGCACTTTGCAAATTAAGAAAGTACTTCATTAAAAAAAAAAGAATAAATTAGACTGGGGTTTAAGAAAAAAATCAGTAACTGTGAAGAAATTAAATGAGTTTCATATTACTCACAGACTCTTGTTAAATGATTAATTCTGTGAACTACTGCAAGTAGATGAAACTTCAGTCTTAAATTAAAAGTCATATAAAAAGTCCATTAACTCTATTAAAGGTTACAGAAAGGTAAAACTTTTTAAAATTTAAAATTTTATGTAACGATGGCAAATACCTAAGAAAGAACAAGCCTGTAAAAGGCGACTTTTCAATAGGCTGGAGTTCAAACGACTTCAAAATGTTCTTGTCCAATAGTTCACAACTTGCCTACTTGTATAATCTGTTCAATTCTGGAACTAGTTTCTGCAGTTATACTAAGTACTAACAACGAGTCATGAACTGAACTTAAGTTGTTTGCCAATTCCAAAATTATCACTGTCAATTTTTTGGTTTTGTTTAGACGTAATAACGTTTTTTTAAATTGCAATTATCTACTAGTTATTTACTTCAGGGCTGCATCAATATAATGCTGCATCTTCTTTCAATCGTTACTTGTGTGTATGGCGTCCTATTAATTCCCATTCCGTCATATATATCATCTATGCATTCCGCGGTGATCCTCGTTTCTAGGACAACCTATTTTAATTTTCTGTAAACGTATACGAAATCAAAAAGAACTAAAAAAACAGGAGGTGACGTGTCTTGCAATATCGCAACGGTTCACGTTTAAAAAAATGGCGCCAATTACTAAAAATAAATATAGTTTTACATATATTTGATTAGAGACATAGTATACTGTGTCGGTAATCAAATTCAAAAATTCTGAAAAGACTACCAAAGATGAATTTAAAAATCTTTAGTTGGCAAAATTCAAAATATCAGTTAACATTAGAAAATGCCAATTATTTATTATTTAATTAATATATTAGCAAGGATATAAACGAAAGTTAAATAAATAAAACATTCAATGAAGTTCTAAGTACCTGCAGATGGACAGCGGCAACTCTGCAACATTTATGACTGAAACTTTCTAAGCATTGTGACAAATAGCGGCTATATAAAAGTTTGTTGGTGACTCGTAACAGACACTTTACAGCGTTATTTCGCGGTCAGAAGTTACAAGTGTACCCTCGGTTTATATCGTAGTTTATACTAACAGTATAGTCTGAACCCAAGCTGGTTCAGACTATACTGTTACCTTATAACCAATAGTGTATGGTTTCATCCTCGCTAATAAAATCTTAATCTAAGATTGCAAGTCTAGATATGATATTATGTATTTTGATCGAAGGTACTCCTTGCGCCTGACTTTGTTATTGTACAATTCAAATACTTGCGATAATCGTGACAAAAATGCTTTTAGACTAGAAGATTGATGGCTGTAAAAATAAAGATTAAAAATAAATGCGTGATTTGTGAAATATTTATGGTGTTACACATTATCTTCTTGTAAAACAGGGAGTAAAATCAAAGCAAAATGAAACAAGGTAGGACAGCGTCTACGATCCAAAGAGGTGCTCAAAAACTTATGAAATAATGTGACCTTGGTCTATAGTAGAGAGAATCATCAGCCATTAATTTAGAATTGAGGCACCTAATAAATTACAATATCTATAGTGTTGAACTGAATAAGGAAGCTTGAAGTCACATGCGAAAGTTCCGCTCTCCGGTTATTATAACTTACAAATTAATATTGCCATGACGTTTGTAAGATTGTATAGTAATAAGTAAAAGAAGATATAAACAAATCATCATGGTGAGTGCATGTGGCCCTCATAGCATCTCAATTGATTTCACTGCCAACCCAATTAAGAAACACATCATATCCTTGAAATATTTTTCTAAAGACTCTCTTAAGCTCATGTTTGGTAAGATTTAAAACTTTTTAAAAGTGTCTGCAATGTCGTAGCACCTTCTAAACATTTCCAATTAACACGACGTAAAGCTAATTGAAATTAATACTAGTTACCATACCGGTACAGCTATTCTATGTTTCGCTGATGCTGGCACAGGGACAAAATCCCTTAGAAGTGAGAATAAAAGACGACCTCGGTCGCTTGTTGTCATTCAACCCTTCTCAAGATCGTTAGAAGACGCGTAGAGCTTATAAATATAAAACCATACAAGTGTGTACAAAACTCACGTTATAAGGTTCCGCATGAAACTATAAGTAAGGGAGGTTTTCACCAGTAGTTCTTTGAGTTGCGTCACTCTACTACACGACCGTGGTCGAAAACGTTCAATCTACGTAGAACATCGATCTGGTGGGTACATCTCGTCGAGGTTGTCAAAAGGACGGAATTGAGTTTATTTCAGACGATTATATCGAATTATGAAATGTACAATATATACCATACCGACGGCCTTTGTTGAGCGGGCTAACCCTTTGCCTGTCGACCTCACTGCAACACAAAGGCTCCGGTTTGATTCCTGGTATGGTAAATTTGGGAAATAAATTTTATGCTTTATTTACATATCTGGGTGTCTGGGATCGGGCTCAGAGTAGTCCATTGTATATTATCAACCCATAGTAACATGCTTAATTTGGGGATATAGACTTGTGTGTCAGTCTGCCGATTATTATATATCATGATAACTAACTGATAGAAGTTCATGCATTAACGTGGATGTAGTACTCCCCGAAAACTATCCTACGCTTATCTGCAGTACAAAAAAAGAACGTTTATTTCGTGCTAATTAATTGATTCCTTATAATCGATTGAGAATGGTCGAACAAACATACGAACTTATTTCTACATTTATATATTAGTAAGGATTCTGCGAAAATCCCATAAATTTTCTAGGATTAAGATTAATTAATATCTTCCAGTGAAATATGATCCCTGTCAAAGTTTGGTGAGGCAAAAATTAATAATAACCAACTCCCTGTATATTAGGCACAAATTACGTTTCTCACTATATTAGGGATCTCCTACATTTCATAATAATAGGGCAAAGAAAACGCTCTACAAATCATTATGAATGATTCAGCTATAAAGATGATAGAGCTTTATAATAATACTAGCTGCGCCCGTGACTTCACCCGCGTGGTGATGGAAAATCGTTATATTTATTCACACTATATCTTTACAAATTATAGCCTGTGTGTTATTCTGGTGTGTAAGCTATATAACTGTAAAGTTTCAGCAAAATCCACTTATTAGTTTTTGCGTGAAAGAGTAACAAACATACATACATGCATCTATATACGTCCATACATCTATACATTCTTACAAACTTTCGCGTTTATGATATTTATAGGATATTCATAGGATAAATTAATAGTTCTAGTTTTCATTGAAATTTATAAGACGTGTTCAAGAATCACTTAAAATGTATATAGTACACTACCTCATCATCACTTTCCTAACACTTGAGCCAGATCAATCAAACAAGTGCGTAATATATTTGTCTTACGAAAACAGAATGTAGCTTTCCATAATTCCTTGATTATTGTTGAAATTTGAAAGTAAAGAGAATAGAATTTCAATTGCCTACGCCTTGGTAAATTTCATATCTCTATGAAGCCACTTACCGGTTTCTTTGAATCGTTTTATTTAATGTAAATTCTAAATAACGCTCACGCATAAATATTTCTAAACAAAAATCTAACTAAAATTCAAACGTTGGATCTCCACTTGCAAAGATTCTGACGTACAACTTTCGCTTCCTCTATTTTAGTGATTTCTTCATACATAGGTAAAATTATTATCTATTATATTCAACTTTGCCTCTATTTGATTAGTTGATGTTGTTTTCATTTCAACATTATTACAGACTGAACAAATGAAAAATATATATTAATATATTTTCAAACATGAACCCTAAAATCGTTTTATATAAAGAGTGGGTAACAGGACATGATGGGACGTGCCTTAAACGGTTCATTTCCAATATTTAACCTTAAACATCCGTCGATGTTTGAGAAAAGGCCACCCTAACAATCTTTACGTCGCAGAAATTCAAAGAAGGTACACGATCATTATTTTATCCCTTTTCCTTACTGACTACAGAGATTTCCTTTGAATGTGAATTCGTATCAAATATCAAGTTTCGAAATATCTTAAGAGAAACAGGCTACTGTTACACATTGTTTAGAAGAGAACTTTTTTTATTCTGTTGAATTGTCTTTTACTTTTTATAGTTACAATAAATGGTGATAAAAATTATCTCGGTTGGCTTCATTAGGACCTTCAATTTTTGATAGAATTGGTCTAAAAATATATTTTAAAATTAAAATATCAAGAATCTAAGATACCATATAATTGTTATGTATAATTTTAAATCTTTATAGATTTCCTTAATTTACAAAACTAATTTGGATCCTAATATACTTCCGTTGTTTGTTGGTACCTAACTACCCAGCTACCCATGTATATTCAATTAGAGGATAAATGTGTGATATTTCTTTAACCTGGAACATGGTATAATTTACAATCACATATACTCTATTCAGTGTTTACAAAAACGATGCCGTATGAATAATTCTGGTAATAGTTTTATAATAACAGTTCATAAACAACCCGCTGCCCGGATTTGGCCCCCTCAAAACTTTTGTTTCTCGTCCCCCTGGACAGCACATTCGCCACGTTTTGCCAAGGTATGTGGATTGGCGTAATTTCGGATACAGAACAAGTTTTCTCGCGATATTTCCTTCATCATCAACAATTACTTTACTAATATTATAAATCTTTTGTCAAAAAACTACCTAAGTAGTGCAACACGGCGATCAGCATATGAACCTACATCGATTGAAAATGAGGCTTACATACCTTAGTCATAAACTCTGGCGACGAAATCTTACCTGAAAAGAAAGAAAAGCCATTTAAACGTTTTTTTTATTATTGATATTTAAACACATTTATAATGAATTAATCTAACCTAAAATATTGAAACAAACCTATTCTATACATAAAGATATTGATCTGGTCGATAGAGCAGCAACTGATGTAATTTAGGCATCACTGAGCAAACCAATTTCACAGTATGATTACAGTGTTTCCGAACTAACGATGATGCGAAAGGACCTGCTAAATCAAATTGAAAATATGTCTAGTCAACGACTCCGCATTCTCGTGGTTTTTGTAAAACAGTATGGCTTATTGCATCAAGAGGGGAAATATATTATACCTCTTTTATCTTTTATCCATTAATCTCAATTGGATGCATTGCCGGAGTAGCCTCGCCAAAATGTCTCCAATTCAATGGGCAATTTAAGCAATGGTCAGCCACGTTGATGCCTGGCATTGTCGAGCAGCCACTCAGTGGTCATTTTGTCAGAAAAGGCAGACTCACCCCATTTTGAAATGTCAGCTTTTTAAATAATGTTGGATGTATGTAATTTAGAAAGATTTTTTTATTGTCTGATGTAGGCAAAAAACGGACGGCTACCCCGATAAAAAGTGTACATCGCCGCTAAAAATGTGTGCAAAATTGAAAATATGTGTCAAGATATAACTGAGAGAATGGTAATATAATAAAAATAACACACTATTATACACGCGTATGTACGTATAATGGTAAGCCATATCTTAATCGGCTAATATTATTATTTATAATGATTGTTATTTATACATTCAGTTTACAAACATGCCGATATTTTTTCAAAATTTTCTTATATGCTGTCAAGAGCAGGATTAAATGGTAAATATCCTGTCAAATCTTCTCCATCGTGGGCCAATTTGGGTACGTATCAGGCAAATGGCCGAAGTTAGCTCATCGGAGGCCTCGGCAAACTCGACCGATCTTCCCCGCGGTTAATCGATTAATCCTAAACTTAGCGGGTTTTCAACATTACACCTAAGGCCATTCATGACGTAGTAGAAGCAGTTTCAAATCTCGCCTACTCGCACAAAACTAATCTAGAAGGTCGGTTTCCAACATTAATGGTGACAAGAGCTTTACGATTACTTCGGGACAACTCAGAACAACAAATTGGCGGTTGTCATTGTTTCGGCAGATAATAAACGCATTTTAATTTATAAGTGACCCTATCTTGCAATGTCTCATAGATTATAAAGTTATGAGGCAATAATTATACATATATCTTACAAAAAACAAATTTAAATATGTTATTGGATGTATTAAAATATAAGTATAATTAAAACGAAGTCTAACGAAATTATAAAACCTTACTTAGGCAACTTATTTTGGTCCTAAAACGATACCGGGGCAGATTTTCTATTTAATTTCATCATTACAATTGCTTTTTCGATTGCATAAGAAATTTACCTTTTATGAAATGTTTGAATATTTTAAATGCAATGACTAGATTCTTACGGAGTATATAGTAGCGCTAGGGTGGGCGTATACCATAGCGCTACAATTGCAAATAGAGGAAGATATATTAGATATCTCTATCACAAGTCAATATGAGCGAGAGACGACCTTCTCGCAATATTCTCTGCTTGAAATTCGAATTGAATTATTCCAGAATCAATTAAGTATATTTGGTAATTGGTAAAGTGAAGGTCTCATTTGATATGTATATTGATCAAGTAAACTGTTACTGGCACGATAACTAAGTTTAGTTACACATCAGCGTATTCGCTAACTCCGTTATTTCAGAACTGATTTGGCTTAATTGGATGATTTAATGTATTATATACATTACACATTAGATACGGAATTAGCTAATTCAAATACTACATTATCATAATTCCTATTTAGGATTAGCTGATTTTAATAATAAGATAAATTGGTTAATAACTGCTTAAGGAATAGAGTTGTCGTTATTAGTTATTTAATTGCTATGCTAACTTCAGGCAGGTGTAACAAATATACTGATTAAACACATGTAAGAGCAAGACAAACTATTTTCTATATACATCAAATTCGATATAATCCTCCTTGATGTATCCATCAATGGCGAATATGTCACGTCCGGCTATGCGAGCGCAGGTAGCGAATTGGTTTTAAATGTTGTTTTGCTAGAAGCACAATACAGCCATCCTGATGAGTCATGTGTAGCTGTAAAAGATTTCAGGTCGATTCTTTTATATAAGACATTGCTCATCAGATTGTTCTACATGCTAGCAGCAATAGCTTTATCAATAGAACTACGCCACTCCCTTCCTTGCAGTACACGATCTTCCCAACTGTCACTTGAGATGTCACATCCAGACAGATGGCGTTTGAGTTCGTCCCTATAACGCTGAAATTGACCGCCACGGTTACGCTTTCCATCTTTCAGCTGTGAGTAAAAGATAGCTTTAGACGTTCTAGTGTCCTTCATGCGTACAAAGTGGCCGCACCATCTCAGTTGTCTCTGTATAAGCATTTTTTCGACACAACTTAGCTTCGTCTGCCGCAGCACTTCAGTGCTTGGTATTCGGTCTTGCCACTTCACAGATCAATATTAAACATTTGATGTGGAAAGAATCGGGGCGTCTAATATCACACCACGTTTCGGTAGCATAAAGGAGAATAGACAATATTATTGCTTTACAGACAGAATTTTTTTTACGTAGTTGAATATCATGCAAATCTCAAACTCTGTGACGAAGTTTGCCAAAATATGCAGCCACTCTTGTGATGCGAAATTTCTGTCTCTGACATGTCATCAGTACGCATGGAGCTTCCAAGGTGCTTTGAAAGCGGAAACTTCCTCACCAAAGGAACGATATATTACTTGCTACGCTTACTAGATTAGTATCCGGACGCCGAGAGCAAATAAAACAATTTTAAAATCAAGCAATAAAACATATTTCCACGATTCTAAAATTAATTATAATTACTTTGAAGTAACACCTGACAACTTAATAAACTAATTCTATAATTTAAATTAAGCTCACATTCTTGGAAGACGTTTGAATGAAAATTACTTTGCTTATAGTTAGTTAGCCATAAAAGTTTAATATTATTGTTATCTACTTTATTATTAGTGCATGATGCATGGTAATGACAAGCTCTGTTATTTCAATGGTTGGAATGAAGACCTAATTTATTTTTAACGAATACAAATAGATATTTATTTTGACTAAAACAAAACATAGCGCGAAAGTGTGCTAAAGGTATAAGAGTCAGTATTTTTTTCTCTGAAGCATACCTATACCGCCAGCAGCCGTGGTTTCGGTATACTCAGTTGAGTTAGGTGTTACGCAGACACCGACACACAGGTGGTTTCGGGACATGGATGTTTTGGAAAATACCTGTGCCGGATTCCTGGAAGGGAGCTAGATACGCATGTCACCACTGTGGCATCTGCCCGGAGGACACCGCCCAGCACAAGTTGCAATCATGTCCCGCGTGGGTGGATCAATGCAACGTACTTATGGATGCAGTGGGAACTGACTTGTCACTGCCGGCCATAGTCCATTCGATGGTCGTCAGTAAAGAGTCTTGGGAGGCGATTCAAGTTTCACATCACGATGTCGCAGAAGGAGGCAGCGGAAAGGGAACGGGAGGATGCAGCTTCTTCGGCCTCGATCGGCCGCCGTAAACCAGGGCGTCGAAGAAGGGACTATCACCAATCCCTTCCGGCCTAACAATGGCCATAAACGATAAGGTGGGGATACTTATCGTTCAGACACTGGTCTACAGATGGCGCTGCGCTGTGCTTGCACGCCCACCTTATTAATAATGATGGTCGACCAACATTCAACTCCATGTAAGGGGCTCTATGACCCGTCGCAGTCAGGACCATTGGATGTGTCTTTGGTTCCCAAGGTCCTGACATGGGTGTCGAGATGGTCTAAAGAGGTGGTTTAGTTGGTAGGTCCGAGCATGCCATCGGGAGTCCCAACATCAGTCTACTATTGTCCCCGAGCGGTAGGGTGTCCATGATGGATTACACTTCGTAAAAAAAAGGTGTTACGTAGAGGATAAGCTACAATAATGCATACGTTTAACACAAGAAGAATAACATGTTTAAGACGCACGATGAACATGAGAGAGCATTGATTTCTTTCTTTTCTTTCTTTCTTCTACATTTCAGGACACCAGGAAATATACCCGCCACACTTATTCAACGCGGGTTTCATATTGATGAGCAGGTCGTTACCAAGATTTTTACCGTCAGCCGTCAGCATGTAGTAGCATAATTGTAATAATGTAGACAAAAACTTCCTGAACCAAGCATATTTTCGGGCTAAGCTTCAAACCTAGCTCATTTAAATCAGAAATAAGTTAGGTAGGTTAGATAGGATAGGCTGCCACTTCTCATCATCATCCTAGCAATATATTCCAGTACCGTTCCGAGCGTCTGCTTATACTTTCTTCTCTACTTCGCGAGGCCATTGAATCCATTATCGTGAGTCCATTGGCAGTAAGTAACAAATAAATTTTGTATTCAGCATCGAAATTTTTGTGATTTTTCAATCACCAGGTAAAAAGTTATTTATCCAATTTAATACATTATAACATGGAAATATAAATGGCCTATTTTTCATTTTAGTAACAATATCCTGACATATGTATACAAATAAATAAAATTGAAGTGTCTATTTCTAATATCAAAATAGCAGCTTTTTATTAAATGCATATGAAATAAGTTATATATGGTACTTATATAAAAAATTTATTGTTTAAATTTTTGTCTGTCATCTGTTTGTTCCAGCTAATCTCTGAAACGGATGGACCGATTTTGACGGTACTTTGAGTGGCAGATAGCTAATGTTACAAGGAGTAACTTAGGTTACCGAGAGGCAATTAATTCCAGGCAGGCGAAGTCGCGGATAACAGCGAGTACAAACATATGCATTGCGTAAAATAACATTTGAAGTATTTTATTTTATTAACACGCAAAAAAAAACATAAACATTCCAGTTTTATTTCATGTAGTCGTTGAAAAGCTTTCAAAATGAACCGCCATCCAGATTTTATGAAAGCAACAAAACACAACCCCAATTTAAAGTTCTGTAACTGTTGTTAGCGTTCAATTTTTTCCCGAGTACTGTTTTATACGGGGAAAGCATTATTCATCCAGATGAAGCCCTAAAATATCCTCAGAACAGGAAGCGAGCGTGAGTCTTCCTCAACGACTCCCATAGGAAAATGGTAACTTCATCAAAACCCTATTTCGCTCATGACGTGAGTATTGGGCGATGTTAAGAGTGGATTGGAATAAATATCATGACGCTACATCCTTGGAGAGAATTGAACTGGCATTTCCTGATGCTTTATGGGTGAACATATTGCTAAGTAAGTGCGAACTTATGCTATTGTAGAAAGTATTGTTTTACTAACTGCAGCCACATATTTATAATGCCAACTTTAGAAAGCATTTGTCAACCTGATTTAGTTTTTATACCAAACTAGCGAACTCGGCATTCGTCTTCCGGCCCTGATGAAATAAAATTAAAAATCTCTGGCCACCTACCGGATTCAATTGTAAATGTAAACCATTCCGGAACCCGCTCAAATACGCACAAAAAATATGTTCAAATCGATGGTCGTTTTAAAGTTTTAGCCAAACTAAAGAAACAGCAATTGACTTTTACATATGTATATTTAAGAGAATAAGAAAAAATAAAGTTGAGAACTTCCTCCTTTTGGAAGTTGGTTAAAAAGAAGAATATATAAGATGCAGAATTAAATATTTGAAACTGACAAATGAATCAATATCTAAGACCGCTCGATACATTATAGTCGATTTAGTTACCACTTTGGTAAAAATCACCTAATGATTGTGTAGTAAGCCGATCTTTATAAAAAACAGGTATTGCACAGGCTTCATTAACTAATTTTGAGAAGGCATTTCGTTTTGCGCAATGTAATAAGACATATTACAAGTTGAGTCCATAAATACACTTCATAATACTCGTAGTATAATCGACTACGGAGCTTTAAAAGAAAATCTATAGTTCTTTTGACATTCGTTGCAGATACCCTATGTGATGCCACAACGTTCCTCCGGAAGATTAACGTTTTTTATTAATGAAAATTTACACAGAACTCGTTGGGTTCGTATTATCCTAGGCTTTCAAATTAATCTCCTTGATTCTGCCACGCTTGCCAAGTTTTGGCAGATTTTATACATCGGTTACCTCGATGTGCAGATTTTATCAGGATGTTTTTCTTTATCATCATCGCGTGGTAATTGTCAAAATATGCACAAAAAGTGAAAAAACTACTTAAGTATATACGTTATATTAAGCTACCATGGAGTTTCAGTTTCCACGTTCTTAACACATGCTGATGGTGTAAGAAAACTACGTGAAGCAATTAAATCGATGTGTATATTCTGCTGATCTGCTTTGGACCTACTTGGTTTTTGTACCGTCCGTTATTAAATAAAGGATGGCCTGACCCTAAAGAAAGGAAGTCTAAGAGCTGATATTGTTAAACGAACAAGATAAAAACAATGTTACAAAGGGCATAAAGTTGATATAAAATAAACACAAAAGGAAGGAATAAATGAGGTAGTGAAATTTCACTGGTACGACGATGGGCGAGTTCGGGAATGCTTTAGTATTGCATGCCACCAGAACAAAGGGCGACCGCCAAACGAGCCCTACGACTGACAAGACAAGTTAGACAAGGACAAGGAATTTTAATAAAATCCTTATTATATATTCACAGCGGCAGTAACGTTCTTTTACGAGTTAAACAGCATCGTGGAAGTTTGGTCGCGGTATCACGTCGCGTTTTCCGCACGCAACTTTCTCCGATCTTAGAATACATTTGAACCAACTTAATCGTTGGCTGACAATGTTACGTATGTACCTAAATTCAACGTAGAATTATACCGCTAAGTTACAGCCTAACCGCATGAATTCGGTGTGTCGAGACTGAATAATTTAACACACTTCACTTTTAGCCATGCAGGAACAGAGAAATAATAAAATATCCTACAACCAGGTGGTCTGTCGTAAGAGGCGATAAAACAACCCACAGACAGGACCCTTGGTCTAGAGGCCGCCATAACAACCTTTAGTTGTGTTCCGGCATTAGTGGCCAGGTTCCTCTCTGCATTTAGAGAGCGCCAGCACGTTGGTAGTACCTCTGGTGTTACAAATGTCCATATGCGATGGTAATCATTTCATCAGGTGGCCTTTTGCCTGTCTGCTAAACTCACTCAGTAAAGAAGAAAAAATTACAATGTCAGGAATTGAACCCGGAGCCTCTGCATTCCAGAGACCTCGGTCAGCAAAGACTTAGCCCGCTCAATCACAAAGACCTTAATTGCTGAAATAACTTAAGAACTTTAAAAATAACAGAGATTAAGCACAATTACACCGGAACCAAACTACACATATACATTGTGTACTTTTAGTCGAGAAATATCGACATACTCGAAGATACATGACGACTAAAGTAAATAGAAAAAATCGAACCTAGAAAATTGAACTTCAAATATGGCTTTGATAGTATACCAAAATTTTCATGATAGGCATATTACTATCAAAATAGTTTGTTTTGCTAAAAGCGCCCTGAAAACTTGATAGAAAATCCAATACCCGGCTTCATTTTTATACATAGCAAAAATATTAAATCTGCTCTACTATAAATATGAATGAGTTTCTCGGAGCTCAGTCGATGTTTGAATTTCTATGAAAATCCTTTTTTAGTTCGGAAAAATGCACTATATTCGTACCTCTATACCTAAACCTCGTACTTTTCATACTAATACGTAAATGAAAAGATGTTTTGGACTAGTAAATTTGGTTGTATACAAAATACATATTGATCGTTTGATTTATTGGGGGAAGATAAATAAAATTATCTTATTGACGTGAACTTAGTAAAACCTATAAGCCAGGATTCACCCTAGTTTATTTGGAATTTACTCATTACTTACTTATAGATTATACTCACATCTCCATTGCTATTTATTCTTAAAATAGTAAGAATTGCCATAACAAACATTTAGTAGTAACAAGGTAAATAGTTGAAATGAAAGTTAATTATATGTCACGTCCTAAGTGTACCTAAGCAAGTTAACTGTTACTTAAGTTATTTAAATAAAGATAGATTTATCTAATAGAAAATAAAAATATTTCAATGTTCCATTTTAGTCACAAAATGATAAATCCACATTATTGCAAAATCCGAATCTCAACAAAAATCAAATTCAAGCTTATTTTATATTTATTACAAAGCGTAATTTTAAATAACGATAATACAAGATAGTCTGAAAAACAGAGTGGATGACAAATTGTTTTGCGAAATTTGCTCTGTCTGTCAGGCCCATTTGTCATTGTCATAATATACCAAGCCACCGAAAAAGCTAAAAACAAACACATTTCACGTATGGAGCCAATTCTAATGTCAGAGGTTAAAAGATTGGGAAAATAAGATAAAAATGTAAAAACCAATCACCATATTCGTTCGCATAATCTTCGCTTAAAAATAGCTATGCATAGTATGTATAAAAACGCATTGATAGGCCGATATGAAGATTTTATAAGGATTCTGTTAAGGCTGACCTATTTGGTCACCACCTCTTTGTTTCCTTTTTTCTTTCGCCACCTCTGTCACTTTGTAAAGTGACATAGTTTATTTTCGAACGCTATACGCGCCGCTGATTCCGCGAAAATCTTGGCGCTTTATGTGTGTTGTGCCGCATTTTACACCCGCGTGCTGGAAGGTTCCAGCTAGTCCAGTCGTCGAAGGAACCGTAAAACGTGAAGAAAGGATCACGAGGAAAACCTACCTGCCGCTGCGAAGCCCGCATCGTTAGTAGCGTGCCTGGTGTGGCGACCTATCCTATAAGTCCTTCCCTTCTCTCTTATTATATCTGTTCATGAACGGAGAATGAATACAATTTCCTGCGGCCGGGTCGCCTGTCGTAAAAGGGGACAAAACCCACAGCTAGGTGGTAGGGCATTTGCCCGACTGCATGGCTACCACCCCTGATCGAAGTATGTCGCCATAACAATCTTAAATTGCGTTTCGGGATTAGTAACCAGCTTCCAGTCTCCCTTAAGAGAGCAGCAGCGCATTTGAAGCACCTTTGGTGTTGCAAATATCCATAGGCGACGGTAACCGCTTTCCATCAAATGGGCCGTCTGCCTCTCTGCTGAACTCCTGCAATATACTATATACTTATCTTACGCTCCCGTCTGCGCCAACAAATTCCATATTCGATGTCTAGTTTAATTTTCGATTTGAAAACAATGTCATATTATATTATAAAGTTATACTTTCATTCATACTGAATTTAATTTCATGAACCAGTCAATATTGAAAATTCGCTATAAATAATGTGCACTTATTATTGTTACAGTTTCGAAAAGCGTAAACGCCAGATCGAAATAATATACATAGATGAACTCCAATATGCGATGTTCTGTAATTGATGTTGTTTTAGGAGTGTCTTAAAACGATACGACGCGCCTAGCTATCAATGCAGATGAAGTCAAAACAACGTCTCTATGTTTCAATATGGCTGGCTCCATTTTTTCTCTAAAGACACTAAAATGCAATAAATGAAAGAACAGAATACAGCAAACTCTAAAAAGTTAATTATTTCACCTCAAGAACTCAAAGTAAAAAATAAATAAATAAAATTAACAAACTTTCCATCTAATTAGGGCTAAGTAGTTAAGCAGAGAACTCGCGACGAAGATTACTTAACTTCAATTTAACAAGTTGAAATCAAAAAAGAAAACATCGCTCCCCTCTTTATTGGAAAGTAATGCAAATATTCCTATCTCGAGAGCGTCAGAGTCAAAAATACAAAACTTGTTAGAGCAATTTAGTCTGCGCGTATCTTCTGAACCTAATCGTAGAGTGGAATAAATTTTTGATTACGGTCTCCAGTTCATTGGTATTCTTGGGGGAGGCTATCGATACGACCTTCAGTCAGGGTCTGCACTTAGCGGTAATTTACAGTTTAATTACAGCTTCTTGGGAGGTCGATAGGATGGGGGTGGAGGACCCCTGAGTCTATACGCTGCGCGCAATTACATACTTACCGCGTACGTCTGATTGGGAATCAATAGGGGTCAGTCGATTGGCATTTGTACTAGCAATCCCAAGAGCTATTACCGATTGAATATTGCCAATGAGTTATGTTGATCAGTTTTTCTGTAAGTACTACAGTATGTACTTACAGATACGGTATCTTTTTCAATAAATAAAAAAAGAAAAAGAAAATTTTATTTTTGGCATTAACATTATTTCAAAATAATTTTTATAATAACCACTTGAGCATAATAAAAATTTGTAGAAGTTCAAAGTAATTATGTTGTACAATACCTTTTAATATTTGACCCATTTTAATGAAGTTATAATTAATTTGGTTTATAAAGACGATTTTAAATATAACATAAACGTTCTTTTTTATTATTTATACCTACTTTTACTACATCCTTATGCAAAGTTTACAAAATCCATATTTCTTCAAGGTAATTTTATTTTATTAAAATAGGTCAAATTGTTTTGCGATTGTCTTAACAAAAATCATATATTTTGGAAGTTCTTCTAACTAACATATTAGTATTTTATGTCGAAACAGTTTAACGCGTGTTTAAAACTTATTATGCATTTTTCGTTCACTAAAAATTCTCAGAATGATTAGTAGTAGGTACTTCTAATTTTAAGGAACATTCCAGAACATCTATGAAAATACTAATTTTGCGTGTATTTTTCTCTTTAGCTCTCGAAACGCATAAAAAATAAGATATGAGAAAAATATTATAATATTTAACAACATGTTTCCAAGAAATTATTTACATTATAAAAATTAAAACTTCAATATAAATTATGGTAATGTTTATATATAAAGCCAATTAAACTATATACAAAGTTGTTAAAATATTACAAATAGGTAGTATATAAGTCCCAAATCATTGATCGTTGGGAACAGATTGATAAGAAATATTACATATAACTATACTAAACAGGCTCACCACAGCAAATATGCTAAGCGTATAATTTTATACCAAACTATACGAGTTTGGATAAGATGTAATGTTCGGTTGTAAAACCGCATCGTCCTTACTATCTATTTGGTGAAATTTACAACTGAGACCACGCTATGACGTGGAGCAATAAAGCTCTGTGTCCCAGAAAAGTTACGTTCGTCCGTTCGAAAAGCGAACAGTAAATGGTAATAAAGCTTGCTTCATAAAATTTGGAAACTTGCTTTAAGAATAAAATGACATCAACTATCAATCGTGTTTAACGTAATTTAAGAGCAGACAATAGTTCTGTACTTTAATACGCTGGTTCTAACAACCTTAGAAGTGGTATGAATTTATTTGATATAGGCTGGTGCAACAGCATTTTGGCAAAGTCCTTATCAGACTCGGCCAAAAATAATATGAATGCCACCCACACGCCACCTAATTTAAATATATATTGATTGTTAATTATTAATGCGACATAGCCAAGGGTGGATAAAAGCCTTTAGGAAGAATAAAAAAAAATATGCTGGTTACAGGACTTTATTGCAAGTAAAATAAAATTATACTAATGTGAAATATTTAAAAATAGTTGCACTTTTTTTGTCACATCTCACTCATATAAAAGGCTATAAAAGACCGCCTAATAGGAATGGCAATACAATTACTTCAATCTTGCCTTAATTCTATATTACATGATCTGTGATCCATAATATATCTCTATAATCTATGATCTGTGGTTAATTCCATTTTATTCCATCAGATAAAAGTACTACAACATTATGAAACATAATATACATTGAAGCTATTTAAAAAAAACAACTGGAATAGACTATATAAACGATGGAGAACAAGATGCAATTTAGATTTTAGATGTGTGTTTATCTTGTTGTCTGATTGTTTCCGGGATTCACGTAAAAACTACTGGGCCGATTCCGATGCGGTTTTCACTGATCGACAGCAAATTCCTAGACTTAAAATATACTCTACTTTCTATCCGGGGAAGCCCGCGTGAATTTTTCTCGAAATGTTTTAAAATTACTAGATTGAAACAAAAATGCGAATTCAAATGCGATTTCTTCACTGATAGAAAATTTTACGCAATAAAATCTGTGATACTTTTTATCCCGGAAATGTCACGGGAATTTTCCCGGAAACGGTTTTGAAGTTATTCCGGTCCCTTTTCAATAAAAAGATAGCTTACATTCTTTTTTAAATACTATGATACTTTGTGTCCCGAGAATCCCGCGGGAATTTTAAGTCAATCGTGGACGAAGTCGCGGGCATATCTAGGATATGATATATAATTTTTACATGTTAATATTTTATTAAATAATAAAATTTTAAGATGTAAAAATTACAAATTTAAGGTTCCCACCTGTACTAAAATACGGGAATTCCCGTAACATCTGGGACAAGTAATGTTAGTCAAGGACTACACAACTACATTTTTTTTAGATTTTATCGATCAGAATCAATTTATTCGACCTGGCCACTTTTAACATCTCCCATGAATGTTCCCGAATGATTCTCGAGATATAAAGTACTGCAGGTTATAAGTCCGGGAATTTACTACTGATCAGCGAAAAGCACATCGAAATCAACCTAATAGTTTTTACGTATATACCGAACAAACAGACAAATACAAAAACGTAAGTAACGTAACACTGTACTTTTACAATGTTATAATACTATGGATAATTGATTACCAAAATCGAGAAGGGATAAGCAAACATAATTCCATAGTCAATCACATTATAATACTTACAAATATTATTCGGCATGTCAAAGTTTATTCCAGTTTCGATTTAATAACCTAAGAAACAGTCAGAAACGAACAAAACTTGAAGTAACTTTGAAATACCAGTACCAAAAAGCCATTTTTTGTCTAATCAATCGCGAATTGTTTGACCACACTAGACAAAGCTATTTCAGTGTCGCTTGTCCAAAAAGGCAGAAAACAAATAACAGAACCAAATCAAATGAAGCAAGCTGTCGAGACCAGTCAAATGAGGAAGCGCCCCGAACAGTGCAATGACTTTGAAAAATCGTCACCAATAAGCATCGCTTCGTTTTCGAGTCGATCGTCAGTCAATGTCGTGGATGGTCGCCCCGAGGAAGCTAATAAACGTCGCACACCGAGTAGTCGTGCTCTTGTCACTTAGCAAGTTTGCTGGCTCTAGAAAAATACCCTGAAACCATTTTCTTAAAGCGCTTTAACTCGCTTACTACTTTAACAAAACGACATCTGCCAATAGCAGAATAAATTATTAGAGATGGGCCGAAATTGTTTTTACATTCAGTTTGTCCGAATTTCGGCAGCTTGAACCGAACTTCGGCATTCGGCAGAAACTCGGTATAAATGCCGAACATTCTGTGCAAGAAAAAAGTAAAATACCTACTTGCACTATTTTGACTGAAATTAATAGAAGTCATATCCTATCATAACCGTAAAATATAATTAAGCCTTTGGCTCGTTTATTTTTGTTAGGAACATTTAAATGTAATGTGATAAAAATTAAACAAAATTAGTTCTTCTTAATTAAAAAGTCTTCGCCTAATTAAACAGACATCCAATGAAAACAAAATGAAATAAACTTATTAATCCTCTAACAACAGTAAGTAGTCTAAATGCTTAATTTAAATGCGTAACTTGAATAAAATTTTTGTATTGTAATTTATTTTTTGTCAATCAAAGTCTGACAAAATCTCTTCTTTTATCCACCTAGTCGTACCTGAAATTTACTAGAAACAAGTCACGGTGCAAAAATGCCAAAGATTCAGCGTTATCAAGTCACGACATCAACAAGTAACAACGTATCGCTTTCGAGAACGCGTGGCGAAATTATACTGAAGTTCGGCCGAATTTTTTTATTTTAACCGAATATTCAGCCGAAGTTCATATTCGATTCAAATCACATTCGGCCTATCCCTATAAATTATACATTTTCATGTACTAGGTAGGTTTCTGTAGATATTATGACAAAAAAGGGACCTTAAAATAGGCATGTCTGTCGATCTGCTTTTTCCATTAACGTAGTCGTACGTAATGTTTAAAACTAAGGTCTGACTAGCTCCATAAGTTAGTCAGACCTTAGTTTTAAACATTACGTATAATCATTTTAAGTAACTACGTTTATGTTATAAACTAGCAAATGACCGCGACTTCATCGACGCATGAATTGAAATACCCGCGGGATTCCCGGGGCACAAAGTACCATATTATTCAAAATATATATTTTATTGTATTTGAATTTTATTAAAAGTTTAGCTAAAGCCAACAATCAATTTATACTATTATTAGCCAGTAAACAATTACCCCAAAATCTCAAAACTAAAACAACAAAATTGACTAGACTACTGGGAAGCAAATATTCTAGCCTCATAATTTTATTAAACTCGAAATTACGAGGAAAGTTTCTTTAACTAGACATTATTAGACCCTAAGGAGGCTAAAATGTTGTCTACATTTTTTTCATGGCCAGAGCATAAATCCTATTCAGCAAAAAGCTCGAAGAATAAAAACAAATGCTTGCTGAACCAAGTCAGTAACCTTTATTCATGAATTTACATATCAGGGCGATCGGCCAGAGAATACTAAAGCGATAATCGAGTATTATATTATTTTACGCAAAATAATAAACAATATTATATTACGGCTTTGGAGCAGTATCATCGTTATAAACTCAAGACCCGTGTCTCACAGGAGTGCGTGTTAGGTAATCCATAGCGAACGGTATCATAGGAGTAACTGATACCCTTTGGTTTTTAAATTTGGATGCGAAACAGAAAATAGTGATAAATCCAAATACTCTACAAGACATGTCAAAAACCATTAAGGCTCGATTCAAACTATGACGCCGTTCACAATTCATTCTATTTTTGGGCTCTGTCCAATCAAATCCCGCTGTTTGAAGACTACACTAGTTAGCTGTCAGTTCGTGATGCTTCAGTATAATATTATTTCCACGAACTGGTACTGGCACGATATACAAAGACTATCCCACACATTTTTGTACATTGATCTTCAATCCTCAGTCTATAGCGACTATCCCTTATTATTTTCGCGATTTATCTACTGTATTGTGATTCTAGTACAATACAATCAACTCAAGTTCTATAAATTTTAAATAAGATAACCCAAAATGTAACGAGATCCCATAACACTAAAGATTTTGTCTGGCTGCGGAAATTACAAGATAATAACAATATAGAAACGACGTTCACTCAACCAAAGGGCAAAAAGTATTAAATTTCTTTCCTTTGTTATTCTGTAAGCAGCTGCCTTTGTTTCCCATCTGGGGTTCTTCCTAAATTCGTCGCTTCCTAAACTTTTGGATTTATGAGGTACACCGTCGTTTCACACATTCGCTAACGTCCACCATTTGTTACAAATGGCTAAATAATGCTTCAAATATAGTATCTGGTTACAGTCAATAAATTATATGATATTTAGATGTTCAAATTGTATATCTATTATCATCATAATAAAAAATATTAAGCAATATTCTAACCGCTTATACTACTACCTACTACAATATCAAGAATAGCCAGATGACGCTACGGGTAGTTCATTACTTTTTCTTTTTTTGACTTTCATTATTTAAAACGCGTAATTTTAAATCGTAATATACATTAATAAGTCATAATTTAAATAGAAAGTAATTAAGGCTTTCAACTTCCAGAGTATGTGCATTGTACATATATAAAAATATTACTGCATAGAATAGACTAGAATATTGCTTGCATACAAGGAAATAATAGTACACATAATTAACAATCTTATAACTAGTACAATCGGCGGCTGCATAGTCATATTTAAATCTCAATTCCCAACCTTAGAAATAAATACTGTAATGAAATTTGATAAGTATTTTCAATACATCAAATAAAAATATTTATTATTTCAAAACACGACAAAAATCGCATAGGATTTGATTGAAAATTGTTGTGCAGAATTAAATAACTCGGTGCTTATGCATAAGAAATCGCAGACTTACTATTGCAGTTTAGAATAATAGCCTGGGATATAAGAACTAAAATAATAAAATTCAAACTGCTAGTAGAATTCTATAGGTATTTAAATAATCTCGATTGACTAAACTAATAGCAGTCTTAATCAAACTATTCATCTTGATAAAGGTTCAAAGTTATCCGAACAATTTATTGGCCAATTTACATTGCCTTCGATCGGTATTTCACCACCTTAATAAGAGGAAGGTTCGAAAATACCAATAAAATATAGGCCACATAAACAATTTATTTTGCCCGTCCCCTCTGCTTGAACAGCCCGGTTCGAGTGGTGAAATATTAAGGAAGTAATAAATAACTTAAGAGCCCATCATACGCATTAAAAATTTGCTTATACTTAATATATATATATGATATATAAATTTTCTTATACGAAAAGAGATAGAGTACTGAGAACGTCTGAACTCTAAAATAACGTAAGCAACAATTTAAATGAAAAGAATGAAAAATAATAGCCCGTATGCGACCCACTGTTGGGCTCAGTCCGGGATATACGGGAATGGGGAACATACCCGCGCGCTTGGCAGGTTTATCACATCGGTTATCTCAATGTGCTGATTTCATCACAATTGTTTCATCTACCGTAGTGAGCACGTGGCAATTGTAAGAATATGCACCTTAGATTAGAAATCTGCTTAAGTAGTGTATACGTTCCAGCCAGGATTCGAACTAGCGCCCATGGAGTTTGGGACGTGTGCGCTAGCGACCATGCTACTACGACTTCTATCTGAATAAATGTTTATAATTATAAAACTACTAGCTTTTGGCCAGGGCTTTGCTCGTCGAGTTCATCTAAAAAGGCATTTAGCAAATGTTGAACAAACCGTGACAGCAACACATTGAAATCATCAATTTTGTTGCCATGACGCTGTATTTATTAGTCAATTGTAAAGGTGGTGTAAATAAAACGCGATTGGGAATAACGTTTTTTTAAATTAAAGGCACCATCATAACATGGTCCTTTCTATATCCCTGACAATATGTTTACATTTATGACGATGTTTGCGTGAATTTACAATAATTTTTTATAAAATCATATATTGCATTCGAATCAGTTTCGGTGAATTTTGCTATATACCCATATTTATTATTTTTATCGTGGTAAAGGTTCGTGTTTGACAGCTATTTCACCTAATGTTAAGTTTGAATGCAATCTAAGAAAACGACTACCAAACATCACTATTATTGAATAGGGTGGACTCTTAAACGGCTAATCTTGTAAAACCGGTGAGTTTATGCTGCCATTACAGAAGGATAATCTAAACGAATGCGAAATATTCGATGAGGGAGTATTCGATCAGAGTTTAAGGCTGTGTAACTAGATCGGCGTCGTAACTTTATATTCGCTGAGAAGGAAATTCACTAAATTTACGTATTATGCACGCGTGGGTGGATCGTAAGGTCCAGGATCCTCTATTTATCAAGGGCCGCGGGATCAACTACATATCGATGTCCAATTTCACTTGATGTTTATTTCAATAATGGTTTCAATCAACATAATATTAACATTTCTCGTTGTTTCATTTGTTTGATATTCTCTATTACAGGTTCCGTAGAAAAACTAAAAGGCTTGATACGAGAAATTATGAAAAAATAACCGGTCAACTATGGGGGTCATGTAGTGGAACACTTTTAAGCCCGTGGGTGGCGCTGTGCAATAATTGAACACGCAAACCATAGTCCGACGTACACGAACAATATATACAAATTTCGAAAAGTGGGGCTTATAGTCAAATCTTATGTTTGGTGTTAGACTGGCAGGACAACAGGAGGAGTGGGTAATGTCGCTTTTGCTACAACGACACATAAGAGCCAAAGGTAAGCATGTGATTTCGTCCTAATTCACAGCACCAACGCTTACAGTCCACGGTGGTTATTACAATCAAAATTGCATTAGATAAGTATTGCTTATAAACTACGAATAATAATTCAAATACACAATCGGTGAAATTGATAAATCGTGTGTCGCTGCGACAACTGACGTAAGCGTTAAACCCTTTTAAATTTGGATGGATCATTATTTCAACAGTCATTTCAAGTATAATTACATATTTTATTTAGTTATTTTATTTTTAACTTTGCTTTTTCAATAAATTGATTAAAAACAGTTTGCCAAGAAAATATCCTATTAATTATTCATTGAGCACTTTGCAGGTAAACAAACAGCGCGCCAGACGATGAGGGACGAGAAAATATTCAATTAACCACTCACGTAAAATGCTGTCATCGCTTCGAGCGTGAAGAATTAAAACAACAGCAGGTCAAAGGAAGAAGGAAAATGCAAACATCTTTCCCGAAAAAACACGCTTTTAATTGGAGTTACGTTTCAATGTTTGTCGAAAAGATAAGGATAAAAAGTAATGAAATATGCATGGATATAAATGTATTCTTCGTTTCTTTTTTTCGGGTCAGCTAAAATATGCAAATTTTATCTATCTCAAGGGCTTTTTAATATTTCTATCTTGGAGTAAGTAATTTTTTGAATAAATAATTGAACGCGAACATGAATTTATCATAATAATCATATTCAAATAATTCTAAATATAACGGTTTACCCACTGTCTACTGTAACACTGTTATCTTCATAATAGCTGCCACTGCAGCACTGATAGTTAACAGTAGAAATAAAGGTGTAAACAAGATTTGTAGAATAGATTGTGATATAAACAATGTTTTCTATCAAACTATTTGTATAGCTTTCGGTAGACGAATAACAAAGATAATAGATGTTTATCACTCCCAAATAAACCTCTCCGCACTGTACTTGAAGTGACAAGGACTTGGCCGATTATAATAAAAATTTATTTCATAACTAAAAGTTAAGCCTTATCGATTTTCATTATGGCTTGTGTTTAAACGCCTACCAGAAATGCACCTATTTTACTACCAATTAATTCGAAATACCTACCAGAATGGATAAATGCTCGCCAAATTGTGTTTCCAGAAGTATTGTAGAAATGAAGCTATTTTCCTTTTAATGCTATGCCATAAAAATATATAAACGCCTTTAAAGCTAATTTCAGACCAAATATTTTACATTATCGCTAAGTCGATATTACCAATATTTTGTTTGTCCACTTCCAATTTAGTAATTTTTGCTGAGGCAAAAAAGCAAATGGTCGAACGTACAATTATTTTTAATACCAAATAATAATAATAATAAATAATAAAGTTAAATAAATATAATATTGCGTTGTTTTTCACTAATATTTCACTTATATATAAGATAAATATCAGATCATTGTCGTGAATTTCAAACTTCGATAATTAATTGAATATGTATTTTTTCCACTCTGGATTCGGGTTGGATAATTTGATTACACTTAAACTATTTAGAATTGTAATTTTCGGTTTGAATGTTAGTGTTTTAGTAAAACAATATTTGGTGGTCATTTATCCATTTTGATAAGCAAAAAGAATTTAAATACAAAACGTACAATTATTTTGATGAGTGTATATTTATTTTGGAACGTAAAACATTGTTTTTTAGGCACCTCGGTATAGAGTGGATTAAATTTATATGAAATAATATATTTTATTTGGTGCTTAGTCTAAGGGACAAAAAATATTTTTAGTGAGCATTTAAATTGTACCCTTTCATTATAATCAAATCATTCTAATTACAACGAAGAACATAATATAAAAAACATACAACATTAAAATGAAATCCTGTGATCATACAATTATTTAAAGAATTAGGCTACATTTAAATCCAACTGGACGAAAACGATGAATGATTTATCTAGTAAGCATTTCTAGTTTGAAGGGACATTCCGGTAATTCCGAAGGTGGCCCGCAGAATGCTCCCCGCCTTTCGGTTACTAATCTTGAAACCGCCCGAATACCAAGCTGCCGAGTGAATTAGCGGACAATAGAGATATGAGTAAATATAACTACACTATTAATCATTATCTCACCATTGTTGGGCTTCTTGCGACCAATGCCGTGTGTATCTATAATTTCAATTGACTCTTGAAAAGTGTGTGAATTTTACAGTTCGTTATTTACATTTTAAGATTACTTAGAATTAAAATAAAATCGGACGGTTTTCACGGTTATTCTTTTGCAGTATTTTTCAAAACCGTTGATATATTGCTTAAATATATATCGTTAATATATATTTAAATATATACACACTGATAGAATAACTGTCTTTCAGCAAAGAAATGATTGGTAAATTTCAACTATTTAGTGAGGTAACTTTTACGTTTCCTACATACACTGATTTAAAAAATAATAAAGTGATATGTATGCACATATTTTACTTATGCAGTCTCTCTAGATACAAGATTTAAAAAAAACTTGAGAGGTGTCAAGGGACACCCGAATAGAACGAAGTTCCTTTCGATTAATTAGTGAAGGAATTGTAATATTTTTAATATTATAATGTTGTCGTAATCACGTTTAATTTAAAATAAAATAATAAACTGAATTAAAGCTGGCCTGATTAAATGATTGCCTCGATAATACATACATTATGGAGCCGAATGCAAACCACAATATATGTATATATTAGGGTTTCGTTCAGCTATTTCGTGGTAATGGGTCATAAAATATATTCGTATTAAGGTATACCGCAACAAAGGATAATACGTAGTTGAACAAACCAATAGATTATACCAATAAAGTACTGTATAAACTATTTTAATTTAATATTGAAGAGTTCGTTTATTTGAAATTGCTCCAATATTAACATGTATCCTTTAACAATAAAAAGTATCTACAAATAATTCCAGTCGGCTAGTGGTTTTAGCGTTTTGCCCAAGTAATTGATTCAGACACAGGGTCTGCAGATAGAATACGCTATTATTTCATACGAAACTATATCCAAGGTGGAGGAGAGACTTACACTGCTCCTCTTTATTTAATCATGACTAGGTGATCGGGTAACGTAAATGCACAACCGCAAGTAACTCGCGGGGGTCACATCAGGAATTACCCGTACCAAGACTAACGAGATGGAGGCACAGACATTAGCTGACAGCTCTTGACTATCTCGGCACAAGGAAATGTCCGCCCACCGTGCATATAGATGGATTTACACATCACAACCATTGATGGTCACGCCAGCAATGGCTGTAGCTTTGCCCGTTGGGAATGCTATTATTCGTAAAAAACACAATTACAGGAGAACTGAATCTTATTTCGAATATGATGCTATATGATAAAATACATTTGAAAGTAAGGGTCATAATCAATCAATACTAAACCGTAAATGCTATAATAATATACATAAAAAACTATACGTGTCATAATACTAGTAGAACAGTACATTTATACTGCACATGTCAAGCACACTGTACAAGTGGGTTTACCGGACTTGCAGGGAATCCTGCACAAATTCTATTTCAACGTTACAAAAATGAGGACTCAGGGTGCATTCCCGGTAAAATAAATTTGATAAAACAACCGTTCTTATATTACACTATAATATAATGTATGTAAATTTGTATGTTTAACTTTAGATCCGTTAAAAACTCATTAAAATTAATACTACTACTCTTTCAGTGTTTCGTTATTAGTTTCAATATTATTGAAGTGAAACTTCTTTAGAACGGTTATGATTTGAAACTCAATGAAATGGAAAACCGATACTAAAACGAATAGAATATACTTTATTGCATAACATTAAGATTTAATAGAGAAGTTTAAGTACAGAAGACAATAGGCGGTCTTATCACTAAAAGCAATTTCTTCGAGACAACCTTAGGATGGATTAGAGAAAATTGTGTAACTTGTAGGTTTTGCAATATAAATAGAATGAGACAAAAATATACATATATTGATAACATAAATAAATAGTAATCATAGTAATAATGAATGGAATTACGTAAATATGGAGGTGATGAAGATGTTATTATAGACTTTAGAGCCCGAGGTAATGATCCTTCACGAGTCCGTTAAACGCCTGAAGAGACTGGGCATGCCTGATTTTCACACGAGCTCATTCCACAGGCACACTGCATGAACTGTAAAAGATTTATTGTAAAATCGCGAGTGATAAACAGATTAAAATATAAGATAAGTTTGGTGGGTAGATGTCAAATAGTTAACACGTATTAAAAAGTGCAGATTTAATTATTTACAGTTAAATTATTAATATCAAACATATGTCTTTTTAAAGTAACTAGCACAAATCACTTGCCTGAGTGTTATCTCCTGTAAATCTACACTATTTCTGCCACTTTCACGGAAACAATTATAACCCACTGTGTGTCATCATGGACGCAAACCAAAAGGCCTTCGCTGAGCTGTCCTCACTTTTCATGCAGCGAATGGAAGCCTTTGAAGGTGAGCTGAGAAATGCAACACCAACTACCAACATTTCCACACTGAGTACGGAATTCTTGTCATTCAAAAACCTTATTTTGAAGTCATTGAAGTCTCTCCAGGATCAAATGATGCTTGTGTCGCGTTCTATAGATAATTTGGAGATGCGGACTAGACGCAAAATACTACTTCTGCACGGAGTGCCTGAAGCAAAGCAAGAAGATGCTGCTGCTCTGGTGAAGGATATAATATGCACTAAATTGAAACTTAGTAACTTTTCATTGGAGAACATCAATCGTTGTCACAGGATAGGCAAGTCCACTTCGTCCAAGCCGCGCCCTATCCTGCTCAAGTTGACTGACGTTGCTATTCGCAGCAAGATATGGTCCACCAAAACCCAATTAAAAGGCTCGGGCGTGACATTATCGGAGTTCTTGACAAAGTACAGACATGACTTGTTCATGCGCGCAAGGCAGGAATTCGGCATTTCGAAGTGCTGGACGCGTGACGGCGTAGTGTTCGTACTAGGTCAAGATGGATCTCGACATAGTATTAGTCGCATCGAAGACTTAAGTGGAATCAATCCCACGCAGACTACTGCTATGCCTGTCTTGCCTGCTCTTGCTTCAAAGGAGCAGCAACCCACAACTCGTCGTATGGCCGCAAAAAAATAGTGTTATGTAGATCGTCAGTCATAATATCTATTTTGGTTTTTTATTTTATTTTATATACCACTTTTCTGTTATAAGTTTTAATGATTTTACTTTCTTGATTTTAGTTGTTTATTTATTTTGATGTAAAGTAGTAGGTAGGTACAAATTTTAGTTGTGGCATGTTCCGAAATCCATGTGGAGCTATTTAGAAATATGTAATGGCATGCCCGGAAATTTATGTTCAGCTTATATTCACATACAATAAATTTATATTACTTACTTAATAATATTATGATCATCTGTCTCAGGGTATTGAATTTATGAAATGTATTTTCAGTTGTCTATTTATTAATATCTAGTATATTGATGTATAATAGATATTAATAGTTATATGTTTAAACTATTTATATCTAGTATACTTACTTATTATTATAATATTTTTATTGGAACACAGGCAGTGAAGCTAGTTTGAAAGTTAATTTTGTTTCATTGTTTTGGTATATATTTTTTTATTAGTTAATAATTTACATATTTGTATCTTATATATTTATAATATTTACTTGTAATGCAACATTCAAGTAGTGATGAAAGTGACTTGGACGATTTTCTTTCTTGCTCGGATAGTCTTGGTTCTGATGATGCTCGGCCTCTTCAAACAGTAATAGATTCTCATCTGTCAAAAATGTCCCAAAATTTCAATATCTTACATATCAATGCGCAGAGCATTCCGGCTCATTTTACTGATATGCAGGCTTCACTTAATAATCAGAATGTACATGCTATCATGGTGTCCGAAACGTGGCTTAAACCTTGTCTCCCCACTTCTTCTTACACTTTGCCTGGTTTCCACCTGGTGCGCCATGATCGAATTGGTATTACCGGTGGAGGTGTTGCCATTTACTTACGCTCGCACATTCCTTACAGAGTCATCAAAACATCACCTCAACCATCTCCACCTGACACAGGGGAATATCTATTTATTGAAGTAATTTTAGGTTGTAAGCGTGTACTTCTCGGTGTGTTTTATAGCCACTCCCTCCGGGTAAACTTCTTCTCTTCTTTTGAAGAGCTGCTATCCGATTTTAGTGTCTCCCATGAGCATATAATCCTCATGGGTGATTTCAACACATGTCTTTTAAAACGTGACCCTCGCGCAATCAATTTTGAAAATGTAATCAAATCATGCAATCTCACTATTCTTCCACTATCTGCTACTCACCATTTTCCAAATTCTACTCCTTCTCTTCTCGATCTTATTTTAGTATCTTGTCCCTCTTATGTTTCTACACATGGTCAGTGCTCAGCAGATGCCTTCTCATACCACGACTTGATCTTTGTCTCTTATAAATTGCGCCCGCCCAAAACCAAACCTAAAATTTGTATGCAGCGTAACTTTAGTGGCATAGTTATGGATAGTCTCATTAAGGATGCTCGTGAAATTGACTGGTCTGAGGTCTACAAAGCAGTTTCTGTCGATGAAAAGGTGCATGTATTTAATACAGCTTTGGTTAAGTTGTATGATTTACATGCACCCTTAAGGGCCATAAAAATTAAACACTTACCTGCTCCCTGGCTGACAGATGAAATCAAATCCTTGCAGCATAAAAAATGTTCAGCTAAGAGCAAATATAAAACTAAGCCTACAGAAGCCAATCGTGCCAAATTTGTCAAGATCCGTAATCTCTGCAATAGAGTGTGTAGGGACGCCCAACGCCGTTATATTCACAAATCTCTTGAAATTGATGATTCTGCAAAAATATGGAAATTTCTTAAAGCTCTAGGAGTTGGCAAATCTACGAATAGTTCACTATCACAAGATGTAAACTTCGAGCTGTTGAATCGGCACTTCTCCTCTACTGCTAAATTCAATAGGCAGTTTAAAACTGCAACTTTAAATTTCCTTTTTAATGTGCCAACTCCTGCGTATCCTTCTTTTAACTTCTGTCAATTCTCTGATTGTGATGTTAAGAAGAGCTTAATGTCTATAAGCTCTAATGCAGTCGGCAGCGACAGTATTAGCCGCAATATGATCATTCCTATATTAGACGATATCATTCATGTAATCACCCACATTCTTAATGCCTCTCTATCTTCGGGTACATTTCCTGACTCCTGGAAGAAAGCTCAAGTAATTCCATTACCTAAAAAACCCAATCCTTCTTCCTTTTCCGAATATCGTCCCATTTCCATCCTACCTTTCCTCTCTAAAGTACTGGAGCGGCTTGTACATAAACAACTCAGCGTCTTCCTTAATACCAACTCCCTTATCAATCCCTTACAATCTGGTTTCCGTCCAGGACATAGCACCACTACTGCACTGGTGAAGGTCACTGAAGATATCCGTCATGGTATGGGAAATGGTCAATTGACTATATTGTCGCTGCTTGACTTCAGTAGTGCTTTCAATAACGTTGATTTTGATGTCCTTCTAGGTATCTTGAGTTCTCTTAACATATCTCCAACAGCTATTGACTGGTTTCGTAGTTACCTGTTTGGACGCCGGCAACGCATTCGCGTTGATGATGTTTATTCATCATGGTGTGATTTGTCTGCTGGTGTTCCACAGGGCGGCGTTTTATCACCTCTCTTATTTGCTATCTTCATTAACTCAATTTCCAATAACCTTTCTTCGTCATACCACCTCTATGCAGATGATTTGCAGATCTATACACAATGCAATGCAAGTGATCTTTGTGAAGCTATCCACAGAACTAATAAGGATTTCACTAAAATACTCGACTGGAGCAAAGCCCATGGTCTTATGGTGAACCCAAATAAAACGAAGGTTATTATAATCGGTAGTTGTAGACTTATTTCCAGAATTGATTGGTCATCACTTCCCCGTGTTAAATTTAACGATGTAGTCATAGAAATCAGTGAAACTGTTAAGAATCTGGGAGTTGTCATTGACAGAGAACTGTCTTGGCGGCCTCACGTAACTGAAATCAGTAGGAAACTTTTCGCGTCATCCGCTTCGCTCAGAAGGTTGAAGAATTTCCTGCCTACTGCTACTAAGGTTATGCTTGCACAATCCTTGCTTCTTCCCCTACTTGATTATGCAGATGCCTGCTATCTAGACATAACCCAGGAACAACTAGATAAGCTAGAACGCCTTCAAAATGTTTGTATCCGGTTCATATTTGGTTTGCGTAAATATGACCATGTCTCCGAATTTCGTAATAAGCTTAAATGGTTACCTATTCGCTTTCGCCGGAATGTTCACCTACTCTCACTTTTACACAATATCCTTTACAATCCCTGTTCTCCCCAATATTTAAAGGAACTTTTTAGTTTTCTCTACCAATCTCATTCCTGCAATTTGCGCTCAAATGAAAATCTTTTATTAAGTATACCTGCACACACTTCTTCCTTCATAGGAAATTCTTTTGCCGTACAGGCTGTTCGCCTGTGGAACTCCCTCCCTTTATCAATCAGACAAGCTAAATCAATTTCTACATTTAAAAGTATGGTCACTGACCATTATTGGTCCATTAAATAAAAATCGTTGCATTAAATTAATGTATCTATTGTTTGAATGTATATATATTTATAATATCATCATATATCTAATTATATATGTATATATGATTATCTATATGTATATATAAGTAGTATAAGTATATAGTACTTTATTTAAATTTTGTTTTTTTTATAATACACCACCAAAAATCATATATTTAAATTTCGTTCAAAATCTCCTGACACCGGGTTGCCTGGAAGAGATCGCTATAAGCGATAAGGCCGCCCATTGTTCTAAAACAAATGTATCCATATCAATTGTCTAGATTTAAGTTTATGGTGAACAATAAAGAGTTTTCATTCATTCATTCATTCATAAGAGTGAAAAGAGATAAACACATAAATCTGTAGAACTAAGGCTGTGAGAGAATGAGATATGTGCAGCATAGATTAGAAAGTCAATAAGACCGATGATTAAACATAATTGAGGGATGTAGGCTAAAGGAATTATATTTATATAATTAAAATTAAATAAGAATTGTGTGAGTTTATTCTCTGAAGTTTCATTACTACTGCGTGTGAACTGCACACACTTTTTTTATCATTACCTTTATTTCGACCTTTATATTCACTTAAGTGTAGAGAAAACAGTCTTATCCAATTATTCTAATTTAGACTTAATTTATATGGCTTCTTATAACGAAAGGCTTCAGACAAAGACGTAAAGGTATTTATTAGATGACAGCATTTAAATACCTACTAGTATATTATATTGTGAATTATTCTTTGTTCATATAATTAAAAGCTTATAGAAATTACACTCTTAACAGTCGAATACAGGTCGGTAAAGCTATTATCATTGAATAGTCTTTTGTAAACCGTATTTAATCTGAGCGTGCTTTATCCGCTACAATTAATAGTTTAAGAGCCACTGATCGGCTACCTGTATGTATTTGACCAGACCTGAGGCTTTGTACATTGAAGCACCTATACCTACCATGCATGGTACGGGGACTCACTAAGCTCTAAGTGGTGGACGCGACGAGCGCTGAAGTAAGACAGTACCGATTTTTGACGAATTTTAAATCCATTTGACCACGGCTGCTGTTTTGATATTTGAAAATATAGGCTTATTATTATCGGAAAATAAGAATGGCAGACCTTAATCGCGCGGTTTTACTTTATGGCAGCCAGTTTTGAATATACTAAAAAAAATTGAAAGTAATTGACTACATCTGCCATTGATATAGTTTGTTTTATTATAGTCTTAAAAACGTATATTGATCGCGGCAGACGTTTACTTTGCGTATACACATCAATAAATAATAAAATCTTAGCTACTACCCAGTCAGATGTATATGTTTTCCGTTCGCTGTTTTACATCAATATAATTTACTTACAATTTACTTTATCACTGTATTTACAGAAATTAATGTTTTTTTAAATATATTCTATATACTAAACTTCATTAGTTAGATAGTATAGATAATGTAGTTCTATATGTGAACACCTCTATTTAAACATATAAGCCACGACACTTAAAACTATACGATTATATGTCGTCACGACAAAGTGGGAACGCGTCCTAAAGCTGATATAAAAATGATCGATCGTTGCTACGCCCGCTCGGTTTTATATCTGAACGATGAAACGATCCGCAAATATTGTCTACTTAGTTATCTAACTAATTAACAATTGCACCATAATGAATACTATAGACAATATACTGGTGTAGTTTTTAGTATGTACAGAAAAGCTGCAGAATGATGTGCTACCCTAATTTGTATGAAAAAGTTCTAGAGAGCTTAAAAATAAATTGAAAAAAATGTATTTTTTAACCAGACTTCATTCAGTAGTTTTTGAAACAGCAGTATTTTTGGTTGTAAATGCAAATACGTAGTTAAAATTCAACCTCTATGGAAACATTCAAACCGCTTTTCCTTATTTATGCTAGTTTGGCATTTCTTATATTAAGATTTCTAGCTATTGTCAGTGGCTTCGCTCGCGTAGATTAATGTAGTCATCGTTTGAGAAGTGACAAAAAGTTAAAAAGTTACCCACCTTAGAGGTAGAATTTCCAAAACCACCGACATACGTATGGTATTATTTCTAACCAGAGGCAGGTACAATAAAAAATTCCTACTTCTTACTTTGAAAATGATGGACTCTCATACAAACTTGCATCCCCCTTTTCATCCCCTTAGGGGTTGAATGTTCTAAAATCCTTTCTTAGTGTGCATGCGCAGATGCAAATTTCCATGGTCGCAGCCCTAATAGTTTGGGCTATGCGCTGATAAGTCAGTTATTCATTTATTCAGTCAGTCAATCCAAGCAGTTATATATGTATAGATACTCATATTATTTTAATATCAATAATTAAATATAACGCAAACAATAAATAGTAAGCGACTGTAAAACAAATTCAGTATTTCTACATTCTCTATGAGCGAGGGTCGTAGAACCACGGTTTACCGAACGCCATAAATTGTTTATAGCGCGCTAATGACCTCGAATATTTATTAAGTACATTTAATTCAAGAGTTGTTTCCAAGAATCCACTTATAGGGATTACAAAACAAATAAATAATTCTGAGTTTGAATACTCCCAAATAAACCTTCGTTTTGTCGCCAACGGGACTTGGAAAACAACTTACACATTGTTATTTACGTAGAGGCCATTCACTCGATTTCCCGGCACGTGCACAAAAGAGTTTTAGCTGAAGGTCAAGGGTTGTAACATGTCAGAAAATGATATTATTAATGTTTGATGACGCATTTATGGTTGCGAAGTAGTCAGCCTACGTCAAATTTCTTACGTTGCACCTACGTCGAAGAAATATTAAAAAATAAAAACATAAATATTTTAACTATAACTATAAAGTTCTAAACATGCCGTGTGTTTACGTTGAAGCTATTTAAAAAAACAACCACAATAGACAATACAAAAGATAGTGAACATGATGCGTTTTGTTTTAGATTTTTGTGTATTTTGTCGGTCGGTTCGGGCACGTAAAAACTACGGCCAATTTTAATGCGGTTTCTATAGCATAATATCAGCCCATAAATCTCCCACTGCTGGGCTCGGGCTTCCCATTATAGGGGAAGTATACCCGCCACGCTTGTCCAAGGCGGCTTGGCAGGTTTGACACATCGGTTAAATCGATGTGCAGGTTGCATCAAGATGTTTTCTCTCATCGTAGTTAGCACGAGATAATTATAACAATATGCACATTCGGTCAGAAAACTGCCTAAGTGGTACTTGCGTTCCGGCCAGGATTGAACCCGCGCCCTTTGAATTTGGGACGCGTGCGCTAGCCATTAAGCTACCACGACTTAAAATCTGCGCTACCTTATATCCCGGTATTCTAGCGATTTTTTTCTGGGAATTTAACGAAAGTCGGAAAAATAGCTTATTTAGAACTATTAGTATCCTAGGGTCATTTCTCAAATGGATTATATATACGACATGAATAAATTAAAAACACTACCCGTGATTAGACGGCTGGCTCATATTTTGCCCAACAAATAAGTATTACCATATAGCGTGGCAATACAGACAGTCTTCTGGGCACGCTCCCCGCTGGCATTGATCTACTTTAGATTTTATTTATGTGTTTACTTTAGTACACAATAACATTTAAAATTATCACATAATATTGTCATTAGAATTATTTAAATAATCGGTTCGTTCAATCACACATTTCATTGTGACCAGGAAACTACACAGTTGTGTAATGAGTGTACGGTTTTAGAACACTTAGAGGTTGGCCACAAAGTTAAGCATAGTTCTACCACTTAAAACCTGAAGTTTCGACCACAGAAGAATTCCGGTAATGCGGTCATGCGGTTCGACCGTTCTAGGCACCCCGGTCAAAGAGCGTAAATTTGTGGATACTTTTGTAGTACACTTGTTTGCTATAAACCCTTTTTATTGTTTGGTATACTAGATTGGAATCTTGGTATGTTTTATATAAATAACTGAATTTGTTTTTATCACTTTCTTCAACGTTTGTGTTTTATACATTCTTTATTATTACTCAAAAATATATATTATCAAAATAAAGCTAAATTTATAAATTTTATACATCTCTAGCAGAATTACAAAAAATTTTAAGCAAAAAAATAATTTAAGAGTGCAATTTTCAGAAAAGGTTTAAAATTATAAAATCTATTTTAGTTTAGTGTTAAATTTGATTTAAAAATCCTTCATACGATATAACAATAATATTGTCGAAATAACATACAATGTACACAAATAAAACAAAAAATATCGTTACCAAATGAATGTAAAATATTTAAATTCATAATATAATTTATTCCATATCATTATTACAGCCTGCGATGTTGCATAAATTAGCGTAACACATAACGCAAATAGTAAAATAACGTCTTTGAAGAAAACAACAAGTAACACATAATTTAAGTCCAGAACTATCAAATTTATAATCATTTTTATGCTGTTACATTGTCTTGTTGGAAAATATGAGAAACATAATATACAATACTTATTTACTTATGTGCAGACCTGTGATTAAATCAGAACCATGTATATTATAGAATGATTATAACCTTTTGTACGGCAGTGAAGCGTGGCCTGTACTTGAGCGACACAAGCAAGAACTGCGTGTCACGGAGATGATAATGCTGCGATGGATGTGTGGAGTGACGCGGAAAGACTGGGTTAGGAGCTCCCGCATCCGCGGCAGTTTTCATGTCCGTGTCATAGCAAACAAACTGCAAGAGTGTCGCTTACGCTGGTACGGCCACGTTTTACGCAGACCGGCTAGTTATGTGGGTAACAAATGTCTAGACGTGCCGCCTCCGCCAGGTCCCGGTCGTAGGGAAAGGTCCAAGAAATGTTAGTTTGACGTCGTGTAGGATGACATGCGTTCCATTGATCTCAAAACGGGGGATGCTACAGACCGCGCAAAGGGAGTAGAAAAAGCAGGAAAGCGGACCCTGGGCGTCAGAGTGAACGCTCCCAACGCAACCGGGATTTAATGCTCAGATGATGATCATGATAACTCCCTTTATTATTTATTATCAATGAGAATCAACTTATCACCATTCAAGTGTGTAAACACAAGTCCTTGCCTCTACGCCTATATTTGAAACAACACTGTTTTATTATTTTGGCATTTCGTAAATCCCTTTTGAAAATGTCACTATGTATCATAACTTATATGTATTTGACTACTCTGCGGCATGAATAAACCCATTATGTTTCAATGCCTCATATGAATGTAAACACATTGGGAAAAAAATAACTCTTACAGAGAAGTAGCCATATGGGTCAAACACAAAAAAGTTTTACATGTCTACAGGAGAACACTACAAATGTTGGAACAATATGTTTATACGTTTTTATTCGCAAACATGGATTGCTATATGAGAAGTTGTTTAATTTTGACATGCTTATATAATTAAAAAGTTTCTTTTTTGTTATTGGATTATTGTTCAACGTCTACCAAATTTAAGTATTCAGTATCCGAACAGTCTACATTAGGAGACATTTTGGTTTAAACGAGAGAAATAAAAAATAATATATTTAATAATATTCGCGGTCGTTTTTTTGTAGTTATTATAAAACAATGCCCGAACGGAGGGGTAAAGCAGTCAATCGACGACTACGATGCGATTAAGATGTGTAGTACTTTCGATTAGCGACATATTAACAGCCTTTACGTCTGATGAATTGCATTAAATTGTGCAGTGTGAACTGGTTGCATCCAGTTTTATTTTGTACTTGTTTTATACGTGTTTGTACAGTTCTAATAAACTCTATAGTAATTCCAACGGAATTTATTTTAATTCGAGTATTGTAACAGTATTATTCAAACAAACCAACATTTGGGACGCTCATCTCTATTTCGGGCGATAAGGTGCCATCTGGCGTTAGATTTACACCGACTATGTGACACACGCCGTTTGGCAACAAAACTATTGGTTCAACCCCATCGATACTAACCGTTCAGTAGCCAGTTTGTTGTGAAAACTTCCGAATTTTTAGGTTGATTTTGTAAAGTTACGCTTCGATTTTATACAGAGATTTTCATGCGAGTCACTGAAACTACGGAAAAATTGTGAAAACCATACAACCTATTTTCATAGGTCTCTCGTTTGTTCATGGGGATATAAACACATTGAAGTGAAACTTCTATATAGACTATATATTAGGACTTTTTCTGTCACGAAAAGATATTTTATTTTTTAAGATATTTATAATAACTCCATATATTATTATGGCAATAATTACTTTCCATTTTACGTTGGTTTAATATTATTACGCTAGATATACAAAGTAGGTATAATTTTAATTTGTTTCCAATATACATATATGTGTACTTTAAAACATAGATAAACATAACCTAAATAAATAAGATAGACAAAACCATGTTTGTGATCTTTTTCCTTCCAGAAGAATAATCATTTTTTTGGAATAAGGAACTCATGATTTCTCATAACAAGTCTTAAATAGACATTTTAAATATAAATTGTATGTTAATTTAAACGCATAATTGTTATCATTAGAGGACGCAGTCATACAAGCCGATAGATGGAGATATTTCCATAAATAATACTAATGCCAAAGTTCAAAAATTTCATTGTTAATTCTATTTACCAAGTGAAAGAAAAATCCGTCGCTCCCATTTACAACAGTCCTGAAACGTATAAAACATGGCCATTGTTTTCCAAGTATTGTTTCATGTAATCGGAAATTGGAAAAGTTTTAATGTCACCGTATTTACAGACCACAAGGACCCTAAGTACTATCTAAGACAAATTATTGTGGGATTTGTACTGACCAAAATGTGATCAACAAGGTTGGAATTTAAAAACTTTTGGTAACATTCCCTTGATGAGGCTCCTTAAACATGTTGGCAAAACCTGATAACTTTATAGAATCGTCAGTGTCTATGTTTGTCCGTGTGTCTATGTAAATAAATAAATTATTGGCAGACAAAAACTCATATTGTATGTACACAAAATAAGCAAGTTATGCTCATGTTATGCGTAATATATAACGGACTACTCTGGGGCCTATCCCAGATACGCAGCACATATTAAATACCGGAAAAAATTCGCATCCGAAATTTACCATAGCTGGAATCGAAACCTGAGCTTCTGCGTTGCAGAGAGGTAAGGCGACAAACCACAGAAGCCATGAATTGACACCAGTTATTTTTCTAAATAACTACTGGACTTACATCGATACAATTCATCAAAAAAACTTCAACGGACAAGTGGAAAAACGAATCGCAACGTATAAGTGGAAAAATGAATGGCAACGGACAAGTGAAAAAACGAAACGCAACGTACAAGTGGAAAAACTTCAACTGACAAGTGACAAAATGAATCGCAACAAAATTTTAACACGCCACTATATAGAAGTTTCACTTCAAAAAGCGTATTATAATATGCCAATAGGTACCTAATAAAGTAGCAAAATTATGAAAAATAAAAGCTAATATAAAATAAAAACTTCGTTTAAAAAAACCGACTTCAAAAATTAAAAAACTAAAATGTATTATTAATATATATTATCTAAAACATCTTACAGTCGGTGCTTAGTAATTTTCAAAATACAGTCGGTGCAAAGTAAAACATTTTTATGTTTTACTTTGCACCGGCTTCAAGATGTTTTAGATAATATATATTAATAATAATAGCTTTAGAAATAAGTTATTTTATACATTTTAGTTTTTTAGTTTTTGAAGTCGGTTTTTTTAAACGAAGTTTTTATTTTTTGTTTGTTACTTTTTAGTGTCTAGCTATGTATGGGTGCAACTACGAATGGTGCCGCGCTTCTTAAAAAACATAAGTCCCAAGAAACGGGAACAAAAAAATGTTCGTAAAATGAAAACTACTGGGCCAAACTATGTCGAATTTTTAGGGGACCACATGGCAGCTATTCCGCGTCGAAAAAAAAAGAATCACGTAAATCGAATCTTAAATCTCAAAGTAATCGGTGTACATATGGAACGGAGTGAAAATTATTTCCATGAAAAATGTTCATAAAATGAAAACTACCGGGCCAAACTATGTAAAATTTTTAGGGGACCAATTGGAATCTATTCCGCGTCGAACAAAAAAAGAATCACGTAAATCGGATTATAAATCACGGAGTAATCGGCGAACATACATAAAAAAAAGGAACAAAAAAAAAAAAGATCCCGACGAATTGAGGATCTCCTCCTTTTTTCGAAGTCGGTTAACAAATAAAATGAAAGCTAAACAGAATATTCGTGTATAAAATAAATAAAAATAATATATATCATAAAAATCATAACAATATTTCGTTTTAACTTTTTAAATTAATAGATGCGCTCGATTTCAAAGTCGTAATATGACGCCGCGTAACTTTTGAAAAATATTCTGTTACATTCAAGAGCTTAAAAATACTCTTACTGATAAAATTTAAACAAAATAGGTTGAATAGTTTTTGTCAAAATCAAAGTGAACATACATCATCTCTACTGAAACCTATATTTGCGTACACTCTCTTAGTCGACTTATAAAAGGCTAAGATAGTATTCTTTTAAGCACGACTATTCCAAACGCATTCATATTGTCACACGCCGACAAAGTGAATGCACACCTGGTCACCTTTACCGCATTTGGTCTTCTTTTGTTTACTTTGTTTTTAAAAATTTTAATTAGAAAGACATCTTATTGTTATTGTACTCGTTTATGGTCGCTGGTGAGCAGATTACGTTTTCTTGAAAAAATCAGTTCACGCAGTCGAGGGTTGTATTGTATAGTTAGTATAAAACAATGCCCGAGCGGAGGGGTGAGGCAGTCAAGCGAGAATTACGATACGAACAAGACGTGTACATTCGATAAGCTATATAGTGACGGACTTTACGTGTGTTATTGAATCGTGCAGTTTGTACTGGTTGCAGTTCTAATAAATTCTTCAAAAATTTCAACGGCATTTTAAAGTCCCGCACTCGTAACAATATATATCAGCAATATATATAATATTCTCATGGCTATCCAAAGAGAATACTTTTCCTGGAATACATGTAACACTTGAGATTGGGCCGATCCCTCACTTGGTCATAATATAACAGAATTGAATTTCTGAATCGTGTTCACTCACGTTGTAACACACACGTTTTACCTTACTCCCTTCACATTTTGCCTCCAACCGGAGAATATTTACATCAAGCATTATAAAGGCTGGCACGGAACCCTCAAACCTTAAGTGGATTTAGAATATCCTCCATTATTAATATTAAATTTGATTTTGCATTTCATTAAGTAGTTACCTCTCTTTGTGATAACAATGAAAAAGGTAGATCCGTACAATAGCTAAAATTGAATAAGTTATTTTTTACAAGCTTTTATTTAACTTACAATGGAGGTATATAAGTTTAGGTGGAATCTTGCAAGTTAAATTTGTACAACTTCCCGGTTTCCGATTGAGCTGAAGTTTCACGTATATGTATATCGCGTGACAACGCAATAATATGGTACCATGGAGCTGGTCTGGTGATGGAATTGGAAGGTGGCCATTGGAATTCCTGTACTAAACAAGATAGACCCGGTCTTATTTGGGCTCGTTTTACAACAAATTGTGCTTCAAGTTACGGAGAAACTATACTACATGAGTATTAAAAGGTTACTGGTAAATTGATAATCAACTCAGGTATCTCTGAAATACAGTTGATAAGATGGAAATTTTACTTTATTATGTCCATAAAAATCTGGCAAGGACTTGGCTGTCCATGAACTATAAAAGTACTGGTAGGAGAAACAATATTCCACTGTTTTCATTACAACGCATCTACGAAAATATTGATTTGAAAATACCCCATACCTCAAAACCATATTATTCAAAGTGAAACTAGTTGAAAGTGTTTTTTAACTCCTACAACCTTGAATTTTTGCCTTCATGGTTCAAAGAGAAGAAACAACTTCACGAATTTCTGAGTAGGTAAGTAAAGTTTCTCTTCACCTATAGACTTAATATAACAGTCGATAAAGACTATCGCTACTACTTTACTACTACGTTAAGTACCGTTACTACTGCTGCCAGCCTTAAATCTTTACTTTTTAGAGATTCTCTAGTGAATCTCTAAAAAAGTAAAGATTTGATTAGTTTAGCGACATACTCGTATACCTGCATTAAATATTTTTATTAAATTTCATCCACATAGACCACCCAGTACTTTACGTGAAAAATTACTTAGACATATAAAGATGGACAGACAGACAGATAACGACAAGATTATGGTTCTGTTCGTGCCAAAATAATTACGAAAAACTTGTCTTGTAGGGTACAACACGAGTTTTTATTAATCAAAACCGCAACACATGAAAATAGCGGTTTGACAGTACTTGGCAAAGAGATTTGCATAGATCTTAAATATTCAAGGAGAAAACCGATTTAACTTTCTCTTTCTACTTACCAAGTTATGAGCCGTTTTTGTTATTATTTTGTCCCCCTTACCTGTAACAGAAAATTTGACTAAGCTTGGCTTTTACGGACCAAAAGGGCTTCTGACTAAATTTCACAATCTGTGAGGATTTCTAATTAATATTAACATAAATATTAAATATAATATATATTCTTATAGACTTTATTAATCAATATACTTAATAAAACACGGCATAGAACAAAATACGTAAGAAATAATATTGTGTTGCGACTTAGGTTTGGAAAGAAAGTATAGAAAAGAAAGCAAAACCAAATAAACGTATTTTTTTGACTCTGTCATACTTTGTCCAGAGATTTTGAAAAAATATATCTTAATACACAATAATAACATCAGCTCATATACGTCCCACTGCTGGGCTCGGGCCTCCCACTATTGGGAAACAGGCAGTATGCCCTCCACGCCTGTGCAAGGCGGCTTGGCGGATTTGACACATCGGTCATCTCGATGTGCAGTTTTTTCATCACGCCGGTTCGTTCAACGTTATTATCAAGTAGTAATTGTATCTAACAATTCACATTAGGTCAGAAAACTTCCTAAGTGGTGCATGCGTTCCGACCAGGATTCGAACCTTCGCCCTTTGAGTTTGGGGCGCGTGCGCTAGCCATTACGCTACCACGTCTATAATTTATATCTTTAAAGTAATCTGAAAATCTTCTACCTACCCAAATACAAGGGTTAATTTACAAATTTGATTAAGTATTGGAAAATAGTGCATTTATTATTAACCTCAATTCATGTATGTATTAAAATCATGTAGTAATTAAATTAAGGGCAATTTTCGATCATCAGATAAAAATTATGAGTCGAATAAATCAATACCTAACTAAATGTATAAGTAAAACAACTAAGAGATTATGTTTATGCAAGTATTATATTTAGTTTCTCTGTTGTATTTTATCCTATAATAACTTTTATCTGGTGGTTGAAAAATTGACCCTTAATCCTAAATACTTTTTTTGTAAAGAATTATTTATGGTTTGATCTAAAGTCATTGCAATGTACATCATTGAATGCAAATTAAATGTGATATTTGATTTGACGAAATTTTATTCACTAACAAAAATTAATTACGTTAAATTAAATAACAGTATGCAACAATATCTAATGTGTTTCCTGTAAATTCTAATATAGCTATCTGTATTACAGCACGGAGCAATAATAAAATCGTTATAAAAAAGTAAAAGAAAATTAACAAAACGGAAAAGGTATTGATAAAAAAATGAGCGACGATAACGAGGTCTGGAGCAATTGATGAATATAACTCAAATGGGTTGTCCGCAGAAGCCCTCTTTAAAGGAAAAACCGTCCAAAGCGGATGGCTACAAATAATTAAACAATAAAATTCGAGCGGCAGATTTCGTATTACGTCTGCGTGCATACTGGAGAATAAATGAAACATTTATCACTGTCGGGCTCCGGAGCGGGCCACACCGACCCGCCTTTACATCACCGACCCTGAACAATAGCCCTCGTTCACATACAGATGCAAAACATAGGATCAAATTAAACGTAATATTAACAATATCGGACGGTTTGAAAAATGGACCTATCCAGTCGGACGTAGATTTGTATTGAGCTTTTTCGAAGTAGTTTATTTCATTAATACACGCATACTCATCATGGTTCTTTGGTTGTATTATGAGTGTACTTACTCTTTGTACACTTATGGTTCCTAACATAAAATATAAAAGAAGCCATGTCAATGTGAGAAAAATGTATTCGGGTTATTTAATATTTAATTTGGAGTTTTACGATATCCACGTCCCGACGTCCATATACAGTAAATACTATAGTATCTAATTATCTATACTATACAGCACTCAATGAATTATCAAGAGGTTCTTGTTAAATGATTAATTAAATAACTAAGAATTTATACCTAGAAAGTCAATATTTATTGTATTAAAGTGATGTTTCTGACGATAACTATGGCCCCGCAGATTAACCATTAACCTCTCAGATCTCTATTGCAATTCCCGCTTTACATACTGGACATGTATTGGTACTTCTTCATTTAGAGACAGAGGGTCGAAGGTAGGTGCTGCTAGCAGCGAGACTCCTCTACATAATAAGTTTTAATATCATAAAGTTGAAATCTTGGCTTGAATATTCAAGTCATTTACTGCCTAATATTATCATAATAATATTAGAAACGCGAAAGTTTGTAAGAATGTATGGATGTATGTTTGTTACTTTTTCATGCAAAAACTGGGGATTTTGATGAAAGTTTACAATAATTAGCTGACATCAGAATAATTCATAGGCTATAATTTATAAATATGGAGTGACAATTATCCAAAATATAACGATTATACATCACCATGCGGGTGAGACCGCGAGGTACAACAATTAGTCTATATTTCTAGCACCATCAATAAACACGCAGAAAGTATCAGACCAAATTCACAGTTGTTGCATGTTTTAACACAATAATCTCTTTAGATTTATTAAAACTCTTCTCGTTGTATCAATCGCATGTACATTGATTTAATTTCAGACATACTGCCATACCATTTATTCGCAAAAACAGACAAAGGATACAATTTCCTGAGGCCGGCCTGTTTTAAGAGGTGACAAAACAACCCACAACCAGGTGATAACCAGCCTGAATGGCTAACTCCCCTAGTCTATTATATGCCGCCATAACAACCTTGATTTGTGCTCCGGCATGTAGCCAGGTTTCAATCCTCCCTTCGAGACCAGCATCATCTTTAGTGTCTGAAATGTAGATAGACGATGGTATATTACCACATTTCCATCAAATGCTCCCTAAAATTACTTAGCGGACATGTGATGATTCCAGTTTCCGACAGACATAATATTGGACAATGTTTTTGATCCATTTATTTTTCTTCATAAATTTACATTGATTTGACATTACATGACATTATGTACTAGGTTTCAAGATGATCGGTCATAAGTAGACATATTTGGCCCCGACGAAGTAGGTAAGATACAAGCCAATTTAGTATTGCATATGTCTATAACGGTAATCACTAACCAGAAGAGGGACCATCTGCCCGTTTGCTTATAAGCAAGCATAAAAAATGAAGCGCTTCCACGTTTATATGTTTAGTATCCATAAAGTAACTCATAGCACTCCAACAATATTTATTCGATAAAATCCATGAAGCCAATGTAGTCAAAGCCTATCAACCTCAAAGCACGTACAGTCTTAGTTGAGGCGGTTTCTATTTCTGCCTGAGACGAACCCCAAATGCGAACGTCTTAGACCTTTTACGAGCTTAGTTTCTCACGTCACGTAATATGATACACTCGAACTAAAGGCAAAAAAGGTTTCTCATTTCTACCTGTTCACGCACCGCAAATATATAGACAAAACTAAAATTGATATAAAAACATTCATTACATAAGTAAATGTTGCTTTTAATAATTATAATATCAAGTCTAATTACATAAGTCTTAAATTTATTAGTAAAAAACTTAATTTTAGTAAAAACTATAATCTTCTTTTTGAAAGAGGCTTTGCACGGTTTTATGTCAAGTTAAGTGTCAAGTATTCATGAAGTCGGATTCCTGTAGTTTACATCTCAGCTTAAGTAACGAGTAAATTGTTGATCTTAGAGTCGCATAAATGTAATATTATAATACCAGCCCATGAACGTCCCACTGCTGGGCACGGGCCTCCCACTATAGGGGAGGGGGACAGTATACCTGCCACGCTTGTCCAAGACGGCTTGGTAGTTTTGGCACAAAGGTTTTCTCGGTTGCATCACGATGTTTTCCTTCACCGCGGTTAGCATGTAGTAATTGTACCAGTATGCACACTGGGTCGGAAAACAGCCCAAGTGGTGCATGCGTTCCGGCCAGGATCGAACCCGCGCCCTTTGAATTTGGGACGCTTGAGTAACATACGAGATCAAATTTTGTAAAAAACAAAAACAACACCTACTCTACTATACTTATAAAAAAATATATCTTTATGATACTGAAGTATAAAACTCATTGTAATAACGAATATGGAGAATAAATTCTGAACACAATTTGTGTAGTTCAGTAGCAAGCAAAACGCTGGGTGTTTATTATGACCGTTTTAATCTGTAGTTAACCAAACACCCATTAAACTGGCTTTTCTAACTGTTTTAAGTGTGGATCATTACATCCTGTATAGGTAACAAAACTAATTTGGCAAATAAAACATAGATATTAACACAGAGAGATACTGTTCAAACATTTAAATTTATGCATAGCTAAGGCGTTCATGGTAAGTAATCAGGGTATCGGAATAAAATCATCGACAACCTTTCGCAAAATTTCCCTTTCCTTTCCTGAGAGGAAAACGGGACCAAAAGTAAGCAGATTAAAATGAAGTTTAAATACCATTCGTACCTTAACACTATCTGACATTTTTCATCATTTCAGCATAGAACGTTTACTGAAGTGAATTTGTATATTAAAAAAAAACATGCTTTCCTTATTTCATATATATTTATACATTAGCTTCTGCCCACAACTCTGTCCGCGTGGCAAGTTTTTGAACTGTAGTTTAAATATACTAAATATACTACTAAATATACTAAATTAAAAATACTATCCTATATTGACCAGGGATATAAGCTACCACCATACAAAATTTCATTTAAATCGGTTCAGTCGTTTCGGAGATTAGCCGGTACAAACAAACAGAGAACCAAAAAATTTAAAAATCTTTTTAGTTCTATTTCACTTCTTACTAGTCAGGGGGATGACTCAATTTTAAATTTGTTTTCATTGTACAGAATTTCGACCTCTACAATTTTATTATATGTATGTCGGAGGGAAGCTATAAATCGAATTGATTGTTTGGATGTATAACGCACAATATCATTTGTTTACATTTTAATTACTTCTAAAATTCTTAATTCAATTTTATTTGATTTGTTAAATGTTTCTATAACTTAAAGATCGTTCTAACCTAATAAAAATTATGAATATTGTAATTTAATAAACGACCAATGAGAGCAGAGCTTATGGCTCGGAGCGGGGTCAGACGCCCTCTATACTTTAGTAGTAGCTACTTCGGTAGACGGAGGAGTTTTTGTGGCACATTTGGTTGGTGACAACAGGTCGAGTTGGACCTTTGAGAATTTTAAAGAAAGTATTGAAGTTGGAAGTATGAGCGGTGCCCTGAACCCGCTGCTCGGTCTAAACTATGTTAAAATGTCTTTTAAATCTAAATTAAAAGTGTATAAACCGTGGCCATTGCGTTTTTATGCTCGCATTTTATCCTGGTGACGCCCACTAAACCTGCAGTAACTAAAGGAGATGTCGTGAGAACGAGGCCTTCTCCGACATGTATATATTATACGCCTGTTTGTTAAATATATGTAAATACAATCTGTATTCAGGATTTCAGTATAAGTACCTATTGATGTTATGTAAAAAAGTAATACAAGTTTATATTTTTATAATTAAACTACCTAAACAAATAACAGACAAAGAAACACCTGCATATCATGATCTATTATACTACATATATTGCAGAAAGGAATATGAGAATAAATAGATTTGAAAATATATTAGACATTATATGTATAAATAACCACAACAGAAATATGAAGAAACCAATAAAGAAATATTATTTAGTTTAAAACTACTTTGCTGTCACGTATTACATAAAGTATACGTGATTTTGGTAAAGTGCAACCTACACTCATGAGATTTAAAGAAAATAACAATATAATAGAGCTATTGTACTTTCCTCCATATTATGGGAGCCCTCATATTTCATTATAAAATAGGCAGATGCGTATCAGGCCATGTACCGTTAAGTGAAAAAGAATTGCTTAAACTAAAATACCTTGTATATCAAACAATACTTACTTTCCTCTTATAATCCATGCATGTATTCACTAGTCGCGTTTTTGATAAAAAAAAACTACTATGACGATCTCAAAACACCCGTTTTGCAACGCTGGCTACAAAACTGTATTGTTCTATATCTATCACTGGTCTCCGCAATACCAAATCAATATATTTTCATAAGTCAGTTACGGTTAAACTTCATATCTTTAGATACCCCCTGAAGCACTGCAATAAATAAAATAATATAGCTAGTAAGACTATTGAATTATGCAGAGTGAAACCTAATCTAGGCTGTTAATTGTTAAGAACTTTGTTATTTACTTTCTAAATACAATGCAAACAATTTCAGTTCAATTTACTCTATTTTGCTTTAGAAAATTGATTCCCCAATTTAGAAACAACACTACAAGGTCATATTGTCTGAACATACTAAAATAAACAGTATCTGGTAATTTAAATCGTCTGGATTTTGTTATTTGCGTGTTTATTCAATTTTAAAATTAATTCAAGATTTTAAGATGATATTGTCCTTACGATATCAATGATAGAGTCACGATACTTTTTGTTTGAAAGAAAGAAAAATATTAATTTCCAATAGCGACACACAACACAAAATAGTACTAAGATAACAAAGTGTATATAAAATTATACAGATACAGAAATTGTATGTCGCAATTTGAAAACGAGGTCGGCTCTCAGCATTTTCCTTCTCAATCACATATGGCATGCGATCCGTATCCGTATAATCATTAATTTTTTTTATTAAAAAACGCATAAGATTAAAATATACCGGACACCTGAGTATAATACAATAATAATCTGAAATGTCATTATCAAAGTTAAAATCATATATATATATATATTCACAAATACTAAGTTCCCACGAGATAATCGTACAAAGAATAAAGGCAAACGTTCAACATTTCAAATTCAATTTAAGTTGTATTTATCTTTAAAGATTTCAAAGAGGTTCCCATTGGGCATAAAGGGCAAAACTCATTACATATATTTCCCGGAAGGAAAAAATACAATAAATAATTTCTGGACAGTAAATGTTTATAACGTAAGTTAAACAAGAGCGTAGTTTGAAGGAATGTTTAAAGTCGGAAACTCATTTCCTGCCAGCACGAGGGTGAAACAAGCCCGTAAATTCACATTTCCGTGTCATTTTCCATAACAATGTCAAAACTCTTGTTATGAAAGCATTACTTTTTCTCGAAATGAACGAAGAACAGTGGCAAAGTTTTACACGGCAGATCCTATAGAAAAACATTTACTGAATTCATTCAATTTCATTACATATTCTTTTTTCCTTTGTCAAATACTAATAATAAATTTAAAAAGAATCACACACATTGTATTCTCAAGATATGCAAGTTATGTTTGTGTTATAACCGTTCCAGTAACATACAGGTCAGAGTAAAGAAAAAACGTTTACAAAATTTTCCGTACCAGTAAATTACGTAAAATGAATAATCATGATTAATAACACCGACCCACAAAAAAGTGGTTTTAGGATGTATGGATCAAACCAACCCTGGCTGAATATATGCGTCTGGTCAAAATACAGATCACTTTTTTATGTGGGCCAGTGTAATATTTTGATTTACTTTCATGGCGGGGTTAATTTCACATAAATGTATAATTATGAAAGTATGTCAATTTCTTAAAATTACTTCGTATAGTGTTAAGCTTCCAAATCTGTGAGTTTATTAATTATTATTCCAATCCTTAGAAATAAACCGATTATTATGAAGTTGTTATAGTAAAAACTATGCCATTGTTGGAACTGTGCAATTTTTTAAAAGATATTAAAGAATCGTTTTTTTGTTTCATTTTGAAGCCTTAGAGTATTATTGTTACTATACGACTAAAAAATAAAAACAAGTGTTACCATTTCCTAATGTCTTGGATAAACTAATAAGTGCGTCAATCATATAGTTTACCTTACTAGTATAAAATATGTGCTTTCGATAACGGAGATTGATACATTTTCCTAAATATATTACACTATTTAGAAAAATGTGTAAATTTTCACAAGCCGAGTAATAAAATTTAGTGCGAACTAAATCTAATTTTAATTAGATTTTAAACTACACATTATTCAAAAACTGACGGGGAGTTACTGTTTTTATTCTAGAAAGAACTAGATATACAGCATAATGCAACGGTAGATATACTCATGCCACATCGGAAGAAAATCCTCCATAAATATCACCGAACAAGTCAACAGAATACAAAAAGTGCAAAAGACAAATCAACATTATTTGACTTGGCACATCCTTTGTTTGGGCTCGCCAATTTTTAGGGTCACGTCACGTGCCTTGTAGAAATCTTTTATAGACAACACAGGGTCATACGTACCAGAAGTACGCACGTGGAGCCGAATACGTGGGTCGGTGAAAAAACAACATGATTAATTTTTCAACACGGTCGCTGAGAAGCCTACAGTCAGTTACTTTTAACTAATTGTTATGCGGACATATAGACTCAAAGGCAACTTTATCTTAATGCCCGAAAGTAGATACACTATTTTGCTCCACGCATCGCAAGAAAGTTCTTCATGGGTCAATACCTATGCCTTCACATTGTAGTGAAAGTGTTAAGCTTAGCTGAAATAGACAATATTTATACTCCTAAGTTTTTTATTGAAGGAGTTCAGCAAAGAAGCAGATGGCCCACTTGATGGAAATCGGCTACCATTGCCTATGGATATTCGCAACACCAGAGGTGCTACAAATGTGCTGCTGCTCTCTTAAAGGAGACTGGAACCAGGTCACTTATGCCGGAACACAACTCAAGGTTGTTATAGCGACTTTAGACCAGGGGTGGTAGCCATCCAGTCGAGCAAATACCCCACCACCTGGCTGTGAGTTGTTTTGTCGCCTCTTACGACAGGCCGCCCAGCCGCAGAAAATTGTATTATTTCTCCGTTCCTGCACGGATGAGGCTCACGACTTCGTCCGTGCTTGACTTGAAAATCTCGCTAGATTCCTATAACACAAAGTACCGCAGCATTTAAAAAATAATGTAAGGTTTTGTACGTTTTAGTGAAAACTGTGTAGAATAAACTACTTTTTATGCATCCGAACAACTACAAACCGCTCCCGAGAAACTTCCGTGCGATTGTCATGACAAAACAGAGCGCACCTCTAAAGTGTAAGAAATAATAAATCAGCGAAGTCTTTTTATGTGAATCTCGAACAAACAGACAAGAAATCTAAAAAAATGGCATAGTGTTCTTCGTCGTTTATGCAAACTATTCCGGTTGTTTCTTTTTAATAGCATGTTTAGAATTTTATAATATTGTCACAACTCAGGTCCCGACAAACACAAAATCCACCTGCAAAACAACAAAGCACATTTATTACCCGTTGGCATTTTAACCAATAACATTGAAGTTCTTTTATCATCCTCTTCTTTTGTTTACTTATTGGCATACGGTCTATTTTTTATTGTAATCATTAGCCAGGTGTTACGGATTTTAAAGTGAAAGCTGATTCTAGGAAATTCGGTCCATGTTGCCGGGCAGACATATTGCATTTGTGGAGTATAAAACAATGAGAATAATCGAAGCGATACGTGTATACTACAATCGGGAATCTATTAATGACGAACTTTGGGCGTTTTATTGAATTACGACCTTCTGCATTACATTTGGATTTATTGTATTCGGTTATATTTGTAGCCATGTTATACGTGTTTGTATAGTTGTAATAAACTCTATAATAATTCCAACGGCATTTTAATTAGAGTCACGCAACTCGTAACAATATTATAGATATCGATTCTGGTTAACCAAACTTCATCATTTAGCATCTGCTTTGTCTATTTTACACACGTGTGCGAGTGGTATATGTATATAATTATAATGATTAATTATTCATATTACACGCATACTCTCAATTGTTAGATGATTAACTCAACACCGTTTACTTGACGAAATTGTATCGACACGATTACGCATTGATCACGTCCGTAGTTTTTCAAATATTTAGAATTTCATTTTCATCTAATACGTCCAGAAATATTGCAATGACGCTTTAGTATTTTTACCAAGTTTCTCAGTAAATAACACCCTATATATAAAACATGAGATGCTGCTGTCACATGTGTCTTATACTAAATCATTCAGTGCTTCAGTAGTCTTTGAGTAAACTGTAGCGTTCCCTAAATAATGTATCAAATATGGTGTCATGAACAGACAAGCGTATTATTAATTCATAAGAAAGTGATAGGGCACTGGAGGTTTTATTTATAGATGAGCATGACATACTTGTCAACGCTGGTTCAAGATCTGTATAACCAGAGGCGGCGTTGGTTCCCAAGGGCAGACATAAAATTACAAGGAATGAAATACCAGAATAGTTTAGTTTGTAGGCTCGAGCGTAGTAGAAAGAAGAAAGAAAGAAGTTCAATACATCAATACCATGACGATTTTGATTTCGAAAATTAAGAGTTCAATATGATCTTTTATATATATATATGCAAGACAAAAGCTAAAACCCAGAGGTGCGCAATTTTGGAATTTGCAATTAAGTAAATGACACCTGTCATAATATATGCTAACAATATTTTCATATAAATAAACGGGCTTTAACTTTTTATTTATTTGGACAAAAAAAACATTATTGCACAGAATTAGTGATATTATGAGTCAACTCAAGTAAGTTTGAGCTAATACAACACCAACATCATTTACCACATATTGAATGACTTGAAAATATACTAGCTACCGTAAGTTAAGTAAAAACAAATGTGGAAAAGTGTTGTAATCTAATAATCGAAGAGAAGACGAAGAAAAGGTGACTTCACCAGAACGCAAAACCAAATCCAATTGTCAGAAATACTTTGTAAAATGGTTTACTGGTTTCTCAAACATTCAAATTCACATACGAAAAATTTCAAATAAATGCAAACATCCAAAAAAGATAAAGCTAAAGATAAAGTTTTATTTTGTCCCATTTTAACTAAATATATATAAACTATACCTAAACTAAATCAAATAAAACACCATATTTTCCTTAAGTTTGAATTGTAGCCGTTTGATTTGAATTATAATAATGCAAAATCAAGTCACCATTTACATCTAATATATAAAATTCGCGTGTCACAATTTTCGTTGCCATACTCCTCCGAACGCTTGACCATTTTGATGAATTTTTGTGCTTATCCGATATCTATGAGAATCGGCCACATCTATTTTTCATCCCCTAATGTTAGGGTAGTCCACCCTAAATTTTTTAATTTATTTTATAGACAAAATTTTAATTTCTATTTTTTATGATACAACATACAAAATACATACAACCTAGATTTTCAACCTCTACGATCAACCCTATTTTTACCGGCAGACGACGTTTGCCGGACAGCTAGTATTATATGTAAATAAAAAATATTTTTTATTTCACAACACTAATTTTATATCTTAAGTTAAGAAAAAGTCGAACACATTTGCCTGGCTTTTATTGTTGATGTTGGTTGTTCATGTTGATATATCGCACCATTCAAAACTCCTTACTTATACTTTACAACGTTAAATCATTTCCCCATCCTCACAGCACATTAACAATGATAAATAATACACGAAAGTAAGATACACGACGTTTTTATGATCTCTCGCGCGAAAACTCAAATAAATATATTTACCATAAACAAGTAGGTGTGTGATGTAGCAACTTCAAATAGGGGAGGGAGGGGGGGGGGGGAAGTAAACATGGCAATTTTAAGTCAAAGTCGTTTTCCTGTTTCCTTGTAGATCATCTTTTGATCCAGTTTCATAGCAACCGCTCTCTAAAGTGAAATATATCGGAAATACGACGGGATGTTCACCTCCATTTTCGTGAGCCTCTGTGCTCAACTACGTAACGGTTCTCTAGAACGTTTATTTCGCGCACAATAATATACTGGAGGGAACTTCCCGCCGCGGGTTTCCCTCTGCGCTTTTTGTTAAGAAAGGTTTTATAAAATTTCTTATAGGTCTGCAACGTGTTGGCGACACCCCTGATGTTACAAACTTCCATAGGCGACGGTCATCGCTTTACAACAGGGTGGTCCTTGGTCCTGTTTGCTATTCTCAGGCGACAAAAAAACACGTTTGCGTGGTACCTAGAATTTATATCCATATCTCCAAAATCTTGCAAGGTATCCTTTTGTAACAAGGGGAAATCCAATTGAGAACTTATCGTCCAAAAATCGCGGTAGGGGCGTGTGGGACTTATGAGTTTTTTTATTCCATGAGTTCAGCAGACAGGCAGACGAATTTATGTCACCTTCAGCAAATAAACATTTTCTTGATACAATTTTTCTGCTAGAAAGACAATCAATAAACCAGTAATATTTATAACATTTCCTCACCATAAATGAATATAAATAATCGTGTATGCTACGTTGCAACAACAAAACGTTACTTATTGTATACCAAAGTACGTATCATAGAGTATAAATGGTGTACCTGGGACCCTTTATGTAAATCACCGCCGTATTAACAAAACAAACTCAGCTAAACAAACTGATGTAATAAAGCACAATTACACAGCGATTATGTTTTAATATTTAACATTAAAGTAGGCAGGTAAGTAATATTTTTTTAATAATTAATCAACTACGAAAAAGTATTGTCTTTTGTCTTCTATTCTACGGTCTGCACAATAAAAAGTGTTCTAAAGAACTATTTCATTTATTTATTTCAAATATTCATTCATGACGTCGCCTTTCAACCGCCACTTTCTACCACCACATTCTATCACCCAAACACGCGCCGCCGATCGGGATTTCAATTACACTTCGTCGACACTTGTTCGTGCCTACCCCGCAAGGGACCTGGCGTGAAGTTATGTATGTATGTATGTATGTATGACACTTGAAGTCGTCTTCTATACGTGGTGCTTGCTTGATTATACTACACTGTGAAGAATATACTGTTGAACTGTGCAAGAGACACAACTGCTCTAGGAGAACTTTGCAAGAGGCGTTGCAATATACTTTTGAAGTGAAACTTATATAGACGGGGGTTTTTAGGATTTTTCTGTAACGAAAAAGCGTTACGGCTGCGTAGAGGAGCGGCATAATTTTAGACTAGACGTGGTGAGCGGCGGCATAAGTTTAGAGTAGACAATGCATGAGTTTTTTGGTTCCAGATCGAATTCAGTTTTTCTGATTGATAAAATTAAATATTTGTTTAAATAAAAAATGTATTAATCAAAATGTACCTAACCAAATCATAATTTGAAGTAAACCTGATAAAAATGGAAATATGTGCTGGGACACATAGTAGAAGTGAAACTTCAACGGACAAGTGGAAAAACGAATCGCAACGAACAAGTGGAAAAACGAATGGCAACGTACAAGTTGAAAAACTTCAACTGACAAGTGACAAAATGAAAGTGGAAGAACAGATGAGTGGCAAAAAATCGCAACAAAATTTTAACTTGAAGTTTTTCGGGCAGATTGTTAATGTACTTGTTGTCCAATTTGAAAACATGCCCGTACAACTTCAAGTTAAAATTTTGTTGCCGTTCGTTTTTTTTAATAGGGCATTAACAGATTCTTGAAAATGTGACGAAGTGAGCAAAGCATCCTTAGACTTGCTGTTGTCTATAGGTAATGATAGGCACTTGATATCAGGACTGCCTGTCAATTGACCTTCGAGCAAACATAAAAAATGCCGTCGACTTCGTAGTAGCTTAATGATCAATGCTCTGTGTCGATTAAATGACGTGAGTTCGCATACTGATCGTCAACCAAACGCCGCTAATGCGGTTTTCTGACATAGTGCCTATATTGCTATGACTATAATTCTGACTTTGAAGAAAAACATCGTGAGATAGCCGAGATAACAGATGTTAGAAAGAAGTCATTTCCCTTGGACAAATGGGAGAGTTTAAAGCTCCAGTGAGACGGTAAAATGAAAAACCTTTAATAAATCATTTTCATCATATGTAACAGTCACAAAACCAAGAGAATAATTGAATTAAATAATAATTACAGCACATAAATATCCCACTACTGGGCTCGGGCCGTCTCTTCCCTACAAATAGGATTGTAGGGAATGGGACAGTATACCCGCCATAGTTTCCCAAGGCGGTTTGGCGAGTTTGACACATTAGTTATCTCGTTGTACAGATTTCATCACGATGTTTTCTTTGAGCGTTAGTACGTGGTAATTATAACAATATGCAATTAGCACATAAGGTCAAAAGACTGCCTAAACAGTGCATGCTTTCCGGCTAGAATTCGAAACCTTTTGAGATTTGGACGCGAGCACTACTTACTGAGCTGCCACCACTTATTCTCTTAATTCATTACATACAAAAATTAAAGACATGATTCGATGGCGGAGTTATGTACGTTTTTTTCAGTTAAATAACGTATCAATTTTCATACAAATCGTATTGGAATTAAAAATGTTGTTTGTGCTTATGTTTAGAAATGCTTTTATTTACGAAGCCAAAACGATACCTTATAATAAAGAAATGTTGTTGCCTATATGACAATATTTGCTAATTATAACATAACGTCTTCCTTCATACACATCTCCAATTATAATATTACAACACACAATATTACTTACAACCTACATTCTGAAGGAAAATATTAAGCTTCTTACAATAAATACATCGCTCAAATCCGTACACGGCTACTCATTATAAATACAGAACATAATCCGATTTGCACAAAATCAATAAGTTAAATAAGGATTTCCTGAGCAAGGCTTTGCCGTTTATACATGGTCGTGAAAATAAGTATATTATGTCGTTACAGTAAGAAATTAAACGTGAAATAGCGCTGTCATATAAAATCAACGTATTTGCAACTGCGTAAATTCTAGGGTAGTGTAGTCAAATAGAGAAATAAGTACCCTTATAATCTCGTCATATTCATCCGTTTGCCTGTCTATTCAATATGTGAACATTTTGAATAAAGTTTTATTAACAACTAGGATATGCCCGCGACTTCGTCCACGCTTAACTTGAAATTTCCTCGGGGTTCCCGGGATAGAACACATTTTATTACATTAAATTAGTTATCGATCAGTAAAAAAATCACATTGTATTTTTATTAATCCAACCATTCCCCAGAAAATTCCCGCCGAATTCCTGGGTCACAAGGTATCGCAACATTCGAAAAAAGAATATATATAAGGTATCGCTTTAGTAAAGTGTAACGGAATGCTTACTGCGGCACACTTTTTACTAAAACGAAACGGTTTGAAGATATTCGGATGCATAAAAAATAGCTTTATTTTTTATACACCGAACACCTTCAAACCGCTCCCGGAAAATTCTCGCGAGATTCCCGTGATAAAAAAATATTACATATTTTCCTATGAGATTTGCTATCGATCGATTAGAAATCACATTGGTATTCTATTTTTTGCAATCAGACAATAGCCTTTTGTTATTGTACTCGTTTATAGCCGCAGGTGTGCAGATTACGTTTTCTTGGAAAAATTCTGTCCACACGGTCGGGTGTTGTATTGTATAGTTAGTATAAAACAATGCCCGGACGGAGGGGCGAGGCAGTCAAAGCGATAACACAATCGAGGCAGGACGTATGTACATTTAGTGACGAACTTTACGCGTGTTATTGAATTGTGCATTACACTTGGACTTATTGCGGCCAGTTACATTTGTACCTGTGTTAAACGTGCTTGTATAGTTCTAATAAATTATATAGTAATTCCAACGGCATTTTAATTCGAGTCCTGTAACTCGTAAAAATATGATATATAATTTACTCATTGATACTTCTCATGTTAGAAACATTTTATCATTACCTTTCATTCTTAATGTAATGTGTCGTGATATTTCATTAAGAATGATATCTTTTTCTAATTAACTTGACAAGTCTTTTATCCGCTCTTTCTCATCTGGCCGTTAGCTGCCTTTCGTAGGTCAACGCCCTGCGTTGTTTTGTCTAGACACCACTTAAAACTCTTTTATGACAGTCGTCTCCATAAAATGCATAAGAGTAGCATTTTAATCAAAACGAAGACAAAAATTTTGTAAGTTTAAAACGGCATCGTACAGATGTCAAAAATCAATGTCACAAATTTTGTTTGTAATTTCAAATATGTCAAAGATTGATAAGCATTGACATCTAAATCAATCAGCGTATTTACAAGTTCAATCCGTCATGAGTTTAGGCCAAATTTTGTAAAAATATAACGAATTACGGTAAATTGAACGGTGGCGCTCGTTACTACGGATGCGGTTCTCTATATTCATAAATATAATCTTATCATCAGTATAATTCGGGAATTAAATTGATAAAACAAACATTAAACTAAGAAAACACTAAACGTGTTTAGTGGTCGCCCAGTGGTCGAACTTCGACCATAATTAATTTAAATTATGAGTTTTAACACTATTAATGTTCTGCTGTGAAAGACTATATATACCTACTTCTAAAATAACAGATTTCTCCAAGGCTACTATGTTATTTTAGCTTTAAAAATAAACAAAAGAATATATAATTATGCGTGTGTGTGTCGAATACATGGCAGTGGAGGTGTGTAATGTTTTTTTTATTTAATGTATTTTTAATGCATAATTTAAAAAATATTAATATTGTGCATTCCTTCTCCATATAAACTAAAGTGTGAGAAATTTCATACTCCGCACTCGGTGCAGTTTTTGAAAAACAAGGGTACAAAGTTTTTGCTTCACGTATTGATATAATGATAATAAACTAATAATCCAATGCATTAAAATCGGTTATGGCCACAAACTTTAGAACGACACAAAGGATATAAATGATAATAAAGTATGTTACTTGCGATATACACATGAAGTACCGGATACAACTAGTATATAATACCATTCAGACGCTACAAAGTCAATGACATCCTCCTTTTGCCATTAACATTGAAATAAAATTAAATCAACATTAACTTAAAAACTCAAAGGAAAATTTTCCATATAAAATAAAGGCACCAAACCTGAATACTATGTATGAAAAGTTTATACAGCAGGTAACCTCAAACGCTTCTGAAATTAGACATTACCGTGAGTAGGTACACTGTACCGTATGGTGTTTATGGGGAATATACTTTTATTATCATATGTGTAAAGGCAGCCACGTAGTCTTATAACCGATTTGGAAATGCTAACGATCGCTCATTATAGCACATGAGTACATTTGTCGGTAAAGATGGTTACACATGAATAAACGCATATGTATAGTTGAATTATTTAAAACAAACCTTTAGAATGTAAAATATGACCAGCCATAAAGAAAGGTACTAACTATGAGCAAAGGATCAATAAGAAAATGAAACTTTATTAAATATATCTTAGTGAATTTATGTATTAGAAAATACCTCACATTTCGAACATGAAATGCATAATCCCATTAAGACAAATTATACACCACATCAAATGCATGAAAACAATTAAAATAAATTAATAGACTACAATAATTTATTTATTTTTATTTTATTTGGGGGGTTAACAGCTGAAATCTTACAAACTAAAGTTTAACAAAGTACCATTACAAAGATAGCTTAAGATCAGCTATTTGTAAACCTCCACAGATGGCAGAGAAATACAAAAAATAATTATACATTAATTTTTGAAAAAGATAATAATACGAAAATTTTGTGACCAGAAAACTAATTATTATCAAAATAGGCTTTGATTAAACTCGCATTTACGGATGCTAGATTATCCACAAACAAGTCAATGTCGACATAATTCGACTTGCTAAGTTTGTTGAATTCATTAACTGATCTGACAAAAAATGAGTGGCGTCTGAAGGCTGTACGAGTCAAGGGTGAATGAAGCAGTTTTCTAGGGCGTACAAGACTAGGGGAACATACAAATGAAGCTTCTCGATGAGACTAGCACAATCAATTTTGGACTGAGCAATTTTCACCAAGAAACGTATATCCGAAATATTCCTTCGAATTTTGAGGGGCAGAAGATGGAATTGGGTACAGCGCTCAATATAACCTTGCCGCGGTATTTTGAATTTAAAATTGATAAATCTAGTGATAATATCAACTAAACATTCTAATGCTGTTCTTTTTTTTTTTTTTTTATTGCAGGAGATCAGCAGACAGGCAGACGGCCCACTTGATGGACAGCGGTTACCATCGCCTATGGACATTTGCAACACCAAAGGTGCTACGAATGCGCTGCTGCTCTCTTTAGGGAGCCTGGAACCTGGTCACTAATGCCGGAACACAACACAAGGTTGTTATGGCGACATACTCTAGATCAGGGGTGGTAGCCATCCAGTCGGGCAAATGCCCTACCACCTGGCTGTGGGTTGTTTTGTCGCCTCTTACGACAGGCCGCCGGGCCGCAGGAAATTGTATTCTTTCTCCGTTCCTCCACGGATAGATCTTGGATCACTTTTTGCATGAAGTGACTTTTTATCCGCCAATGTTCATAGCGGAAAGCTGATTTCTTCTTGAGGATTCATCATTAATACGTCATCAATCAGTTAATCGGTTAATATAAGATCATGAGCACCCTACTGTTGGGCTAAGACTTACTGATATTTCAATATACTGTTAACTACTGTTACAAATGTAAGGCTAATTTCATACGTCGGTTGTCCTAATGCAGATTTTCTTATGATGTGTTACTTTAACGTCAGCGTCAGCGTTAACGTATAATTTAATATCTGTAACAATATACATGATGAAGACTAATTCACCTAATGGTATATACTCTCTGCTGAAATAAGATAGTTGACAGTCAAATCAACTGAGGTCCTGTTTATTATCTTAAAAAGGCCAAACCCACCTATTTTATACGAATGTAGGCAGTCAAATTATGACGCCATATTTTAAAATTAATTTCAACTAATTTACTAACTAGTGTTCAAGCAATAATTAAAATTATTTCTACCACGGTATTTTAAACGGATGACGATAACAAAATATGTCAACACACATTTTTTTGCATGAATTTTGTTTTAGATTTTTTTTTACTTTTTAGCTTAGGCAGTGCGCAACGCATTTATTATAAAATGTACCTATTTACTCCATTGAAACCATAGACAACCTTGTTACTTCTATTTTATTAATTTTGAAGTGATAACTTCTTATGGGAGGGTTAACCGCATCGTTACGCAACGCGTTACGGCACAAGTCTGTCTGGCTAGTCATTAGTCCCTCTCACGTTAGTTATCTGCTTCTGTCGGGCGTGCCCAGACGCACGCAGTCTTTTTTTATTTAACGCATTCACTTTGTTTATATTATTTTTATGTCATTGAGTACCGATTTCTGAACGATATCCTTGTAAGTATGAGCACACCTTAAGCACTTCTAGGCGTAGCGCTACTTTGCTACGAGTACTACGCTCATGGCATAATATTGCAAACTCTCGTTACACTCGAAAAGGTTACAAATTTCACGTACCATTAGTCGCGACTACGATATGACGCGTAGAGCCTGGTCGGTATACTAATATGCCTATTTCCTCACGTTAATATGCATTATGTTATTACTTATTATATAATAAGCTAGTATGAATAAAATATTTTTACGGTATCTGCGGTCTAGTGATTGGTACCGCGTGTCACCTAGTTTATAAGAAAATAAATCTTTGTTTTCTTTTTAAATACACCATAAAACTTATAACTAGTAAGACCAATGACTAAAAAGGTTGTGCCTGCACTAGTTTCAAAACAAACTTGTAGTACAGATCATCAGGATTAAACTATTAGCCAAAATATTTAGGCGATTAAAATTATTATAAGTAAAAACAAATGGGGTTAAAATATATTTATAAATAAGGTAAATATCGTAAGGTAGCACATTGGCTAGCGCACGCGTCCCAAACTCAAAGGGTGCGGGTTCGATCCTGGCCGGAACGCATGCACCACTTAGGCAGTTTTCTAACCTAATGTGCATATTGTTACAATTACCACGTATTAATATGGTGAAGGAAAACATCGTGATACAACCTACACATCGAGATAACCGATGTGTCAAATCTGCCGAGCCGCCTAGGACAAGCGTGGTGGGTATACTGTCCGTTACCCTCTAGTGGGAGGCCCCGAGCCCAGCAGTGGGATATTTATGGGCTGTTATTATTATATATAACTAGCTGACCCGGCGAACTTCGTACCGCCATGTTTTCTGAATTCCCAAAAGACTTTGTTTCATGACACAAAAACAAAATCACCATAATCGGTCCTCGGTGATTAGGAGGATTCTAGAACCCAATCTCAGCACCACCTACCGGTTCTAATTGCGAATCTAAACCTTCCGGGAACCCCCTCAAACACACAAAAACAAAATCACCAAAATCGCTTCCGGTGTTTAGGAGGATTCTAGAACCCGATCTCAGCGCCATCTACCGGTTCCAAAATTTCATCAAAATTGGTAAAGTCGTTCTCAAGTTATGCGCTTACCAACACATTTTGCGATTCGTTTTTATATAATAAGATTAGCTTCTGCCCGCGACTTTGTTCGCGTGGAAAGGAAGTTAAAAAAACACCCGTGATTTTGAAACATTCTTCATTGTTGCTCCGCTCCTATTGCTCTTAACGTGATGGTTTATAACCTGAAACCTTCCTCAACAAATGGGCTATCTAACACTGAAAACAATTTTCAAGTCAGACCAGTAGTTCCTGAGATTAGCGCGTTCAAGCAAACAGACAAAGAAACAAACTTATCTGCTTTATATATTATATATATATAAGATAAAACTTTCTCACTGACACCACACCCTGTCAAATTATCCGCTTCTATTATGCTACGTTGCAGAGAAATTACTTTTAGTCTGTTATAAGCTGTTTAAGTAATTAAAGCTTTTTAACTATCCCACGGGAACGATTTAATTTTTCTGGATCAAAAGTCCTATATGTTGACCAGGGATATAAGCTATCACCGTACAAAATTTCATGTAAATGGGTCCAGCCGTTTCGGAGATTAGCCGGTACAAACAGACAGACAAACAGAGAAACAAAAAATTCGAAAAAAATCTAAATTAATTCTATTTCACTTCTTACATCGGTTTTTAGCATTTTTTTTCATTGTACAGAAATTCGACCTCTACAATTTTATTATATGTATAGATTATCGTAAACGTTAATTCTGATCTAGGTGTCACTGGTTTTGGCCTCGGAGTTATCTATTGTACGCTACTCATAACATAAGCGCGACTTAATGGAAACTGCGTTTTAACAATTTGTATTTAGGATTCTTACTTGCCTTTTCAGTTAATGTTGGAAACACTCTAGCCAATTTTTGAGGCATATAAAATAAGATAATGTATTACAAAACCGTCTGAAATTTCATTATTATCCGATTCACAAAAGTTTATATTACCAATTTGTGGCGGAATATTGTAAAAAAATTCCTAGCTTTACGACATCCACCTGTAATTTCATGACGAGCAGATTAAGGTCGCGAACATTCATTTCAGTCCTCCCAACTCGATCCGGATTCCAATCAATCGCTTAAAACTCCGGAATAATCGTGTCCTTTAAGAAACTCGTCTGAAGGATATTAAAAATGTTGTTTTTGTTGTAAAACATGAAATAAGTATTTTGTAATAAGCATTTGACATGTTTTATTATATTCATGTATTTTAATAGTTATTATATTAAGACGCAATTACACAGTTGAAGTACTTTTGGACTGAGTGCGCTCATAGAGAATTACTTCATAGGAGTGGTTTACACTCACCCAAGGTTAGTCGTATCAATGTGGGCATTAACATCAGACTAGTTTTTTATTGAATGAGTTCAGCAGAAAGTTCGGCCTACCATGGCGGAAAACGGTTAGCAGTTGATGCCATATTGAATTTCAATGAAGTCGTTTGAGTAGATTTTACTACGCAACACGAGCACGGTCTGAGTATACTCGAATCAGACGTCATTGTCCAAGTGTATATGAATTGCCAGTTGTTACATTACGATTAGAGTCCAAGTAGCCAACCGAATGCACTCGGTCCAAACTCACTCAGTCAGCGTACTCAGATCGTGTCAATGCAACTTTAGCGTGTTTGTGACAATTTAATTTCCTCTTTTTAGAGTTCTGTAGCAAAATGTCCAAATAAAATAGCTAAAACTTTGTCGATGCCGTTCATTTATTTATGTAATGCTGGATGCTGAATTCGGGCTACTCTACATTCCACGGCGCGTAAGCTTGAAGTGACGCGATCTGTGATATGACGCGTCTTGAGAAGCAAACACAAGATTACGCCATTTTCCTCGAGCACTGTTTAAATAGTCGAAATTTGAAAATAAAATTGTAATATTATATTGCTGGATAAGTAATCTTCTTTTGATATATAAAAGTGAATGTTTGTCTGTATGTTCCTTATAGAATCGTAACTATACTTTTGATCAAGTGATGATCTTTAGTAAAGTTGTTGTGCAAGAGCTAAAGAAGGTTTCTAAATTTGTTCACATTTGGACCCGGTTGGTGGCGCTACTGTTGGCATAGCTTTCCGGGACGACGTCTGCCGGGACAGCAGTAGTATTAGTACATGTAACTAAGAATAAGAAACATAAGGCAGGTGGGTGTCAGTTCAAGCACATTAACGGATACAAACCAGTTTCATGTGAGGAAGACACTCTTGCATGAGAACTATTCCTGAATGCCATTATACCGACTAGATTCACAAACCATTAGAAGCAATCTTTTTAAAATACAAGAAAGTTAGCCAGTTTGCCTTAGTACCTATACAATAATTATAATAAATTTATTAGGCGCAAATCGCTTTGAGCCAGGCAGAAACTTAAGAACCTCCCAAGCTCTGAATTAGTACGAGTCATTAAACGCAATAACAACCGACCAACGCTGATTAAGCTACTTACGGAACCTACCTACCTCTAAGTTAACGCTACAATTACCTACGGATATTAACCATGAATTTACTGTCGAAGTGAAATAAATTTAACCAAGATTTTCTTCTTAGATGAAGGAAAATTTTTGAAGTAATAAAGCTATACATATTTACTACTCCATATTACTAATTGACCATTTATTAGATCCTACTGAATGCCTTATAAAATTGGCCAATATGCTCTTTTATTTGGTAAAAATGTACTTTCGATAATGGCGATGAAAATAAGATACTCCCAGGTATGATACTCTTTAGGAAGAATACAACTAGTCATTCGACAATACGTTAAATATAATATTGTTACAAGTTAGCGGGACTCGAATTAAAATGACGTTGGATTCATTATAGACTTTATTAGAACTATACAAACATGTATAACACAGGTACAAATATAACCGAACACAACAAATCCAAACATAATTCAGAAGGTTGTAATTCAATAAACCGCGCAAAGTCCGTCACTAATAGATTCTTGAATATACACACGTCTCGCCTTGATCGTGGTTCTCGCTCAATTGCCCCTCCCTCCATCGGGCCCTAGTTTTATACTTCACAAATGCAATGTGTCCGCCCGGCAACGTGGACCGAAATTCAAAATCAGCTTGTACTTTCAAATCCATAACACCTGGCTAACGATTATAATACAACAATGGGCCGTATGCCAATAATAAGTAAACAAAAGAAGATGATCATAAAAGAATTACAATAGTTTATATTTTATTAGTTATTACTTCAAATGCCGACGGGTAATAAATGTGCATCTACAAATCTGTAGGTGGAATCTCGGGACCTTAGTTGTAAATATATTGTAAAGTTTAATTTTCACTTTTTTATCATATTGTATTAATATTGTAAAGGAGTATATTTATCGAGATAGATAGACATTTGCTACTGTTTTAAGCAAAAACTACTGAACTGGTTTTGCTGACACTACATTAATATAGTTCAGACATTTAACGAACACCGTAGGCTTATACACTAGAATCCAGTAATTTACCATTAGAAGACGGAACACCTTTCCTATTACCAATGAAGCCATCTTACCAAAAAAAGCAAAGTAACATTATTACAAAGTACAAAAATGTAGCAAGAAATTGAAATAAAATAAAACTTTACACGGGAAAATAAAACGATAATTATAGCTTTTGGTTCGACGAGTTTATCAAGCGAGTGCCGCTTGAATTCAATACCTATTGACAGTTATCCAGCGTGTAATACACTTGACGCAATGTTTCTGACATGCCAATTAGTTGAACGATATTCCGACTCGAAATATATGATCCATTCCTTTGGAAAAATGAGAATTTACGCAAACCTTTTTAGTTATCGAGTGTACAATTAAGGCCGTTTGGGAAATTTGAAACATGATATTTTTACCTGCTTTCCATATGTATCTATCCATTCATTTACATTACATTTAGTCAAAATCTTATATCTTATTTTATACTAATATATAAAGGTGAAGAGTTTGTTTGAACGCGCTAATCTCAAAAACACTGGTCTAATTTGAAAAATTCTTTCAATGTTAGATAGCCCATTTATCGAGGAAGGCTATATATCATCACGCTAAGACCAATAGGAGCGGATGTAGTTTATCTTTAAAAGACTATATTCCTTGCATTAAATTATCGTTTTTTTTATAGCCTGAACCAGGCAAACAGGCAGACGGCCCACCTGATGAAAAGTGGTTACCGTCGCCTATGGACGTTTGCAACCCAGGGGTGTCGTCAACGTGTTGCCCACCTCTAAGACATTTTATAACGCCCTTCTTAAATAACCCCATATCATGACGCAAAGGGAAAACTGCGGCGGCAAGTTCTCTCCAAATCATAGTTTTATGCGGAATAAATTTTCTAGAGAACCGTTGTGTAGTTGAGCGTGGGAGCTCAAAGAAATGAGGGTGAATATCCCGTCGCTGGCGAGTGGTGCAGTTGTAAAAGTGAGGCGTTGGCACCAGATCAAACAGTTCCTCAGAACACTCACCGTTGTACAGGAGGTAAAATACGCAGAAGGACGCAAAATCTCTTCAAAGGCTAAGCGATTCTAAACCGCCTGCTAGTATGGGATCGTCGACGATACGAACGACACGACGCTGGATGGAGTCGAGGGGGCTAGTCTGGTAAGTTGGTGCTCCGGCCTATAGATGTGAGCAGTACTCCATATGCTGTCTGATTTGCGCTTTGTACAGCGCAAGTCGTTGAAGCCGCGGAGTGAAGTACTGCTTGGACCGGTTTAGCGCACCAAGCTTTTTGGAGGCAAGTTTATAGCCTTGCCTTCCAAATGACCCCGACTCGACTGCACGTCGTTCGTTATATCTACGCCAAGGATCCAGATACTATTGGAGATAGTACGATGTGTTCCTTGGAAATGTGGCGCAGGAACAAATGGGGTCTTTTTGGCAGATGCGCAGACCTGTGTCTTCGTGGGGTTAAACGGGACAAGATTTTGTCCTCCCCATTCAGAGACTCGCTCGTGGGAGTTCTGCACTTCAGACACAAGTCTGACCAGACTTTCTTTCACTTCTCTGTTCTTCTTCTTCTTCGTGAATCTTCGTTTTTGTGAAGGCAGTTATAATTGGGGGAACAAAAATAGATGTACATACAAACCAGTATAGAAAGGAAAAGGAAATATGCATGCACCAAGAATGTGTATTGAAGTATAAACAACAGATAGGGTTATTATGACTCAAAAACCATTGTTCAGCATTAAATAATAAACACAGTAATGTGAGTGGTAAAGTCGGTGCAGGTCGATCACGACGTACTCAACAAAAGCAAATCGAAGATATTTTGAAGAAAGTTCATGTGAAAAGCACTTTAAATAAGCGTGTATGTATGAAGAGATTAATGAAAAACGATGAAGCGAAAAGTGTTTCTCAGGATCGTAACAGGTGAAAATCCATAGACTCTGCCTACCCCTACCCCAATGAGAAACAGGCGTAACAATATGAATGTAAGTAGAAACAATAAATAATATTATATTCTATTCTAAGCGCATTGATTTCATAGTTTTCCTTCGCTGACCGTAAAAAATGTAATAAGACGACAGTTAAATGTTGATTTATTTCCGCCCTTTGTTTCGCATTCCTTATCTCCCCCTGCGCGAGTGGTGTTTATATTAGATTTATCGGGGCATAGCCAACGGAACACACGAAATTATGTTACGCCTCCCCACCGCTAGCGTCTCCTGTTTTTACATCATTTATTCCCAAATATAGCGCTTTATCCTTATCTGAAAATTGATATTGTTGACACCATAGCCATACATGATTCAAAGCTTTAATGTATAAATATTTTTTAATATAATATTTTATACGTATACCGCTAACAAGCATATTGACAATGAGATCGTTTTCAAATTTAAACAAATTTTTAGGACTCTGGTAACCATTTCGGCAGAAACGGCTCTTTTATAGAATCATTATGTCTCTTATCTGCTAGGTATTAAAATGCCTGCTTATGGATGTCAAAGCAATTCTTAGAAGCTACTGCTCCTATAATTATAGATAGTAGGAAAATATATTATATACGAGTATATGCTGCTACACAATAATGTATCACAAAACAAGTATATGACAGTATTGCGAATGGTACAGTTTGAACTGGTGGACCGCGATATATACGCGTCATGACCAAATAGCAGAAATGTTAAAACGAAGACAGGTAAAAAGCACTTCAAATATACGTCCATGTATGAAGATGTTAATTAAAGTAGATGAAACAAAAGGTGTTTGTCAGGACCGTCACAAGTGGAGATCTTATAGTGTCTGCCTACCCCCATAGGAAAGATACGTGTTAATATAGATGTATGTACAATGTTGTAGTGAAATAAACGTTAGTGGCAGATGAAAAATATTTCAATGTACATAGTGTATAGTAGTGCAAAGTGAAGTCTAAGGCATCATTAAAAATATGGCCAGTATACGCGTTAACAGAGGAGTGAAAAAACTTTCAGTGTAAATAGGCGTATGAAGGGAGAAACATCATTAGATAAATTTAGAAAAACTTTTCGTGGTTTTTCAAATATTTTTACATTTAAGTCAATAGATGAAGAGGTATGTTTACAAAATCGTAAAAGTTTTATATTATCACCTTTGAGGATTTACGATGCGTATGGCAGACAAAAACGCAGTTAATTGACTTTATCTCGATTGTAGGTAAGGTATGAAGGTGTATAAGACCTTGAGTACATCTATATTATTAATATTTTAATTAAATCTAATAAAAAAAAGTTAATCTAGATTACATGTTAAATTAAGTATGAAGTCTAATCATAATAGAAAAATATAATGATAATATTTTCTTTACTTTTTAATTTTTGGATTTTTATTATACAACTTTCTTACGAAACCTTTGAAGATATTGGATTATAGGCTGGAAGATAAGGTACAGATAGTTTAACGATTTATGATACTCTATTGTTCGTCGTATCTTATGTTCGCGGGAGACTGCTATTTAGGGGACACAGTGTGCCTCCAGACACAAAGAAAGAAAGCGACGACCGTCTATTATTCTCTTTAATTTGATAATGTCACCCTCTTTCGTTGGTATCCGAACAAAATAGCCCGCAAGACATAATGCAGCTAATAAACCAATGTTTCTTTCCGTCTGTTGTAATCCTATCCGTATTTTTCTTATTCCGGCTTATCTAAGATATAAGTTTACCGGTAAATGTTCCCGGAAACTTGCTAATACATAATACCAAAGTTCCCGTCACGTAAAGGCTACGGTTACTATTATTAATTAAAAGAACCTTGCATTTTGTTAATCAGTATATTTTCAGTATGAAACGGAATGTTATGTCCGTCCGTATACATAATAATAGTTAGAGCCTCTGAACATCTTTATGCTAGGTTTAGGCCTTGCATGTATAGGAGAACGGATAGTATACCCGCAACACTTGTCCAAGAGGGAGTGGCGGGTTTGACAGATCAGTCATCTCAGTGCGACTTTCATCACGATATTTTCTATCGCGTTAGCTCGTGGTAATTGTAACAATAAGCACATTAGATCATAAACTGCCTACGTGATGTATGCTTTCCATCTAAGATATAAGTTGCGTGTTCGCTAACCACTAAGTTATCATAGCTTATTTATGTCTTTGTATATAATATATATCACCATTCAAAAGTCATGTCATTTTTAATACGCTTTTATTACCTTCATACGTATGTATGTAACGGAATCTTTCAAGTTAAATTTCTTTTGATTGACTTTCCGGTTTCCGATTGAGCTGAAATTTTGCACGTATGTGTATATCGCGTGATAATGCAATAATATGGTACCATGGAGCTGAGCTGATGATGGAGTCGGAAGGTGGACATAGGAATTCCTGTACTAAACAAGATAAACCCGTCGTGTTTGGGCCCGTTTTACTTGTCTTGGCTAGCACTCTGCTGCTACATGATATACAGGATCTCAAAAGCTTGTATTTAAAAACTTTTTGAAAAATCAACTAAGAAATGAAAATTAAATAATAGTTTTAAAAAAAACTTTAAAAAATACTCTTTTATAGAAAAATCAACCAAATAAACTTGAATTAATAATAGTGTAAGAAAAATGATGAATGAATTTTATTGTAAAAAAAGCGTGGGGTGCATGGTATCAATGGTTATAAATATTTTATGAACATATATGAGTAGAAGGGTTATTTTTGATAATATCCTGAAAAACACCCCAGGCTTCTTTACAATAAAGTTATTTTTTCTTACACTATTTTTAATTCAAATTTATTAAAATTTACTTTCTATTTTGTAGTTGGATTTTCTATAAAAGCGTATTTTTGTTTTTATTTTTTCATTATAACTACTGGTTATATGGAGATAAAACTTATTACGAATATGTGATCTATAAGTCGCGAAAATGTGACGATTAAGAATGATCGCCACATTATGTTTTAACTCTGCGTTTTTTACTCCTACTGTTACTCTTCAATAGCTCTATAAACTTTCAGATCATTCGATATTTAGATAATAAAAAGGTTGCAAGGCTGTATAGCAAGATTAAATTTATCGTTGAAGGAAACACAGCGAAGATGGCTACAAAGCGTGGAAAATCCACCAGCCTTCACTTAGGTGTGGTAAGTTTCACTTTACAAAAAATAAGGTAGGCCGAGCCTAAAAGTAAAATGTTAAAAGGCTAATATTGTAAAGCTAGACTATAAAGGTTATATTTAATTAGATGTATAAGCATCAGTGCCTCCGTAACTCACTTAGTGACGGCATACGACACTGACTTGTGGCTGTGCCCCAAAGTAACATTCTATAAAGAAAGCCATTTGGTTGGCACATAAAGGAATAGGTATAAATCAGAGACGTCAGCCATTACGGCATAGCCTACGTTATTGTGCTCACTCCGTCACGTTTATACGACGCGAATGTGACAAAATAAACGTTATTACATAGAAAACAGCACATCTTACAAAATATATGGAAGTAAAAGTTTATTTTGTTTAAATTAATTTAGAGTATAGATAAAGGGCATCAACTCCTTAAATGTACTCATAGAGTAGGTGCTCAAATCAATTATTTTATATAAGAACGAGGTGGCCTTGTCTATGGCCTATGTCTATTTTCAAGATTAAATATTTTAGTTAGTTGTCATACTAAGCCTTGTCAAAGTTTAACGGTCTTATTAATATTGAGTTAGAGTAATTTTGAAGTCGTCTTTATAGTTCTTAAAAAATCTTTTAAACTCACTCTAACTCTATATGAATAAGACCGTACGTATATTCATTGGTACCTATTTATATAAGTAAAGTAGTGAACAAACTTGAAGGTTTCTCCGTATTTATAATAAGAAACTACGAAAATTATATATTTTTAAGGTGAAAAAAAAACAAATTTGCAAAATATAGTATAATTTTTATGTTTTACTCCGCACCAATTTCAACTTTTGCTAGAAAGAAGTGGGTCAAATATTCATTTTTTACAATAAGACCACCGGATTATATATACTCTTTGGTATCAGGAGTATACTCTTTCGAACAAAGAAAATTTTAAAATTGATCCCAAATTGACGGAGATATCGTGTAACAAAGAAGTTAAATAAAAAATTCCAAGGGTTTCACTCGAACTCCCTAGTATACGCTCATCATATCCGGACATGGTTACTATGGGCCCACCTCGAGAGTATACATTTTCGAATAAAAAACAATCGGTCCACAATTGACAGAGAAATCCCGTAACAAACAATCTTCGAGGATTTCTCGATTTTTCTGGGATCCATTCATCAGATCTTGACATGGCTATGGGACAAATTGGGAGTACATATGCTCTTTCGATTAAAAAATGAAAATCGGTCAACAATTGACAGAGAAATCCAGTAACAAACATACAAAGAAAACCAATATACAGACTAATTGAGAACCTCCTCCTTTTGAAGTTCGGTTATAAACCATTAAAATCAGTTATTATCATAGACTATGAACATGGAACAAACAAATTCATTTTATTATTCTCACATTAATACGAATCTATGTAAAGATCAATCTACTTAAGGCACTAAGGGGTCTATGCTAGGGAGAATATATTACACTTGAATATCGCACTTTGCCTTCCATAATTAATATGCGAGTATGTTGTATTTGGATCAATTGTCACATATCATTTATATGTGTCTAAACAAGGTGCGATTCCCCAAAACTTTAGTAACAAACCCAGACAGAATTGCTGTAACAACTGTCGCTCTATATGAGCACTGAAATTAATTGAATGTGAAATAACTGAACTCAATGTATTAATCTTTGCTCGACTCATATATGAAGCGCACATGAGTCAACTTGATGAGAATAATGAGCTTTATCTACTATAATGTAATATTAAATGTGACGGCGGCGGCCTCTTTACATCTATATTAATATAAATGTCGTGTTGTGCAGGTACATTGAATCAATTAAAAAATAACTACAATGCACTTTATAAACGATTGAGAACACAATGCATTTTTTAAATTTTCTGTTTTGTTTGCTCGGGATTCACGTATAATCTACTGGGCCGATTTCGATACTTTTTCGCTGTTCGACAGTAAATTTTTAGTCTTAAAATCTGCGCTAATTTGTATCCTGGGAAACCCGAGGAAATATTTCTGTTATTTAAAAATATGGTCACTAACACTAACATTAACCCAGATGTAGCATGGGCATTGACAAAGCGGCTTTCAAAGTGAAACATACTTTTTAAGTTTTGTTTTGAATTTAAATGGAAAAACCTGATTATCACACGATAGCGTTTACAGAGTGGAATAGCATTGTCCGTTGAAAGAACGCTCGCTCTATCGAAACAAATATACAGCTCATCTGTTTAAATTTGTAGAGAAATACGAAACGGAGCCACAATTCTGCAAAACAGCTGTCAACAAAACATTTCTTGCTTTCGCAAGTACCTAAAGGTTTTTTATGTTGTATAAAGCATTCTATATTTACCACAAATGTATTCTTGATTTAGATATTCATCATTTAAAAAAATATGTTCACTATTCATAAAATTCCAGGAGGGCCGTACCTCACATAATAAGAAAACATAACAATACAACTTACTCTCTTTACGTGAGGCCGCACATCGAGCACAATTATATTCCTATTATTTATATTTATTTTGGTATATCTTTGACGATAGATCACCGTATAGGTAAAATATGTACCGTACGGCACAATAATTTGACGTTCTCTGTGGTTGAGTGGGTTAAGTATATGCCTACCTCACTACAACGCTGTAGCTCCTGGTTCGATTCCTGGTATGGTAATTTCGAAAATGAATTTTCTCCGTTATTTACTATGGTCTGGGTGTCTGCGATCGACCCAGAGTAGTCCGTTGTATATTACCTATAACATCAGCGTAACTTGCTTAATTAGGGGCATATATAAATTTTAATAAACGTAACAAAATTATATTATATATTTTTATTATATTTTGAAAGATAACTAATAAAAAGCTTCTGTCAATAATGAACGAATATGCTTAATACTGCTTATACTCACGACATTTCTATTTAGGTATATCTTGGAACCCTTGGACCTGAAAATTTAAGGTAAAATTGCTGTTTTACTCTCCAAAATATTTTTAAGATCTTTTGTTCCACCGTTTAGAAGCCTGCTCGGGACAATCTTTGGCGAACAAAAATTCTAAGAACAATCATTCATGAATAGGAGTAAATCAAAAGTAATAATATATAAATAACAGTATCCACTTAGATTTGTGCTTTTATTTTGATATTTGTCCAATGTTGCGCCGTTTGTATCGGTCGACAATCCCATTCTAAAAGACGGTGTAGAAACGCTTAGCCTTCGAAGAGACTGCGTCGCTTTGCATATTCTACCGCCTGTATACGGGGGAATTTTCCGAGGTATCGCCAAGTAACATTCTTTCAGCAAACTAAACAACCGCACTGCTTGCCATCGTCGGAATGTCAACCCCCATTTCCTCGAGCTCCCGCGCTCAACAACGAAACGGTTCTCTAGAACTTTTATTTCGCGTACAACTACGATCTGAAAGCCGATGGGGTTCTTTAAGGGAACTATAAAATTTCTTAGAGGTTGGCAACGCGTTGTCAGCACCCCTGGTATTGCAAACCTGCATAGAGAACAGTACCACTTTCCATGAAGTAGGCCGTCTACCTGTTTGCCTGCTTTAGGCAATAATAAAATCACATACACCAATTTTATACAATATGCCTATGTCGATTTAAGTGTGATAAATGAATTTTCAACACACTTGCTCATAAAGTGGCTCTATAGTCACCGCAATTAGGCACAGAATGACAACCATAATCAAACTGTGAGTAAAAAAAATTATAACTCACTAGTGAGTTATAGATTTATTTTTAAATTTTATTGGTTGAGTTGCTTCCTCTTAAAAAAGTTTTTATTAAAAAAAAAGATCGTGTTCTATAGAACAAATAAATTAATGTTCCTATTGCTTGTTCATTTCATGCAACTTCTTATTTAAATAGATAATTTTAACTCGTACGTGTTTAATAAATAAAACTTTCACTCATATATAACTTTTTTACTAACTGCACATTTACTAATCGTTTCTCTAAATAAACTTTTTATCTACTAAAAAAAATGAGTTTTTGTTGTTATTTTATTCACAACAGTGTTGAAAAACGTCGTATGATACACGTGTGTATTGATGATTACCGTCCTCGGCTCTCTTAAGACCCTCGCCTACGGCTCGAGTCTCAATGGCGCCTCGGCGGTAATCACCAATGTTACACACTAGTACCATAATGTACTATTGCAACGCGTTTAGTGTGGATTTTTCAAATCTGCGTAGGTGTATTGGGTAGGTAGTGTATTTTTTTTAATTACCTCATAATAAATATTTATACTCAAAGGAAATTACGGCTGACAGATATTTACTGCTTAGACGAAAGCGCTTGCATGTTTACTTAGCTCTCCGTACTTATTTATTTCGAGCCATTATTTTACGGCATAAGCAATTATTGCAAACATGCCTGAATATCCAGTGTGCGGCTCTACTTAAAGTGATATATTTATCGGAGATAAAGATATATATTTATCGGTAACTTGGGGAATGAAATTTCGATGTATAGTTTTATTTTTAAAAACGTATATATTTTATTAGAATTGAATATTGGTTGATTTTAAACAAGGATTTATGTTTTGTTTGAAAAATATCAACAGTTTGATGAAATGTTTTTTTTTTTCATTTTACCATAAGCAATCCATTGTTTAAGGTCAATTAATGACCTAGAATTTATCTGAAGCTGGATTAGGGTTTTTTGACTACGATTTTCTCAACACTTCAACATAGCTATCTGGTTGAATTCAGAACTCGTACGATGTTTAGAAAAGAAGATGCAAACAAATACCATTAACGTATTCCCTGTTAGTAAAAGCAAAAGGTTAAACGTCCCAGAGCCCTATCCTTTTAACGTATAAGTAAAATTAAACGCAAAGTTTATCCCAGGTAGATGTAACTTAATTTATACGGTACGGTGGGAGCCAATCGCAGGAGGCTTTTGTGGAAATTTGTTCCTAGGCAAGCGATTTTTTAAGTGCCCCAGGAGATTTCCGGGACGTGAGTCGAAATTCGTTAAACTCAATTGAACATATACGTATATATGTACTCGTTTGGTTGAACAATGTGTTACTTTGGATAAACAATCGGGATTTAAAAAATGAAATACTTGTAAGTGGAGTTCCTTAAAACGTTTTAACAGTGATATTCATATTGTTACATACCGACAAAGACCGCACGTTGTAAAAACTAATTCTTTTATTTACTTTGTGTTTAAACTTTAAAAACATCTATTGTTATCGTACTTATTTTATGGCTGTAATTAGTGTCGAAAGAATTAATCCTTGTTTTTATTTCATTGCGTCGAAGCTTGTCAGATGTGCGTGAACGGGGGTCCCTTTGTCGGTATTATACAGTTTAGTATAAAACAATGCCCGAATAGAGGGGTGAGGCAGTCAACCGACGACTACGATACGAGTAAGACGTTTGTAGTACTCTCGTTTAGCGATATAGTGACGGACTTTGCGCGTGTTGAATTGCATTGAATTGTGCAGTGTGAACTGGTTGCATCGACCTTCCTATTTTTACGTCCATTTTTACAAGTGTTTTCTGAAATCTACAAATAGCTTATGCCCTAACCAATCAAAAAATCGTGTCAGTGTCTTTGACTTACAATCCACAATCGAAGGGTTCCCGCAGCACAGTAAACAAAGTAAGTGATTGTTCATTTGTCGTTTTCAGAATTCCGCATTCTAAGCCGGATACTTCTTCAAGTTACAGAAGTAAAATTTAAAAAAAAAACTTAAAATTAGATTTGTATACACCTATAGTTTTTATAATCCATGCAGGCGAGCGGTTTTTACTTGTGGTTAAACATGCAATTAGATGCACATTGTATGTTGTACATACAATTAAATGATGTATTATTTATTTAAGTTCTTTTCTATCGCTCTTTTTAAACTTTATAAATAATGGGTAACAATATCAATTTATATAAAGTAATATGTATTTAGTCTTTTAATATTCAATTAATGTTATATGTTAACTTCGTATCTTCTTATGTGTCCGTGTACCTAGTTTAATAGCCCTAGTGGAAGACAAGCACTGGTTATCTTAAACAGCAATTTTGCTCAGCTAGGACCAATTTAGGACTACATATACTTATTGCTTTTATTTAAATAGATTAAGTAGTTTTCATTGTAGTTCTAAACAAATCTTTTTATTTCTTTCTTTCAGTTTCATAGTGTACTTATTGTTTTTATTTAAATAAATTAAGTAGTTTCCATTGTAGTTCTAAATAAATCTTTTTCTTTCTTTCTTTCTGTTGCATAGTGTGCGTGTCTGGCGAAACTATCAGTTTCGAACGTGCCGTGCAACCATACAAACTTCTGGTCTCACGCACATACAGATACGTGTTTACCAAAATTCAAACCCGCTCGCCTTCGTGGATTCCAAGAACTATCTTATGTTTACTTCAAAGCAAACTGGAATACATACGTTTTCGTATATTCCGGTAGCTATTGTATAAGCAAACAAAATATAAACGGGAAAAGAATATAAGAAATGTTTTCTCTTGAGGAATTCTAAGAATTCGTGTAGGACACATGGCTAATCTTTATGCTAGTGAAACAGCATGAGAACCCCAGTTATTTAATATTTCGTTTTTTGAATATCATTCTAGAATAGTAGGCCGCTATATGATAATATTGGACTAAAAAGTAACATTTGTTTTGTTGTTTTGGCAGAGCATTGCGGACCAACACCGGTAAATGACTCGGAAAATTCACGGTCTTAAAGTAACGCGGTTACCAAAATGTCACATTATGCAACTTGGCATTATTCACTTTAATATTATTAAAAGCGATTTTTTTATGTATTTAATAACTGTACCGTCGTATAAAGACTTTTTAGCGCAGGTCAAACATTCATATATATAATACAACATATATTATAAATGGAAATTTGTGATTCTGTTCAAAATCAAATTTGAACTCTCCAAGTTCCAGTGAACTAGGAGAGAGACCGTTAGACAATAGAGGTAGTCAAATTCCAATTAAGTTAAATTAAATTATTCAGGCTTTGTGTACCTTCTTTAATAATGTTTTTTGTTTCAGCAAATGTGCATAGCTTACCGTAATATGAGCCATGTAAAATACCATAATTTTATCAGTTTTATTGAATAACAGGCTTCGTTACTTTGATAGCTAAAATATTGTTTTGTCAGAAATTGAAAGAAAACAACTAAGTGAAACAATTTTGATAACAGATAACCAGGCTACACCAGTACAATAAGTAAACTCCTTATTGATATTACTGCCACAATAAGAACAAAAAGCCACCCGCTAAGTGAACGAGTTTGAGCCGTTCATTTGAGCACGCAATATACCAAAGGAAAATCTAATCTACTGCTGAAATTTTCCAACGGACCTCTCGTTACCATTTTGAAAGCGTAGTGGAAAAAAGAAAATGTTCTTCATGAAAGAAATTTCATGTAAATTGAGTGAAGTATTTGCGACTTTTGCTTTCTTAAAATTTCATTGTAGCGTTCAGTATTAGGCTTTATTGTCGCAAAAGGCTGCATGCTCTAGAAATAAATTGACATTGTCGTGTCCAAATATATAAACTTAAAAGTAGCATATAAGAATCGGCTATCATCAATTATCTTAATTGCTCTTTAAAATTAAACTGAAAATAATTGAAACACAAAGACTCATACATTCTTATGTCGTTTAGATACAAGATTTACAAGTTTTACAATTTTTCACTTAATGTAAAATCCTTCTAAATTTCTTAAAATACAAATATCAAAAAACTTAAACGTATTAATTTATATAACACATTCAGTATTCGATTTAAATTCCTACACAGAAATAGCTTCCCTTTACCATATCATATAATGTTACGAGCCGCGAGACTCGAATTAAAATGCCGTTAGATTTACTATAGACTTTGTTAGAACTATACATTACAGAACTATATATTAGTTTTAATTTAATTTCATTCAGAGCTCGAGATACGATATCACCAGAAGTTATGAAGAGTATGCCGATAAGGGACAATGAAGTACTTTGGCCACATAGCCCACAAGAATGCAAATAATATGGAGAGACTCGGCGTCACTGGGAAAGTTGAAGGCCTCGTCAGATCTTCAATTATGTAGATTAACCAGGTTGCTGACCAGCTGGACATGTCGATAATTTTAGTCTTTCGCTGTGTTCAAAAACTGATTTCAGTGGAAGAGAGCAATTATATACTGCCATCAAAGCCACGATTCTCAGCAGTGAGGGAATAACTTAGAAGAAAAAGTTTTAATTCATGATGAACAATAAAGTGTTCATTCACTAATTTCATGGCGTTTTCAGCAATAATTGCGACAATGAAATTGGCCGAGGTTTGTTGCCCCACAAAATTGGGTCGGTTTCCTGTAGCCAGCCAGCTGCGTGCAATTTTACAGCGCACACCCTCCTAGGCACGTGACTCGGGTAACAATGAACCTCCTTGTTACTCGCATATTCTTGTCTCTAGTATTATACACGTGTAGTCTTGAGTGGTTGGCTTTTATTATTTTAAACCGACTTCTAAAAGTTCTCAATTCATCTGTATGGTTTTTTTTCTATGTTCGTTACTCGATTTCTTTGTTAATTGTAAATTCATTCTCAATACTTTTCTGTTAATCGAAAGAGTATACTCCCGAATTGGTCCCAGTGTCACCATGTCAGGATCTGATGAGTGGACTCCCAAAGAATGAGAGAAAATCAAGAAAATTGAAATGAAAATTTATTGTCTTCTAAACAATACAGGGTTCATACAATAATATTAAAATCCAAAAAATATTTAGAACAGGAGGCGTCCCAAAAGAAACTCTAAAACCCGCGCTAGGTCTCTTTAGAGCCTGTGTGACGTTGTTAACCAACTTCATCGTAACACGATATCTCCGTCAATTGTAAACGGATTTACAATTTTATTAATACAAAGACTTAGTATACGTTCCATTTTAGTCCCTGAATCTAAAACTCATGTGAGAATTACGGATACAGAAAATGACTGCGTGAATTGGCACTGGCCTTACAGATCTCAATATTTGAATTATTTGATATTGTTGCTAAGTACGTTACAACAATATTAGGCAAAGTTACTAAGTATATAGCTTAGGATGTTTTTATTAATTTCAGTATATATTGAGTCAATAATGTTGTATTTGTAGAGCCGACTACCAAATGGTTTCTTGTGGCAACTTCAATGATCCACGATACATTAAATTATGAACAATGTTCACACCTACACACGATCATAGTTTATAAATATCATTATCCTCTGTTACTTATTTTTAAACAATATTGTATATAATCAAGAGAATAAAATTCTTGTCTACTTGATGAAATTCTTTTCATTCCCGAAGTTACTTTACAACTGTAAAGTACTGCACCAGTTACTATAGTTCGTTCAGATAGGACATTTTGATATTTTCCTTTTTTTAATTTAATATTTTTATTGAAGTGCCTAAATAAAAGTTATATTTTAGAAACACATTCTCAATGAAGAAAAGATCGTTATGTTCCAGCCATCAAGGCTCAGGCTTTGAATCAATGCAAATATTTTATAGTCAACATATTCACTATATTGAAAATATAAAACATTTTAGGATAACATGCAAAAGACTATTATTCTATAACAATAAGATCTTCTTTAAAATATCCAGGGGGAATAATATTTTAAATGTCCAAACAGAGCACGCAAATACAATAATTATTACTGCAGCAATATCTTAAGGACATTGTCGTTAATCTTTCTAATAGCCAAAAGCACTCGAAGTAATAGAGTTTAAAAATAAAGGAGAGAGGGACAAAGGAATCGATAAGAATTTAAGGCCAAAAACTTGAGAAAGTACTAAAATTTAATATCGGCGGCTCGCAGTTTAGGGGACACCACATTTTATGGAGGCAATTACTACCATTCAAGCTTCATCTAAGAAATGCGGTAGATTGCTTTGTCTTTTATAGGCTTTCGAGAATCAGGGTTATTCCAAACATTATTTTGAAGAAATCAAAGATTGAATTTTATTGGTAATTATATTTTGTTTACTGTAAAAGGCATAAAGTTATTGTAAATTTTTTGGTCGTTTTGTTTTATAGCAGGAGTTCAGTAGACAGGCAGCCAGCCCAGTTGATGGAAAGCGGTTACCATAGCCTATGGGCATTTGCAACACCAAATGTGCTACAAATGCTGCTCTGGAGACTAGAACCTGGTCACTAATGCTGGACTCACTCAAAGTTGTTTAGCGGTATATTCTAGACCAGGGGTGGTCGCCATCGTGTCGATCAAAAACCCTACCACCTGGCTATTGGTAGTTTTGTCGCCTCTTATTGGCTCTTGACAGGCCTATATATATAAAACGGTCGGCAACGTTTCTGTACACACTAATTTCCACAACAACTGATCTTGTATTTAAAACGAGTTTAGGCCAAAATTTAATTCTCATTCCATCGTTATTAGTTACCAAAAATGCGTAGAAGCAACGAGTACATACTTACGCATAATAATTTTCAAACGCATTTGTAAAACGTGTAACAAAAGCATAGCTCAAAAATAATTAAAATATCTTTCAAATTCCCCAGTAAGCATTCTTCTAACAGAATTCATTTTATAGATAAGAACTTGTAATTAAAGTTATGTTCTGGCTACCAAGCGTATGATACGTATTATAAACAGTGCACAATAGTGTACAATTACATATCATTCCAAGAATATAATGATAAACTGCATTATTACCCAAACTTCTAAAGGGTACGGTTTAATGGTGTGGTCATTGTTTATTTAGTCTTATTTAGCGGACTCGGCAGAGCTTGCCTGCCCTGAAAAAATAAAAATTTGGAATACCACTGCATTGCCACCTATTGGCAACCAGGAAAAATTATTAAATGCTAGAATCCGATTTCAGCGCGACCTACCGGATCCAATTGAGAATGTGTACCATCCCGGAACCCTCTGAAATACTCACAACAAATGACTTCAAAATCTTGAAACCCCATTCCAGCGCCGACAAGATATTCATCATCACGCAAAGATTTATTCATATAAATACATAAGCAATTTGAATCATTAGGATAATTTATAAGCCTCAACAACAATGATAAAACAGAAATACCTAAGCTAAAAACTTGCAAGTACAAGCAAGTTATTCATTTAACAAAACAAAACACTAAAAGCCCTTTAATCTTTACATAATTTCTTTTAAAGTCGCACATTAAGCCAAAAAGAAGGACTATCTGTTACAATTTGAAAGACTCTGGAGTAAGCAGGTACCTAGTAATATACCTAGTTAAATAGAACACTCATTCATCTTGTCAGTAGCAACTAAACTACTTTGAAAATTGAAAAGCGTTGTTTGGAAGATAAATTACACTTAATAGTATTTTACAATAGTGGGAATTTTTCTATATATAAAATCCATACATTGTAAAGATATGGTCTGCAATAGGTAGTGTTTTACATAGTATAAAGTGTAGCATTAATCACGAGGCAGATTTTATTTTCCTCATGCGAAATATGATATTTATTGAAATCTAATAAAGTCATATTAAACGATTGATTTCTGTCTTTCAATTTGGATGAATCAACCAAAAAACAAACTATAAACATAAACTTTTTTTTTATTCATTTTTTATTGAGACTTTTCGTCACTAGTGACGATATCAGCCTCATAAGTGATGGCAAAACATAAACTTGATTCATTTAATGTCAATGAATAGCGTTGTCTTTTCAATTTCAGCCTTCCAACCAAATTCATTTCATTTAATTGATCCTTCTAAAATCGGTATAAGTACCTAATAACACAGCTTTTTAAATTAAAATTTAACATTTAAAGCAATTTCAAATTCAGACTTTGGGACAATAGGTGGTCCCATCCCTCGAGTGTATATACTTATATGAATAAAGAAAGAAAATTAAAAATCAGTCTCCAGTTGACAAAGATTTCGTGTAACAGAGGAGTAGGTTAACAGTTTTCGGCGGTTCCTCTCAAATTCCCTGGTAAGTACCCATCAGATCCTGAGTAGGTTACTATGGGAACACCTCGAAAATATACTCTTTCGAATAAAAAATCAATTTGATAATCGGCCCACAAATGCCTCAACAATTTTTGAGGGTTTCTCTCGAATTGTCTGGGCTCCACTCGTCAGATCCTGATATCTTTGGTGTTTCAAACGTCATAGGCTATAGTAACCGCTTTCCATTAGGTGGGCCGTCTGCCTGTCTGCTGGACTCCTGCAATAAGTTTTTTTTTTTAAAAACTCGTTTTGGAACTCGATTGAAAATATGTATGACACGCTTACCTTTCACGTCATTACTTGTGTTCCTTAACATATTTCCCACACGTAGTGGAAGATAACAACTCATACATTAACCATTGCAAAGGTAAAATATATTTTAATGCATATATTTTAAAGCCTATTATGCCGTACACCCTAAGACGCTGCCCTCGCAAAGGGTTGTCACTTTATATAAAGCTGACGTGGCCGCAAACGACAGTTAATGGCGCATAAAATTCACAGTAAGCCTGACACAGTGGGTATAATCTTATTTATGATATTGTTATTTAACTTAACATTGCTATTTTCGTGCAGCAGTTTGTTTATTAAAATCACAATTTTTGGATTTTCTTCCTTACGAATCGACTTTCATATAGGCCGGTATGGAAATTTTATAGGAGTGAAATAATACAACCATTGACTCAAAAACATTGTTTTTTTTATTTAAACTCTATAAACTTTAATGCAATGAAATAAGATCTAAAATAATATCCATCAGTGCATGTTCAAACACAATCGTACTTAAAGAGTAAACTTCAGTAATGTCTCGGAGCTGACACACATTTTCTTTAAACTAAGTCTATTACAGCAGTTTAATTGATATTGTGGACAACAGAAAACGGCACAAGAAATCGATTTTTGATTATGTTGAAAATACGATATTTGACTTTATATACGATTGCTATAGTTGCCTTTGACACTGTAGCCGCAGACGTCCGATCGCCACGGCGGCCGCTCACAAATTGTTGCGGACAGAATCACTCCACTGACGTCACCCCCGTAAAGCCCGTGCGACCACGCCCCGCCTACCGCGGGGACATAGCTCGCTCCGTTAGCTGCTAAGCGTCTGCATTTTTGTAGTACTTTAGTAAGCGCGGAGCGAGCCTACATCATGCATTCCTGAACTGCAATTCAAACACACAACATTGTTTCACTTCTACCTGAAGACCTCAAAAGTGGTGACCCCGCAAGAAAACCACCTTCTGAAGAAAGGATCATCTCGAAACAAAATTCCTGCAGGATAGAAAACTCTGCTCGTCTGTTTAGCCGATCAAGCTCAGACAATATGGAAGATTGCAGTAAAGCAGCAGCAGCCAGCCATGAACTGAAGGAAGTATCCGGCCTCGCTTTGACACCAAGAATTCCACCACTCTGGCGCGACAGATTAAGGCTATGGTTTGTCCAGTTTGAAGCCATCGTCTCGGCACAGAAAAAAGGCGACAAGGCGATGTATGAACTCGTCGTTGGACAACTGGAACGACAGGATATCGACGAAATAAGTGACATTTTACTAAACCCACCCGCTGACAACAAATACGACACCATCAAGAAGAGACTCCTCAACGTATACGAAGAATCTGAACAGAGGCAACTACAGCGACTAATCTCTGAAGTGGAACTTGGAGAATTGAAGCCATCACAATTACTAAGGCGTATGCAACATCTAGCTGGCAACAAAGTGTCTGAAACAGCGCTCCGCCTAATGTGGATCAGTCACCTGCCACCAGCAGCCCGTGCAGTACTGGCCATCAGTGAAAATATTGCCAAGCAGTCTCAACTTAGTGAGCTTGCGTTGGTGGCCGACAAAGTCGTCGAAAACTCCACACCAACAAACCCGATCTTCGCAGTCACTACAAGAGCGACGTCACCGCCACAGCCACAATCACCTACAAATGCATTCAGCGAGCTTCACTCAAAAATCGACTGCCTCACCCAAGAAATAGCTGAGCTGAAGACTAATCAACACCGAACGAGACCTTTCTATCGTAACTCATCAAGATCACGTTCCCGAGAGCGATACAATCAGAACCATCCCAGCCAAACTATCTGCTATTATCATCGTAGGTTTGGAAATGCAGCCAGAAAATGCACACATCCCTGCAATTACCAGAAACCGGCGGAAAACTAAGCACAGCGTTGGATGCGGCGGAATCCGACGCCCACATTACTTCTCACCGCCTATTCGTCTATGACCGCAAATCACGGCTATCTTTTCTCATCGATACCGGTGCAAACGTATCGGTACTACCGCGGTTCGGCAACATCAAAGCCAAGCCTACGAACTTTTCACTATATGCCGCCAACAACACAGTCATTCCAACATATGGCGAAAAGACATTGGAGCTGGATTTGAAACTGCGTCGGCCTTACAAGTGGAAATTTATCATCGCAGCAGTGAGCAAGCCCATTATCGGAGCCGATTTTTTGAAGCACCACAAGCTACTCGTCGATGTTGCAAGCCGATGCCTTATTGATAAGGTGACAAACCTCTCAGTACAGGCACCAATAGTCAACGCAACGGAACCCACAATACGCAGCATCGACGTGGAACAAAAATACCATCGCATACTAGCCGCTTTCCCCGACATTACTCGCCCATCGTGCTTCAAAGAAACACCAAAACACAATGTTGAACACTACATAGAAACGAATGGCCCACCACTCCACTGCCGCACTCGTCCACTCGCACCGCACCGCTACATGGCCGTCAAAAAAGAATTTGAAGATATGATGCAGCAAGGCCTATGTCGTCCCAGCAAGAGTCCATGGTCAAGCCCACTACACGTGGTACCTAAGAAAAATGGGGATTTACGTGTATGCGGCGACTACAGACGTCTCAACGCAGTTACTATAGACGACCGATACCCCGTACCACGACTTAAAGATTTCACGTACTTATTACACGGGAAGAAAATCTTCAGCACACTCGACCTAAACAGAGCCTACAATCAGCTACCAGTCCAAGAAGCTGACATACAAAAGACTGCCATCACAACACCATTCGGACTTTTCGAATTTCCCAGAATGGTACCAGGGCTCAAAAACGCAGGCCAAACTTTCCAACGATTTATCCACCAAGTTCTCAATGGACTCGATTTTGCATTCCCGTTCATCGATGACGTCATCATTGGATCAGAAAATGAAGAACAACATGAACACCATTTGAAAACAGTCCTACAAAGACTTGACGCCTATGGTATAACCATCAATCCATCAAAATGCGTATTTGGAAAGAAAAATTTGACATTCCTGGGATATGACGTGTCAACCGAAGGTATAAAACCACCACAAGAAAAAGTTCAAGCCATTACTGACTACCCCCGGCCAGCAAACATCGAAGAGCTCCGTCGATTCCTCGGTATGATTAACTTTTACCGTGACTCCATACCGAAGGCCGCAGAACTCCAAATACCACTCAACACTTACCTACATAACTGCAAAAAGCGGGACAAAACGAAGATCGAGTGGACAAAAGAGGCCGAAGAAGCATTTGAAGCGTGTAAGGCCAGCATACAGACCGCAGCCTTACTCGCTCACCCATCACCATCAATGTCAGAACCAATGACGCTCATGTGCGATGCATCCAATACATGTGCCGGCGCCGTCCTTCAACAGCGCACTAACGGCAAGTGGGCACCGCTAGGGTATTTTTCGAAGAAACTATCCGACGCCCAACAACGATACAGCACTTTCGATCGCGAACTACTTTCAATCTACATGGCCGTTAAACACTTCAGGAAGCTATTCGAAGGACGAACACTCATCATCTACACAGATCACAAACCACTCACATATGCCATTCACAAACCGCCATCCCACAGCGAGACCCAACGACGCGCCCGCCAGCTACTTTTCATTAGCGAGTTCACAACTGACATAAGACACGTAAGCGGCAAAAACAACCCCGTAGCCGACGCACTATCACGCATTGAAACAATCGACGTACCTACATTAATTAATTTTGAAGAACTCGCTAGCGCACAAGAAAAGGACACCTGCCTACCCCAGATCTGCAACAGCCAATCGTCCACCGTAAAAATCAAAAAGATCGTAATTCCCGGCTCGACAAAACCAATATACTGCGAAACATCAACAGCATACATCCGTCCTTATCTACCTGATGACTATCGTCGCATAGCATTCAACGCGCTGCATAATATTAGTCACCCTGGAATACGAACTACACGCAAGATGATACAACAGCAATACTTTTGGCCATCTATGAACACCGATATCGGAACATGGGCAAAAACATGCGTACCGTGCCAGCGCGCCAAAATACAACGACACACACACAGCGAACCCGCATCGTTCCCGCCAACCGAACGCTTTCAACATCTACACATAGATATAGTTGGACCGCTAACAACAACAGCGCAAGGACACAGATACCTACTCACGATGATCGACCGCGCGACTCGCTGGCCCGAAGCAATACCACTCAGTGAGATAACAGCGGAACAAGTTGCCAAGACTGTTTACGACCAATGGATAGCTCGTTTTGGTTGCCCTACAACTATTACCTCGGACCAGGGTCGACAATTTGAGAGCCAGCTATTTCAATCATTAACTAGACTACTAGGAATAGAGAAAACCAGAACGACCGCTTATCACCCACAAAGCAACGGGATAGTTGAACGATGGCACCGCACGCTTAAAACAGCACTAACCGCCCGTTTGCAAAACGGCGGAAAATGGACGGACGAACTGGCAACGGTGCTACTCGGCCTACGAAACGCTGTGCGTGAAGACACAAAAACGAGCGCCGCGCAGTTAACTTTTGGCACAGCCCTACGTGTTCCCGGAACCTTCATAACGCCTACCCAACAACGAAGTATACCACTACACGAAGATTTCGTTCATAAACTTCAAGCAACTATCAGAAGCCTAACTCCAACCACAGACACTACACACGAGAATAATCTGAAGACATTTGTACATCACGACCTAGCAACATGTGAAAACGTATTCGTCAGAGTCGACGCCGTGAAGAAACCACTTCAGCCTCCCTACGAAGGACCCTACCCAATCCTGGAACGAAATGATAAATTCTTCAAAATTAAGCTGCCTGGAAGAGAAACCAACGTCTCTATCGACCGTCTGAAGCCCGCCTACGTCCTGAAGCTGTGCACTACGCCAACTCACCCTGCAGTTGGAAACCAGAAGGATGCCTTAAAAAGGCAGTTGGCAGTAAAGATCGTTGCGGAAACATGGTTGCCTTGAAAAAGGCAGTGTGTGACGACCATACGGATGCCTTGAAAAAGGCATTTGGCACAGAAAATTTTCACACCCGCAGTGGACGTCGAGTCAAACCACCGGTACGCTTCGCTTGAGGGGGAGCCCTGTAGCCGCAGACGTCCGATCGCCACGGCGGCCGCTCACAAATTGTTGCGGACAGAATCACTCCACTGACGTCACCCCCGTAAAGCCCGTGCGACCACGCCCCGCCTACCGCGGGGACATAGCTCGCTCCGTTAGCTGCTAAGCGTCTGCATTTTTGTAGTACTTTAGTAAGCGCGGAGCGAGCCTACATCATGCATTCCTGAACTGCAATTCAAACACACAACATTGTTTCACTTCTACCTGAAGACCTCAAAAACACTATATAGTCAGCTCATATTAAATCGTACATATCACACTACATGTGTTCATTCAATAGTTGATTGTTCACTTGGCTTCTTTATTGATGCGAGATTATTAGCTGCGACTACACGGCGCCTTGTGTAGTAGGAACGCGTGCGCCGTCCCTTCTAACAATTACATGTCAAAGTTTAATATGTCAGTATTGAAATTCATATCTGCATAAATTACAACTCAAGGCCTTTCCTTTACGTTTGTTTCCCGATTACCCATGGGTTTTAGTTTCAATATTAATTTCTTGAATAATCCAATATTTTTTTATTATTAATATCAAATTAGTATAGCTTGTACCAATGTAAGCGTTCATGCTTATGACAAATTTATCCTTAAAGTGAGAGTTACCAATTTAGATATTTAATCATCCTGAAATCAAGGAGATTCGAAAATTCATGGACCTTTGAAGCGTGAAGTCGGTTGTCTGCACAGTTTAAAAGATTCCAAAACAACGAGCTGACGATAGCGACGTCTTTGCGCAGTTTCCGTTTGTTCTCATTATTTTTATTCGTACCTACACTGTAATTTGCTGAACGGAGCCAGACCATCCGTTCCTTAGCATCATTGTTCTTTTTATAATCACGTACCTACCTCTAACTGCAAATAGGTTTGTGTCTACACCTCATTTTATGTTTACCTTCAATACCTTTCTTGATTATATAGTCTGACTTTTTCTTCGTTGCTTAAAAATGCTCAGAAGATTTCGTTTTGTTACATTTTGTTAATAGTACTTTTGTTTTACTTGTATGGATGTTTTTATTATACCTTTCTTCTATCAATATCAACAAACTCCAGACTTTGTAAATTGAAAATATATTTTTCAAGTTACAGGGTTTCTGGATTGATTTTTTATCTATACTTTTATTGTTAGTGTAGTTCATTGTTTACGATAGTTTTATTAGTATTATAATAATTTATATATGATTTTTTAATTGTAAATACATTATGTAAGTTAGTTTATTCATGCAGGAACAAAGAGACAAGTAAATCAATAAGGATTTGATTTGAACTTTAATATGGCCGATGTAGATGACTCAATAATACATATATATTATCCAGTCTATTCATGTAGCGGTGGCAGAGAGGTGTATCTCCACTTGCACTTATTATTTTGGCACCACTTTTTTGCTTCAAAGATCTCTTCGTACACTTTGTTTGAAGTTGTATAAAAATATATATTTAAAGGTTTTATTATCTCTTAGTTATTATTGGATTGTATTCTAAGGAGGTTTCCGTGATTGATAACAAGTTTTGTGGCCTACAACAGCCCGTGCTACTTTTATCCCCTAAATCTCGCGGGGATTAGCTCTGTATACAGTACCTACGTGGAATAACAGCATAGGATAGGATTTGACATTGAAACTGTGATAAACTAGTACTTATACCGGGACATATCACAGTTTATCAGTTCAAAGCCTCACCACATGTGAAGCTCTGTTTTAGTACGCGCAAAACTTAGTGCACCTCGCCAGAAGTTAGAAAGGTTTATATGTACTAACCATACGTAAATTTTGTTTGAAAAAAGTGACTAGTGTATGTAAAAAGGATGATCTTTGTAAATGTTATAAGAAGTTTATCTGGTACGTACTTCATGTCTTCAATTCGCGTAAGCCAGACTTTAGCACAGTAAGTTTGCGAAGGTACTTAAGTGTTACTTAAGTTTAAGTTTAATATCTGATTTTATGTGTGTGTTCGGGTAAAGAGAAGTCAATCGAGAGGACAACACTTTGCTCGCAGCGCTGTACAACTATCTTGTGAAATTTTCGCAATGAAATGTACTAATTTCAAGAACACATTTAAGTGTTTCCTGTTTCATTTTATGGATCTTGTAGACAAAGTATTTTGTTATAAAGTTGGTAATATAAATTTACTTATTACTTATTGGCATTATTATTATTACTTACTTATTATTTACTTATTGGGAGCTATTTTTGTTTCATCCATCATGTTGTATCTCTCGGGTAATGCAGTAAGTTTCAAACAACTAAAATAAGAGGAATATTATGAATGTTTATTAGTATCCAATAATAGACTATTTACTTTTTGTGTTGTTTTCTTTGTAATGGATCTACTTAGCTTTGAAGTAAAATCATATTATATTTATTTATAGAACATAGATTATTTATAGAGGATATCTTATGAGTTCATTAATATATACATAGTACATAATTGTAACATGTATATTCTACAAACGAGTTATAGCAAATAGTATCACCTTGAAAACTGCTGGGTTTAGAACTTTTACTTTATAAGGTATCGAACACTAAAACTACCAAACTTATCCAAGGCGCACGAGAAGGTATTACACATCGGTAATCACGTGATATTTGACATGCCGTATAAATGCGCCACTTATGTGTAAGCATGCATTAAAGTTTAAAATTTTATCTCAAGTTATTTCATCGCTCAATTCCTGTGAAGCGAACCCAAATTCCAGTGAAAGTATGAGAAAACTTCGTCGATCAGATCGGTGTTCCGGCTGTCGCGTAAGATTTCATAAGCCTGTCATAGCCTTCAGATATTGAAAGGTTATTGGATTCTTGGTCGCATACATCAAGTTCTGCGTTAAATATAAGATTTTAATTAAAATATTATGTTATATTTTCTATAAACTACTGTCGTAAAACGAGAGTGGCTACATATTGTTGCGAACCGATACTAATCCTTTACAGGTGTTATATTACCCCCTTCGAATTTAAGTGATCTTTTGTTGGCCTAAATCCGTTAAGACGTCATAAATCCTTTGTTACTTTGTTTGTATTTCGTTGCACATTATTGAAGCCATAGAACTTTCAAGTCTAAAATTTGCGGGACTAGTGGGCATGTTGCTAAAAGGCCATAGTTATTTTAAGAATATAAAATGTCGGCCCATTGGGACTGATTTAGTTGGGTTTCAACTGCGACGAGACAATACTTAGCGTACTTTCGGAACGAGTATCTTATAACGATGGACTTTGCGCGATTTATATTATTACGATTTTTTGCGTCACATTAACTGTAACGCAACGTGTTAACTCGTGGCTTGATTTGTTGCATTCGGTTATGTTTCTAAGGCTTGTGAATTACGTGTGTAGCTCTAATAAAGAATGTGATAATTTCAACTGAATTTTGACTCCATATGCCACAAATTCGTAACACTATTTACTATATAATCACCCCATTAAATTAATATATCTCGTACTGATTTCCAGATTAACCATTTGCATAGAATCAGATTTGATGCTTAATTTCCTGGAAAAGATTTGGTTTTCCCTACGGCTCCATGTGCTTATAGCCGCGTGGAAAGCCCTTACTTCTAATGTATTGTAGGTAACTTGTAACCGCCGTCAATACAGTGTGTATGAAATCTGATCAGCTACCAGAATAAAATATATTTTGAAAAAGTTGTTTTTTACCAGTAAGCAAGTGTATATGCTTATTTTTCTTACACGGAGTTAAAGACATTATGACATTCCACACTCAACGATTTTGAGCACTGCACTGGATAAAAAACCAGTAAGAAATCCTTAAGATCGTCAAAAGCTTTGAACGGATAAACTCCAAATTACAATTCACTGCAATTAAAAAGTAACTGCTATATTATTCTTCTATTAGAAAAGTTAATAACGAGCAATGTTAAGTATTACAAGGAAGTATCACCTAATTGTTTGCAATAAAAATAATAGTGACATAACTTTAGAAAAGCGCGTCTCATATCATATTTCAGAGGAAAACGAACCATATTATACGAAGAAATGGCTGATGCCAGAATTATGCCTACCACACGCACTAGTCGAATGTGCCACAGAGTAGTCATATACGTAATAAAGTTGGCAAATCAGAAAACAGGTCACGTACGTTCCTCAATAGCCTGCGCGCGGGAAAATTGTACCTACCCTGTTACCGTTGTTGAACTACACTGACTCGGGAATTTTGGGGTATATTTTTCTATCCGACAGTTACATTTGAAGGGTTTTCAGTAAAGTAGGAAAAAATATACATTACTATTATATTAAAATTTCTCTCATAAAACGGTGAAAGTCAAAGAATTAACGATCGTTCTATTTTTGAATGTAGATTGGCTAATATTAAAAACATTGAATTGAATTGATTACATATAGAGTAAATTATTGTTGAACCAAATTATTGACACCCTGTTAAATTATCGAAATATTTATTTATTTCGTGGCCACACAACGATAAACGTACGTACTACCACCTACTCTAATGTCTCAGCTGTGATTGGTTTATTTTGGTTAATACGATCAAGTTTAAGTTGCAGCGATCCCTTATTTAGAATAATAAATTTTTCCCGATCATTTTCACGGATAAAAGGTATGGCGTCTTGTAAAGTAACGATGTTTGGATTGACCAACCGATTATTAAAATGTTATGTGAAGCGACGAGTTGTAAAAAATTAGACTGACTTCGCCAGACTAGCTTGTCTATTTGCATCTACCTAATCTAATATTGAGTTAAAAATAATAGTGTAGTGGTCGTGAAAGTTGTGGTAGTTTAGTGGCTAACGAACTATCATAAGTTTGAATCTTTGCGGGGAAATGCATACATTATATTCTTTTAGAAAAATAATACTAGATGTTCCGTAATACAAGTACAATAATGGTATGCTTCCTCATAGCCATTTGGGGCGGTAAGGAGGTTGGGTGCTCGAGGAAAATGTCTTAGCCGCGGCTACTACTCGATGGACAACTATTCGTCGGTGGCGGGGTTTGGCGCCATTGGAGCCTTCCTAACGGTAGTCTCTCAACGGCTCTCGTTGGCTAGTCTGAGGCATCCTATGACTTCACGGGCTTTACGTTGCCTTAGCTTGCGGTTTAATTAGGCCATTCGTTGGCGTTCGGTGGCTATCTGTAGCTTCTGGTGGCCTGTCAGCGGCTTTGTGGCCTTTGCGACCTCGTAAAATCACCCTGATGTTAGCGTATGTGATCTCGGGGGTTGGCAGCCAAGTGCGTTGGTAGTCCGGTGGTCGCGTGTATAAGGGAGCGAACAATCAATTATGCTGCTCGAAGGACCAAAAATATGTACAATTTAGCAAGCGAAATTTCGAATACTACGAATGTTCAAACACTTGACTTCCTTGCTGAACTACGGGAACCCATCGATTAGGAATTATAAGTCTCAAGTTACTGGAACAATTTCTTGATTGATAAGGGTATAATATGGCAAATTTATGATTTTGGAAAAAACGTGTAAAAATGGACGGAAACTAGGAAGGCCGATGCGGTGCATGCGGTGTAGCTAGTATTGACACTGCAAGAGTGCAGCGTTGGCATCAATAGCTCACAAGGAGTGGCGGTTTATTTTTTTTTTTATATTTACAAGTAAAAGAAGTTACGAAATACACAGGAAATTTATTGTACCAATATATATATTACAGAATATATAAATTGCTTCCGTATTAAACATATTTCTGAATTATATCGAAATTGTACATTTCTAGAGCTGCAAATGTCCTTAGTCGACGTGAAAAGTGAGTACCCCAAATGGATCTCCCATTAAAATTTTAAACAAACTTACAACTGTTTTACATGTAATCAAACAAAAAATAAGTTTTAAATTCCATTAAATTGATAATCCTTCGCGGACGGTATGTATACAAGAATATGTTGAATTCATTCAAGTAATATCTACTGAATCAAGTGAAACTGTTAGGTCAGGTTTGTGATTTCTACTGGTATTGGTATTCTCGACGTAGATCAGTGTTGAGACAGGTGTGTGACATACAGTATCGTACAGTGTCTTGGACGGCGGCGACACTCTTGGCAGGCGAGCTGCCCTGGCCTCTCCAGGCAGACGTCCTGTCCAGGGTTCGTCGTACCCAGCAGGATGCCCTAGTTAGAGGACTGACCTTCTGTCAAGTCGAGATAGAGACGGTCAGGAAGCGGGAAACCGCTTCCTGCCTCGTCGACTGGTCTCGTGACCTCGAACACCCTGCGGCCGGCGGCTTTACGGTGGACGCAATCAGGCCACAACTGGAGGAATGGGTTAACCGCACTAGCGGCACCCTCACCTTCAGGACGACGCAGATACTGACCGGACACGGTTGTTTCGATCAGTATCTGTTTCGCATTGTGGGCTGCTTGCCTTCTCCGGATTGCCGACAGTGTGGCGCGCCCGATACGGCGTTTCATACGCTTGTCGAGTGCGCTGCCTGGGCGCCTCAGCGTTTCGAGCTCGAGACAAAGTTAGGAGCCGTCGGATCGCTCGGCGACTTGGTAACGGCCATGTTGCAGAGCGACGACGCCTGGGATGCTGCGGTTTCTTTTTGTGAGGCAGTTATGTCTCTGAAAGAGGCCGCAGAAAGGGATAGGGAGCGAAGTCCTAGGGCGCGTGCTACGGTCTCTTCTCGAGGTCGCCGGCCTTCAGCCGGCACCCGGAGAGGCAGGTACGCGCATTACTTCCCTCCCTGAGTTAGGATCCGGAACGATGGGGGCCCTTAGCTACTAGGTCAGCAAGGGATTTTACAACTACCCCCGTTCCGTAGTGGAGTGTGTTCTCCCGGGGCACACTTCAGCACTTTATGCGCTGGATCGACTGCTGAGTAACTATGTTCTACATCTCAGTCTTTCCTTCACATCAAAGCGCAGGGCCGCGAAGGGAGGAGGGGTTTTTTAGTGGGTATTGAGGTTGCTCGCCCGTGCGGCATCGCTCGGAGTCTCCACACTCCTCTGTGTAATCCATAGCGGACGAAGCGCAAGTAGAGCATACAATTGCTAGCGTTATCGCCCCCCCGTGGATTCGTGCCGTTTCCTAGTGACGGCCCAGAGAGTGCGTAAATCGGTTAGTCATTTTTCCCCGCCTCAAAAAAAAAAAAAAAAAAAAAAAAAAAAAAAAAAAAAAAAAAAAAAAGGTGTGTGACATACAATCATGCATATACACTGATCTCGATGAGGCTTAGAACTAGGGATTCAAACAAAACATCGATAATATTTTCTTAAGTTTTCGCGACTTGTACACATAATAAAACTACGTTTTAACGGTTTTAAGCGCGGTAATTTATTTTATTTAGGCTGAATAAAAACTTTGACAATACACGTTCGACAAATGTCATCTTTGTCTTCCGTGACCACGGCAACTGAAAAGCGGCCGAAACGTCGGATAAACCTAAATAAAATAAATTACCGCGCTTAAAACCGTTAAAACATCGATGTTCGAACTGTTTCTGAACGATGTTTTATCGTACATAGACATAACGCACCATCTAGCGTTCCATCTGTGATCTACACAGATTTCCATTATATAATGTTTTTCGTAAATTTTCTTATTGCCAAATAATTTATAACATAAAACTTGATTATTATATGTATTTCTTTTATTTCTATGAAAACTGACCATTTTCTTAGATGTACATTTATTTTAAATGGTGATAGGGATGTGTTAGTTTGTACCCATGCTGTTGAATAGTACGAAAACATATAAAAGAATAAACATAGTATTTCTTTGAGAGGTGGAGTGACAGTGGTGTAAAAGGATGTTAGTAAAAACAAGAATGAAGAAAGGTGTGTTAAAATGTTGGTTTGAGCGATACATCGATGTTAAAAAAAAGATACTTCATTTGCATCGCAGAAACAAGCGTCAAAAGTTTATGTAAATGGTTATAAAAAAACATCGATATATCGTTCATAAATATCGATATTTTTAACATCGATGTTTCACTTTTGAAAACATCGATATCCTAAAATCGATGTTTATTATGAGCGATGTTGCATCCCTACTTAGAACAATGCCATTCTGATTGCCACTACTTCGGTAATACACATAATATATTATTTTATATAATATTAGCTTGTAGCGAGGAACATAGGCAAGTATTGATTATTACAAAATTAATATTTTACTGAATAATAATTGTTAGAATATTATTTCATATGACACTTAATAAAATCAAAAGCCTTCGTACAACATTCTGCAATTACATATGGGAAAATATTAAGGGCCTTACTTATAATAATCTCGTTAAGAAAGGATTAGCCATCTCTTAAATAAGAGACTGTTAAGCCCCTAATATAAGGCTGTTTCAAATAAAACTTGCCCTCTTGCCTCTTAGCAGTCACATAAACTACCTCTCGATGTTGGTTATTTTTGAGAGTTATTTATGAGTTACTTTAACACCTTTCACCTTTAAGAAGAGTTTATGGGTAAGATTTTCGTTAATCAGTTGCTGAGCAGTTTCTTAAAATTTAACAAACGATAATAAGTAAGGCCCTAAATGTTTGAATCACTAGGTTACAATTTACAAGTATTTCTTAATTGATAATTTATTTATATGATTTTATAGCAAAATATGGTCAGTTGATGTAAGATTCGCTTATCTGCTTTTCGTAAAATTGTGATAAATAGCTCTTCAGCCAACTCAACACAATATTTCAGTGAGCCCAGTTGGTACACTAACTGATAAGTATGATTCTGACCTAATATGCATATATTAGATGAGATTACCTGTTATAATTTCCACAAGCTGACGGTAAAGGATAACATTGTGTGGACTCAATCCGCTTTGTACAAGCGTGTAAAAGAAAACAAACTATCAGTTTCATTTTCGAAAAGAAAGGTGTGCAGTTATCACACATATTATCACGCCTATGTCATAGAGCTAAGCAGAGAAGATAGGCCTTTACTAAATACGAACTTACCAAACATTTTTCGCTTCATTTACTATCACTAATTGACACTAGCTAATTAGATATAAAAATTAGGCGAAATAAATATCAAAAAGAAAATATAATCTGAATATTTTATCTTGTCATCCTCGTGTGCCAGTTAATATTATAATTCTATTCAACTATACAAATGCACACTTTTCCATACAAACATTGAGAAATTCTCGACAGACTAGAATTAAGGTTAACTATGAAGTTCTCACTAATATATGAGAATTCGATTATTGATACGGAAATACTTTATATTGCCTTCCACGTCTTTTTTAACTTCCAAAATATTTTCCTTTCATACAAACGACGTCAAAAGAACACGGCTAGCAATTTAATTTTCATGCTCAATTACCTGCTCGTACACAATATCGATATTACCATCGTCAGAAATTATTTCCCAGAATCAAATTTAACAAACTTGACGGAGAGTCCAATTGGTCTCGAATTAGTTATTTCCCTCGATAAATATTAATAGGCCGTCAATACAAGATGCCGTTGTCAATGGGTCCTCGAAAGGGTCCATCCCGTACGTATTTCAATGTCGACTTTCCAACAATCATTAATACATTATAAATGTACACAGGCATTCAGTATGGGCCTTGAGGGACCGATAACAGTTTTATCTTATTGCTTTTCACATGTTTTATTATTTGCATAATAAAAAAGTTGGACCAAGCTTCTCGGAGTTATAAATGTTTTATCAGAAGGAATCTCTGATAGACTTTTTTTATTGCAGGAGTTCAGCAGACAGGATAGAAAGCGGTTACCATTGCCTATGGACATTTGAAACACCAAAGGTGCTACAGATGCTGTGCTCTCTTAAGGGAGACTGGAACTGTCACAATGCCGGAACACACTCAAGATTTTATGGGACATACTTTAGACCAGGGTGACAGCCATCCAGTCGGCAAATCCCTACCTACTACTGCTGTTGGTTTTTTTTGTAGCTCATTTACGACAGGTCCGCCCGGAATATTGTTTTCACTTGTAAAGTTTGTGGTTCACCTTTCACTGAATTGCGAAGTTTTTTTACTACATTATCATTTAATGATGAAACTACAAAATTTGTTAGACGAAAATAGGTACTTTGTAGCGAAAGTGTGTTTCAAAAAACTTTGTAATTTAGTGCTATGTAAATAACAAACTTAAATTATAAATAATCAAAGACCGCAATGTTCTTAATCAATGCCTTTTTTAATATGTATTTTGTTTTTTAAATCATGATGGCAAATTAAATAGTGATAAAACAAAATGTCCCTACAACACTCGGATTTATGTTAGTTTTAGTGACTGAGTTTAAATGTGACTTTGTTATAGCGTTAAAAAACAACGCCATTGGCATGTATACATAAGTTATCTGTAAATGTTAACGTCGTCAATCCATCTCAAATAAGGTATTAAAACCTGAGCTACATCTGCGTGAAACAGTAACTAACACTAACATTATCTCAGGTGTGGCAGAGGCATAAGCAAGATTCACTAAGAACATGATATTGGCGTGATAGTAAACTGAATTCATTAACTTACATATACAATGTTTGTGCCATTGGCTATTGAAACGCTAGGACCTTGGGCTCCTGACGTCATACGCATTATAAATGTATTTCTAAACGTTTCATTGATTTGCTGATGATTAGAAGGCCAGTTCCTATCTCGGTCAACAGATCCGTTCAGTCCAATCCAATCAGTATGGCGATCCAGCAAAGTAGCCAGCCTTCTGGCAACCTTATGCATTGACTTCAATATTTAGCTCAGTATTCTACTTATAATCTTAAAGGATTATAGATAGAATACAATATAAGTTAGGTTTCCTTCATTGTACCAGATTATGTTTTAGTTAAGTTTGTATGATTGATTACATTCTATTAATTTTAAATTATATTCATTGTGTAGTACCAACTTAGTTTCACTGAATTTAAATTAACAAACATCAGTAATTGTTCTCATAGCGCGTACATGGTGAACAGTAAGTATCTACTTATATTTTATTATTATTTCTCATCATTTACGAAGTTATCACAACAGGGAATGGCAATAATTGTAATTTTGGTTATTATTGTGGACTTACCTTTACATTCTTCCATCCTTTCATCTGAGTTGTCTCCGCAGTCGTTTTCCCCTTCGCACACCCAGGATATCGGTATACACTTTCCATTCGCACATTTGAATTGCCTTTCAGTGCAAACTTGGTCTGAAACAAAAAAAAAACAATGACACACTTCTAATTGTACCTGTGACTAAAAAAAAAAAAAAAAAAAAAAAAAAAAAAAAAAATAAAACTGTCTAGATGTTCCTGTACTTTATGTTTTATTTATTTATTAGTGAATTTATATTTATTTTATTTATCACTAACAGATTTTTTACAGTTAATTAATTTAATAAATCAACAGACAAACATTCTTATTGTTCGTCCCCAAGCCAATAGGCGGATAGTCCAGTTCTCCGCTTCCAATGGAAGGGCTCGCCCATAAAGGGACTGGCCATCCTCTGTCCGGAATAGAGATGATGCGACAATGAGCCACAGCGCGGACATGGGACGAAACGAGGATCGGTAGGGTTTTAGTGGGTATCCACAACCGTAGCTTGGCAACAGCATTCCTGCCGGCGAGGCCCTCGCCCGCCCCCGGGCGGTCGGGTTAGTACCAGATAAAAATACACAGTAAGTGAACCAATAATCACAGATTTTTCTTTTTTAAATTTTTTTTTACTAATGAATATATATAAAATAAAACTATCAATTCAATAATTGTTTACTGTTTTAGTCTTAAGCATATTATTATCAGTTTTATTTCGTCCTAAATGGACCTATGTTTAATCATCGTATCTCATTCTTCGTAGGCTTAGTCCTTTAAATTTATGTGTTTATCTCTTTTAGTTTTCCGTTTCATCGAGTTTCAAATCACAACGATTCTAAAGAAGTTTCACTTCAAAAATACAAAACCTATTCGTAATATACAGTGAGAAGTAAAGTAACAATTACGCATGTAAAATTAAGTTTAAAAAATACAACCCAGTAATTATCTCAGTTAACGATTTATTAATATTGTGAGAATTATGAAATCATAATTATATCCAAGTGTCAATCCATGGGGGTGTTCGGATTATTCGCTTCAAGACCCGGAAGCTACTTTTCTTCTTTTTCTTCTCTACCTAGAATAAAACTTAAATTTATCTCGGAATTAAAACATTGGGAACCCACAGATAATTTATTTTAACAGGAACCAAAACAAAACAAATTTCTTGAATCTCAATTTCGTACCGTTCATTTATCAACCACAGCTCGGTTAGCATTTTTTCCAATATCTTCTTTTCAAATAATTTGAATACGAACCTTTTCATTTATCAAGTTGATTAATTCGGTGTCTCAATACAGTTTTGAATTTGTTTAAACAACAAATACCGATACTCCTGCTCTGTTTTGTCCATGACAATGATTATAACATATTCATTTGGAGCTCTTTTTGTAAATTTTAATGTTTATAGGCGATGGTAACCGCTTTGCATCAAGTGGGCCATCTGCCTGTCTGCTGAACTCCTGCAATAAAATAAAAAATTAGGTGTAATTCTTAATACTTTCGAGACAGGTGTAAGATGAGAATCCGTCCAATTAAAGCTTAGATACTTCGGTCTGTTGCTATTAAATTACTTTTTAATTTGGACAAGAATTCGTAAAGGTTGGTATTCAACGCTTTTATGCGACAACTTATTCCTATGATAAGTTTTAGCGATGTAATTTGTATTTTATTTTTATTGCAGGAGTTCAGACAGGCGACGGCCCACTTGATGGAAAGCGGTTACCGTCGCCTATGGTAATTTGCAACACCAAAGGTGCTACAAATACGCCGCAGCTCTAAGGGAGACTGGAACCTGGTCACTAATGCCGGAACACAACTCAAGGCTGTTATGGCGGCATACTCTAGTAAAGTAGTAGTATGTTGTTACAATTACCATGTCTTGCGGTGAATAGCGTGATGACACCTACGAATGAACAACCTGTATGTGAGACCAGCCAAAAAACCTTAGACAAGAGAGTATTTCATTAATTACCCTGAAATACCATTATCTGACTCTTATTATTTTTTATTTTGATGGGCGTATGAAACAACAATCCACCAAATTATATCTCTTTATGTATTTAGAGGTTTTTACATGCCACCCCCATTATTCCCAAAAAGTGTTTTTGAAAGACATCATAGATATGATGACAAGTACCTACTTTACAAAAATTTATTACTGTATATTTGTGAACGAGTATTTTAATATGGACGGGAGGGAATTAAGCAGTAACAATCTGATCGATGTTATGAATTTTTGATAATAAACGTAGAAACGTAAACAGGAAAACAATCATAATAAATAACATCCATGTACTTTTCCTTACAAAATACCACGAAGGACACGCCCAGCAAACATAGCAAACTTAAACATACAATAGAAGAAAATAGCCTATCAAAACTTGGCATATAACTCAATCGCGTTTGTTCAGAAATAATACGATTGAGAGTACATTTCCATGATCCTAAACAGCCTTTATAAGTCCATTATGTAATGGACACGAGAGTTCGAATGGTCAATACAATCGGTGGACTATCTTCGTGTCGGTTGAACTTGATTTATGCGGCAATATTTTCTAGAAGAGCGAATCTCATTCCGTTGCAGACGATATGAAATTTTATTGAATACGTACAATGTATCCAATTTATTTGATATCTTGACGTATGCAAAGCATTATGTTAGGTTAGATTCTGTAAGGTTATTTATGTCTGCCCGAGGTAGGCGGAGAGACCTAGCTGTCCGCTAACAAATGGAGGGCCTAGCCCGTGAAGAAGCGGCCGTCCTCCGTTCAGGCTGGAGGTGAATGTGCAAGCGAGCCAACAGACCGGACAACGGGCGTTTGAGGATCAGACAGGGGTTTTAGTGGGTATCTCTTACTGCAGTGTGGTAATAGCTCTTCATACGTGAGGTGCTAGTGCCACACAGGAGCCGCGAACTTTCCCCCACGCACGGCTTACGGTCCTCAATCAGATTTCCCCTGTATAAACAAAGGTTTTAATTAAATCTATTTTACAAGAAATATGGTACTAAACGAATTAGACCGTGGCAATCATAGAATACTGTGGCTCACACGAAAGTTCCCTTAGTGGAAGTGTATCATCCTAATTTTGTAGTATAATTTGATTATAAACAAATTTTGGTGAATTAGATTTAATATAACAGTTGGCTGTTAACACAAAATTACTTATTTTATTAAGCATACCAGTCTTGTGCTATGGGTAATAAGGAACGGACTACTCTGGGGCAGCTTCTAGACGTCCAGACCCTAGTATGTACGTCAGTTTACGAAATTTACCATACCAGGTTTTGAAACTGAGACCTTTGCCTTTAAGTGAGTAAGCCTGGTACGGGCTTAGTCCACACAACCGCAGAGTCAGTATTATTGTCCTACTAATATTATAAACGCGAAAGTTTGCAAAAACGTTTTTTTTATGGAAGTATAGGTTTGCGTTTGACCACTGTCTCATCTGATGTTGAGTAATGACGCAGTCTAGGATGGAGCACGCTTACCTAGAAGCGTGTGTGTATGGGTGTATGTTTGTTACTCTTTCACGCAAAACTATTGAATGGGCTTTGATGAAACTTTACAATAATATAGCTTATAAATCAGAATAGCACATAGGCTATAAGTTTTAAAGATATAATGAATTATCTAAAATATAACGATTTTCCATCAAAACGCAGGCAAAACCGCGGAGCGCAGCTAGTCTATATACAGCGTGTTTCAGACCTTACGACAATAAATCAGACCACGTTTTCTTCATGACGTACTCTGCCCAAATATAACAACGAATCAAGGTAGCTTCTTTGGTTTAGCCACAGGACCTCATTTTTCATTTCAGAATTTTACAACAACATGTATCTGTTATTGTGACTAAATCGGTAGGTTAGTGACCACATGTATCATGTTGCCAGCTCGTCTCTTCATCATTAAACGCGGAAGTTGTTCATTCTTACGCTCTCGTTCATTACAATAAAAAAATAATAGGTGCGAGAGGGACAAATACTTTTCTTTTTGTCAAAATCTGCGCATCAAACAAATGCCGCAACCCGTGCGCCGTCAAGTTAGTACTAATTAGTGCTGTACTAGTTCACATCGTCGTGTTTATCGATTTTGGTCTCGCAACACTTCAGTTAAATTTACACTTCATAGTCTATTAAAATAACTTAGGAATAATTTTTAATTTACAAAACTAAAACAGGTAACGAGGATAATTTCGACAGAGACGTCAAAAACTGCAAAAATTTCAAAAACCCTTGTTAAAAAATTACAGAATAGATAATACGAAAGGACTTGATAACGATGTTCCAATGAAAAGAAAGGTTTTATCACAGAAGTTAAAGAAACCAGCGTTGAATTTTATTTTATAGTGAATAATAATAATAATAATAAAATCTTTATTAGTCTTTAGTGTTTTACAAGTAACAAAAAAGAAAAATGTGTTAGTTTAGATTACGGCTATAGAAATTAAGACAAGTAAGTATACCTTCGACTCTCAAACTAGGAACAAGGCCTGTGTTTTGAGTCAATCAAAGTACCCCACACCTATATGGTTAAACAATATAATTATAGCTCTTAAAATAAGTATTTGTATGTGCAGAAGTGCGTGTGATGTGAGTGGTTGTGAGTGTGTGCATGCGTACAGTTATGTGTGTGAAAATGAAGTGATTGAAAGTATATCACTAGAACAGAAATTAACGAAAATTGTAAAGTATAAAATAGAATATATAGTAACAAACAGTAATAAATATTAGTTTATAAGTGCTTCAGACGCGTCATAATCCAAGGATTTTAGCCAATTTATTACTTTATGCTTGGTTTCTCGTCTAGTTAAAGGATATATTTTTAAGTCCTTATTAGCTCTATTATATAGGCGGCTTTTGACTGAGTACGAGTGTTTCCAGGCCAGGGTAGTTCTTGTGCGGACAATATGGCAGACCTTGTCGTATCTCCTTTTCCGAGAAGAAAGGGAAGAATCAAACTTTAGTTCAGTATGTGTTTTGAGAATAAGCTGTAAAATGAAAAGTTTCCTAACAGATAACACTGACATATCTTTATATAACTGTGTAGTAGAATAGCGGAACGGTTTTTTCGCCAAAACTTTGAACACTGCTCTTTGTGATCTTTCTAATTTTAGTAGTATAGTCTTAGACGCTCCACCCCATGCTATAATACAATAGACGAGCAATGATTCACACAAGGAGAGGAATACCATTTTTAATGTATTAAAGTCCGCAACGGGTCTCAAATTTTTAAAGACACAAATAAATTTTCTAAGACGCGAAGAAAGGTAATTTATATGATCGTCCCATCGAAGAATAAAATATTATTTTGAATGAAATTTCTTAAATTGTGTAAAATACTAAAATTAAATTAATTATTTTAAATCTGGCATGTATGTAATATTTTTTGTTACACACACAATTAAAAGTAATTAAATCACATATTTAGCAAACCATAGCATGGATACATGTCGTTAGATACAAGTTGCTAGCCCCAGCATTTTTAGGTGGATTTTATTGGATAGTTTATATTATCATTAGTAAGTAAAAGTTTATTACGTATTAGCATATGGTGATAATATGAGATGCTATGATGATATGATATGATTTAGATTGTTTAAAGTAAAAAAATCTTCAAATAATGAAGTATGGCTATTTCATAAAATGGCTCATTAAAAACACTTTAATAAGATATGTGCGCGATTATAATACTATAAAAAATTTTCAATAATGTACATTATAACAAGTGAAAAATATCGATATCGACTACTGGGACTCCGGACCTGAAGTGACACCACCAGAAATTTGTGAAACTGACCTATCCTATACTTATTTGTTTATTTTATGTCAGTTTTGAGCCGGACTTGAACCTATAACGTTGTTTGAATCATTGCGCACGAGGTTGGCAATTTTGAATCTATTTATAGGACTTTATGTATATTGATATAAGAGAAATTAGTGTATTGAGCGTGTGAACAATAAGTGATTTTTCATAATGCCTCGGTATAATTTTACAGCATCGGAATACGCAGACATGATTTTGATTTACGGGGAATGTCGCGGTAATGCTGTTTTGGCTATCCAGACATACCGTGAAAGGTATGGGCACACCCGTGCTTGTCCGACTAATGGCCGCACGATTGTGCAAGCTTTGCAGAGGATTCGGGAGAATTAACCCTTAATTCCGCTTTGGATAGTGCCCTTCAAGGGCTTCCGTGACACGTGATGAACAAATTTTCAATTATTTTTCTCGCAATCCAACAACTAGTCTGCGTAGAGCTGCTCGACATTTGCATGTAAACCATACAACAATACATAGAGTTTTAAAACGCGATAAACGGAAACTTTTTAAGTACCGGAAAGTACAAGCTTTGATACCCAGAGACAAGCCTGTCAGAGCAGCCTTTTGTACTTGGGTTATACGACAAAATGACGAGACGAGAATCCGGATTTCTTGTACATTTTGATGTGGACTGACGAAAGTACATTTACAAGAAACGGGTTATGGAACCGACAAAATCTTCGGTATTGGAGTCACGTGAATCCGCAGCTAGCACGAGAGACTTCCCATCAGTACAGATTTTCTGTGAATGTGGGCTGGCATACACAGGAATGTTATCATTGGTCCGGTTTTTATTGAAGGTAATTTAAACGCTGCGAAGTTTTTAGAACTTCTTAATGGTGTCGTTGCCGATTACATGGATGAACTACCACTAGCGGCAAATAGACTGATGTGCTACCAACTCGACGGAGCACCAGCTCACTCAGTGGTGTCTTTCAGAGAGAGGTTGAATGAAATGTTCGGACAGCAGTGAATTGGCCGTTATGGCCCATCGAGATGGCCACCTAGATCACCGGACCTCACCCCAATGGATTTTTTTTTATGGGGATATGTAAAAAATTATGTTTATTCGACAGATATTGATACTGTAGAGAATTTAAAAAACCGAATAATTACGTCATTTACTAAATTAAAAGATATGGCTGCCAATAGTGACCTATTAACGAGAGTTCGACATAATATTCAAAGACGATATAATTTGTGTGTTCAAGCTGATGGCGGTCATATTGAAAATTTAAAAATTTGATTCGACTAAAAATTTCAAAATGATAATTTGATTAGATACTTAAAACTCAGTGATCAAATGAATGAATGCCTTGTGGTGAATAATTTGTGAGTAGATATTTTAGTGATTGTTTATGTTAGCCCGACACATGATCCATGTGACATGTTGCCGTTCTTACCAAGGTCAGTGAACCAATATTTACAAGTGTTCTGTTTTTATTCCCTTTTTATCGTAATTAATTTGTTCGAAAATTGCTTTTTTTCAATTTTGACATTAAGTTTGATTTAATAGTACCGAAAATTTTGTATGGAGTACGACTGCTAAAATTATGATTTATTGTCATTTGAAATGAAACACGTTGTATATATTGAAATTGTAGAGGTCGAATTTCTGTACAATGAAAAAAATACTAAAAACCGAGTCAGGGGGATGTAAGAAGTGTAATAGAAGTAATTTAGATTTTTTTATTGTTTTTTGTTTCTCTGTTTGTCTGTCTGTTTGTACCGACTAATCTCTGAATTGACTGTATCGATTTACATGAAATTTTGTTGATTTGAAATTTTGATAGCTTATATCCCTGGTCAACATATAGGATACTTTTGATCCCGAAAAATTAAAGAGTTCCCGTAAGATAGTTAAAAAGCTTTAATTACTTAAACAGCTTATAACAGACTAAAAGTAATTTCTCTGCAACGTAACATAATAGAAGCGGATATTTTGGCAGGGTGTGGTGTCGGTGAGAGAGTTTTATCTTAAATATATTAATATATAAGGCGGATAAGTTTGCTTATTTGTTTGTTTGCTTGAACGCGCTAACCTCAGGAACTATTGGTCTGATTTGAAAAAAGTTTCAGTGTTAGATAGCCCATTTATCGAGGAAGGTTATATTGGCTAGAAACCCTCACGCTAAGAGCCTAAGTTTTTTTAACTATTCAACGCGAACGAAGTCGCGGGCAGAAGCTAGTATGAAATAAATCCATTTGTTTTCAGATATGCTGCTAAATTTTCTTACTAATAACCTTTTTCAAAACTACAATTAAGAACTATAATTCTTCTTTAATTAAAATTCTCTGTTAATTTTATTTCATTCATTTCAACTTCTTTATGGCACTATCTGAAATTGGCTGAAAAGGAATTCCCGACCGCCTAAAATTAGCCAATAACCTTTTCACGATGAATAGGCATTTGAGTATTAAATTACAAAAGAATCACGTTTTATGTTGTATAACATATAAGTTACCCAAGATAAGTGCCTTAACGACGAGCGGTATGTCGAGACAAACAAGGCGTAAAGACTTCAGACATAATAATTACACATATAATACACAATAACAACAAGAAGCCACAGTATAAAAATTATACAGTAATCTCTGTTTTTCCGCATGTTTTTATTGACAGAAAATTGAGACATAATAAGTACTTGTAATACTGCTGGTTAACTTTAATTAATTAAAATATTGTGCAATTTTGAAGTGACAACTTCCTATGGGAGGGTAAACCGCTTCGTTACGTAACGCGTTACGGAGCCAGTCTCTCTGGCTTTCCTTTCTTTCACGCAAGATGTCACTTCTGTCGGGCATCGCGAGACGCACAGGTTTTTTTTAGTTTACTAGACCTGTTATATTACTTTATTCTCTTTTTCTTTTCTTTTTTTCTTTTTTGTTATATTTCTTACTCCAGATTTGTTACTTTGAATTGAAACCACTTTTAAAGGATTAAGCCCAAGTTCAATTTATTTATTTCAAAATAAATATTTATTGTAATACCGAGGTTTCATTCTTCAGCGCCAAACTCTACCAACGTTTACGAATATGTAATGTTTACGTCATGTAAGACAGACTTCACGTATGTCTGCGATAATATAAGACGTTTTCTGATTAACAGATAAATCCAAATGTATCTCTAACATCATTTACAGTTAGTTGTGGTAGCTTAGAATATTTAAATTACTATATTATAATATTTTTTTTAATAACTGTCACATGCTCCAAATATAGAATACAATACATAATCTTTATTGTACACCAACATTACATAAAAAATACAAATACACAAAAAACTTACTTACTAAAAGGTAGTACAATGGGCGGCCTTATTGATAAAAGCAATCTATTCCAGGCAACCTTTTTAAATATACTACATATTAATAAAAAATAACTATACATAATAGTAATCTTATATATTATCAGATAATAAGATAGAACAGCAACGCCATGATACAGTTACACTATGGACATTCAACAAAGTCTACGATGCGCTGCTCTTTAGGAGCCTGACTGTCACTAATGCCAACACAGTTATGCGCATCTAGAAGTGCCATCATCGGCAATGTACACTGCTGGGTTTTGTCGCTCTTACGACAGCCGCCGCAGGAATGTATTCTTTCCGTTCCTGCACGATAAGATATATGCAGATACTGCAGGTTTCTAGTATTATTGTCTTCCACATGTCAATTTAGACATGAGCAGTATAGCATATTAGACCTCGGGGATTATCTCCCTCCCAACCAACGGCAATTATGTATATCTCAACCACTCCTACGATGTTTAGATGGTAAAATTTTTTTACGCGGATATTGTGAGTTCTTGGTATCACACTGATCGAGCCAGCCCTAACTGCTGTAATCAAGATATAAGGCTTCATAACAAATGGACGTACAGACAAAATTTCATTTTTACACAAGGGACAAAATTGTGAATAAAACAAAACTAGTTGATTGTTATTCGTGCCTACCCCGCAAGGGACCTGGCGTGAAGTTATGTACGTATGTATGTAGTTGATTTTATAAGGCTGAAATTTGGAATACCCTTCTTTTTAGTACTGGTAAGACTTTCTAAATTGTAACATGCATAGTTTTTAGTAAATAACAAAAAAATGCATTTTTGCATATACGCCTATATGTTATGAAACCCTCGATATGATTCCAGCATGGCTCTACCACGTACGTATATGTAACTATTGGTAGAACAATATATATACTGTGACAAGGCATCGGAATTATTTTAATAACGGCTAGGCATATTATTGATGGAGTCTGAGTGGTCGACTGAAAGGGAGACTAATTTAATTTCATTACTGTAGATGGAGGGTTCTCGCGCTAAAAGCTGCTATCCGGTAGAAGCGGACCGCGTGACATCCAATCTGCGTGGAGAGCACTGGTCTGTCTCATTGAGAGCAAATCACTCAAGCCTAGGGATGCTCGACCTCCGCAAATTTTGTACGTTAAAGCCTGGTTTACACGCAAGTCATATCAAAGTAATAAGCAAAATTATTTGTAATGAAACAGTTATGTTGAAATATTACTCGCGTAAATATTTCCCACGTCTTCGCTCGCGTTAATGTTACACATAGGAATCGTACATTTTTCTGGAATAACAGGTATTCTATTTCAGACTACAATTTATCTCTGTAACCAAATTTCATACAGATCCATTCGGTCGAACTAGCGTGATTAAGCAATAAACATCCATCGAAACTTTCGCTTTTATAATATTATATAGATTATAGCGTTTGGGAAATTTAAAAATATGTATAATTATGTTACCTCATCTTTCATTAATGATTTCCTCGTAACACAAAAATGTAGCCCATGAAGTAATTGTATGTTTATACCATCATGCCGTAACATAAAACATATTGTATTTTGTTTACATAGGGTTCTGTTATAAACCATCTGCTCAATCTATACTATAGTTATAATAAATCTGAGTTCGAATTTGTACATTGACCGACAAAAATTCAAAAATTATATTTTCGGAGTCTCTGGTCCGAATTAGCCACCGTGATTTTTATTTTCAGATTTTTAAGCTCCTTGTATAAATTCGAACGATGTACATATTTATTATAGTATAGATATTTATTATAGTATAAAAAGGTAGTGTTTCCTTATACTTTATGACTTTCTTTTTAACTCTTTACTAGTTCTAAAATATTTTTAAGTAACAAAGGGTAAAAGTGAAAACAGAAAACCTGTGGCGTTATCTACATACTAGTAAATAGTTTTCTTTTCCATGTGTCTTTCTGTTTGTAACTGAAAATTTTATTCACATTTTGAAATAACACTTTCTAGTGACTTCGCTCACCGATCTGAGGTTGCCGAAGGAGGATCAACCGTCTCCTGACCAAGGAATGGCTCATCCGGAGACGGGGTTGAGACCGCGTCAGCCATAGCTCCAGCGAGTTCTACACTAGCACACTCTCATGTCTCATAGCAGTGGGACGTTCGCAAAATGATTCCCCCGAAAAAGGCGGCTACCCTCAGGTAAATTTCGAAGGAATACGTAATAAAATATACCAAATTATACAACATTTATGACAATTTCATTATTATACATTTATTTTTAGATCAGGAAGGGAAAACGCACATGGATATAATTTAATAAAATGTTTCTATTCAACGTCCGTCGTCAGTCTAGCGTACTTGTGTGGGCTAAGCCTAATGTTTACCAGTGTCACTGCGAATTTATCGTTTACTCTAAAACCCGGATTAAACGAGGCGTGTTCGAATTTTCTACTCTCCAACGTATTGGTCGTGACATATTGTGGTTAGGCCGAAATTAAATCATTTTCCATCGTTTACAATATCCTCATTTAGATTATGCCGTATTTATTGTTTTCGGTGAATATCTATTCTTTCCTAATAAAACATTAATACGCAAAGAGTCGGGTTACAGCTGCGTGTGGTTATATTATCGCTTAGATTTTATACATCGCAATATAAAAAGCGTCATGTCAGAGTCTTTGCTTTGACTTATATAATTTTTAAGAAAAAGTTTTGACCTGAAAGAACACTAAAATGACAATCGACCAGTAAAGAACTAACTCTTGAAGCTTCTAAAACCTAAACAACTAGATAGCCGCAGAAATCATCTTCTTTCGCTTTTATTGCTTTATAATATCAAAATTATTTTTAAACCAATACCAATGAAAATTAAAAGAGTCATATAGGAGATAGATAGATAACATTCATTGCTCACGAAATAACAAACACAATAATTCATTGCAATATTTTTAATAAATCAATCGCCATTGTTTTATCGCTTCGAGAATCTTTTCGGAGCAACCTAACTTATACTACCAAGCCATCATTATCGGTAGCTCACGGATGCTTAATAAGGTCGACTGGAGTACCATACCTAGCATATTGTTGACGGGACAATCATTCCTTTTGATGATGGGTAAAAAACTTTAGCGTTATATTTGACAAACTCATATCATCGAATTAAGGCGGCGGCTATATCTCTCATCCAAATCCCTTGGAAATTGAGGTATTTCTTACCCACTACCATAATTAAACTAGCAGAATCTTCCCATTCCATCCTTGATTAAGTTTGGGTCGGCTTTAGATAGCTGGCCTCTGCCAGCTATCTGAAACTAACCCAAGAACAGGTTAAACTTGAACGCCTCCAAATTTTTTGCATAAGGTTCATATTTGGCCTACGCAAGTATGACCATTTATTGAATTCCAAAAAAACTGAAGTGGGTGCCAATTCGATTTCGCATGGAAACTCACATTCTTTTATAGTATTTTATTTGTCCTAAGTACTCCTGATTACCTTAAACAACGTTTTAAATTTCTTTCGTACTCTCATAATTTACGTCCTTCTACTAAACTTAAACTGAACACCTCGACGCGTAACTCAACTTTGTTACTGTAACAGCTTTGGAACGCGCTGCCTGTTGCTATAAGACAAGCAAAATCGCTACCGATATTTTAAACTACGACTAAAAATACCTGTCGATGAAGTGTGATATAAAATAAATAATAAAATATGAAATAATACATGTACTAGCAGAAGGTGATGTCAGGAGCTTAAGAACAGAGGTGCGTGCATGACAAGAGCTATGAATGTCAAAGAAGCAAGTGTCTCTCCAACTCCATAATCTAAGAAACACCATTGAACAACAAATAACAACCAATTAAAAAGCCACAAATAATTTTTTTTTACAAACAATTCGTTTCTTTTTTAAAGTTGACTAAATCTCATTTCTGTCACTATCTATGAACCATCTATTTGCGGCCGAAACCTCAAACAAAATTTCTAAAATTCCGAAATCCATTTCGAACCAGCAACCATTTACCACAGAATTAATTAAGTTTACCCATCGAAATTTAAGTCAAAACTGTAAATACTACGAAAGCCACTTTTCTTTTGATGAGTGCCAAAAGTTTCACGGCTGAGCACATTACTGAGCAATGAAAACTTTCTTATTATTGGCCACATTTAAGGACAATCTCATCGTTTCTTAGAAATTTGCACAAGATTTGAAATATTTTAATTAAAAAATCGGTCAAGTGCGTGTTATTCCACTTACAGTGAAGTGTTCTGTATAGGTAATCAATAACCATATTTATTATTTATTTTGATTATAAAACTAAAAACATTTGACCAAAAATACCTTTTCTAAAAAATTTTTAAGCTCTACTCCCATTATTTGTTCAGAATTTTCAGAAACTTGGCTAGGGGAAGGACATTTTACGACTTTCAAAGTGAATGTCTCCTCAACTCTTTTTTTTTTTCTTCTTTCTTTTTTTTTTTTCTCTTCTCTCTATATACTTTGTTTCTTAACATGAAAATACACATTAGTCATAAAACTTATTTTGAAATATCCATAATTATCACTATACAAAAATATTGTCTAATATAAAAATAAAAAACATGAACATGATTTTACTAAATGTGTTATGTATAAAAAGTCAGTTCATCAACGACAGGTATGGCAGCCACCCTTAATTATTAGTTTACTTATGTGATTTCTGTTTTGAATGATAGTAAAATCTCGAAGACATATTGAAAACAGCTTTTTTAAATGTTCTTTATATATTGTCAATAGGCCCGAGCAAACTGGTTTTCACATTAACAGAGAAAGACGGCGGACGGGAATGACTAAATTATAACCGCCCTATTCATCTTACTAGGAACCCTAAAAACCATACTTCCAAAGTAAGCACTCCTCTTGAGGTTTAATCAAATTATATTTAATTGAAACCATTGTATTAAATTACTGAGTAATTAAATACGAAGTTGTTTCGAGACTGCTTCCTTGACACAAAGTATGGCTCCAGGCTGTGTATGAACGTCAGAGACTCGCCTCCCCGTGTACAAACTTTACGACGGAATTTGTCTTACCATCATCTCGCAGTGGTGAACTTTATGATGCAGTTCTCCATATTTGTTTTAACTTCTAAGTTATTTTGGCTACCGTAAACACACACAAGTTCTTTAAATAAAAACATTATGTTTTATCATAATATATTTTTGTATAATTCACTTACATAAAGTGAACACGACAAAAATATATTTCAAATTACTTTACTTACATGGGCTTAAATGTTTTGCGCAAATACTAATGGTCGGTTAGTACATCTTACTATTCATTCATTTGCTTATTATCGGTTGAATATTACGTTACTTGTCTTTTAACCGATAGTAAGCCAAATGAGCAGTTGGAAAGACAAAGGAACCTTAAAATTTTTGAGGCTATTCTATTTTTTTTATTAGCGAACCAGTCGTGAACATTGCTCAAACAATGAATAAATTGGAGTCCGTTAGCCACTAACTGTTGTAAGACTGATGGCAGACGGAGCAGGCGAGTAAAAGCCCGGTAACCGAGTCTTGGTAAATGTACTGAAGGACAGTGGACTAATTAGCAGCGCAAAGTCGTGGGTAGGATGTGGCTAAGAAAGCAGAGGACTAGGGTGTGTAATACAAAGTTGGATACGCCTAAGTCTAACAGTTCATTACGTTAGCACAAGACGACGTTGAATGTACAATCTTCAATTTTCTCTATAATGTAGAGACGTTTTGTCGTGTTAAGTTCTTATTTATATGAATATTACGAAGCCAAAAATACATAAGGTAAGATTATTTATTACTACTTATTAGTTAAACGCGAAGATGTTTCCCTAGTATCGAAGTAATTAGTAAGGTTTAAAAATAATAAAACTCGAATACAGTTTCAAGAAAAACCTCTTGACTAATGTTGAAATGATAAGAAAGACCGGGAAATGAAAAATGGGACACTAAAGCTTGTGAGTAATATCGATAAGCAGATGATACTGCGGTCGATTCAAATCCTAAACTGAATAAATGCTTCTCGGCCACTGATCTGGGACCCTGCGTTTGAATACAAATGGACCGTTTATCCCCAAAAGCCAATCTGTATGTAAATTACAGGACCGTTTAAACTATACTCGTTAGTTGCTCATTTATGGAACCTACTATATTTTCAGTTATGTAATCCTTTTTATTCCATGTTGATACTAGTTCCTAAGTGTGGTAGCTAAATAAATTTCAATGTAATCATATTAAAGCAATCCAAACTATCTGCCTTTTAGTAATTTATATTTCAACTAGCTGTCCCGGCAGACGGTGCCCTGCCCTGAAGAAATAAAATTTAGAACCCGATTGCAGCGCCATCTGCCGGGCTTATTTGTGAATCTAAACCATCCTCGAATCCACTTGAACACACACAAAAAAAACATTCAAATCAGTCCAGCCGTTTAGAGGAGTTCACTGTCAACAACGTACAGAAGAATTATATGTATAAAGATAACACCAAATGCAATGCTACCACCCCTTTTTGCAGATTGCTACCTAAATTTTTGTACAAGTTAAATATCAAAACTAATTAATATTTCTCCACAAAATAAATAGTCGTTCAAGCGTGCATCAGTTCTCGGGCAGAGATGCCGAACGTCCATTGCTTGTTAATTAATTAGGCTAGTGAATCCTTTTTTATCCAGGGGATATCCGCTTACGGACAAAGCAACGCGAGGGAAGCTGGGGCGCGTGGGATTAACCATTTCGGGGTGACACTAGCACCCCCGCAAAAGTTCTATTGCCACCTGGGGCAGGGATATCCACTAAAACCCCTCGTCATTCCTCTACACGTCACATGTCCGGACTATCGGCTCGCTCACGTATTTACCGGCAGACCGATGGTTAAAGAACCAAGGAAGATGAAATAGTATTGTATAGGAAATAAGGCATAACCCAAAAACTGCTCACTAAAACTTATTTAAACAAATTCAAGTATTTTGTTGTATGCTCTTTTATCTCGATTTTATACAATTCCTACTGTCATTTTATCGTAATGTACTTTTCAAGAATTTGGAAGCGATTATCTCGCTTCCTGTAGACTTAAGTAAAAAGCAACAGCATTATAATTTTTAAGACTTGTCTAACAATACACCAGTCGAATATGTACGTAGATTTAAAAATATCATCTTAGAATGGGCCACCTTTAAAATTTTGTTTTTTCTCGATTTTGTTACACTATTGTGCAGCGACATCACTATTATACTTATTATAGAGGATGAAGTTTGTGTGGGAGCCCTATCATTTCTCAAGTTTATATAACTATAATGCGATAGTAACTCGATCTGTCTGTCTGTTAAGCTTTCATGGAATAAATAATAGGAGTAGTGGATCGGTTTTTTTTTCAATTAATTTTAATACCGCAAATGGGCATATATTAATAATATTTTCATGCTGGGAGATGGGATAGTTTGCGATATAAAATGAAGTGAATCTTCCACGGGCAAATAGCACTAACATCAAAATTTAATGCAATGTAACCTGTATTAGTTTTTGCTCTTTAAATTAAAGGTACGTATCAGGGCTTGAACCGCGGCACTTTTGCGGGGCGGGGCTACTCTGGTATACCTCATCTACTTTTTTGGAAAAATGGGCGTGTGTTATAAGGCTTTCTTTTTTCCCAAAATAATTATGACACCGTTAAAACTGATATGATTTGCTCTATCTCTGAATTCCCGGTACTTTGTCTTGTCTAACCCATTACTCAAATATTTGTGCATTGATTCCTTGAACAAACTGAAACATAACTTGAAATTTACGTTGAGCACACAAGTTAAAGCAATTTTCGAATTTATAATACAAATTAATTTAACCGATTAAATTGTATTATGTAGTAGAATTTAGAATCAACAAGAAACACGAGTAAAGCTATCTGAGCAACATATTATTCTTCCGCTTATTATTAACATCAGTTATGTAAACTAATCAAATATTTATTTTAGAAATTCTATGATATTCAATCATTCAACTTGCCTAGCGTAAACATCAAATTCTGGGTCACGAGAACTATCCCATTTTCCGCGAACAAAAGTATCTATTGTATTTTCACCCGAGTTATCAACAGTAAATATGTTATACAGATATACACAAATTGGATTTCATGACTGTCGATTAATTCCCAAGGACGTGAATAAAGTAGTTAGCATATAATAATAACAATAAAACGCAGGGGGATTTGTGGCGGAGTCTTAGGTGAATAGCGACACCTCGGACCTCACTCCGGGGTCCAAGCTCCCCCCCCCCCCCCGCCTCTGTGCTTCTGATACATTTTTATACATAGAGCATATTTTGAAAATCTGTACGGCGCATCTTCAGCAAACAAGGTTTGCACTCAGCATATTGCTGTGCCGGAACTATATCCGACACAGCGCTGATTTCAGTACAAACCCTCCCCCCTTTGACGTAAGACAAAAACGACCCAATTTAGTTAATAAAATAATAATTCATAAAACTAATTCTACTACTACTACTTCTAATTGTTATATGTAGGAATTGCACCTAAGGACAAGCCAGTCATCTGGTTTGTCCTTGGGTGCAATTTTATATGGTGTAGACAGTGACAATCGCCGGTGTCATTCACACCACATTTACATTAAATTTGTCAAGGTGCCTCTACGTGTTGGCCTTCCGTAAGCCCTTCAAAGGCTGGGCCATTTTTATGGCCCGTGGTCGTCAGACATACATAATGATAATAAGTATTTATTTCAATTAATGAAATACCCATACACAAAAAGAAATTAAAAGCTATTAAATTAAAATAATATTCATCTCATTTCAAATAAAAATGAATAAATAAAACATCCAAATAACTTTTTCTAATTTTTTATGTTCGTACCTATTTCTGGGTAGACAGTACAAATTATATCAAATAATAACATAAAACAAAGTAGCACTTTGATGGATAAAAAAACAATATGAAAAACAAACTGAAGCAAGAAAACAAATCAGTTTTATACATTACAAGTAAACTAAAATATAAATTTGAAACATCTAACGCCGCCTCCAAGAACTTCCAACAAAAATTATATTCCGCTCAAACATCTGACGCTGCCGGTTCGTGCCTACAAATGATTTCACTTTTAACTTTACTTCGCTTAACTAAGTATTTCAGAAAGTTAAGCTTTACTGTTTTAGTGTCTTCCGACATAAAGTTTCCGTCAAGTTTTTCATCCCCCTTTTTCCGGCTGCGCTAATGCGCAAACTTTCCGCGTTAGATACGCGAATACAACCCGCGAAGGGGCGTGCTCAAAATTTAATGAAAGCCAACGCATTGTGTCCGGCTTATAAGTTTTCGCATGTTACATCACCGTATTATTCTGCCTTTCATGGGTTCCGAAGTCATCTTGGAAAAAATGAAACCCTTATATAATATTGTTACATACCGACAAAGAAACGCGCACCTGGTTTATTGCCCCTCCCGCATTCGGAGTTCTTTTTCTACTTCGTATTAAAAATTTGCAATTGAAAGTAGCCTATTGTTATTGTTTTCGACTTTGTTGGCCATTCGCAGGAATAATTAACCACGTGTGCACTGTTCCTCGGAAACCCCAGTGCACACGGTCGATTTTTGTAGTGTATAGTATTAAACAATGCCCAAACGGAGAGGTGGGGAAGTCAAGCGAGGATTACGATACGAACAAGACGACATACGATGAGCGATATAGTGACGGAGTTTGCGCGTGTTATTGAATCGTGCAGTTTGTACTAGTAGTGTCTTGTACTAGTACAAACTGCACGATTATCTTCTTCTTATTGTACTTATGTTATACGTGTTCAAATAAATTATATAGTAACTCCAACGGCATTTTAATTTAAGTCCTAAGTAACTCGTAACAATATTGTTACGAGTCGCGAGTTATTAGTTCAAATGTCGATGGGTAATAAATGTGCTTTGTATCAGCAAATCTGGATCTGAGTTGTAACAATATAATAGTACATTATGGTACTAGTGTGTAGCATTGGTGATTACCGCCGAGGCGCCATTGAGACTCGAGCCGTAGGCGAGGGTCTTAAGAGAGCCGAGGACGGTAATCATCAATACACACGTGTATCATACGACGTTTTTCAACACACTTGTGAATAAAATAACAACAAAACCTCATTTTATTTAGTAGATAAAAAGTTTATTTAGAGAAACAATTAGTAAATGTGCAGTTAGTAAAAAAGTTCTATATGAGTGAATGTTTTATTTATTCAACACGTACGAGTTAAAATTATCTATTTAAATAAGAAGTTGCATGAAATGAGGAAGCAATAGGAACATTAATTTATTTGTTCTATAGAACACGATCTTTTTTTGAATAAAAACTTTTTTAAGAACAAACCAACTCAACCAATAAAATTTTTAAAAAAATCTATAACTCACTAGTGAGTTATAATTTTTTTTACTCACAGTTTGATTATGGGTGTCATTCTGTGCCTCATTGCGGTGACCATAGAGCCACTTTATGAGCAAATATGTTGAAAATATTATTATAATAATCGGCAAAGAATGATATCATCCTCATGATAATATTTAAGAGTGTAGCTCTGGTTGGCGGAGCCTTTTTCAATCTTCTCTATTCTCCGTCAGCTATTTCACTTCACCACAACACCACACCTATCTTTTTATGTCTTTGGTCGACAAACATCCTAGTTCTCTCCATGTCTCTTTCCTTCTATTATTTTGGAGAAGGGTGTCATGTCGTAGTAAATATCCAAACATTCTTCCTCTTCTTTGCTTTATGGTTATTTTTTAATAATTGAACGCCTTTCTTTTACTATGGTCAAACCTCTTCATTGATCTTTTTCTTCTACCAATTTATTATTTCCATAGGCGTATGAAAATAAATGTGGTGGTAGCGGGGTCCATCACACACATTGTATAACCCCAAGTTTAGTAGTATGCTTAAATTATAGGTAATTGTCAGGTAGTGTATTTGCCTGACTGGATGGCTACCACCCCTGTTCTTGAGTATGCCGCCATAACAACCTTGTGTTCCGGCATTAGACACCAGGTTCCAGTCTCCCTTAAGAGAGCAGCAGCGCATTTGTAGCACCTTTGGTGTTGCAAATGTCCATAGGCGATTTTAACCGCTTTCCATCAAGTGGGCCGTCTGCCTGTCTGCTGAACTCCTGCAATAAAAAAATACCATGCCAACTCGTACACTTTGCGTTACAGGGAGGTAGACCGGCAAAGGCTAAGGCCACTAAAATAGTCTGTTTTGGTTTTTCACAGTCCTTTGTTGGGAACAACTGAATGATGGGTGAATTTTCATTAATATTTGTTCTTGAAGATCAATTTTTTTTTTAAATTTCGCCTCAAAATTTAAAACTTACATTTATTTAGACACATAAGCCTAAAGTAATTCCTAAGGTATCAGCTGTGACAGTTTTACCATTAAGTGTTGGAACCCTATAAAATATTTCATTCTCATCTCTTCATGCGTGTTCCATACATTTGAGGAGCAAATGAACCAGGACTGTTACGCAATGGAAGTGGTTTGTGTCGGTACAATTGAATCGACGTGACGGCGTAATTGAGAACATGCCCACAGAATATAGGGAGTGAGCTCATTAGTCGAAATGAATAACTTGCATGAAACTTTATTAAGTAATTGTTCCGAAATGCGGATGTAAGAGAACTTTGTGATTTGATCATAATATTGAAGGCAATGGAAACGAGTACTAAGCAGTTTAAAGTATATCGACATTGAAACTAAAATATTTGCTTCTTTTTAACCGACTTCAAAAAAAAAGGAGGAGGTTCTCAATTCGTCGGGATGTTTTTGTTTTAATGTATGTTCACCGATTACTGCGAGATTTATGATCCGATTTACGTGATTCTTTTTTGTTCGACGCGGAATAGCTTCCAATTTTACATACTTTGGTCTAGTAGTTTTCATTTTATGATCATTTTTATGAAAAAAAATCCTTTTCGTTCCATATGTACACCGATTACTCTGAGATGTATGATTCGATTTACGTGATTCTTTTTTGTTCGACGCGGAATAGCTGCCATTTAGTCCCCTAAAAATTTGACATAGTTTGGCCCAGTAGTTTTCATTTTACGATCATTGTTTTGATCCTGTTTCTTGGGACCTATATTTTTTAAGAAGCGCGACACCATTCGTAGTTTTACCCATACATAGCTAGACACTAAAAAGTAACAAATAAAAACTTCGTTTAAAAAAACCGACTTCAAAAATTAAAAAACTAAAAGTATAAAATAACTTATTTCTAAAGCTATTATTATTAATAGATATTATCTAAAACATCTTGAAGTCGGTGCAAAGTCATACATAAAAATTACTATATTTTGAAAATTACTAAGCACCGACTTTAAGATGTTTTAGATAATATATATTAATAATCATAGCTTGAGAAATAAGTTATTTTATACTTTTTAGTTTTTTAGTTTCTTATTAATATTAACAAAAAGCTAAGCTAGTTTGTGAATAAAACTGTATGAAAACTCCTCACAATTTCGTCATACATATGAAGGAAAGTTATTTTTCGATTACCCGCTATACAGAATGATGAGACGAAATTAGGAAAAAATGTTATAGATGATACCACAACATACGCATGCATATTTATATTATAACTGAGGGACAAAATAATAAATACACATAATACCTAATAAATAATCGGCACACAAACACACACACATTGTATATCCCCAGTCTAAGCAAGTTACGCTTATGGGTAATATACAACGGACCTTTATGGAATTAAAACAGTATTTCCCTAATTAGTTTCATTGTGATTTAAACTATTGAAGTGACAACTTGTTATGGGAGGATAAGTCGCTTAGTTCCGTAACGCGTTACGGCGCTAGTTTGTCTGGCTTCCCTTTTTCTCATGCATACGGCAGCGGTAGGCAGGCTCCTCCTCTCTAACTTTAAGCCACAAGGCTAGCCGTATGTCGGTAATTAGATTAAATAAAATGAAGACTAACCTAGAATATTAAATAAAATTGAGATCAGTCAGTAATAAAGTAAACTATCTCGAATGGAATTATGCACTTATCACCATCATGTCTCAATTACATACACACAATCCTAATGTACATATGTTCAGGAATTGTAACTATTCCCGAGATGCACTCCGTCTTTTTTTAAATAATTTGAACACTCTATTCATACAGATAGAGTTGAAAATATTTTAAAGTTTTTCATTAATAATTCAAATTTCGAAGTTTAAATGTATTCGATTTTAAAATGTGACGTCACGAAATTTGAGCCCCCTACCACTTCTTGTCACATTTCATCGACACCTAACGCGTGACGTATTTTATGAATGGCCCCACAGAACCATTCAATAACACACACTTGTCAGATATTTCATTTTGTCTTTTCAGTCTACTAAACTCTTCCACAGTTCCTTATTTTTAAATTCCTGTTAAATGTAAATACATTCTAAAGTCGACGTAAATAATCAATATATGTTGAGAGCTATTCTTAGTTGTGCAAAACAACATATTATTTTTGTTTCATTACAGTCAATGTCAAACTGGACGTTGTGCACACCACTTGCTAAGCTTCATCAACGACCAGTGCCAGTTGTTTATTTTTATTGAAGCGAATTAAATGACAATATCAACAACTTGTGACTCGAAACACACAGGACATGTTTTGCTAGATATATAATGCCTTTAAATTAAAGGAGAATGGAATCTAGTATTAGTAAGTATTGTTCAAAAAGGACATTGAATTTATACAAAATAATTTATTGATGTCTGCTGTATATTGTTTACTAATAACCCGTTCCTATATCTTACCGACCGTTTATTTGTCTTACTATCAGTTAAAATTTGACGTTAACATCTTACAAGTAATGTCAAAATTCATCCGATGGTAAGGCAAGTGAATGAATAATAAGATATAGAAACCGGCCATAAGTGATATCTATAATAGAAGAAGAACACTAATGAATAAAACAGCCTTAGTAAGAAACATAACACATTTTGCCATCACAGTTTGCGTCGCTACTCTGTTCTTATTTTTATAGAAAATCCAATTAAAATTTTCAATTAATGTCTTTTTATTTAATAGTAGATTGTTACAAAATGACCTATTTAGGCATGAGATGGTTTGGCGCGCGAGCTAGCGAGGTCGCTAACAGTTCGGGTATTTGTTAGAAAAATCAACTGAGACGCTTTTTATCATCACACAGAACGTCATAGCCTCCTTGATTTCGTATGAGAATAGTGCCTTATGACGTCACAATTATAACAACTCAAATAGTGTAATAATAATGTTATTATCCCCGCAAATTGGTAATGCGCCTGGCTGCCATTTTGGTGACGTAACCGTAGCCGAACACGCAGTACTGTTAGCATCACTGGCCGGCGAGTACGCGTATATATTGAGTTGCGGATGGCGTCACGTGAATGTTAATTGGACAAGGTTCCAGCGCATTAGCAATTTGAGGGGATAATACGAGTGCAGGATTCGAATTAAAATGCTGTTAGAATTACTATAGAATTTATTAGAACTACACAAACACGTAAAACACAGGAACAAATATAATAACACGCGCAAAGTCCGTCACTAAATAAATTACCGAATGTAGTATACACGTCTTGTTTCGCTTGTGCTTATCACTCGACTGCCTCACCCCTCCGTTGGGCTTGGGGCATTTGTTTATACTGTAAAATACAATATGACTGCTCGACCGCGTGCACTGAATTTTCCAAGAATCACACTTGGCTAATGACTACCATAAAGATTGCAATACACAATGGGCTGTTTTTCCAATCATAAATTTTAAACACAAAATATACAAAAGAAGACGGTCATTAAAGAGTTTCAATGTTATTAGCTCAAACGCCGGCGGGTAATAAATGTGCTTTGTTTACAGATTTGCAGGTAGCCCAAATTGTAACAATAATTTAAACAATTAGACAACTACTAACTATAACCAAAATTATTTCTATAATTAACTATTGGAAATAAGATAACAACAAAATATTTTGACATCTGCTTAAAAGAGTACTATTTTATTTAAAGGAATGCTCCGGTGGTTCGGACATGTGGAAAGAATGTATGATGAAAGAATGACTAAACAGATATACAATGCAAAAGTGGATGGATGCAGAAGTCGCGGAAGGCCACGACACACCTTCCATGATCAAATTTATCATGTATTAGCAGAAGGTGATGTCAGGAGCCTTAAGAACAGACGAGCGTGCATGACAAGACCTATGAATGTCAAAGAAGCAAGCAGGTGTGTAAGAATGGGCCTGTGTGGCGCTCTGTTGTTCGTGCCTACCCCGCAAGGGACCTGGCGTGAAGTTATGTATGTATTATTTTATTTATTTATTTTATTTTAGAATATATTGTAATATTTGTCAATAACGCAATTATTATATTGTACACTTAAGAAAATTTATATGTCCTAATTGTGCTTACAATAACCGCAATCTCAACTAATGTTATGTAACGTTAGACGTCGTATGATACCATACATCATATATAACGTAGGGTGAGATTCATTCAAAGTGCTTCACATATCAAAAAACCATCGATAGAGTCTAAACTTCCTAAGCTTTAGTCACTAGACTAACATTACAACTTATAATTCGTAGATAAACCGTCTGGCACGTAGTTACTATATTAGTATCTAAAATAACAGTAATTAATTACATAAGCCAACTGTCTACACGATCTGGATTTCAAGTATTAAACTGAACTAAATAACATTATTCATTAACTTTATGCATTGTTAAGTAAATAACTAATGTAGGTAGATACAGAGTAAGTTTTTCCTGGAAAAGGGAATTACCAACCGATAACTGGAAGCCAACTAGGACTAGCATTAATAAATAATAATGAACATAAATGAGATAAGCAATGTATATGAAATGACCTTAAAGTTTTATGAAAGGAGATACAGATTATACTGTCCTCCCAGACAAGAAAGACTACATTATGTGCTTTTTTATTTATAATAAATGGTGGCGCCAAGCCATAAAACCTACACTGGCATAAACGGCACTGGCAACACCAAACCACGCCAGGTGTCAAAATCGGATTTTTCCCTCCACTTCTACTTGTCAACTTCGCCGCTAAAACGCACCTATATTTCTTTGTCGTCAATCTGTTTAATTGTAATCATTGCTGTTGTAATATTTCAAGAAATACATGTGAAGTTATATTCAAATTACAAGCTTGTATCATTACATAACTTACATACGTGGAGAAACTGCTAAAACCCTACAATAGATAAATTTACAACACTTTAATTATTAGTTAAAAAAGGTTTATAATGTTCAAGCATACAATTCCGAAAATCCGACTACTTTTGATTATTAGACCTCTGTTATACAATATAACAATATGCACATCAGTTCGAAAAACTGCCAAAGAGGTGCATGCGTTCCGGCTTGTATAGGAACCCGCGCTCTCTGAGACTGAGACGCATGCGCTAGCCATTACGCTACCACGATTTGTTACAATTATGATGTTTTCCTTCATCGTTATTAGTACGTAGTAATTCTAACAATATGCACATAAATTATATCAAAAACTGTATAAGGGGTGCCAGGATGGATGGAACCCGCGCCCTTTGAGCTTGAGATGCGTGCGCTAGCCATTAGGCTACCACGACTTATGAAAGATATAAAGAAGATAGTATATCAGGCATAATAATTGAGACATTAATATTGCACTAGTGGTCGCTCGTGCTCGAAATTCGACCATAATAATTAATATCAAAGACTGTACTTCTATAATCACAGATTTCGCCAAGTCTACACTGACAATTTGACTTGAACAATAAAAAAAAGAGTATATATGCGTGTGTGTGTGAATACATGGTAGGGTGTGTAATGTTTTTTTATTGATTAAATTATTTTTATTAATTTAATTTTATGCATAATTTTAAAAAACATAGCATTCGTCGCTTCTTCTCTATATAAACTAGAAGTTTGCGAAATTTCATACTTTTCCGTCCGCGCATTTTTTATAAAAAGGGTACAAAGTTTTTGGTTCACGTATTAATATATAGTTGCAGATAACGTAACTATGAAGTTGAACTTATGAAAACTAAATATATGTTCTAAGTATGCGTTAAGGTATAGGTAATTATTATATAACATTCTAAGAATCCGTTAATTGCTACCAATTCCCTATAGCAAAGGGAGTAATAACCGTAGCCTTACACGCGTCGTAACACCTTTTCATGTAACCTTTACGTAGCGGCAAATTTGCACAGCCAAAATGTTTCAGAGTAATCGGTAAAATAACCAATTTGGAAACCCTCATCGTACGTCATCCGGTAATGGATGGCGGGTTAACTGCTGCGGTGATATTGGTTCGAGAAAAAATTATATTTCCTTGATGTTTGTAAAACTCATTTATCATTTTATTCACTGAAATCAATTTCTGTACTTAATGAATAGAAACCCTGAACTTTATTTATTCAGGTAGAAATTTCTTTCCATTCTTACGTATTTTTTCCAAATCAATTCCAAATAAAAAAAATGTATGTAAATAGTTAAGATTATTATATTAAAATATCTTCTTTTTATGTGTTCTATTTAACAACAAGAGAATACTAAATAAGATGAAAATACTTTACAAAGACTAGTATTTATCCTCGTTACAATACTTCCGATAGTTTTACCGAAAAGACCCTTTAACTTGCTAACAACGTGCTGAGTTTGCAGACTGGCCCTTCATTAAAGTAAAGAGCAAAAAGTCGGGACCCTTATCTAATCTGCAGCTGGTCCCCTGGCTCACACTTTAACATACTAAGGGATCCTCATTTTGTTAAAAAAATACTCTCAATTTTTATCAATTTCATTCGTCGGGCTCCCTTAATCAGAAATTTTCATAACGATTTACGTTTTCCAGCTGACGTAGCAACTGTCAAGGTTGAAAGTTACCACAAAAACTATTGAGAAAATATTACAAAAACTATTTCCGAGTATTGGAAAAAACCAAGATAATATTGATCTATGTATTATTTTTAATCTTAAACAATTATTTGAATTAATAAATAGCAGTAAATATATTGCTCCGGTATGTCAATATGTTATAATTAAGCATAAAAATTATTATTTCCATTACGGTAATCAGTTTCGGGCGGTTTCGAAATGCAAATTTTTAGCCACATAATTCTGATAGAACATCACGTAAAAACTAGTTAACGGTTTTAAATAAATCTCGACACGGAGTTAACGGGTAATCTTATACCCGGGCCAACACATGCGTTTTTTTATCCCGAAAAATGGTACCGAACTGGCAATTCACTACCAAATATGTCGTTACGAAAACGCGAATGAAGTGTCGCTAGCACTAGCAGTAAAATAATAAGTCTTTATAATAAATTCTACGGTAATAAAGATTTCAAATAAAAATATTTGACTAAGAATTACGTGCAAATTCCTTATTACCTAAAAGTTACAAATTAATAAAATTCATAGAAATATGACAATTGCGATTCGTTTTTCATTTATCACGTAATGACGACCGCTACAGGCACAAAGCCTATTTTGTTGCTATCACAATGGAATTGTGCTTTCATCAAAGGGACTTTTATAGTCAGCGCGTCAGCTGGATGAGGGGTGTTAAAATTGAGACAGTGGTACCCGCTGTCAGGAGACCACCCATTCAAAGTGCTGTCGTGCTCTCCAATGATCAAATTAACCATTGAAAGCCATTTACCGTCGATGAGGGAGTTAGAAATAGTAAACACTGTCCTCGGAATGCCCGTTTCGCATATTGGCTTTACGCCATTACAATTGAACTTTGTACTGTTTGAGGAAAATAACTTTAGATGATTTCGGATGTTTATAATACTATTTTCGTCTCTTGGCACATCTTTTGGGCACGATTTTATATTATTATATATTATAAACTCTTGTTTTGAAATATTATGAAGTGTTATTTTATGAATACTTATTTCTGTTTTTTCATTGCATGCTTTCAGAATACTGGGAGACGGCTCACTTGACGGAAAGCGATTACCATCGCCTATGGACATTAGTGGCACCAAAAATGTTACCGTTGTGCTGTCACTCTCTAAAGAAAGACTGGATGGAACCTGGTCACTAATGCCGGAACACAACTCAGGGTCGTTATGGCAGCATACTCTAGACTAGGGGTTGTAGCCATCCAGACAGCAAAGTACCACCTGGCTGGAGATTGTTTTGTCGCCTAGCCGCAGGAAATTCCATTCTTTCTCCGTTCTTGCACGAATATTAATAACCTAAGCACAAATAGAAGTCTCATGTTGAATTTATTTATGTATATTCGGCTAGAAAAGCTTTCTAAGTACTTGATCACAGGAGTGAAGCGTTTCGACTTCAAAACAGAGGAGGTTCTTAATACGTCTGTATGTTTGTTACTCGATTTGTGAACCGATTTTCAACATCTTTCTTTTAATCTTTTACTCCTGATTTAAAAAAAATGATCCCTTGGTGACTCCATGTCTCCGCTTCACTCCGCAATCTGATGAATAGAACCTAGGCAAATCGGCAAAAACCCTCGAAAATTGTTAACCGACTTCTCTGTTACACGATATATGCATCAATTGTGGTCAAACTTTTTCCTTTATTCCAAACAGTACTTCCAATAGGTGGTCCCATTGTCACCAATTCAGGATCTGATGAGTGGATCGCAGGTTAAACGAAAGTGAGATAGCAATCTTTTATACGCATACCAGTAGTACAATTTCAACAGGCGTTTAATATAAGTATTATATTATTTTTAAAGCTATTCAAGCGTTTGCCCTACTTGAAGTTTTTTTCACAAAAACAAAACTGACTTCAAACTAAAAAGCAAAAAAATAAAAGACTTCTTTCTACAACATCTTGATGTCGGTGCGAAGTAAATCATAAAAATTACTACATTTTACAAATTTTTTGTTGTTTTTATGTTTTAATGTGCACTGACTTCAAAATGTTATTTAAAATTTAATTTTTTGCTGTTTAGTTACTCTTAATGTCTAGTCAAGTCAAGTGTATTAAAATATTCTAACACATATCCTTTTTGCTATAACACGTTTGTTGGTTATTGTCTGCCTCGCAGCTCTGTGGCGGTATTTATTTTCATGAAATCCGACATGGCTGTATTTAAATGTCTCAGGATAATATAGTTCAATATATTTTTCAGATTTATCTTTGTTATTAATCATAAAAAAGAAAGATTTAATAGAGTAAAATACAATTAAAAACTAAAAATAATCTAAGTTATAAATATTACAAGCTATTATAGACTATATAACAAATCGCTGCCAGATGGGAGCGTGCCCAGAAGGGTGGATGCATTGCCGCGCTGTATGGCGATACTTATTTGTTGGGCAAAATATGAGCCAGCCTTCTCAGTATTATTTATAGATTTTAATAATTAGTAAGTTTTATTATTACGAAGCCGACAAACAAGCAGCTCAGGAAAGAGGTTACAGTCACCTATAGACATTAGAACACTAGGGGCGAATCCAACGACACTTCAGCGTGGGGTAGGGGTATGATATAAAAGAATCGAGACTGGAACAATGGGATAGAGGGATGTAATATAGGGTTGGAAAAGAAACAACAGATTATAATACGTTCTGCATTAACCATAGTCTAAATATAAAAGTGTATGTACGTAAGGTGTGAAAAACATGAATGATTGGTATTCATTGTTAAAGTTATGTATATCGTACCTATTGGATTGATACTTTTTATGAAAGTAACAACTGAACAACGAAACATCTTAAACGGTCGGCATACAATAACCACTATGGAACCTTGAAACGGTACTGAAGTAAACAACACATCAACGTTAATTTTATATTACAGTATTTATTATTTGTTGTTTTCAAAAGCGCGTTATACATACAAGATTATGTGAGACGAAGTATGTCGACTGTTCCTTACTACCTACTTACGACAAAATAATTAAGAAGCATTTATTATATTGTTTGTCTACTAAGTATTTTACAAAATCTTGGTCCATATTGTATAATCATTATATTATACGTTAAGCGTTAAAATATACCAGAACATATAAATATGTTCTGGTACATTTTGTTTAAACTGTCCATTATTTTTGTGGATATATAAACAAAGCATTCATGATGTTTTTGCCCATTAAATTCATAATGTTCTATTGCTTTATATTAACCTATGCCGATTACCGGCTCCTCATGAACAACATTGAAATAATAATATTACCTACTACGTGTCATATCCGAAATATGTAATACTTCACACGTAGGTACTCACTGTAAATAGAAATGACAATGTAAAGTGGCGCGCGGAACATTTTCCATCCTGAATAATATTATTGTTGAGAGACGCCATTACAGATCAGAAATTAGAACTTCGATATATCGCTGCTTTATTTTGACAATGACACGTCATATTTTTAAAAAGTCATGGTTTTAATTGTGACAGTTCAATAAATATTTTTTCGGTTCAGAAAGGTTGTTTCTCCGTCCACGCAGTTAGATTATGGAACGCCCTGCCATGCCACATACGATCCGAGATAGCTCATCGGAGAGCAGTTTCAAAAAAAAGTCAAAGAGCATTATCTATCTTAAATTATCCTTATATGTCTATATTTTACATTATATATGTATATTAAGAGTATCTTGTATTTCATTTATTTGGTAATCTGTTTATATTATATGTTATATCGTAAAATATCTTTACTGTACACAATCCTGCGTTTGCTTAGCCCTTCTCGCTAGACTCATAGATTTGCGCGAAGAATACTCTTTTAGGGTTATGCTCGCCTTTGTACATCACCACTGTTCTATAATTTTGTATGTAGCTTTTTGTGTACAATAAAGTTAAAGAAAGAAGAAATGTTTGCTATTGATTTTTCCTATGCCACCAGTGCTTAAACAACACCAATTATCTCTATAAAATTTGTTATCTAATAGGAATGAGGAATAAGATTCTCAGAAATGTTAAATCAAATTTTATTTTAGCTCCTCTCCAAAAACTAAGAAGAAAAGAAGAAGAGGCAACGATATGTTACATAATATGAAATCGTAAAATTCCTACTACGGAACCTATTAAAGATTACTTATGCGCGTACTGTCTTGATGTAGGTAACTATCATACTTCAATAAGCTCTTGTATCAGATTGAGTAACTTCGATTCAACTACTTGTATAGTATGTAGTATAATGAGCTTGTATAGTATGTAGTAGCCTAGTGATAAGTAGCTGGAATTTACGGCTCTTTTAAGAATCAGGTCTATTGATCCACATGCCATAATTAATATAATAGCCTTAGTGGTTACGTAAAATAAATAAAAATAATTATTTTTCTCTAAATATTGTATGTCTTCAAAGACCACGGGCCATAAAAATGGACCGGACTTTTGGAGGGCTTGCGTGGGGCCATGGGAACAACACGTAGAGGCCCTTTGACAAATTTAATGTAAATGTGGCGTGACACTGACCGGCGATTATTCCGGTCTACACCATATAGTAATGCACCAAAGGACAAGCCCCGGGCAGTGTAGGACTATTGTGGGAAATGAGGACAAAAAGTACCGGGCTATTGGGGTGAACTAGTGGTACTAGGGGTCTGGGAATAGGGATATGGCGTCTGCCCGTCGCAATGTTCATGGAACATGGTAAAATGGGCAGACGGTGACTCGCCACTCCGTGCATGGGCCCCAAAAAATGCCATAGAAGACAGAGGCAACATGGGTGTGAGTGGCTAAGGGGTATAGCGAGGTGGGCTACAGGTTCACCGAAGCTACTTCTGACGAGAGGCCATTTATCACTTCCACCCCTAGAGCTTGAGTCTTAGCTCTAGCGATCTCCACTCCGTGCCGGCTGGTTGAGGCAAGCACGGGGTCGGGGCCTTGTCTTGGCCCCCGGAGTCGGGTACGAGGTGTCGCTAATCACCTAAGGCTTCGCCACAAAGCCCCCCAGCGGATTCTTTAAATTATTATTATTTTTAGATTTCTTTCTATAGATTTTCTACGATCATTTTGGTTAAAATGGAATCCTTATGAAGTCGTTATGTCCGTCCGTGCGTCCGGAACTCTATTAGTTAACATTTGTATATCTCAGTCACAAACTATTGTCTGAAATTTGATAGAAGATGTAGTCTGGATAGCACTAAAAGTTATGTACTGGACTAGGGAAAACGGTTAAAAATTTGGTTTTCAATGTTGTATAGTGAACTAAGGTATCATTAGCTAAATCTTGAAGAAACAAAATAATGTTCTTTAATAAGTTTTTAATTAAGTAAATAGGCGATGTTTATTAGTCCAAAGTGAAATTGTGTTCGTGTTGCCCCCCCTCTAAGTTTTAAACTGTGATGTTTTTTTTTAATAAAGGTGTAAAGCTTCACAAAATAAGTTTTATATGAAAATTGGCTTGAACATTACCCGTTGAGTGTTTTTTAGGATATGAGATATTTTAAATTAAATGTTTTGTATGTTTTCCTGGCAAAATAATGAAAAATTGATAACTTTTGCCACCTCTACGGAACCATTCGCTGTACGCGAACTGCACTTAACCAATTTCTTTCAACTTCTTTTGGGAAAATAATAAAAGAGGTAATACTCAAAGAAGTCAATAAAACCTTAGATTTTTTTTAAATTATATGTCCTGTACTTTTACAAATAAAGAAAATTAAACTAAATTATAAATAAATTAAAATAAAGTATGTAACAAATCGCTGCCAGATGGAAGCGTGCCCAGAAGGCTGGCTGCATTGCCACGCTGTATGGCAATGCTGATTGTCAATATCCTGTTTCCAAAATATTGATAGGGTAAAGGGCGATCGATTTAAACTGTAATTAAAATGAATACTTTGATTTGTAATAGAAAATTACAATTATTATTAGTAATATATAAATGTTTACTTTGAAATTAATTGTTGTAAAATACAATCTGAAATGATATAAAATGATAATTAATCAAATCAATTATTTTTCCTGTATTTAAGGAGTCCCCGATGAGGACCGTTCTCTGACAATGAGTGAAAGAATTTCTTAAAGATTTTTTTATTCTTATCGTATTTTACTAAATTCGCAATATTATCCAAGATCATATCAATATTTTGGTGGCGTGACATTTTCAAGATATCTTATCATTTTATCAGATTTCTTATTTGTTCAGTCGTAATGTAAACAATCCATAATTATAGTAGTGCACATGTGATCGACTGCACCACAGACGTGCGTAACAAACCAGTTCTTGGTATAAATAAAACGAATGCGCAGTCAGGTGTTCCCAGCTGTTAAAAAGATCGCACGATCTGAATCATCAAGCTTATGTTTACTATAAGATACTATAAGAATCATCTTCAATTATTTCTCTGAATTTATCATATATGTTCTCTAAATTATATTAATTAATTTTAATATTAAAAGCAATTTTATACTCACTCTCAAATATTGCACCACTACTATTAAACGCAGTTACTGCAAATGTCTGAACGCTCAAAACACACAAGAATAAAAACCACCACATATTGGCACCAAACTTGAGGGCTGCCCGTTGACAGCCCACCGAAAAGAACATTATCGTCCTCCGTAAACTTTCGATTTTAACAAAAATCACTATGCAGTTACACTGTCGATGCGAACGCGGACGTTGGTGGGCGTTACGTCACGCTCATAACACTGTTATACGATTTTGCAGTCAATGTCACTGTTATTAATGTGTCGTAGGATAATATTTTGGTGATTGGAGCGTTTTGAGGTTATTTCTACGTGCCACTGGTGCGAGCGCGACGGAGAAATTACGGAATGTCGCGGGAGGCAGGCAGGTGATGCGGCATTGCCGGTGCGGCCGATAGATGGCGGTGAGTGCGCAAGCGTGACTCCACCGTCACTCGCGTTTAATTCGGTGACCGTGCCGCGGCGCTGGCTTCCTCGTTTTAACTAGCTGCAAATTTTAAGAACCCACATCATACCACGAAATATTAAGCCACGATCACATGTCGAATTCTGATTCCTTTTTACGTTGTATTTACCTAGTTAAATTTATATTATCGATTTGAAGCAGTTATTATTTTATAATAAACTAGACGATACACACCCGCTTCGCGTGCCGTAAAATCTGTTCTTAGCTGACCTTCTACTTGGCGAAAGGAAGGTTCATGCGAAATTTCAAGTCTATAGGTAATATAATACTGAATTTTAATACTAAATTATTCTGAGATATCGCGATGATTCACTATATATGTGGATTTCAATTATATTTACTACGGAGCGTACGTACCTACGGAGTACTTGCTAGGGAGCGTCTTACAGTTTTTCGTCAAGACGAACTTAGAAGTTCTCAGTTATAAATAAGCAGTCGTTATTTCTGTTTTAATCAATATCGTATTCTTTCAACCAGACATATTAGTGAAATCCATACTAATCTTTATTTTATTATTTACCTTATAGATGTGATGCATATCAAATAAACGTGCATGTATGAAGAGGTTAATGAAAGTAGATGAAGCGAAAGTTGTTTGTCAGGATCTTCGCAAGTGGAATTCTAAGTCTCTGCCTATCCCAATGGGAAAAAGGCGTGATAATATGTATGTATGTAACGGCTAATCGGATAGATGAAATTTGACAAAAAGATAAATTATAGTTTGGAATAGCACATGGGCTACTTTTTATCACGGAATAATGTACGATTGTCATGGGTAAACATTCACGCTAGCGAAGCCGCGGGCAAATGATAGCTCTGTAAGTAAAAGAAAAAGTTTTTATTAAAACAAACAGAGTTCTTACACTACTTTCATATTATTTAAAATTAACCAAGCGTCAAGGAACGATTGTTATTTACTTAAAATATTTAAAAACATGTTTTAGAAAATGGAAGACTTAGAAGAATATGCAGAAGTCTTTCTTATAATTAAATAAAAAAATAAAATCTTGTCGTGATTTATTATCCACCATCCATTACAAATTAAAGCAATAAAACTCCTTAACAGTTCGCCGTGGTCAACCGCGTGGAGGTGAAAAGATCAATCTATGTGGTCTCAGCCTTACGCAACGCGAATGCGCGCGCACCCCTCATCTGACGCGGGAAGATCTCGAGGGGGGCGTGGCGAGTCGTTACGCACAGCCAACACTACGCAAAACAGATAAGGCAACGGAACATCCGACCAGCTTGTGAATAATCCTCCTTACAAATAAAAGCTACCGAGATACCGACCTCCAAAGCTTGGTCGTGTAACCAATGAATCAAGCGAACCCCAGAAAATATCACCTTCAGGCTCTCACTGGAATAATTTGCAAGTTAAGGGTTAAACAAACGTAGATGAACATTTTCCTTTTGCTATTTTTTATATTTTGTTTCGATATTATCAGCATCAGTGCTGAACCTTGAAACTACAGTTTTTATGACAATTGCTTTCATCAAAATTGAATTATATAATGTATTGTGCTTGATGTTCCATTTTCCTGCCGAAGACGATGCTTATTTTAATAGCAAATTAATGTCAAATTATCAATCGAGGTCAAGCATAACAAATTAAGAGAACTCAGAAAAAGATATTAATATATTAAACGTTTCATTTTTGTCGTTCAATTTGGATGAAGTAACCAAAGTGATCCATGTGAACATAGAATAATAATTGAGTCATACAATATAATTGACTGTCAGCCTATCTTTGCGATTGTACGCCTTTCAACCAAATTGATTCAATTTTACTGATGTGTCTAATATCGACTTTATTGATTTCACTGAACCAAAACGGGGGTCATGTCAGAAGCGTGCTCGTCGCGATCCCCGCTGGCCCAGAGGCCACAATTCTGACCGAAATTCACCTGACTGCAGAGCATGATAGGGCGTCCCCCGCAGGCGACGCTCACCGATGCGCCCCCGTCGGTGTGGACTCTCGCGCATGCGGCGAAGGAGGCCGCCACCCTTCACGCAGCGCCAAACCTGGCGGGTCGAGAGGAGCAGAGTGCCGTATAGGCACGTGGAATGTGAGAGGTGGAATGAAAGATAAGATGGACGAAATGATGATATAATGAATGAGAGAAGCCTGGATGCTTATGTCTGACAGAGACAAAGCGGAAGGGGTGTGACGTCGATGACCTCCCCGATGGCATGCTTGCTCTGTGGTCCGGCGGCGACCTGGACAAGCGTGCAAGTGGGGGGGTAGGCGTCGTACTCTCATCCCGCTTTGTGTCTGGAGTGAAAGACTATTGTCTGGTGAACCCGAGACTTCTTTGGGTCCGTCTAAAACTGGGGATCACGCGAGTTTTTCTGGTCGCAGCTTATGCTCCCGTAAGCTCAGCGGATCCCCAAGAACTCGAGAAGTTTTGGGAGTCTGTGAGAGAAATTCTGGATCTGACTGAAGGGAACGAAGACTAATTATGTGTGGTGATCTTAATGGCTGGGTGGGAACCAAACGAGACGGCTTTGAGGCTGTCCTTGGACCCTATGGCGACAAGAGAGCGAACGATGCTGGTAAGCCAATCATAGACGTATGCATGGAAAGAAACTTGCTTGTGTCGAACACTTATTCCATCATAAGGATATCCACACGTATACATGGAGAATGTATGAACAGAAAAGTATGATTGATCTGATTTTAATAGATAGTCGCCTCCGAAACACAATAATGGATACAAGAGCCTACAGAGGCCCCACTCTTGGAACGGACCACTACCTGGTGATAAGCCGGTTTTGTGGGCCTTTTCAAGAAGTGGAGGCACTGGCGAGAGCGTACCAATTTCGGGGAGCTTGAAAGAATAAAATGTGAAAAATTGGAAGATGTTAGTGTAAGGAGTATGTATACGCGCCTAGTCGAAGAAAGGCTTGCAAAAGCGGACTTCTCCGACTTAGATGTGGATAATGACTGGGATAGTATGGAAGAAAGTATAGTGGAAAGCGCAAAAGAAGCATGTGGATGCGCAAAGAGGCATATAACAACGAAAGGTGACGAATGGTGGGACGCGGATGTTAAATCTAGCGTAGAGAGAAAGAGAAAAGCCCGGCTGGATTATATTGCATCTTTGCATCAGAATGACAGCATGAAAGAGATGAAGAAAGAAATGTATCGCCTCTGCAAGAATGAAACCAAAGCTTTAGTGAAAGAGAAGCGTGAAAGAATAAAATTGAAAGAAGAAGAGAAGCTGACGGAGAACTTCGAGGCAAATACCAAACTCTTTTGGAGAGAGGTTAAGAAGTCTCGGAGATGTTCGTCAGCTTCCAGAATGGAAAGAATTAAATCTAAAGCAGGGGACATTCTTGCTAACCCACAAGAGGTTTTAGCGCGATGGAGTGAATATTTTAGAGAAATGTATGATAATATCCCGGATGCTGGCACCACTACTGAGTCTGTGACTGACTTCGAGGAGTCAGCATCCGAGATCACTTTGGAAGAGATCGAATGGTCGATAAGAAGTCTGAAAAATGGAAAGGCAGCAGGAATCGATAGTGTGTCTGCTGAGATGATCAAATATAGTGGCACCTGCGTCCGGGACGCTTTCCTGTCCTTATGCAACTTGTGCTGGAGGACGGGAAAGGTTCCCAACGACTGGGGGGGCGCCTGTCATCGTGCCCTTGTATAAAGGCAAGGGGTCACGTATGGAGTGCGCCAGCTACAGGGCCATCAGTTTGATCAGCACAGCATCTAAAGTGTATGCGAAAATTGTTGAAAGGAGAATGAGAGTGGTATCCGATGGATTACTGTGGGATGCACAAGGAGGCTTCAGAAATGGAAGGGGATGTATGGATCAAGTTTTCTCGCTCCGCAATATCGCGGAGAAGCAGCTGGCTACGGGCCGGAAGGTTTTCTGCGGTTTTGTGGATCTAGAGAAAGCATTTGACAGGGTTGTGCGGAAGGACCTCTGGGATATATTGCCCGGATATGGGATTGATGGACATTTGCTGCGTGCTTTACAGTCCACTTACGAGGACTGTATGGCATGCGTGCGGGTGGACGGCAGCCTGTCACCCTGGTTTGACGTCAATATTGGCGTCCGGCAGGGCTGCGTGCTGTCGTCGGCTTTGCTGTTTGTCCTATATCTGGACAATTGTCTCAAGAGATTAAGATTGATGGATGTTGGGGTGCGGATGGGTGATCTAGTTGTTAGCAGCTTGCTTTATGCAGATGATGCTGTGCTTTTAGCCGAATCGCCATCAGAACTGCAAACACTAGTCACAATGATGAAAGATGACTGTCAGGCGAGAGGCTTACGTTTGAATGCGAAGAAAACAAAGGTGATGGTGTTTGAAAGAGAAACAACCAGAACGAATGCAAGGATAATGGTCGATGATGTTATGCTGGAACAAGTGAATGAGTTTGTATATCTCGGATGTGCTTTTAGCAGGGATGGAAGGTACACCGCTGACATAGAAAGAAGAGTAAATTTGGGGAATAGTGTGAATGGAGCGTTAGGTAAACTTCTAGGCGCTAAGAACCTCAGCCAGAAGGCCCAGCTTGCCATACACAATGCGGTGCTGGTACCTACGCTCACGTATGGAAGCGAGAGTTGGGTATGGAATAGAGAGCACGAAAGTAGAGTAAACGCGGTCGAGATGCGAGCACTGCGCAAAATCTGCCGAGTGACGCTCGCGGACCGCGTTCGTAATACCGAAGTAAGAAAGAGAGTTGGTCTGAAAGAGAGTGTCGGGGTGAAGGTAAGGAAAGGAATGCTCCGGTGGTTCGGGCATGTGGAAAGAATGTATGATGAAAGAATGACTAAACAGATATACAATGCAAAAGTGGATGGATGCAGAAGTCGCGGAAGGCCACGACACACCTTCCATGATCAAATTGATCGTGTACTAGCAGAAGGTGATGTCAGGAGCCTTAAGAACAGACGAGCGTGCATGACAAGAACTATGAATGTCAAAGAAGCAAGTGAGGTGTGTAAGAATAAGCCTAAATGGCGCTCTGTTGTTCGTGCCTACCCCGCAAGGGACCTGGCGTGAAGTTATGTATGTATGTATGTACTGAACCAAAACACATTTATGTTATAGCATTAGGCACTGATCAGAAAACTTATTATGCTTTGGAAATAGTCCTCCCGGTACGTTACCGTTATCTATACTACTTCATTATCGACAATAGCGAGGCAAATAAACTACCGATTAGCAAATATATAAAGAAACTCGGAAGTGGAGCACAAGTAACGCCATCTGCAAAGCAGCAGCTCTTTATTTATCTTTAATGGTCACGCTTAACATTAATCATTATTAATATTGATTAATTTTATATTTAAATTAATTCTTAGTGCCTAATATTGATAACCTTTCATCTATAGCTCAATTAAGTAAAAAAGCACAATGAACGATACTGTTACGGGCAATAACCACCATAACCCTAGTAATGAACCTCCATTATATTTGTCATTTATCAACAGAATCTAAAAAAGGCATTTAATCTAAAATATCTACTTCATAAATCTTATTCAATACAATTTAATTTTTTTAGAGTATTTATAACTACTAAAATGTTTCTCTGTACTGACGAGAGTATGTAATCAATTTATCGCAGTATTATGAACAGACAATAACTTCAGCAAACCACCCTTGAAATATCAATAACTAAATATAGCGATTCATCAATAACTAAATGTAGCGATTCAATGCTCTGTATTAAAGTAGGCAGAGGCTAGTTAGGTACTTAATAAACATTTCAGGTAAGCGGGATCGGAAGAAAAATTCAGAGTACGTGATTACGAATAAAAACGATGAATTTTCCTTGTAATATAATGGTGATAAACACCGGGCATGTAGACGGTAGGGAAAGTAATGAATACAGATTTGCCACTTTCATTGGGTAGTTGAGAGTGATGGGTTTAAATCTAATAGTTTTCAAGAGGCCAAAGTTAAAAGATTTTTCGATTACACATTTAACCCTTAAATTCTTGCAATCATCGCCTGGATGTTCATCCCCACTTCGCCAATAACCTTGTGTACGCCACGGTTCTCAAGAATGTTTCTCTTACGCGCCGTAAAAATGGAGCTTTGGAATGAGCTCTTAGTAGAGATAGGAGAAGAGAGAGAGAAGAAAGCAAAATACAATTTTAACATGAGAACAAAATATAAAAAATAATGGATTGTTGCAACAAAGTTGAATTACTCTGAGATAATCGTTCTTTGAGATATCAGAACGCGGCTAATACCTTACCAACAAAATAGCTTACAAAATACAATAAATACAGATCCTAAACATGTCATTTAGAATGTGGGGGGCCACACGTAGGTAACATAATGATTTCGTTACGTGTCTCGCTTCCCAGATGGGACCCGCAACTGTCGACAAACTGAAAAGTCTATTTAGTTCAGCTTCAAATAAAATTCTATACCTGACAATGCGGATTTACTTTATGCCGATTCCACACCTGTATTATAGACGAATTGAGAATATATATACCTCACTACCTTTACCATACAACATTTGCGAAGGCATAAAGATAAGTTTGTTTTTATTGCATGAGTTTAGCAGACAGGCAGACGGCCCGCCTGATGGAAACCGGTTACCATACTGTCTATAGATCTATATATTTTAAATTTCTAAGCCTGCCGTGTCGATACATTAAAGCTATTTAAAAATAGCAACTGGAATATACTATATAAACGATGGAGAACACGATACATTTTTTTAATATATTGTCTCTGTCGGTTTGTCCGTTGTTCGGGATCCACGTAAAAACCACCGGGCCGATATCGATCCGAGTTTCATGATCGATAGCCAACTATTAGACTTAAACTCTGCGCTACTTTTTATCCTGGGAATACCGCGGGATTTTCTCTGGGAATGGTTTAAAATGGCCAGATTTAAAAAAACAATTCAAATGATTTTTTTTACTCGATGATAGCCAATTTAATGTAATATAATGTGTGATTTTTTATCCCGGGAATCCCGTGGGAATATTCTCGGGAGCGGTTTAAAATTGTTCGGGTTCGTAAAATATTAAACGATGGCTGCGGTACTTTATATGTCGGGAATCCCGCGAGAATTTTAAGTCAAATGTGGACGAAGTCCGGTCATATCCTAGTAATATTATAAATATGAAACTTTGGATAAATATTTGTCGCTTAATCACGCCAGAACGGCTGAATAGATCTAGATGATTCTGTAATAGCGCATAGGCTAGTTTTAATCCCAAAAAAATTCGGTTCCCAGGGCATAACATAAAGCAAGCGAAGCTGCGTGTAATAGCTAGTAGAATATACTTTATGCATGACATAAAATACAGTTCACGAAGTTTAAGTATGAAAAACAGTAGGCGGTATTAAGATCGTCTATTGTTTTTTTGTACTTAAACCATAGAAGCACTTAACACTTAAAGCGATTTCTTCCAGACTACCCAAGGGTGGATTAGAAAGTTTCATTAAACATGTGGGTTTTGAAGTATGAACCCACCTACTGGAGTACTAGGACCCGTTCACTGGAATCATAAGGACACTATAACATGGAAGAACAATATTTTCCATTTATAATAGCAGACTAGGCGCCTTGAAGAATTATACTGCGTCCACATCTGTATCATTTTTGTTGAGACAAAAATTGTTACGTCGCATCTAAATCGATGAAAATTTTTCGGGACCATGCGCTTATGCGTATGCAAGATAAAAATAATAGGTCCAAAAATACATTTTTACAGCGCGATAAAGTTTTTTACAAAACACGAAACCAACAGATGCAACGGTTTCAAATAACATAAACGATTCAAATTAATTTTATATTAATTATATTTGACTGGCTTCCTCAAAAGTGTAAATCCACAATTTAGTTTTCCCGTCAGAAGTTTCACAATATTAGATATATTAAGTAATTTATTTTAGTGTAGTGTAACACATCATCTCTTCTGTTCTTTTTTCTAGATTATAAGTATCCAGTTTTGGTTAAGATTTTTGTATGTATTGTTAAGCCTACAAATTGTGGATATACTGTTGGATACTTTTTAATAATAAATAAATAAAAAAACAATTGGACCCAAAAGATGGCACTGCAATAGGGACCTAGATTTTTATTTTTTAAATCAGTACAATATCTGACCGCTACTTCTAAATATGAACACCAATATTAAAGAAAAGGAAAAGCATCCAAGCAAACAGAATAATTTATTAATTTAGAATACATACACTTACGGACTGGTGACGTCATAAGAGTCCATCCACATCCTTATAGTAGGTAGATACAGTTTCACCTCAATGTCCTTGTCCTACCAAAAACACTTATTTCGATTTAACACACATGCGCAATAATATCCAAAGACGGACTTCGAGCTAACAATATACGTTGTTATACCAACAAAAGCTTCAATCAAAATTATTATTCGCATTTAACCAGAATGTAAGCTGCCAAAAGCAAACAAACCAACTCTCTCTAACAATACATTGAATTAATTTACCCTACATCATGTACGTATGAACGTTTAGGTAATCTTACACTGATTTGCATAAATTGGTTTAAATAATATCGTTGAATAACGGTTTATTCCGCCTCTTAAATAGTTTTGGTTTGCCTTAATTTAAAAGTCAAAACTAAATTAAATGATGGGGGCTCGATTACGAGTGTAAGCGAAGTTATTGGCATGGCACACACAATTATAGCAAGTTGAAGTGTCAGCGGGCTGGTTACATCTGTCGTAGGGCCGAAGGTCTACGGATCAGATTTATCCTGGGATGGACCCTGCGCCTTGGTATGCATAGCGAGGAACGCTCTCTGGCCGGTGGACCTATGACCCGCGCTAAGTCGCTGATAAGAACTTAATGAGAAAACCGAAGGATCGGGATATATAACTTAAACTTGGAATAACCTACATCCAGCAACAGATAGCTACTGGCTGGTGACAAAATTAATGCGTATTGAACATCTCTATACGGTCTACACAGATAAATAAAATTGAAGTATCTGTTTTTATGTCAATTTGTGAATCCCGGGGATAATAATCGCACAGGAGATTCCGAAATGCATCTTTGAATTTTTGTCCGGTCTGGTCCTGAATATTCTGGCTAATTTTTGAAACCACTCGACCGATTAGACGGTACTTTCACTGGCAGATAGCCGATGTTATAAGGAGTAGCTTAGGCTACTTATAAAATTAGGGTTCCGCGAAAAAAAGAAGAAGCCTGGCAGAGATCGCTTTAAGCGATAAGGCCAGACTTTGTTGAATATTTACTATACCTAGTTTTAATAACGTAGTTTTAATTGATAGTGTCTTAATTCATTCAATTATTCACGCGTACGAAGTCGCGGACACAGCTATTTAATTATAGTCGTAGATATGAAAGTAAATTTATTTCGATATTTTTGGTTTTTTTCCAGTCTTCAGAAAGTATTATTGTCACAGAATTTAGTATTTATACGAATATTACTATTTTCGATAAGAGATACTACATAGAGTATTTTTATCCCAGAAAAAAAATAGTTTCCTTAGGATATGAATCCAAAATGTACACAAGTGAATCGTAGCGTAAGAACTACTTGGTCCTGTATGTTGTATTCGGTTTTAAAAATATTTTTTCAAGTCATATATTTAACCTAAATTAAAATGTTCGTGTTGTTTTTCTTCTCATTAGAGGCTTCGTGGCTTATCTACTTCTCAGTTCAGTGGCGTAAGTTAAATAAAGAACTTTCACTACGTCAGTAGATTTTGTCTTAATCTGCTTATACTTACAATAACTACGCGATAACAGTAAGGAATAAATTGAGCCAAAGCTGTGGATACTGATATGGAACTCTAAACATACCTTGGATGAAGATGGCTGGAACGCCATTCGTTTCCCAGTAACGAAGCTGATAAGCTATCTATAATCATCTAGAAGCGCTTATGAGCCCATTTTTTGAAATAACATTACAATCACGAAAATACTTTGATTGGGTATACTGGAAAAGCTTTTTACTGTAACTCCAAAATAAGTATTTTAACATTCAAGGCATGGAAAATAGTATTCTTCTAATATTTTCATAGCTCAAGGCATTGTGAAACGAAACTGTTAAAATGGTTTTGCATTCTTAACTACAGAATACATTGAAATCATGGATTGCTATTATAATGCTTCTCTTGAACAGGCAAGTATACTTAATATTTTCTTAAGTTTTAACGGTTTTAAGCATGGTGATTTATTTGTTTTCTATTATTCCGACATTTTGGCTACTTTTCAATAGCCGTGGTAACGGAAAACATAGATGTCAAGTGTCAATGGGTATTTTTAAAGTTTTATTTAGCCTACCCCCAACTTGTTCATTTTAATTATTAAGTTTTAATTTTGCTTGTAGCTATTATTTACTCTGAGGGAACCTAATCTAAATTACCACTGCTTCGCTACATGCTGTGGCTTGAAAAGAAAAAGCGGCGCAAGAAACTCTTCAGCAAACATGCCTAGCTCTAATAATTTGATATAATATTAAAATAGGTGGGAGGTAAAATAAAAAGACATTGTCAATTAAGTTGTTTTGTGTTATGATGCACACGGAAAGAGTTTAGAGCGTCTTAAAATCTGGTTGGTTTGGTAGTTGGTTTTTACTGGCTTTGGGTCTTAATAGAGAATAAAGTACTCTTTTATTTGAACATAATTCGAATACTTAAAAATAAAAAGCTATTTCCTAGTGAAAATTCGAAAAGAGTGAGCTTTTATTTGCTAGCGGTTTTAGATCGGGACCGAAAAAGAGCTAAAAGCATACAATCGAAAGCAATTAAAGTGGTAACTGAAGATAATTATCGCTCGCTGTGGACAGCACAAAGGAAGCTCTGAACCCGAATCGCAGTTTCACGCGCAGTTGCAAAGCTGACTGCGACGATTGGCTATTCCTAACACTGATGATAGATTTTCCAACCCTGTAATTGCGTCTTAGGTGATCTCTGCATCCTGTATTACTATTAGCTAGCAGCTTCTGGGATAATCGGAGAAGTGGAATAAACACACGACTTTCCTTTAAAGCGGGAAAAGATTTTAATTTTCAAGATTTTGTTTATACCTATACCTAATGAACACGGGACTCTTTGATTAATTGTTAGGTAGGTATTTAGTGGTTATGGAGAACATAAATTACAAATGTTTGCCTACACTTGTTGGGATCCCGTCTAGAACCCTTAATATCTAGAATTTCAAACAGCTTAAAAATATTAACTGAGTTAAAAACTTTACTCTGAAAGCTAAATTCTACTTGTTACAATGCCATTCTGCTCGCTCTTGGCGTTTTACTATTTAAAACATATTGATTTGACTAAATAAACCAGTTTGTCGGAAAATATTGTTTTAAATAACAATATTACAGTGACTTGTTAAGAGCCTAACGCATGAATAAGACTATAAACAGTACTAAAGGCAAATCTTGCATTCTTATAAATGCTAGGAGCAATGTTTGATAAAATTACATTGTTGATTTAAGTTATTACAATAGATTGAAACAATGGGCTATTTCAAAACAACCAAAGTAATCCGTAGGAGTGTATTAAAGTTGGTAAACTTCTTCATATGGGTAGAACTCATAACAAACCGTCAGATTTCTTAACTTTACGCTCTTGGGAAATCATCGAAGGTGTCTTGAGACACATGCTGTTTAAAATTAAGCCGATTGAAGTCACGTGAATTTACTTTTATTTATAAACCAGTAGCTTTTTAAATAAGATTTTTAAGTGCTTTATTTTTTGTGTCAAATGTATTTTCTTGCTTAAGCTTGTCAATTACTCGCTTTTAAATAAATATATTATTGATTTATTTTATTGTACTTATTATGGTTTTTTTTAAGTTATCTCTTAAATGTTTATTTTTTGGTTTTTAGTGCCCATAGAATGTGTAATACTGGCACGCATATACAAATTTTTTTTTTAAATGTAGGGATTTTTTAAAAAGGATAACTCTTGATTTTTCTGAGGTCCACTCATCAGATCCTGACTTGGTGACCATGGAACCGCCTTGGGAGTATACATACATACGAACACAAAAAAAATCGTCAGCGATTCACAATTGACGAAGAAATTGCTTAAAATGCATATAAAAAATTAAGCGCTTATAGAAAATGTCATAATTACTCGCATAGGTTTTTTCCATGAAAATAAAACAAAGAAAAACTTTATTCGAAAAATAGCGACGTAGTTACATTCTTTATACATTATTATATACTACAACCACGACTAATTCTGTGAAAACTTCTGCGGAGGATTTGATTTAATTAATTTGAGAACTTCAATGCCTTCATGAAATGATAAATTAAAACGTTAAGAATTAAATTTATAACATTTCATGTCTACAAATAACTCGACGAAGAATCTATTGATCTACTTAGTTATTATGAAACTTTACACTGTGAGCTGAACGCAATTAAGTCTTCACTCGTAAGTCGAATAAACAATTTAACAAATGAAATCATTTATTCTAAGTCAAACAGAGAAACGACAAAGCTATTCATTCTAGTATTAAATTTTGTACTTCAACCAACTTGCTACTTATAACGAGTTGCTGAGTTAAATTTTCTTCAGAAAGACTAGGAAAGATAAACCCTCGTAGAATTAAGAAATTTCGTAATTTGTTTGAGGTTTAAAATAATTTCGAAGCGTGGAGTTTTGGGCTTAAATCCTGTTAAGTTTTAAAGACGATACTTCTGTATTTTCCAATTTAAGCTTGTCTCTGACTCTTTTTTTGATATTTAATATTTCATAACTTTGTTGCGGTTAGAATGGTAAAAGAAACTGGTAAATTTATTCGTGAATGTTTTTATTATAAAATAATATTGATAATGTTTGATAAAGTGGTATCTGTGCGCCGCTGTAATATTAAGTATGCTTTTATGCTTTATTATAACTAAGTATGTGTAGACATGAGTCAATTACATTACAGTACATTAAGCGATTCTCGTTAAAGCAAAAGGCTCTAAAGGCGACCGCTTTATACTTTCTGAGTTATTTTCTGTATGTGGCCAGTGTGCAAGTAAATTTGTTTTTTTTTAATCTCGCCGATAATAGTCACAGGTCTAGATGCTAATGATTCGCTCACTGTACATATAAATATATGCCTATAAATATCTTTCCATAAGTGTGCAAGCTATGGAATGTAGTGATTAAATAAGAGCGTTAACATATTCTCATTGACGAGCCAGAATCTTCCCATATGACGGTCACCAATCACATCCACTCACTACAGATACTAAGTAACAACACAAGATCAACATAGGCGTGTTGTTGGAGTTTTTTCCACCGCTTCTTCTCTAACAACTATAACTTGCCATAGTAACGAGAATAGGATCATCTCCGCCGGCAGATTCGATACACTGTCACGTCTTTTTCACTTTAGCCTTTTGGCTTAGCTCCTTCCGCCTTTTATGGCTTAGTTCACTAGAGCTATCTCCCCCCGCAATGCTCGAGGCGAGGTCGAACCTCACAGGTGCTGCTTTCTCGAGCGCGCTACTACCGGATTAATTGCCTCCACTCCTATTGAATCGGGAAGCCCACCAATGCCCATATGATGAAACTGGCCATTCAGCTGGACCCTGCGCTAAAAAGGACTTCTGTGTCGTGTTTCCGTTGCATGCCTGAAAGTCTACCTCTTCCAGTAAACTTTCGAAATAAAGCTTATTGACCACTGAATCAATAAAAGGTGCAATAGAAATAGGTAAGGAGAAGCTATCATAGTAAATTTCGATAGACTGATAATGCATAATGTATGGAAACAGTAAGAAGGGAATCCAATCTTTCTCTTCAACATAAAACAGGATTTACTCGGAAATATTTTGACCCTTAGACGTTTCTCAGTTGATTTAACACAAAAGCAAATACTTGAAAGAACGTCAAACATGCCACTCTATCTTTTGATAGCTGCTCCGATTACACTCGAATGGATTTTCTTTTGCAAAATATGTGTATATCAGAATTTCGACACACCGATTCAAAGAACTTTCACTTATATATTTATCCATTTTGTCAACTACACCCCAAAATGATAACATATTATTTGTTATATGTATTCATCGATCTATTTTTGCCAATATTCCTTGATTCGTCATGCTGTGGATTTATATTTATTTTCCACTAACTGTACTCGCTAAGGTACAAATATTAATTTTGTCATTTATTTTAAAATCAAAAACAGGTAATCACAGTTTTTTTTATTTAGGTTCGCGTTTGACCATTGTCTCGCTCGATTTGAGCGGAGATATGGTCTAAGATCGAGCACGCTTACCTAAAAGGTACCTATTCACACGAGACTTGAAGACACCCAGGTTGTAGGTTTCGGGAAAAACAGACTACGGCAGTGTATTCCACTCCTTTGCGGTGCGTATAATGAAGGTGGACTCAAAGCGCTTAGTTCGAATAAGAGGTATGTCCACCATATAGCGGTGCCGCATGCCAGTGCGTCTGGTTGTCCGATGATGGAAGGGAGACGGCGGGATAAGATTGAAGAGCTCCGATGCACACTCTCCAAAATGTATCTGATAGAAAACCGACAAGCTGGCAACCCTGCGTCGATGTTCAAGACTTTGTAATTTGACTCTGAATAGCTAGTCGTTGCCTAAAAATTACAACAATCCTCAATATTTTACTGTAATGTTTCACTTCACATGTTTTGTCAGCCAAATGCTAATATTAGACTGATCAATAATTGAATTTTTTTTGTAAGGCACAAAACTCAAAGGATACAACGGTGTTCAATGATTCAACTATATATTTATATGGATCACTTTAGTTGATTCGTCCAAATTGAAAGACAGAAATGAACAGTTTAATATCAGCTTAAGAAATACTAACAGAGCTTGTTTTGAATACTTAAAGAAATCTTCAACAACAATAGTAAGCTGTTGCTGGGCGGTATCGCATACCGCGCACCATTGGCCGTGCATAAAATTGATGGAATTTTTCCAAGCAAAGTTCACAGGATTCGTCTATTCCTACAGTTGTAAAAGTGAAGGCAATAAAAAGAACTTTATTTTCCCGATCTTTGGGCCGTAAAAGAGACAGCAACGTTTTACTATGTAATTTCTTTTTACACTCATTCCTATGACGCTCGCAAAAGCGAATTCGCATTGCTACAAAACGCTTTTGAATGCGAAAGTTGCGTGAAATTTAAATTGGCTGGTTTCCTATTTTTGCTGACGGTACCCGGTATTACTCAGGTATTTTTTGCTGATTGTATTTTTTCTGATGATATAGCTAAGTAACAATACTAGTTATATCGCTATACTTTTTTTATTGTAAAGCTGGCCCAGCTCCTGGAAAGTAGTTAGCGTTGCCTATGGGCGTTTACGACAGAAATGGCAAAGCGAACGCGTTTACTTCCTTAAGGATGGGTTAAAAAGGATGGTATACAAACAATGAGATATAATATTGGAATGTAGGGATGGGATTCTTTAAGGTTTTTTCGCCTGCTCCTCCATTATATCGTAGAATGAAGATTATTATTTTATTTTCTTAAACTAAAACAATATCTTTTATTTTGTTTTTTTCTTTTCAAAAATATTAAAAATTATAATTGGGTTATGTAAGGTAGAATAGGGGCAAGGGTAAATGGGTCATCGTAACTCTCACTCATTGCACCAAAACGACTCGCTCATAGTTAATCGTTTCACGCCGATATATTGTGAGAGCGTGATATCACGGCGATCGAGATGGCCCTAAGAGCTGTAAACAAGATAGTGATTCCAGCATCGATTTACACAATGTCACAAACACACAACCAACAACAAAACTTATACACTTACTCACACCAACGCGAACTACCAATACATTGCATTACACGCACAAACAAACCAAGACACATAAAGAGCCTAAAAATTAATAACCTAGGCACAAAAAGAAAAAGCAACATACATGGCACTAGTTAAGATAATATATATAGGCATAGACATAAGGCACACACTGAACATGCACTTCCTCACAACACCAGCATGTAACAGATACACTCTACATTAGTATAAGTTTAGTATTAAAATTAGAAAAAAATTTATAGGTTATTTTTAAGGTACACAACACAACATAAAAACCACAAAATCAATGTCACACACAATAACAAAAGATAACAATAAGCGTGTATAAACTCTAAAAACTGTAACAGTAATCAAGTTGTAAAAAGGGTACCGTACCTCGAGTCCGTAGTATTGTTAAAAAAAAGCATCGATTTACCAACTCAAAATATTTTAAAACTAATTGCCTTTCCATATGAATATAGGTATAAGTATGAAAATATTTAGATGTTTTTTGAGACGTATTAACATTGCGGCCTAAATGACTAGGACTCTAGACAATATCGTGCTTAGGCCTACAAAGTCCCAAGTTCGATTCCTTATGAGGCAAATCTGAGAATGGGCAGTTTCGATTTTTACTCTAGATTGGGTGGAGTGAAATCGGTTATATGTATATTACCTATAACACAAACGTAACTTGCTTACCTTGGGAATAAACCTACCAATGTCTGGCATACACACATTGTGGTTTTGTAGAAGGTGTCAGTGTGTTCACGATGGTTTCTGCAAAGGCGACGGTTGTCTCAGGTGGGCCGTTTGCCTGCTTACCTGCTTCAGGCTTTAAAAATTAAAAATAATGATACAGCAAACGCTTATTATAAGTATTGTTGTGTATCGATATTATAGAATACACATTTTTATCTCATTCCAATAGTGTAAAATAACAGCTGTAATATAGACAGAAGACGGCATAGAGATCGGAAATGAATATACAAGTTTCCGTAGGCTTCAAACCTCATAGTACCATACACCTACAAAGCCGCGTGACAAGTCCTACGACCTTATAAACAATTGATTAAGCTTAAATCCTCTGGAAAATAATGTATTTCACTTCTTCCTACGTACTCGTGAATTCATCTTACCAGTAAGTCTTTCCCTACAAAAAATATACTTACCTGATACTAAATTTTATTTCATTTTGCCCGGGCAATTCGCAGCTAGACGAATAAGCCTTGTAAAAATTTATTACGTGACGTTCATTTATAAAGCATCTTTTGTTTCTTGCGAACCTTAAAGCTCTTTAGGTTGAATAAAAACTCTTATTACATAGCGAAACGGCCTGCGCATTATTTGTACCGCGTACGTGTCTTTTATTAAGTATAAAAACTTGTAAGCCCGCTCTGGAATACCGATGAGCGCAATCACATATATCGAGTATAAAAAGGGTGGCCCTTCGAAAGTTTCTCGTTGAAGCCCTCATATGTAGGGCACATGCAAATTGATTGAGCGTGGATTGGATCGCCGCTTTCATGAAGCTGTGCCATTATGTTGGGTACAGACTGTGCCAACGATGACCAAGGAATGAATTTCGTTGGCTCTATGTAGACATTTCGCTGAACGATCGAATAATTCGATTAAGGCTCGTGTCACACTATGATGCCGTTAACGGCTTAATCTCCCTCCGAGCTCGGACCGTTGCCGCTCCGGTCAATGTTCTTAAACAAAAAGCATCAGAGAAATCTCACTATCGTATCGCTCTAGATCTGATCGTCGAAAAGAATATGTGATTAAAGAGAGTTCGGACCTTTCACGACTTGTACTGGCAATGTGAATACGATTTTGTTTTAGCTCCAAAGTAGTATAGTTCAAAAACGGTGCGATTTGATCGAAACGAGACCAGACCGAGATTGAATAGTGCACGGCATTATAGTGTTAATCAAGCCTTGGTATTATTAACGTCCCGCGATGGGTTGTCGGCAAAATCCAATCATACATCGTGGCCCTTCGTTGAGCCTGTGTGTACACGGCCTAAAATTAACCATAAAAAAGAAAAACAAATTTTGCAAGGTGTTATTGTTATCTCCATTTTGATGAAATAGAAACTTTTGTTTGTACAGAGAGAATATATATTTTGATAATTTGTTACAATATAGTTGCACTGACACAGTCAGTTGTAAGCAGACAATTCTATATTCAACAGAAACCAGCCTGTGACGAACTTAAAAGTTCTCAACACTCCACAATACCCGTTTCAATGTTGTCAAGTCGTTTATTTTCCTGCCGAGGTAATAGCACTATGTAAGGAATATTGCATGCCTTGTACAATGTAGATTGTTGCTGTTCATTCAGTATGTTATGTAAATTTTATAAAAATAATTCTAGTTTCTATTAAATGTATTATTACATTTTATGGAATATTAGATTTACTTGTATGTGTAAGTAGGTCAACGGATCAGTATGGCGATCCAGCGAAGTAACGTAGCCAGCCAGCTTTCTGGAAACCTAACCCAACGACTTCGATGACCTAGAGTTAGTATTCTACTCCTACCAGAATTACATAAAACAATTTTGTCTTAAAATTAAGACTGGCTACTTACACCTAAACTAAGCCAAGCCGGTTTCTTAGGTGTTAGTCCAGTTAGTTAAATTTCTGCCCTTGTTCAAGTTTATAATATAATGTACTGTTCCCATTCCATCTCCTTCCATTCATTCCCATTTCCAAACCGATAGATTGGATAAATGGATACATTTACCCAACCTATCTGCAGAAAATTTATCTACCCGCAGTAACATACATATAACTAGTAGTAGAATGTAAATTTTTGAGAATGCATAAATAAAATAGATAAAAAGAAAAGAGATGAGAACTCTGGCCTGACCAGTGGTAGAGAAGCCTGCATAAATAAATAAAAAATATAATGTATTTAATTAATGTAAGTAATTTTATTTATTTTTATTGTTTATAATTTTATAATAAGTTCGTGCCCGCAAGGGACCTGGCGTGAAGTTATGTATGTATGTTTATAATTTAGCAACCCATCATTTCTAATGACATGATAATTAATTATTAAAGCTAAATACTCAAAAATAAACTAAAATATAAATTAATTACACTACAAACAAAAACTTAGAAATTAAATACTATTTTAAACATATTTACAAGTAAAAGACGTAGTCCAGTTTTTATTGCTATATATAATAAGTTATAAGCAATAAATAAACCAATAAAAAATAGATCGATCCCCTCTGGCCCAGAGGGCCACCATTCTGACCGAGATTCACCCGTGTGCAGTGCACGATAGGGCGTCCCCCGCAGGCGACGCTCACCGATGCGCCCCCGTCGGTGTGGACTCTCGCGCATGCGGCGAAGGGGGCCGCCACCCTTCACGCAGCGCCAAACCTGGCGGGTCGAGAGGAGCAGAGTGCCGTATAGGCACGTGGAATGTGAGAGGTGGAATGAAAAATAAGATGGACGAAATGATTGATATAATGAATGAGAGAAGCCTGGATGCCTTATGTCTGACAGAGACAAAGCGGAAGGGGTGTGACGTCGATGACCTCCCCGGTGGCATGCTTGCTCTGTGGTCTGGCGTGGACCTGGACGAGCGTGCAAGTGGGGGGGTCGGCGTCGTACTCTCATCCCGCTTTGTATCCGGAGTGAAAGACTATTGTCTGGTGAACCCGAAACTTCTTTGGGTCCGTCTAAAACTGGGGATCACGCGAGTTTTTCTGGTCGCAGCTTATGCTCCCGTAAGCTCAGCGGATCCCCAAGAACTCGAGAAGTTTTTGGAGTCTGTGAGAGAAATTCTGGATCTAGCTGAAGGGAACGAAAGACTAATTATGTGTGGTGATCTTAATAGATGGGTGGGGACCAAAAGAGACGGCTTTGAGGCTGTCCTTGGACCCTATGGTGACAAGAGAGTAAACGATGCTGGTAGGCCAATCATAGACGTATGCATGGAAAGAGACTTGCTTGTGTCGAACACATTATTCCATCATAAGGATATCCACACGTATACATGGAGAATGAATGAACAGAAAAGTATGATTGATCTGATTTTAATAGATAGCCGCCTCCGAAATACAATAATGGATACAAGAGCCTACAGAGGCCCCTCTCTTGGAACGGACCACTATCTGGTGATAAGCCGGTTTGTGGGACTTTTCAAGAAGTGGAGGCACTGGCGAGAGCGTACCAATTTCGGGGAGCTTGAAAGAATAAAGTGTGAAAAAATTGGAAGATGTTAGTGTAAGGAGTATGTATGCGCGCCTAGTCGAAAAAAGGCTTGCAAAATCGGACTTCTCCGACTTAGATCTGGATAATGACTGGGATAGTATGAAAGAAAGTTTAGTGGAAAGCGCAAAAGAAGCATGTGGATGCGCAAAGAGGCATATAACAACAAAAGGTGACGAATGGTGGGACACGGATGTTAAATCTAGCGTAGAGAGAAAGAGAAAAGCCTGACTGGATTATATTGCATCTTTGCACCAGAATGACAGTATGAAAGAGATGAAGAAAGAAATTTATCGCCTCTGCAAGAATGAAACCAAAGCTTTAGTGAAAGAGAAGCGTGAAAGGATAAAATTGAAAGAAGAAGAGAAGCTGACGGAGAACTTCGAGGCGAATACCAAACTCTTTTGGAGAGAGGTTAAGAAGTCTCGGGGTTGTTCGTCAACTTCCAGAATGGAAAGAATAAAATCTAAAGCAGGGGACATTCTTGCTAACCCACAAGAGGTTTTAGCGCGATGGAGTGAATATTTTAGTGAAATGTATGATAATATCTCGGATGCTGGCACCACGACTAAGTCTGTGACCGACCTCGAGGAGTCAGCATCCGAGATCACTTTGGAAGAGATCGAATGGTCGATAAGAAGTCTGAAAAATGGAAAGGCAGCAGGAATCGATAGTGTGTCTGCTGAGATGATCAAATATGGTGGAACCTGCGTCCGGGACGCTTTCCTGTCCTTATGCAACTTGTGTTGGAGGACGGGAAAGGTTCCCGAGGACTGGAGGCACGCTGTCATCGTGCCCTTGTATAAAGGCAAGGGGTCACGTATGGAGTGCGCCAGCTACAGGGCCATCAGTTTGATCAGCACAGCATCTAAAGTGTATGCGAAGATTATTGAAAGGAGAATGAGAGTGGTATCCGATGGATTACTGTGGGATGCACAAGGGGGCTTCAGAAATGGAAGGGGATGTATGGATCAAGTTTTCTCGCTCCGCAATATCGTGGAGAAGCAACTGGCTATGGGCCGGAAGGTTTTCTGCGGTTTTGTGGATCTAGAGAAAGCATTTGACAGGGTTGTGCGGAAGGACCTCTGGGACATATTGCCCGGATATGGGATTAATGGCCAATTGCTGCGTGCTGTGCAGTCCACTTACGAGGACTGTATGGCATGCGTGCGGGTGGACGGCAGCCTGTCGCCCTGGTTTGTCGTCAATATTGGCGTCCGACAGGGCTGCGTGCTGTCGGCTTTGCTATTCATCCTATATCTGGACAATTGTCTCCATAGATTAAGATTGATGGATGTTGGGGTAAGGATGGGTGATCTGGGGATAGGGAGCGAAGTCCTAGGGCGCGTGCTACGGTCTCTTCTCGAGGTCGCCGGCCTTCAGCCGGCACCCGGAGAGGCAGGTACGCGCATTACTTCCCTCCCTGAGTTAGGATCCGGAACGATGGGGGCCCTTAGCTACTAGGTCAGCAAGGGATTTTACAACTACCCCCGTTCCGTAGTGGAGTGTGTTCTCCCGGGGCACACTTCAGCACTTTATGCGCTGGATCGACTGCTGAGTAACTATGTTCTACATCTCAGTCTTTCCTTCACATCAAAGCGCAGGGCCGCGAAGGGAGGAGGGGTTTTTTAGTGGATATTGAGGTTGCTCGCCCGTGCGGCATCGCTCGGAGTCTCCACACTCCTCTGTGTAATCCATAGCGGACGAAGCGCAAGTAGAGCATACAATTGCTAGCGTTATCGCCCCCCGTGGATTCGTGCCGTTTCCTAGTGACGGCCCAGAGAGTGCGTAAATCGGTTAGTCATTTTTCCCCGCCTCAAAAAAAAAAAAAAAAAAAAAAAAGGATGGGTGATCTAGTTGTTAGCACTTTGTTTTATGCAGATGATGCCGTGCTTTTAGCCGAATCGCCATCGGAACTGCAAACACTAGTCACAATGATGAAAGATGACTGTCAGGCGAGAGGCTTACATTTGAATGCGAAGAAAACAAAGGTTATGGTGTTTGAAAGAGAAACAACCAGAACGAATGCAAGGATAATGGTCGATGATGTTATGCTGGAACAAGTGAATGAGTTTGTATATCTTGGATGTGCTTTTAGCAGGGATGGAAGGTACACTGCTGACATAGAAAGAAGAGTAAATTTGGGGAATAGTGTGAATGGAGCGTTAGGTAAACTTCTAGGCGCTAAGAACCTCAGCCAGAAGGCCCAGCTTGCCATACATAACCCGGTGCTGGTACCTACGCTCACGTATGGAAGCGAGAGTTGGGTATGGAACAGAGAGCATGAAAGTAGAGTATACGCAGTCTAGATGCGAGCACTGCGCAAAATCTGCGGAGTGACGCTCGCGGACCGCGTTCGTAATACCGAAGTCAGAAAGAGAGTTGGTCTAAAAGAGAGTGTCGGGGTAAAGGTAAGGAAAGGAATGCTCCGGTGGTTCGGGCATGTGGAAAGAATGTATGATGAAAGAATGACTAAACAGATATACAATGCAAAAGTGGATGGATGCAGAAGTCGCGGAAGGCCACGACCCACCTTCCATGATCAAATTGATCGTGTATTAGCAGGTGATGTCAGGAGCCTTAAGAATAGACGAGCGTGCATGACAAGAGCTATGAATGTCAAAGAAGCAAGTGAGGTATGTAAGAATAAGCCTGTATGGCACTCTGTTGTTCGTGCCTACCCCGCAAGGGACCTGGCGTGAAGTTATGTATGTATGTATGTATGTATGTATGTAATAAAAAATAATTTAAGAAAAAATACACAACAGTAAAAAACATACAATAAAGGACATTATACAGTACCCTGAAATGAACACCCTGACCAAAAACTAGGTCAGTCGAGAAAGTATTAACAAAAATGTACCTAATTAAGCAGATCTCAATAATCCAGTAACCTGTAAGTATCTCTTGTCAATAACTTAGTTTTTGATTAAAGTTATTTTCAGTTCGACATAGCTATTTATTTGCTTAACAAGTCATGGGTGTCCCTTACAATCTTCAATTGCAAAGTTACCTAGTAATCCAGATAACAGTCTCTTCTCTCTTAATTTATAATTAATTTGGTACTGAATTTGAATTAATTTATCAAGTATTCTGACTATTTAGGATGAATAAAATTTTACACAATAAAGGTTTTATTAGATACTTGAGAAAAATATTACAGCTCCTTAAAGTTTCGTACCGATTTCTTAACATCCTTTAACTACTTGAATATTTAATCAATCACCGCCTCAAAAACTTTTCTTATGAACTCTAAAAAACTCCTGACTCCTGCTAAAGAAAAAGTCGAAAGAACTTTGTGTATTTAATTTAATATGTATTTAAAGGACGGTTGAATTCTCTCCCACAAGTATTTTTCATTTAAAAGTAACCAATGAAGTACATTAGATTCATATATACACTATTTTGCACTTATTATCTATACGTTATATATGTAACAGTGCAACAGATTTTTTGAACGTTTGTTCTTAGAGATCAGTCACCATTCCAGATCAGATCAAAAAGTTGTTGCCCACACGCAAAATAACATATACTTAGATACTTTGCCGTATATAAACAAAGTGGCTCTAAGAAGGAAGGTTGAATTCCAGGCCAATAGCTAGGGATTAAACAGTAGAAAGAGCCAGAAAACACCATAGTAAACGAACTTATACAGACAGTATAAAATGATAAAAATTTGAAACTACTTCATTAAAGTATAATCTTCTTCTTCTCCTTCTTCTTTCTTCTTGCATATAAAAATGAATGTTTATCTGTATGTCTTTTATATAAACGTAAACTATACATTTGATCATGTGATGATCTTTGGCAAAGTTGTTGTGCATGAGCCAGAGTACCTAGTTTCTGAGTTGATTCACAATTGGACCCGGTAGGTGGCGCTGCTGTCGGGACAGCTAGTAATAAATAAAAACCGAAGCGAATCATAAAATAATAACGTTACATCATTTATATTAATTTGTAGGTAGAGTAAAGATACTAAGCAAAATTCACCAAAAGGAAGACGACGGCAGATAAATGAAGATACTTGAAGTAAAACTCGTTAAAATGTAGTGCTCTTCATGCCGGCATAATAGTCTTAAATCAGGCGACGGATAGACGGATGAAGGAATAATAAATTAATCAACGAGAACTTCACAAATTATATTTGCAAACTGGCAAGACGATACTACCATAGTGAATAATTCATCCGCGTTTCATTTTCAAGATAAGTTAGAATTTTCACCATGACCCAGATTCTGCTATTACAATTTCGTCAGAATTGCCGATCACTGGTATCACAATAGTTATTTTTGTACGAAAAACTGCTATTATGACGTCAATAGTCGACCATCCTGCTAGTATTGTAATAGCAGAGTTGGAACCCACGGAGAAAACTACTAGTTTACTGGACTAGTGTGAATACCACTTACTGACTGTGAAAGAGGTTCATGATTTAGTAGATACTCATGATGTCTTGTCCGTTTTTTGCTTTATATACTCTCTTTATCAAACATAACTTCCTTAAAAACAACGTTAGTAACGGTTATTAGCTATTTATGAAAGAAATAAATCAAGCATTCGTCTAATAACACTGTCTTTAGTTAATTTTATATTAAACAGTACGGACACTTCATTACTCTTGACTTAATAACAAAAAAATGTTCGCAATTTTACAACAACTTTCGTTGCTTACTGTACGACGAACCCTTTTTATATCGTCGGAGAAAAATTATAAAAGTCGGTAGCTACATTTTACCTTTCTGTTTTCTTTTTGTTAGGAAAAAGCCTTTGTTTATTGAGCAGATTTACCTGCTTTTCTTTGCAAAAATGGGGTCCCTAAAATTTTTGTTACAATTTAGAAACCGACTTAATAAATGAGTCCTTTTTAGTTAATTAAGAAGCAAAGTTTTGTGTTAGCTTAACAAGTGCCTAATTAGGCTTTTTACATTTATTTGTAACTGTAGGTGTTTTTATAATATATAAAAAAATTCTATAAAGGAATATTGTATCCGTGAAGGAATGGAGAAAGAATACAAATTTCCTGCCCCCGGACGGCCTATCGTAAGAGGTGACAAAACAACCCACAGATTGTAGGGTATTTGACCGTTTGGGTGACTACCACTCCTGGTCTAGAATACGCCACCATAGTAAGCTTGAGTTGTGTTCCAGCATTAGTTGCCAGGTTCCAGCCTTCCTTTAGAGATCGGAAGGACATTGGTGTTACAAATGTCAGACCAGACTGAATTGAAGGGAGTTTTCAAAAATCTACCGTACCGGGAAACGGAGCTCGCGTATCCGTCTAATAATCCTCTAACCTAAGTGATCTAGTGGTTATAGATGCACAACCTCAATTCTGAGAGTCATTGACACTAGATCGTCTGTCAGAGCGGGCTCTTTGGCAATTATTGAAAGTCTTTCTTCATCTCATAAAAAGCATCATCATAGCATTTTATATTTCATGGACCCTTATAACTTACTTTGCCCATAAAAGTGTAAAACATACTCCGTAACATTAACTTTTTGTGCCTTTTATGGAGTGCCTTAAAAGGTTGGTAAGTTATGACTAAGAAAAATTATAAAAGTCTTCATGTCTTTTTCTTTAAGGTCTAGGAAATTATCCCCTACTATACAAAAACGTTTTCGTAATGTTATTAATGAACTTATCAATTACTTTTGAGTAAACAGGTAACATTAGAATGCAAATGTTAGTAACTGTTAATAAAGAAACATCTACACTGGGGAAGCATTCAGGCAATCTTCGCTGGCAGGGGTTTATGTGCTCAATATACGACCATCCCTTATTCACGAATTAAGAACTGGTGCCCAGAGAATATAGAATCTTGCAGTTACTTTCTACACGAGCCCCGGGGTGCAAGGGACCACTTAGTTTATAAATTATTGGTTGTGGCGAATGTCCTAGTAGCTAACTGGACGTGGAAATCGTCGATAACTAAACTAGCTTCTAGTTATAAAGGCGGTTGCGATACTAGTTCACGTGCGTCACGGTAGCGTGACGTTTGGCTACGTAACGACTCACGCGCAGCGCTAGCGTCGGCAACATGCGGGGTTGCAAGACGCTATAAAACCCAAGGCACGATTGCTAACTGAGAAATAGGTGACACCAACACATACAAAAAGAAAAGTGTAATGAGTGAGATCATTTGACTGTAAATAGAGGTACTTCGTCTTCTTCGTCGTCACTAAAATTATAGCGACTAATTTATAGAATACGATCTGATGCCAACGCCTCATTTTTACCACTGCATCGCTCGCTATCGACAGTATGTTCATCCCCATTTCTTTGAATTACCACACTCAACACATTGGTTTTGTAGAACATTTATTCCGCTTACAACAATGATCTGGAGGGAATTTCGCACCTAGGTTTTATTTTTGGGCTACGACATGGAGATGTTCAAGAAGTACACCATAACATTCTTTAAATGACTCTAACACGTTGATAGCGGCCCTGGTGACTGACGTCCATAGACAATGGCAACCACTTTCCATCAGGTGGGTCTTCTGCCTGCTTCAGGCAATATAAAATGCGATCAGTGCGTTGCCTATTGCTGCCAAAAAAATACTATAAACTAAAATTGAATATTTATCGTAAACCTGTTGTGAAAGACATAACTATATATTCTTAAGTCCTAACAAAGGCCAGAGAGTGATCAACAGTATTATTAAGTTTAATAACAAAACCTGACTTGGAAGTTTGCAGAATATCTAACTTTCAAAGTGCGAGAAAGGTGTTTTTCTTTCGCTGTAGAATCTACAATTCCAGAGCACTTCTCGCATTTCTAAGTTACTAGTTACCTTAACAGACTCAATAGCAAGAAAACCTTTCGGTAACTGCAAAATGTTTATATAATTTGTTATATTTTCTTTGTTTGTTTATATAAATAATAAATATCATTGTTAATGTGCATGTGATTGTTAAGTAAGTACGTCGAGATAATCGTCTGTGTCCTGTTGTGTGTGAGATAATCCGCCATTAGGTGAGGTTCATACTTCCAATATTCTAAAATGGGGCTCTCGAGTCTAGTAGCGAGACATTTATAAGCTTATAATGTTCGAAATGATTCTTATATATTTTTTTAATTAAATTGTCATTTATTAAGCTTAAACTTCTAAGTTTCGACTTTTATAGTCCATCTGACTATAAAAGTCGAAACTTAGAACTTTATCAACAAAAATAAAAACTTCGTTTAAAAAAACCGACTTCAAAAACTAAAATGTATAAAATAACTTATTTCTAAAGCTATTATTATTAATATATATTATCCAAAACATCTTGAAGTCGGTGCAAAGTAAAACATATAACTTATTTCTATAGCTATTATTATTAATATATATTATCTAAAACATCTTAAAGTCGGTGCTTAGTAATTTTCAAAATATAGTAATTTTTGTGTTTTACTTTGCACCGACTTCAAGATGTTTTAGATAATATATTTTAATAATAATAGCTTTAGAAATAAGTTATTTTATACATTTTAGTCTTTTAGTTTTTGAAGTCAGTTTTTTTAAACGAAGTTTTTGTTTTTTATATGTTACTTTTTAGTGTCTAGCTATGTATGGGTGGACCTACGAATGATGCCGCGCTTCTTAAAAATATAGGTCCCAAGAAACGGGAATAAAAAAATGTTCGTAAAATGAAAACTACTGGGCCAAACTATGTCAATTTTTAGGGGACCAATTGGAAACTATTCCGCGTCGAACAAAAAAGAATCACGTAAATCGGATCATAAATCACCGAGTAATAGGCGAACATACATAAAAAAAGCAAAAAAAAAGAACCCGACGAATTAAGAACCTCGTCCTTTTTTCGAAGTCGGTTAAAAAAGATAAACATATGTGACAGCAGATAAAGAAAACTGACAGGCAGAAGCAAACTTTCAACTCTTTTGAAAACTGAACAAAACTGATAGTTTTTAAAATCGAGAATACGCCTTTATAGGCTTGCCTACATATCTGTTCATGGCTATCTGGCAAGCCGCTATAAACTGTTAACCGATGAAAATTAGTATCATAAGAAGGTTAATTTAGTTACATAAATAACCGCATAAGCTTGCCTGCAAAAAACTGTTCATGTAATATTATTGCATGGTTTGAAGACTTCAAAAACAGTCATAAACACTTTTTAATTGGCACGCTTTCATAGACTTGTTTACAAATGAATATAATTTGATTTAAAAAAGTGTGTCATCTGGTTATCTGATGGGTGAGGTCGATCTCCAGCCTCTCTTAGACTAATACATTGTCAAAATTATAATTATTATAAAGTCACCACAAAACGTATGTTGTATATTTACGCATGTCTCTTAGCTCTAACTTTTCTGCAATCTCTGATAAGAACTTGTATAATATATATAGGTATATTGAGAAGAGAATGATATATAATGAACTGAAAACTGAGTAAATAATGTAGGCATCGCTGGGGTTCTCATTCTATTTCTTGTTCTTAAAACAGTGAAACAGATTTCTAATAGCCAAAAGGGTTCAAAATTAATTGTGTCTACAAGTTCACACAGCCAAGCAAATCGCCCCACTCTTCCGCACTACAACCAACTTAAGAGCATAATACTTTTGCAAGATTAATGATTAGTTTCCGAAACTAATCCCAACTTTACGGCAGTGTTCGAGTCAATTGCAAGTTTTAATGGATGTTTCGTACGTGCATGCAAACGAGCCCGGCTAGTCTGTTGCATTAGCCGTATATCTTGTAGTTTTAGTAACGTGTCTTGGCTCGTGGTTGAGTCTTTGAATAAATTTCCATGTTTGTCCTTCCTTCCTTTCAATTTCTAAACTAATGCGTAGATATCCCGTACTAATCTACAAACACCGAAGTTCGTTTAGATAGTATATTGTGGCGACCGAGGGTGGAACTGCTCAGCAGCGTAAATCAGTTTTAGAACTTTTAGAAAGAACTAGACATTTCTGGAAGGAAAAGACAAGGACGGATATACTTAGAAAAGGATAGACGATTAACGAAAGAAAGAGATAGATAGATGTTAGAAAGAGATAGACGACGAAAAAAAGAAAGAGATAGATAGATGTTAGAAAGGGATAGATGTATAAACGAATACGTTCCCGAACAGAAGGTTCGGGAAAGAAAAGACAGAGATAGATAAATGGGTTCCAGAAAAGTCTTCCGGGTATATAAACAGCGTAAGGCGCGCCTACCGGGCAGTTTAGAGTTTAGAATTGAGTTAAAAGTTGAGTTCAGTCCAAGACGGTGAAGCGTTAAGTGCGATACTAGAGAGTTGGAAGAAAAGGTTACTAGAAGACAGAGACGAATTGAGTGGTGAATTTAGTGACAAGTTTTGTGAACGGATACGTGAAGTAGGTGTGTAGCGTAGTTCGAAAGAGGAACCAAAGGCGAGCTACACGCGATATAATTGTAGGTGGCCCGCGCAATATCGGCGACGGCATTGAGGCTGTGACAACTTATCGACAGGACTGTGCATCGTTGGTCGTGCGTATAGGCGCAACCCTGCAGAGAGGTACGACGTGCGACTGTGTAAGTCAATAAAAGTTTTTAAATTAAAAACTGGTGTTTTCTTCCAATCCATAAGTGCGTACCCCCGCTCGCACGTAACAATATTGTTTATGGACGGTTTGTACACTTCCAAAGATGCTGGGCTCAATAATCGTGAACGATAGACCCTGTATAAAGGTGTTGCCAAGCCAAATATTGAGTTGTTGTATATTAAGGTCGTTTGATGACCTGAGACGCACAACTTGCCACACTGGTGATGTCAATACGTCTGTTTGAGTATATTGTTAGTTGCGTATTTATATGCAAAATACGCTGTACGAGCAATATCGTCTCGTACAATCTATGTTCGTCTCTTCTTCACGGTTGTAGATAACAAAGATTTTCCTCAAATTTGGTACAGAGGGATTGGATTATTTTTTATTCCGAAATAAAATAAAAGATTTACATATCTTACGCTGAAAGTAATAATTGACACGCGATATGAAATTGAAGTTTTGGAGATGAAAGGAGTGGTAAAGTATGTAACTAATTTATAAAATACGTTGCTTTGTCTCCTATTCACACAAACTCGAGGAGGTAGGAAAACCACAAAATAATAATTTTCTTATTACATAATGAGTTATGTAGCTGAAAAATGCTGCTCTGGGCGATCATCACTTTAGCTCGCACGCTCCTTCATGCCATATGTGTGCAAGTTATGGTATAAACTCCCTCCCCCGGTTTTCCCAGAGCGCTACAATATGTAGTTCTTCAAAAAAGGCATAAACAGATATTTAAAGTACGCAACGCATCAGCTGCCTTACTCTTGTAGATGTCCATAACTATCTACCATCAAGTTGTCCATACATGAAAAAAATCTTCGATATATAGTTCTTTGCGACCGCAACTTTTAGTCGAATAATATAATCTAATTATTATTAGTTTCAATTGGTACTTTATTTCTACTTATTTTTGATATCAGCAAATATAAGAATTCACACCGAATACGAAACCAAAGGCAATCAATCGCCATGAAGATAAGACTGCCGATTGTACTTGAAGTTTCATGTTCTCGATTTTATGTAGGAGTTGTAAACGATAAAGTACATTTTATTTTATTCAAAAATCATACTCTGGAATATCTTAATACTTACTTCCATATTAAAAATGTACTTCAGACCAAATTTTACTAGAACAGTAACTTCGCAAATACATAATTCGTTAAAGTTCAGCTTTCAGCGCGAATAAAACTCGCATAAACATAAAAGTCTAGTTTACGTAACGCATCCACAAGCACACAGATATCTAAGAGTCTATACACACGACGATTTTTTACGCACAGACGTCATGCGTTTGCAGCGCCATACATTTCATAAAAGCAAATTATTGAGTTTATATCGATACAAACACGTATATATCGCGACATAGATGTGTGTAACAAGCTCGTTTGAAGTGTGTCTCTCAAACCGAGTTTAGACGGTTCATTTCTGTTTTTCGATTTGGGTGAATCAACCAAAATGATGTGTATAAAAACTTAAGTTATTCAATATCATTAGATACCGTCGTATCCTTTCGATTCTGCGCCTTTCAGACAAATTGGTTCAATTTCACTGATCCAGCAAATTATTATATATGCATTACGTCGTTATTCCTTTTTTTAAAGTGGTAATATACTTAGTGTATTATATTATATATAAGTACAATACATACAAACTCGTAACCATAACGTAACGTGACGTATCGAAGCGTTTATACTATAAAAGGGTGAATGAATTTTGAACGTATGCAAAAATCCAGTGGTTGCGATTGAGGTCCGGCTTCTTCTCTCTTTTTCTATCTTACTATAGATTCACTTACCTTACTGTCAGTTAAATTTGACAAAAGCGCCAAACTTCTAATGCCCAATATCTACTGATGGTAAGGCAAGTGAATGAATAATGTAGGGGATGATATAGGAACCGAATCTGTTTAAAGCACCTTAACGTGCATCTTTCATGCGGAAAGAAACGCCGCGCGCCGTGTGAATGAGGCCTAAATTGAGTTGAACGCACGCGCGGACGCGGCGACGGAAGGAAGGTGCCGTCCGAAACACTGGATTTATGATGAGCCACCCCGCACTTGTAAACCTTTCTTATCCCTCGACGCCATTTACTATCCATTTATTCGTACAAACATAAAGCGGCAAATAAAAGATACGCGTGAAATAGGAGCATTATCTTATTGTTTTCAATTTTTAAGGCAATCCCCGACTACACGGAAGACAATAGGGTTGTATTATATTATGACAGAGGAACCTTTATTTTCTAACAAAACTACAGGATTAAGTGGATTGCTACGGGTTCGCGTTTACTTTCCGAGTTGGGATTTATTGACCTCGGGTAAGAACTTTCCTTTATGTGGATCCACATTAATACCTATGTAAATGTGAAAGTAAGATTGTTTGTTGGGATATTTGTTTGTACCTTATTAAGGTTCCATAAATATTAGCTAAAACGTAGCCCTTACGAGATAGTCATTTTTGACATGTGTTTCAATCATTTTTCTCAGAAAATATTTGGTCTGTTATGGAAGTATATATATATATGTGCTGATTCTAGTTGCCGGTAGGAGGTTGAGAACAGCAGAGATATTTGGCGTAAACTTGGGAAGATCTCTACGTCCATAAGTGGACTATGACTGGCTAACGACAATGCCGTATATTATTTATATAAGTATACATTATCATTTACTAATTAAATAGTTTTAAAGGGACCTGGCGTTAAGTTATGTATGTTTGTATGTATGTATAGTTTTAAAATTAGATTCACAAAAAAATTACGCCAAAAGGATGCTTTGCACTGAAAATATCAAAAAACAAAACGCTCAAACGCTGACCGTCTAAGTGCAAACCTTGTTTGCTGAAAATGCAGCGTACAAAGTTTCAAAAAATGCTTTTATTTGTTTTTTAATACAAGCCATGTAAGTACATCGCTATATCTACATTTTTTTCTTTCTTCTTTCCATATTGCGAAAAAATGAAGGGCGGTAGCGATACGATAGTAAAAACTATTTTACTACTTTTATTTGGCCATAAATTGTTGTTGTTGTTGTTGTTTGACATTCTGATGACTTTGCATAGAGAATTCATCGCTTACATTATAAGAGAGAATTTAAAAGCGAACAGAAGCACTGGTCCGTCAAATGACCGCAATCGGCCAGTGTTGCCATATTCACGATAATTCCTGCGACAGATATTTTATTACATTTATCGAATATCCAAGCCGTCTATAGAGATAATTTGGATTGAATTATAAACTTTTTGCAAAAAATACATATTTATGTTAACCATCAATCATATCAGTACAGAAGTAACTCTCTCTTTACTTTCATATTTAATTATCTCTCAATTATTTGGGGTCTGCGCAATATGTATTTTCTTTCTGTACTCCTCTGTGCTGACATACGTCCTCTCTTACATCATAAATCATTGTTTCATCCTTCACAGAATCCATTCGTCTTACTTTGGTCTACCTTTACATTTGTACCTGTCAATTCTCCAATTTGATATTATTTTATTTTGGCAAACCTATACTAGTACATCAGTAACTATCGATATAAATGTACCTTCGAAGGTATAACGATCCTCTATTATGTGCACTAAATCTGTAATTTGGCTGTTTCAGATGCGGTGATAAATAAAGGATGACTATTTAATTCAAGTTTTTTTTAAATAAATAAGCACATTGTATTATGCTGTCTCTAGGATAGTCTTCGCCAAACGAGACCTTGAGGTGCAACTTCTTATGCTCTGCACATTTTTGGTTTCATTTCTTTGTTTCTCATTCATCTACTCTCCATCGATCTCCATCGGGACCTGAAAGTGGAGTTTGTCAACAACGTTATTAGGAAGTACGCGGAAGCCCACGAACATCGGCTTCATCATCACGTGAATGTTGAGGCGATCCAGCTCCTCGACAACACGGACTTAACGAGAAGACTCAAAAGGACAAAACCATTTGAACTAGTGGTTTAACAAAACAAAAGTGTAGTGTAATGTGCTTGCTATTAATAAAGAACACATGAACAAAGTGTCTTCGCCTTAATAGAGACAATAAGAAAAGTGTTAATGGACACTTTCTTAGTAATAATACTTTTAGTTAATTTAGGTTATATTTAAATTACTTATTAATCTTCTTAGGTTAGATGGTAATATTAATAAGGTATTGCTTATTAAATACCTTATTTATAGAAAAAAAAAATTCATCTACATTCTACAACAGTAAGGTTTATGACCATAGTAATGAATGTGGGGATAAAAAATGTGCTGTACTGTAAAAAGGCAGAGTATGCTGAATTATTATGAATTTAATATGAATTAAATTATATCTAATATGAATTCTCTCTTTCCATGCGAGAATATTTTGAGGACTTCCCAAACTCGACAGTATTATACAAATTGTATATGGTAACCCTAACCGCAACAAACCATTTGCCGTTCAATGAACAAATTACAATGTCAATTCATTATTTGTGCCACTCCACAATAGGCAATTGTGTGAAGGCACAAAAGCTTTATTTAGAATATTTACAAAGCGACTCCCTGCAATGTTTGCGCTTTCATCTCATTTACAAAAGTTACTATTTGTATTACAACTTTCTGCTCGTTCGATATTAGCTTTTTGGGAAATTGTTTTGGAGAAAAATTTAATAAGTATTTGAATAAAGAAGATTCAATTTCATTTCTTATTTATTATGGTGTAACAAAGACACGACTAAGTTGTATTGGATATAAATTATTTTATGACGTGTAAATATACTATCGATATTGAGCTGAATGAGCAGAGAAGGTACAAAACAAAAATGATTTGAAATACATGTTGAAGTAGACATTAGATTCTAAAGATTTCCATACGACTTACTGACTGTTCAACGTTATTTTTCTTCAAAACTCGTCTAAATCTTAAGCTTAAGTGAACTTAATTAGTTTTTATCCTTACTTAAAAGTTTGTTGTCCATTTCAATTTACTCAAGTTCACTATACTATACAATATATGTTCATAGAAGACAACTATCTCTGAATTTCATCTATATTGTATTTATTACTAGGATATCCTCGCGACTTCGTCCACATATTACATGAAATTCCTGCGGGATTCCCGATATACCGTTATCCCCTATATCGTTTTAGCGAAAACTGTGTCGGCATAAGCTAATTTTTATGCGCCCAGACGAGCGCAACTTGGAAAAATCTCGCGGGATTCCCAGGAAAAAGTATTAAACATAACATAAATTTATCTATAATATTATACATACATATATTCTAACATACATACATACATTCTAAACGTGTCCTGTATGTAAATTAAAGCTATTAAAGAAAACAACTGGAATAGCCTACAGAAACGATAAAGAACACGATGCAATTTTTTAGATTTCTTATCTGTTTGTTTGGGTTTCACGTAAAAACTACAGCGCTGATTTCGCTGCGGTTTTCACCGATCGACAGATCTTACACTGAAACTGCGCTACTTTTTTATCCTGGGAATAAATTTTATCGTGTTCTCCATCGTTTACATAGTGTCTTCCAGTTGATTTTTTAAAATCTCCAATGCAAGTCAAATTACTGACATATTTTATACTTATAATTTTTATATAAAAATAAAGGACCCAGGGGCATGGCAAAAGTAAAATAATAACTTTTTGCCATTTTGCTATGAGTCCATAAAAAAACAAGGTCGAATGAATGAATGAATGAATATGCTTTATTGTTTTAAAAATACAGTTAAAGCTGTGAATCGAATCAGCGCCAATAAATAATTGGGAACCCTATTCTCGAAAACAATAACAATTACGACAATAGTATCAGCTGTTTCACATTTTACTTTGATACCATGCAGCATAGCTAATGCACAAATTACATTATTATTGCACAAATAATTCCATTGATGCTTTATATTCATTAATATTCCAGAATAACAACACCACATATTAATATCATTGTATGTATAATCCGTTGCAAAATCAATTTGCATATACATGAAACACTGCAATGGCCGCCTATGGCTTATCCATTCACATTCGGTAATTGCCTTCTCTCGAGAGATGTATTAATTACTATCAAATTAAGACAACAAAATCATTGTATGCGGGAGCTGAGACATATAAAGCTTTACTCATGAATGTTTGATCACAAAGATGGTTGTCTACATCTCAATTACAGCGCTATCTATTTAGCTAATCTATCTATTTTACGGAAACCACATCTTCCGGTAACTTAAAGTCTCTCAGATCCTCGGAAAATTTGTTACTTGAAACTCCTCTGCATACAACTATCTCTTATGGCAAATCCTTCACAGTCCAAGCAGCTCGTCTTTGGAACGCGCTGCCTGTTAATTGAATTTGTGAAGGAGTATTATAGCACAATAGCTCAAATTAAGGATGCAGCAGTTATTGACATATTTTTTTAGTTTTATATTTATTTATGCAAGGGTTATTTTATAATAATTATTTACACATTATATCGTATTAGTATAATATTCATATTTTTATTAATGTATGTATATTATATTATGTATGTACTTATATATATTATGTAGGTACTGATTCAGTAGTGAGTATAATGCAACATACCTCTTATATTTTTTTTTGTCCATCCAAAGGTTGTCTACAAGAAATCGCTAATGGCGATAAGACCGCCTATTGTATTGTAATTTTTTTCTGTAAACTACGTCTTTAAAACACATTAAAGCATACTAATTTATTCATTCACATCATTTATCGGGATCAAAAGTATCCTAGTGTTGATTCGGGTTATAAACTAGGACTATGTCGAGTTTGTTTTTTCAGTTGCAGTAGTTTTCAAAAGGATACGATCGCAGCGCCAGCTTTTACGATGTTGTTGTCTATCCTGCAGAAACGACTCCATTTATCGGAACGAAAAGTATCGTAAGTTACGCGCCGTGATACGAGCTAGTTCTGTATCGAGTTTCATTTAAATCCGTTCAGTACTGTTCATGTGATGCTGTAACAGACAGACAAAAATACAAAACATTGCATTTTCGGAATGTGCTGGCCCAACTAACCCCTGATTGTTTCACATTTTTAATCGCATTGTACAAACTCGAACCATACGGATTGATACATAATACATAATGTTTAAGTTGCCGGCATTAGTGACCAGTCAGGTATCTTAGAGAGCAACAGCGCATTTACCTCGGTTGCAAATGTCCATAGCTGGTAACTGCTTCCATCAATGACAGTCTGCCTGCTGAATCCTGCAATAAAAAAATGAAGTAGAACGATTCTAACACTTTCACTTTTTTGACGATCACAAGATCGTCAAAAAAGTGACAAAAAAGTACAAAAACCTATAACTATATAATGAATACATTTTATAAATTGTGGGGTAGTTTTAGTTAGATTAGCAATATCTACAATCTATATACATATAATTGAAATCCACGTATATAGTGACTGATCACGATATCTCAGGAACTATAATATCTATAGACTTGAACTTGTATGGACCTTCCTTCAGTGCCGTAAATAACCTTTTATGCGCCCTATGCGAGCTTCTATAACTGCGTCCTTGTTTTTTTTTATATTATAGGTAGCTAGATCAATGCTATGTACAGGCCTACTTATTCAGGGTGATAAAATAACGCACAAGGAACTTGATGTTGGTGGACTGATTATCTAATATTTTGGCAGAAAAATCATTTTTTTAAACTAGAACATAAATACGCTTGTACGCTGCCTAAAAAATGAGTGCGATGTTTTTTTTCTAATAACAGACGTTTTTGATGATACTGGCATGTAAATACATATGTTTTCGTTCATTTGTTTTTTATTCATAATTCGCTCAAGTGTCCGGGACTACCCGAACTTCCTGAATTTATTTCCAAAATAGTAAGTAGTAGATACGAATTTTCCATTAAGGCTGTTTATTTATTAAACCTCGAAACATGTCTATCCACTTTACCTTTATTCTATTTCAGTTTACTTTGTTAAAAGCCCTCAAGATGTAAAACATTTTTCCGCTTCGCCAATACATTTTTCATTGTTTGATATAACAATGAAAAGCGGCTTTGTGTACTAAAAACAATGTTATACTGATTGTAACGCAATGAAAATCTTTAGAAATTAAAACTATTTTTCGCAGCTAAATTATGGAGAAGTAATTATTATTCTGAATGCCTCTAAGCAAGCAATTACCAACATAATGGAAATGGATGTATTTTTGTTTTTTTTTTTGAGATATAAATTTCTGGATAAAATTTTAGCAAAATTTTGTAATTAGATGAGTGAGTTTTTGAATTTAAAATATTTTGAATATACAGACATCTAGATCCAAATATAATCAATAGAGGTTAAAATTATAAATAATAATAGAACTTAAAATTAAATCATTTGCTCCTCGGCATGAGTGCCAATATCACAGGAGTATCGTTTTTTTTATTGCATAAGTCCAACTCCTGACGGAAAGCCATCGTCTATATATGAACATTTGTAACACCAAAAGCTACCAACATGGTGCCGCTCACTAAAGGGAGATTGCAACCTGACCACTTTATCCGGAACACAACTCAAGGTTGTTATGGCGGTACATTTTACTACTTGGCTGTGGGTCAGAACGTATCTTTTCATGTCAGTCCCGGCACGGATAAAAACGGACTTTTGGCTATTTCTCTCAGGATCCTGATTTTTTCACTAGATCGCGTTAAAGCCACCCGTGCGTGCAGCCAATAACATCTCGGATGCATAGTAAAAATGCGAAGCCAGAACAGCTCTCTGAAAGCATTAGTTATACACGTAGGGCTTTGAAGACCGTTGGGCAAACATGAAACAAAGTCGCTGAATGTACTGGAATATAATAATGAACTTTAAATAACTTTGATGACTAATATGCAGCATTGGATATTTCCTAAGTTGATTAGGACCTTTAAACATCATTGCAAAAACCGTGAATATTTTTTATTGCCAAAGTTCAGCAGACAGACAGACGGTCCACTTGATCGAAAGCGGTTACCATCGCCTATGAACAATTGCAATACAAAAGGTGATACAAACGCGCTGTTGTTCTCTTAAGGGAGACTGGAGCTTGGTAACTAATGCCGGAACACAACTCAAGGTATTTATGGCGACAAACTTTAGAGCAGGGGTGGTAGCCATCCACTCGGCAAATGCTCGACCACCTGGCTGTGGGTTCTTTGGTCGCCTCTTACGACGGGCCGCCCGGGCGTATCTCCAGTATCAGACTAGGTTGAAACCAAACTGTAAGTGAAAATTTGGTCAGTTTATTGTTGAATATCGATCGATCGTTTCAAAGTAACATTCGGGAAATTGTGTGTTTGTGGAACCTGGTCACTAATGGTGAACTCACAAATCAAGGTTGTTATGGCGGCATACTCTAGACTAGGAGTGATAGCCATTCGTCGGGCAAATACCTTACCACTTGGCAGCGTTTATTATGTTATAGATGTATTGTGAATATCTATAATACTATAAAATTCCAAACATGCCGTTTCTGCACATTGAAGCTATTAAAACCAGAAATTGGAATAGACTATATGAATGATGGCAAACACGATGCATTTTTTATATTTTTGCCTGATCAACAGCATATTATTTTTAATTCTGTAAATCCTACAGAATTTTTCTGAGAATTATTTAAAAAGGCCCGATTAAAAATAAATTTCGAATTCGAATATGATTTTTTTCACTGATCGATAGCAAATATTATGTAATAGAAGTGTAATATTTTTTATCCTGAGAATCCAGAGAGAATTTTCCTTTGAGCATTTTTTTAGTTCTTTGGGAGCATAAATATTAGCTTATTCCGCCAGTTTTCACTAAAACGCTAGCTTAAATTATTTTTTAACTGCTGAGGTACTTCGTTGCCCGGGAATCCAGCGGGAATTTTAAGTCAAGCGTGAATGAAGTGGCGGGCAGGTTTTTTTTAATAGCTTCAATGTATAGACATGTCGTGTCTGTACACTGAAGCTATTATAATTTAGAGTACTAGCTATACTTTGGAATTTTATAATATTGTTACAAACTACAGGACTCGAGTTAAAATAAATGCTGTTGGAATTACTATAGAGTTTATTGGAACTGTACAAACACGTATAAAACAAGTACAAAATAAAACTGAATGCAACCAGTTCACACTGCACGATTTAATGCAATTTAACACGCGCAAAGTTCGTCACTATGTCGCTAATCAAAAGTCCTACAGTCTTAATCGTATCGTAGTCGTCGATTGACTGCCCACCCCTCCGTTCAGGCATTGTTTTATACCAACTATACAGTACAAAATTTTTGAGAAAAAGTAATTAGCACACTTGGTTATTTATTCCTGCGAACGGCTTACAAAATCGAAAACAATAACAATGGGCTATTGGCTAATTGCAAATTTTAAATAACAAGTAAACAAAAATAATTCGAAATGCGGAAGGGGCATAAACCCGCGCGCGGCATTTCTTTGTTGATGTGTAATAATATGCGTGCAGGTGGGCAAATTTGTAACAATATTATAGTGTTACGGTAATGACAGGTAATTCTCAAGGGCGTAAAGAAGGACGTCCCTAGATTAATGCAAACAAAGTTATTCTCACATTTTACATATTAATAGGGATATGGATTCTGCGGCTGTTTCCTACTTCCGTATTCAGTCTAGGTAGCGAGTTTCAAAGTAGTGAATAAGATACCTGCTTGTTCAATCAAACTTTGTAATAATGGTGTTGGTTCCGTATATTGCGATAGTATCATGAAGCCTTACCGAGAACTCGATGCAGTCGCAATTTCTTTAACAATCTAAATACGAGTATTGTATGAAAATACATGTCATTTGTTTAAATTACTGACTGCCGGAGATAAATTACATTTAAAAGGTTCTAATTACGGTATCATCATGCTTAATAAATTAGAATATGTAAATAATACCTTGATGGATTACCTTTAACTGATTATATTAAAAATAAAATTAATATAATAAGTTATTCGTAAGGTATACCTCCACATAAAAATCACTAAATTAATGTCAAAAACACACAAGAACCAAAAGAGAGATTTTCTGGCCTAGGCCTGCGAGGAATAACAATGGCCTCGCTGGAAGATCTTCTTATGAGACGAAGGAACATTCCAATTCGCTCCTCCATCTAGTCGGAGCATCACTAAACAGACAAGGCTAAACTTGCCTCCAAAAGCTTGGTGAGCTACACCGGGCTTAAGCAGTATTTCACCTCGCAGCAAAGACTTGCACTTTATAAAGCAGAATCTATCCGCCTGTGATACACTGCTCACAATTATGGGGCTGCGTGCCCTATAACTCTCAACAACTTCATGACTATTCTGTACAACGTTTATTCCGAGTACAACAATTTGGATCTGGAGGGAACTTCCCACCGAGGTTTCCCCTCTGCGCTACGAAATGGGATGTTTAACAAAGGCGTTATAAAATTTCTTAGAGGCTGGCAACGCGTTGGCAACGCCCCTGATGTTTCAAATGTCCATAGGCGACGGTAACCACCTTTCACTAAGAGGCCGTCCGCATGTTTGCCTACTTCAGGCAATAAAAACAAAAAAAAAACAAGGAAGAACCACTTTTATCACGATGCTTTCCATCATAGGCCCATTGTCAGAACTATCAGGTGTACAGGCCTACAGGTGCGTGCTGCCTGGCCATGATTTTATGTCATGCCATAGGGTAGAGTCGTGCAAGCATGACTACCATGACCAGCTAATGTGACTATTTTTTAATTTACTTCAATTAAAGTCGTTTAATGATGACGTCAACTTCCAATTCATACAAACGGTTTCGTCAGTTTGTAATTAAAAAAACTGCAGCAATTATTGAGGACATATTTTACATGTCTTATAATCACGTCTCTATTTAATTTACATGTGTATAAATATCATGTATATCAGTTGATTCATCATAGCTCGTGTAAACGAATCCTTATTGTCTTAAAATTAAAAAATCCAAACTAAGCTACTCCTAAATTTGTATTATTAAGAATAATTATGTCCAGCTATGTGATTTATTTAAGTAAAATCGTTGTTGGCTTTTCTCCTAATACAGAGTTGACGCTCGCGGACCGCGTTCGTAATACCGACGTAAGAAAGAGAGTTGGTCTGAAAGAGAGTGTCGGGGTGAAGGTAAGGAAAGGAATGCTCCGATGGTTCGGGCATGTGGAAAGAATGTATGATGAAAGAATGACTAAACAGATATACAATGCAAAGTGGATGGATGCAGAAGTCGCGGAAGGCCACGACACACCTTCCATGATCAAATTGATCGTGTACTAGCAGAAGGTGATGTCAGGAGCCTTAAAAACAGACGAGCGTGCATGACAAGAACTATGAATGTCAAAGAAGCAAGTGAGGTGTGTAAGAATAAGCTAAATGGCGCTCTGTTGTTCGTGCTACCCGCAAGGACTGGCGTGAAGTTATGTATGTATGTATGTATGTACAGAGTTGAACGGATTTTTCAGGATTACGGAAGAAAAACGATGGTATTATCGGATCTTAGAGGAGTAATCGTTCGCTCCACGAACGTTCTCTCATTACCATTTCATTTTCTCCCTGTGAAAAATAGTGGCGCATTACGTAACCTTAACATTGTTCTTGTATAACCAAGAAAATGTTTTACTAGATTTGACAACAAATCGTAGTTGACGAAATTTTCACCAAAGCCGATGTTTGATATTAGAATATATTTGAATCTTTTGTTACTGACCTATAGATTTTACAAGCGCTTATAAACCTTGTCATCCTATGAGGTTCAAATGATATTCCATGTTAGGTTTGTAAAAGCCTGTCTTGGCAGACTTTACTTAGGTATATATATGGTCTTTTCTGGTGTACTAAGTAAGCTAGTAACTAGGAATGACAATTATCCAGTTATAAACGTAACTGAAAATCCCCTAAATCCTATATGACTAGAAAACGATACAGTTAATTCTTGTCCTTTTTGACGCGATAATTTAAAACATATTTTAAAATCAAATTAGTGTTATTATTTTTAACAAAAACAAAACCGACTTCAAGTCAAGAAAATAATTTGCTATCAAGTAAAACATTAAAAAACAACAAATTTACAAAATATATTATTTATGTTTTTACTTCGTGGCAGCGTAATGGTTAGCGCACGCGCCCCTATATCGAAGGGCGCGGGTTTATCCTGAACGGAACGCATGCACCTCTTAGGCAGTTTTCTGATCCAATGTGTATATTGTTTCAATTTCCATGTGTTAAAAATGGTGAAGAAAAACATCGTGATGCAACTTGCACATCGAGATAACCGATGTGTCAAACGTGCCGCCTTGCACAAGCTTGGCGGGTATACTGTCCGTTCCCTCCTATAAAGGGAGGCCCGAGCCCAGCAGTGGAACGTTTATGGGCTGACAATTATTTATATGTTTTTAATTCGAACTGACTTCAAGATGTGATAGAAAATATTGTTTTTTTTTTACTTTAATTTAAACTTGGTTTTATTTTGGTTAAAAAATCTACTTTTTAATTGAATAGTTTTACAAATACTTATATTACGCGCCTATGGAAACTGTACTACGACACGCGTGTTGCCGTGTATACAAGTTTACTTTTTGGTAAGTAAAGGTGCTCTTCAACAAGAGTTGCTCTCAATTTCCCTGGGATGCACTGAGCAGATCCTGACTTGGTGACAATAGGACCACCTTGGGAATGTACTCTTTCGAATAATAAAAAGATTGAAAACCGGTCTACAAATAACGCAGGAATCGTGTAACCTCCTCCTTCCTGATGCCAGTTAAATACTGAAAGTGTTATAGACTTCCGTTTAAAATAATCCCATTTTAAGTTTGGCCCAAAATCCTAATAATCAAAACAGATATAATAAAAAATAAACTTATACCTGAACTTGGATTTTATATAAAAATCCGTGATGTAGTGAATATATTTTATATCTCTGATCAAGAATATGTAAAATTTAACACTAACTGAGCATAGATAAAGGCAATATTAATTCAAATTCCCATTCCGCTTATAGATTTAAAGACAGGCTTACTAAGCAAGATGCGGCGCGTCCCAAACCATTAATCCCGACCCTACAGACGGGTCATTCTGCTTCCACAGTATCTTCATTATTTATGCCAGGAACTTAATCAGTGACTAGGTACATGCATACTACTACATATGTAGATATAGTTCTGTATATATAGACAGGTCTTTACTCAAGGGCAATACGTAAATTGGGATGAAGTTTGTATGATATTCTTATTTGGCTGTGGATACCTACAATGAAATTTTTTATATGGATTTATAGATAAATTTGTATAAATTTCGATGTTCAAAAATTAAATAGTTATATTAATTTAACTTACTTTAACGTGTAATACCTACTTTTATACCATGCATATAACAAATAAATACTCTTCTGAACAATTTGTAAATAATGTTTTTTTTTAATTTCTCCAGTTTTATATCACCAATTATTTATTTCGGTAAACTTTTTCATAAATACAGTTGCTAGAAAGCCATCACCTTAAGCGATAAGACTGCTAATTGTCCCTGTTCTTTTATTTAAATATAAGTAAAATTTAGTTTTCCAGGGAAACAATAAAGAGTTATCTGCCTACTAAAATCAGGCTATTTTCTAAGTTAAGATATAAACAAACAAACTAGTCGTTTGCTTATTTTTTTTTTTGCGAGGTACTGATATCATAATATTTGCGGGTAGTTATGATTACTACTCGGCTTGTTTATTCAATGCTCGGATATAAAAGCAAGCAAGCTTAGCGATGAACGCTGATTCTCATAGATGATACCCTATACATAAGAATGATTCTAGTCTCGTCTTTAATCGTATGCACAGTCGTAGTAGCGCTGTAAGGTAGTTAATTATTGTGCGAGAATTACAACTTGCAATTAACTAATTAATTACTGTACTTTAGTTCGACATTCTTTGTGCGAAACTCAAATAAAACAGTTCTCCAAGTTCTGCGATTTGCTCTGCTGCACAAATCCGCTCCTTACGCTTATTACATACATTCTTCAATCTACTATACAATTAGGAAACGTTTCTCTCACGAAAGTTGAGGCTAAAACTTCTATCTAAAGCTTTCCACTACTACAAACAACTGATTAAAAAAAGCACTAACTTTTCAGCCAGCAATTTGACCACACTTCAGATATAACCAAAGTCTTTAGGCGTCACTGATTACTTACTATCACATGGACCTTCTGCCTGTTTACCTACTCTAATTATTGAAGAATCTTAATTTTGATACGAATTCAAGATTTTTAGTTAACAGTAATAAAAAAGTGCTTACAAATGGTACAATGTTTTCGTTCTTTAAAATCTCTATGTAGCAAACACGCTTACTGGCATTATCGCCGATATAATGGCTCATAAAAGGTAAAATTTACGAGTGGCCCCGCCGCCCGCCGGCCAGCCTCCCAGCAGGCACTTTCGAATTATCTGATCACACGAACAATATAATACTGTCCGGGAAGATATATGAACTCGCCTTCCTGATCTGCTATTGTCCAGATAAATTTACTAAAATAATAAAATTTAATAACGCTAGAATACTTACAGATCGTATGAGTATTGCACTTTCAATAATATAAAATTTGTCAGTAAGCGTCTATGAGATTATTGTTTTTAATTTAACCCAAATAGCAATGCTAATAACATTTCAGTGCGTAATAATATACAAATGTGGAAGTGACTTTATTTTGATGTACTTACGATAAAAGCACTTCAAATAAACATGCATGAAGAGATTAAAAAAGGAGATGAAGAGAAAATTGTTTTTAGGATTGTCGTAATTGGAAATCCATCGTCTCTGCCTAGCCGTATGGGAAACAGGCGTGATATGTATATTTATTATATCTCAATATTGTATCGTGCCTTTGGTTTTCAACGGCGAATTTTAAATGAAAAGACCTAGTCATAAATATTTTCCTCGAAGTTTAACGGGAAATGCCTGGAACAGTGGTTGACTGATCATAGTAACTTGATACCCGAAAGTCAAAACTTCGACACGATACGGCATTTGGAATTAGTTAGACAAGTTCGAGGCAGTTCGTGGACAGGTGTTACCTTTGTGCCCGTGCGGTTTCACCTGATAAACAGAGCTATATTCTCGCATAAACTCCACGGAGCGAACTAACTTCATCACACAGATAACCTTCGTTACTCATATCTTTGGAAGTTGGATTGTTCAAAACACTGCTTCGTAACTGGAAATAACATTCCTAGCTGTTTATATTTTTATTTGTTTACTATGAAAACTAAGATCTTTACCAATATATGTCTACTGCTCACCAATTTTTAATGTATATTCACCACAAATCGAAACAATAATATCTTTTTTTTTCATTGCGGCCCTGTTTATAGAAAGTTATTACCGTAACCTGTAGTCCTTTGCAAAATCAGGGACAAAGCCTACGCGTTACCGGCCTTTAAGAAGAAATAAAGAGAAGGGGATAGGTTAATGATATAGATGGGATAAGGGATTAGAATAGGGGGGATGAAATAGGATTGTGGAGGGGAAAGTGGTCCATCGGAAAGAGCGTAATATTACACCGATCGAGTTGAATTTAAGAGACTCGATATTTAATCAATATTTCTTCACATAGACATGGAAGAAAAAAATACTTTTCATGACATATATAAGTAAAAAATTACAAAAAATTAAATTGGCATTCAATTATCTCACAACCAATATTTGCAAAAAGCGTGCAAAGTCAAGAATAAAAAATATGAAACTGGCAGAAAGTGAAATGTAAAAATGCTACTTTACTACTCTTCTACTTATGACTATTTAATGTGTTTTTAAGGCGGTGTAAAAACCAAGAAACCTTATTAATAAGCTACGAATTAATTCCATGTAATTATTATGAATCTAGTTATATGAAAAGTCATGAGACTCGCTTCCTAACAAAGACAATCTAGCAAGCGAAATCCCGGCAAAGTCTTATCGCCCCTGGAAAACAAATGCGGGTCGTCCATCATGCGGTGCCGGCACCCATGCATGAACACCCGTTATTATGTTGAGCGGCTTATCCTAATTACATAATACGTTATAACATAACACATGAAAACTCACTGGACAATGTAGTGTAATACTTGTAACAACTCGGAGAGGTTTATGGTAATAAGAGAACAAGAACTGGTCACCATATTTATAATCAGAGAACCTTATGCGGCTGAAATATCTTATATATAAAATTCCCGTATCACAATGTTAGTTACCATACTCCTCCGAAACGGCTTGACCGATTCACATGAAATTTTGTGTGCATATTGGGTAGGTCTGAGAATCGGACAACATCTATTGTAATCCCCTTAAATGTTAAGGGTAGTCCACCCCTATTTTTTTGTGATATATTTGCATTAAATAATATATAAAAGCCTAAATTTTCAACCCTCTACGATCAACCCTTATGTTTTATTTGTTAATTATAAACTTGAATGCTGTCGGTATATCGATTGAAGCTTTTGCGGGCAGGACGACGTCTGCCGGGACAGCTAGTAATTCATACATTGTACTAATACACTCAACAATCATTTTTAGTACACCTCACCATCAATCTAACAATTTTACAGTATAGGAAACTTAAGCAAATTGGCACAAAGTGGATTAAAGTCATTGATAAACTATTTTAATTAAAAAAGTTAGGAATGGCTAAAATTTGGTACATTATTATTTGGATATTTTAGATAATATGTTGTACTATAAACTAAAATAAAATATTAAATAAACTATAAAATAAAATATACTAGTGGTCGATATTCGACTCAGCATCATCATCATCATCCGAGCGTTAAATCCCGGTTGCGTTCGGAGCGATCACTTCGACGCCAGGGTCCGCTTTCCTACTTTTTCTTCTCCACTTCGCGCGATCTTCGCATCCTTGTGTTGAGACCGTTGGTACGCATGTCATGCCTCACAACGGCAAGCCAGCATTTCTTGGCCTACCCTTTCGACCGGACCTGGCGGAGGCGCATGGCTAGACATTTGTTCCCCACGTAACTAGCCGGTTTCCGTAAAACGTGGCCGTACCAGCGCAAGCGACTCAACTAGTGGTCGATATTCGACTATAATGATAAATTTAAATTTTAAGTTTGAACATTTTTAAGTTTCTGTTGTCAAAGACTATATACTTTAATTTATATAAGCACAGATTTCGCCAAGGCTACACTGTTAGTTTGACTTTAGCAATAAACAAAAGAGTACACATATATGCGTGTGTGTGACAAATACATGGTAGTGTGTAATGTTTTTATTTTATTGATTTAGGGCCACACTTGCATAACGAACGCCTTTAAATAAAATTAGTTAATTATATTAAACTGGCTAAATACGTTTTACACAAACATATTGACAGTTCTTTAAACATATTTACTGGCAAATTTTGCGTTGTGCAAGACGCTAATCGTATATAGGGGTATTAAATGCGTTTAGTGTTAATAAATACACGGAACGTTATGCAAGCGGCCCTAAATGTATTTTTTATACATTTTTTTATATTAGCATTCTATATTCCTTCTCTATATAAATTATAAGTGTGCGATTTCATACTCCTCCGTCCGCGCACTTTTCGTAAAAAGGGGTACAAAGTTTTTGTTTCACGTATTAATTATCCCGGAAACTATCAGTTTTTCGGGATAAGAGTATCCTATGTTTATTCTCGGCATCGAAAATATACATATACTGAGCTTCAGTAGTTTTTCCGTGAAAACGGAATAGACAGATAGAGTCACTTTCGCATTTATAATATTAAATAGAGATATTTTTATTTAAAACGTTTCTTTCCTGTGACACTTCATGGATTTGAAAAACCTTTTGAATTTAGACGAAATATTATCGTTATAAGTATCGGCTGGCTTAGATAAGATATAAATAAGTTCTATGATAATTATGGATCCGAGTTCCTAAAAATCCTCAATATAATCCGTTCGTTAGACCACAGTACCTAATGAAGAATACGGTGTCTAATAAACGGGAATCATATTAATCCTTAAACATATCACGTATCTGGCTTAATCTAATCCGAGTTTAGCGGAGCCTGGAGTTAGAATCATACCTTTTTGTAAGCCAATGAGCGCTTATACGGTATTAAGGCGAAGGTCATAATATTCCGAGCACAAACCCTCAAAAGGCAAACTTTTTGGCTTAGTATCGTTCACAATATTATGCAAATATCTACCTACTTTCATAAGATCCGGTATCGCATGTAAAAATGTACGTATCGTAAATCTCATCTTTATTCAGTTCTTTTACGTCGTCGCTTAAAAGGATGGATGTCAACCAGCGCTAGGTTTGCTTCATGTTAACAGCGACAAGCATCTCTATGTAAGTGCACAGAAGCATTTAAAACCTCATGTACAGGTACACATTTTAATAAAGATCTATGCATATATTACATATAACAAAACTGTAGAGTCGAATTTCTGTACAATGAAAAAGAATGCTAAAAACCGAGTCAGAGGGATGTGAGAAGTGAAATAGAATAGAATTTAGATTTTTTCATTTTTTTTTTGTTTCTCTGTATGTCTGTTTGAACGGGCTAATCTCCGAAACGACTAGACCGATTTAAATAAAAATTCACGGTGGTAATTTATGTCCCTGGTAAACATATAGGATACTTTTGATTCCGAAAAATTAAGGAGTTCCTGTGGCATAGTTAAAAAACTTTAATTACTTAAATAGCTTATTCAACTTATGCACCTAATTAAGAATTAATATGACCGATATCACCATACTAAAAATTACATACATTCATACTAAAAAAAAAGTAATAAAACCTTAAAAAAACAACGTCTAGCATAGCGTATTTCATCATATTAAATAAACTAGGTGGCCCTGAGAGTACTCTACATTATGATCTTGACCCGGACAAAGTCGCGGACATTAGCTAGTGCAATATAAAGTTACATTGTCAATTTCAACCTACCACCAAAAGTAACAACAATTTACAATGTACCAAATTAATGCCAACGAATTCCAATGCAACCTAAAATAAAATTTGTTAATAACACAGGCCCACAAAAAAAGTGATCGGTACTTTTGATAAGACCCATATATTCTTTAATCTGACATCGGGGTGAGTTTGTCTATACACGCTTAAACTTTGAGGATGTATAGACCAAGGACAGAATCGGAGGTCAGTTTAGTACATACACCCTCAAAATTTTAAGCACATATGGACTAAATTTACTACAAATTCGGTTTCAGCGCGTTGAAATCCATAAGAATATGGAAGATGGATCTGGTCAAAAGTCCAGACCACTTTTTTGTGGTCTGGACGCGGAGTGGAGGCCACGTTTCGGTAAACTTAATGTTGGAAGCCCTCCAGCCCGATGGACCGACGACCTATGCAGGGTCGCCGGTAGGCGCTGGATGAGGAAATCGGAGGACAGGGATAAGTGGCGCTGTCTTGGGGAGGCTTACGTCCAACAGTGGACTGCAAATGGCTGACCACGACTTTTTTATGAGCCGGTGTAATATAACTTTATAATATATAATTTTAGATACACATTGTAGACATAGACACTGTAAGAGATATATAATTTGCCTTTAATAAGGTCAAGTGAACCATGAAAAAGTAAGTTTATAGAGTTATTTTTAAACCAAAATTGTGTTTTTATGTGGAAAATTTCAGTTTTCAGTGAAATGCAACTTGCCAAGTTGAATGCTGTTATTTGACACCAGTCAATTAAGAGATAATTTAATACCTAAAACTAGTAAGGATAAGATAATAGGAAAATCAATTGAGATACTTTTACGAAGTGTCACAGCCTCTTACAGTCTTATTCATATTGAGTTAGAGTAAGTTTGCAGACTTCTTTAAGAACCTTAAAGGAACCTACAAACTTATACTAACTTAATATGAATAAGACCGTCTATACGAGCATAGCAAGTTATGATGTTATAAGGTTAAAGAGTGAAACAATATTAATTGTTGTTCTAACAGTAATTAAAATTATTTTATCATAAAAGTGACAGTTATATTCATATTGAGTTACAGTAAGTCTGGCTTTTTATAGTTCTTAAAGAATCCTACTAACTTCCTGTAACTCAATATGAATAAGACCGACGACAGTGTGGCATTTTATTTTCCCTATTGTTAACCGATTTTTTAATGGAGATTCGTGGTTCTCAATTCGTCTTTATGTTCTTTTTCTGTGTGTTACCTAATTTCTCCGTCGATCGTGTAGCGATTTTCAAAATATTGCCGTATTAGTAAGTGTATACTCCTGACGTAGTGATCACCAAGGATCTGGTGGGTGGATAAATCAGGGAAATCGTGCGAAACTCTCGAAAATTGTTCGTTACATGATATCTCCGTCAATTGTCCTCCGGATCTGGTCCCATTTTCACCCAGTCAGCATCTGATGAGTGGAATGCAGGGAACTTGAGAGCAACCCTTGTTGACGAGCGTTTACACTGAAGAGATTTGACAACCTTTGATACGCGTACCTGTTGTAGTACAATTCCTACAAGCGCTTTATATATTATTTCTAAAGCTATCAAATATTTGCCCAACTAAAAAGTAAACAATATTTAAAATAAAACAAAACCGACTTCATACTTAAAAGCAAAAAATAATATTTAATTGACTTCTTTCTACAACATCTTGAACTCGATGCGAAGTAAAACATGAAAGTTACTATATTATGCACATTTGTTATTGTTTTTTTATGTTTTACTTAGCACCGGTTTAGGCGCCTGTAAAGCTAGAAAGGTCATGTCGGCAGAATCACTCGTTTTATATATCAAAATTTAATGCTCATTTAGAGCTAATTTAGTGCTGATAACAGATATTTGGTGCTGTGATAGGTGGACTAAAAATGAGAACACTGCTAACTTTTAATTAAGCTAGCAGTGTACTATTTGTAACCGCGATTTAGTGCTGCCCATACAAGCGAACAGATTCATCGAAACATTTATTTTTGCAATTTTTAAGTATAGATTACTGCTGACATAACAACACGAGCAATCATAAAAGATGACTAAAAGATGACTTTAAACTCGGTATTGGTGAAATTGAAAAGAGTTACTAATTAGTTCTCAAATTAGTTGATTTGAAAAAAAATAATAACAAAAAATATTCTTCAAGAATCCTTTACTACAACGACAGCACTAACAAAAAGTTAGCAGTGTTCTCATTTTTAGTCCACCTATCACAGCACCAAATATCTGTTATCAGCACTAAACTAGCACTATATGAGCACTAAATTTTGATATATAAAACGAGTGATTCTGCCGACTTGACCTTTCTAGCTTTACAGACGTCCGGTTTAGACATCGACCTTTTTTATGCTATTTTTATACAGACAGCCCTTTACGAAAGTAAATAATCTCCCAGGGAGCGCCTGTAGGTTGGCAAACTAAGTGGAAACAAACGACAAGTGGACAAAAAGTTCCTAGATGGAGTATTTGCTGAAACGAAATTAGTCGCCTAAAGCGATATGAAAGGCTTGCTTCTCACATTTATACTGACTATTGTATTTGGACCGAATCATATAACTATTGTTATCCAGCACTATTATGTATTGTAGTTGAATTGCTCGGATACTATCGCAAGGCATTACTCGGCCTTGTTATTAATTTACGTCTAAATTTTATTAATATTGCAGATAGTATGTAAACTGTAATGAATTCAAATTCAAAAGATTTTATTCAAAATAAGTTCCACTGGAGAACTCTTTTTGAAGGTCAGACAATAAGTTAAAATTTAATTTTACTGCCTAGTCTATACCGCTTCACAACGTTTTATTGCTGTTAAAGAGAAGAAGCGGCAAGAAACTCCCCAGCAACACCTCTTGCTAAAAATCATTTTTTCTTTATATTTCACTTATTCTTTTTATATCTCAAGTTCTTTTTTTTATAAGTTTTATTTTATACAGAAAGAGAAGAAGAAAAGTCAGACTATACTTACACCGACATATCTATATGAACATGTTGTGGATTATTTTATATAATATAATTTTTTAGCGAAACCGTTAATAAATAAATTCGCTTCTAAAAGACATTATATTACACTTGATCTTACAGAAAGTTTTCACAAGCGACAAACAAAAAACAAAGAAATTATATTACATACATATTTTTCGTGGATTCCAAAATTCAAAATTTTCTTTCCAAAATTGCTAATTTAAAAAATATTAGTATACATTGCGCATATTTCATAATTAGACATTGCTTGTTTGTTCCAAATTTTACGTACGTGCTCCGATGCTGCCCCCTATGGCAACATTCATATATACTAACTAATTTAGACAATATTATCAGACAATCACTCTCATCATTGTTCAACATTCCTTTCGATGATCGCTCGTGGACCCAAGCCGCCCTGCCGATAAGGCATGGCGGTCTGGGAATACGCAAAATTTCCGACGTAGCGCTACCCGCCTTCTTGGCCTCAGTGTATAGCACCATGGACCTCATCGGTAATTTATTAAATCCATCACTTCGTGATTTTGAGGTCCCGTGTTTGGCTGAGGCCAAAAATGCGTGGTCTCTTGCCTGCCCGAATCAAAATTTACCCATAAACATGAAGCGCCAGAAGCTTTGGGACGAGCCGCTCAGCCTTATAACGTACCAGAAATTGTTTTCTTCTTGTAACGGAGAGGCTGAGCGCGCTCGCCTCTTGGCTGTCTCACGTTGGGAGTCAGGTCTTTGGCTACAGGCATTGCCCTCGGCGAATCTTGGCACACTTTTGGATGACGCGACCTTCAGAATCTGTGCCAGCATTCGCCTGGGAGCAGCCTGTGTGGTCCCACACCTCTGTCATTGCGGGGACAGGGTTGGACGTTTGGGGCACCACGGACTATCCTGCAGCAGAAGTGCCGGTAGAACTTCCCGACATGCGGCACTCAACGATATCATCCGCCGGGCTCTCGTCACCGCCGGAGTACCTTCCATTTTGGAACCAAACGGCCTATTCCGCGACGATGGCAAGAGACCGGATGGGATGACGCTGATTCCCTGGAAGATGGGCCGCCCCTTAGTGTGGGATGCCACTTGCGTTGACACTCTGGCGGCGTCCCATCTTTCAGGTACGTGCACCACCGCCGGTTCTGCTGCAGCCGAACAGGAGGCCCTCAAGCGTCGCAAATATGCCACCATCGGAAATGGTTACATATTTGCGGCATTTGGGGTGGAAACTTTGGGTCCTTGGGGTCCGAGTGCCCTAAAGATCTACCGAGACGTCGCCAAACGTCTCGTAGACGTCACACGCGACCAGAAGGCTGGCGTCTATTTTGCGCAAAGACTAGGCATTGCCATACAACGTGGTAACGCCGCCAGCCTTTTGGGAACGTTCCAGGTACATGACAGTGGTTTGGGACCATTAGTTAACGTTTAGGCACTTCCCCCCCCCCCTTTTTTTATTTAGTTTTAGTTTTTATATATTTGATAGTATAATGTATTTTTTATGCATAATAAAAAAAAAAAAAAAATTATTTGTAAACTCATCACCATTCAATTCATAAATATTATTACATACAAATTTAAATTATGAAAAATAAAATGCATTCTAAAACGTTTCAATACACTCCGGGCCGGGCGATGCATGCGCAACACCATAGCACTATTTTTCATTGTTTAACCCAAGCGTGTCGACTGCCTTTGGAGCTTCATTCATAAAGAAACAGGTCGTCGAAGGTACATGAAATGAAATCTCTGGGCCAGGAACAACAACTTGTTAAGTATTATTGAAGATAAGTTCGCTGTCTACCTCTGAATGTAAGCGTAATAGTATAAGATATTTATGATTTTATTATGTTTATGTATAACACAACTATATGTGGTGATGGTGGTGATTTGTGCTGGTGGTTGCTGATATCATCTTCGAGAGTCGTTTCCATGGTAATACATCTACAGCATTCGGAGTGTGTTATACATTTAAGGCTATTTTTAATATGTACCTTTCGTTAAGGTAAATAGCGTAAATAGCAAATCTTCAAACATATTCTATCTTCAAAGACCTTGTCTATTTAAGCTACCTTATGTCTTTTATTGGTTTTAGCAAAATCCAATATGGAACTCTCAAAGGAAGAACGATAATTACTGTACACATCGTGAAAAACATGCTTAAGCCCCATAACGGTCCAAAATCGAGTTCAGTCAACGAAATAACACAAAATAAATTCCATGTATCCCAAAGGAACCGCTACGTGGCTTTGCGATCTTCCTCTACAAACTTCACTGAAAAGCATCGAAAAATACTTTCAACGTTTACATGAATAAGAGGATTCTGCTTTCTATGTGAACACAGAATTGTTGAAAATATTTTTAGAAACGTTCATCCTTTTCAAGTTAACGTGTTTAGACTTTTATATATGGCAAATAGACCACTAATATCCACTTGTGAATCAAACATCTACGTGATTTAAATACAAACTTTCTCATATATAAATAAAATCGCATCAATAATGACAGAATTTATTAAATATATAATATTTGTAAACATATAAGTATTTTAAAACAAATATTGAAAGTAAGATAAATAATTAAATAAAATCCATTTCACGTTATTACCTCTATAGACTCGTTTCCTGTATTTCCACAACGAGTTAAAACTTAAAGTGTAAGCAGGGTGATTGAATGACCATAACCGGAGTAACCTATACTACTGATTAGTCAACAATTCGTGTAATGCAATTTATTACGTCGAAAGCTTAATAAACACACTACAGACATTTACACGTTGCTACAGTTATATTTAAGTAATTAAAATCTAAAACGAACTTTATCCTCATAGGTATATAGTATTTATTGTGTAGGTGTTTCAAAAAGAAAAAAAAACAAAAGTGTGCGTCTCGGGACGCCCGACGTAAGTGATAACTTATACTAATCTAATTTAAACTATTTAATATTGAAATTGTTTAACATGAGAAAAGCTTTTCGATGACAAAACGCAGTCTCGAACATCGACGCAGGGTTGCCAGCTTATCGGTTTTCTATCGGATTCAATTTGGAGAGTGTGTAGCTGAGCTCTTCGATCTGATCCCGCCATCTCCCTTCCATCATCGGACAACGAGACGCACCGGCATGCGGCAGCGATATATGGTGAATGTACGCAACTTACACGCAACATGCACGTAGCTCGTCGCACATATAATAAATATTAAATGTTGTAGCACGCTGATGGTGGTGGACCTAGGATACCCAGGTCGATGAAGTGGTGGAAGTTAAACACGTTTATTGGGTGAAAACTTGTAATAAAAAATCACTATTGTACGAAGGCGTCTGCCTTCGGCTACAATTCGGGAAGAAGAAAAAACAAATGAATGCAACAACAATGTTGCAAGTAATAAAATTAAATGTAATTTTATGTTGGTGTTGCCAACATGCTGCGGCCCTAGAAGAAGGCCTTAAAACACACAATTTTATATGATATTAAAGTAATATTTTCATACAACAGAATGAAATTTGCATACATATGCTTAAGCTATAAATCAACAGATCTAAAGAACATTCATGCTATACAAATTTCATCTTGCATTTCAAATACAATACTTATGATAAAACCAAGGTATTAAATAAAAATTAACATTCGTGTTCATTATACATATAAAAATGAACATTAACTTAAACCATAAAATTTAAGAAGTCAATTTAAAATTAACATAACATATTATATACAATTTAAGAAGAAACATTATTAATGGGCAACAAACAAATACCCGATAATGATCTTCTGTATGTGTTACCATTAGGGGCGGTAACATCAAATGCCCGTACCTTCTTATCACTGCCTGGATATACATTGGTAATACGAGCTACAGGCCAGTACATAGGAGGACAATTAGGTTCTCTAAGTAACACTAAATTACCTACTGCAATATTAGGCAAATCATCGCGCCATTTCGGCCTGAATTGCAAAACATTAAGATATTGTTTATGCCAGACTTTCCAGAAAACCTGCTTCATATGTTCAATTACTTGCCAAAATTTAAGTCTATTAACTGGAATTTCTGAAATGTCAGGCTCGGGATAAGAAACAAGTGGCTTACCCACCAAAAAATGACCTGGCGTTAGGTAACTAAAATCTGATACATCTGAGCTAAGCGGTATAAGAGGTCTCGAGTTCAATATTGCTTCTATTTGACATAAAACCGTCATTAATTGTTCAAAAGTCAGAACACTCCTTTGAAGAGTTCTTTTTAAAAGATATTTCGTACTCTTTACGGAGCTTTCTGCGAGACCTGCAAACACCGGAGAATAGCTAGGAGTAAAATTGAATTTTATTCCTTGTTGACCAGCAAAACCTTGTACTAATGTTTGATGGCCCTTAGCTCTGTGAAGACGGTACAACTCAGCTAGATGGTTTGCTGCCCCTTTAAAATTGCCTCCATTGTCACAAAAAACTTCACTGGGCATGGCACGTCGCGAGATAAACCTTTTAAAGCAGGCTAAAAAGGCATCTGTGGTTAAGTCTGAAGCCAACTCTAAATGAATTGCCTTGGTATTGAAGCAGACAAAAACACAAATGTAACCTTTCGTGAGCAATGCTCGCCTGATTCTCGAGTTTTTAACTTGTATCGGTCCAGCAAAATCTATCGCAACCACTTGAAAAGCTCTGGAGGCTGTTACTCTTTGCTTAGGCAGTGACCCCATCAGCTGCTTTGCACATGCTGCCTTCATCCTAAAACAAGGTAAGCATTTATATGTTATTTTCTTAATTTGACGTAAACCATTTACAAGCCAATATTTTTGATTTAACTGCGAGAGTACTAATTTCGGACCTGCATGTAACAATCGTAAATGCTCATGTAATATAATAAGCTCTGTTAACCTAGAACCTTTTGGCAAAATTACTGGATGTTTTTGATTATACGAGACTTCAGAATTTTGTAATCTTCCGCCTACACGTAACAAGCCATCGACATCTATAAATGGATGCAATGGTTTTAAAGAGCCCTTCACATTCTCACCTTTTTGCAACAAACTCATTTCTTCTTTGAAAAATATTTTTTGTTCTTGCTTAATTAACAAGAGCAAAGCTATATCTAGTTCCTTGCTAGATAAGTAATTTAATTTTAATCTACTGCTGTCTGGCTTACAATTGTTGCAAAAACGCAAAATGTAGGCTAACACCCTTTTCATTTTGTTAATATCCGAGTACTTAGCAATAATAATATCATAAATACCCTTTGACTTCAAGGTTGTAAGCGCCACCAAAGTACCAGAAGCACGTATGAGCACCTCAGGTTTTAATTCAGGTAATTTGTCTAACCTTTTAATATTTAAATTGCCATTAAATATATACCCACTTTGTTGCAGGAATGTCGGGCCGTTCCACCACATCTCACACGTTGGCAGCTCTCGCGGGTCCACACCTCTGCTTATATAATCTGCTGGATTGTCCTGTGTACTAACGTACGCCCAGCGCCATCCCTCGGTCAACTGCTGAATTACCCTTACTCTGTTCGAAACATAAGCATGCAACCGAGTGACTTCTGTATGTATCCATGCTAAAGCAATCTGAGAGTCCGAAAATAAAAATACGTCATTTATTCTGACCTTTAGTTTAAGCGTGTTATATACTTTATTTGTTAATTTTGCTAACAATAACAACCCATTCAGTTCAAGACGAGCAGTGCTTAATGCTTTAGCGAGTGGGTTAATTCTAGACTTCGAACAGAGTAAAGTAAGCTTTGACCCTGTTTCACTCACCACACGCAAATATAAGCATGCACCATAACCTGCAGAACTGGCTGCATCAGCAAAACCCACGAGCTGGACCTCTGCAGACTCAGACAGCTGAATATTCCTACTAATAGTAATAGGCTCCATAGCGACTAAGCTACAAGCAAAATCAGACCACTCTTTCATTATTTGTTGAGATGGATATGAATCCCAATCTATTTTGTCACACCACAACTTTTGCATGATAATCTTAGCTTTCACTATTATGGGACCTACAAAACCCATCGGGTCATAAAACCTAGCTATTAAGCTCAATATTTGCCTTTTAGTAACAGTATGAGATTTAAAATCATCTGGACACTTAACAATGAATGCATCCTTGTGTGTATCGATCGTTAAACCTAATGCCTTTATATTACAATTTTCCTGCTGAATCTCAATGTCATTTAATTGCCTCTCTTTCATGGGTATACCATGTAATACATTCTCACAATTAGATGACCATTTGTGCATTTCAAAACCTCCCCTTTTAAGCAGAGAAATAAGTTGTGCTTTGGCTTCAATTAATATGTTTAAATCAGAATTAGAATACAAAACATCATCAACATAAACACAGTTTTTTAAAATAAATGAAGCTAGAGGCAATTCACATTCATACCGCTTTGCAAGCTCAAGAAGGCATCGGGTGGCTAAATAGCTAGAGCTTTTCAAACCATATGTAACAGTGTCTAAGCGTATGCATTTAACAGTTTCCCCTGGGGTGTCGCGCCACAAAATATTCTGCAGCGAAGTATGAGCAGGGTTAACTAATATATTCCTAAACATTTTTTTTATATCACTATTAAACGTGAAATCTCCTATTCTATATAACAATATTATGTCGAAAAGTTCCCTTTGAACAGTCGGCCCATTAAGCAATATGTCATTGAGGGATACTTTTTTATTGGTTTTCATAGAACCATCAAATACCACCCTTATGGGAGTGGTTTTGCTCGCCTCATTTATCACATGATGATGAGGTAAAAAATATATAGGCTCCGCTTTAAAATCTATTGTCTGAAAATCTACATAGTGAGCGTGCCCTAAATCTATAAATTGATGAATAAAATTTTTATACTCTGCCCATATGTTTTCATTTTTATGCAATCTTTTTTCAAGGTTGAGAAACCTATTCAATGCCAATTGAAATGATTCACCTAAAGTGAAATTAACATCCTGCAAGGATACTTTAAGTGGCAGATCAACTTGAAATTTATTTTTTGTCAAAGTGACCGTAGTTTGAAATAAGTTTTCTACTATTTCATGTTCTGAAGAATGCTCAGGAAAAACCTCTGGCACCTTCTCAGTTTCCCAGAATTTTGCTACAGTACTTTGTATATTACACTTAGTGCAGGCAAGCGAAATAAGTTTGTTTACCTGACTTTGAGGTGGTAGTCCACCAGCAACAATATGCCCAAAATATGTGTTAAGAATACGTAGCTGCCTGGAGTGTTGTTCAGCAGACACTGTCTGGACCTCCTCCGGCTGCAACGGCATGGCATGACACTCTGCGCTCTGCACTGCTGATGCCACATCTGCAGTGCTGCACACCATCGCAGTTGACTGCAATGCCTGAAAAAACACATCAGCCCCGATCAACATATTTATCTCGGATGGTTTATGAAACTCATCATCCGCTAACACAACATTTGGAGGAATAAAAATATCATTACGATTTAACATTGTTTGAGGCAAATTACAAGTAATTGTCTCGACAACATGAAAATTAACTTGTGTTTTAAATGAAGACTTTAAAGAATGCACCTCCAATGGAATACAGTACTTAATATAATTTTTTGTGTTTGTGACACCCATGATATTTGTATGCTCTCGCATAGGAGTCAGCCCTAGTACCCTATATGCATTAATTGCATATTTTGCAAGTAATAAAATTAAATGTAATTTTATGTTGGTGTTGCCAACAGTGAATATTCCACCTATAAGAACGAAGCGCTTCGAATCCAGCTTCAGCATACGCACCGCAAAGGAATGGAACTCATTGACGGAGTCTGTCTTTCCCGATACTTATAACCCAGATGTCTTCAAGTTCCGTGCTACATCCTAGAACACATTTTTGCTCCACATAGGGCAAAATTGTGGTCAAACGCGAACCTATATGTTACGTTGAGCTTAAAACACAAAAGAAAACAACTAAGCTCAATAAATAACATATACTTTATTAGATAACATAGTTCTCAGGGCGTAGGTTGCATGAGAAAAAGGTTTTGCGCCGGCTTATCTACCACACGATACTCCCCTTAAGCTGCGGTCAATCGGCGCACGTAGACTCTCGATGTTCCAGAAAAACGCTGTAGTCGGCGGCAGAAAAAACGCTCGTTTGCGTAGGATCGCAGGAGTCTTCTTAGGGTGTACTTGGTCCCCGATTACGGGGAAAATCAGTTGAATATAAAGAAATAGATACGATTCTTTATAATAGAACAATGAAAGCACTTTTGAGTAAATTATTTAGTTTAGAATGATACGCGTCTTAACGTTCTTGCAGAGACAATCCTAACGGCTCAGTTTTAACGCCTGCTGTCACTTTTTTATGACGTATCAGCGGCACAATGTTGCCGCGACAAATATAAAATACTTTATTTAACCGAACGCAAAGTCTGACATTCTCTTACGCAATATTGATTATCGAACGATTATTCAATATTGCGGGTAGGTAATTTAGAATTGTCAAAGTCAAATGCGTTTACTGTCTTCAGTAATGACTTAAGACAGTTAGGTAGTTAATACAATGTTTACATTTTGTGTTTATGCTATTTGCAATTGATTTATATGTTAATGTGGTATTATAATAGTGTAAAGAAAAATCATATAAGTACACGGTGTAACAGTATCCCCCCTCCCCCGACAAGGATTTTTCCTGGGGAAATATCCGTTCTGCAAGTAAATGGCGTTAGATTGAAACTGGAAGCTTTAATTTTAAATCTTTTATATGCCACGCTCCGAGATCGCGACCAGACATGTCTTCCAGAATATAAACCAAAGGGGATCTTTTGTCTTTTACTTTGCACTTTTCGAATTTAGGTGCGAGTTTCTTAGAGAAACGTGCATCTTTATCACTTTGAAAGAAACAACGTTTCCATACAAAATCTCCTATATTAAATTCAACGTTTTTACGACGTAAGTTGTAACGTTGAGAGGCTTTTTGGTGACTGTGCCAAAGAGCAGCTTGTACTTTATTAAATATAGACACTAAGTGACCCAAGTTCTCACTGTATATATCACGAGGTGAAAAGATAATTTTTTCGGAATCATCACCGCCAACATAGTGCGAACCGCAAGTAACCAATTCTCTTCCGTGAACCAAAAATGAAGGTGTGAATCCTGTAACTTCATTCACTGAATTGTTGATGGCAAATTGGATCTTTGGTAGGTTGATGTCCCAGGATCTATGATCATCGTGTACAAATGTGGAAATAGCTGTGATTATTGTCCTATTGTATCTTTCTACATTATTGACTTGAGGTGAGTATTTAGGGGTAAAATGTATGTTCGGAACTTTATATCTCTGTAGTAAAGCATCCATCTCTTTGCCGGCAAACTGAGTTCCATTATCCATAATGATAGTTTGAGGAATTCCGTGAACGAGGAAGACATTGTCTTCAAGATATTTACAAATGTTAGTAGCAGTGGCCTGTCGCAACGGAAATATTAGACAGTACTTAGAAAAACAACAGTTAACTACGAATATGTAACAGTTTTGTTTCCTGCTGATAGGTAAGGGACCAACTATATCAACGGAAATCATTTGAAATGGACGTGAACACGCTTTAGGACGGCCCATGATTCCCAAGGTAGCGTGAGAGGGATATTTATAAGCTAGGCATTTATTGCATTCTCTAATAAACCTCACGACGTCTTTATACATACCTGGCCAGTAATATTTGAGTTTTAAGCGATTATATGTTTTAAAGGTGCCTAAGTGTGCTGCAATTGGCTCAGAATGGTTGTTACTGATGACTTCAGAGCGCAATTCTTTTGGAACTACTTCCTTCCAACTAAATTCAGACACGAGTGGGTTATTAGTTTTTATATAGCGGTATAAGGCGTTTTTTTCAATGCGGTAATCAGGAAACTTGGCAGGAGAATTTAAGCATCCATTAAAAATTTTAAGATACCAGGAGTCTGCAGTTGTGGGACAGAAGTCTGAAGTAATATTTATTTGAGCGACTGGTGCAGATCTGGATAACGCGTCAGGTATAATATTGTCCTTTCCTCGGCGATGCTTAATTTCAAAATCAAAAGCCGATAATCTCACACACCAACGGGCGAGACGACCGGTAGGGTTAGTTAGTGATAAAAACCATTGTAGTGCTGAATGGTCCGTATAGACTAGAAAGGTTTTGCCGTTCTCTAAATAACAACGCCAATGCTCTAGTGCAACAAGTACGGCGAGGGTTTCTCTCTCGGTCACGCTATAATTCCGTTCAGCACCAGAGAGAGACCTGCTCATATATGCGACTGGGTGCTCTTCACCATTAATTGTTTGAGAAAGCATAGCGCCTACTCCGAAATCACTGGCATCCGTATGCACGTCAAAAGGATAGTCAAAATTAGGACAAGCAAGAACAGGCGTGTTAACCAAACATGACTTAAGGTCCGTGAATGCTTTGTCTGCTTCGGGTGTCCAATTGAATGGTGGTGCCTTCTTACTACTAGAAGTTAATTTATTGAGAGGTCCAGCAACAGTACTAAAGTTAGGAACGAACCGCCTGTACCATGAAGCCGTTCCCAAAAACCTCTTGACTTCCTTTTTTGTAGAGGGGGTGGGAAGTTTCAATATCGCCTCAACCTTAGCGGGGTCAGTGCGTAGGCCCTGACCATCGACTACGTAGCCCAAATAGCGAAGTTCGTCTCTGAAAAACTGACACTTCGATAAGTTGATAGTGAGATTAGCGTGTTGTAACTTTTGTAAAACGCGTTGCAATAATTTTACGTGTTCTTCAAATGTTTTGCTGACAATTATAATGTCATCGAGATAGCAAAATACTTTTAATTCAAATTCTGGTCCAAACAAGACGTCGACTAAACGTTGTTGGGTAGCGGGTGCGTTAGATAACCCAAACGCAGTAACCTTAAACATGAAAGTGCCTCTACCGGGCACATAAAAGGCAGTTTTCTCACGATCGGATAGTTTAATGGGAATTTGCCAAAATGATTTAGATAAATCGATGCTACTCAAAAATTTTGCGTCTCTAAGATTGTCAAGGATTTCCGAAATGTAAGGAAGGTTATATGCGTCCTTTTTTGTTAGCGAGTTTAATTTTCTACTATCAAGGCAGAAACGGGGGTTGCCATCCTTTTTGTTAACGAGAAGTACAGGAGATGACCAGGGACTCTCGCAAGGTTCTATTACATCCAGATCTAACATTTCGTCTATTTGTTCTGAAATTATTCTTTTTTTCTCTGGTGATAGACGATAGTACCTTTGCTTAATCGGAGCTGCATCTCCTGTATCTATACGGTGTTCGATGAGCTTAGTTCTACCTAAACCTTTCTCCTCGAAGGAAATTTGTTTAAATTGTTCTAGAGTTTCATTAGCAATTGATTTCTGATTGTCATCGAGATTCACATAGGACTGTATAGATGTTTTTGAATTACAATCAGAAATTTCGAACACCCAAGGATTATTCTGGTTCATAAATTCGATGTTTTTAAGATTTTTGGGGAATATTTCAAATTTAGTCCAGAAATCAATACCTAGTATTAATGATGTTTGTACTTCTGGGATGACATGGGCCTTTATACTAATACACTTGCCACTAAAAACTATGGGTATAAGAAGATAACCTATGGATTTCATTATTTGACCCCCTGCTGCAGAAATATTTACGATCTCTTTATCGCAGAGTTCCAGACCACAATTTTGCAGTTCTGTGTGTAAATTGTTTCCCACTATAGTTAAAGAGGAACCTGAATCTAGTAAACCATATATGGCAAGGGAATTGATTTTTACTTTTACGTAAGGACGAGAATCACTAGTTAAATTATAATTATTTACTGCAGCAACTTTATATGAATTAAAAAAATTATTTATGAATAAAAGCCAGTCTGTCCATTCCTTGTGGTTATATGAACGAATGTTGCTGCATTCTAATAGTTTTTTGAATTATATTTGTTTTCACGAATAGCAGAATTATTACAATTAGGGCAGTCCGGGTAACGAACATTTTTTAATCCACATTTGAAACATATAAGATATCTTGGTTTTTTACAAGATTTGAGGGAGTGATTATTAGAACGACATCTAGGACAATATACTTTGGTAAGATGTTTACTTTTATGAACTTCAAGAGCATCGACCTGAATTGGTTCCATAGAATTTACACCAAGTGTTGCAGTTCTTTTGTCAGAGTTAGTAACAGTAGGGCAGTTATTAGATACACGTCTATCGTATGCAAATTCCGGTGCCAGAGTATTAGTAGTAATTTTTGGCGGCTCTCGAAAATTTGAAGCTCGTGCATGGTAATTCTCAAAATTACGACATGAAGTGCGTAACTCCTCAATCGATTTTATCACAGGGCAGCAAGCCAAAGAGCTAGCATAACATGGTCTAATATTGTGTAGCAATATGTCCAATTTTTCCTCTTCGCTTGTAATTTTAGATAACCGTGAGAACATACCTTCCATTATAGCTATATATATAGTTATAGACTCTTGTTCACCTTGTGTGCGGGAACGAATTTCATTCATCAACCTATAATTGTAATCGTGCTGATCGAAATCCTCTTTCAAAAGGCTACATAGTTGTTCCACAGAATCTATATCATGGCGCTTGCTGCGGAACCAATGAAGTGCATCACCTGTAAATATTTCCGTTGCGAAGGCTAGGATACGACTCGATGAGATTTGTCTAGCTTTAGTGAATTCTTCAATCTTTTGAATGAAAGCTCGCACACAGCTTTTGCCATCATATTTTAATTTAGATAAGTCAGTACTAATACCTCGATCACAAGTGACAGAGATATCAGTCACTGGAGAACAATCTAGATTGTCATTTGGATTTTTAAAGGAATGGGATCCTGTTGCTGGTGCTAATGAGTTGAGATCCTTATAAAATGCTCGTAACTCTAGTTGACATGCTTTATATGCGGTGATGTCTTCGGATGATTCAGGGTGAATTCTAACTAAACGGTGATATATATGGTGAGCGAGGTTTTCAGATCTAGCGTGTAGGCTTCTATCAAATTTAGATTTTATAATTTGTATGCTATTTTTTAATTTAGATAAGCTCTCTTGGGCACCTTCAATGTCGTCGGAAGGTACTAAATGTGACTCTAAAATATCTTCAGCAGGCATAGATATTATCTGCTTTATGATTTGTTTCCTAAGATCCCTCACATTATCAGCTGGTACCTCACCCCTGATCTCAACTTCGTACTCCAGTTCAGTTTTTTGTAGTGAGAGGTATTTAATTTCGCGAGACATTGTTTATAAGAATAGTAATTAGAACGTGATATAATAAAGGAGGAGTAATCAGGTATGTTGTGCAGTTATTCACAATAAGCAAGTAAAAATCTAATTGATTAAGTGTATTACAATGAAGAAGCAGAGACAGAAAATAAAAACAAAGAGAGAAGAAAAAAAAAATGGTAAAAGACGATATAGAAATAATTATTAAAGAAAGTGAAATAAGACTTTGTAAAGCATAGAAATATGAAACAATTTTTGCTGATTGCTTTGTATTGTCCGATCCGTTACAATATTATTAAATAGAGTTATTAGACGATATTGTTTTCTTAATACATTTTTGTTAATTTTATACTTTTATCAAAATGTAATTTCACTCATTTGAAACAATGGTGTTGAGAAAAACGATATCGCTTGACAATAAAAACAATCATTGACCCATCACCACAGAAAGTAACCATCTACAGTATCAAAACCAGCGCAAATAAAATGAAATTAAAACCTTCTATTTGGGCGCCACTGTTACGTTGAGCTTAAAACACAAAAGAAAACAACTAAGCTCAATAAATAACATATACTTTATTAGATAACATAGTTCTCAGGGCGTAGGTTGCATGAGAAAAAGGTTTTGCGCCGGCTTATCTACCACACGATACTCCCCTTAAGCTGCGGTCAATCGGCGCACGTAGACTCTCGATGTTCCAGAAAAACGCTGTAGTCGGCGGCAGAAAAAACGCTCGTTTGCGTAGGATCGCAGGAGTCTTCTTAGGGTGTACTTGGTCCCCGATTACGGGGAAAATCAGTTGAATATAAAGAAATAGATACGATTCTTTATAATAGAACAATGAAAGCACTTTTGAGTAAATTATTTAGTTTAGAATGATACGCGTCTTAACGTTCTTGCAGAGACAATCCTAACGGCTCAGTTTTAACGCCTGCTGTCACTTTTTTATGACGTATCAGCGGCACAATGTTGCCGCGACAAATATAAAATACTTTATTTAACCGAACGCAAAGTCTGACATTCTCTTACGCAATATTGATTATCGAACGATTATTCAATATTGCGGGTAGGTAATTTAGAATTGTCAAAGTCAAATGCGTTTACTGTCTTCAGTAATGACTTAAGACAGTTAGGTAGTTAATACAATGTTTACATTATGTGTTTATGCTATTTGCAATTGATTTATATGTTAATGTGGTATTATAATAGTGTAAAGAAAAATCATATAAGTACACGGTGTAACATATACTACAATAAAAAAAGCTTAGGTTATTACTTAAATTTTATGTACTAATTTTATTTTTTATTTTATTTTATTTTATTAAATATGATAATGTAAGGAAACGTTATTTATTAACAAAATCTTCTAATGAATATAAAATATATTACATTCTTGAATATGTACATTAAAATTTTGTGTGTGTACATTATTAGTGTCATTATTTAATCTAATTACCGAAATACGGCTAGCGCTGTGGGTTAGGGTGAGAGAGGAGGAGCCTGCCTAACGCTGTCATATGCGTGAGAGAAAGGGAAGCCAGACAGAATGGCATAACGAAGCGGCTTATCCTCCCATAAGAAGTTATCACTTCAAAAATCATATTTGAAATCAGCGAAATTGTATGTAAAAACCCCGCGGCATTCACAGGATATAAAGTACCGAAGATTTTAAATCAGAAAACTTGCTATTGATCAATGAAAATCACATAGAAATCATTTCAGTAGTTACATACATACACACACACATAACTTCACGCCAGGTCCCTTGCGGGGTAGGCACAAACAACAGAGCGCCATACAGGCTTTTTCTTACACAGTATCTCAGTAGTTATTAATATTATATACGTTAAACCTGTATATAATAAAAATTCTAACAATGGTTCCTGTTCTACGTCGTTCATAATCTATCCCCATTTTTTAAATAGCTTCAAATTGTAATAATACACCACTATGTGGTAGAATGTACTGTGCATCTACATGTATAACACCTGTATAAACTATATTCTTGCAAATAAAGATATTGGATTGATTGATTGAATATAATAATTCATTTATTTCAGAATTGTTACAGATTAAACAGCACAATAATTACAATATTATTGATTTCGTTGTTGTATTAGAGCAAGTTGCTCAAAAATGATATTCTGTGTTGCACATTAATACGCGATCTCCAATGACCAATGTCATTCATAATTACCATTTACCATCATAACACAATCTGGACACCCAATGGAAAATTCCGTGAAAGATTGCAATAATTGATCACAATTACTAATGCTAAGTTGTACCCTGGTATAGTAACAACTGAAGACAAAGTCTTTAGTGGACTAGTAGTCGACCTAGCTCACTAGAACGCAGAGGTTCTGGGTTCGATTCCTGGCATGGTAAATTTCGGAAACCAACTTTTGGTTGTTTGATATTATTATAGAAACTAAACAAGCGGTCTCAACAAACGTTGTACTGCCCTAAAAAATAAAATTTAGAATTCGGTTGCAGCGCAACCTACCGGGTCCAATTTTGAATCTAAACCATCCTGGGATTCTCGGATAAAAAAATATCTACAAGTTCAAAGTCTGGGCTGAGAAGGAATTCAATGAGATACATATACTAACATTAGAATTATGTTTAGTAATTCTTCACGGCAATAAATAAATTCTGAAAAATAATAATTCATTATTAATAAAACCAGAATATTCATAATCAAAATTAGTATAGATATATACAGTAGTAGCAATTTTTTGACTGTCGAATGTTGCCACAATACTAGTGTCGGCGACGAAGAAACTCCTTAAAAATTATACTTTTTGTTTGTTTTTTTTATTGTGACATTGTCTGTAAAAATATTGGAAAATTTTAATATGCGTTTGCTATTAAAAACTGTTTTAAGTTGATTTCCACCTCGTCTGCTATAACTAGACTGTAGGAAAAACTGTTTATGTCGCATTTATCTCTTGTTAACTAAGCTAATACTAACAGCTGTACAGTTTGACTCAAACAATAAATACCACTGTTTGGCGTGAAGTAGACGTGAACAAAACCAGACTCGGGACTGACACATAAATAGTAGGTGCACACAGTGCAGACTGTTTTTGGTAAGGAAGTAAAATAAGGAAGTTCAACAGATTTATCCTTCTTGTATAATTAAGTTCCGAATCACTACCTACATATCTTAATACATGCTTGTTTACTATATTAATTTATTCTCGTACTGGAGTTTAATCATGTTCTAGTTTACGTATATACTGAATTGTATTAAAACCGGTCCATTATTTTTCTTAAAAGCATAACAAACAGAATACAAATGTATTTTTATCCTGGAAAGTATCCCATGTTTCGGGATAAAAGTATCCTATGTTTATCGTCGGCATCGAATATATATATCGAGTTTCAGCCAAATCGGTCCAGTAGTTTCCGTGAAAACGGAATAGACAGACAGACAGAGTTACTTTCGAATTTATAATACTAATAGGAATTTATTCTATATTATCTAAATTTTATGGGCTGAAATTATATAAATTATAATAGGAATTTAAACTCGACGCCCCCACGAAAAAGACCCAGTAATGTACTTTACAAAAAAAAATATCGTACTAGCTGACCCGGCGAACTTCGTAGCGCCTATTTTCTGAATTCTAGAACCCGATCTCAGCGCCACCTACCGGTTCTAATTGTGGCTGTAAACCATCCCGCGACCCACTCAAACACTTACAATTTTTTTTTATCAAAATCGGATGTATGGTTTACGATTCTATAAAGGACATACACACAAACATCATTAATTTTTATATATCAAGGTTAAGTTAACTTGGTTTCTATGCAATTTTTTTCAGATTTTTCCTACTGTTACTTTACGATTTTTTAACAAAAATCAAACCATCTCACACTAAAAACCATAACATAAATATTTAACCTACTTCTTTCTACAACATCTTGAAGACGGTGCCAAGTACATCATAAAAGAAGAACAACAAATTTACAAAATATATTATTTACTTGAAGTAGCGGTAGCTTATAGGAAATATTGTTTTGTGTTTTTTGGAACACAAAACAATATTTCCTGTAAAGTTTAAGTTTTTCGAATACTTGGATTATTGCACCAGGGCGTCAAACAGAAAAATCGTTGCATGAAACATACCAAATATATTTTATAGAGGAATATTTACGCTGCATTAGAGATCATTATACTCATTTTAAACAACTAAATTGCGGTTATTAAAATAAAAATGCTAATGTATCTTTTCAGTGTCGTTCCGCTTTTCTTTATTATTTGCTTTTCTACTTTAAAACAAGCCCGTTGAGTATTGTACTACAGTACTAAAGTACAACGACAGACATTCACCTTGAAACGACTGGACAAGATATTAATTTATTCTATAAATTAATATTAAACGGTAACCAACATTTCCTTATACAACGAACCGTTTCTTTAAAACTACATGTGTCATTATTGTCTGAACAATACATTATCCTTAATGCTTGGCCTTCCCAAATGTGTCTTATTTATAGCATTCAAAATAAATCCTATAACAAATAAGATATTCGTTTATACACATTATAGCTCAATATTTAACGTCATTAATAATTAATAACAATATCTCACCACCTACAACGCATTAAGCCCATCGCTACATCTACGTGACATAGTAACTAACATAAGCATTATTCCAGATGGAGCAAAGACATTAGAAACGACATTTTTCATGGTGTTTGAACGGTTTATTGTCTTCTAAAAATACTTATAATTTAAGAGACTGACCAATAATAACTAGATATAATTTAAACATTCAAAACAATATTCGAATATGAAAAGAAAGTTTGGATGGTGTACTTATTTTTGCAAGTATTATTTGTTCCCTCTTCTAGTTTTAGAGACCAAACAGTCTCTACAAAATTTAATGCAAATTAGGTAGTCTCTATCAACAACTAAAACCAGCATTTGAAAACCGTTAATAGAAAAGAAACAAACATACTTACGTTTAGTAAACAAATACAATAATTAGAAAATAGCAGATATTTTTATTCCAACAAATGACAATGCAACAATGCCGCGATAAAGAAAATTATAGCGAGCAAGGTCAAAGACAAGGGAACAGCCCTAGTTCTTAATAAGAAGAGTACGATTAATTTCTAAATTGAATGGTCTGAAGTTTTACGCGAAACGTCCTCATGACGTTATCAGTGGCGTCGACCAAACGCACACAGACGAGTGATAAGCAAATAACAGCATTATCTGTATACTACTGTGTGGTACGTTTTATGTAGTTAGCAACACTAGCACGCGGGCAGTTCTACGCTGCGGTCGACCGTACCGTGTAACGAAGATCGACATGTACCGTCAACAAAACGGAAACATAATTGTCTGTTAAACACTCAACTAACCATTCTTACTTACGACGAAACTCAGGTTACACGTGGCGGGCTAATATTAGAACAGTCCGACTGCAGCGCGTCGAACGCGTTCCAGTACATCGCACCGCACGACATAGTGTAAACTCGCATGTATTAAATTAAAAATATAAATGTTATTGCCGATAGTGAATGTGAACACTGAGAATGAACAACAGCCGCAAATGGAGGGAATATGTCACTGCTCTCAGTGGTAAGTGAAATTTTTAAATTTTAAAAATGAATTTTCTTGGTTACTGTGACTAATACGTTTGTTTATATTTGTGCGAAACTTGTATTGTGTGGATAAGTGGCAACACTGGGCTGGCTTGATTAAATTGAGTATCACACACGCAGTGTTTTGTTAATTTTTATTTAACTCAAGTCCCGATATCTTGAAAGTTGGAACCGAAACTTCAAATACGGTTTTGGAACGCGGTCTATTAAACATCCTTTTGTGTATCATCCATACCTCCTTAGTTTGTTTGCTGCTTTTATGTATATTACTTATATCGATATAGTTTCTTATAATTTAATACATTATATTCTTCGTTTCATAATTATTATTAATATTAAAAAGGGATACCTGAGTATGATATCATTATATTTTTAGGTTATAATCCAAAAGTCTTTTCATACCTTTTTTTAGTTAGAAATAATATTTATAGAAGTTTCCATCTGTTTTCGCTCACCTAATTTCGAATACAAAGTAAGTCATCCCTGGTGATCCATAATTCATCCCGTATAATTATACAAATTCATTTATATATACAAAATCATACGAAAACAAATGAATAAAGGTAAAATCCGTGTATACGGTTTTTATAACAAACAGTATTTAGATGTTATGTTACTCTTAAAAATACTTTTAAAACCTTAAGTAAGACTAGATCGTAAGTATATAAATTACACGATCCAGTTACATATTATACGAAAGCATGTTTATTATTTATTATAATGTATTAAGTATTTGGTTTGACCCTTAAAATGTGTGGTGTAGGTTTGAAATTCGACTCCCAAGTCAATTTAGTCTTATCACCTATTACTACGAATAAAGTTCACAATGGTAAAGTTGATTTATATAATCAATTTTATACGTACCGCATTTTCCTGCTTCCCATTTAATTGCAAGTCACTAATACCCTATTTGTTATTGACTGGCTGTGGCCGTTACTTCGGTTGCGCGTGACTTCATATCCGTGTCTTCTGAACCCCGCAAGATATCCAGGAAGTAAGAAAAATTGGAAATTTAAAAAACTCTTCTGTAACCTTTGCATTGAAATCCGTTAACCTATTTCCAAGCCGATTCACAACAAACTTTCAGATAGACTAAAAGACGATAATTTAAAACTGTATATTCTTTATTTTATTTATTTAACAATAACAAAACATCTATACAATATAAAATAATACAAACAATTAAAATAAAATCAGTTCATAAACATTGTCTACGAAAAAATATTTATAAGATTTCCAACAAAGACAAGAGATACGATAATAATAATAATCTATGAATAAGGAAAATATTAAAATATAGATAACATATTTAAAAAAGTAATATATAAGATTTTTATTAGTTATCAGTTTTAACTTACATTTTGGCGTTTATTATGAAGTAAAACAGAGATACTTACTTAACGACTTAAATGAAAACATAATTAAGAAACGTAAAAAGTGGGTGACTCCATCTTTACCTTAGAAATATACATTCACTATCTATATGATGTAAAATTCTGTAAATAGGGTAATCCAAATTGTGGGTAAAACAACAACAAATATGCCATTTGAAAATCTAAACGAATGGAAAGAAACGGTACTGTAATAACCTAAAATAATTTAAAAAATTGGGAGGCCCGAGAAATAAAATAATTCAACCGGCATACAAGTGCATGCATTGTATATTTTCAAGTTACGCTTGTGTTCTAGGTAATAAACAACTGACCGATCCCAGATACCTAGACTTATTTTCTATGAAATAACCGAAAGTTCGTTTACAAAATTTACCATGCCAGAAATCGAACTCGCATCTGTATTTCAATAAGCTCGGCCGACAAAGACTTGGCTGGCTCACCCACAGATGTAAATTAAAAACGAGTAGTTACTTAAAAAAGGTCAAGGGTCCATTTTCAACGCTGTATGCGATAAGTCGCAAGCTTAGAGACAACAATCATGAAATGCCTAATTTTGTTAAAAACAAGACTATAAATCTGCGTTATATTTATTCATTATTTGTTAAGTATAATTGAGTTAAAAAAGAAACAAATGTGTAATTAAATTAATTAATCGATTAAACTATTGGAACACTATAAAATCGTAAGCAATATAATTATTTATCAATGTTGTTTCTATCTTTTATAATATTTGCATTTTAATACTATTATGGCTTCATTTTCTATAACAAATCCAAAAAAAAGGCACTAATTTTATGTTGCACCATGCGCAATATACATGCATATATATGAATCGTGACTAAGGATAAGAATCCTATCATTTATGTGTCCGAAAGTATATTTAAATTTATTAATTATATCTCCCTCAAATCAATATTTATTGAAAGAATTTTGCAATATTAATTATTTTTAAGAACTTGTCACTGTATAATTTTAATCGCGCCATAATCTCAATAACATGCTTGTGCTAGAGAGAGGCTGAAAAAAGTAAAACGTGGATCCCGGGCTCCGAAGTGGACGCTCTGAATAGAACACGCATTCAATACAATAAATAAGAAAGAGGCAGACGGCTAGACGGAATTGACAAATCTATAAGGGTTCAGCTCTCCATTTGAGAATCGAAATCTAAAGATGGCAATATTATCATTTTGTTATACAATACACTCGGTAGAGCAAAAAATGTATGTAAGTCCCTAGTATATGGAATTCACGTTCTATAGACAATTAAAGTTATAAAATGTTTAACAAGTCACTTTAATGACAATTTTGGAACTACCTCCAAATTTTTGTTTTATTTGTTATTTTTGTAGTCGAACATTTAATTGTTTACATAAATTTAGATATTAAGTCATTGGAAACACTTAAAACCTATGGATACAGGCGTCGCCTAGTCTAGGTGTTGGTATCCAGTATTAAAAGTTAAAAAAGTAGTAAAATTATTTTTATTTTTTATATCCACTTATATTCCTTTTACCTACTTTCTTTTTTATAATTACATTTAAATTAAATAGATACAAATAGAAGAACTAAAGCAGAAAAAGGAATGTTAAGATGGTTTAGCCATTTTGAGAGAATAGATGAAAGTAGAATCACAAAACTAGCGTATGATAGAATTGTGACTGATACATTTCGGTGCCGCTAGACCACGAGATACACAACATTATTAAGAAGCGGAAGTATTAAAGAAAGTGAGGTAAAAAGCACCTCACATAAATATACATCTGCGAAGAGATTTATGAAAGTATATGAAGCGAAAGTTGTTTGTCGGGATCATCGCAAGTGGAGATCCTTCGACTCTGCCTACCCCCGTGGGAAACAGATGTGATAATAATTATGTATGTGTAATCACTAGAAAACGGCGATCTGAAACTAAATATGACGAAGACTAAATAATTGGCCTGCAACCCTACAGATCTCACATCCGTGCGCAAAGGCGAAGATACGGTCGAGGGCACGGATCATCTTACGTCCTTGGGATCTGTACTTAGAGTGTTCAGGAATATCAACCACGACGTCAAGACCCGTACAGCAGCTTGGGCCAAGTGGCGTGCGATGACAGGTGTTATTTGTGACCCCAAAATGCCGGTAAAATAAAAGGACAGGACTATAAATTCATCTTATTATTAGACCTGTCCTTTGTTTGACAGTAAAGCGTGGCCTGTACTTCAGCAACACAGGCATGAACTGCGTGTCACGGAGATGAATATGCTGTAATTGATGTGTGGAGTGACGCGAACAGACCATGTCAGGAACTTCCGCATCCGCAGCAGTTTTCATGTCCGTAACATAGCAGCGAAACTCCAAGAGTGTCGTTTACTCTACTTTACGGGCATGTTTTATGGAGACCGGTTCAATATGTCAAGAACAAATATCTAGCCCTGCCACCTCCACCAGGTCCCAGTTGAAGGGGAAGGCTCAAGAAATGTTGATTGGACGTAGTGAAGCATAACATGCGCACCAATGCCCTTAAAACGGGAAATACTGAATACCATGCGAAGTGGAGTAGAAAACGTAGGAAAGTCCCCAGACATCAGAGTAAACATTTCGATCGCAACTGGGATGTACGCTCGCATGATGATGACAATGATGAATATAAATAATTATTTCTCAATGGAAATAATGTGAGAATTCATATCACTCATTCGTCTATGAAAATCATATATTAAAAGAATTACTTTTAAAGAATAGGTACTTAAATTAGATTTATTAGATCCGTCCAGACACTACGCAGACTCTTGCGTTCATTTAAGAAGAAATTTCATCACAGAGCTGAATTGTTTCACAATGTTTTCTTCTTACGAAAATAAATTTGACGTTTTCTAAATATTCTCGTTTGATAATAAGAATCAGTCATTTTTATTTTACTGGCGGTGTCGTCAAGATTTGTTTAGCTCGCTTTTTGTACACGCCAATTTACAGACAAAAGTTATTTTTTGATAGAGCTTCAATGAGCTAGCGTCCTAACATGTCTTATTCTTAGTGTAGCTTGTATTTAAAGACGTCCTTCGACGGTCGCCCAACCGCGCCCTACAATAGGGCAATACTGTGTATATACACATAGTATGGTATAGCGATGGCAAACACTTTTGTACGTGGGCCTGTTTACCAACTGTTCAATATTTTTTTATTTCGTTTGAATACACTATAATTCTTATATGCGACATATTTAAGACGACAAAATGACAATCGCCCAACAGAAATCGAATTCTGACTAAAGTCATGAATCAAAATTTCTACTGCTCTCCCTAACCTCTCTGTTCTGTCGCTTTGAAGGTGTCTGATGCCTAACAGTTAGAACGGAACATTTATGTTCTCACCCCGATGTGTCTATATGTGTATATGTCACAGAAAATTTACGCTATTGTCAATACTATTAAGGCTAGATGTATAAAGTTTGGCACACATTTAGAAGTCTCCCGTATCTACTACAGGTGTAGTATCAAATTTCCGTAAATCGTTTTTCATTATTTAGACAACAAATCAATAGACAACCGTTTATAAGTTTTTAAAGCCTGTAGTCCCAACCTATAATTTTGCTCGCGTAAGCCTCTTAAGACATACGATCACTATGACTGTGAATACGAGACTCATTCTACAGAGCTGAGTCCGATTATGATAAATCGTAGTGCGTGATTTGCCTTAGTCTTACTAAAAATTTACAAGTGTATGATGATAAGAACATTGCACTCACGTTTTACACAGCGATTGTCGTACCTAACGTTCTTTTCCCAAGATTAGAATGAAATCAGTATGTGCCCCGAAAGCCAAGATTAACAACTCATCATAATATTATGGGGCTACTAGCATTTATTTTCATCAATTTTAAAATGACCCTTTATTTTAAGATCAAGCAAATTTTGTAACAAGCAAATTGTATTTAATAAATAAGATGACATATTTAATTCTATTATATTTTATCTTATCTGTTTCATTTCAATATCAAGAATTGGTTTTTATGTCCTATATTGTTAATAACTGATTAGATATCACTGCCAAGTTTAAATAACTATTAACTTTATTTTAACAATATTTCGTCAAATAATTAGTAGTAGTAGCTTAGTTCCTAAGGTGACTCATTCTAATGACGTAGATTCAACTCGCGATTCCAGGAGTATGTATCGCCTGTCAATTTTTCTAACTTATTACTATAGTACTTGAAAGAAAACTTTGTGAGAGAAACAGGTACATTAAAACTATGGTTGTGTGAAATCCACAAATCTTTTATAGTAGGGGAGACCCGAGCTCTGTCGTGGGACGTTTATGGGCTGATAAAATTACATCTTTATATATATAATTCTTCTGTACGTGTGTTGACAGTGAACTCCTCCTAAACGGCTGGACCGATTTGAATGATTTTATTGGTGTGTATTCAAGTGGATTCGAGGATGGTTTAGATTCACAATTGGACACTGTATATGGCACTGCAATCGGGTTCTAAATTTTATTTCTTCAGGGCAGGACAACGTCTGCCGGGATAGCTAGTTTTATTATAAAAATCTTAATTATTAATTACGTTTCATGAAGTCAAACGACACTAGTTCTTCTAAATTAGTTGGAACAATTTTAAACTAATCAATCAACTCTTTTAGGTCTCATATGTGTTACTATAGTAACATGTCTAATAAAACTAATTATTACAACTACGAGTTCTTGTGGCTTGTTTTTAAATGATTGACTAGAAAAAACATAGTCAATTTTGGTCAATTAATGTTGTCATAAAATAAAACCATAACCGATTTTTTGGCTTATGCTTTTATAGACGCTAACTCAAGTTTAAAAAAGAGATATAACGTGCTGTGCCTGTTTATTTAGGAAACCTATAAGCTAAATATCTTACTACTACCCAACTAAGTAGAACAGTTAAAAGGAGACTTCTAAGGGCTTAACAATAGATAATACATCTTTATACATGTACATGTTATATGTTTGAATCGGTATCGTTTAAAATTCTATCATTTTGAGGTAAAAGTTTAGAACAATTCTAACCTTTATAAAATATTATTTACAAATTTCATGCAATCTTATGAGTCGTTGGACCGTTTTCAAGTAGCTGTTGTATAAATAAACTTATTTTCACGTTTAGAATAATTTTGCAAAAACTGTTCGCGAAGAATACCTAAGTCTCATGAAACATCAGTCAAGTTTATAAAGTTTTCACACTTTTAGCTTTCGTTTTTGCATGGCTTCTTACATTTAATTTTTTATATCTTAGATGACTGGTTTCGTACTCGAGTGTTTGGTTTCACTTTCGAGACCACAGTTTTCAATAAGAGATTTGTGAAAGTCTTTTTTGTTAATAAAAAATATTTTTCCAGTAGACAAAACAAATAAGTATATCCACTGTTTTAAGGTCTATAACAAGTTTCAAGAATAATAAGAAACAACTTAAATTAGTTTAAGTGGTTTTTATCAGCAACGATCTTTAAATAATAAAATTAAAATATCTGACAGGAAACCTACAACATCTAAACAAGTTTTCATTTATTATCTTTATTTATATCATACCGGAAGATAATATGTAAAGCAGGTCCATTTTTTTAGTCTTAAATGCCCTTAATGTTTGCCAATATAGAAGTTTTAAAATATACGTGTCAAGTAAAATTTACTATGCACGTTAATAATTATGGTAAGGTAACGGTGTTAAAACACGGACAAGTGGCAAAACGAATCGCAACACAATTTTAACTTGAAGTTTTCGAGCAGGTTTTCAAATTGGACAAGTACATTAACAATCTGCCCGTAAAACTTCAAGTTAAAATTTTGTCCCGATTCGTTTTTCCACTTGTCCGTTAAACTTTCACTTGTACTATGTGTTCCTCATTTGCACACATTTCGATTTTCGCAGGTGTACTGTAAATTATGATTTGGTTAGGTTAGGTACATTTTAAGGAATGCATTTTTTATTGAAACACATTTTATTTTATCAAACAATGAATTCTATTCGGAACCAGAAAAAACATCCATTGACTACTCTAAATTTATGCCGCCTCTCACCACGCGATATATCTTCTACCCTCTCCACGCGGCCGTAACGCTTTATCGTGACGAAAAAATCCTAATACCACTAGTCTATATAGAAGTTTCACTTCAATTATAAAGTTGATTTTCATCATTTTGGGTGAAATAGTCTTATTATCTGAATAGTCAACTGTATCACGTTTCGTTGACGTGGCGTCATAAGTCGTGACAGTTTGAAGCTAAAATGCACGCGTCGCACGCCAATGACGTGGATTCGAGTCGTCACCTAATCCTAATTATCATATGCTCAGAGTAAGATAAATAACATTGTAAGCAAATCTGCACAACAGGATTAGCAATGTATGAAGTCCGTGCCGTTTAATAGTCAGACAAGTTTGCTTTCGCATTAAAATATTCATACTAATATTATGAATGCGAATAACTTTGTCTGTCAGTGACGCTTTTACGTAAAAATTGCAGTGCTGGGTTTTGCTGAATATGTAATCTTAACACCGTGAATGGAGGTTGGATACTTCATATACACGTAAAAATGGAACAGTGTCCTGGGATAAAAAAAAAATTCCAAGAGCAATAATGCCTATATAAAAAATTAAAACAAAATCTGAAATTCAATTAAATCACTCTAGGTAAGTTTTGAAAACAAATTGAAAATTTAATTACATAATTTAGTAGTTACAGGACACACGAATATCTGCATGAATTCTGTTACCAAGTGTTTGTTTTACTTTTGACATTTGCATATCTGTGAAATTACATATTTCTTAACAGTAAAGCCTATATGAAACAAATGACATAATTATCGTACTTTATTGTTGTGGGTGACGTAATAGTGATATTCTGTGAGTCACGCACAGACTATTAAACCATGGACATTATACGTAATTAAATGGGATGTAATTCATTCCAAAATTAAAAATAGTCTACTTTAAAGTAAAATAATAAATACCACAATTATAACAATAACACATACCATTTTTTAAAAATAAAAAACTTAATATTGAGTACATAAAAAAAACTGTGAACTCATACAAACCACTAAGTTTTATAACATAATGATTTGCCTCATTGTATGCGGCAGCCGCTAAGCCGATATTGTTCTTTAATCCTAATTAGCATACAATGGTATATATTTATAATATATATAATATTTGTCATATACCAACCATTTTGTCATACGTCCTTTATTTACAAGACCCTTATTCTTAAAGTCTTAATACCAGTCAATTGCATAACCTTAAAATTTATTTATTTGCGATATTTATCATTTATCGTAAGTAGTGAGTTTGATAGACAGATTACTATGTATTGTCCACCAGAGCATAGATAAACAGGAGTAGAAACATATAAGAGATAGTACAATGGGCGGCGTTATCGCTAAAAACCCTTGGTAAGGACTGATAGATTTTTAATATCAACGGTGGTGTGCAGTTTATAAATGATATGTATACACAGTACATATAAGTACAAAAACAATATAAATATATAAATAAACTTGTATATACTTACATTATTATGAATAATGACCGGTCTTTATATATAATGCCCGTATCAAGTAGGCAATACAAATAAAACTGCATGATTAATCAATTTTCCTAGTCTTTAAGGGGGTTTAAGAGTTGCATGCTGGATAGTATTCGAACCCACGTCATTGAAGTCACGAGTAATTTCGTCACTGAGCTACCACGACATCAAATGAAATCGTGTCTATTGAAATGATTTCGTAAACTTATTTTACACAAAAACAGTGAAACTGTGTTCTTGCTGACGTTAGTAATACAAACAATTAATGTCATTTGAAATAAATAATTTTTTTAAAAACATGTTGTTTTATTACAAAAAACATTTTCTAATTTATTATATTTTTTATGTAAGTTAAATGGGAAAGCAAGCAGACAACTCGTATTCCGTTACCAATAGACATTGTCGTCTATACTAATATTTTAAGCTTTCACCATAAACGTGTTAGCCAATTTGAGACATTATTCATTTTTAGTCCCGATGCCAGTAATTTCATTGCTTGTACTATTCTTTTTCCCGAAACAACGTGGAGCATATGGCAAAAGATATAAACGGGAATGTGGTACCTTTGCAGACGGGCATTTTTAATATAGAGAGAGAGAGAGATAACACTTTATTGCACACCAAAATATACAATTACAAAAATAGACCATATTTACAATATTTTCTAGGCAACCAAAATGACAGAAATTGAATCAGGCGAAATAGGTGTCGAAGAAAAAGGCAATAGATACATAAATACTCAAACTTAATATATTTAAACAAATATCGTGTCGCCTTCATTAGATCCTCATAAAAGCGGAATTCTATTGTAATAATATCACAGTAAAACGAAGTGGGTACGCCCAAAACACTTGCAGAAATCCACTTCTTCAGACTCTGTAGGACACGTGATGTATGCCCCTGGAGGACATAGGTCTGCTGCGGGCAAAGGTTGTTAAGCGCCTGCAACGCTCCGATCCGACGATATCTGCTCTAACGGGTATAGAACTAGAGCCGGGCAGTTAGGTCCATCTCTCACGTCACTCCAGAGATATAATAATAATTATGTAATAATACTCCCGCAGGGGGGCTTTGTGGCGAAGCCTTAGGTGAGTAGCGACACCTCGTACCTGACTCCGGGGGCTAAGGCAAGGCCCCCGCCTCCGTGCTTGCCTTAGCCAGCCGGCACGGAGTGGAGATCGCTAGAGCTAAGACTCAAGCTCCAGGGGTGGAAGTGATAAATGGCCTAACGTCGGAAGTAGCTTCGGTGAACCTGCAGCCAGCCCTTAGCCACTCACACCCATGTTGCCCCTGTCTTTTATGGCATCTTTTGGGGCCCATGCAGGGAGTGGCGGGTCACCGTCTCCCATTTTTCCATGTTCCCCGAACATTGCGACGGGCAGACGCCATATTCCCCATATACCCAGACCCCTAGTACCACTAGCAGTTTACCCCAATAGTCCGGTACTTTTTGTCTTCATTTCCCACAATAGTCCTACACTGGCCGGGGCTTGTCCTTGGGTGCATTAGTATATAGTGTAGACAGGGATAATCGCCGGTCAGTGTCACGCCACATTTTCATTAAATTTGTCAAAGGGCCTCTACGGGTTGGCCTTTCCATGGCCCCGCGCAAGTCCACCAAATGTTCGAGCCATTTTTATGGCCCGTAGTCGTCAAAGACATACATATATGTAATAATACATAACTTACATAAACGCTTCTGGGCTTGTTATATTTAAGCTTCAACTTATACGGATAATGAATCATCGTGTTAGTACGAGTATTACTAACATTTGTTATTTAGTTTTTGTACTTAGGAACATAAGATACATTTTGAAGTTTCCGTTTATCAAAAACGGAATCCTTATAAAACGCCATGTCGCACCATCCGTTCATTTATTTTATTTATCTCACAGACTTTTTTCTGGAAAACTGATGCGTATATTATACACATGAAAATTAAGAGGAAAATTAGTACTATGAACCACTGGAATGGAACAGTGGAAAAATAAACAATTGCTCACACTAGTCATGTAAGTTGTGTTGAAAAAAAACAGTGTACATAATTAGGGATATTATTAGTTTTTCTAATAATATTGAATGTATATCTTCTTCAGCCAATCTCAGTCCACTGCTGGACGTAAGCCTCCTTAAGTACGCGCCACTTAACCCGGTATATAGATGCACTAATTATTACACTTATAAAAAATATCAGTGTTATAAAGTAATATGATAAGACAGCAATTTTTAAAAAACAAGTTATTTTGGTTATTTTTTAAATTTAGTTACTATTATTCGCCTAAACAATCAGGAACATAAAACTAAACAGATTAATAGCACTTTCTTTAATTTGCAGTTAGTCTAACACACAATTTCCCAAATGTTACTTTGAAATGATCGATCGATATTCAACAATAAACTCACCAAATTTTCACTTACTGTTTTTTTTCAATCTGGTATGATATTGGAGATACGGCCGGGCGGCCTGTCGTACGAGGCGACTAAACATTCACAGCCAGGTGGTAAGGCATTTGCCCGATTTAATGGCTACTACCCCTGGTTTAAATTATGTCGCCATAAAACCTTGAGTTGTGTCCCGGCGTCAGTGGCCCGGTTCCAGTCTCCCTTAAGAGAGGAGCAGCGCAGTTGTAGACCCTTTGGTGTCGCAAATGTCCATAGGCGATGGTAACCGCTTTCCATTAAGTAGGTCGTCTGCCTGTGTGCTGAACTCCTACAATAAAAATAAAATAAAAAAAGAATATCTGAATTCTGAACAATAACCTCAAATATTCAATTGACTACAAATCTTCACATGACAAAGCGTCTTCATAGTTTAAGCTGAAATGGTTTTATTACAAGATCTCAATAAATGGGCCGATGAACTTTCTGAATCATGACCTATAAACCAATGTATATATTGAATGATATCATTGGCCATGAATATACGTAACTATTATGGTTTCATGTACTATAAGATTGTGTTGTGTTTTGCGGTGAATATTGTGACTTGTAATTAGTTATAAATATGGGCATATTTCATTTTGTAATTTACCCGCGACACAATTCATTATTTAGTGCCTCAATAATTAGCACTCTATTCATATATTCGAAGGATTAAGACATCTTACTTTTATTTTTTGTAGCTATACAATGATAATAATAATATTGAATCACTGTTTGTATGTCATCATCATCATCCGAGCGTTAAATCCCGGTTGCGTTCGGAGCGTTCACTCCGACGCCCAGGGTCCGCTTTCCTGCTTTTTCTACTCCACTTCGCGCGGTCTTCAGCATCCCCCGTTTTGAGACCATTGGCACGCATGTCATCCTTCACGACGTCAAGCCAGCATTTCTTGGGCCTTCCCCTTCGACCGGGACCTGGCGGAGGCGGCATGGCTAGACATTTGTTCCCCACGTAATTAGCCGGTCTGCGTAAAACGTGGCCGTACCAGCGTAAGCGACACTCTTGCAGTTTGTCTGCTATGTCACGGACATGAAGACTGCCACGGATGCGGGAGTTCCTGACCCGGTCTTTCCGCGTCACTCCACACATCCATCGCAGCATATTCATCTCCGTGACACGCAGCTCTTGCTTGTGTCGCTCAAGTACAGGCCACGCTTCACTGCCATACAAAAGGACAGGTCTGATGATGGATTTATAGACCTGTCCTTTTAATTTGACCGGCATTTTGGGGTCACAAATGACACCTGTCACCTCACGCCACTTGGCCCAAGCTGCTGTGATACGGGCCTTGACGTCGAGATCGATATCCCCGGACGCACTTAGGACAGATCCCAAGTACTTAAACTGATCCGTGCGCTCGACCGTATCTTCGCCTATGCGCACGGATGTGGGATCTGTAGTGTTGCAGGCCAAGTACTCAGTCTTCGCCACATTTAGTTTCAAACCGCCGTTCTCTAGCGATCTCTTCCACGCATTTACACGTCCCACCAGGCGCCCCCTGTCCGAATCTGCCAGCGCGATATCGTCAGCATACATGAGCAACCATGGAGGTTGCTCATGCGCAACCCTGATGCTGTTCGACACTTCGTCTAATATCACGCTGAACAGAAACGGACTAAGGACCGATCCCTGGTGCACGCCTACGGTAATGGGGAAGGGTGTGGTGTCGCCAACAGCGGTCCGAACTATGGAATCGGAATCACGGTACATATCTCGGATAATGTCAATATAGGTTTCTGGCACCCCTTTGGTCTTTCGAGTATTGTTATTGTATGACTATACCTTATTGTATTAAAATACCTTAAACCTTGAATAAATTGACTGGATATCTATGACTGGTGCGGTGCCAACAATAATATAGTTATTTTACAGAACCTACAAATTTCCTTATGCCTATATAAAGTTCGGAATCATATTCCACTAAAAATAAAAATATTTTAGATTGATAAAAAATGTATTTTTTTTGTGAAAATCTTTTCAAAAACAAAGATACTTTATTGAATGACCTGGAACACTACGGTCCATAAGAAGTACCTACCACGGTTTATGCATAATTGCGTTTTATAAATTAGATCGCAATTATTCTGTTTTTCAACATAGTTGCGATGTTTGAATGCCATATAAATTGTCATTAAACTAGTTTTAATGTGTAATAAAACATAGATTACGATTATAATAATAACCAATACGTGCACAATAGACAAAACATCGATAATATGTATACTGCCACAACGTACAGAAAATTTTACGTGATTTATTATAATATTTTAAGTAAAATAAAAATGATTATTACTGTGGAACGGTTACTATATAAATAATATAAAATCAGTAGTAACTCTTAAGTATGTTAGTATTTAAAATAAATTAACTATGTTAAAAGTATAATAATATAAATATTTTTGTACGTATCACGAATAATTGTATTTTAAAATATAATTAATTCATTATTGCTTCTTTGCTGTTCAATCGAGTGTACATATGTATTGTAATATACCTAAAAGACAATCCACTCCTGAATCCTCAGTTGTATAAGAAAGTTAACTCCATTTGAGTCAAACATAATAAATAAATCGTCTTACTATTATACGAGTAAACAATAACAAACTATGCCCAAGAGCAACTTGTCGTTAACAATCAGCTGTTTTCTTCATCAACATAAGGGGGCAGCGATAATGGTTTTTCCAGAGGGCTGACGCCTGTCAAATCGCTTCATTACGAAGTATTTCAGTGACCTCGTCTGTTGATGATAAAAAAGTGTCCGGTCATGAAACGTGCTTAGGTAGCTTGTGAAAATGCTTAATCAAGTGTTAAAATTTAAACTGGTGATACAAGAGTTTGGCGTTCTTTTTAAATCTTTTCAAGACAATCTACCCTACGTAATATTTAAGGGATGTTTCGTTATTACTACGATTTCTTCTTGCGTGGGCACAATATAATATGTATCGTGTAATACAAAGCGTCCAAATACTGGTAACTGAGTGGGAATATTTAATTGCTTCTACACAATATCTCTCCTATAAAAATAAAGTGACCCAAGACTTACAGATGGATATTTATATATGTGCACAATTGCACATACTACAGACAATAACCAGACTCGAAATTCTAAAAGTCATATTTATGCTGCATATTTTCGGTATTTCATCAGATCTTATCAATATTTTATACATAACCGTGTTGCAACTTTATTATATAATAAACTGCATTATCTAAACCACTTAATCCTATCAAATATAATGTCGCAAAGCATACATACGCCGTGTTATGACTTTTAGTTTTTCAATTAAATTTTATACATGGCAACTTTACGGGTTCTCACAGTTTCCACCGATCATCGATTGCGTCACTCTCGCGAGATTTGCACACTAGTGTTTCATCCTTCGTCAAGGACGACACAGTTTCCTTCTTGGCGTTTTTACACCAACAGGTGTCATATGAATGTATGTCAAATTAGACCAGTTTGAAGCCGTCTGGCTTCAACTGCGATGTCTATCATAATATTTCAAAAGAATGATTACAAATTAACAAAAGGTACTAAACGCTATTTTTAATAAATACTTCAATCTTCAATAATACTTCAATTCTAAATCGACATATATACCTCTTCTAGTTGACGATCAAATTTGGTTCGTATAAAACATAACGGACAAATGTATGCATATAAAGATGATAGATAGTTTTTTCTAAAGTATGTCGCCATAAGAACCTTGAGTTGTGTTCCGGCATTAGTGACCAGGTTCCAGTCTCCCTTAAGAGAGCAGCAGCGCATTTCTAACACCTTTGGTGTTGCAAATGTCCATAGGCGATGGTAACCGCTTTCCATTAAGTGGGCCGTCTGTCTGTTTGCTGAACTCCTGCAATAAAAAAAAATATAGACAAGACTTTATTGTACCAAAACATAGATAAACAGAAAAATACAAGAGATAGTACAACGGGCGGCCTTATCGCTAAAAAGATATCTCTTCCAGGCAACCTTTTACAGGGATTAATGGATGTTTAATACTGACGGCATTGACTTACTAACTTGGTTAGTAAGTCAATGACTGACGGTGATGCAGTTTATAAATGATGATAAATATACACAATACATATAAGTACAAAAAGAATATAAATATATACACACACGTATATATACATATGACAATAGAAATATACATACATTTAAATAACAGTGTTAGGAAGTTTACACACAATAGAGAAGTATAGTATATAAAGCAATAACATTATGCTATAAAGATTAACAGATATTTTAATTACAAGTATTTAAATAAAAACAGTACAAGCTTATGGATAGCTAGATTTTGTAACGTATTATTTTTCTATCTGCTACAATCCTGTTTGCTTCAACTTGTTGCAACATTTAGCGTATCGTTTTAATTTACTTCGTAATTAAATTATTATTATCGTATTAAATTTTAATTTACAGTTAATTACTCGTAAAACGAAATTTATAACACGGTTTCTTTTGATAAGGCACATACCTACTCAAAAAAGGGATCACCTAAGTATTGTAAAATAACTGTACCTGCGACTACGCTCGCGTTGATAAACTCAACAAAATTATAGTACCGCTAGATGGCAGTAATAGTTACAAATATACATATTCATATAGTCTAGAAGACCTCGAGCTTCGAGGCGAACACTACATACAAATGTATCCGGGTTTAACACTCGGATGCAATTGATTTTGGTATGTTTACCTCTTATGAAACCCTTAAAATGAATATGAAAAATAATTATTATGAGTTAACCTAGCTATGAAGGTAATGCAGAAAATAAGATACAAAATAACACATACCTACAATAAATAGTCACTAATAAAAAAGAGTTTTAAAAGTCTTACCTTTGGACATATTATTATGTAAATGACTCGTGAATAATAGTGGCATGATCAGCTTTAAAACGACTTACATGTACCTACTAATATTTGTTAATAAGCGTTGTACCTATAATGACTACTAAATTGCATACGATACAAAAAATTCTATTCACTAAAACTTCTAGATAATCCTAACGTATAAAATGATCTAGCGACATCGTGAGTATTAAAATTGTCTTTAAATTTGTGCCAACTCACTTCCGCTATTATGTAATTATGATATTATCACATCATGTCATGTTGAAATAATCGATAATATTGTTACGAGTTAGCGGGACTTGAATTAAAATGCCGTTAGAATTATTATAGAGTTTATTAAAACTATACAAACACGTATGACACAGGTACAAATATAACCAAATACTACAAATTTATACTTAATGCAGGTCGTAATTCAAAAAACGCTCACAGTCCGTCACTATTAGATTACCGAATTTACAAACGTCATGCTCATATCGTAGTCGTCGCTCAACCTCTCTCCATCAGGCCGTCGTTTTATACTTCACAAATGCAAAAAAAACCGCAACACCTGGCGAATGATGCTAATGAGCTAGTACTATAAGATAATAGGCTATTCTCCACAATAATTAGTAACGTATGCCAATAAATAAGTGAACAAAAGAAGATGATCATAAAAGGATTACAATTAATTAAAATGCCGATAGGTTTTAAAATGTGCTTCTACAGATCTGTACGTGGAATTTGTCTTTGTCGGGGCTAAGTTCTAACAATATTGTAATTTCTTATTCTATGTTACAGTATTTATAACCAATACTATTCATTACCCAACATTTTTAGCAATGGCGTAGCTTGCCTTAGACGGGCATCAAAATGTACTGGGGCGCCCAAAGGAAGGATAAAGTATTTTTTACAAAAGAAACAAAAAAGTGCTCGATTTGAATTGAAATAATTATATATTAAGTAATGAATTTCATCAATATATGAAATTCATTACTTAATGCTCCTAGAAGCTAAGTTAGACAAGCAACTCAAATCAAAGATACACTTTTCTCGCCTTTTTTTCATCAAGTTTATCAAAGCTCATCAATTATATCAAGTCATCCATCCTGAAAACGACTTCAGTTTTTATAAATAGATTTTCGGCCTCTATAGGCAATAATGACAAATCTGATAGCCGTACCTGTTGGCCCGTAAATTATTCTCAAAAATGTTAATCTATAAAAGATAGTAGATAAAATTTTAGATATTTTTGGTTACACACTTTCAGGGCCCCCGTAGCCTGTGGACCTCGTATCATTGATAGGGCTGATACGGCGGTAGCCTTGACTCTGATTTTTAGATTTGATAAGAAAAAATTTGTTTTAGACAGATATATGACACGTTTTATTTTGGTACTGGCGGTTGACTTAAATTACACATATTGTACGAAAATACAGCGAAATGACACGCAAATTACAGCATAAATTTATGAGATACAGGACGGATGACGTTATTTCAACAATCATGAACAGTAGTTCTAATTATTCACGTATTTTGTACTAAATACAGAAAATAAAATGATGAACCAGTTTCAAAGTTTGCTAAGTTTAGCGTAGCATACAAGCAAGTCTAAAGAAATGTATGTGTGCAGTTCACACGCAGTAGTAATGAAACAAAATGTAACAAGGCGTGGGAGGAATTCTCAATTTCATGACGTCATATTTCATATATTATATCGTTATAATATATTTCAGTTTTAAAACACAAAGTTTGAAGTATTACCGAAAAACTTCAAACATGTCTAACTCTATCTATACGAGCATAGTGTTTAAATATACCACACACATTCGTATATTAATATTTAGATTTAATCATTTAGTTGTATTTAGTTTTCCCGTAAGAAATGTGATGTGTGTAGTGTATGTGTAAGTTGTTATTTATGTTTCTGTTCTTTTCCTAGTTCATAAGTTTTGATTCTATGTAATATTATGTATTGTTGGGCCTAGATAGATTTATCTACGAAATACTGTAGGATACTTTTAATAATAAAAATTAAAATGATTGAATATAATCTATTTTATCTGATTCTCTGGCAGGCTTAGTTCTTTAGATTTTTGTTTTAATTTATTTTTAGTGTCGCTTTTTCGTTTTCTCGAGTTTCAAGCCACAACAATTCTGAGGAAGATTCAATTCAAACTTTGAAAAAGTATCTATATTTTACTCGTTGTCGAAAATACTTAAATACAAAATTTCATTCGTCATAACTGCTTGGAGGGTCGTCTTACATAAATTCCGTTATAGTCGGTTCATTGCCAATGCCAAAAGAGCAACAAACACTTTGATATTTATTAGTGGGATAAAATCTGAACGCTTCGTTTAACTTGCATATTTTTCTCCAGTAAAGTTACATACTAGCTGAAATTAATATTACCTTAAATTTACAAAAGCACTTGGCTGCTAAGTCGCAGTGGTCAGGTTGCGGCGACTAGGTCGCGATAGCCATATCGCGGCGACTAGGTCGCGGTGACCAAGCGGTTTTGACCGTCAATATAGCGACCAAGAATTCTCAGTTAAGAACACTGATTACTTTTAAATGGATTTTGATGGATTTGTTGCGACTGAGTTCTGTGAGTCTATTTTGGTGTTCGGAAGAAGAAACTGAGGCACAAAAAAAGAAGCAGACTAACTGTAAACTGAAATCTTACTGGCTTCAGCTGTGACCGCCAGTCGTGACCGCTGGCCGTTTGACTGGCATCTTGCAATTGTTCGTGAAATTTAATCATGCGGTGTTTAAAATTCACGAATCTGCCTAATCGCCAAGTTACTTTATAGATTAAAACAGTAGAAAAATCTGGTCTAAAAGGTCTGAAGTATGTCGCCATAACAACTTTGCAGCACCTTTGGTGTTGCAAATGTCCCTAGGCGATGGTAACCGCTTTCCATCAAGTGGGCCGTCTGCCTGTCTGGTCAACTCCTGCAATAAAATAAAAAAAATCACTCGAATCTTGTAACGATGTGCAGCTGTTCCTGTGCTTATCTTATAGCATGAGCACTATTATCCGATTTACATTCTACCATTACAGTATTTTGAATAGATAAGATGACAATAGACTTTGCGGAAACAAACATACATCCGAACTCAAAACAAATATATATATATGATTATTTGTTGGTTGGTTGTTTAATAAATACATATTTGCAAATGTTTGATTACACCACTTTAATCCTTTTCCATTGTTCTTCATGAAAATTTGAAGTATGTGAATAAAATTAAATATTGTTGGTGTCTTTGTTTAATCAAAAGGTATTCATTGTTTTCTGCATATTACTTCCGCTTCGTGCTGAGCTTCCGTCATTTTTATTTGTCATGGATCTCTTTGACATCGTTATGAGTAATAATTGTCATTGTATCCCTTTTTTATTTTCTTCTTTTTTCCAGGGTTCCATAGCCATTAGCAAAATCCCTTATGAAATTTTCATCTGTCTATCCGCCTATAGTCTATGTAACACTACAAAGTCATGTCGCGAATTTGTGAAAAATTGTGCAAATATTAGGTGTGACCTTACACAGGCGTATTGCAAAACATTTTTTAAATGAAACTTCTTTAGAATAGTAGTGATTTTAAACTCTATGAAACGAAAAGGAACACTAAAACGAGGTAAACACAGAAATCTATAGGGCTAAGCCTGCGAGAGAAGGAGATACGGGTGTTAAATTGTGCCGCACAAAATAGAGAGACGATAAGACCGATTATTAAACATAGGCCTAGTTTGGACCAAAATGAAACTGATAATAATATTTTTTAGACTAAAACGGTGGAAATTTTAAAGTGATACTTAAGAAGTTTATTTTGAATTATAATATGTTGACGGATGTAGGCTAAAGGAATTAAATTTATATTAACAAAAGTTAGAGAAGAATTATCTGCGAATATATTCTTTGAAGTTTCACTTCTACTGCGTGCGAAGTACAGACACAAGACTTTTTTAAATTACTCATTATCACAATTTAAATTCAATTGCACAATATTCCGTCTAGCACATATTTAAGTAACCTGCCAAGCTGCCTTAGGCAAGCCTTTAGAGTTTGTTTCAATTTCATTGACAAATTTAAAAAATAAAACTGTAAATTTCAGCCACCTTGATCACAGCGGCGGCGGGGACCACTGTAGGCTGGACGTCGCCCACGCTGTCCATACTCTATGCCAAAGACTCGCCTATACAGACGTCACGAGACCAGGGCTCATGGATAGCTTCAATTATGATTTTGTGTTCAGGTAGGTACATTGTAATGTTAAGACTAAAAGCATTAAATCCAATCGTCTAAAGAGACCATACCTAGACCGTTGATTGCACCATTTGATTTATTACACAAATTGGTTACTTCATATTATACAACGTGACCAAGAAATACTGTGTCACCAATAATGTTGTCAATTACATTGACTACATTTAAACAATGATAACCATTGCACGTTTATTAAAAGTTCATTGTTATGATGTCATTTTAGTATTCATATAATATAAGTATTAAAAGTTTTTTGTCATAATAATCTCCATTTGTTTGTGAACGCGTAAGACCATAGTAGAAAAACAGAGGACATAATTAGCTAATACCTAATAGATATAAGAAATGAACTTGCAACAGTGAGCCATTAATCTATTAATGGCTCACTGCGACACTTATATTAATTGAAATAGAACATTACGTGACTTAACAACGGTGTTTAGCCATAATTAGATCACAGTCGTAATGTTAAATAAACCATACCGTATTCTCCAAAAGTACTTAAATAACTTTATGTCGTAAAATAATATCGTGAGGGCGAAACAATATTTGATTGGTGAGTATTATGTATAAAAGTATTTTTTTATCAGCAAAAAAACACGCATGGAATATATTTCCAATTTGGCGGCTTACGCTTGTGTTATGGGTAATAATAATACATAACGGACAACTTTGAGGGTACTCTTAGACACCCAACCCATAGTAAACAATAATAAATAAATTTGTTTACGAAATTTACACCAACGGGGAGAGAGCTTGCTTCTTCCGTACATACCGTCCCATTCTTAGATCACAATACGAAAAAGATAATAATAATATTTTACTGAGTGTATAGTGATAAATTGCATGCATACATACATGTATGATTTGATAATTTGCGTTGCAAACAAAAACTGCTTTCCTTTACCTTTCCAAGAAGTATTAAACGTCGATGTTTTGTTTTGTTCATAAGAATGATTCCACATTCGTCTCCCGTCTCTAAGTACCAATTGCTTAAAAACTCTTGGTGTCCCAGGACGTAAAAATATCATCCAAAAAAGTGCATAGATCAAAGGGGCAAAAAGTAATGAATATATTTGTATTAACACAAGGCTACTTCTTATAACATTTGTTTTTCGTATAAGCCGCAAATTGAATAAATTAACGAAAAATAAAATAATCTTAAAAACTTTATACGTTATGCATGTTGCTTACCAGCGTGGAAGTAGAGTAATGAAGAATATAAAAACCCAAACGCTACATAATTAGATGGTACTGCGGATCATTTAAAACACATGTAAACCTAAACCAAACAAGTTAAAACTTAAACTTGTTCATTTTTTTTACTTATTAATAGATTGTACGAACCGCCTGTATTTATACAGCCTTTTCTGATGTATTGCCTTTTCAGTTTCAGCTCAACCAACTTGTAGGTTATTGACCAATCGAGTTCTTGTGGCAACTGTAATGGCGTCATTTACCGTTAAGCTAACATAACTCTAATCGAAAACAATGAATATTGTATATTTTGAAAACATTAAGAAGTAACCATACATATTTTTATTAAATAAAATGGAACGGTACCACTGTCCCTTCAGTCCCTACCAAAAACTCGATAAAAGGAGATAAAGGAGATAAGATAACCGATAAAATTCAAAACCATGTGTATGCTCCACATTTAAACTATGTATTATATATGGCCAGCACGAAAGTATGTCAAAGGCAATAAAACCTTTCATAGAAATTCTAAGAATCTTCATAAAATTATCTTCAATTTTAAAATAATTTAGTGTAATGGTGCGGCTTCATCTGCGATAATGTTAAAGATTGAAACTGTAGCTGCATGTTGAAAGCGTTTATAAATAACGTCGTTAACGCATAGCAACATTAGTGTATATACATAGGTTTTCTGTCAATATTTACCGTCATTAACTATGTCGCATCTCCAACGACACATTAATCCCAACGCATGCCTGAAACGACCTATATCTGTATATTATAACAATGCACTGTAATAATAAAAACCTTAAAAAGCAAAAGAAGAACTAGTTACCATCTAGTCATGTAGAATTTAGGAGCTTTTCGAAGTTAGGTATTTTACAGGCAATTGTTATTTATGAAACAAAAATGCTTCAGTTCCTTCTTATAATATCAACTATCTGCCAGTCAAAACTTCATCAAAATCGGTCCAGTTGTTTCAGAGATTAGCGAAAACATCCAGACAGAGAGACGGAACAAAAATTTATAAGCTGATTTTTTAAAGATTTTTCCACTTGTCCATTGAAGATTCACTTCTACTATGTGTCCCAGCACACATTTCAGTTTTTTGATATAAGTACCCTATATATCTTCATATGCATTTAGTAAAGAGATGTTATTTTGACATTACAAACAGACACTTCAATTTTATTAATCTGTTTAGATTAGTGCTCTGTCCAGGATATCATTCTACCAATTAAACAAAACTATGCACTAATGAATATATGATTGACTCATTTCAGCGGCCAGTCCTATACCAGCGTCATACCTCGCCGACAGAATAGGCCCAAAAAAGACATTATTACTCGCCGCCGTGCCTTACATCATTGGCTGGATCCTCGTCATGCTTGCTGGAAACATTCCCACCATTTATGCATCCAGACTAATTTCTGGGCTCGGCTACGGCATCGCCTACACAGCAGCGCCGATGTACCTCGGGGAAATCGCTTCCGATGAAGTCAGAGGGGCCATGGCTACCCTTATCACAGTCATGTCGAAGGTTAGCGCATTTATCGGTTACATTGCAAAACTAATTTCCAATGAGTAATATTTCGAACAAACCAAAGTGCATTAATAATTAGGTCAGTCAACTTGATTTTATGATAACTATATCTGGAACGAGAAGGTGATTTTTAAATTTACTTCAGATAAAATCTTTTTCTTTGTGTCGAGCAGTGATGGTTTAGAATTATGTTTATTTGTAAAAGGCGTCTCTGTTTAACATAATTTTAAAACAATGAACTCAATATTTCTGCATTAAAAATAAATCTAAACTAATATTATATATGCGAAAGTATATCTGCCTACGATTTCCCGACGAAACTAATTGTGACGAGTTGTGGTATATGCAAATATACTTACGTGGCTTAAGAATTATCCGTGCAAGAACGGAGAAAGAATACAATTTCCTGCGGCCGGGTGGCCTGTAGTCCATATACACGACTGGATTGCTACCACCCCTGGTCTAAAGTATATCACCATAACAACCTTAAGTTGTGTTCGGGCATTAGTGACCAGGTTCCAGTCTCTTTTAAGAGAGCAGCAGCGCATTAGTAGCACCTTTGGTGTTGCAAACGTCCATAGGCGAAGATAACCGCTTTGCATCAAATGAGCCGTCTGCCAGTCTGCGGAACTCCCGCAATATTTTTTTTAAATTCTTTATATAATTATTTTAATCTTGAATTAAAAGTTTTCGTCGTCTTGAATTAAAATTCGTTTCCTGTAGTTAGTCTCTACAGGAAACGAATACTAAAATAAGAATGAAATACTAATAAAAATAAATACTGGATGGGATGAATAAGGGGTATACTTTTAACCCGGAAAAAGAAATAGTAGCTGGTTACGAGGATGTGAACAAAATGAAATGTAAAATTCTAGTTAGATGTAATTTCCAATGACAATAGAGTCTATATCTATTTATACTAAGTTTACAATGTAATTTATAAATTATAATTAAGTTAACAAAAAATAGCTGCTAGATATAGCACTTATACACGCGTAACCGCCGTGCAAGGTACCTTAAAACATAACCCACTCATTCTGAACAAAAAATAGATGTCAACAGAACCAGAAATAGCAACAAGCTGTGCAAAAAATAGAACTCAGCCAAATAGTTCGGCTTTACATATCATATCACAAACTAAAATTTATATGTCAAGCAATTATAAATATTCATATACAGGTTTATTTTAAAACTTAAGATTCATAATAAATTTATCTTTATCACATTTAAATGTGTCTTTATTATACATACCATTTTTAAAGACTCCACTACCGTATCGCAATAAATTATTGAATGTTACAAGCTATATATTTTCACAATTTTTGAATTTACGTACATATTTACTCCTGGAATTAATATTTGATCTTAATTTAAAATAGGGTCAAAACCTAAACGATACTCGTACGACATATCCTAAGAGTATTTATCCCTATTTCATATAGTTTACGATTTAGCTCTGAAGGCCCTTAAAAAACTCACGCTATATAATAAATGTAAAGCTCGTACTATTATTGTAACAAAACTTTAGGCTATAAGTTCTACTAACACTAATTTTAAGTATTTCTGTTTTATGCAATTTTACTAACCAACATATGAATTGTTGGAAAATGTTTTTGAAATAATTCGAAATAAATCATTATTATTATTATTATACATGTATTTATTTAAGATCAAAAATTTTACATTTTTTTAAACAATATATAAAGATATTTTTTTATAAAAAATAAATTACATTATTCTTTTACAAAAATACATCAAAAAATAAAATACATATTCAATAAAAAAATATAAAATCTTGCTGATCACCGTCAGTGGGGCCTGGGGTCCAAACTACCGGTGGTTAGGGCTCCAGAGACAGGAACCTCCTCACAATTCGTGCCGTGTCCAAGAGTGCTGCCTTCTGTATCTGGCCCTTCACCCAGCTTCCCAGCGAAAGCCTCTCTAGATGACGGTCGAGGCTTTTCGCTATAAGACCATTGACGGTTACAACTATCGGCACAATGCTCGTTGACTCCAGCCGCCACATAGCGGTAACCTCGTGAGCAAGATCTAAGTATTTACTTAGTTTTTCTTTTTCTTTCTTCACGAGATTATCGTCATGTGGGATACTGATGTCAACGAGTATTGCTCGTCGCGCAGATCGATCTATTATCACGATATCAGGCTTATTGGCTACAATAGTCCTGTCCGTAATAATTGATCGATCCCAGTAGAGCGTGGCACGACTGTTTTCAAGAACTGGCTCAGGCGATTACTGGTAATAAGGCACCTCCGTTTCCACAAGACCGTATCGAAGGGCAAGTTGCTGGTGGATAATCCTGGCTACGAGGTTATGTCTGTGCAAGTATTCGCCGTTAGAAAGATGTGAACAGCCGGAAACAATATGCCTGAGGGATTCACCTGGGCGATGACATGCCCGACAGATGTCCAAGGTGCCATCCTTCAGGATATATTTCCGGTAGTTATTCGTCTTAATAACTTCGTCCATAATTGCAAAGACAAAACCTTCGGTTTCTCCGAAGAGGTTACCGAACCGTAGCCAGTTTACCGACGCTGACAGGTCTACATCGGGCCCTGTCAAGGCCCGATAAAACCTGCCATGCAGCGCCTTGCTCTTCCATATGTTGATGCGGTCGGAGGCGCTCAGTACTGCTAGATTGCACCAATTCTCGTTAGCCAACGAGAGCGTGGTAAGACCTTTGTCTACTGCCACAACATCTTTATGCAGGCCCACGTCCATCTTAAGAAAATATGTCCTGAGATTGTTCACCTCGCGATTATGCAGATCCTTGGCATTTAGAAAGCCTCGGCCTCCACATCTTCTCGAGATGTACAATCTCATTACTGATGAACGTGGGTGATGCATACGATGTTTTGTCAGCAGACAACGGACTCTTCGATCTAGGGCGTCCAGCTCCGTTTGAGTCCACCTAAGTATGCCAAAGGAGTATGCTAACACGGGCATAACCCAGCTGTTGAAGGCTCTGACCTTATTTCCACCTGAGAGAAGGCTGGTTAAAACCTTCCTCAATCGGCAAAAGAATCGGTCCTTCACCGTCTGTTTTACGTCCGCGTCGGCTATACCTAAGGACTCTGACATACCTAGGTACTTGTATGTTTCGGTTTCGGAGAGGGATTTAAGAGACATGTTCTCTGAAAGTTGTAAATTCGGTGAATTCACAACTTTCCCTCGCCGCACATGCATGACCGCACACTTTTCTATCCCGAATTCCATATTAATTGATTTACTGAAGCGTTCTGTTGTCTTCAGTAATTCAATCAAGTCTGGTTCGTTGGATGCGAAAAGTTTGAGGTCATCCATATACAGCAAGTGCGACATGATCTCTCCCCCTCTTCGAAACCGATAGCCTAGCTTTGAAGACTCTAGCAAAGTGCTAAGAGGGTTCAATGCTAGGCAAAACCACAAGGGACTCAGGCTGTCACCCTGGAATATTCCACGCTCTATATTTATCGCGCCCTCCGGCAAAGAAGGCCCTCTCCCACCTGGAAGCTTAAGGTGTGTAACCCATTGCCTCATACATGCCTGAAGAAAGGTTCTTAGAGTTGCATCGACTTTATACAGCTCTAAGACTCTCATCAACCATGTATGCGGCACTGAGTCATACGCCTTTTTGTAGTCGATCCAGGCAACGGAAAGATTTCTTCTATTCCGTCGGGCTTGTTGGCTAACAGTTGTGTCAATGAGAAGCAATTCCTTTGTACCACGTGACCCAGCCTTACATCCATTTTGGGTGATTGCCAAAATGTTATTATTATAAAAATAATTTGATAATTTTTTTCCCAAAATGGACGTAAGGAGCTTGTAGATGGTGGGCAAGCATGTGATTGGTCTATAATTTTTGGGTTCAGTGGTACAGCCAGATTTGAAGAGTAAATGGGTGACGCCTGTCGTCATAAAGGTTGGAAGCGAACCACGATCAACAGCTTCTTGGAATTGATTAGCCAAACAACTATGCGAGCTTTTGAACCACTTAATCCAAAAGTTATGCAATCCGTCCGGCCCTGGACTTTTCCAGTTATGTGCCGAACGAATTGCATTACCAACATCAAGTGGTTCAATGGTAATAGGTTCCATATCTGGCACCTGGTCGCATGATTGCTTGACCAGCTCAATCCAGTCGCCCTCCGTGTGGCTTACAGGCATCGACCATATACTGCGCCAGAAAGAAGCCATGGCATCAATATTTGGTATTTGCCTGTCAGCGACACTATCTCTAGATTTCTCCCAACCTCTATAAACCCTTTTCTCTTCACTTTGGAAGGTCCGATTCAAGAAATATCTATCCGCTCGTTCTTTGTACCGGCGGATCCTATTTGCCCATGCATAGACTTTTTATATTATTATTATTATTATTATTCACATATATATTTTATGTTAGGCGTGCCGTCCTTCAGAATGTACTTCCGGTAGTTGTTCGTCTTGATAACCTCGTCCATAATTGCACAGACAAACCCTTCGGTTTCCTCAAATAGGTCACCGAAACGTACCCAGTTCACCGACACATGTAGGTCCACATCAGGCCCTGTTAAAGCCTGATAGAACCTGCCATGCAGCTCCTTGCTCTTCCTTATTATTATTATTTATAATATTTATTATGTTTAATATGTAGTTTCATTATATCCCCCTATTTATGTACATAAATTTTATAAAAATAAAATTTCTGTTATATGCATAAATTTTATTTTTATATATTTACTTAGTACTAGTTACATATATTATTTATTTAAAAAAGTAATTGTACAATATCTATATATACCACTTTCATTTCTAGTCTGCTTTATTGTGGCTTTTATTCCTTCCACGGTTTGTCTGGAAGAGTTCGCTATTCGCGATAAAACCGCCCCTTGTACACAATAACAATAGATAGATCTAGTATCTGTCTTGCATGTTTTCTGTAATAGTAATAATAATAAAAATAATAGACCTCGCACACCAGATTACTGACATGTGTCATATAGAGTCAACGGCCATTGTACTGCTATTGATGTCCGTTAACAGTTAAGTAGCGAAGAGCCTCGACCGACATGTAAAGAGACATGCTCGGTAAATGGGGGAAGGGCCAATTGCAGAAGGCGATTCTGCTGAACACGACTTGCATTGTGCGGAAGTTCCTGTCTCTAGAGCCTTAACCACCGCTAGCCTGGACCCTAGGCCTCGCTGCAGCCGGATATCACCTTTTAAATGGTAAAGTAGTAGATAATGACCTATCTATAATTATTTATTAATTTGTTTCAGTTTGGTATCCTGTCCCAGTATTGCATCGGACCGTACGTCTCAATGCTGGCGCTAGCGAGCTTCAATATCTCAATACCTATTCTATTCGTAGTAACATTCAGTACGATGCCTGAATCACCTTACTATTTCATAAAATCAGGACAGAAAGAAGAAGCGGAACAATCATTAAAGAAACTCCGAGGAAAATCGTACGTAAGAGAAGAATTAGAAAGTATGAATAGCTTAGTAACAGAAAATATGAAGGAGAAGAGTAGATGGAAAGATTTGTTCGTGGTAGGAGGAAATAGGAAAGGCCTTATAATATTGATGGGAATCTATTTTACGCAGCAGTTCTGTGGGAGCACAGCAATTATTTCTTACGCGCAGCAAATATTTGGAGCAGCAGAAGGTGGTTTAGGTGATAAAGAGAACTGTATATTGTTTGGGTCCGTGCAATTATTAACCTCCGCAATATCGTCACAGTTAGTAGATAGATTAGGAAGAAAGCCTTTATTGTTAATGTCTTCATGTGGTGTCGGCTTGGCCAACATCATTATTGGTGCTTATTTCTATATGAAACATGCGTACAGTGAATACGTTGTTAGTATTACGTTCATTCCTATTGTTGTGATACCTATTTTTATATTTTCATATACTATAGGCTTAGCTACTGTGCCTTTTGCTATTACTTCAGAGATATTCCCTACAAACATCAAATCTAAAGCTACGTGTGTTATACAAATATTCGTGGCTGTGATGACTTTTGCCGTTACTAAATTATACCAAATAGTTGCAGACTATTTAGGCTATCATGTAGCGTTTTGGGGATTTGGTGGCTTATCAATAGCTGGTGTGATATTTATTTTAGTGATGCTGCCAGAAACGAAAGGACAATCTTTCGCGGCTATACAAGAGAAAATATATAAAAGTGATAAAGTTATTTACGAAAAGGGTGAAGATCATATGGCGAGAGTCAAGATTAATATATGAAACATTGGTCATTGTAATTTGGAAAATGTAACTAGTATGTTTAAATAATATTTTCAATGCATGATATCAGTACTTAATATTTCCGTCCGTAAGATAATAGTGACATTCCGTAACCGTCGAAATAAAAACATCATTGAGCAAATACATTACAAACCTTGATATTACACGGTTCAATTTGAATGTGTGTGTGTTTCAATTTGAATGAAGCAATGAAAGTGATACACGTAAACATAAAATTGAATTACGCAATATAATTGAATATCGTCGATCATTTCCTTACATTTACGCACCTTTCAACCAAATTGATCAATTTGAAAACCTTTTAATTCAGCTTTAAAAACATTGACGTTCGCTTCCAAATAAAAAAATATACCTACTATAGGATATTAGTATTTTCTAGGAGGAAATAGGTTATAAGATATTTCTCGCAAGGTCCTTATTTACATCCAAATTTACATTAAAATATTTAAAACTCTGTTAATATAATCAGTATATTTTCTACTTATTAGATGTATTAATTGAAACCGAATATTATATTTAAGTGGTATACTTAATCTATTAATATATTAATAAAACTATGTAAAATAAAAGGTGCCTTAGCCTCGACCACAGATGGCGTCGACTTGCAGATGCAACAATTTTGTGAGCGAAATTTTTCATAGGTTTTATATAGTATATTATTTTTATATAGCATGTAAGATACAACCTCTCGGTGATACCACGGCAGACCGTTTCTCGCGGCACCCAAAAGGCCGGTGTTTTTGAATTGGATTAACCAATCTCAATTCGACCGCGGAATATCCGCAAGGTCATCTGGAGTATCCCATGGCCTAGTTTAATGGAGGATAGCTAAAATGGAGTCTTTTAGAGGATATTCTGTGTTGAGATGTGTATGGCAGAAATCGCCTGCTGATTTAATCCCACATTTCCGCACAAACTCCTTCAGTAAAAAAAATAAATATCGAATTATTTATTGCGCATTCAATTTGTCTACAAGAAACTACTTTTCAGTGTGTTCCTTTTAACAAAAAAATAAAACTGCATTCCTGAAAACAAAACCGTTTTTGTGATCAAAATTATTCAATGTTTTTGAGACATGTGGTTAGATTAGACGCCTAGCGTTCAGCGAGCGTAAAAATGAATGCAAGTACTACTTCGGGTAAGTAGTATTTTCATAATATAAAATAATGAATGAGCTCGATTAATCTTTAAGATCTGCATAACTGTATTTCTATTCAAATAATTTTTTTAGCATCAATTACGTATACTTAAAAATTGTATCCATGATTTTTGCCTCGGAAAGCGATTGATCAATATATATATATATCATCTAATAAATATCATAACGATTACTTTATACTTTAGATGTTATATAGTGTACCACATACACATATAGTCCGCGCCAAGCTTCATGGCTGCTCTAATTTGCAACTAAAAAGTACTACGGTTTTTCGTCTATAACTAATCACTGCGCAATAAACTATAAATAAATAAAATGTTCGTACTTATTTTTAGGTTCTGTTCACTAAATAGTGGATTTCACTAAATATGAGTATATAATGCACAAATATGCATTTTAGCTAATATGAATAACTAGAAATTGATACTACGTATCACTTTGTATCGAATAGTCCAAGTAAGCATGACTAACAAAAGTCGTGGTCATGCGCTTGATAATCAAGGAAATTGATACAGATGTTTTTATCATATAACATTCTTGTTTAATCTCATTTATGTTCTAGCATTAATTTTTTAACTTATGTGCCTTTGTTAATGTACAATAACGAATGTTCTAAAAACTCTTGCTTTGGAATTGTAACATTTATAATACAAAATTAATTTGATACTTTATTAAATATAGAGTATGTAATAAATGACCGTCACATTATGCAGAGTCAATTTAGAGTTTGAGGCCCGTTTAGGAATGTACATGAAAAAATAAGTACAGACGTTTTTTCGCAACTATTCACGCATATATTTAGGTACATTTTGAAAATGACCTATTATTTGTAGGATGTAATAAATTATTACAAAAATCTTTACATACATACCTAATTAGCTTACCAAGTTACAAATGTGTAACTTGGTAAGCTAATTACAAAATTTTTGAATGCAAAAATGTTATAACTTAATAAGTAAGAGGCACTATAAATTGAGCTCCTGAGGGCTTACTCCCAAAGGTTTTTCATCGTCCGTTCGTGCGAATGACGTAAAAAGTCATACTTACAAAAAAGAAATAAATTATTATAAAAAATATTACAAAATACAGTGTGAAATGCATTTAAATATTGAATAAAAGCAAAAAAAAATTCAAGATGATAAAGAACAACGAATTACGTTTGAGAGTAAGGCCTTTATAGACCAAAACGTCAGCACTGGAGCCCACAAAAAGCTAGGATCCTTGGGCTCATGTCCCGTGTGCCCTTAAGAAAAGACAGAAGAGGTAAAATGCTAAAATGTCCTATAATTTTATAACAATATAAAGAAAATATGACTAACATGACGAATTATCTGAAATACTTACATCACCTGAATAAAACACATTGTAAAATGATATTAAATCTATATTTATATTAACTATATATCTATATGGATAACATGTCGTTAATATATATTTCAAAGTAATATTAAATAATTAAGTACAAAAATAAAGGTTAAGTTTCCGCCTGTAAGACCAATAAAAGGTGATACGAGTAGTGCAGTTTAATAATAATAATGTTTATGGAATTAATTTAATACATTTGATCACTATTCTATTATCCAATATGATCACTCAAACAATAAATAATAAAGAGTATGTAAATTTATGAAAAAGTTACCATTTTACTAAAGAACTTGAAATGAAACTACCGAAATAATGGAACAAAATGTACAATATATTTTATTCATCCTCATATAAAAATAAAGAACCTTTGTCTGACAGCACACACAGAGAATAGTAGATTAATATCAAAAAATGCCGAGCAATTCTCTGGTTTGGAACTTTCATAGCAGTTGGACTGGAAAAGTAGATAATGAGTCGAAGTCATGATTACTAAAAATCATTTCGAAACTATGTTAATTTTAGCTCATTGACTACAGCCTAAAGTATGATAATTCAAATTATAATATTATAAGAAAAAACCCTAAATTAAGTTCCTTTGTTTGGGTACTTTATATAATTACTGTACTTATGCTGATATGCACCGACGTTAAACAGACGATTAAAATAAAATTATCGTTTTTTTTAACCGACTTCCAACAGGAGGAGGTTCTCAACTTGGCCTGTATGTTTTTTTATGTATATACACCGATTACTCTGAGATTTCTGATTCGTTTTATGTGATTCTTCTTTAGTTTGATGCGGAATTGTTGGCATTTGGTCCCCTTAAAATTTAACATAGTTTGGCCCAGTAGTATTCATTTTACGAACTTTTTTTGTTCCAGTTTCTTAGTACCTATATTTTTTAAGGCGCGCGGCACCTTTCGTAGGCCTACTAGGCTAGACACTAAAAAGCATAAAATAACTTTCTAAAGCTATTTTTAATTATAATATCTTATTTAATATATATTATATGCATACAGTTTGATCGATTATTTTATTTTAACCACCGGTTAAATGTCGGTGCACACCATCCTTAGTTATTTAAGTGTTAACTAAATATTAAATAAATTTTAAGGGATTAAATGCATGTAAAAAATTGTTTTACTTATAAGTTGTGAGAAGTTATTTGTACCTACTTAAAAATCATTCAAAAACTTACTTAATATAGGGCAAGTAAATCTGACATTATTTTAAGTAATTTAGTTTTTACCACTAGTGAATAATGATATAGAAGATATTTAAAACGGAATTTAAGCAATCTGTGTTAACAATAATGTCCATATATTTTATACTATAATAAATAGGTATATAAATAGTTCGAATTTCTACAATGCGTTTAAAAATGTGAAAAAAAATCAAAGCCTCTAATTCGGACAAGCAGATTCCGAAAATGCAATTTTTGTCTGTTTTCTGTCTGTCTGTTAGGGCATCACGAGAAAACAACTGAACGGATTTAAATGAAAGTCAATACAGAGCAAGCTGCAAGCCATCCCGGGACGTAAATTCGCATAGATAGACGAAAATATCTAAAAAGCTGGCGCTACGATCGCATCCTTTTTGAAAACTAAATGTATCCCGAATCAACACTTATGATACTTTTTATCCAGATAAGTGATGTCGTTTCCATAGAATATACGGATTAGTTAAATAGATGGCGCTGCCATCGCATTTTTCATTTTACTAACATATACCTACGTTGTCATAAACAACATGTCATTCGTTGTATTACTGCAAATCAAATTGGCTTTGACTCATCTCTATGTTTTGCTGGACAATTGTCTAGACTATATTTACTTATTTTCTTTGTTCTATGGTATTTTTCATTATATAAAATATGTTAAATCCGAATTAAGTTTTTATGTAAGTAAAATAAAGCTACTGTCTAAGGTTTGACCCACGGCGTAGCCGCAAGGCAAACTCTAGTCTCTAATAAAATCGAATAGAGGTATTGATATACTAGTATGTAGTTCTTCTGTGCATGTGTATTCCACTGAACTCCTTAACGGCGGGACCGATTTCGATGTTTTTTTGTGTGTATTCAGGTGGATTCGAAAAAGGTTTAGATTCACAATTAGACCAGGTAGGTGGCATTGGAATCGGGTTCCAGGATTTTGATTATTTTTTTTGTGCTTATTTGACTGGGCCCCTCGATGGTTTAAATCTACAGCTGGGCCCAGTAGGTGGCGCTGCAATCGATTACTAGATTTTATTTTTGCGAACAGGACAGGACTACGTCTACTGGAACAGCTAGTTATTGTATAAAATACGTTAATCTGTAGAATGAAGAAGTCGGTTAAAAAGACAGATTCTAAATTTTACAACAATTATGATTCATATATTAAAATAGCGTGATTAAAAATTTAATTATAGAATTACTTAAAATATTACGCAGCTCAGGAGCCTAATGCCTTATAAATGAAAAATTGACACTGAAGGATTCTACTAGGTTATAATAAGCCCAAGTGCAACAGTAAGATTATTATTAAATCAATAATTTAATTATTTGGATATTATTATAAGGTGTAATAAATTATAAAGATCTCTATAAAATTTAAAAAGGCTTCGAACTTTAACAAGTAGACTAAGACGGTGAAAGGGTTTTTAATATATTTTATAAATTTTCACATGAAATTCAAAGCAACCGATGTCAGAAGCGATAAAAGACGTGAGAAAATAGATTTCTGATGATCTAAAGTATTTTTACATTTTTAAGGAGTTTATAACAATGTTGTTTCTTTACAGAAACTAGTCTTGCTTTGGATATTCATAATATATTGTATAATCCCGGCTACACCTCAAGTCTTATACCGCATCTGAATCTAAAGAAGGCACAATAGTACAATCCAAAGATTGCTAATGCATTTATTATTGTGATGATTAATATTTGTAACATTCCGATCCATCTATTTACTATTTTTATTATTTCCAAATATGTAATTAATGAAAGTTATATATTATGTTTAATAAGTAAGAGTTCGGAATGTTAAAGAGATATATATATAACATTATATGAAAATAGTATAAAATTAACAAATTAAATTATATTTTATTGTTTAAATTATTTTTATTTTGCTCCCACACCAGGACAAAGATGATGAGATGGCTGTGTAATATGCCTAGAATATAATAGAATAGAAAAAACTATATTGCTCATCAAATAAACAATTACAGAATAAATAATTACAATAAATTAACGACAAAACAAAAGGCGGCTTTATAGCTTAAAGCGATCTCTTCCAGGCAACCTGACTGAGAATACTGAGGATACTTTTAAGAACTTATGTCTAGGGTCTAGGTATAATTAAATTAAAACGAATTAATAAAAAGGAAGAACAGTACAATGTGAACAGTAAACAGTTAAATTAAGAAAGAAGAATAGAAAATATGTATTTTATTATAAATTAAGGTACCTAATGGTTTTCGACAGAGTTTTTAAATATGGCAAGTGATTTAGCTTTTCTGACATCTTCTGGTAAAGAGTTCCAAAGACAGACAGCCTGCACAGCGAAGGATTTGGAGTAAAATGTATACCTAATATAACATATAACACTAGCTCACGATATAAGCAACACTTATGTAATTTTTTTATAGACAAACTTCAGGAATCTCGCGTGAGGTGTTTCAACTACTATAAAATGGTCTCACTATTGAACAATGCTTCTATTTTCAGTAATCTGTCTCTGGAGCAAACCCCTCGTGGGTGCCTAAAAAACGTTGACGTAAAGCCAATAGACTGAAATCGTATCTATTCTATTTGAGGTACATCGAGTAAAGGAAGGCAGTCACAATAGAATCCGGGTTTGCTAGCTACAAAGTAACAGACCCTAACATTTGATTTTTTTTCATATACATACAGGGTATCGTTAGTCAGATATTACTTACAAAGCAACACCAATTATCCTGAATATTTTTTGTTAAAGTCAATATCTCAATAACATACGTGATATAAGTACAAGATCAAAAGGACAGACGGGATGGACAGTCATAACAATTTCGCAAAAGTTCAGTTTGTTGTTAAAATAGCTACGGAACCCTAAAAATAAGTCAAAATTGCCAAAACGGTACATACACGCCATGATTGCATTATGCCTTACTAAAAGGAGATGAAGGTATAAAGCTATGAATACCCCGACAGTTATTAGACCTAAGTAGATTAAAGGGGCTTATAGTTAGTAACCGAAGAGATAAAGGAGAACATTACAGTGAGAAAATTAAAATCAAAGATTTTTTTTATAATTTTGCATCACACATACATAATTTGCTTGCTATTTCTAAAAGAAAGCTCAAATACTATTATTTCAAATTTCAATATAGTTCATATGAACTTTAAACCTTCATACAAACAAATGTTATAATAAGTCCTTTGTCCAATAATACCTTCAATTGTATAAATTCGCTATACATAGAAAGCTAGAGGAAGTTTGAACGCTTTTTATGGTTCTTAAAGAAGCGTTCACTCTCTATGAATAAGACCGTAGGTATATATACTATGTATTATGTAACAAAAAATCATGTGATTTAAAAATAAATAAAAAGATTTATTCTTTACAATATCTCACAAAGTAAACACAACAGTGCAGTTTGTTCAACGTGACAAATCCTTTTGATAAAATAGTACATTACTGCATTCAATACTACTTAAATTAATTAGTACTTAAATTACAGATGACACTAAACTTTTAAATGTTTCTCAGTTAGTAATTCTTTACTTATTTTTCTGATCATAAAAAATATAAATCGCCATAAAGTGAGATAAGAGAACAATGAACCACATACTGGTTATGTAGGGTGTAAAAGCTTTTTAAAGTTACGCTTTTATTGTCATACCTATTTGCCCCATTCATATATTTGCCCCATGAGTCCATCCAAAAAAATATTTTACATAAAAAAATCAGCAGACTAAAAGCATTACTAACAAGCTTATTTAACAAGTTTAACTTCATAAACCATTGCTGTTTACTCAACGATCTTTAAAGCACGGTACTCTTTACATTATCGTTAAAGTTTTACTAACTGTCGCTCCGTAGAGCAACTCAATAGCGGCTTTAAATTAACTAATTAAGCAGTTCTTGAAGCTCTATGGAAAGAGAGGTTAAACACAACTTAAAGGTTTTCCTTTCGAATATAAGTTTCCAAGAGATTTTATCAGATGTAGGTACGTGACAGGAATCAACACCACAATAGGATAGGTACGAAGCTTACATTGAAAAACATATATTTTATTCTTCAATTAAAGGGATACTAGTAAGTACAAAATTAAAACTTCGTTTAAACAGTTTTAAGTCTTGATTTCGGTTACGGGAATGAAGCCCAATTTTAAAATATAAAAAATACCGTGCTTAAAGCGTTAAAACCTAGTTTTAAAATGCTCTTACTTTTGTCTCCCACTTCGACAGAAGTTTTACTTAGATCGGGGCTAGTCCTTAGGTAAACGTCATTGGTCTGGTGAGGTTACTGGCATCGTGAAACCCATGCTCACTTTTCGTCATCAAATAAAGAGCTTGTCTTTAGGTTTATATCTGTAGTGTATATAGAAATAATTACTGCTCAGTGTCACACTACATCCAGGTTAACCGTGTAAAGAGCTTTTACGAGTTGACCTTTCCGTAGACCCAAGTCCTCCAAAAGTTCAGGATCAGAACATTCTTAAGAACCACGTTCTCAAATCAGATTTATTATATAACTTATAAAAAGTATTGATTAAAATATAAATAACACTATTAATAGAACTGCAAAGATTACTAATTTATTATATCAGTATAATCATTTCATAAATCAATGATGAGCTATGAATGTTAAAGAAGCAAGTGAGGTGTGAGAATAAGCCTGTATGGCGCTCTGTTGTTCGTGCCTACCCCGCAAGCGACCTGGCGTGAAGTTATGTACGTATAAATCAATGATGCAATTTCAACCACCCATTTAGGCCCCGCCCTTCAGAATAAAAAATATATTTTTGCAAATATGATACTGATAGAGGCAACTTTTCGCCTATTCATCCGAAATTAAAAATGTAATAATAAGACAACATTCGCCGCAGTTTCGAATAGGAAGTACAGCAAATCATGTGAAGTATGTACAACACCTGCCGTATTTTTATACTTTTGACAATCTTGCAAAAGGCGATGAAAACTTCTACACGTGACACGTGAAACGGAGGAGATTTTCATATAAATAGCAAAGATATTTAAATATGTTTTCATCTCCCATGCAAGTAATGTTTCAATGGCATGACATGAAAGAATCTATGTAACAGTGTATGATTGAGGAAGTGACATATTTATCTATATTTCCAGTTTCAGATAATAATTAAAATACCAACACACAATAAATATTGCGAGGATAATAATGAATATATATTCACATTTTCATAATGTTTAATTTTTCACGGTTGATTTGATTGCAATGGACGACAAGTTTTATATAAGATTTTTTTCTCTACCTTTTCACATATGAATCTTATTAAAAGCTGAATATTCTCGTGATGATTTTTTTTATCGCTCAAATATTTAAAAGAGATTTAAAACAAAAAAAACATTGAAAGAAGTATCATAATTTGTTTAATTTGCTGGACAAAAGTAATATAATTATGAATGTATGAAACTAACGTACAGTCACCTATCCTCAAAATATCGAACATAACATCACCATAGTGATTTTCTTTATTTCGGTTCGCAACATGCCAATACTTCTAATCCTATAATAGACAGTGACATGCGTAATTAAAGATCATAAAACTTCGAGTATTTCAGAAATTCAAGTCACTGAGAGCCAGTATTCAATAGTCGATTCATCATTAAATTCGTGTCACCTGAGAATGTGAATCATCTATCATCAGCTTATTACAAAAATATTCTAATAAGTTTTGTTTAATGGTGGCTCCTATGATCGATTGGTTTAAGCGTTGGACTTGCTATATCACTGGAGTGCAGAGCTTTCAGGTACAATTCTAAGCAAGGTGAATCTCTACAAATTTTGCATTTTTACCTCTGGTCTGGGTGTCCAAATTTAATCGAGAATTGATTTTTTTATTATATTAGAATAATGTATTTCTTTAAAGATCACGGATATAAAAGTATCCCGGACTTATGGAGGGCTTGCGCGGGGCCATGGGAAGGCTAACACGTAGAGGCCCCTTGACAAATTTTATCTAAATGTGGGTTAATACTGACCGGCTATTATCCCTGTCTACGCCACATAATAATGCTCCAAAGGACAATCCCAGGCCAGGGTAGGACTATTGTGGGAAATGAGAACACAAAAAGTATCGGCCTATTGGGGTGGACTGCTAGTGGAAATATGGGGACTACGGTGTCTGCCCGACGCAATGAAAAATTGGCAGATGGTCATGCGCCACTCCCAGCATGGACCCCAAAAAATGCCATAGAAGACAGGGGCAACATGGATGTAGAGAGGTGAGCTGCAGGTTCACCGTAGCTACTTCCAACGTTATGCTATATCACTTCCCCCCTATAGCTTGAGTCTCTAGCGATCTTTACTCTGTGCCGGCTGGTTAAGGCAAGTACGGAGGCGGGGGCCTTGCTTTGACCACCGGAATCAGGTCCAAGGTGTTGGTACTCAGCTAAGGCTTCGCCACAAAGTCCCCCTGCGGCTACATTAGGTTTATTATATATTATAATTACACATGCGTAACATGTGCATGCTCTTACATTTTAATGTTATTAATTTTGTAAGATCAAGCAATGAAGAATGAATGATGCTTGATGAAGAAAAATATCCTGATGAAACCTCTATATCAAGATAACCGATATATTAAGTAAGCTGTTTATGGGATGTTTATCTTATTTGACTATTATATTATTTTTGTTGTTATTTGTATTGTATATTGTGCAAAAATTTACTGATTGAATTTAAATCTTGTTTAACATAGTACCTTAGCATAAAAACGCGTGTGCCCTTCAATCCTCCTAAAAATGGCTCTAGTGTGGCTCTACCAAAGCAAAATAAATATTCTGTATGGCTTTGGTAGCAGAATTTTTAAAAAAATTTAAAGAATAAATAGTACCTATTAATTAAACTTATTTTATGGTATTTACCAGATAATTCTTAATTCAAACAAAATTAAATATCTTTTGTCACACCAAAAACCTTCTTATCATTCTTTACATGAACCTTCATTCGCTTTTTTATATTGCACAACATTTGCATCCCTCATACTTACAAAGCTGTGAACGTTATGCGTAACCATACTGTATTATTGTATCAACTTTTATCGATGCAAATACGCTGTTAGTGGTAATCGGCTATGACTCATATCACTCACTGGCTGATATCGTGATCTGCACGTTGCGATTATAATATACCGGTTTTAGTTCCAAAGTATAACTTATGTATAGTAACTCCATATGCATTGATAGTTAACGATAACTATAATAAAAAATGTAGTCTATATTCCACTTATCCGAGGACATTAGATCTGATTTGCAATTACTATAATTGGAAAAATATTCATCAACACCCAATTTTTATCGGCCAGGATTCGAACACACATCATTCAAATAAGGACGACTTAACCACCAAGCTAACATTTAGAAATAACAGAAATAGAAGAAAAATGTATTAGTATCTAAGAAATTTGTATAATGGATATTTGGAAAAAATGATAAATAAAGATAGACAGAAATAAAAAAGAGAAAATAAAACAATGAAAACATAAACCATAATAAAAAGCCCTAAAAAACATAAAGCCCGGACAATCGCGTTCGTCCAGAAAGAGGAATTTTAAAAAAACCACAAAGCTATCGTAACTTTATAAAACTTGTGTTTATTGTTATTGTATTTTTAACATCAGCTACGTACAGATCATTCCTGTATTTTAACTATGGTATGTTTATATATAAAATTATAATAATATAATTAAAAAAGCGTAAATTTATAATATTATAAATTTCATCTTAAAGTACTTATAATTTTAAGAAAACAACTAATCACATTTTATAATATAGTGTTCACGTTCAAGATAGCTCATGTACTCACGTTTCACACTAGAATGAATCGTGAAAATTGTAACAATATGTACCTACCACATAAATACTGAGGGTGTGTTCAAGACACGTCATTGCTACAGTACCTACTTCTATTATACGCCTGTTTGCACTTACGCAAATAAATATATAAAGAGTGTATAATAAACACATAAGCGCTCAACGACTGTATTCAATTTAAACATTTATTAATCCTGTGTAGTACACGGCAAGTAATTTTACTTTATAATAAAACTACGCTTTAATGGTTTTAAACGCGGTATTTTATTTGACTTTTATTCCGACTTTTCGAACACTTTTCAGGTAATCAAGGAATACAAAGATGGTATCAATGAGTTTGTATTGTTAAAGAATTTCTAAGTCTACCACCAACTTGTTCATTTTAATTATTTGGTTTTAATTTTTGTTTTTGGATATTATTTACTATTACTTTATGGGAACCCAAGGTAATTTACTAACGCTTCGCAACATGCTGTGGCTGGAAGAGACGAAGCGGTGCAAGAATAAACACATAAATATATATATAAAAAACTAAAAAACTTACATGCTTAACAATTGTTGTCAGTATTATTAGTTCATTAAAGGTGGCGTTTGTTAAATTTTTCGGGTTTTGAGGCCGAAAGGCGACAATATCTATCTCTCTCTATCCGTCTGTCTGTATAATCTTACCTATGTCACAGTGATCTCACTCCGCGACCGTAGACGGTATTTAAGTAGAATATATGAAAGGAAAAAGAAGTATTCTATAATTGTGCTGCTTTACGAAGATGAATTGCGAAAAATATAAAAGTTAAAGGTAAAATAAATAAAAAGTAGGAACTGTAAAAAATTCAGTACACGTATACAACAGTATTTTTACATGTTATGGAATATTTTCACAAGTCTCGAAAATAAATTATAACGTTACATAAAGTTGAATATTTTCAATAAGATTAATAGTTAGATACGATCTTTTCAAAAAATTTGCATTTTTTTGGCCAATTCTACATATCTTTATAATAGACACATGAAAGAAGAATATTTTTTTTTTTTTGGTAGAACCATAAATGAAAGGACTTAATGTTTAACTAAAAAAATGCATTGGTTTGAATAAGATAGATGAAATGGACAGTTAGACGCTTGTTTTATGTTTTCATAGGCGAAGGACAAAACTTAACTATTATTACCAGTGAATAAATATAATGTTGATTGTTCGTTGTCCGAAATGCACGTGGCATTGCTATTTATTGTAATTTATTTAATAATACAGTGTCCGCGAGGCGCTGGATGAGAAAGGCAGCGAACAGGTATGAGTGGCGCCGTCTTGGGGAGGCCTCCGTCCATCAGTGGACTGTGAATAGCTGACGACGACGACGACGACGACGACAGTGTCCGCAATTTTTCGGCACTCTATTGTGGCATGAAGTTGTATTTTGGCCAATTTTAACAACGTTTTTAAAAATGCCTAGCCCATGGTGTTATTGTGATGTTGAACCTTATTATGGTAAACTATTCAAAATCTGTTTCTGAAATATAAGAATGTATATTATATTGACATTGCTAGCAATTGCTATAAAATGTTGACGCTTAAGCTTTCCTATTTGTTATTTATAACGATCAGTTTTAGGAACCAAGTAATAAAATCACGGATGGCTATATCATTTGCTACAGTAATATTCTTCTTTCAAGGTTGCTATGAAGTGTAATTCATCACGTTCGTAATACAGAAATTAATAATACTACGTGCAACTAGAAAATGACCTAAATTTATAAAGAAGTAAAGATTGGAAAACACGCTTTACATTTTACAACATGTGGATGTAAGCAGTGTAAAGTATATCACACATAAGCACATGTTTGTGTATGTGCCAAGTGCCAACAATGCGTGCGCTGGCATTTGCCACACGCTGGCCAGTGTGGGTGATTTGCGAATGTGTGCGTGATCAGACTTCACGCGGCGTTCGGCTGATCAATGTCCACATTCCAACATGCTTGAAGTCGCTTTAAAGGAAAAACTTAAGTTTCCCGACGTAATTACTAACTTATTTTTTTAAGGTTCCGTAGCTATTTAGACGGAAACGAAACCCTTATGAAATCGTTATGTGCGTACGTCCGTCGATCTGTATGTAATTTGTCGAATAGCCTGTTTACGAAGCGAATAAATAATATATCGCTGACAATGTGCTACAGTATAAAGCGCTACAAAGTTATATAGTAAAATCGCGAAAGCAGTAAATATTGGAGGTGGTTGCCATACATGTAACTAGGAGATGAAAAATATTTTCAGTTAGCACATTTTATCATTGTACGTGGTCGTATGGATATCGTTTGTCAGGTCTAGAAAAAACAAAACGACTTTTTCGCGCGTACCAGTTCACTAGTTCTAAGTCAGTAAATAGCGAGAAACTACGTCTTAAAGTCTTAAAAATTGCTTCCTCCTCCCCTCTCTAACTTTTAAAGTAGTGAAAAATTCTAAACAAAATGAGAATAGTAGAGCTTAAAGTGTTCTCCTAACGAAAATTTGGTTGAATGTTTTTTTTTTTCAAATTATGTTGTTAATATTTTTTTCGGATCTCCGTTAAGTATTTTTTAAAGGTATTTTTTATAAAGTACTTGCGATTAAATTATCTGTAATGGTTCCGGAGTCAAATACTCCTACTGTGAACATAGTTCGTGGATTATCATGCACTTTTTAAGTCTTGTTGAAAAATCTAAAAAATATTATACTTATAACCTACTATAAACATTTTATTTTTGTAATGAACTCTCATTTTCGCAACTCTGTTTCGTAAAACTTAAATTGTATCTTTATGTGTACAAGTGTGTTACTACTGGCTTAGTTAAGATACTATTATACTCGAAATTTCGTGAAAAGTCGTAGGCGTGTATGTTAACGACCTATAAATAATAACCCCTTTCCCCATCAACTATAAGTAGAGAAACCTACGTGCCCAGTACTGGAACTATTTTGGGCTGATAGTATATGATAATAGTATATATTAACAACACGCAAATAACAAAATTTTAAGCAAAGAATACAATTTTAAGCAAATTAAAATAATAACCAAAAACATTGCACCTCTTTTTACGAAAATTGCGCGGAAGTTTATATAGAGAAGAAGCGCCGAATGCTAGCTAATATTTTTTATTATGCATAAAAAATACATTAAATCAATACAAATTACATTACACACACTACCATGTATTTGACACACACGCGCATATTTATTCTTTTGTCTATTATTCAAGTCAAAGTAGCCTTGGTGGAATCTATGATTATAGAAGTACAGTCTTTGACATTAATTATTATGGTCGAATTTCGATCACGGGCGACCACTAGTTATATATTAAAGAGTCAATGTCCCACAGCTGTTTCAAGCCTTCCCATTACAGAAAAATATATTCCCCACTGTATATAATTTTTAATACTTGTGAATGATGATTCTTCTCTTTTTACAAAACTGTGCATAGTACTCAGCTAAGATTATTAATCCAAATTTCTAAAAACATTAATAACTTCGTAAAAATCTTCTTTAACTTGGATATGTCACCTAGCTCTTATGAAAATTTTATCGTATTCATCATGTTGCGAGGTTACTCTTTACTGTAGATAGATAACCCTTTATTATACATCATTACAGAAAACACAGAAAAACTTATAGCTTAAAAATATTCTAAATGTGCACAATGGGCGGTCTTGTCGCTAAGAAACAATCTCTTCCAGGCAAACCGTGGCAGGAATAAAACATATTATATTAGTCAAAGGTGGTATACATAAATAGTTATGTATACTTTCATTGTAGTATTAATAATGCAGTTACTTACTTATATACTGTATTTTATCATAAATTTTAATCATACCTAGGTGATATAATACGTTACCACTAACTTTCGAATCTTGAAATGTGGTTTTGCTAATTGTAGTCTTAATACTTATATCATTAAATAAGATTTTCAGTGTAGCTTGCTTATGAAAAATGCTGATTCATGACAACGTATCTTGGGGATTAGTCGATAAATGACGTGCAAACAATTTTCTTTTTTTAGATTATGACATATAGCAAACGCCCACAATATTATCTCTGCACGATGATAACGTTTTCCTCGCGTGAATACCATCACATCGCACGTGGAAAAGGATAAAAGGAGCATGTACTGAATACGCGCGCAACACAGTTAAAGGTCAAAGTGGCAAAATATATATTTTTGGAATGAAATTCGTGATTTAAAACTCGATGAAATGAAAAAGCGACACTAAAACGTGATAAATACATAAATCTACAGGACTAAGCCTGCGAGAGAATGAGATACGAGTTTTTTAAGATTAGCGAATCAATAAAACCGATGAATAAATATAGATCCAATTTGGACCGAGATAAAACTGATAATAATATTTTTTGGAGTAAAACTGTGAAACATTGAAAGTGATACTTAAAAGTTTAATTTGACTTATAATATGTTAACGGATGTAGACTAAAGAAATTACATGTATATTAATAAAAGTAATAGAAAAAAGATCTGTAAGCATATTCTCTAAAGTTCTACTTCTACTTCGTGTAAACTGCACACAGGACAAATGTAAATAATTACTTATCATCACAATTTATATTCAATTGCACAATATTCTATCTAAGTTATGTTTAAAACCTACCAAGATGCCTTAAACAAGTTGCCCAACAGTGGGAGGCCCGAGCTCAGCCTTGGGACGTTGTGGACCGTAATTATTTTTATATTTAAGTGTTATCAAATGCAATAAAACATGGTAGTGATTATTTTAATTATATTATATCTGTAAGCGTCGGTTTACAATTATAATTATGGTATTTATGGAAACACATGAAAATGTCTATGCATCAATGAAGAGAATTAATTGAAGAAATTTATTTAAAATGTAAATTAATTTAATTTTAATAAAAAATTATAATTAATTAAAAATTATCGGTATAATGTTTCATTTCATTAAAGATCGAAGATACATTTACTTTAAAGACCACTATTATGTTCATGTCAGGAGCCTTAAGAACAGACGAGCGTGCATGACAAGAGCTATGAATGTCAAAGAAGCAAGTGAGGTGTGTAAGAATAAGCCTGAATGGCGCTCCGTTGGTCGTGCCTACCCCGCAAGGGACCTGGCGTGAAGATATATATATATGTATTATGTTCAATATAGAACGTAAAACATCCATTTTAAACCTTTGTCTGTTTGGACATTTATGTGGTGTTATAAAAACTCGCGGGCCGATTGGAATGTGGATTCTGCTGATGAAAGATTATTTGTCTCAAAATCTCCAGGTCCTTTCTTGGCTAAATCCCAAGAATAGTTCGAGATTCTAGAACTTGCGTTAGACTGCCAGGGATAACATGAAGATTTGCTGTTTTAGATATTACTTAGTGCCTAAAATACGCACCAACTTCAAAGCTATACATTTTACAGGTCGGTTCGATCAATTTATGTCCTTAATTAATATTTTCTTAAAATAGGAAGATCTCAATGTTTGGCCTTGCGAGTAACAATGTAACGAAAGTCTGCCGTTTTACTCTTATTATTTGGCTTTGGTGCCAGATGAATATGAGATGGTGTGGCGACATTAGTGCCAACATAAAAACAAGCACGTAAGCGCGAAACCAATATTTATCTGCGGCAAGCAAAACATCGCGCCGTTTATCAGAAGCGCGCGCCCAATTTTTCGCGGCAATTCACTTGCCGCGAAACAGTCGAGAACCGAAGTTCATTTCGGGACAATTTGGCTATAGTCCGACTCACGCCTTCAACACGAGCGCACGACATTCATGCTCGGGTTCAACGTTCGTTTTCGCGCTTGCTCCTTGCCTGACAAAAATCCTCGCTTGCTCCTTGCTTAACAAAAATCCTTCTGAACAGTATTGTAAAACATGAGAGTGTGTGTGTGATTAAAACTGTACGACGGAAGTAATCTTTCATTGTCCCGTACACCACTCAACGGCCGCAACCATCATCTCATCATCATCACACCTCAATATTTTCAGTTTTGTATATCCCGCAACTTTCTGTAACTTCTGAGATTAACTACTACTGAACACATGTCAATGAAATTTTTCTGAAGATTGCTGGTATTGACACTTTTTAACTTGGTATTGGTTAGTATAATATGAAAACTGGGTGTGGTTTTCCTCATTAAGTGAAATCTAAAATCTTTAGTGAAATAAAGGGTCCAACATTGGACATTCCTATATTTCTAGCATTTCTAAGAGTCATTATTCCAGAAAATTTTGCTATTTTTAAAAATATCTCCTGGATTCAAATGGTTTCTTTATATCACCATGGCAGAAGGATACTATAAAAGATAACATCCTACAAAAAACAACTGTGAATAACTAAATCTAATAATTATGTCTTAATGGCACTGATCCATTTTCTCTCGCTTTTGGGGCTTTTATATAATATATTACATTTTATATAAGTATATAATTTAATATATTATATAATAAGCCATAATGTCGGTAGTTGACTATTCTTTTAAAGTACGGCGGCAGCGACATCGCCCCGCCTCCTTTCACTACGCTTAGAGTACTCATATAAAACGGAGCTCCCCGTGGTATAGGGAGGCATTTTCCTTTGTTTGTTCATAATCAAACTATCAGTTTTGCTCTAAAACTTGAACAGTTATTTACGATCCCCTTTTTCTACTTTTTATTATTATTTTCCACTCCTGATCGCTAAATTATTTGCGATCTACTTTTTATTACTATTTTGCACTTCTGATTCCTAAATATATAATACTAGAGTTTACCCCGCGGCTGCGCCGCGGGTTAACCTCTAGTGCGTATCTCTTGTTTAAAGAGCAAGTGCTACAGGTTATATTATATTACAATGTTTTTATGTATTTGCCCACGAAAGATTCACTTCATTTTATATCGTTAATTATATATACTATCCCCCGCCTAACTGTCATCAAAATAAATTACAAAACTTGACCAAAAAGGCCAAAATGGTCTAAATGACCAAAAGACCACAGTGACCGACATGGCTAAAATAACGGAATAGGAAAAAACGACCAAAAAGGCCAAAATAATCAAAATGGTCAAAATGACCAAAGAGGCCAAAATGACCAAAGAGGCCAAAATGACCAAAAAGGCCAAAACGACCAAAATGGTCAAAATGACCAAAGAGACCAAAATGACCAAAAAGGCCAAAATGACCAAATAGGCCAAAATGACCAAAAAGGTCAAAATGATCAATAAGGCCAAAATGACCAAAAAGGCCAAAATGACCAAATAGGCCAAAATGACCAAATAGGCCAAAATGACCAAAAAGGTCAAAATGATCAATAAGGCCAAAATTACCAAATAGGCCAAACTGACCAAATAGGCCAAAATGACAAAAGAGGCCAAAATGACCATATAGGCCAAAATGACCAAATAGGCCAAAATTACCAAAAAGGCCAAAATGAAAATTATCCCTTGTCCATCCTCAGTATTTAATTTACATACGTGCCGAATTTCAGCCAAATCGGTCCAGTAGTTTTTCCGTAAAAGCATAACAAACAAACAGACAAATATCATTTTATCCCGGAAACTATCCCATTTTTCGGGATAAAAAGTATCCTATGTTCATCCTCGGTATCGAAAATATATATATACTGAGTTTCAGCCAAATCGGTCCAGTAGTTTTTACGTGAAAACGGAACAGACAGACAGACAGACAGACAGACAGAGTTACTTTCGCATTTATAATATTAATAGGGATAGGGAATAATAGGGATAATGACAAAAAGCAAGATAAACTGTGACAATTATATTAGATGTAGAACTAGAAAGAGTTCAAAGTTACATAAGTATATGTTTTTTACAGGGAGAGTCATTGACATTTTTTGTACTCTCGGTAAGCTAACATTAGACGGTTCATTTGTCTCAAATATTAGTTTGAAGTAACCAAATTTATCCATGTAAAAATATACTTCAATCATTCAATGTCATTAAATACCACCGTGTCCTTTAATGTGTGCCTTTACACCAAGTTGATTCAATTCGGTTGATCCATCTAATATCAGCATTACATGTATAAAGTGTAGCAGTTGAAGTGGTTCAAAAGCATTAGTTGGGTTCAGTTATTAAAAGATAAGTACTTAATTTTTAAACTTTGAACGCGATTAAAAATATTAAAGCAACATCCACTGAACTGTGATTTATATTTATACAACCATATGGTTTTTCATATAGTTGGATAAAATTGGAGTATGAAAAGAAAAATTATTATACGTGTCAAGATATTATTAACTTGCTTTGTCACCATATTATTATCTTATGTAAAATAATTTATCAAATTTAAATTCAGCATTAGAAGCCGTATTTTATTAAATTTAAATTGAGCATTAATGAATTTTCCAACAACAAATATTTCAAACTAAACAAATTATTCATAGGCAAGTCCAGTGGGTGTCCGCACGTCGGGTTATCAGGTCATTCTCACTGATGATACCATGTCGTATGCGTCTACGTCAACGAAACTAGTCGCGTGCACAAAAGAAATTATAGTAAGTATTATTAGATCAGTAATGTCTAAAAATAATTTTGTCTCAACACGAATGTCGCTTGGGATTGGATGGCGTAGCGAGGTGTGTACTAGATGTATGGCAACTCTAGCAATAGCAAGTAAAGTCGGAGACAGCAGTGTTGCGGTGCGTTCATCGGGTTTTACGGTCGGACAATCGCGCGACGTCGCGAGTGGCGTGGCTTGGCTGCGGCCCGCATGTGCTGAGTACCTTCTTGTCTCGACGCCTCGTTATCAACCTTCTTGTTATCTCAACAAGAGCTACCCGGCTGAGCGATAAACAAGGAGCAAAAGCGTGCGCCCGCGCCGTTTTGCCTCATTCCATCCTACTAGGTGCGCTACGATCAGTTCGTCCGTTCCGATCGTTGTTCCGCTGTCACTCGTTCAGTTGCTCAGTCGTTGCCGTCGCGTAACCACGACACCGCGCGCGTTCTTCTCGCATCATGAACCAACAAGCCAACAACACATAAACTTGCCAAAATGAAGCCTAATCGGTTATAACGTTTCTTTATAAAATACCATTTAATATTAGATCGAATATATTATATTGTGATATTTAGTTAGTTCTTCCTTATTTGTTATATTATTTATAACCATTACGATGGATTCAAATTATATTGTCTAATATATATTTTCTATAATTAAAAAATTCAGTGCTCAAGATAATCTCATTCCAAAACGCGCAGTAATTACAAGTAGAAAATCTATTAGCAGTTGAAATGACAGCCAAAACTCGTTCACATTGGAAGGAATATGGAACAGCACTGTGTGGTGAGTTCATTTCATTTTCTAACCTATCATCAAATTCATGTGCGCCGATCATGCCATGTGTTGGGCCCTCGGCCGCGATTGCAGACCGCGGTTTAATCCACTCGCAAAGCCGTATTATCAAGTTAATAATTATTTTTACTTAATTCCGTACATCAAAGCCATAATGGCTACCACGAAACAGTTCGCTGGCACTTGTTATTTATTCATTCAGTAATTACAATAATTCTCCTTGAGCAACTCGTCTCACGTGAAACATTGTTCACTTTTCGCTTGGATGTTTACGAACGACTGCGAAACACGTTGCTCGAGGTAGCATTGTTACTTAGCATATGATACCTAAATAGTCCATTCCCTAATTTTTATTACTTTTGCCTGTCCATAATATAGGGAGTGAGAATAAAATAATTCCTAATCAGACTTTTTCCCTAGAGTAAAGTTTTAAAAAAGATATATATAACCAAAACACATCAACATGCATGTCTGGATCAACATACGTATATAACATTATAAACTTCATCTCTTTTAAGGTTTATTTAGGTAATAATCAAATTAGCGTAAATGCATTTGTTGCTAATTATACTTTCACATACACAATTACAATTCAAATAACATTAGCAAGCGCATCTTATCGCTACATTAGCCGCAATAACATTATTCATCTATGTATTTGATAAAGAAGTGGGTTATATTCCATTGTAAACCGTTATCGGTCTTATATATTGTATAGGTATACAACAGTCCAACGGAATTCCCAGGAATCTTCCCATAAATTTGACTTTAATAGAGTCACATGTTTTATAGATATTGTAAAATGTTATGCTTACTATATGCATAGTTGCCATCCAATCGTTTGCGCCGTAATAAATCTCAGAACAAATAATTGAATATTGCAAGATGGCAGCCAATACAGTCCACTCAACCTCCATCATGATTCTATGAGCCCGATATTAACCTGCGAGCTACGATTGGAACATTGAAATGAGAATTTTCCGCCTCGTGATGTGTGGCACATAATCTGTAATTAGTTTGTCGTCGTACAGCATTTGTTAGTAGAATTTGTTCGGACCAGAGATGGCAGGAAGGGGCTGGTGGATGCTCTGGGAATTAATCTGATGGACGTGGGTGTTTTCCAGAGCATTTTGTCGTGGCCACAGTCTGCTGCGGCTTTTTAATGTATAAAATAGTTTATATGATTTGTGGAATTGTATGATTAGGGTAAGATGGGACTGACATGGTGACATTATCACTAAAAGCCCCTAAATAAATTAGATAATAAAAAAATTGGTTTAAACACGTCTGTAACATATAAACTTAACGACGTACTTGACAAAAATTGAATAAATAAAATATATCTACTTCATATAATCTGACATTGAAAAGGCAATCGCCATATTTTTTTACTTCAAAATTCGTATAAAAACCAACCACAAATTGTTCAGGCCAAAAAAATGGAGTAAGCGTAATAAAATTATTTGTAATGGAATTTTTTAAATTAAATTTATTCCGTTCTGCGCGCTCTACTTAGCCACTAATTCGCTACATGTGTTAAAGTGAAGGTTATGATAGGTTATCAATTCTCATAATAAACGGTTTGTTGTTTTAATATATACATAAAAATCGAGTTAATTAAAAACATCGTCAATTCCTTGATGTACTGTTGTCATTTTAATTCATCATTTATAAAATCGTTCTGAATTTCCAGTGTCACAAACACTTATGGATCTAGGATGTTAGTCATTTATTTCAATGCAAAATAGGCCGTGAGATCATCATTTTACTCTTTAAATTCGTTTACACCCACATTCTAAAATGGAATTTCAGGTTGCAGCAGTCCAATTAATGGTTTTACCAAAGCGACTGCGCATAGATGGATTCTAACATAAAGAGAAAATAATACTAACATAATTTTTATGTTTGTTTCATAATTCGTTAACAATATTACCTTAAGACGCAAAAAAAACTTTTTAGAAACTACAATCATTTACTTTACTTTATTTACATTACAAACAATTACAAAGTTATACTACTCATTTTCATAAAAACCGAAATTAGATGCAGCTAATAAAAGATGTTATTAAAAGCTTTTACACCTTAATAAAAAGTTCAGTATTGTGTAGCATAATGGATCTTAAGTTAGGAAAAGTATAAATTTCAAATGACACAAGTTTCTTTCCATACGATCGATTCAACTACTTAGGAGATAATTTTTTACTATATTCGTAAAGGAATCTCACAAGAATGAACATTAACCTCTTTTTAAATATCTATGAGCTTTCAGCTTTTGAGAATCTAATTTTAGACATATCCGGGTAATTAATATAAAAATTCATTAACACACTTGAACTTCTTTCCCGTGTATAAATCGCGCTGTTCTCCAATCTATTTGAATTAAATTTAAGTATATATTTAATATTTTATGATAGTTATTTTTGGTTTAGTAAAAGTCCTGGATTTCTTTTTAATGTATATCCAATAAAAATATATTTATACTCAAGCACAAATTTGACAATTATTTCCTTATACTTTTGATCTCATTTTAAGATATTTATACAAGTATAAACATTGAGCAGTAGAATCAAATGACTCCTTAACATTTTACAAGAATTAATTATTGTAATAATGATGATCTTATAAACAATAAGATACAGTGTCCAATGTCTATTGACGTAAATCGTGCGCGGGCAAAACCCGATCCGTTCTTTGAATTCTATGGAATTCAAAGAATGGATCTACCTACAGGTACAAATACCCATGGAGCCATAGAGGGTATCATTATAAAACATTTTTTTCTGTTTTTGTGATTGAAGTTTCCTAAAATTTACTACTGCTTCGAATTTATAAATACTCTACTATCGTTTAAAGTTGTAACAAACACTGCTTGTAATTATGCAATTTGTTTTTTTTTACTTTAATTTCTTTCTAAAAAACAATTTCGTTAAACTACTAAACAATAAGAAATGAAAGAATAAGAAACATAATTATTAATTTATAATATATTAGCTGTCCCGGCAGACGTTGTCCTCCTGCTCTGAAAAATTAAAATCCGGAACCCGTATGCGGCGCCACCTACTGAGTCCAACTCTAGAATGAAACCATCGAGAGACACACTCAAATAATACAAAAAAAATCGCCAACATTCTGGAACGCGCTTCTAACGCCACCTACCGGATCCAAATGTCAATCCAAACCATTCTCAAATCCACCTCAACACACACAAAAAATTCACCGAAATCAGTCCAGCCGTTTAGGAGGATTTCAGTCACATACACACGCACAGAATAATTATATATACCTATATTATAACAAGATCAATATTTCCATTAAAAATGTAGTACATATAAAAATTAAACGTAATTTCCGTGCAAATCATCTTTATTACTAAGACTGTTTTTATTGACCGAAAATAGAATCAAAATTTCATATATACAGAACTAAAATACCTAGACATCTTATACACTTCAAAGTATCACAAAGTATGTAGTATTAAGGAAAGCTTTCTGTAATATCATTTACCAGTACGTACTTATTTATTTACAAATTGTTTTAGTTCTTAAAGGTAGTTTCAAGAACTAGATATAGACATTTTATTATTTTTATTCCTTATACTACCTACTTTCATTTATCTAGGGGACAAGTGAATTTTACAATTTTGTACCTAAGTGCAATAATATATAATACACGGACAACACACTACACCGAAACTCATACAGGGCTCTCAATAAGACAACTTATTACTTATAACTACTTACTTATAACAATTATTTTAGTTTTATTTCTTAATCAGCCAGATGTTATATAGCCAACAGGTTGGTCCTGGTGACCTGTACTACAAGATTATTTTGAACCTAATTCAGCGACCAGCCTCTTGTTCAATGGTATTACTTGTTCTAAGTCTTACAATGCATTTTATGGACGAAATAAACAATTTATATATATTATTATTATTATAATTATATAATCATCCCTAAATAAATATATTTTTATCATAAAAATCCATTATTTAACTCTCTTATTAATACACGTCTTATAAATTTGTAAATGTATTTTTTTTAGTGGGCTTAAAAATAGTCTACATAAACTTCCAAAGCCGATTCCCTGAAATGATAGTCGACTTTCTTATCAAGTTTCTACAGCCATTAGGTTTATTACAGCCACGTTTTTAATGCATGATAATCTCATTGAAAACCTACGTAAAGTTATTGTTTTATTACGGACTTAGGATTTACACCAGTAACAATAATAATTATTCGCATGATTTATACATTTATAGTACATCACAAGCATTAAAAATAGCTAAATGAGAGTAACAAAGTATTCCATATGGCGTAACTTAATTTTCGATATTGATCTGTTTCAAGTCGATGCATAATTTGATCATCAGTTTATGGCACCAATGATGATAACCTGATAATATGTGTATCGGTTGTTGTTAAATCATAATGTTGAATAATGGCTTCTGTACGCAATTAAAATTATCTATGACGTCTCTGCAATTGTTTTATGGGAAGTTATAAAAATGCTATATTTAATCTAAATACAAATAAAAAATAAATGCATATTAATTGCCCACGCTTCACTATCTTCAATGTCTACAATAATTTGACATGTGAAACTTATTTTATCATTTATGATGATAACCAGCATGCACGGTAATATTCTATGAAATACAATAATAATTTTAAACGACCCAAAACAAGGGTATCTATCTGATGTTAGATGATTTGAATGTGTACTTAACCGTAATTCGTCATACTTGCTTGTCATTTGGAGAACATATTATACATTAGATGCTTTTATTCGATATAATTTGTTAAATTTAATCGCTAACACTGTTGTTTTTAGATTTAAATCTATATTTTTGACAACGCTAAAGTTAATCTTTCTTACATGTTATAAACGTGTCCATTTTTTGCAATAACTAAACGGTACAATAAATACACTGATAATTATTATTATGTTGTGAAGTATTAGAATACAATAAAATATATCTAGCTGAATTTTATTTTTCTTATCTATATTTATTATTACATACACATACACATTTGTGGTGTGACATAGGATGTATGGAGGGAAAATGTATATTGTACCGGCCCCAAGTAATTGGGAGAAGGTGAAAGAAAAGAAAGATTTTTTTATTATTAGAGCAATTAGATTCGTCTCTTTGTTTTACATTTGTTCAATTTAATTAAAAATTCCTGTTATTATTTCTAAAATGTATTTCATACAAAATTAAGTAGTTCGTCTTATAATCATTGATTCAAATTGAAATAAAATTACTATACGGGTTACCATATTAGTGAAAAAAATTAGGTTTTTGATTCAGATATTAAGTAAATTAATTGTTATTTAATGTCTCATAGTTCAAAAACTGCTCAACGTTCCTTTTTTAGATAATCCAATTTTCGGTGAAAATATTTTAAAAGCTCTACCCACTTGTTTATTTAGGATTTCCACTTCTAGTTCGAAAATTAGTGGGTCGTAAATGTATTATACCACATTTGTACGACTTTGGAAGCGATTATCTCCGGATTTAAAAACTTTATAACGATACTCCTCTATACGTTTATGTACAGTTAAAAAATATCGCAGCTAAATACATGTCGGCCAGTCTTCATTGATTTGTAGTCTTTTACCTATTTAATTCTCCCATTGCTTTTCATTCATGTATCTCTATTCTGACATATATTTTTTTGTAATATATTAAGGTGCTCCCTCAGCACGAGCACTGTAAAATGCTCGCACGGCGAGGGAGCACCTTTATATTAATTCATAAGCGAGAAATATAGTAATAGTCACTCGATTTAATTTTTTAACATACTAGTTGGCCCGGTAGACGTCGTCTGCCCGGAAAAGCTTCAATCGATATGCTGACAGTAGCGCCACCTACCGGGTCCAATTGGGAACCGAATCAGAAAACTTCTTTGGCTCAAGCACAACGAAATTGCTAAAGATCATCACATGATCAAATGTCTTTTCTCAATCTGTTTTATCTAATAAAACTCGAACTACCTACTTGAGCTACCATAGGACACACCTTCAAGCAAACGGCAACAATAGTTGTAAGTACAAACTTTTTACCAAGACAGAGGAACAAACATTCATTTTTTTATAGTAGATGTTGTAGCTATGTACATACGTTAAAATAGGTTATATTGATATAAAGTTTTTTAAATGACAATTCTAATCATATATTTTATGGAAAATTTAATGACTCATTCATAAATAATAAATAGATCTGAATCATTTGTGTTCATCGCGATAATATTTAGTTCGCAACATTTCATTAGTTGAAAATTCATATTCTTAAAAAAAATAAGATAAATACATATGTCAAATTATAAAACATCCATTATGTAGCGCTTTAAGAAATAAAAATAACTGTGTAAGTCAATTACGGAATCAAAATATTTTACTACTTATTACACTTAAGTATTGATTGATTGGTTAAAATGTACTTGCTTTTGTTGCAGAAAAATGTATTCTCTCAAACTTAATTGTCTCTTTCCACTCCAAATCAGCTCTAGGAGGCTGGTAAGAAAATAATATTTAAATGAAAATCTGTCCATTGCTAAAAACTATTATAAAATTTGCGCCTAATTAATAATCTAACCTAAACTTTTTATAGAGTGAAGAAAACTCAAATATTGTTTATCTACATACATATTTATTAACACACCGTAACCAAGAAAAGTTTTACATTCCAATATCAATATTAAGATAAACACTAGTCATCATTTTTAAAAGAAATTAGTGATTCACATTAAAAAAATCTGTTGCCAAATTCTAATAAAACATTGACGGCATAAAAAGCTCTTGAACCCGATGCTATGAACGGACGTGGTAACGTTCTAGACACATGCTTTGGGCACGTGACACTTTTATTTGTTACATTCTGGATTTAGTTTAAACATATGAAAAAATAATAAAATGTGTGAAACCATTATATTGATCCAAATGGTTAGGATACTATGATTTTTTTTACCCCCACCTCTATTATTTTATCTGTCCTATTTCTTTATGACTTGCAATAAATTGCATCGCTGTAAATTCAGTTTACATTAGCTTGTAATTGTATTAATATATAACCGCTATAAGTTATATTTAACATACATTTGAAAATTACTGTAAGTTTGTAAACTTATTTGTTATTATTTTCGGCTTTTTGGATCAACCAAAAGTTTATAAGTATATATTCGATAACGGGTATGAACGTAGACAAAGTTTTATCTCTGAAAATAGTATAGTGTCTGCGGCATATATCACTTAGTTTAGCGAATCCACATAATTTTCAAACCGAAAATTATTATCTAGTTTACATACATACAATACATATTGTCACGTCTGTTTCCCATTAGGGTAGGTAGAAACGATGGATCTCCTGCTACGATCCTGACAAACACTTTTCGCTTCATAAACTTGCATAAATCTTTTCATACATACACGTTTATTTAAACTACTTTTTATCTGATCTTTCTTTAAAATATCTTCAATTTGATCATGATGAGTACATCTCGGTCTACCGGCACCGGCTCTACCAGTCGCATTGCTGTCATATAGTTGTTTTGTGATTCTACTTTCATTCATTCTCTGTGCATGCCCAAACCACCTTAACAGTCATTTTTCAACTCTAATCTAGTTTATATTATATTTATCTGTTTCAAGTTGATATCAATTGATTCTAAAATAAACAATGGTAAAGACCGAAGAGTTCATCGTCTAACTACAGAAGAATCATATCGCGTAATGTCGAAATTATTTGCACGAAGTCCACTATCAACTGATAAACAGCATATCTAGTCAAAACATATTAGATTATAACTATAACCAATATGGCTTGAACATGAAAGTCATAAAATAACTGTGAAAACATATTTGTTTGAAATAAACCTCAATTGTTAAACAAAGGCCGATTAATGAAAGTTTTAATGAAAAATTTCTATAAAAGCCCAGCCATACAATTAATAAGTTTTGCTTTCCTACGTCTCTGAATTTTTCCTTTCACAGCGGAGTCCGGTTTTAATAAATCGTAGTGCGCGGTTAGTCTTATAGGCTTACACGGGATAATATGCAAATGTCACCTTGTTCGTTACGACCATCGTTTATCGGATCGAGCAAATGTTTCAGAAGCCTTATACTGTCAAACCTCTCGCCGTTCGTTTTTTTATATTTAAATGCAATTTATATTGCACTAGTGGTCGCCCGTGCTGGAAAATTCGACCATAATAATTTGTTGTCAAAGACTATCTTTTCTCTATATACACAAATATTATAAATGCGAAAGTTTGTAAAAACCTATGGAGGCATATTTGTTACTTTTTCACGCAAAAACTACTGAAAGGATTTTGATGAAACTTTACTATAATATAATTTACACATCAGTATAACACACTGTTAATTTGACTTGAACAATAAACAAGAGAGTCTATAATATGCGTGTGGGTGTGTCAAATACATAATGTTTTATTTTATTGATTTAATGTATTTTTGTGTATATTTTTTAAAATATTAGCATTCGTCTGTTCTTCTCGATATAAACTATAAGTGAGCAAAATTTTATGAAATTTCGCACACTTATAGTCTTGTCCGCGCAATTTTCGTAAAAGGGGGTATTACGTTTTTGCTTCACGTATTAATATTATAGATATTTTATATTGACTATATTCCATTTATTTTTGGTATATATATATATATATATATATATATATCATCCTTGCAGTTTTAAATAGATAATATGTTACTTCTTTCTAAAATGTTAGTAAATGTTTTGGGCGGCGCGGATGAAAACGAACGACGATAGGTGTTTTGAGAGTAGAGTAATACGATTGTAACATAACTTGCACTACAAATCAAAGCTTTGTAAGTTAGCTGCTACATATGCGGGTGAATCTTCTGAGGGCACATCGCCCGTAACCACGCTTTTTTTCTAAAATCGTGCTAGATCATTCATTTTTCGGCCACAATATCCCTGATTAATACTTATTATTGTTAACATCGAGGCACTTAAAACGAAAACTTCTTAGAAGATATAGGACTTTAATAAGATCTGGATGCGCCCAATGATCTGCTCGCGAAATTCGGATAAATGTTTTCAAAATATGCAATATTTACATCAAAATATACAATTGTAAATTAATATTATAAATGCTTCAATAATTCATTCTGATAATTTGCGGCATGAATTACAAGAAGGATACAATGTTGGAGTTAATAATGACGCATATTTTCAAAACCTAAAAATAAACCACTACTAATAACACCTACTGATTCGGAACTCAATTTGATTCAATTCAAAGTCAGCACACAACAAATAACAACTTGTAATTTAGCGTTACGACGCACACATAATAAATGAACACTTCGTGAAACTTCAGCCGTAGCGGGCTCATTGTTACTTACATTCATACAACAATCAGAATAACTATTGTTATTCAGTGAAATAGAACTGAAAAGGAGGCTTTACACTACACTCAATGAAGTGATTTAAACTAACTTATTTGGTAAAGAAAAACAGCTACGCGGAACAACTTATTACCCATTTTTTATATTATAATTTAAGTAATGACATTTCTTACGCCTACCTACAATAAAAAAAGTGAAATATACTAACCGTCTAGTACCATAACATATACCTACATAATTTTATTATTATTGGTTTATATGGTATTTTTTTATTATGATTTTTATATGGTATTTTCAGTAGTGTTTCAATATAACGTAACTGCTTTATAAAATTATACAATATAAATAATAATGAATTGTAGAAATGTAAGTACGCGCATAACTTGATTTTGATGGTTTTTTTGTGTGTTTGAGTAGGTCCTGGGGATCGTTTAAATTTACAATTGCACCGGTAGAAGGTACTAAAATCGGACCCTAGATATCTATTTTTCAGAACGTTTCTTCTTTATAACCAAAATAAAAAATATTTATTAACTATTTCTTGGTGTATTCACCATTATTTGGTTAAAATATAGTTATATGCGACAGAAAATCAAAGTTCATAGTTCAGCATTTCAATAAAAAGCGTTCAAATATAAGTGTTTCTGTTGACTAACGACTACCGTACCTACTAATGCTGTTAATAAGGTAATGAAATATAAATAGCTAATACTGGAACAATTTAAATAAAGAAGGTCATTCATTCATGGCTTCTATATCATTTATTTATCACCAAACTGACTGACTTACAACGTAAATACTTTACATTATTACATTACGCGAACAAAATCACAGATAAAACTAGAAATAAAGAATATCACGAGGAAAATAATAATTAATATAGCGTTTACGAATACAGTGGTGTAAAAGCTCCGTTCATCTTTAACATACACTGGCAGCTTGCGTCACCCACGAGGCACAGTCGCGCGGTGGCGACGGCGTCGCGGTCGCTCCGCGGCGTCCCGCGCCCCCACACCTTCCACCCCGCACCGACCTCGCACACAGGTCAAACATAAATAATGAACGTTTCATAAAATAATGTCACATACAGCTAAATAATCTAAACTATCAATTTTAATACTAAACGCCATTATTCAACTCCAAAGGCCTCGTTTTAAAGAACACGTTTAAAGATGAAATCTACCCAGTAAAGCATTTATCAAACGTGACCAAGACTTTCTTGTTATAACTTTGAAGTTAATAACAGTTTTATTACAGTAAAGCATTTATTATAAGTAATGTGTTTACATATTTCTTTATATTTTTATTTTTGTAATAATCGGCAGACAAACACACATTGTATATCCCCAAGCTAAGCAAGTTAAGCTCGTGTTATGGGTGATATACAACGGACCTCTCTATGGCCGATCCCAGACACCCAGACCATAGTAAATAGCAGAAATTTTGTTGCCGAAATTTACCTTCCGGGAATCGAACCCGGAACCTCTGCGTTCCAACCAGTTCGGCCGGTGATGAATTAGCCCGCTTAACCACAGAGGCCGCATAATTACCTATTGTCATTTATCAATATAGATTATCATTTTTTTAGTGTTTGAATGTAAATCTTCAATACCTTGAGAGGTCTGCATTCTTTATGGCAATTATAGATCAGGTACAAGATAATCATAATGACCATATATCATCACCAATCATATAAATCATAATGGGTACTTTGTTGATTAAACTTGTTCCATATTATATTTAAATGTATTTGCTGCAGCGTAAATTAAACCGCTAAAATATGCATTTTATTAATGTACATTTTGGTGACAAAAGAAAGATTTCAAAGAACAAGTGTTAACGGTCAGTTTGCACGTGAGCTGAATGCAACAAAGCCATAGACGAGTAATGGTCGATAACAATAAATTCGTGTTGGGTACGTTGATTGTGCCAACTGGCATTCGGCAAGCGTTCCTAAACTTACATATGTATGTTGTCATTATGTATGCATTTGATACAAGATTACTCTTATTGTAAATTTGTAATTATATGCATGTCCTTTCTTAGATGTGAAAGAAGGATGTCAAATTAGTATACATGTGTACATGTATAAGTATATGCCTATAAGGAAACTACCGGTGGTTATGGCTCCAGATACAGGAACCTCCTCACAATTTGTGCCGTCTCCAAGAGTGTTACCTTCTGTATCTGGCCCTTCACCCACCTTCCTAGCGAAAGCCTCTCACGGTCGAGGCTCTTCGCTATAAGACCGTTGACGGTGAAAACTATTGGCACAATGTTCGTTGACTTCAGACGTAACATAGCGGTAACCTCGTGAGCAAGTATTTACTTGTATTTCTTTTTCTTTCTTCACGAAGCTATCGTCATGGTGGATACTGATGTCAGCGAGTATTTCTTGTCACGCAGATCGATCTATTATCACGATATCAGGCTTATTTACTACAATAGGCCTGTCTGTGATAATTGATCGATCCGAACATAAATGTTATAAATTACTATCTAATATTGTCAACTACAATTACTTCGCTCTGCAATATCTTATTGATCTAGTAAAAATAAATAAATACACAATATACTATAAACCATGTTTCGCCACTGAAATAAATATATATACAATATAAATAAACTATCAAGCTGCATTTCATGTCCATTAATCCGGTACGTGCGTGCTCAATCTCAAATTGCTTTCCAAATTATCCCATACTTCATTGTTTTTAATTTGATATACATAGTTCGCTTACCAGAAATCCAGCGCCGCCGCATCAAATGAATATACGGATTGGATGTGAAGTGATTTAATCTGTAATTTTTAATAACATTACAAATAATTATTGAATTACATACATACTTTTGTGGTAAGATGTGGTATTTAATATTCAAAGCCGTAGGTACAATATTAGACAAAAACTGATAGGCTAAGATCCCGCTATACAACGACCTTCACCGGGATGCTTATTTGATGAAACCTATTTTATATTTAATTTAAGGTGTCAATAAATATATTGCATATGGGTTGCCTAAAAAAATTCAGTCCAGCATATGATTAATTAATAATTAAAAACTTATTTTTTTACATTTCACCGGTTTATTTATTAAACAAATTCTATTCCAATCGAAAGTGTGAAGCCCATAGAACATGCAAATGTTAGGTTGCCTATTCTTTTCCGGTCACAACTATCGGGTAGCCAGGTATAAATAGGTAAATCGATACTAGAATTTTGCACCGGTCTGATTATTGAATTAAAATTAAATGAAATTAAAGATTATTTCATTATGAACACGGTGGTATAGGGTTGCCTGCGAAAAATCAGTCCCGAATTCCGGTTGTCAAATTTTGAAAAGTGAAATATTGCTGCGAGAGAATATGTGTGGCTGGGAGGTCCCTACCAACCATATTCCATGCGATAGAAGAGGACACAGCATAGCAGCTGTTTGAAGTCCGTCCATTTAAAGAAAGAGAGTGCGCATGCTATTTGATCTTGAACATGAAAAGGATTATACCTGGCTACCCAAGAGTTGTGACGGGAAAAGAATAGGCAACCTAACATTTGCATATTCTATGGGCTACATACTTTCGATTGGTATAGAATTTGTTTAATAAACAAACCGGTGAAATGTTTAAAAAATTTTTTTTTATTATTATTAATTAATCACATTCTGGACTGATATTTTTTAAGCAACCCATATGCAATATATTTATTGACACATTAAATTAAATATAAAATAGGTTTCATCAAATAAGCATCTCGGTGAAGGTCGTTGTATAGCGGGATCTTATAGGTACTATGAATCTGTTCTTCGAGTCGTCATATCCGTATCCAATCAGTGCGTCTTCTATACATTGTAGCTCACTAAAAGACGTTGGTTCCTATATCGTACTAACAGTACATTTGCCTTACAAGTGCTTAAAATTCATCATTTTCAATTTATTCATCCATACATAAAAATGTGACATTTCGTCAAATTTCTACCGATATAAGGCAAGTAAGTGGAACCAGTCAAAAGCGAATTAATAGACTTAGATAAATATAAAATATATTATTAAAAACAAGTAGTTACGTAGTTCGGGAAAGATATAAAAATAAAGCTGGTGTGGATTTCAATAACTATTTAAATAGACACATGTCTTGTTAATACATATTATCAGTCATTGTCGAGAATGTGAAATACTAGAGTGGTTAGAAGTTTCCATGAGTATGAGTGGTGATAAGACTCGATAGCGCAGTCGATGTGGCCTCCACGGCACTCCCATACAACGTATGTTTTAAATTTACAGGAAATGATTTTATATTCCCCATTATTATTATAGTGTTTGCGCGCTAACTTACGGTTTTAACATTATTATTATTATTTAATTAAAACTGCCATAACAATCTACAGGAAAATGTGTTATATAAATATATACCTATATATATGTTTTGTAATTAGACGTATATTACATATGCTAGAGTTTGTCAAACCCTAAAAATTTGGTATATTTTAAGAACATAAAATTTAATTAGGTATTATTATGTAGCCATATAAATCTTCTGTGAAAAGTTATCTATTTCATGTTGAAAACCGCTTAAAAATGCGTTGCGCGGTTAAGGAGGAGTTAGCAAATATATATATAATTCAGACAGACAGACGTGGAAGTGATTTTGCTTTATGCTATGTAAAGAAGGTAGATACTTAAATCAGTTTGTTAGCACGTGTTGATGGTGATGGAAAAATCCAAAGACAAACTTGGCGAGTATACCTTATTGCCTGCAATGACCAGGGCTGTCCCTAGTGATCCCACCACTTGGCAAAACCTCGTTAGTCAGTTTATTATTATCTTAAATTTTCGCGATATGTATAGTAATACACAATAACTACGTTTTGACTGTTTTAAGCGCGGTATTTTATTTGATTTTTATTCCAACGTTGCGGCCACTTTTCAGTGTCGTGATCACGGAAGGCAAATTTGTATTAATATTTGGAAAGCCAAGAAAGAAAATTGTATTTAGAATTTCGATAAGTATGTGGCCTTGAAATATTAAAACTTACTTATATTTTACACATTAATAAATTTAAATTACAGTTCTGGTTACCCACTGAAAGTAAACATAAAATGTTTTACAACTGCAGTCCATGAATCAATATTGTGTGGCATTTTGAAAGTAGTAGTACCGCAACTTTCCAAATATATTTATTCAGTAAGTAATAAAGTTGAATCTATCAAGGTTTTTGATTTTGAATCGGTCTAACAGCACTTTTATGTTAGTCGATGAAACTGTGAATATTGAAGGAAAATTAGAATACTGTATACAATAAATTTTTGAAGTTTTTCATACTTAATAAGTAATATATAAGTATACTATATTACACAATTATAATATAAATTACATACTATTTAAAATTCATGATTATGACATCGCATTGAAATAATTATGAGTTTTAAGTATTGTTACAAATTGGGCCACCTGTATACCTATTGTTACATACCGACAAAGAAATGCTGCGCACCTGGTTTATTGCCCCTCCCGCATTCGGAGTTTTTTTGTTTACTTCGTATTTGAAATTGGCAATTAGACAATAGCCTATTGTTATTGTTTTCTACTTTGTTGGTTGTTTGCAGGATTAGATTACCAGGTGTGCAAATTACCGTTTCTCGGAAACGCCAGTGCACGCGGTCGATTTTTTGTAATGTATAGTTAGTATAAAACAATGCCCGAGCGGGGTGGGGCAGTCAAACGACGACTACGATACTAGCAAGACGAGTACCTTCGATTAGCGATATAGTGACGGACTTTGCGCGTGTTATTTAATCGTGCAGTTTCTACTGGCTGTGTCCAGTCATATTTGTGCCTGTTTTATACGTGTTTGTACAGTTCTAATAAACTCTATAGTAATTACAACGCCATTTTAATTCGAGTCCTGTGTAGCTCGTAACAGTATTAAGGAAACGCAACAGTCTTCTTGTTTAACTAAATTTATATTTTTAGACAATAATTAAACCAGAGCAATGAACTTGACACAAAAATACGGTGACTACTAGGAATTACCAGTATAAAAGGAAGGGCTCCTTAAAATCAAATAAAAATTTTCGTGATAACATGTTGTTATTCAAAATTAGCTGTTTATCCTTTATTTGTTTTAATTTGTTGTTCACAAATAATACAGTGTTTTTTTATATTTTTTTTAATTTAAATTTTGTCGGACTCAGGCGAACACGATTACCCGAGACTAGTTACAATTTCAACTTATAGCTATCTTATTTCTATCTTACTACTAGGTTAATGCATGTTTGTGTTAATACTTGTGTTAGTGTTTATGTACATGGTTGGGTTTACGTGGATTGATTGAGGTTGGGAAAGGTTGGTTTTGTTTTCCCTGGCGGCTTCCCCCAACCGTCCCCTGGTGGAGTTTGAGACTTTCTTAGACTCCGTCAGGGCCGCCGCGGGCAGGTTGTCGCCGAGGGCGTATTTCGTTCTCGGCGATTTTAATGCCAAGTCCCGTTCCTGGGGCAACGCCGCCACCGACATGCGGGGTCAGGCCGTAGAAGCGTGGGCGCTCCAATGCGGTCTGACCATCTTGAACCGGGGAGCGGTCCATACCTGCGTGCGAGCGCGGGGTGGATCGGTCATTGACCTGTCGTTCGCCACCCACGCGGTCGCACGTAGAGTGGACGGATGGAGAGTAATGGAGGAGGTGGAGACTCTGTCTGATCATCTCTATATCAGATTTGAGCTCTCCCCTCCTCCGAGTGCGATCTCGGTTCCCCCACGCGGACACGACCAGTTTCCGCGCTGGGCACTCGGTCGGCTCAATCCAGAGCTGGCCGAGGAGATGGCAATTGTCCAGAGCTGGGTCAACCCAGTCACTACCGGAGATCCGGAGGTTCTGGCAGAGCGCATGCGCAAGGCCCTTGTAAGGGTATGCGATGCAGCAATGCCTCGGTCGCATCGGCCACCGCAACGAAAGGCGGTCTACTGGTGGACCGCCGAGATCGGCGAACTGAGGGAGGCAGCCCTCAGAGCGCGCCGATCTCTTAGACGTTGCCGGCGCCGACATCCTCCAGACTATGTGGAGGAAAACCGTCTTGTCGGGGAGTATCGGGCTGCCAAAAAGGCTCTTCGGCTGGAGATCATCCAGTCAAAGACCCGGGCTCGGGAAGAGATATTAAAAAGTCTTGACGGGGACCCCTGGGGGCGTCCGTACCGGGTGGCCCGTAAAAAGATGCGGGCTTGCACAACCCCGGTTACGGCGTCCCTCGAAGAGGGGGTCCTCAATTCCGTTATCGACGGACTCTTTCCAGACCCGGGAGCCTTCACTCCTCCGATAATGCGTCCTCCACATCCTGGTCCTTCGGAGACGGAGCCTCCGCTCGTCTCCGAAGAGGAACTTGACGTGGCCCTGGAGCGCCTCCGGGGCCGAAAGACAGCACCGGGACCTGATGGGATCCCGGGCCGAGCCCTCTTCCTGGCCGCTAAACACCTACGCGACCAGCTTCGGGAACTTTTCAATGCCTGCATCAGGTCAGGCGCATTCCCGAAGCAATGGAAGGAGGGCCGGCTATGCCTACTTCCGAAGGAGGGTCGCCCTCCCAACGATCCGTCCGCCTACAGGCCCATTGTCTTGCTCAATGAGGCGGCCAAGGTCTTTGAGAAGATCCTCGCCAGCCGCCTCGTTCGTCACCTTGATTCGAATGGGCCTGGGCTCTCTGAGGCTCAATTTGGATTCAGGGCAGGGCGTTCGACGTTAGACACCCTGAACGCACTACGGAGCCTCACGAGAGAGGCGGAAAACATGCAGGAGTCCGTCCTGGCGGTTTCTCTTGACATTAAAAATGCCTTCAACAGTCTCCCTCACGAGACGATCAGGGCGGGACTCCTATCTCATGGAGTCCCGCCGTACCTCACGAGGCTGTTGGAGGACTACCTCCAGGACCGGTATATCGTCTGGGAAGGCGGCCGAGCTGGCCAGGCTATAGGTAGGCGACGCGTCGCGTGCGGCGTTCCACAAGGGTCGGTGCTGGGTCCGACCCTGTGGAACATTGGCTACGACTGGCTCCTTTGCGAGCCAGTCCTGCCCGGGATGGGGGTACTCTGCTTCGCAGATGACACTCTCGTCACGGCCCGGGGCGGAACCTATGAAGAGTCTGTGGAGCTCGCCAATGCCGGAACGGCGTTGGTAGTTCAACGTATCCGGCATCTTGGCCTGAGGGTCTCCCCTGAGAAAACGGAGGCCCTCATGTTCCGTAGACCACATAGACGTGCACCCCGGGACGCGCGCGTCACTGTTCAAGGTGTTGCGGTAGCGGTAAAGCCTCAGATAAAATATCTGGGGCTGGTCATCGATGGAACGTGGAGCTTCGGGGCCCACTTCACCCAGCTGGCCCCAAGGCTGATTAAATCTGCTTCCGCCCTGGCCAGGCTTCTCCCGAACGTGGGAGGGCCGGGCACGGCGGTGAGAAAATTGTACGCCGGTATCCTCCGGAGTATGGCACTGTACGGAGCCCCGGTATGGAACCATGCCCTACATCGGAAAAACAGAACCCTGCTGAGGAGGACTCAGAGGGTTCTGTCGGTGAGGTCCATACGGGGATACCGTACTGTGTCATGGACGGCGGCAACATTGTTGGCGGGTGATCCACCCTGGGACCTCCAGGCGGAGGTGCTCGCAACAGTGTACCGCTTCCGGCAGGATGCTCGGGCGAGAGGAGAAGTGCCGTGTCCGGCAGAAACTCGGATGATCAGGGCCCAGGCGACCGAGGCCCTGATCCGAATTTGGCAGAGGGACCTGGAGTCCCCAGAAGCCGGGATTGCAACAGTGGAGGCGATCCGCCCCTACCTAGCTCGTTGGGTCTCGCGGAAACGCGGGACCCTGACGTTTAGGATGGTGCAGATACTTACTGGGCACGGCTGCTTTGGTAAGTATCTGCATCAAATCGCGGGGCGGGAGCCCTCCCCGCAATGTCACGAGTGCGGCGCGCTCCAAGACACGGCGTTTCACACGCTCGTGGAGTGCGTCGCCTGGGGGCCCCAGAGGTCCCTTTTAGAAAACGTCGTTGGTCCTGTGAGCTCGCTTCGTAGCATGGTCGAGGCGATGCTCCGGGGCCAGCAATCCTGGCTTGCGGTTTCCTCCTTCTGTGAGTCCGTCATGGCACAGAAGGAGGCCGCCGAAAGAGTTAGGGAGGAGGACGCGTACGCGGACCCCATCCGTAGGAGGCGGACCGGCGGTCGAAGGCGCCGCTACGCGCATCTCCACCTCCCATAATTACCATCACAGGGGGCCGCTGCTACGGGGGCAGCAGCGGACTTCCCCCCTGATTAATGAAGTGGATCACCCTGCCACCGGGGTGGTCCAGTATTGCCGAGCGTAGGGGCGTCACGGTGCAGTAACTCTGTTCTAGATCCCGTGACGTCCCGTAAAAGCGTTGATACAGGGGCGCAGGTTCAGGTTTAGTGGGTAGTTCGGCGATCGGTTTCTCGCGACTGCTTCTGTTTGAAGCTAGCGTGGAGAACCGGTCGCTGAGAGTCCCACACACCCTCGATGCATGCTTCTGCGCTGCATGTGGCTCTACCCCCGAAGAGCCCGAGGACGGTGTCCAAAGACATTCCCCCTGCGTTATCAAAAAAAAAAAAAAAAAAAAAAAAAAAATGTTTTCCCTGGCGGCTCGCAACGTCGCAACGCTGCGACAGACTCAGCGTATGCTGGCCGTCAGGGCCGTCCGTGGGTATCGCACGATATCCTTCGAAGCGGCCTCCCTACTAGCCGGCAGTCTGCCGTGGGATCTGGAGGCCAGGATACTGACCTCCTTGTACGTTTGGCGTAAGGAGAAGGAGGCCAGTATGGGCCGATCTGCGCCCCGTGAGATCGAGGGGCGCAGGGACAAGTTGCGCCAGGTCCAGGTGGCAGAGTGGGCGGACCGCCTACAAAACCCCAGCGCCGGCCTCGCCGTCATCCAAGCGGTGAGGCCGATTATGTCAGAATGGCTGCAGAGGCGTCACGGCACCCTAACGTTCCGCCTGATGCAGGTTCTCTCGGGGCACGGATGCTTCGGGAGGTACCTGTGTCAAATAAGGCGCAAACAATCGTCAGGGTGCCACCACTGCGTCGGCGGTGACGAAGACACGGCGCTGCACACCCTCCAGGTGTGTCCAGCCTGGGACGAGCAGCGCCGAGGTCTCGTCGCGGTCATCGGGGCGGATTTGTCCCTCCCGGCCGTGGTGAGGGCCATGGTTGGGAGCGCCGACGCGTGGGACGCAGCCGCCTCCTTCTGCGAGACCGTCATGTCCGCGAAGGAGGCGGCGGAGCGGGAGAGGGAGCAAACCACCACGCTCCCCTCCCGCCAGAGCCGGCGGCGGCGTCGGAGGATCGTGCACGACGATCTCCAGCCACCGTAGGCTACGGCCGTGCGGGCGACCGGCGGGGAAACCGGATCCGCCCGCACATTAAGGCCGGAGAGGAGGGACGTGCGCCGATCCGCGCGCCCCCTCTCACCTTGTTCGGTGAGGAAGAGGAGCCGGAGAGACCCAGATCTCCGGCCACAAAATGGTGAGGCCAGCCCGCAAAGGGGCCGGCCGTCGTCCGTCCGGGCTGGTGGTGAATGCGCGAACGAGCCCACAGCCCGGACAAAGGACGCTCGGGATCGGACAGGGGTTTTAGTGGGTATCCCTAACTGTGGCGTGGCAATAGCTCTTCACACTATCGTGGGGCGCTAGTGCCACCCCGACCTGGCGAATCCCACACACGGGCCGCGACCTTTCCCCCTCACGCGGCCTACGGTCCTCAAACGGATTTCCCCTGTATAAAAAAAGGTTGGTTTTGTTTGGGATATAATGGATTAGGTTGGGTGACGTTGGTTTATGTTGAGAGTGGTTGGGGGTTACTGCGCCTCGCGAAACCGAGGCGTGTAGGTCGGAACTCCGCCAGGTCGCCATGGGAGTATGGGAAGATCGCCTCAGACGCCCCAGCGCGGGCCCCGCCACCATCGAGGCGGTGAGGCCCGTCCTGCAAGAATGGATTGAACGACGACACGGCACCCTGACGTTCAGGCTGACGCAGGTCCTGACGGGGCATGGCTGCTTCGGAAGGTACCTGTGTCGCCTCGGCCGCGAGGCAACGTCAGGGTGCCATCATTGCGACACGGGCGACGAGGATACGGCGCTGCACACACTCCAGGAGTGTCCAGCTTGGACAGAGCAGCGCCGAGAGCTCGTCGCCCATACCGGACTAGACACCTCGCTCCCGGCCGTGGTACGCACCATGGTCGGGAGCTCCACCGGATGGGACGCCGTCTCCTCCTTCTGCGAGCACGTCATGTTTGCGAAGGAGGAGGCGGAACGGGAGCGTGAGCGCACTTCCTTGCTCCGCTCCCGACAAAGGAGGACGCGCCGACGCCGGAGGTCAGACCTGGACCTCCGGCCACCGTAAGCGGGCGGCGCGGGTGGGGCCTCTAGGGGTATAGAGGTTCTCACTCACCCGCACATGCCGTCGAGATGAGAGCGCGAGTGTTCCGCGCGCGCTCATCTCTCTTCCCGTGGGGCGCGTTACAGACCGCCCCACGCCCGGAATAGACCGAGACGTCGCCGGGGGAGTAGCTCCCCCGGCATTAGAAGAGGCCCAGTGAGCGGGGCCCACGCCTGCCAGGGATTGCGGAGCCGGGTAGCCTATTCCCGTAGCCCTGGCATAAGGCGCAGGACGGAACACCCAGGGGTTTTAGTGGGTATCCCTAACTGGGGAGTGGCAATAGCGTGGCACCGGTTCTGACCGGGCACGCTAGTGCCACCCCCGATCTGGCGAATCCCACACTGTCTCACCAAGGTCGCGAGCATCCCCCAGGCTTCTGCGCCTGTCGCGGTCCTAGTCCTCAAACGGATTTCCCCTGGCCAAAAAAAAAAAAAAAAAAAATTGTTGGGGGTTACTTGGTTGTGTTGTATGTGTATTATATCTACTTATATATATTTTATACTATATTATATTTATGCTTAAATATATTTACTGAGTATTCATATACTAATATATAATATTTACGCATATACATGCCCGCGTTTGCCTTCCCAGACCCATCACCGCCCACACGGTTTGCGTTTGTGTAGGTTGTGATGGCCCGGGGAAGATGATCGAACATATACGTACTTGTTATACTTATCTATATATATTAATTCAAATAATACTTATATCATACTTATATATTCTATTTTCATAAATTGAAACCAGAGTGTGTGAATACAGTATTTTGCCTATATTACAACTAAAATAATAGCGATCGCATTATTCCCAGTCAGTGAAATTTTTTTTAAATAAAAATTGATAGTCTAGTTTGTTGTAGCATTTGTTGAAGTCCTTGTAGTGTAATGGCTAGCGCACGCCTCTCAAACTCAAAGGGTGCGGGTTTGAGCCTGACCGGAAAGCATGCTCCACTTGGGCCGTTTTCTAACACTAATGTGCATATTAAAACAATTGCCACATGCTAATAACGGTGAAGGAAAACATTGTGATGCAACCGGCACATCGAGATAACCGATGTGTCAAACCTGCCCAGCCGCCTTGGACAAGCGTGGTGGGTATACTGTCCGTTTCCCTATAATGGGAGGCCCGAGCCCAGCAGTGGCACATGTATGGGCTGTTATTACTAGTCCAGTTTGTTAATTTTATTTGTTAAAACTTTTAACGTACATGGATATTTCAAAGAGCTTATCATTGTGTAATTTATTCTTATGTCAACATCGTTGCATTCATTCATGGGATATTCGAATCGCATTCAAGGTCTAACAAATCACTCGTTTACATTTCCTTACACCTGCCTCTCACCATACGTAATCCCCTTAAAGAACGATTAAATAAATTAACTACGTTTTCTACTTTTGTGTCATTAAAAAGATCTTGATTATCATTTTCCGGTAGAAATAACGTGACAAGTATAACCGATCAGGGTTACTTTAAAAAATAATAGGAAAATTGTTAACAGTAACTCACTATTAAATATTTTTTGTTCTACTAACAAGCTCAGTATACAATATTGTTATCTTAATAAGTAAACCTTTCCATCGACGGTATTTTAACTCAAGGTGCAAAGATAAACACGTCTGTACTGAGAGCTTCTACGAAAGCATTAAGGACAAAGAACTTTTACGGGAAATATTTTAGTTTTACTACTACAGATATCACATATTATTTTGTGATGACATGTACGCTGTAATTCGTGAAATAAAATATTTATGTACTCACTGGCATATTTATGCTTCAAAGCTTCTAAAGTGTATACGACAAAGTCGCGGGTAACAGCTGCTGTTTTTTGTCGTTTATTTTTTACACTTCATAAGAAGTGCGTCTAATAGAAACCACGTAATTAATTAAACGAAAATAAAACGAAACAAACGCCTAAATATAAATGTTCATAACCTCAGCTAAAGGAATCGATTATGAGAGGTTTTATCCTTTTAAGGATAGTTTTTTTTTTGTAGACAAAATATAGTCTTTGTTTACCTAGACTACAATCTATCAGCTTGTTAAATTTCATTTAAATCCAGTCAGCTTTTTAGTCTAAAAAGAGAATAACAGAAATAATATTAGTCTATTAGCAAAGATATTAAATAATGAAAATAATATTTGTATTTATTAGCTATAATTATCGGCTGCCAATATATTGGGCGAGTAATGATCGTAGCCACTTAGCACACTTGTAATAATTTGTGTATTTACCAATTTCATCAAATCGCATACCAAAAAAATGTGCGTACAATAACCGACTTTTGTCAAAAAAGATTTACTCGAGTGGTCAACCGATTTTCGAAGAAACACAAATTTGGCTGAGTGACAACTTGCCAAGTGTTTGCTGTGTTCAGTCCCAAATTAAATATTACTTGTGGTAGTTTATTTTTAAATATGTAGCAATATCCGCGAAAGCAATACAAGGATCAATTTGCTGATTGCTGACAGACATTATGACTTTTGGTAAAATATTAAAATTCTAAAACTAATTTCGAGAAGTTTATACTTAGTGTATTATTTTATAGTTATACTAGCGCAGCGGTACCCACTTTGCTGGGCGTCATTAAAAAAATATTTACGATCAAATATATCCTCTGTCACTCAGAAATAAGCTTCGCTTTTATTGGAGAAAGAATTTTCGAAATCGGTTCAGTAATTTAAGATACTAATTACTTCCTAAAAAAAACTCAAAACCCTCTTTATAGTATATACGAGTATAGTACTTATAGACTACTAATATGTACTGCCACACGGCTTCGATCGAGTATATCTACTTCAGATTCATAACCCTCGGAAGCTAATTTAGCGGGATATAAAGCGTCCTGTTTTTAGCTCGGTTATCTTAAATACATTACATATACTATTATGCCTTAAAATATGTTCATTTTTCCTAATCATCATCCTCTCATCATAATTATTATATTAGAAATATCCCTTCCACACTAATGTATGTCTGGATTTCACTAACATATGAAATCATTTCTTTTGTTTCAGCAACCCTTATTACCGCAACAGCGGGAACTTGCTACGGTTGGCCGTCACCAACGTTACCTTATCTACAATCGCCTGAGAGTTCGATACCGACCTCGAGTGATGAGGGATCATGGATAGTCTCAATAATGATCCTATGCTCAGCGCTAACTCCTGTCCCGTCAGCCTATCTCGCAGACCGCTTCGGAAGAAAAACAACCTTGCTTCTTGGGGCGTTGCCGTTCATCCTTGGCTGGGTGCTAATCATCTTTGCGAAGTCCGTGCCTATGTTGTACGCGGCACGGATGTTCTCCGGGCTGGGCTACGGTATTGTGTACACCGTGGCGCCAATGTATACCGGTGAAATTGCAACAAACGAAGTCCGCGGTGCGCTCTCCACTCTCATCACACTAATGAATAAAGTGAGTATTCTCTTGAGAGGCTTTTAAGTTTTTTTTATTGCAAAGCCGACAAATAAGCAGTCGGTCCACGTCATCTATAGACGTTTACAACACCAGGTGCGAAGTCAACAAATGACAGAGGAGATAAATGGTAAGGCTGGGATAAAGAACTGTCGTGTTGTATATTCTTTTATTATGTTTTTGTCTTATTTTCTTTGCTAAACTCCATTAATTCTTCAAAAAAGTAATTTTATAACATACCTGAATCTGTAAAATTATTTTTTGAAAAAGAGATTGTGATGGATATATAAGACGAAAAACAATTTATAGATAAACATGTTGCTGGGGAGTTTCTTGCCGTTTTTTCTCCTTCACAGCAACATATAACACGTTTCAAAGCGATTTAAATAGAATGGGCACTAATAATTTAAATTTTGACTTATATGTATGACTTTCAAAAAGTGTTCTCGAGAGAAACATATTTGATTAGAAATTTCAATTTGGAAAAAAATATAATTATATTCGGCATATTGCTTCTGTGTACAATTAATTATTCCCTCTATGCTTTCAATAAAAAATAGCTTACGAAAAGCAATTGAGATATACGGTATTTTCGGTTACGCATTTCTTTTAGGATTGTAACCAAATTACAAAAGCAGTTCTTTGCAACTACTTACGCGACTCTTCTTTGTGCGTGATCTGATATGCACTTGGCACTTTTTCTATAGTAAACAAGCCGAGATTCGGCAATAAAAACTACTTGATCAACTTCTCATGATTGGTTATTGTTGTTCAATGTCACTATCGTTATAATTATCCACTTGAACTGATTACTTCGGCAACATTGTTACATCAATGCTTCGGCAATTGTACAATATCCTCCCAGACGAATGAGGACTACTTTGTAGAGCTTTTATCTGATAATTTGCCTCTTCATCTAGTTGTGAGAGTCACTGAAAAACTTATGACTATTTCCGGTTCGTAGAATGATATTTATAGGTATGGTAAGATAGCCATAGATTCTCCATAGAAGGAGAATAAAAATATTTAAGAAATATAAAAACATCGAAACACAAGAGATGAAAGAACTGCAATGCCTACTCGATAGCCTTGTGTTTCTAACTGGTGATTGTCATTGTCAGTACTTTTCCATTATTAAAATTGCTAGTATCATATTACGCACCCTATTTATTAGTAAACTTTTAAATAATTATAATAAGCGCATAAACATCCCACGGCTGACAGACCGGAAGCGGATGGTATAATACCTATCATACGTCTCTGTGTACAAATACATAATATAATATGCAGAAGGTTTCTAATACTAGTAATCTCGATGTACTGGTTTTTAAAATTTATTTTCATCACCTTCAAGTAAGTCGTGGTAGCGTAATGGTTAGCGCATGCGTCCCTAAATCGAAGGGCGCGGGGTTAGTCAGTTTTCTGATTGAATGTGTATATTGTTACAATTACCACGTGCTAAAAATGGTGAAGGAAAACATCGTGATGCAACCTGCACATCGAGATAACCGATTTGTCAAACCTGCCAAACCGCCTTGGACAAGCGTGTCGGGTATACTGTCCGTTGCCCTATAATGGGAGGCCCGAGCCCACCAGTGGGACATTTATGGGCTGACATTATTTATTATTATTATACATTCATTGTGGTTATTTTTACAATTATCTATTCGAATAGACGAAAAATATATGCTCCTCGGCGAAGATTCGAAACTAAGCCATTATTAATTAAATACTTAGTCACTAAGTTCCCACAGTTTAGTATGAACCAAGTAAAAACTTTAACTATACAATATCATGAATACATTTAGATTAACCAAAACCATTAATACATTGTGATTATTTTATTTTGCTATACTATGTAACAGAATTGTTATTATTACGATAATTTATTGATACTACATTATTGTAAAAAGTCATTGTGTCGCCACTTATCAGAAAATTCATTTTTATTTATTATATGTACATTATAACTAGACTATTATAGCGAATGAAACTTAACGTAGAATGTGTTCTACCTAATATCCCTTAAGACTCTAAGGCTGGTGTGCATAGACATTTAACCGACGGTTAAAATAAAATAAACACGGTTTAGCCATACATTATTTGCAATTATTTTATTTTATCTATGGGTTAAAATAAGCCTCAGTAGAAGGCTAAATAATAATTTCAAAATATTCCATTTAGTATGTACTCCTGTGGTGGAGGCTTGTATGTTGTAGCAGTAATTTATATCTCATTGTCTCTAATATCTGCTCTGTAATTACGGTGACAAACCCACAAGCCAACAACATGAAACGTGACTCATTGCCTTAATTACACGGTATACATTGCCGCGTGTGGATTTCTACATTCGCATGTGTGTTTGAAATGCAAAACACGCAAGAATTCAGTTCATAAATGTCTGTTTTATCTGCCGTAAAGTGATAACCTCAGGAACCCATAATCCTTTAAACAGCCATGTACAATGACGCAAAGACATTGATAGAAATTCTTTATCTCTCATGGTAATCACTTGAATAATGTTTATCTTATCAATTGTAATAAACATGTAAACACAATTAAGAAAAAACGTTTACGTTGGGATGTTTACTCTTAATGTCTTCTAGAATATTAAGTGCTTATGATAATTTTAAATTAAATTCTATACACACTGCAATTTAATTATTTGATTTTGACGTACGCACTTATCTTGGAAGAATACAAGCAATAACAATGATCTAGCAAAAACCCTGAAAATTTTATAATCTTACATTATAAGCGCCAAGAGTTATGTGTGCTCTTTTTAATATGGAACTAATATTTTGTTGTTTTTAGATCAAATTAGTAATATTTATTTTCAAATTTATTTCATCTAAATCGATAAGTATCCATAGATGTTTTATACGTAAAACTACCATTGAACACTAATGACATGATTTAGATATCAAACTCTAAAATTATAAAATAACTGTAGTTAGTGTTCTGAACAGCAAAATAAGTGAAACTAACCATAAATGCAACAATACGGGAATTGTTTTCTTAGAATTCGTCTCTAGCGGCATATACCACGATTTTGCTTTGATGTGTATTTTATTAAAAGTTTATTTTTCTCTTTCCAGGTTGGCATCCTTGCCCAGTATTGCATCGGACCCTTCGTGACGATGCGAACATTAGCCGCTATCAACTTAATCCTACCAGTCACGTTCGTCATAACATTCTTATTCTTGCCGGAATCTCCATACTACTATTTAAAATTCGAAAGAAATGAGAGAGCAGAACGATCCCTTAGAAATTTAAGAAGTGGTGACATAAGAATTGAACTTAAAAACATAGAATTGAATGTCCAAGAGGACATGAAGAACAAAGGCACGTGGGGCGACTTGGTCACTGAAGCGACAAACAGAAAAGCTATGTGGATAACACTCGGAATTTTTACCATACAGCAACTGTGTGGTAGCGCAGCCGTTGTTGCGTATGCTCAAGTTATATTCAACTGTACAACAGGTGGAATTGCGAACGTGACTGCGGCGAATGGTACAGCACCCGCATCGGCTTCCTTGACACCGTATCAAGAATCTATCATATTGGGGAGTATGCAAGTAGCAACATGTATCCTATCAGTAATACTCGTAGATCGTGTTGGTCGAAAACCTCTGCTATTACTATCAGCACTTGGCGTGGGACTCATGAATGCTGCACTTGGAACTTACTTCTTTTTCGACGTGATGAACAAACCCATCGTAGCTAGCCTTCACTGGCTCCCGTTGGCGTCATTAATGATCTACATCTTTTGCTACGCAATTGGATTGTCAACGGTGCCCTATGTCATCATCGGAGAGATGTTTCCTACTAATGTAAAATTATATGCCTCTTGTATCGCTCACATCTACACGGGTGTGTTTATGTTCGCTGTCCAAAAGCTGTTCCAGGTAATAGACATTTATTTTCACAACACTTTTTACTTTTTTTATAGCCTGAAGCACGCAAACAGGCAGACCTGATGGAAAGTGGTTACTGTCGCTGGCGAGGGGTGCGGTTGTAAAACTGAGGCGTTAGCATCAGATCAAACAGTTCCGCGGAACACTCCCCGTTATACAGGCGATAAAATACGCAGACGGACGCAGTCTCTTCGAAGGCTAAGCGATTCTAAACCGCCTGTTAGTATGGGATCGTCGACGATACGAACGGCGCGACGCTGAATGGACTCCAGGGGGTCAGTCTGGTAAGCCGGTGTTCCGGCCCATAGAAGTGAACAGTACCCCATATGCGGTCTGATTTGCGCTAATTACATTAGACCACCTACCTTAACTAATTACATTAGACTACCTATCGTGTTACAGCTTTGTAGTTGTACTATTTTTGCTACTAACTCAGTGGAAAAGCTATCACACCTTACCTGTAATACTAAATCATTATACTATCGAACTAACTTTTACCCGCGACTTACCCGTGCGGAATAGTTTTAAAAAAAGGAAGTGAAAAATCCCCCCGATTTTAAAAACATTCTTCATTGGTATTCCGCTATTGCTCTTAGTGTGAATGTGAAAACCATTCGTTTTTCATTAAATTCTTACTAAGACTTGTCGGCTTTAAGGATCGGTAGCCATTTTGGCAAAACTGAGTCTCCGTGAGTATATAACAGACTCTTTCTCAGAAACTACTAAGGCTAGGTTAATGAAATTTGTAAGAAGTCGTCTCCTTATGCCATTACATAATGGTGTAGTAAAATTACAAAAAGAAATAACTAAGGCCTCCTACTATACATTGGCGCACGTTATTCGTTTATTAACCTTTATTTTATATAATTTCCAGGTCGTGAAAGACGCTTGTGGAATCTACACAGTATTCTGGGGTTTTGCTGCTTTCTCCTTTATGGACTGGTGTTCATGCTAATCATGCTACCAGAGACCAAAGGCAAATCTTTCGCATGCATCCAAGCTCATCTGAAGAGGGAAGTTGCTCGCGACAACGCAAAGAAACTAGCCACTGTCGAATACTGAAGCGAAGTCCGCGCAAAATCGGATTATTTTCTCACTAATGCTTAGCATTAAGCTTAAATTTATAAGGGATCAAGTTGAAATGAAACTTAAAGTTATTGATACTTAAACATTTAATGTAATGATAGTTTAGTACCTACAATTTTATATACAGAAGTATTTTGTTCATGACTAGATAACTAGCCTATGTAGGGATAGTACTGAGACGAGTGTAGGGACGAATGTGACCCCTGCGCTGGTGAATGCGGTGAAGTCTTGAGGATCGTAGTTCAGGGGCAACCTCCTGGACGATATCACTTTCGAATATAACTTCGCCGAGTCCTTAGCTGTTCTCGTTTTGTTCGGGCTCTTAAAATCAACCAGGTACAGACCGAAGCGGGACCTGCAAATGCATTTACAAACATGACGAGTGAAATTATAGCGAGAGTTGTCACTGATGATGTGTTTTATTTTTACCTATATTTATACCTATGGGACTCCGATTGTCCATTTTCCTGCTTGACATTGTGTAATCATAATAGAATTTACTTCAAATTATAGATATGTGAGCTAGAATGAAGTAAACACATATCGGTATAATTTAGAATCGCTCTTAATACATCATAATATATGTAGGGTATAACATTAAAAATATAATTCCCATAAGTTACGAACTTTACTGATTTTCTATACTAAAAAGAAAAGACTGGGTTCTGGCGAGTAAAGGGATTACTGAATCAATAAGACGACTTCGTTTGTTACCAATCCGTAAAAACCTTAAAGCGAAATTTGAAATGAAACTATGATGTTACTTTTTTGTTA